>OZ005734.1:5896250-7382500 GCA_963930755.1 Eudasyphora cyanicolor | reverse complement strand
TTAAAATGCACGAACTGTTGTGGTTTTTTTGCTAGATAAATAGAGAAACTGTCCAATTTGTGCATCAAAAAATTTCAGTTTTGTTACTTGTGATTCTAAATAAACAAAAAATGTTAATTTGTAGCTTGCGCCTCGATATTTACTCGTATAGCAATTCCACAATTTATCAAAAAACCAGTAAGGAAAGGCAAAAGTCGGGCGGTGCCGACTATATGATACCCTACACCACCCTAGTAAGATTGGATAACAATGAAATATCCAATGTATACTTCATCTAAAATTTGTTTACACAATTTACATTTGGTACGTCTCTGCCTCTGTAGTCCAATCGGACGACACATATATATTGTAGCTATATCTTAATCTGAACCGATTTTCTTAAAATTCGGCAATGTTGGTCCATGGGTCAATAAACTCTACCATGCTAAATTTAAAAACAATTGAATGTAATATACAGCTTCTATAGGGCGAAAGCCCAAATCGGACGAAACAATTGGGTGTAAAATACAGATTCTATAGGGCAAAAGGGCCAAAACATATATATGGGAGCTATATCTAAATCTGAAGCGATTTATTTCAAATTCGGCGATGTTGATCCATAGATAAATAAACTCTACCATGCTAAATTGCAAAACAATTGGGTGTAAAATATAGTTTCTATAGGACTAACGGGCCAAATCGGTCAAAATATATATATAGGGGGCTATAGCTAAATCTGAACCGATTTTCTTCAAATTCAATAGGCTTATTTCCAGGTACGAAAGACTACTAACTGCAAAGTTTCAGCACGATCGGAATAAAACTGCGACCTGTACTCAGCGGACAACTTCAGATGGACAGACGGACGGACGGACAGACATGGTTAAATCGACCTCAGGTCTCATTTAGACTTTACGATAACATAATAAAAATATAATAATTGTGAATTTTTCGATGTTTTTTGTTTTAATAAAAAAAATTATTAAAATTTTCTAGGAAAAATTATATTTTTCGCAAAATCTTGTATGATGCCTTTGAAACCGCTGATGGGATGAAGAACTTATATTAGAAGAAGATGAAGGCTACTTAATTTAGGATTATTTAAAGCTTTTCTGAACCAAAAACGATAAATGGTTCTCCAGTTACGCTAAAATATATGGTTGAACCTTATTTTTTTTATAGGTTTATCTTTATTTTGATAGATAAACAGGTTACATCTCAATAATGGACCACAAAGCTCTTAAAGGAAATTACCTAAGCTTTCTTTTCAACAAAAAAAAATCATAAATAAAAATATGCGTTTTTATAAAATTTCAAAACAAGTAATCTCGCAAACAAAATCACAAAACAATATTTTTGCGATTTTTTTTTTTACTAAAAAGATTGATTGGCTTCGGAAGCGCATTGTTCTAAATTCAATAAGTAATTGGTAAAACGAGTATAGATGGAAAAAAAGGGCCGTGTGACCAAAATTTCAAAATTCAACACCCTTCAACTCGGACAGACCTTAAACGATTTCGTTGTGTTATAACTACTATCCAATAGTTTTGTCCTATTGGTGCAAGTTTCATCCCGACCAGAAGACGTCACTTTTAAGAATTGGCTCACTTGTCATGAAATTCCCCATATGTATACACTCCTCTACTAAAGTAATGGTATATATATAAAGTTGCCACATACTATATTTATTGACGACGAAGAAATTTAAATATAAATGAATTTTTCATATTAGTCCCATAAGTGCTTCGTAGCTTGATGTACATATAGTGTGCCTTGCTCAAACTCTTAAGGTAATCGGATTGACACATCCCAGGCGCTACCCTTTTAATGTTTCTCTAAGTAAAGATTTGCCAAAATAAATAAAAATTGAGGAATGAAAAAGGACAGAAATATATTTTGCATTTTGGGACTACAACATAGTCTGAAAATAGGAATTGATTTAAGGATTATCGATTATTATAATATATATATATATATATATTATATCTAAAAAGTTGTGTTTTAAAATTGTTATAAAAAAAGACGGATAAATATTTTTCAATGATTTTGCCTTTATTGGAATGCCTCAACATTCCTGTTAATGATGGAACACCACTTCATTCATATGGCTTCCGCGGCTAGCCTTGCTGTAGCCCATTCTGTGTTGACCTAATTTTTCAACACATTTTCGAGTTTCAAGTCATGAATCGACTCTAAATTGTTGGCGTAGCACTTATCCTTAACGGCTCCCCACAAAAAATAGTCCAACGAAGTCAAATCGCAGCTGCGAGGTTGCCGTAGTTCAAAAAGCCACAGTTAGATGGGCCACCTCTTATTAAGATTTAGTATCCACCGTAGAAGTATGATCATTTGTATTTGTTTTACGAAATTATTTACTCGTAAATTAACTCAATATGACTAAAAACCTTGCACTAAATCGGAGTACCGATTTTACTCAAATTTAGGAATATCGTTTTTTGGAGTGTACGATTTTGCACAATTATTATTTGGTTCCACCTCAATGTAGTTAGCATGCTAATGTCAGATCCTCTGAATGATTGCATTTCAATGTCATTAACATGGAAACGAATCGATCACACACCTATTACAAAAAAAATCAAACTAAAGTAAAGTAAAAAAACTTGTTTTCTACGTCACTTAGTACCAAAAGCAAACACAGGAAAATTCCTCTTGAAACATTTTTAGACAAACGAAAGATATAAGAATTTCTGAAAGTAACAAAAGATATAAACCACAAAACAAAACAAGTTTCCTTTCACTTTTATGTAGTAAAGGCTAGGGGAGCCATAACAAAGAACCTAATTAGGCGTTTACTCAGAACACCACCAAAACGTAAGAGTCGTAAACATCTCAAGGATATTCATGCCATAAAGTGAAACACTTAATGTGATTTTATTGCTTTAGTCTTAGCAGTCACACTGGATAATTCCACAAATTGTTGGCTTTTTTTGTATTCTTTGTGATTTTCCCCTCAGTGACACAGTATTATAAGATGCCTCCTCTGTATGACTTTGATGACTACGACCGGTGCCTACAAGAGTTCGATCGCTTGTCCATGTATTGCTTTGTGCGTGCAGATGTTTTGCCCCAGCCCAAGGCGGAAGCTTGGCAGGCTATTCAGGATATTTCACAATATTACAAGCATCATTTTGACCATGGCCATTTGTATTATGGCATATGTGTGGAATGGTGTCAAACGCAAATCGATGCCCTGACCAAACAAGATGCAGATAATCTTGTCGCAGGAATTCTAATGAATAATACAAAGGTAAGTGTACTCGTAATCAATCAATCACACAGATATTAAAAAAAAAACAAAAACAAATATTATTAAGTGTGTATGATACAAGTTTTAAACAAAAGACTTAGGACACATACATATTCAGAAAGCCTCTGGTACGTTTTGCAGAGACCGCCCTTACCCCCACCATATATATACATAGAAATACATATATATGTATGTATATACGAGTATATACATAACTACGTTCAATATCTCAAAATCTCTTTGTCATTGTGTTTATCTTTAAACACTTCAGCCTTTTTTTAATATAGCATTGACTAAAATTCATAATCAAAGTACAGTGTTTAATTTATCAAAACACCTTCTGTTGTAATCAATCAATTGGGAACCGAATACTTGAGACTCTTACAGCGGCTGGTAAATTCTACCAAATGAAATAAAAAAAATTGCACAAATTAAAATAAATCCATTGTCATCTCAAAACAAAACAAAAACACGTTTAGATGCATTTAGATTAACTTTCAATTCTGTAAAATCGAACAATTCAGGACAGAAAATAAATTTGCGTGACAAATTTAATATCTGATGTAATATTTTCGAGTATATTAGAATATTGTACATTATATATTTAAAAACGACTAAGGAAGGGCTAAAGTCGGACGGAGACGACTGTATGATACCCTACTCCACAATCTACGAAGAAATCTTGTCAAGATTTGGCAATGTTGTTTGTCTAAATAATGATATATTCAAACATTTTTATTTTATAGCGCTTAGATTCAAAATCGGAATATATGAATAAACGAGGATATATCTAAATCTGAACCAATTTTCTTCAAATATATGGAGGCTATATCTAAATCTGAGCCAATGTCTTTAAACTTTATTATCGGCTATTCGTGTCTCAAGAGACTTCGCTCTACCAATTCTCGAAATGGTCGAGTATAAAATACAGCATCTATAGTGTTTAGATACCAAATCGAAAGAAACATACATATGGAGCCTATAACTAAATCTGAACCGACTTTATTCAAATTTGGTAGGGTATATTTGTGGGTCAAGAGACTTGTTCATAAAAGCGCTGATTGTATTAGAGATGTCAAACGGGATTGGTTTCCACAAATCCCGAGGTTCGGGATTTTTAAATTGCAAATCCGGGATTTTTCGGGATCCCGAAATTTGTCAATATCCTGGGATTTTTGGGCATTCGGGATAAATCGGGATTTTTCATTCTTAATAATGTGATATTTCGAAATGGAATTACAAACATTTTAGTTCAGTTTTAATTTAATTTTAATTAATTTAAATAAGGATAAAAACAGCTAAAGCATAAATTAACTTTTGTTAAAAATACTAACCTAACCTAAAATATTTCACAACATCTTATCTATGGAATAATTTTGGTCCAATTTCAGTTCGTCGTCTGAATTATTATTGAGGATATAATTTTCTATCATTGAACCACGAAAAATATTTTTTCAACTAGAGAAATCAGTTTGACTAATTCCGTTTTTATGAGAACCACATCGATGAGTCGATCCAAATCAGATTTTATATTAGGATTTTTTCATAAATTTTAAAGAATAGAATACAATGTTCTTCGTTTTGTGGGACACAAACTCCATTTGTGTTCTTGTTTTAAGTTTTCTTGTTTATAATTAAATGTATGATATATTTTGTAATTATTTTCCAAATTTCAAATTTTTTCACCAGATTATGTCAATGTTTTTTGATGTTAACAATTTGCATTATTTGTTTACATTTTCGACGGAGTGTATCTATCTATATATCAATTAATATTTTATAAGACAGCTTCATATATTATTATTAAAATATCCAGGGATTCATTTTAAAAAATCCCCGGATTCGGGATTGGGATTTTCGGGATCAGGATTTCCCGTTTGACATCACTAGATAGGACGAAGAAATTATTATTTATTAATGATCTAAGCTTTCTTTTGAGAAAAAAAGCAAAAATAAAAATATGGGTTTTTACAAGATCGTTAAAACATGTTTTAATTTCGCAAAAAAAAATCACAATATAATATTTTTGCGAAATTTTTATTT
The DNA here is from genome assembly GCA_963930755.1 of Eudasyphora cyanicolor. NCBI lineage: Eukaryota > Metazoa > Arthropoda > Insecta > Diptera > Muscidae > Eudasyphora > Eudasyphora cyanicolor. The sequence continues at coordinate 7,377,210 of OZ005734.1, read as the reverse complement.
TCTTAATTACAATAGGTAAAAAAAATTTAATCGGTCGTCATAGGTCCATGTTTTGATATAGCACCCATACAAATATCCCTCATAAGGTTGTCGATAGTAAAATCCCGATACCGAAAAATCCCAAATCCTGGGATTTTTTAATACCAATCCCGGGAAATCTCTACTTTTAGTAGAATGGTGCGATGTCTGTATAAGAATTGATTTCTAATTTAAATCGTCGTGACCACTCGTCCTCAATTCGGTACAGTGCCATATCTTTAAAATAACTACTGTTCTGTTCGGTGCAAATAAGGGGCAAATTAGGTGCATTTCTCAAGCCCCTTCACACACAAATTGAAAGATTCATTCAAACACAATTTCCCCATAACTTATGTAGGAATCAATTAAATGTTTTCATATTCTGTAATTTAGACAAATCCTGCAAAGATTATAGACAAAATAAAATTCTTTTCCATTCCCGATTCGTATAATTCGAACCTCATTCCATATTACATTACTAACAAAGTGAGGTTATGAGTAAACCTTAGTCGAATTGCTCGACTAAAATGTTCTTACTTGTTTTCAGTTTATTTACGTATTTATTTTCACAAAAACATCCAAGTGTTAACCAAAAAATTATATTTTTTTAATTTTTGTCATTTAAACTAATTTCAATATTCAAATGAAATATGAATTCTATTTTTTTACATATTTTCTTCTGTAAATGTGAATAGTAAAATGTTTTGTAGGAAAAATATTTTATTTCAATTTTACAATTACAAAAAAAGTTCAATTTAAAAAATAATAAGGGCCTTATTCATGAAAGTTATGGAAGGTTTCAAATACATTTTAACATTGAAAATCAGTTCAATAAACCTTCCATAACTTTTTATGAATAAGACCCTAAGTGTTTAAAAAATCCTTAAATGCCAAATTATTTATATCGAAATTCCGAAAAATCCCGGGATCATACTTTTCTCAATCCCGAATACCAGGATTTGCGAAACTCAGTCCCTTTCGACATCCTTAGTCCCTCTAGATTTGACTTCTTAATGCAACAAATTTCAACGAATCGAACTGAAATTTGGTAATATGAGTTTATTTGTACCCGAAACCATTCTCATGCGATCCATGGTGGAGGGTATATGAGATTCGGCATGTCTGAACTTAACGCCGCTTTTACTTTTATCGATTTGTTAACATATAAATTAATTTGTGGTGGGAATTGAGTGCTTCATACTATACTAGCATTAACACGGTGCGCTTCATCATTATACTGCACCATATTTAAACAACTATTACTCCACTATGCTTCTAAAGTAGGACATTTTATATCTGTTACTATAAATAACCATTTTTTGCCACACTGTAAGATATTTAACCATTTTTTGTCACACTGAACTATATTTAACACCTTTTTGGCCCGATTTACCATATTTAACCATTTTTGTTACTCTGTAACATAGATTTTTGCTCTACTGCAACATATTAAATACGTTTTTGCACTGTACCATATTTAATGTTTTCCAGAATGTACCATATTTAACCCTATTTGCCCCACTTTCCATATTTAACACATTTTTGTCCCACTGTATGTATTTATATTTAACATTTTCTCCCTACTGTACCATACCTACAATACCATATTTACCCATTTTTTGCTCCAATATCGTATACAATATTTAACCAAATTTGCCTCAAGTAAATATTATCTATTTTAAACCCACTGAAACATATTTAATCATTTTTAATTACCAATATAGCAATATAGCCCACTGTGCCTCTAAAAGTATGAATTTCTAAGAAAAACATATCTGATCTCTAGTTTACGTTCCAAGAGCTACCATATCACCATGGGAATATACACGGGGCAAAATCGCCTTTTCTGATATGTTTGAATCGAAAGAAAATATATTTGGAACACACATTTTTAAATATTATATATTTCTGATCAAATAAATTTTATTTGAAAATCAATAAAATATTTTTGGAACTCGTATATTAATATGTTACAACATATAATATTTGCAAACTAAATTTCTCAAATAAAATATGAGCTTGAAAACAAATAAAATTATTGTTTAGGAATTTCTCCAAATATATTTTATTTAAAAAATATTTTTGAAACTTTTGTTGAATTTTTCGAATTTAGATTTAGCATTCAACCTCCCAGTTATGATACGAAATGCAGCATTAACTTCTGTTTTAAATTAATAGTTTAAAATTTCTGAGTATTCCAAGCCATCATTAGTTTTTAATCCTCCAAGTAATAGATTTCGATCCAAGATTATACGATTTCAATTATTATTATTTATTATTCTTACGACATGAAAAATTTCCAAAAATTTACTTTGAATTACTGAAAAATTTAACTCAATTTATTTTCTGAATACTTAAATGCAACCAAATATTATATGTTTGGAGTGTACCCTAAACATATATATGTTTCAAGCCGAATATGTTTGGGTCAATATACTACAGAAGCGATTTTTTTCAGCGTGTATATAACCCTTTTAACCCTGCAGCCAGTCAGTAACGCAACAATTTTATATATAGATTTTGGTCGTTTCAAGCAAGGACGTCATATTAAAAAATCGCAAATTATTAAAAAATGCTCAACATTTCGATATTGGCAACCTAATTCTGGATTGGACAGATTCCAAAGAAAGTCAAATATATATCTTGTACTTCAATAATCATTATTTTTCATTCTGTCCAAATGTAAATTTTAAAAAGAACATTTAAACTACACTTTATAGAAATTTCCTATCGGAGATGTAACAGTCTTGCAAGAAATAATGTATATTACACTATGCAACAAAAGTTTTTGTCCAAGGGATGTGCATAACAGTTTCTGGTTCAATTAGGTGTCACAAACACGAAAAAAATATTAAAAAGATTTTTTATGGTAATTTTTTTTTAAATTCCAGCTTTCATGGAAAGTATCCAGTATTTGGACCATAATTTTACAAGTATAAGCCTGATTGAGCCGTGTTATGCCTCAAATCAAAGGGAAATTATTAGGGCTACGTATGCTGCAAATACAGCTTTCACGTAGAATCTTTGGTTTAGTAACATGAAAAAAAATGATTTTTTTAAAAAACACTTTTTCCTGCTACAAAAAACCATAAAAATAGAAAAAAAATCGAAAATATCACATTTTTAAAAAGCCAGCATGCTAAAGGAGAAAAAACTGTCTATTTGAAAAAAAAAATCTATGGATAGATGTACAAGTTATGAGCCATTTTGTAAATGTTAGCGAAGTTCAAAAAAATCTTGTTTCATATTTTTTCGTTTTTAAATGATGTTTTTGCTTATATTGAATTCGCCATATGTGAGAGAGACATATAAGAGACATTGCACTTGCATTTTATTTTATGAGGATTGATGTCGGGCCGTTCGTAACCCTCCATAAAACATGATATGCAATGTGAGAGCTATATTGGATGAGATCCGCTCAGATAGAGGGTCATTCAACAATATTTGTGGATTTTTATTTATGAGGTTCCATTCAGTTACGCCTTTTAGGGGCATGGACATCCCAGTCGTATATACAGGTAGTAAAATTATATGTACGCAATACAAAGTAGTACGCGGCAATCTTTAAAATATTGGGTGTCTACCTTCGAAGCAAAGTATATGTCAGCTACTGGTACTGCAACTTATGGACCTTAAATCCGGAATTTATGAATGAAATTTCTTATTAATAAATTAGTGTAATTCAGCGCCATAAAGAGATAAGTCGATTTTCTGAAAAATATTACAAAGTTATATTTCGAAGTATGAGTCAAAGGCAAAGAACTTTTCAATGTGTAAATGATCCCGACAATTTCTGCTACATCTGCGAAAAATATGTAATTAAATAAAATCGACGTGCGTTTAGTAAAATAATAGAAGAAATATATGTGTAATATTTTGGTATACGAGTTAAAAATATGAACGAACCGTGGACACCTAGTATTTTGTGTAATTCGTGCCATGTAAATCTTACTCAATGGACTAGTGGAAGAATGCGATAAGTACTTTAAAATTAATGTATTACAATGTTTTGTGGAATAAAACGTTTTAATTTTAGACTTCACGTGCTTTGGAATGCCAATGATTTGGAGACAACAATTCATTCACGATACGGACTGCTATTTTTGACTAAGTTAATAAATAGATTGGAGTAGGAAGTGTCCAAGTATAGCTAACAGCCTAATAACGGAAACATTATCAAGTTGAACTGAGTACTTAACTCTGAGCGATTCAAGTTTGAGTCAGAAGTCATCGCTTTTAACTCAGTTTCAACTCATTGATCTAGTGAGAGATTTGGAACTGACCAAAGATAAGGCAGAACAACATGCATCTGGGATGAAATAGTACAATATGTTGGCCCCAGATGTTAACATATCATATTATAGAGTCCGTGATATACCTTGCAAACAATTTTATACAACTGTGGATAACAGATGCTTGTGCAAGGACATTCCCGGATTGTTCGAGGAACTTAATCAAACATACAATTCAAAGGAATGGCGGTTACTTGTTGACAGCGGTAAAGAAAGTTTGAAAGCAGTACTTTTACACAATGGAAATCAGAAACCGTCGATTCCTATTGCTCATGTTGTCAACTCTAAGGAATATTACCAAAAAAATGGCTAAATTGTTAAAATACATAAAATATGAACATGACTGGAAAATTTGTTGCGATTTAAAAGTAGTTGGTATGTTATGCCTCTGGGATAGCCGATATTTTGCCACCACTGCATATTAAGCTGGGGCTCTTTTACAATTTTGTAAAAGCGTAAGGAAAGATGGCAATTCACTCCCATATTTAAAAGACTTTCCTTTCAAAAAATCGAAGGAGTTTTTGATGGGCCTAAAATAAGGAAACTGATGAAAGATGTGAATTTCGAATCATATTTGACGTCGGATGAAACTGCAGCTTGTAGTATATGTATGTATTCTTCCAACTTATTTTTCGCTTTATGTATTCCAACAGGTGTAAATATGTCCCTCAATATTCATTTCTTGCATTCTCATTTAAACTTTTTCCCCGAGAATCTTGGCGTCGTAAGTGACGAACATGGCGAAAGGTTTCACCAAGAATTAAAGTCCATCGAGCGGCGTTACCACGGGCACTGGGATGAAAGAATGATGGGAGATTATATTTGTTTCCTCATTAGAGAAACCGATTCCGAAATCTACAAACCCCAACAAAGAACTCTCAATTACTTCTAATGAAACTTGTTCATGTAAATAAACTCAAATGTACATAATATAAATAAAAGTAATAAATAAAATCGCTATTTAAACAGAAAAAGATTTTTTGAAATTCTCTTACCTCTACCAAAAGGGCTATAATTTCTACATTTATCTATGGTTTTTTTTCAAATGGGCATTATTTTCTTCGCCAGGACTTTTAAAAAATAAAATAAAATATTTTCTTTCGATTTTTTTTCTATTTTTTAATTTTTATTTTGTCCCACGATTTTTTTTTTTTAAATCTACTTTTTTCCATTTTCTTTAATGACTGTTACTAAACCACTGTTTCTAAGTGAAAGAGATATTTCACTTAGCCCACTTTAATAGCTTCAATTTAACGTGTAAGTCGTCCCAATCGGGCATATACTCCAAAAATTATAGTGCAAATACTAAGGATAACTTCGACGATAATAGAATTTTTGGTAAAAATTTTTTTAAAAAAATTTAATCATTAAAAAAGTTGCCAGATTTCAATAAAATTCATCCCTGAAGATGTTGGAAAAATCCCAACGAAACGTAGGATGTAAAATATGAAATAAAGTCTTTTATTTGCATAAAAACAATGACCTTGAAAGCCCATTTAGAAATATTCTAAAACTAACAAAAAGTGAAATAAAATAAGGTCGATAACTTTTAAAAAAAAAGTTTTTGGTTTTGATTTTGATTTTATATGCAACAATCTATACAAAAAAATAATTTTTAGGTCTAGGACACATAAATTTTTTTTTTGTTGCATAGTGTTATTATTATTTTGTAATTATTGTAGATACGAGTATATGGAGTAACTGCTAATTGTAACAATTGCTTAAATAATTATATACGATACTTATTTAGAGAACATATATATTATTTAATTTACGTGCAAAAGTCTAAAGTTGTAAAATTAAAACATTTTAATTATGTTATTTTGTGAGAATTTTATATAATATTGATTTAACAAAAATATCGTTTCTACATAGCTGTAGGAGTGTCCCATATATTTTTTTAGAAATAATTATCAATTTTTATGAGGGGTTGGACATTTTAAAAATGTGAGAAAATACACTTATACTGTAATTTTGAGCATTTAAAACAGAGCTCTATCATAGAATTGCGTGTAATATTAACAAATAAGGCGGAAAATAAACACAAGGTTTGTCATTCATATTTGAAAACAAAAGTTCAAAGTTTCCTAACGGCACACTATGGGCGGAAACTGAAAATTGTGGCAAAAATTCAAATTTTATGGCACATATAATATTGAAAAAATTGTTATGCCTATCTGTTGAGCACATATTCAGTGTCAAAAATAATGAATAATAAGATATGTCATCCCGGAGCACGCTGAAAAAAAATCGCTTCTGTAGTATATTGTCCCAAACATATTCGGCTTGAAACATATATATGTTTAGGGTACACTCTAAACATATAATATTTGGTACACACAAAAATTATATATTTGGGAAGATGTTGTTCTAAACAAATCTTTCTTTACATCGCAACATGTATTTATTTTGGACGATTTTTTTCCGAAGCAAATATTCGTTTGCATTTAAATAAGTATTCAGAAAATACCTAAATTGTGTTAAATATATCAGTGATTCAAAGTTAATTTTTTAGAAATTTTTCATGCCGTAAAAATAATAAACAATAATAATTGAAATCGTATAATATTGAATCGAAATATATTACTTGGAGGATTAACAACTAGTGATGGCCTGGAATACTCAGAAATTTTAAATGATTGATTTAAAACAGAAATTAATGCTGCATTTGGTATCATAACTGGGAGGTTCAATGCCAAATTAAAAAAAATAAAACTGAAATTCGAAAAATTCAACAAAAGTTTCGAAAATCTTTTTTAAATAAAATATATTTGGAGAAATTCCTAAACAATAATTTTATTTGTATTCAAACACATATTTTATTTTAGAAACTTAGTTTGCAAATATTATATGTTGTAACATATTAATATATGAGTTCCAAATATATTTTATTGATTTTCAAATAAAATTTATTTGCTCAGAAATGCATAATATTTAAAAATGTGTGTTCCAAATATATTTTCTTTCGATTCAAACATATCAAAAAAGGCGATTTTGCCCCGTGAGCGAGTAAGTTATCAGATACGAACGAATAAAAATTTCAACACGGGGCAAAATCGCCTTTTTTGATATGTTTGAATCGAAAGAACATATATTTGGAACAAACATTTTTAAATATTATATATTTCTTAGCTAATAAATTTTATTTGAAAATAAATAAAATATATTTGGAACGCATATATTAATATATTACAACAAATTATGTTTGCAAACTAATTTTCTCAAATAAAATATGTGTTTAAATACAAATAAAATAATTATTTAGGAATATTTCCAAATATATATTATTTAAAAAGATTTCCAAAACTTTTGCTGACTTTTTCAAATTTCAGTTTTCTTTTTTCCTTGGTTTCGAAATGTACCTCCCAGTCATGATACCATATGCAACAATAACTTCTGTTGTAAATCAATCATTTCAAATTTCTGAGTATTCCAAGCCATCATTAGTTGTTATCCTCTAAGTACTTTATATTGATCCAAGATTATACGATTTCAATTATTATTATTTTTACGAAACATTTCTAAAAATTTAACTTTGAATTACTGAAAAATCTAACACAATTTATGTACAGTAGAATTTGGTTATAGCGACCGCCAAGGGACCGAAATTATACGTCGTTATAACCGAACGTCGTTGTATCCAAATAAGTGTACACAATATTTTTAATTTTTTTTTATCATGTATATTCATATTTATTGAGATTGGAAATAGTTTAGAATTGTGGGTTGTTTTCTATTTACAAGAATTTCTTTTAATAATTTACTTTCAATAATTTCAACGGAACTATATAAACTCTCTGATATATCAGAACCCCCAAATCGTAAATACTGTTTTAATGTGTGCACCGCACTCAAGGTTTCTGCCCTAGTTGGAATTTTGATTTTTAAACTATGTTATGGCGCTCTCGAAAACGGTAGATCCAACTTTCAGTGCAATTAAAATCCTTTCCAAGCAGTTGCGCTATTTCCTCTGCCTTCATTTGAAGTATGGAAGTTGTTACAATAGCATTATTATTTCTTTGCGTCTTGAACCATTGCAAAAGAGCTTGTTCTATATCAGAATTTTGAGCAGAACGCATACGTTTTCTTTGCATATTCTCAGATTCAAAACACTTACGAATTGCGTCTCGGTTTTTCCATGCCGTACTGATAGTCGAATGCGAAACGCAATAGTCCTTCGCTAATGCTGCATTTGAAGAACCAGTTTCCAGTTTCAGCAAAATTTCTGCCTTTTCTTTTATGGAGAACACCTTACGTTTTTTAACGTCCATTCTGGAAAAACATACATACATACGTACATACATACATATTTACTCAGTATTTATCCAAGTAAAAGTGCAGCACGCAACCTTACCTGCGTTTGGTTGAGCTGGATTACAGATTCTTATGTAAATAAAAAAATTCTATAACACCGCTGGTAATTAAAAAGACTCAAACTGGTTTGAATATTTCTTCTTTGTCTTTTGCGCCTCTGTTTGGGATAGTCGAAAACAAATTCTGTGATTCCCCGCAGTATATGTTTCTTTATTTAGTATTGGCTGACGACAAAAAATGGAATGAAAAAAATAAAAATTAGTACACAGAACTTACATCGTCGTTATAACCGAATGTCCATTCCAAAGCAGACGTGCAAATTGGTCGTTAAAAGCAGATGGTCGCTAAAACCGGAGTCGTTCTAAGCGAATGCTTGCGCATGTACAAACTATTAAGAACCAAACTTGCTTTGAAAATCCGTCGTTATAAACGGATGGTCGTTATAACCGAGGTCGCTATAAATGAATTCTACTGTATTTTATGAATACTTAAATGCAAATAAATATTTGTTTCGGAAATAACAGTCGCATTTGGATGTAAACAAATATTTGTTTATAACAACATCTTCCCAAATACACAATTTTTGTGTGTACCAAATATTATATGTTTAGAGTGTACCCTAAACATATATATGTTTCAAGCCAAATATGTTTGGGACAATATACTACAGAAGCGATTTTTTTTCAGCGTGAACGAGTAGGTGTTCAAAGAGTGAGTTTTTACGCGGATTTCGGACCGATTTTCCCGAATTTTTTGTAATTGTCACAATTAAAAAATTAATATCAATCGATTAATGCAAAAAAAGTGCAAACTATGTTCGCGGAAACCTGTTTTTTCGCGTGTGACATTTCATTCCTATTCGTCCGTAACTGATAGATTTTGACAGTTCTCGGGATGACTTATCTTCATAATTTATAATTTTTGTTCAGTGTATTGTTTTGTTATTGCCTTTCCAAAGCTGTATTTAGAGTACAGTTTGCTGAAATTTGAAATGTTGAGAAGATAGAAATTAGAAACTAATTGGACCAAAATACGAGGTATTTTCAAAAAATATCGGGAATTTTTAATTTCCGCGGGCTACGTGCATTTGATTTTTGATATTTTTGTAGCGTTTTGTTGGTACTCATGTCCCTTACTTATGCTGACAAGGTCGGCCATTTTGCATGTTTAGTTAATTTTTGACAGCTGTTGTGCTTGGATGTGTTTTAACTTGTCTTCGATTTTTATCTATTTCAGAAAATGGATCAAATAATCTGCATCAAATTTTGTGTGAAAAACAAAATAAAGTGCGCTGACGCATTCCGAATGTTGACTGTGGCATATGGTGAAGCTACCTTGGACCAAAGCAACGTTTATCGGTGGTACAAAATGTTCTTACAGGGCCGAGAAGATGCGAAGGACGAAGAGCGTGCCGGACGCCCGAGCTCACAGTTTTCTTTGATTGCAGGGGCGTAGTGCATTATGAGTTCTTGCCACAGGGTAGTACGGTCAATAAAGAATATTACCTGCAAGTTATGCGCAAATTGCGCGAAGCAATCCGCCAAAAACGCCCGAATTTGTGGAAGAACAAAAACTGGCTTTTGCACCATGATAACGCCCCTGCACACACATCGTTGCTTGTGGGGCCAAAATAAAAAACAGTAATGGTGCAGCAGCCACCGTATTCCCCTGACCTAGCCCCCTGTGACTATTTTTTGTTCCCAAAACTGAAAAGGCCCATGAAAGGACGACGCTACGCCACGATTGAGGAGATAAAGACGGCATCGAAGGAGGAGCTGAACAAGATCACAAAAAATAATTATTTGAAGTGCTTCGAGGATTGGAAAAAACTTTTGGCAGAAGTGTATTATATCCGAGGGGAATTACTTTGAAGGGGACAAAATAGATATTCATGAATAAATAAAAATGTTATCTTTTACATTACATTTCTTATACTCGTAACTAGAAAACATCACAAGTTTGTAATACAATTATTTTAGAGTCTTCGTTAAGGCGTTCTGTAATATTCTTTGAAAAATGTCACATGCACCTTGGGCGCTACATCTTATTTTAAAATTTAAGTGACGTGTTTAATTATCTACAACATTTTAAATATGCATCGATTTTCTTGGGAATGTGCTATGTTATTTGCCTTCATTTCAAATTTCATCAAAATTCAAGCATTTTTGTAGATTTTCAGCCACATTTTCCCATTTCCGCACTCTTTGCAAATATTTAAGAATGAAATGTTCAGTCTTTATAATATTGTTTATTTTTTGGTGATATCTTTTTAATTTTGAAAGCAGGCGACCATTTTTTAAAATTAAACAATGAATTTGGTTTACTTTGCGTTGTCGTTATCAATTTTCTCTATACAAAAGATAAATAAAAAAGAGTTGATACAGCGAAATTTTTTAGGTAATTTACAAAAAAAAATCTTTTACTTTTGTTAACCAGGCTTACAGAAATGGTGTATAAGACATTCAAAACCACAAGGTGGTTTGTCTTAGGTGCTTGCACTGAAGAAATATTAGAGTGATCAAAACCGGTTTAAAATAAACCGGCCCACCGGTTTTTTGCTTCCACCGTCCCCGGTTTTTCTCAAAATCATGAATTTCGAACAACCGGTGCTACCGGTTTTTTCGTTTGTTTCCACCGGTTTTCCGTTTTTTTTATTATCACTAAAATATTAAAAATTATTTACAACTTTATATACAAAATATCACAAATTAAGATAATAATATGAAAGATCTCCTTATATGGCCTAAAAAGACTCGGCAACTTTGCTAGAATCCGAAGCCATTCACCAATTTCTATACAAATTACAAAAATTTAAAGAAAATAAATGATTCATACGCGCAGAAGTTATGTGAAAAGTAAACGCATTCTCCCACTTCCAAACCGAAAGAAAAACAAATAAGAAAATTTCATTTGGGTAAACCGACTAGTGTATACTCTTATATATTTATATGTATACTCGTATATACCCACCTGCACTAAAGTGTGTATATAAAATATATATGTATAAAGATTTAATACCTCTATTAAATATTCTATTTAATATCCCGAAATATTAATATTTTCTTGACTGAACTACATAAGGGGATTTCATGTCAAGTGAGTTAATTTTTAAAAGGGATGTCTTCTGCCGGGATGAAAATTGCACCAAGTAGCCCTATCAGATAGTAGTTATGAGACACAATTCCAACGAAATCGGTTAAGGACTTTCCGAGGTGGAGGGTGTCAAATATTGACATTTTTGTCAAACGGTTGTTTTTCCCATCTGAAATGCTAAAATGTTTGGTTGAACGTTAATTTTTTTTCAGAGGTTTATATTTATTTTGATAGATCAACAGGTCCCATCCCATTAATAGGTCACAAAGCTTTTAAAGGAAATTATCTAAGCTTTCTTTTGAGCAAAAAAATCAAAAATTAAAACATAGGTTTTTACCAAAATTTCAAAAAAGTTTAATTTTGCAAAAAAAGTAATCAAAATATATTTGCTAATTTGAAGAAAAGACTATCGATAACACTTTTGGAAAATGTTTCTAAATACAATAGCTAATTAGTTATAAGTATGAGATAAAAGGACCGTTTGACTCAAATGACAATATTCATCACAATCCAACTCATAACTACTATTTAAAAATCGCCTTTTTTGTTATTAAAAAGGAAAATGTTTTTCAAACGGCAATTTTCATACTGTTTTGTTATGTAGAAAAAAACCGGTTCTACCGGTTTCCCCGGTTTTCTTCGAAGAAAAAAACCGTCCACCGGTTTTTTATTTTTTCAAAAAAACCGGTTTTTTGATCACTCTAAGAAATATGTTTTCATTTTCGATTCAAGTGGACATTTTTTCAGAAATCGTGAATAAGACGCCGTCGTTTTCTAAAATTTGGTATATTTTCCAAAACATCACAACATCATAGAAAATAAAATCAAAAGGTTAAGCAGAAAATATCTATCCAATCTGTGCATAGAGTTGACAAATCTTTTTTGAGTCACAGTATGTGAATAGGCATGTTATTACAATGACTTTATTGTTTATTTTATTGGTTTGGAAAATACCTGTCGCTGATAATGCTTAAAGAAGTGCATTAATCACGCTGAGTATGAATTAAATATTTACGTAGTCCACACACACATGTTGATGTTGATGTAGTTATACACATATTTACAGATTGTAGCCAGCGGTCACTACCCTTTTTGCTATATTATTAGCAAAGCCTATTTACATTTCTTTAAAATTGATTTAGGTCAATTAGATGTAATATTTGAAAATTTTGAACATGTTCAAGGTCATATGGCCTTTTGCTTGTAATAAAATTTTGAATTGTGTGACACAGCGTGTCACCTCTCCATAAAGCTTTGAATCACAGTTCCTAAACCGCAGTTTTGCGTAAAAAATCTATCCATAGAAAATGCTTTCTAATGATTCTAGGGAATGCGATACATCAACGGATAACAAAAATAATTTCTTAGCTGCAACCAGACAGAACATTTTTTATGTTAACTAGTGTAATAACGGGTTTTCCAATAGGGATGATATGATTTTGAAGTGACGTTTTGGTCATTTGTAATATGTCATGATCTGTCATTTGTTTTTCATTGTATTCAGTAGTGTTTACAATTTCATCATGGAGAGATATACGCAAGAACGACGTTTACAAATTATTCAGTATTATTTTTAAAATAATCGTTCTCCAATTGCAAACACTTTCCAGTCGACCTACGACCTTGACATTTTAGCTCTCGTTAAGAGCTATCTTTTTGCCATTGACCGATTCCCGATCTGACGTACCGTTAAGGAGCTAGTGCAAAAATAAACTTTCCGTTCACATTTGAAAATGATGCTAAGTCCATTTTTTTAAAAAATCTAAAAAAACATTTCCAGTCGACCTACGACCTTGACACCCCTGAACAAGATTTTAGCTCTCGTTAAGAGCTATCTTTTTGCCATTGACCGATTGTGGCTACGTGCACACACAGCAAATGAAACAATTGAATTGTTGCGAGAAAAGTTTGGAGATTCGATTATTTCAAGAAATTGTGATATTGAATTTTTGAGAAAATTTTAATAATGTGTTGTTGTTATTTATTGTTGGTCTGTGCTTTTGTTATTCAGTCAGAATTTATTTTGGGTTGAGACTATATGTTTCAGTTACTTTCTGTCTATTGCAAAAAAGTAATAGAATCAAATACAAAAATTGGAAGAGAGTTTTAATTGCTTGGTAGAATTGACTGCAGTTTCGATAGACACCACTCTATCATCTTCAGAATTAAGTAGCAATAGTGTATGTCTTTAACTTAAATCAGCTGAAATACTTGTGGAAGCAGTAAATTGAATTTAACAAGAACTGCTAACCAAACCCGTATTTTTCCGAACTAAGTCAACATACTGAAACTCTCATACCACTACATTTTTGTTTTATTGCTAGGGTTCGCATCGCGAACCACGAAAACAACTATAGTTTTGTCAACGGCTAATGCCGACGTCATCATACCTCATGTGTTTGTATGTGTTGTTGTTATATATTGTTGGTCTGTGCTTTTGTTATTCAGTCAGAATTTATTTTGGTTTGAGACCATATGTTTCAGTTACATTCTGTCTATTGCAAAAAAGTAATAGAAACAAATACAAAAATTGGTAGAGAGTTTAATTGTATGTCGATATTTCTCTGAAGATTTTATTTAAAAATATTAAAATTTTCTCAAAAGATAAATTTTTTCGAACGGATGAAAAAATTATATTAGAGGAAAATGAAGGGCTCTTCATTTTGATCATATAACTTGCATAGATTTCCCGGGATTGAAAAAAAACTGTAAGTAGACACCACTCTATCATCTTCAGAGTTAAATAGCAATAATATATGTATGTCTTTAACTTAAATCTTCTTGAAATACTTATGGAAGCAGTAAGTTGTATTTAACAGTAAGTAATTGCGTTTTTCTTTAAACTTCGATAGTCTCTCTGTACACTCAAATGTCTGAAGTAGAATAGCTCAAAAATTTTGAAAAACATAAATACTATCTTCTACTTCGGAAAAAAGAGTACGGGAAAGGGAATAATCTAATCATATTATCATCTTATGTATGCTGTGTCTTTTGTTGTAAAAATAACTTATTATTTCAGAAATTTTTATTTTGTTATTCGACCTTTTATCTTACGTGTTTTGTATTTGTTTTTTCAATCAAGACCTCGAGCTTGATTGAAAAAACAAATACAAAAACACGAAAAATAACTTATTTTAAAGGTCTATTAAAATACAACAATTTTTCATCGAATAGGTTAAGTAATTTCATTAAATAATTGTTATGTAAATAGTTAGATATTTCTACTTCATTTCCCCTTTTTTATTTACTTTATCCTTACGTAGGTTAACACATACGTGAATCTCTTCAAATCAGAAGCTACAAATCGTCAACTCTTTAATCCCCTGATGAATCAATGTGTCAATCTGCATTTAAAAAAATATGGATTGACTGCCGAGAGTATTATCGAATATTGTGATAAAAACAATAAAGTTATAGAGCTAGGTAAGTATGGAATTTTAGGTCTGTTTGGGAGATAGGTAATAACAACTCTATGAATTCTCTATTTCTCTAGATTCTTGGAATTTTACATTTTACAGTGTCATCTGTGTGCTAACATTACTGGTAATCGCTAGCAGCCTGTTCGATTTATATCTAAAACAAAAAGATAGTGATAAATTGCTAACAGATCGGGATCATTACAAATCAGCTCCGAGTGACTTAGGTAAGATGGAAGAAATAGTTGAATCTGCTGAGATCTTCTTTTGGTACCAAGTGCTCTAGATAAAAAAACATTTTTTGTGGGCATTGATGCATCTCCTAAACTCTAAACTCCAAACAAGAATTTTGCATGTTATTTTTTTTATTAAAATTTCAATTATCGACGGAGGACACTTTATTGGCTATAATTTTAAAATGCGACATTGACATATCGTTCTCTTCGAGGGATCAAATGAAAGATAATTACGTCGACTACAATGTTACGAAAGTCATGTTTTCTTAAAATAAATCCAATTTGTAGAAGTACCACAATTAAAAAAAATCCAGTCAAAAATTCGCTCAAATTTGAAGAGAATCGGATCACGAGTTACTTCAAGTCGGTATAAAAAGATAAGTAACATGAAATATGATGTTCAAAAATGTTGGAATGATCCGCAATATGGTTGTTTACTTATAAACTAAAATTCGCTGCGATTAATTGATGGAGATTTCCAAAATTTTTATTTCCAAAAAATGATTTTAAAATCTCCCGAAAAAGTACATTTATTTTAAATAATTTATTTTGAATATTTTATCCACAAAGGAAATATTAAAGTGAATGTTTAGTTATTAAAAGACATAAACTGCATACTTAATGTGCGTGTTGTTTTGCTTATTGAATAAATGTCATGTACTACTTTAATACCACGTTCTGTGCATATGTTGCTTCGCTGTTGGGTTTATTGAAGCTTCTTTAGCCAAAATTCTTTTAAAACATGCATTCCCATTATTAAAATATGTTAAGGATTGTCCTAAAGATTCGAAATTTTCTTTATCATAACAATGAATGGAAAACCATATATTATACCATTTGTACATCCCACACAAAATGGTACAATTTTATCAAAACTGAATAGCTCATAACGTAAATATATTAGTGCACATAAACGCTTATAATTTGGCACAGTGCAATGTATTTAATGTATCTACT
Organism: Eudasyphora cyanicolor; assembly: GCA_963930755.1. Taxonomy (NCBI): domain Eukaryota; kingdom Metazoa; phylum Arthropoda; class Insecta; order Diptera; family Muscidae; genus Eudasyphora; species Eudasyphora cyanicolor. The sequence continues at coordinate 7,360,884 of OZ005734.1, read as the reverse complement.
GTTCAGCGAAAAATAAGTGTATTTGATAAACCCCTTCTGGTACCTTCCACGCAAATTGACACTTTTATTCGTTTAATATTCCAAGTAACATTACTCACAAAGTGAGGGTGTACCTTAGTCGGTTTACCCGACTGAAACTTTCTTACTTGTTTTAAATGGTTTGAAATTTGAAATTGTGATACTTCTACAAAAATGGAGCTTAAGGGCTCACAAGTTTCCTAACTTTCCGAAATTAAGAATTTTGTAATTTGTTTCTATATTGTTATGGATTTTTTTGCGCAAAAAAAATATTTTGTTAAAAATACATGTTTTTACATTTTTTCCAATGTTCCTAAGCCATAATTTTTACTTACGTAGAAATCATTCGTATACCGTTACATTTAATATACTGAACTACCGAACTCGATGTTAGTGTGATAAAGGTCCCTCCGACGAAAACTGAAAAATGTTTATAATACTTTAATACTTTAAATTGTATCTTCTGTTCCATTTAGGCTCCAGACTTTGTATTGGTTTCTCAATAGCCCGCAACTGGTATCGCTTAAATCAAGAACCGTCCGGCCGAATGGGTAGTGAATTGCGATTTTTGGATTGTTTTAAGTTCTTTGCAATGTTTTTGGTAATATTTGCTCACACGAATTGGGTACTCTATGAGAGCGCCATAAGTAATCCTCAAGATCCGGAACGTCTCTTACACACCGCAGCTGGTACTCTCTTAGTGTCCGGAGCACTGGTCACAGTCACATTCTTTGTCATTGGAGGTTTCTTGTTGACCCTCAATTGGTTGGTGTTTGCCAAAGAGAATAAAGAGGTGACCGCTGTGGGGTATTTGGTGACATTTATGAAATTCAATATTTTCAGATATCTAAGGTTGAGCAATAAATGCAGTTATTAGATTGTAGTAAATTTATTCCACCTCTTGTTGCTTCAGATTAACCGTGCCCTATGCCTTTGTCGTCCTGTGGAGTGGTGTTTATTTCGAAAATGCCGGTGGTCCCTTATTTCGACACATTTTCGAACGTGAACAGTTGTCGTGTCGCAAGAACTGGTGGATAAATCTGCTGTATTTAAATAATTACCTCAATAAAAATGAAAGAGTATGTACGCAGCCTACAAGTGCCTTCCCTAAATATGTATAACAGTGTGTTGTATTCCAATAGTGTATGCTGCAAGGTTGGTATTTGGCCTCGGACACCCAATCCTTTATGATCAGTATTATTATTCTCATGCTGGCCCACAAGTAAGCTTTGCATTTCTATACATAAAAAGCTTTTAAGAAAATGAGTTTTTTTTTCAAATTTTATTTACATAGATTTCCGAAACTACGTAATTGGATTTTTGGAGCAACTGTGGGATTATTTATGGCTATACCAGGAGTTGTGAATTATATTAATAAATTTTATGCCTTATTTATACCATCACCACAGTGAGTATAAATAATTGATCTGTAATTTAAAAACTCAATATAATCAATATATATATAATATAATCGTGTTATCCTTTCTTTCAGATCGCAACGTGATTCTTTTATAGGAAATCAACAATTTGATGAATCCTATGTACCCTTTCATACGAACTTTGGTGGTTATTTCTTTGGCGTCATGACAGCTCTTGTTTACGATCATGTCTCTTCGTCTTCGAATCAACTGCAAATTAAACAAAACAAAATGTTCCACATATTTTTCTATACATTGATTCTATTGGGCATTTTGTGGTTATTTTCCGGACATACATTCTTCCAATACTACAACGATGAAGAAACTCGTCTTCTGGCCAGTATCTATGCAGCTTTTAATAGGAATTTGTGGGGTTTAGGTTTGGGCATTTTAATTGTTGGGATGTCGGCGAAATGTGGATGTAAGTATTATAAGAGTAGCGGGGTCTCACTTAATAATACATTTGCACAATTAAACCACTTATCCATTTAGGTTAGGTTAGGTTAGGTTGAAAGGGACGCCCGTCAGAATACAACTGACGAGTTCACTCGGGGCCGGCAGTTCGGTCCATTGTGTTTCCCGTGAGTAGAAAGGAAGAATAGAAGAAATAATTGGAGGTTGACAGACTAGGAAGGGGGAGAAAGGTTAGGAAGAGGGAGAGAAGATTTAGAAAGGGGGATAGGATGATCTAGTTGCTTTCGTTTGTCCTCGTGGCTTTACTAAACCAGAGGGATTTACTGATGAATTTGAGAAGGGGTTTGAGCGGTACATCTGCTAGGTCGTCTAGGTTTGCGAAGAGCCTGTGCCCTAAATAGGCCAAACGGTACTCTTGCAGTCCTTTGCATGAGCATAGCAAGTGCTGAACTGACTCCTCCTCTTCTTCATCTAAACAGCTTCTACAGAAGTCTTCGTAAGGAAGCTTCATGCGTGCAGCCATAATGCCTATCACGCAGTGCCCTGTGATGACTCCTGTGAGGATGCTAAGAGTGTTCTTCCTGAAGGACAGCAATTCCTTGGTACGGTTCACATCAATGGATGGCCAAAGGGTTCTTGCCGTCCTGCAGTTTTGTACTGTGTCCCACCTAGATCTGGTTAGTGCTACTCCGCGTTCGTTGATTTCGTTTTTGAGTTCCACGAACGGAATTTGCACGTCCAGAGTCGCGGTTTCATTTCGCGCACCTGATCCTATCCTGGCACATTCGTCTGCTAATTCGTTGCCCTGTATGCTGCTATGTCCTGGCACCCAGCAGAGCGTGATTTCGTGCGACTGAATAAGGTTTAAGGTTAGAAAGCAGTCCATCGTGCAGCGTGATTTTATAGTTCTAGAGCCCAAGGCCTTGAGAGCTGCCATGCTGTCGACGTAGATCTTGAATTTTTTCGGAGAAATATCCCTTTCCAAGATCTGATTCGCGGCAATGTTAATGGCATAGATCTCTGCCTGGAAGACCGTACATTCATCTGGGAGTCTGGTGGAGATTCTGAGATTGAGAGTATCGGAAAAAACTCCTGAACCCGTATCCATTTAATAATATCTAATAGTGATGTATGTAAATCTTAGCATCTGTATTAATGTATAGGAGTTGTCGAGTTCAGCTCTTGATTTATTGGTGTGAAAATGGTTTCTCAAAATTTAAAACATGAAGAAAAGCAGAAAAGCTACGAGCTCGATTTACTAATATTATATAAGTAGGTATTGCAAATAGACAGGTTGAATGGATAACAGTTCAAAATGTTAAAATATGTATGATAGGTTATTCGAAAGTTATTATATACGAAGAGGGACAAAAAAAAATCGATTGACTATATAAATATATATAAACAGTTTATGTTGAAAGTGGCGTAAGCGCCATTCTTATTTTGAACCAAGAGCAGTATCGTTTAAAGGCTATGAGAATAATAATATATATATATTATTTACATTCAGTTCATCTCAAGATTTCAATGTTTCTATATTAAGTTAAATTTTTCGCATTCTAGTTTTATTAACCCCCTTTTTCTAATGGTGGATCGAGTAAAGCAGAATTTCGGTTAAAATTAACAGTTCATATATTCATATATATATATGTATTTATATATCGGTAATTCCAAATCCCGGATGTTACTGAAATTTGCCATGCTTTAGCTTTTTGGAAAAATACACAGCTTTCGTATTTTTTGTCATAAGCAAAATTGTAGATCATAAAGAGACCTATAAAATATCTTTTACGCAAAAAGCTGGCCTTATATAACAAAATCCAAACCGAAACTATATGAATTATCTTTGTATTGTAGGGGTTTTTAGGAAATTTTGTTGTCTACCAATTTTCCGGATATTGGGACGTTTAACATATGGAGCTTTCTTGGTTCATCTCTTTATTGCAAGAATAGTGATCGCTACCCTGAGAGAACCTATTTACTTTGGAACCGGAATGATGGTACGTATGGATTTTTATAAAAATATACATAGTATACTATTTCATATGAACTATTTTTGCAGTTTGCCTTTATAGTATTCACTCTGTGTGCCTCATATGGGGTGGCATTTTGTTTGGCGATTATTCTGGAATTGCCAATTTCGTCATTTTTAAAACTAATACGATGATTATATACCACCTCATATATCTTGTTTATATTACACTTAAGTTATTGTATTCATTTGTACTAAGAAATAAAACGTAAAAAAACTGCAATTACCTCGAAGATATGGAATACTGAGAATCTTCTGATTGTTGTCGTAACTCGAGATAGAATTTTTTCAGTTCTTCACTAGCCTCGTCTATGAAAAGCGGCTTGACTTGTTGGCGAGAATAGGCTGGAATTATACAGTATTGTGTTTAAATTGATAATATACTGGCACAACTATTAACTACCTATGAATTTCTTCAAAAGTATCACTGGAAGCAAATCCATTTCGATTTCTTCTACAGGTTTTAGTTTAAGTCTTGCTGACAAATCATATTCGCCCTCAGCCACAACATCCTCATCCATCATGGACATGTTCATGGAATTGATGCTCTTAATTTTTCTATTGAATCTATTTGCTATGGCAGAATTCTTTTTACTACCAGCATGTACGGCTCTAACATGTTCCGTTAGGGAAGTGTCCATTTCCTTATTGGGTTTATCCAATAGTACAAAAACTAAATGGAATTCACTTAACAAATGTGGAGGTATACGTATATTCTCAGTTAACGCCTTGGATTGGTCATAATGACCTCTTATTGAATTTGCGGTGGCAATAATTGAGGTGGGCGCGGAAAACGTGCAGAACAGGGAAGGAAAAACCAAGCAGGTGCAATGAGACTGCAACACATTCATGAAGGCTTCCATTTGTGTAGTAAGTCGATCGATATCATCAATGGAGCTGTGGCTATTTTTTGCCACTAATAAACCCCCACTTTCCATTATATAATTTGTACGACCTTTTACTGACACTGTAAGTTTCTTGTTATTGTTAGTAGCTCCTCGTTTCGCCTGTACCACAGAAGCTAAAGTAATATTATGTTGTATATTAATTTTCAATTCCAATAATTTAGTTTATTAGTAATTTACCTTTTTGCGAGATTTTGGAACACATTTGTATAATATTCGATTTACCAACACCGGGATCTCCAACCAGTAGAACATTAATTTCTTCCTCATCGTGTACTTGAGAACCAGCTCCTCCCAACAAAGACAGCAAAAGTCCAGCCTTGGTCATTTCAAAACCATGTACTTCTGGTGCGAGCGATTGGACCAATAATTTGAAACTGTCGTTTTCACTATTTATCATAGTTATTGCTTCAATATCTTCTGAACTAAATGGATGATTGACTTCTTTAGCATCTACAATGCTTGTTGCTTTCATAAAGATTTCCATTTGTCCCGCAAATGCTGAGTACTTCTCAGCTTCTTGTTGATCTTGCAATGGACGTATTCTTAGAATACCTGTAACCAGAATCTCTTGGCCAAGGTGAACTGTGTCCACCAAATCATGACGCAGCTCAACATTAAGGGCCGATTTTGACATTGTTTCCGAGTCTGTTGTTACATCTAATCGAGCTTCTGTTAGGCGTATCATTTGTTTCGGGGTGATACGTGTAAATGGTGATGACCGAAGTTCTACGAATCCGGCCTTTGCGAGACAGCCTTCACGTTTGCATGAATAGGGACGGGTTACTTGAAAACCTGAAAGTTGAAGAGTGAGCTTTATTAAAAAATCTCAATCTCTATAAAATTGCATTTTTGACGAATTTATCTAGAAAATTTCATCTTTGAAAAATCTATTGTATTTTCTTCGAAGTTTTATAGAAAATATGCATTTTCGACAATATCTATCTATCTATCTATATATATAAAAATGGAAAAATGTTTGTATGTACATATGTATGTGTTTTATATTTTTAAAATTTTTTCTTTTGTTTGAAAGCTATTTGGTCTGAGATGGTTTTGGAAAAAAAATTGCAAATAGTGGGCGGGGAAAATGTGGGCGTGGCATATCGTTTGTTTGTGTGTTTGTTCCACTGCAGTTCTGCTGGCAGTCTACGTCAGTGGTCCAAAAATGGACGGGATCGGAATTAAGGGGCAACGATCTTGCATTATCAGTTCACGCACGGCATCAATGTTATCTGGCACAACGGCCGTTTTTGGACGACCTTCGTCTTTGAGCGAGCGTCGGCTGCGATTAAATTCACTGAACCAGTTTTTCACAGTTCTATAGGATGGTGCTTGATCGCCATACAAAGATTTAAGTTCATCGATGCACACTTGTGATAATCCACGTCGAAAGTTGTGAAAAATGATCGCACGAAAATGTTCACGAGTTAATTCCATTTTATTGATTTTTTGAAGTCACTGTTAACAACACAAATGACGATCGTACGTCAAAACGTTTTGAGTACGTTTATGCTAAAAAATGTTAAACTTTCCAATGGAAATGTCAGAGGGCGCCAGAAATATATATAGCAACCTTCGTATATAAGCTATGTTGACGATTTTATTCAATTTCGACAAAATTTTCAATAAAAAACCAAGTCGAAAATGTAATTTCGAAATTTGTTTCTATAAATAACTATTTGAACGAATTCTTCTATAAAATTGCCTATAACTGTGCAATGTTCACGATTTTATTCTATTTCGACAAAAATGTTAATAAAAACCAAGTCGAAAATGAAATATCGAAAATATTTTCTATGTGAAGCAATTTCGGGGTATGTGAAGCAATTTTTAGGCTGCTTATTTGATGATTATATGAATTTCCGTTTACTATTTTTATTCCGTAAGGTCATCAAAAGTGGAAAACCTCGGCGTTTATGTATGAGATTTGTTTTTAGTCGTTCCACAAGGAACCCGCAAATTTTTATCCCAAGAATTAGAAATTCTATCTACGCTAGATCATTTCTGGTGAGAATTGCCAGATGCTGGAATGTACTCATTCTAATAATGTGTTTCGCTTAAAATTATTGGAACACCTTAACACTTAGAGATCAAATCATTGCATTTTTTTTGCATATGTTGCTAATTATTTTGGACCATCTTTACTTAAAATATACAATTTTCAATATCATTATTTTGTGTATTATGGCTGGGGAGCCGAATAACATTTTTGTTTAAATCTTTGTAAAACTTAGTTTTATTATTGATTCTCAGGATTTATATTGTTACTAGGTTAGGTTAGGTTAGGTTGAAGAGAGGAGACGTTTAAACGTCTCATGTCCATGGACATACACTTAAGCCAGTGGTTCGGCCTGTTGTGCGCTCCTTATTTATGATCTTTTTATACCTCACGAGTTACAGAAAATCGGTACTAGACACGAATTTTCTCAGTATCTTCCAGTCATATTCTCTGAGATGAGTCAAGTCTGGTAATATGTCGGACCCGAAATGTTGGGATCTTGAATGTGTGAAAGCCGGGCAGTGACACAGAAAATGTTCCATCGTTTCGATGTTTTCTCTGCATGCCCTGCATTCGTCGTTTCCTGCTAGTCCTATGCGATGAAGATGTGCTTGCAAGCTTGAGTGTCCCGTTAAAACACTCATCATCATACTAATATCGATCTTGTTTAGTTTCAGAAGACTTCTTGTTTTCTTTTCATTTGGGTCACCCCACAGTATCTTTGCAGTTGCTCCTACTGTTGCGCTATTCCACACAGTTTTATGAGCCATCACTGCCCAGTGCTTCAACTCATTTTTCGTGGCTTCGAAAGGTTTCCAATTTTCCAAGTTTATTACTCGAAGTTCTCTGCCCTTTGAAGCCAAGTTGTTTGCCCGTTCATTTCCAATCACTCCGTTGTGTCCTGGTACCCAGTAAAGACGCAATTGACCATGGGCTGAGTAATCATTTATCGTTCTTTTACAGTCCAACACAGTTCTGGATTTGACCTTTTCCGATGTTATTGCTTTAATCGCCATTTGGCTATCTGTGAAGATGTTGGCATATTTAGGCTTTGTCGTGTTATTGAGCCAGTTCACACACTCCGTGATTGCTCGAACTTCTGCTTGAAATACCGTGTTATGGTCAGGGAGGCGGAAGTGAAGTTCGACTTCTGGTTCATCAATAAAAAGTCCCAGACCCGTCCTTCCTCCTCGCTTGGACCCATCCGTGTAGCAGCTGGTTCCCACTGGCACATGGGCCAAAGATCCATTTTCCCAGGAGCGTCTGTCTGGCACAAACGTATCACAGGTAGCTGTAAGCCGCACTTCAGGAATGCGGTCCGAGATTTCTGGCGTTTGAATGTGACCAACTAGATATTCTAAAATCTTCTGATGGTACGACTTGTGGTCTCGATTTATCCATTCACCCATCACTTGTAGACGTCTTGCTGTGAGGGCTGCCTCATACTTTATACGGATGTCTATTGGTTGGATGTGCAGAATAGTCTCCAACGCTGTTGTTGGTGCAGTTCTAAATGCCCCGCTTATGCCTAGACAGCACATACGTTGAATTTTTTGCAAAGGTATTACGTTGCACTTCTTGTCCATTGATGTCCACCACACTACAGAGGCGTAGGTGATTATTGGTCTAATCACGCTCATGTAAAGCCAGTGAGTCATATTTGGACGTAGTCCCCATTTTAAACCTATAGCTCTTCTGCACAGCGACCAACATCTGTGTGCCTTTGTAACTCTTTCTTCAAGATGATCTTTCCAGTACAGTTTCTGATCCAAGATTACTCCCAAGTATTTGACCTTTTTAGTTATAGCAATTGTCTTATTCAGGAATCGAGGCGGGGTAAAACGTGGGATCTTCGTTTTCCTTGTAAATAGACATATTTCTGTTTTGTCTGGGTTAACATTTAATCCCCTTGGTTGTGCCCAGTTATATGCTATGTTAAGTGCCTCTTCAGCTCTTCTGCATAATAGATTTGGATGAAAGCCCCTTAGAAGTATTACAACGTCGTCTGCATAACAGACTGGTTTAAGTCCTTCATTGGTGAGGGCTTTTAGGAGACTGTGTATCGTCGTAACCCATAGAAGAGGCGATAAAATGCCCCCCTGAGGTATACCACGATTTACCTTGTCTCTAATTTTTACGTCATATGACCCACAAATAATCCACCTATTCCTTAGCATATTGTTGATCCAGTTTTTCAGCGCCCGGTCAACCTGAAACTCGTCTAAGGACTGGATAAATGTATCGGTCTGCACATTGTTAAATGCGCCCTCAATGTCTATGCAAACAGCAAGTGTATACATTTCTTTACTGAAGGACTCTTCTATGTGGTGCACTACCTCATGCAGAGCTGTTTCCACTGATCTTCCTTTGACATAGGCGTGTTGTTTGAATTTTAGCCTGTCATCCGCTATTTTACCTTTGACCATGTCATCAATTATTCGCTCCATTGTTTTTAACAGGAAAGAAGTAAGGCTAATGGGTCGATAAGCCTTTGGGGTCGTGTAACTCGCCTTGCCAGGCTTTGGTATGAAGACCACCCTTGATTCCTGCCAGTTTTTTGGGGTATACGAATGGGTTAGGCATGCAGTGAACACTCCAGCCAGATGAGTTGATACCAGATCCACCTCATTCTGCAGAAGTGCTGGAAATATTCCATCCGGTCCCGCAGCCTTAAAGGGAGAGAAACTTTTTATCGCTTCTTTAACCATACCATCTGTTATATCCGTAATAGGTACTTGATGCAATACATTTTCATTCTGCAACTGTTCCTCTGTTGGTCCAGCATTACCAGTCGGAAAATGAGTTTTCATCAAGAGCCTTACGGTATCTTCTATAGTTTCCATCCTTTTACCCGTTTCATCCACCAGTGTTTCGGTTTGGACATGAGTTTTTGAGAGGAACTTTTTCATTTTAGACATGCTGTTAACGCTGTCTACCTGTTCACAGAAAAGCCTCCAGGAGTTACGTTTCGCCGATCTAACGATTTTATTGTATTCTTTGAGTCTTCTGTGGTAGTCGTCCCAATATACTGATTGTTTTTTACGTCGAGCTCTATTGTAAAGTCTGCGGACATCTTTGCCAATCGAGCGAATTTGTCCTGTCATCCAGGGTTTCTCAAAGGCAGATTTCCTTTCTCGAAGTGGGCAACTATCTTCGAATGATTTTACAAGAGCCTCGGTAATCTTCTTAACATTGATTTCAATGTCTTCTGCACATAGATAATCGCGTGTAGGCTGCCCCAATCGATTTCTAAGTAGATTTCCGAATTTAGTCCAGTCGGTCTTAGCCTTATTACGGAAACTTATGGGGTTCGGCGGTGGCCGTGCAATTTTAAACCTTATATAACGGTGGTCTGAATAGGAGTGTTCATCCGAAACCCTCCACTCATGAATCTCATCAATAAGATTTTCTGAACATATCGTTATATCTAATACTTCTTCCCTAATTTTGTTAACAAAGGTTGCAGTGTTTCCTATGTTAAGAGTTATGAGGTCATTTGTATTCAAAAATTCGATAAGGGCGTGTCCCCTTTTATTGGTGTTAGTACTACCCCAAGCGATATGATGGGAGTTGGCGTCACATCCAGCTAATAACTCATTACTTGTGCGTTTGGATTCCCTCACCAGACGTTGTAATTCCGACGTAGGTGGCAATGTCGGCGCATCGAATGGCAGATATATTGACGCCAGGTACATATTTCCATTACCTTGCCTCAGCACCGTTGCGTCCGATGTTGACAACTCTGGAGAGAAAATAAAACATAAGTTTTTATGGCACAGAATACAAGTCCTTGGACGAGTACCTGTGTTAGCGTAGAAAAGGTTATAGTTCACATGGTTTAATCCAGTAACCTTGTTGCTAGTTGTCCATGGTTCCTGGATCAAAGCAATATGAACCCTGCCTTTATTTATGATGTCCATCAGAGCGTTGGATGCTGTCTCGCTCCGGTGGAGGTTTATCTGGATGACCTCAATCATTGTCCTTCCAGTAAAAGTTTCTTTTGGGAGTCTATCCTATCTGGTGGCACCCCCTCATTATTTGGTAGTGGGTCATTCTCCTCCTTTCGTTCACTACCTATTACACCATCTTCCAGTCGACAATTTTGGGAGGCGGTGTTATTTTTTGTCGCTCCCTCATTGGTTTGAATCGTTTTGTGGCTCTTTTTATTTTGATCACCACCTTTGCTGGGAACTTCCTGCAAAAGTGGCGGTACTATTGGTGAACTGGTGGTGTTATTGACTACTTCCACATCAGTTTTTGGCAGTGTCTCACTTGTCTCCATCCGTTCAATACCAGTGTTTGCCTCTTCAGACAGTATATTTGGACTCGATTCATTTGTCCTGCCAATCGGGACCTTTCCAATTTTGAAAAAGACTGTCCAGATCAAGAAGTACGCCATGCCCTTCGCCATGACAAGATTGTTCTTGGATTCTGGGTCTATTCCTAACACGAGGAGAGTACCCTCGGTATCATCCTTCCTATAGAAGACTTCCCACTTTCTCACGGAAAGTTTTGAATTCTGTTTGCCAATGATGTCGAGTATGTGCTCTGATGAGAACTTACTGGGACATCCCTTAACATATAGGGTCGTTTTTATGAGTTCAGGAATGTCGCTTTTCCTTACCAATTTTAGCTTTGCGCCGTCCCAAGGTGAGGGGAAGCTATCCACAAGTTTTACGAGGACACCAGCGCAGCGTTGTGATGCCAGCCTTAGCATCAAAACACCCCTCTCAAACTTGCAACTCATTACTTCGATTGGTGGTTCATCCTTAGATTCGAGGACGTATTCCGCTACCCTCGTATAGACCAAGTCTTCGAAGTTACTCTTTTGGTCTTCGGGGATTCTGCCAGATGCACTACTGCTATCAATTATGGCGTAGCATAGATCGTCTCGAATATGTTGTTTAGCTATATTAGAATAAGACGGTGGCTTCTTACCTTCTTTATGGCCAATTGATTTTTCCGTGTCTGTAGAGTCTTTTTGGTTAAAGCCTCATCCTTAACGGATGATTTGGTTGACTTGAACTGCGTTATTGGGTCAACTTTACCGCCCACAATCGAAGGACTCAGACTAGAGACCTCCTTTTGTGTGGTTACGTTAGGCTTATCCGAATTACTGGAAGACGGCGAGCCCTTTTTCTTCTTAGTCACTTTCACAGCGCTATGTTCTTCGGGAGACCTGACTCTTTTAGCGGCCTCCATGTTTGTATTGGAGGTAGAATTGTCAGGTTCATCCCGTAATAGGTTCTGTCGGTTCAACTTATTCAGTTTCCTTCTTTGTGCCCCTGACAGTCTCTTTGAGTTAGCAACAATAGTGATATTGTTTTCATTTGATGATTCAGAGTCAGAGTCCCCACTGGCTTTTAAAGGCTGGGGTTGCTTAAAGCCCCGGCTGGGTTCTGCTTCATCTGTCTTATCATTTGTTTTGCCTGCGGCTGGATGTGCTCTTGTTTCATTTTCGACTACGGGATCCAAGGCACCAAAGCTCGTAGAAGTTGCTTGCTCACGATTGTTCGATAACGACGACACATGACTCGTGAGTGAATCAACGCTTGTCGCCGGCACTGGGTTTTCCCTCCCCTGCGCCGTAATCTCCTTCGTCTTTTTTGGTTTAATCATAAATTGGTTGGGGGAGACACCCCCATAGCCAGTATTAGCCCGTAATAGGTACGTCGGTATAGGCCTTCCAGACTGAGCTCAGAAATTTCTGTCCAGAGACCGATGCATCCAATTCAACCTATATTGTTACTATGTAATACAGTATTTTGGCCACACGGCTTTTGTATTATGATTGAAGAAATAAATTAATAAATAAATAAATAAATTACAATTTGAAGGAATTCTTCTATTAAATTGCAATTTTTATAGAATTGTCTTCGACAAAATTTTCAATAAAAACGAAGTCGAAAATATTTTTCATAAATTTCAGTTTAAACGAAATCTTCTATAAATTACAATTTACAAATCAGGTAAGTTGTATAAAAAAGCAAATTTGACTAAATATTAATAATAATATGATTTCGGTGATATTTTCTATAAAACGCAATTTCGCGAAATTTCCTACAAAAATGCGATTTTGACCAAATTTTCTACAAAAATTCAATTCCGGCAAAATTTTTCATAAAAATGCAGTTTGGTCATAAATGAACGTAATGGGAAAAATGTCCTAAAAGTGTTTAAAAAAGGTGGGTAGAGCATAGGTTTTAGTTATTTGAACGACAGTTTACTCCGAAGGATTTTTATTTTTTAATTCTGTTTCGAATTCTATTCCTCAAAACATCAAAATTATAACTTTGATTAAGGTGTGGCGACTGTAATTGACAACACCTTTGACACGCATTTAGAAATAAAATTTAAAACGCCTTTCCAAACAAAACATGTCATAGGACAGAAGTCATGCAAATCTGCGAAGTTTTTGGTTAATGTCTTTGACAACAATATTCCTCTTAATATTTTTATGAGAAATAAGCATATTTCGAATAATTACATAATTTGTGAACATTTCTACTCATAACAGAAAATACACCGGTCGACAAAACCTGATTTTTTCTAGGGTTCTGTTTTAATGCATAGATTCTGATACTTTACGTTAAAAAACTCTAATATATTCATTCTTAGCTTTTAAGGTTTGTTTTTGTCAGTTTTACATAGGGGTTTTAAGTTAAAACCTTGCTAAAGTAGCTACAACTTTTCATATTATGCATCGATTTTATGCGAAATGGACACATTTTATTCATACTATTAACCCCCATTAACACAAAAAAAAACCGAGCGTTAGAGCAAACGAAAGTTAAATTGTATGGAGTTTAACAGCTATTATCGGTGGTTAGCTCTTAAACCTAGTTTATTTATTTATTGTTAATGGCCCTTAATTGATTGTTTTATATTTTTTTTTAAGTTACTAAAATTTTCTCAAAAAATATGATTTTTTGCAATATATGTAAGATATCGTCGATACAGCTGAAAGGAATTGAAGGCTACTAAATTTTAATTTTTTTTTGAAACCTTCATGAACTATAATTTTTCAATATCACGGTTTATCGCGAGAATTTAAAGAAACCATCCTTTAAATGGTTTGAGGTTGAACCACATATTTGTCATAACTAGAGAACCATATATCGGAATTGGTTCAGGAAAGTTTTAAAGAATCCAAAATTAAGTAACCTTCAATTCTTACAATACCATTACAATACCCAGTCGACGTGAAATACTAGAAAATATTTGCAAGTTAAAGCGAAAACGAAATCGCTATAAGTTAATATATTCTTCTAGTTGGTTGGGTCTTATTTGACATGGAACATTTCCTATTATTTTTTAATAGTAGAAGTCCTTCTGAAAGTACTACGAGTAATTCGCATTCCAAATCGTAATTCGCACTCCAAGGTAAATTATGGTTCTCTAAGATCATTTTAAACAAGGGTCATAAGCGCGCCTCAGAACAACTGTTTGACATCGATTTTAAATCGGGTACCATTGGACATTTCTGGCTGGTTTGTTTTAAGGGGATGCCAGAGAAGTGCAAGTTCCAAAACTTACTCACTTTCAGTTAATGATATTATCTAAAGTAAAATTTACTACTAATTTTTAATTTTTTTACTACTTATTTAAATCTACTTGATTATGCCTACCATTCTGTTTTATCGCCTGTTCTTGTTTACATCTTCCACATCTATAAGCCAACCATGTGACTGAAGCATCTACAGACCCGATGGTAGTCACAATACCTCGCACACAATACAATTGGTCGATTTCAAGCGTTCCGACAACATCCATTGGCCGCTCGGCCATAAAACCCACAGGACGAGCGTAAACTTTCCGCGGCTTAATGACTCTGGGCACATAAACCGTTTTTGTACTTGCCTCCTGACTTAGAGATGCATCGATGGCAGCTATGGTGGCCAGTGAATGCATTGCTATTGAGAATGTGGCCAGCGTCTTCATGGGTCTAAATAAAATGTCGTCCATAAGAGTTTGCCATTGTTCACGCAGCCCTTCATCTTGCCTTACGATGTTGGCATTCAAACTGAAGTAACCTCGACGTTGTATATTTAGAAAATCATAACTGGCCACGTATCTGGTGAAGTGTGCTTCCAATAGTTTAATGCGTCTACTTAATTCGCTATTGTCTTCATATGTTTCCTTGTAGAAATATAAACGCCAGCCCGGACACTTTTGTGGAGTCTCAATGGCCATTGAATTAATTTGTTTCTCCGCATCTTCCGGTGCGGCATAGAACTGAGGTCGTAAAAAACTACAGGGTATAGCGGGTGCCTGTGGAGTGCTGGGCGCTGGAACAGCAACTCCTGCTCGGCCTCCTCCTCTATAGTTGGCGTTGCCACGGTTTGCAGGTATAGTACGTCCATTCCGTTTAAAGTAAAAGTACGGTCTATAAGCACCACCTCCACGTCCTCGCCCGCGTATAAAACGTGATTGTGGACCTGGAGCCCGAGGAGGATTCATTATTCGATTAGTTTTGGTTTAAATTTATTTTTTCCGGCGCTATTGTCGGCTGACTTTTGCTGCAGTGTCAGCTGTTTCATTAGGAAACATAGCAGAACAATACCGCCATCTGTTAACCAGTGGCTGCAACAAAATACAACTATATGTCATGTGTCTTCGCTATAATGGCATTAGTGGCACAGCGTATCGTAACGTTGAATGCCAAATGGTTTCACTGCGTTATGATGTACAAATTAAAGAATTTTTATATAAAGCGTGGTAGAAGATTTGTTTCTTTACTTTTTTAATAGTAAAACTAGCAAAAGAGAAATAATTCAAAATTCTCTCTGAGTAAACATATTTTGAAAAAGTAAGGGAACGGAAATCTGGTAAAAATAGCAAGCACAGAAAAATTTCTTCTATTTGAAGTTTTTGTTATATTACTTTCAATGTATTTTGAAAGCTACTACTTTTACTCGGAAAAATTTGTTGAGTAAAAACTAGTAAAAAAGTAGTAAAAGAGAAAGGCATTTTGAAAATTCTCTCTCAAATTTGTCTACTATTTTTACTAGTTTTTCGAGTAAAGAACGCTTTTTGGAGTAAAACTGGTAAAAATGGTAAAACTAGTAACTTGTAGTAGGTAAAGGAACAAAGCTACTATGTTCATTTTTCGCGTTGAAATCTATCTATATATATAAAGAAGAATGTGTGTTTGTTTGTTTGTTTGTTTGTTTGTTGGTTTGTTTGTACCGAATAGACGTCTAAACGGCTGGACCGATCTTCTTGAAATTTTCACAGAATGTACATGTGTGGGGCGTGGTGAAAATAGGGTACTTGAATTTTCGATATATCAAGTGGGCGTGGCCCCGCCCACATAAGACAAATTTTCAAATTGAGATATCTTGCACAATTTGTTAGCGAGAGTGCTGTAATTTTGTACATATGTATCTGGTGGCAGTCTACGTGATTGGTCCAAAAATGGGCGTGATCGGACCAAGGGGCGTGGCCCCGCCCATGTAAGCCAAATTATGGAATTGAGATATCTTACACAATTTGTTAGCGAGAGTGTTGTATGTACTTTGGTGCATATGTATCTGGTGGTAGTCTACGGGATTGGTCCAAAAAAGGGCGGGATTGGACCAATGGGCGTGTCCACGCCCACATAAGACAAATTTTTAAATTGCGATATCTTACACAATTTGTTAGCGAGAGTGCTGTAATTTGGTGCATATGTATCTGGTGGTAGTCTACGTGATTGGTCCAAAAGTGGGCGGGATCGGACCAATGGGCGTGGCCTCGCCCGAATTTTTAAATGGAGATATCTTCCACAATTTGTTAGCGAGAGTACTGTAATTTTGTGCATATGTATCTGGTGGCAGTCTACGGGACTGGACCAAAAGTGGGCGGAATCGGACCAATGGGCGTGGCCCCGCCCATGTAAGACAAAATTTTAAATTGAGATATCTTGCACAATTTTTTAGCAAGAGCGTTTAATTTTGTTTACATGTATCTGGTAGCAGTCCACGTGTTTGGTCTAAAAAAGGGCGCGATCGGAGCCATGGGCGTGGCCCCGTCTATATAAGCCAAATATTGAAATCGGGATATCTTACACAATTTGTAAAAGAGAGCGCTGAAATTTTGCGTACATGTATATGGTACAAGACTGCGTAATTGGTCCAAAAATGGGCGGGATCGGTCCAATGGGTGTGGCCCCGCCCATATAAGCAACATTTTAAAATTGAGATATCTTGCAAAATTTATCAGAGAGAGTGCTGTAATTTTGTGTATATGTATCTGGTGGACTTCTACGTGACTGGTCCAAAAATGGGCGGGATCGGACAAATGGGCGTGGCCCCGCCCATATAAGGCTAATTTTGGAATTGGGATATCTTGAGCAATTTTTTAGCGAGAGTGCTGCAATTTTGTGTATACATATCTGGTGGCAGTCTACGTGATTGGTCCAAAAATGGGCGTGGCCCCGCCCATATAAGGCAAATTTTGGAATTGAGATATCTTGAGCAATTTTTTAGCGAGAATGCTGCAATTTTGTGTATATATATCTGGTGGCAGTCTACGTGACTGGTCTAAAAATGGGCGGGATCGGACATATGGGCGTGGGCCCGCCCATATAAGGCTAATTTTGGAATTGAGATATCTTGAGAAATTTTTTAGCGATAGTGCTGTAATTTTGTGTATAAGTATCTGGTGACAGTCTACGTGATTGGTCCAAAAATGGGTGGAATCGGATCAATGGGCGTGGTCCCGCCCATATAGGCCGAATTTTGAAATTGAGATATATTAGATAATTTGTTAGCAAGAGTGCTGACATTTTGCGTATATGTATCTGGTGACAGTCTACGTGATTGGTAGAAAAATGGGCGGGATCGGACCAATGGGCGTGGCCCTGTCCAAATTGAGATATCTTGCACATTTTATAAGCGATGGAGCTGTAATTTTGTGTATATGTATGTGTCTGTGATTGACACAAAAATTGGCGGAATAGGACCAGGGTGTGTAGCCCAGCCCGTATAAGCCAATATTTTAAGTTGATGTGTCTTGCACAATTTGTTAGCGAGAGTGCTGTAATTTTGTGTATATGTATCTGGTGGCAGTTTAGGTTATTTGTCGAAGAATGGACGAGTTCGCACCAATGGGCTTGGCCCCGCCTATATAGGTAAAATTTTTAAATTGAGATATCTAGCACAATTTGTTAGCGAGATTGCTGTAATTTTGTGTATATTTATCTGGTGACAGGTTACGTGATTGGTAAAAAAAATTGGAGGGATTGGACCAATGGTAGTGACACCGCCCTCATGAGCCATGTTTTGAAATTGATATATCTTGAGAAATTTGTTAGAGAGATTGCTGAGTTTTTTGCATATGTATTTGGAGGCAGTCTACGTTATTAGTCCAAAAATGGACGGGATCAGAAATCTAAAATCTGGGGCAACGAAGTGGACCGGGTCCAGCTAGTCTATATATATAAAGAAGAATGTGTGTTTGTTTGTTTGTTGGTTTGTTTGTACCGAATAGACGTCTAAACGGCTGGACCGATCTTCTTGAAATTTTCACAGAATGTACATGTGTGGGGCGTGGTGAAAATAGGGTACTTGAATTTTCGATATATCAAGTGGGCGTGGCCCCGCCCACATAAGACAAATTTTCAAATTGAGATATCTTGCACAATTTGTTAGCGAGAGTGCTGTAATTTTGTACATATGTATCTGGTGGCAGTCTACGTGATTGGTCCAAAAATGGGCGTGATCGGACCAAGGGGCGTGGCCCCGCCCATGTAAGCCAAATTATGGAATTGAGATATCTTACACAATTTGTTAGCGAGAGTGTTGTATGTACTTTGGTGCATATGTATCTGGTGGTAGTCTACGGGATTGGTCCAAAAAAGGGCGGGATTGGACCAATGGGCGTGTCCACGCCCACATAAGACAAATTTTTAAATTGCGATATCTTACACAATTTGTTAGCGAGAGTGCTGTAATTTGGTGCATATGTATCTGGTGGTAGTCTACGTGATTGGTCCAAAAGTGGGCAGGATCGGACCAATGGGCGTGGCCTCGCCCGAATTTTTAAATGGAGATATCTTCCACAATTTGTTAGCGAGAGTACTGTAATTTTGTGCATATGTATCTGGTGGCAGTCTACGGGACTGGACCAAAAGTGGGCGGAATCGGACCAATGGGCGTGGCCCCGCCCATGTAAGACAAAATTTTAAATTGAGATATCTTGCACAATTTTTTAGCAAGAGCGTTTAATTTTGTTTACATGTATCTGGTAGCAGTCCACGTGTTTGGTCTAAAAAAGGGCGCGATCGGAGCCATGGGCGTGGCCCCGTCTATATAAGCCAAATATTGAAATCGGGATATCTTACACAATTTGTAAAAGAGAGCGCTGAAATTTTGCGTACATGTATATGGTACAAGACTGCGTAATTGGTCCAAAAATGGGCGGGATCGGTCCAATGGGTGTGGCCCCGCCCATATAAGCAACATTTTAAAATTGAGATATCTTGCAAAATTTATCAGCGAGAGTGCTGTAATTTTGTGTATATGTATCTGGTGGACTTCTACGTGACTGGTCCAAAAATGGGCGGGATCGGACAAATGGGCGTGGCCCCGCCCATATAAGGCTAATTTTGGAATTGGGATATCTTGAGCAATTTTTTAGCGAGAGTGCTGCAATTTTGTGTATACATATCTGGTGGCAGTCTACGTGATTGGTCCAAAAATGGGCGTGGCCCCGCCCATATAAGGCAAATTTTGGAATTGAGATATCTTGAGCAATTTTTTAGCGAGAATGCTGCAATTTTGTGTATATATATCTGGTGGCAGTCTACGTGACTGGTCTAAAAATGGGCGGGATCGGACATATGGGCGTGGGCCCGCCCATATAAGGCTAATTTTGGAATTGAGATATCTTGAGAAATTTTTTAGCGATAGTGCTGTAATTTTGTGTATAAGTATCTGGTGACAGTCTACGTGATTGGTCCAAAAATGGGTGGAATCGGATCAATGGGCGTGGTCCCGCCCATATAGGCCGAATTTTGAAATTGAGATATATTAGATAATTTGTTAGCAAGAGTGCTGACATTTTGCGTATATGTATATATGTATCTGGTGACAGTCTACGTGATTGGTAGAAAAATGGGCGGGATCGGACCAATGGGCGTGGCCCTGTCCAAATTGAGATATCTTGCACATTTTATAAGCGATGGAGCTGTAATTTTGTGTATATGTATGTGTCTGTGATTGACACAAAAATTGGCGGAATAGGACCAGGGTGTGTAGCCCAGCCCGTATAAGCCAATATTTTAAGTTGATGTGTCTTGCACAATTTGTTAGCGAGAGTGCTGTAATTTTGTGTATATGTATCTGGTGGCAGTTTAGGTTATTTGTCGAAGAATGGACGAGTTCGCACCAATGGGCTTGGCCCCGCCTATATAGGTAAAATTTTTAAATTGAGATATCTAGCACAATTTGTTAGCGAGATTGCTGTAATTTTGTGTATATTTATCTGGTGACAGGTTACGTGATTGGTAAAAAAAATTGGAGGGATTGGACCAATGGTAGTGACACCGCCCTCATGAGCCATGTTTTGAAATTGATATATCTTGAGAAATTTGTTAGAGAGATTGCTGAGTTTTTTGTATATGTATTTGGAGGCAGTCTACGTTATTAGTCCAAAAATGGACGGGATCAGAAATCTAAAATCTGGGGCAACGAAGTGGACCGGGTCCAGCTAGTCCCATATAAAAACAAAGTCGCGAAAAAAACTGCGAAATTTTTTCGTTTGTGGTACTATGTTTATTTCAACACGAAAAATTAATATTTTGCGCCACCACAAATTTAACGCCGTTACAAATTGAACGCCGCAACAAATTTAATGCCGCCACCGTCGCACTCCCATTTGTTTATATTTATTTTTGTCCGCAAGAAACTCAACTGTTGTAAATATTAGAAATAAAATTTCCTAATACAGAATAATAAATTAAATTATCTTCCGAAATAAAGAATGCAACCAGAAGAGTGAAATTCCAATTGGATTGCAGTACAAAAGCAAACAAAATGTGCAAAACACTGAAAGGACATGTAACTAAATGTAATAATGTGGAATTTGTCTTGTAATTAGATATGTACATTTATGTTTGTATGTTTAGAACAATTGTGTGCAAAAGCCAGGAGAAACATTATGGACGGCTAACGCTATTAAAGCATTAGGACAATGGAATTGGACAGTGCCTGTGATCTCGATTTGGAAATGGTTGTAAAGAACATACATAGTTAGTTCTTGCCAGTCACAGAAGTTGGAAGAAAATATTTCGTTTATGGATGGAAGTATAATTTATATATGTATATATATACAAATATAATGTAAATGCTTAAATATAATAATAAAACATATTTTTCGATTAATCAAAACATAATTTTATTTATTTATATTCGTACAACAGTAGGAAATTATTTCGTTATTTATAACATTGTACTACCCTGACTTTTCATGTCTCACAAACATCGCCACCGCAACAACACAAAATAAATAATTTATGTATAACATTAGCACAATGATCTCCAACAATATTTCCTTTCTGACATTTAAATTAACTATTTTCCATGTCAGCATTATTCCAATTGTTTATTGATTCGAATTTTATCTTTTGTTTGTTTTCAAGAATGTACACCCAAAAAAATAGTTTGCTGTTAATAACAAACAACGTCTGCTAATTTTTAGCAAACATTTTTTCTGCTAATACAGCAAATTTTCTGCTGTAATAGCAAAAAGTTTGCATTAGCAAACGCACTGCTGAAAAATTTGCAGTTTGCTGAAAATGTTTGCTGTTAATCAAAATATGTGAAAATAAGATAAAAGTTGCAATAATTTACATGATAAAGTTCAACTACCATGGAAAATCAAAAAGGTTAAGGTCATTCGTGCGATGAGAAAAGTATATTAAAAAAAAAATTAAATAATTATTCGGCGATATCTATTTTCCGAGTTACGGTTCTCAATATTTTTATTTTTTAATTGGATTTTAAAAATATTGGAAATATGAATCGATTAAAACTGCAAAAAGTAAAACATAAATCCCAACGCAAGATCCCAACATTTCGGGTCCGACATATTGCCAGACTTGACTCATCTCAGAGAAATTGACTGGAAGATACTGAGAAAATTCGTGTCTAGTACCGATTTTCTGTAACTCGTGAGGTATAAAAAGATCATAAATAAGGAGCGCACAACAGGCCGAACCACTGGCTTAAGTGTATGTCCATGGACATGAGACGTTTAAACGTCTCCTCTCTTCAACCTAACCTAACCTAACCTAAAACACAAATCGATAACGAATATGAATTGACGATTTCAAAATCTCAGTTCCGGACATACAATTAAAATTAATCTATTGTGTTTAGATTTTAGTTTCTAATTTTTTATATTTTTATGAAACCAAAGCTAAACATTAATATTTTTTGTGCGATCTGTAAAAATGTTTATATATTCCGATTCACACAAGGCAATTTTATTTGAAGCAAGTGTCAAAGTTTGTAGGACAGAGAGACAGAGAGCACTTTCCGCTTGGAAGAAATTGCCTTGTGTGATCCAGGACTAAGTATTGTGTATGCAAAAAAAGTAAAAAAAAACATGAGAATTCCTAAAGGCTTAGGGTGAGTATTAAGAGAAAATTTCGCAAGATTGTATCATCCTGTGCAAAGAGGTTTTTTATACGGTTTCCACGGCTATTCCTGAGTGTATTGTTGTTGTTTCAAAGTGCGAATGAAAAACAAAACGTTCCATTGAGTACGAGAGTTTTTTTCCCTCTCTTTCCAACTGCCTCCCTAAAAACACCATTAAGCCGCTGATAAAATTGCCTCGTGTAAATTGGGACGAACACAGACACCGCAACACACGCGGCAATTCGGCCCGTCAAACTTAGACACTTGCTTGGAAAAAGTTGCCGGGTGTGAATCTGGACATAGAGGGCGGAAAGAGCTCTCTCCTACAAACTTTGACACTTGCTTGGAAAAGTTGCCGAGTGTGAATCTGGACAATGGGGAAAGTAGTTTCTTGTACTGACAATCCGTTTTGTGTTTTTCATTCGCACTTTGCTGCCTTTATTTCCAACAAACACCGAATTGCCCCGTGTGAATCGGGACATAGACATGCTTTGTCCATATTCACACTTGCAATTTTTTTCTGCAATTCTCTTTTGAAATTGCATTTGCGTTCAGACAATGTATTCTGTTTCGACAATTTATTTTCGCCGTTCATTAAAACTCATTAAATTTTATTAAAATGTATGTCGCACAAATTTATATATGTTGAACCGAGCACAAAACAACGAATATTAAATGAAAAACAGTGTGGAAATGTCGAAAAACTTTACAGCGAAAGAAAACGCATTGCAAAATAATTGCGAGTACGGAAGAATTTTTTCTCCCCCGACTGCGTCCCTCTCCCACAAACACTGAAATTCAGCAGAAAAAAATTACAAGTGTGAATATAGACTTTATGACGGAAAAAAGAAAATTAAAAAAGAAGCGGCGTTTAATTTATATTCCTTACCACTGAAACAAATTTTTTCCATTAAAATGTGTTTGCGATAAGTTATACATATATTCATATTTGTGCAGATGACAAAATCGCATATTAAATGTTTATTTCGCATATCAAAAAATATTGACAGACGTAATATGCTTTCACTAGCATTCAAGAGTTGCCCTCTTTGACAGACATCGTGCGCCGACGCCGGCTATTTAAGTAACAGCCTTTGAAGAGTAAAATATTTTACGCCGAATCAATTGAATTGAATTGAATTGAAATTTTCGTTATGCTTGTTAATTAGCATTGCAAAGGCATTCCGCTGGCGGAGTAAAGTAAACTTTTTGGCAATGAAGAAACGAAGATATGCAAATAATTTTAATGAGTAAAACGGTTCCGGGACAGCTTCGACCACACTTACAAATGGCTAAAGAAAAAAAGGCGAAATTGTGTATGCCTTGCAGGATCAATTAATCAAGTTGCAACAGGTAAGCGTACACAAATTGCAAATTTCACTATTATTGTGAAAGTCTTATTTCTGGTTGTTTTCATGATTCTCAGCAAGCAGTGTCCTATAAAAATCCTCTGCTTTAATACGGCTACAAAAGTAAACGAAAATTTCCTAGCAAATATATGCTGTCCATACAAAGAACTTGTGATAGCGATGGACTAGCCATTTATTTCCTTGTCTACTTTTCCAAATCGCATACACCTCTTGGAAGTGTGACCCTAATGATAATACCTGCAACAACTCGTAAGTATTTTTTTCCTTTTTGTGATTTGTTTACCGAAATGGCAACATTGATTATTTACTCTATATGTTCCAACGATGGTCGCTAATATCCGAATCATGAAGCAACATTTTGGCTCCAAAAAACTCAGGATAATTTAGTCTAATTTGGATGTAATCCATGTATAAGATCATTTTGCCCAATGATATGGCTCTGGACATGTACAATTAGATACCGTGTCTATAGGGTAAACCCAAAACATTGGCCAATATTGACAGAGTTCGCGTCGATGTCGTACGATTTATGTTCTTTATATTTATCCTTTGGACAAAAAGAAGATAATTGTTAATGCCAGTGACCGGTAAGTATTGTTTGTAGACACTCCTATTGCTATTCAATTTTATTAAATGATTTATTTTTCATTTATATTTTTAGATCAAGCATACATACAGATTTCACAAGAGACGTATGCTAGAATAACAAAAATAGTTTGTTCTCCCAGCCGCTTTTTTCTGTTAAATAATAGCAAATTTGTTTGCTAAAACGACTGTTCTAGTTTGCTACAGTAGCAGGAAAATTTATGTGCTAAAATAACAAGCATAGGATTGCTAAAATAACAGACGAAGTCTACTTTCCCTTTTTCAGCAGACACAGACTGTTGAAACAACAAACATTTTTGCTAATGATACTCACAAAATTCTTTGAGTGTAGGCAAAAAGAAAAAATGCACATGCATATACATACATATAAAAGTGACACTTTGACACACACTCTTCCTAACAGCAATGACTTTTTTGTAAAAAAGCGTTCCATTTTTTCAACTCGAAATAACATCTTGCGAAATTTGTTCGTGCCGAAAAAACATAGTACCCACCTTAAAACACGACACTTTAATTAAGCAAAATATTGTGGCTCTCTGGTACACTTCAGTTTAACCTAACAGTTTGATTTTGCTCGTTTTCTTCTTATATGTAAATTTATTATTATTTTAATGATAACGGCCGATCAATGTATGTGGCTTTAGATTGCAAATTATAACAATTGTTTATTAGGCATGTTTTCGTTACAAGCTAGCACTTTGCAACGAAAACAACTGACTTCCACTAACTGACACATAAGCAATAAGTGGCAGATTTTCACTATCTGGTAGCAATGGTGTCATGAGTTGCGAAGAAAGAAGAGTGCGAAACAGACAAAAAATTCGTGAAAAGTATTTATAAAACATATATTTACTATTCTATGTTCAATTGTTTACACTCTTTTGCAATTATTAAAATAATTTCCCATTTTTGTTCTTCTTCAAATGGGATGCCATATTGCTAAATATAGGGTGCCCAATCTGGCAACATCATACTCGATTAAGACATGAACACAAGCACCAAACTTCATCGGGAACTAATAGTGCTTAGCTCCCCATACAAATTAAGCACTTATGGTGTAACGAAAACACGCCTATTATTTCACTTTATAGTTAGGTACCGTTTGGTAAATAAATTTTATATTTCGTGTTTTTCAAAACAGATGTAGACAATGGCGCCATTGTCAGAGAAACATTTTATTGGCAACACTGTCTGAAATTTTAAGGTTTTATTGCAATCGTCTGAACTGGCAATTCACCGTTTGCTAACAATTTTTAATTATCAGTACCTTACCAGATCAGACAAGTTATGTACCAAGCAACAGTTCTTGTTCGTTGAAGAGAGAGGGAAAGGGAGGAATTCCTCTTTCTATACCTCCTGCCTCTCTCTCTCCTATAAATTTCCGATTAGCCACTAGTAATGTTGCCTCGTGTGATAAACTTTTTAACTCCACCATAGGATGGGTGGTAATTTCATTTTGCCATTCCGTTTGTAACACCTGAAGTAGATAATTGAAAGTTGGTGCAAATATTTCTTATAACTTCAGTTTACTTGGGATTAAAAATGGATGATATCACTGAACTTGTTTTTATATATCTCACATACATATTTTCTTTCCGATTTGACGCCATAGAATCACAAATTTCAACTGTCGTGCTGAAATTTTGTAATTTGAGTTATACCCGGAACTATTCACACGAACAATGGTCGTCATAGGTCCATTTTTTAGTATAGCCCCACACAAAGGTTGGTATGTATACCCTTCATTTGTGAGTAATGTAATATGGAATATTATTCATTGTGTTGGAGCCAGAAAGGTTGAAATATTATAATCAGTCGATAGTCATTGCAACAGTTGTCTTAAATAAACAATGAATTAAATTATTATCAATTGAAATTGCATTTAATAACTTTAAAGTATGCACTAGTATTAAAGTTATAAGCTGTTAACTTTTTGAGGAAAATAGTCCATTTAAGTGGTAGGCACCAAAAGGTACGCGCCAATAATGCCCACTTTTCACTGGACTCTAGGTACTGTAAAAGCATTACACTTTTGGAACAAAATGCTCCATTTGTTTGGTGCATAGCGTCTAATAAACTAATACTATGTATGAAATTTCAGAAGATTCGAATAAGTAATACTAGAAGGAGTATTACATATTCGCCCATCTTCGATCTTAGCCTGAGATGGAGACAAATATTACAGCATGCCAAATTTGAAGTCAGTTGGTTACTCTTTTCGAGAGTTATCGTGCGCACCAACCAGCAGACAGACAGACATTGCTCAAATGACCCAATTGAATTTCCGCCGAACATACTTGGGATCTTAGGTAACTTCTTCGATGTGTTTGTTACACTTCTGGCTCATAGAAAATAATATGTACCCTCCTATGTAAGCGAGGGGATAATGAATTTGAAGAAATAAATAATTTTTAAGATTTTGAAAACCCCCTAAAAATTGTTAGTTTGTTGTGTAGTTTTAAATATAAAAATCGAATACAATTTGATTACAAATAATATATTCGTTACTAGCGGACCCGGCGAACTTCGCCTCGCCCCAATTTAACGCCTTCAGATAAACTCCAGAGTGATAATAAAACACAGATAGTTAAAATTTTAATGCGATTTGTTTAAAAGGAATCGAAATCTGTAGAGAGCGATGTGATAAACAACAAACAACGAAGACAGAAGACAGGCAACGTACAGATGACCGTGCGAAAAACAGGGAAATTCGAGATTAATTCCACAGACTTCCTACGATTTGTCTTGAGATTTATTGATTGTCATCGTAAAAGCCAATCGTACAGGGAACTGAATCCGCTTGAATTGGAATGAAAGATCAGTTGGAATAATCGGAATTCGTGGGATAAGGACTTCCTCTCCTTTGAATTTTCCCTTGATGATCGTCGCCTGAATCACATTGTCCATCAGTTTCATAATGGACAACCGCGAACTATGCACAATTTCGGATGATTCAGATTCCGCAACATGATTATGATCGATTCCACCTTCAGCTGTAAATTATGCGGCGGAGCTCCTGGCACATCAAGCGAGTTCGATTTTACTTTGAATAATAAAATTCATGCTATCGACGTCCTTATTCTTCGCTGCTAATATTGCCCGTTCACTAATCTAATCGAGATTTGGAAACACTTTGGTGATGAGTTCCTCGTTCGACGATGTGAACTCGCAAAAATTTGCCGGGAACAATATCAATGCAGTGGAAACATCAACAGTAATTTGGCCATTGCCAAGCGCCAACAGTTGTTTCGAGAATTCAAGAGCCGATGAGTCGTTCTGCAACGCGACTCTCATGTTCGTGGTCAATTTCAACTTCTTGACATGCCGCCACAAAGACCACGATTTCAGGCATGCATTAATTTCATCGGCAGTAGATTTCGGGATGACGGGAAGCGTTTGACGAAAATCTCCGGAGAGCAATATCATAGACTCACCAAATTGTCTCAAATCACGTCGTAAATCCTTCATCGTTCGGTCAACTGCCTCCAGAGCTCGTTTATGCGCCATCGTGCATTCATCCGAAATTATGATTTTGCAGTGCCCGCAATCCAATAAGATAACCTTACCTCTTATACTCAAACTTATTATCTGAAAAAATTTTCGAACTGATAAATATCGCGTTGAATTTTAATTGATCGTAATGCTTGTACCGTTTGTCGATGTGATACGCGAAATCAGTGTAACAATACGCAAAACTCGAATGAATTGCAGCAAGAAAAATAGCACATACTCGTACATATGTTTAATAGAAAACTTTTTTGTTTAATAGAAAATTAATAAAAAAAATTGGATTCAAAAAGAGAGTAGTATATAGGAACAGTAGGAATCCCGCAAGAAATATCAATTTTCGATTTTCCCAATTTTCCGACTTTTTTCCAAAATTTTCTTGTGTATTCTTCTTATTTGGCCGGAGACCTGTCCGAATTGGTGCTAATCACCGAAATCGGTCCAGGCGTTCTCGAGTTATAAGCGTAGTAACTAACATCACTTTCTTTTATATATGTATATAGATGAAGATTGAAGAAATAAATATTTTTTAAGATTTTGAAAACCCCCTAAAAATTGTTAGTTTGTTGTGTAGTTTTAAATAAATTATTATCAATTGAAATTGCATTTAATAACTTTAAAGTATGCACTAGTATTAAAGTTATAAGCTGTTAACTTTTTGAGGAAAATAGTCCATTTAAGTGGTAGGCACCAAAAGGTACGCGCCAATAATGCCCACTTTTCACTGGACTCTAGGTACTGTAAAAGCATTACACTTTTGGAACAAAATGCTCCATTTGTTTGGTGCATAGCGTCTAATAAACTAATACTATGTATGAAATTTCAGAAGATTCGAATAAGTAATACTAGAAGGAGTATTACATATTCGCCCATCTTCGATCTTAGCCTGAGATGGAGACAAATATTACAGCATGCCAAATTTGAAGTCAGTTGGTTACTCTTTTCGAGAGTTATCGTGCGCACCAACCAGCAGACAGACAGACATTGCTCAAATGACCCAATTGAATTTCCGCCGAACATACTTGGGATCTTAGGTAACTTCTTCGATGTGTTTGTTACACTTCTGGCTCATAGAAAATAATATGTACCCTCCTATGTAAGCGAGGGGATAATGAATTTGAAGAAATAAATAATTTTTAAGATTTTGAAAACCCCCTAAAAATTGTTAGTTTGTTGTGTAGTTTTAAATATAAAAATCGAATACAATTTGATTACAAATAATATATTCGTTACTAGCGGACCCGGCGAACTTCGCCTCGCCCCAATTTAACGCCTTCAGATAAACTCCAGAGTGATAATAAAACACAGATAGTTAAAATTTTAATGCGATTTGTTTAAAAGGAATCGAAATCTGTAGAGAGCGATGTGATAAACAACAAACAACGAAGACAGAAGACAGGCAACGTACAGATGACCGTGCGAAAAACAGGGAAATTCGAGATTAATTCCACAGACTTCCTACGATTTGTCTTGAGATTTATTGATTGTCATCGTAAAAGCCAATCGTACAGGGAACTGAATCCGCTTGAATTGGAATGAAAGATCAGTTGGAATAATCGGAATTCGTGGGATAAGGACTTCCTCTCCTTTGAATTTTCCCTTGATGATCGTCGCCTGAATCACATTGTCCATCAGTTTCATAATGGACAACCGCGAACTATGCACAATTTCGGATGATTCAGATTCCGCAACATGATTATGATCGATTCCACCTTCAGCTGTAAATTATGCGGCGGAGCTCCTGGCACATCAAGCGAGTTCGATTTTACTTTGAATAATAAAATTCATGCTATCGACGTCCTTATTCTTCGCTGCTAATATTGCCCGTTCACTAATCTAATCGAGATTTGGAAACACTTTGGTGATGAGTTCCTCGTTCGACGATGTGAACTCGCAAAAATTTGCCGGGAACAATATCAATGCAGTGGAAACATCAACAGTAATTTGGCCATTGCCAAGCGCCAACAGTTGTTTCGAGAATTCAAGAGCCGATGAGTCGTTCTGCAACGCGACTCTCATGTTCGTGGTCAATTTCAACTTCTTGACATGCCGCCACAAAGACCACGATTTCAGGCATGCATTAATTTCATCGGCAGTAGATTTCGGGATGACGGGAAGCGTTTGACGAAAATCTCCGGAGAGCAATATCATAGACTCACCAAATTGTCTCAAATCACGTCGTAAATCCTTCATCGTTCGGTCAACTGCCTCCAGAGCTCGTTTATGCGCCATCGTGCATTCATCCGAAATTATGATTTTGCAGTGCCCGCAATCCAATAAGATAACCTTACCTCTTATACTCAAACTTATTATCTGAAAAAATTTTCGAACTGATAAATATCGCGTTGAATTTTAATTGATCGTAATGCTTGTACCGTTTGTCGATGTGATACGCGAAATCAGTGTAACAATACGCAAAACTCGAATGAATTGCAGCAAGAAAAATAGCACATACTCGTACATATGTTTAATAGAAAACTTTTTTGTTTAATAGAAAATTAATAAAAAAAATTGGATTCAAAAAGAGAGTAGTATATAGGAACAGTAGGAATCCCGCAAGAAATATCAATTTTCGATTTTCCCAATTTTCCGACTTTTTTCCAAAATTTTCTTGTGTATTCTTCTTATTTGGCCGGAGACCTGTCCGAATTGGTGCTAATCACCGAAATCGGTCCAGGCGTTCTCGAGTTATAAGCGTAGTAACTAACATCACTTTCTTTTATATATGTATATAGATGAAGATTGAAGAAATAAATATTTTTTAAGATTTTGAAAACCCCCTAAAAATTGTTAGTTTGTTGTGTAGTTTTAAATATAAAAATCGAATACAATTTGATTACAAATAATATATTCGTTATGAAGATTCGTTTAGTTGTTTGTAATGGAGTACCATGCCGACCAATCAAATGACTTATGGTGTTTTCTTTTGTGCCAAAAAATGCTACATTTTTTATGCCTTTCGCCCCAAAAATGCCTTTTTGTCTTCGATTGTAAAATAAATGCTGCACTGTGAAAGGGTTTCGTTTTCTTTTGTGAAAAATGTCGCACTAGCACGGGGCAAAATTGCAACATTTCAGCCCTGTATTTAATCGAAGGGGTGGACGCTGCCCTACAAAACAGATGTTTTTTCGGCGTCGAATAGCCTAAATAACCGCGTGTGTCCGTGCGTGCTTTTTTATAATGTAGTTTGATCAGATGCTTTATTTAGGCGGCGCCGTGGAGTATTCTTTGTTTTTAGTCTACTTTTAGTGAGTTAAAAGGCTAGTTTTTTGCATTTTTGTTATCGATTCTGACCATAAAAAATGCAGCAGTACAAGAGGGTGTAGGCGACATTATTAAAATGCTGCTCTCTGACAGGGCAACATCTTTTTTTAGAAAAGAAAACACCATTACATTCATACATACATACATATGCTAATGATCCTTCGACATAAATTAGCAAACTTGTCTGTTGTAGTTGTTGCATGCTTGCTTTGTACTTTCTTTCATTGACACAAATTAATTCAACATTTAACATTCACCTTTTGGGATGGCCTTCAAGGGAGAGAAAGTCTAAAAAAATCCATATCAAATACTAAATCTGATGCCTTCAAGTAAAATTCTCAATTATGGCACTTTTCACATGTATAAAAGCCATTAAAACACAGATAGCAGTTTTATACGGATGTGTGTGCGTATGGGATAGTACATGCTAGATTTGAATATGGTACATTGTATTTATAATTAGTTAAAAAAAGGGGGATACAGGCCCTAAAAGTAGTCAATCTCGGTTTATTTGTTTGTTATACATTATCGTGGGAATTCTACTTTAGGAAACCTATAAAAATGCTTTGTTTTTCTCATATATTGATTTGATAACACTGCTTTATTACACTATCGATTTAACAGCTGATTGTTTGTCAAAATAAATGACAATATTATGAGATTTTTATGAGACAAACATGATCTACACTCAAAGAATTTTGTGAGTATCATTAGCAAAAATGTTTGTTGTTTCAACAGTCTGTGTCTGCTGAAAAAGGGAAAGCAGACTTCGTCTGTTGTTATTTTAGCACATAAATTTGCCTGCTACTGTAGCAAACTAGAACAGTCGTTTTAGCAAACAATTTTGCTATTTTTTAACAGAAACAAGTAAGAAAGTTTCAGTCAGGTAAACCGACTAAGGTATACCCTCACTTTGTGAGTAATGTAATATTGAATATTACTCGAATTATTCTGTCAATTTGTGTGGGAGGTACCAGAAGGGGTTTATCAAATACACCTTTTTTTTGCTGAACATTAGATACTTTAAATTCATTGCACTGTGCCGACTTATAAGCTTTTATGTGCACTGGTATAAACTTTATGAGACATTAAATTGTGGTATGATTTGGGCATTTTGTTTGGGAGGTACAAAGAGGGGCGTGGCAATAACGCCCATTTTTCACAGGGCTATAGACACTATAAAAACATTACACTGTACAAAATTTCAAGTATTTTTATACACTGGTTTTAATGTTATAAACTGTTAACTTTTGGTGCAAAATGGTGCATTTGTGTGGGTGGTACCAAAAGGGGCGCGGCAATAACGCCCATTTTTCACTGGACTGTAGGCACTATAAAAGCATTACATTGTACAAAATTTCAAGTATTTCTAAACACTGGTATTAATGTTATAAGCTTTTAACTTTTAGTGCAAAATGGTGCATTTGTGTGGGAGGTACCAAAAGGGGCGTGGCAATTTCGCCCATTTTCCTCGAGTTGATAGCGACTAATAAACTAATACTATGTGTGGAATTTCAGAAGATTCGAATACGTATAATAGCAGTTATTAAAGAATCAATATTTCACAACATTTTAACCCTTTGTGGGGGAGGTACCAGAAGGAGTGGACCAATATGGCCCATCTTCGAACTTAGCCGGAGATAGAAAAAAATATTACCACATACCAAATTTGAAGTCAATCGGTTACTCCTTTCGAGAGTTATCGTGCGCACCAGCCAGCAGACAGACAGACAGACAGACAGACAGACGGACGGACATTGCTCATTCGACTTAAAATGACCCAAAACGGATTTCCGCCGAACATACTTGGGGTCTTAGGTCACTCCTTCGATGTGTTACACTTTTTTCCGTAGCAAATGATATATACCCTCGTCACACTAAAGTGAGGGTATAAAAAGCGGCTGGGAGAACAAACTATTTTTGTTATTCTAGCATACGTTTCTTTCCTTTTTATTTTAATAAAAGAAATACAAATTTTATATTTTCCTGATATTTGAGAACCAGGACTCCAACCTGAAGTTATTCAGCCCATGTATTGATATGCGTTTCGAACTGTGAAATCTGTATGTATGCTTGATCTAAAAATATAAATGAAAAATAAATCATTTAATAAAATTGAATAGCAATAGGAGTATCTACAAACAATTCTTACCGGTCACTGGCATTAAAAATTATCTTCTTTTTGTCCGAAGGATATATATAAAGAACATAAATCGTACGACATAGACGCGAACTCGGTCAATATTGGCCAATGTGTTGGGTTTACCCTATAGACACGGTATATAATTGTACATGTCCAGAGCCATATCATTGGGCAAAATGATCTTATCCATGGATTACATCCAAATTAGACAAAATTATCCTGAGTTTTTTGGAGCCAAAAGGTTGTTTCGTGATTCGGATATTAGCGACCATCGTTGGAACAAATAGAGTAAAAAATCAATGTTGCCATTTCGGTAAACAAATCACAAAAAGGAAAAAATACTTACGAGTTGTTGCAGGTATTATCATTAGGGTCACACTTCCAAGAAGTGTATGCGATTTGGAAAAGTAGACAAGGAAATAAATGGCTAGTCCATCCATGACACAAGTTATCTGAATTTATACATAGCAGTTGCTACGAAATTTCAGATCATCTTTTATACCCGTATTTTAATAGGACACTGCTTCGTGAGAATCTTGAAAACAAACAGAAATAAGTCTTATAATCATAGTACATTTAATTTTAATTTTGTGTATGCTTACCTGTTGCGTCTTGATTAATTGATAACATGGTCCTTTATGTGCATTTGGGTACGCTTGATCAAAAAATATAAATCATTTAGAAAATTAAATAGCAATAGGAGCATCTACACACAATACTTACCGGTCACTGGCATTAATAAATATCTTCTTTTTGGCCGAATGATAACAATAAAGAACATACATCGTACGACCTTTGGTTATATTTGATGTTCTCCAAGACCGTACGATGATCAGTGACTCCTACGCGTTAGCCAATTGGGTTCACCCTATATATACGGTAATTGTATATGTCCAGAGCCATAGCATTGGGCAAAATTATCTTATCGATGGATTACGTCCCAATTAGACTAAGTTATCCCGAGTTTTTTTGGAGCCAAAAGGTTACTTCGCTATGCTGATATTAGCAACCATCGTTGAAGCATATTGTGTAAAAAAATTAATGTTGCCATTTCTGGTGATACAGGTTTAATTAATGAAATAAGTAAACAAATCACAAAACAATTACTAACGTTGTTGCAGATATTTTCGTTAGGACCACACTTTTAGTTTACTTTTGTAGCCGTATTAAAGTAGAGGGTTTTAATAGGACACTGCTTGCTGAGAATCATGAAAACAACCAGAAATAAGATTTCACAATCATAGTGAAATTTGCAATTTGTGTACGCTTACCTGTTGCAACTTGATTAATTGATCCTCCAAGGCATACACAATTTCCCTTTTTTTTCTTTAGCCATTTGTAGGTGTTGTCGAAGCTGTCCCGGAACCGTTTTACTTATCATTTGCGTTATCTTCGTTTTTCATTGCCAAAAAGTTTACTTTACTCCGCCCGCGGAATGCTTTTGTAATGCGAATTAACAAGCAGAACGAAAATTTCAATTCAATTTGTTCGGCGTAAAATATTTTACTCTTCAAAGGGTGTTACTTAAATAGCCGGCGTCGGCGCACGATGTCTGTCAAAGAGGGCAACTCTTGAATGCTAGTGAAAGCATATTACGTCTGTCAATATTTTTTGATATGCGAAATAAACATTTTATATGAGATTTTGTCATCTGCACAAATATGAATATATGTGTAACTTATCGCAAGCACATTTTAATGGAAAAAATTGGTTTCAGTGGTAAGGAATATAAATTAAACGCTGCTTTTTTTTAATTTTCTTTTTTCCGTCATAAAGCATGTCTACGTCCCGATTCACACGGGGCAATTCGGTGTTTGTTGGAAATAAAGGCAGCAAAGTCCGAATGAAAAACACAAAACGGATTGCCAGTACAAGAAACTACTTTCCCCATTGTCCACATTCACACTCGGCAACTTTTCCAAGCAAGTGTCATACTTTGTAGGAGAGAGCTCTTTCCGCCCGCCTCTCTCTCCATCAAACTTTGACACTTCCTTGGAAAATGTGAATCTGGACATTATTTTACGTTTGCCTCTATGTCCAGATTCTCACCAGGCAACTTTTTCCAAGCAAGTGTCAAAGTTTGACAGAGAGAGAGACGCCGAATTACCGCGTATGTTGAGAAGTCTATGTTCGTCCCAATTTACACGAGGCAATTTTATCAGCGGTTTAATGGTGTTTGTAGGGGAAGCAGTTGGAAAAGGAGGGGAAAAAACTCTCGTACTCAATTGAAAGTTTTGTTTTTCATTCGCACTTTGAAACAACAACAATACACACAGGAATAGCCGTGGAAACCGTATAAAAATCGTCTTTGCACAGGATGATACAATCTTGCGAAATTTTCTCTCAATACTCACCCTAAGCCTTTAGGAATTCTCTCGTTTTTTTTAACTTTTTTTGCATACACAATACTTAGTCCTAAATCACACGAGGCAATTTCTTCCAATCGGAAAGTGCTCTCTGTACAAACTTTGACACTTGCTTGAAATAAAATTGCCTTGTGTGAATCAGACTTTATAAACATTTTTACAAATCGCACATAAAATATTAATGTTTAGCTTTGGTTTCATTAAAATATAAAAAATTAGAAACTAAAATCTAAACACAATAGATTAATTTTAATTGTATGTCCGGATCTAAGATTTTGAAATCGTCAAATCATATTCGTTATCGATTTGTGTTTTACTTTTTGAAGTTTTAATCGACTACTAATCAATTTAAAATCCAATGAAAAAATAAAAATATTGAGAACCGTAACTCGGAAAATAGATATCGCCGAATAATTATTTAATTTTTTTTAAATATACTTTTCTCTTCGCACGAATGACCTTAACCTTTCTGAGTTTCAATGGTAGTTGAACTTTATCATGTAAATTATTGCAACTTTTGTCTTATTTTCACATATTTTGATTAACAGCAAACATTTTCAGCAAACTAAAAATTTTTCAGAAGTGCGTTTGCTAATGCAAAACTGCAAACTTTTTGCTATTACAGCAGAAAATGCGCTGTATTAGCAGAAAAAATGTTTGCTAAAAATTAGCAGACGTTGTTTGTTATTAACAGCAAACAATTTTTTTTGGGTGTAATAACCAGTAAGGAAGGGCCAACTATGTAATACCCTACACCTCCCTAACAATGCGAAAATGGGCATTGCGATAAGAATTTGGCAGTTTGCATACATGTAATAAGAAAACTCTCTCTGTTGAATTCCGTACTGATCGAATATAAAATACAGTTTCTACAGCGCTTACAGGTCAAATCGGGTGAAACATATATATGGGGGCTATATCTAAATCTGGACGGATTTTCTCAGAATTTCGTAGGGTTCATTCACGTAATTAGAAAACTCTCTCTGCCGAATAGCCGATAATGTCAAACTGTGTTGACATTTCTGTTCAGTAAGGTTTGGCAAGTCATCATGAATCGTTAGCGAAGTTCAAATAAAAGAATTGTGTTTATTGATGAAGCTCATTTCTGGTTAAATTGCTACGTCAATAAGCAAAATTGGCGTATTTGGAGCGAAGACAATCGATTTTGATGAAATACAATTTTTTTCTTAATTTAGTCAATGTATTACTCGGTGCCAACTTGAAATGTTCTAGGACCACTCCTTATATTTTTTGCACAAACATTTATGAAGCCATACCACTGTGCGGCGCAACTTGCCATACATCGCGATTAACAATAGATTTATTGCAAGATCAATTTGGTGACAACTTTATTTCCAGAAGTGGTCCTGTTCAATGGCACCCTTGTTCATGAGGTTTAACGCCTCTGGATTTCTTTTTATGGGGCTATGTTTATTGGAAAAAGTAATCAAAAATTGGACTGATACTCGTACTACTGATAACTCGTAGTCGCGGCTGACATATGCTGAAATCATATTTAAGAAATAAATGCCATGAAATTATCTACCAGATAGTAATAAAAAAATGCATTCCAACAATATTTATGTCTTGTAGTTCTCAAGCTCTTAAAACAGTGTGTAACACATCACAGGATAGAACTTAGATACTAAGACCCTAAGTATGTTCGGCGGAAATCCGTTTCAGGACATTTTAAGTTATTTCAACAATGCCCGTCCGGCTGTCTGTCTAGGTCTGCCTGGTGGAAAAGAGTAAAAGGTTGACTTCAAATTTCGTTGAAGTATTCTTTTTCTATCTATCTCAGGCCAAGTCCGAAAATGTACCATATTGGTCACTCCTTCTAGTACCTCTCCACAGAGGTTTAACATTTAGTGAAATATTGATTCTCGTATAAGATCTATATATACTACATATCCGAATCTTTTATTATTCCACACATAGTAATGGTATATTTGTCACTAGCACCTTGAGAAATAGGGGCGAAGTTGCCACGCCCCTTTTGGTACCTCCCACATAAAGGGACCATTTTGTACAAAAAGTTAACTAAAAACTTATAACTTTTGCACTAGAATATATAATTACTTGTAATTACTAGGGTCCAGTGAAAAATGAGCGCTATTGCTACGCCAACTTTGGTACCTCCCACACAAAATTTCAGAAATGATTTTCTCAAAAATTGAGAAAACCTACACTAAAATAAATATGAAAAATATATCTCATTTTTAAATGGAATGACCCATATACCCTTCGGACTTACTGACATGTCAGGTCAGGCCTACAGTGTTGAAAGATGAATTAATATATGTATGTATGTATATACAACTCGTACACGCCATGATACTCGCAGTCTGCAGCTACGTACTACAACGATTCGAACAAGGACGTACATAGATAGGATGTGCCCATTTAAATCCTTTGGACTCGTAGTGAATCATCTCCGGATTGTTGTGCTACGCCTATGTCACGACTTCTCTGTTGCTCATGACTTTCACACAAACATATATGTATATATGTTTAGTTGGGAGTGTTCTACGTAGTAGTCGTATGTGTATACTACGTATAAGTGCATTATACACATATACATATGTATGTACACATGTTGGAGTGTACTACACGCAGAATACTTTTCTGGGTTATACATTCGTCCTTAAGTGTTTGAAGAGCGAATAGAATTCGTCAAGGAACAGTACATTAGAATGCTACTAAATACGACATATCCAAACGCTCTGGAAGACATTTGGGTATGCAAGTTGTCGATATATACAATCTGAGAACTCCACCATTAGGTGTTATGAATCATTTCTAAACTGTATATGAATATGGGATATTTTTTGCCCGCAGATATGATATATTATGTAATGATATGTTTCCTTCTCCTCATATAAGGTGACAGTATAAACATTTTACAATTTTATTTATTTATTTAATTTTCGATTCAGCATATTATATTGGTAAAAACATAAGTGCTGAACAATAAAAATACCCAACAATTTGAAGTTCTCGTAGTTATCTTGAAATTGATACCAAATGCAATGGAGAGTTATATATATTTCAAAGTAGTGAAATGAAATTTAGAAAAGGTTAATCATCAATTTTGTTATTATTGAAATTTATTTTTCAAATCAACCACTTCAATATAGATATATAGAAAAATTGGTCATATAGTAACAGTGCTTGTTATAGGGTACATTTATGGCGATAAACTTGTTCTTGCAGATGCACGCTGTGATTATACTAGGGATATCGTTTCTTAGGTCATTCTATGTCTTTTTTATGAAAGAGCCGACATTTATACTATGTCTAGCTGAGCCATTGTCAGCTAGAATGCACTATAATCTAAGAACAGTTTTTATTTACATGGCTTCAAAAATATTTCTACTTGTGAAGGCTTTGTTTTTAATTTAAATATGATTTTTTAATTTATATACTCGTATGACCTCTAACCAGACAAAGCTTCAAAAATTGAAAATGAAAGGTCAACAATATAAAAACCATTCCTCATTCTATAATAAATCAGGCAGACATTTCTCAGTTTACAGTCCATGTTTTGATACACATACATGGAGAAAAATCCCGATTTCTGATATCTTTGAATCCAAATAAACTATGTATTTAAACACAATTTTCCAATGTTTTTCCAGCATATGACTTTCTTGAGGAGTACTAGAAGGGGCAACTACTTGGCGCTGAACAGTAGAAATTTCAAAGACATTTCATTGTAAATGTTTATGAGCACTCCTATTAAAGTTATGAGCTATTCAAATTTGGAATGATTTTGCCATTTTTTGTGGCAGGTACCAAAATGGGTAGGACAAAAACGCCAATTTGACTGTAGTCATAATAATAGCGTTATCGATACCTCCATTCTAAACTATGCTTAGTGTAAAAAGGTAGTTTTTCAGGAAAGGCGATCAAAGTTTGATGATATTTTTAAATTTGTGTGTAATTCTTTTATGATGGAAATCGAATGACCTGTACTGTTTTGTCAATAACTTTAGATTGGGTTGACGGAT
The DNA here is from genome assembly GCA_963930755.1 of Eudasyphora cyanicolor. Lineage (NCBI taxonomy): Eukaryota > Metazoa > Arthropoda > Insecta > Diptera > Muscidae > Eudasyphora > Eudasyphora cyanicolor. The sequence goes on along the minus strand of OZ005734.1, from coordinate 7,321,206 downwards.
AAACACCAAATTTTGTAAGAATATAATTTTGAATATTTAGAAGCTAAGAGTGTAAACTCCCTAAAAACATGCAAAGTCGACATATAATAAAGGTATCGATATGTATATAAAAATGGAAAAATGTTTGTATATCCGTTATAAACTCAGAAACTACTGGACCGATTTAAAATTTTTTCTTTTATTTACAAATTTCTTGATCAGAGATGGTTTTTAAAAAAAATTATAAAGCGGGCGTGGCATTATTTAAAATTCGAATATCTCAGAAAGTAAACGAAACTTGGAACACACGTCATTGGAGTTATTATCTAAAACTGCAAAAAAAGGCGGGATTGGATTAGAGGTATAGCACTAGTTAAACATTTATTATCTCAGTTATGATTGACCGTAGAAGAACGAAATCTTGACTTTATGTTTTTTGGAGTCGATATCAGTAATTTCAGCAAAAATAGGCTGGAATGAGTGGGTGGCAATATTTAATCTGTAAATATATAAAGTTGGAAAAAATTTTGTGTGTATGTATGTCCGTTATAGACCCTGGATACATTTTAAAATACTTTCTTTGGCTTAAAATCGTCTTGGATGTTTTAAAAAAAGTGGGCGGTACAAAAATGGGTGTGGCATTATTTAAAATTCGAATATCACCGTAAGTGTTGGTCGTAGGAGAATGCAATTTGGAACAACCGTAATTGGAGGTATTATTTAAATCTTCTAAAAATGCAATTGGTATCAATTTCTAAAAATGGCAGGGATGGTATTAGTGAGTGTGGCAAAAGTGGGCGTAGCATAAGCTAAACTTTTATTATCTAAGAAACTATTGAAAGTAGAAGAAAGAGATTTTGATTGACTCAATATTAGTAGTATGACCAAAAGTGGCGGGATAGAATAAGTGGGCGTGGCATATATTTTATATTTTTTGGATACAAATGGAAAAATGTTTCTACATATCCATACCTCCATTCTAAACAATGCTAAGTGTAAGAAAGTAGTTTTTCAGGAGAGGCAATCAAACTTTGATGAATTTTTTAAATTTGTGTGGAATTCCTTTATAATACAAACCGAATGACCTGTACTGTTTTGTGAATAACTTTTGATTGGCTTGACCAAATTTTGACTGAATATAATTTGGAATATTTTGAAATTAGAAATGCCATCTCCTTATCTCGATACGTCAGTTATGGGCTTTGAAACTATCCAACCAATGCGTCCCCCAAACATACCATGTGGACCACCATTGTATGAATAGCCTAGAGATTTTGCATGTGTGCATTTAAATGTGTCATAACGACAAACCGCCATAATTGGATCAGTGAAAGAAAATATTCGTCTAACTAGTAAACACTCATTGAAAGTTCTTATGTAGTTCTATTTAAGCGTGATATTCCACACGTTGAGCATAGGGATGTCGATTGGGAAATCCCGATTCTAAAAATCCCGGGTTTTCCCGATCCCGAAATATTCGGAATCTCGGGATTTTTTTAGATCATCCCGGGAAGTACCAATTTATATTGCTAAAGGAATTTTGTCTACTAACGGAAATAATACGTGTTTTAAATCCTATAAAAGTAACTGTGGAAGCGCTATGTCGTTGTGATATGAATAGTTCCGAATGAGCTTTTACATACAATATGCGCGATTGAAAAGAAAAACGTAGTAGCCATCTTATTTCTCTAAAACTACATTTCTGAGTGCCGAGATTCCTAAGCGAAACACATCACATTTCACTAAAATTAAATTTGGGGTTATTAGTACCTACTGCATAAAATTGCCTGCATTCGTATGTACTGGTGTGGGAGCTAGCAAAGGGGGCATGGCAACGTTTCCCATATTTCTCAAGGTGATAGTTACAGATAAACTATTTGTGGAATTACTGAAGATTGTAATAATAAGTATAGAAGTTATTAGAGAATCAATGTTTCATTCAATTGAAACCCTTTGTGGGTGTAGGATCTATTAGGAGTGTGCCAATAGGCATGTTTTCGTTACAAGCTAGCAATTTTAGTTTAGCACTTTGCAACGAAAACAACTGAATTCCACTAACTGACACATAAGCAAAAAGTGGCGGATTTTCACTATCTGGTAGCAATGGTGTCATGAGTTGCGAAGAAAGAACAGTGCGAAACAGACAAAAAATTCGTGAAAAGTATTTATAAAACATATATTTACTATTCTATGTTCAATTGTTTACACTCTTTTTTTTTTTTCTTTTTTGTGTTTTCGTTACACCATAAGTGCTTAATTTGTATGGGGAGCAAAGCACTTTTAAGCACTATTAGTTCCCGATGAAGTTTGGTGCTTGTGTTCCTGTCTTAATCGAGTATGGTGTTGCCAGATTGGGCAACCTATATTTAGCAATATGGCATCCCATTTTTGGAGAGATTTGATCAATTATTGTGAATTAACGGGAAGAAGAAGAACAAAAATAGGAAATTATTTTAATATTTGCAAAAAGAGTGTAAAGAATTGAAAATAGAATTGTAAATATATGTTTTATAAATACTTTTCACGAATTTTTTGTCTGTTTCGCACTGTTCTTTCTTCGCAACTCATGACACCATTGCTACCAGATAGTGGAAATCTGCCACTTACTGCTTATGTACCAGTTAGTGGAAGTCGGTTGTTTTCGTTGTGAAGTGTTAAACTAAAATCTCTAGCTTGTAACGAAAACATGCCTAATATAAATAATTTGTAATAAAAAAGAGTCATATCGGTTCACGTTTACAAACAAACCTCTCATGTGAAGGTTTCTTTCGATTCGCCCAAGAGCATAGTTGTATAAACGATTTTAGATTTTATACTCTATTTATCCTATAACAATTCCTAGTTACGAACAGTTTATTTCATTTTATTATGCTTTTGGGGACACATGTTCAGGGTATCGGTTGGCAGAAATTATTCTAAAGGGTGATCCAACCATAAAGTACGATGTTAATTGTGAGTCACACCATAACGTTAAGTTTTTTGCCCAACTTAATTTGACATTTCTATGTTTCCGTGTTTGAAAAATTCAACCATGGAGAGGTACACAATTGAGCAGCGCGTTGAGATTGTTGAAGCCTTTTACGAAAATGGGCGTTCAAATCAAAATGCACTTCGTGATTTTTTGCTCAGCATAATCGACCAAATATGTTCGCAATCGGGAGAATTGGAGGAGATGTGAAAACACTGTGCATGCTCGCCCAGCTCGCGGCATCGTCAGGCGATACTTCTTCGAAAATGAGGTCGGCCAAGCAGTTACCGTGAATGTGATTCGCTATCGCGAGATGATACGGGCTTCTTGTGGCCAGAAATTGAGGATATGGACTTGCCACTTGCCACACAGTAATCGAAACAATGGCTCTTTTGCGCGAGAAATTCAATGGCCGTGTTATCTCATGTCGTGGCGATGTTAATTGGGCGCCACGATCATGTGATTTGACGCCGTTGGACTTCTTTCTTTGGGGATATTTAAAAGAAAAAGGGTACGTCAATACCACAGTACAGCATTTTTCAGCTCATTGATTTGGGACTCAATTCTGAGAATTGGACATGAAAGTAGCCCCAAAAATAAGTACTTCTGGATCATTCGTTTAGTCTCAAGTTGGCTCAATTAATAATTTAATGGCCATACGAATTTTTTGCTCAAGGTGGATTTTTAGCACTTTTTCTATATTTTTTTCTCGGTTTACCGTAGGGAATATCTCTTTTGTGTCTGAAGCAGAAGAGGAAAACTGCGGAACAAACGTACCCGTCAAAACTGCATCCAGTGTCTTAAAAATCGCAAAAATGTTCTGTTCTGTTTTATACGTATACGTATTACGTATAATGTAAGTATTTTTCAATATTTTACTGACACCTATTTTATAACGTTGTGGGTTTTTTTTGAGACTTTTAGGGACTGTACTGAATGCACTTTTTCGGGTAGGTTTGTTCCGCATTTCCTATTTCTCCTATTCAATATCTACAAGTTTGCTTCAGACACAAAAGAGATATTCCGTACCGAGAAAAAATATTGAAAAGTGCTAAAAATCCACCTTGAGCAAAAAAATTGGTATGGCCATTAAATTATTAATTGAGCCAGCTTGACTAAACGAACGATGCAGAAGTTCTTATTTTTGGGACTACTTTCACGTCCAATTCTCAGAATTGAGTCCCAAAATCATGTGTTGTACTGTGTAAGCCAAGAACAATTCAAGAACTGCGTGAGATAAATCGACACATTAACGACATTGAACCTCAATTATGTCTCAGTCATAGAAAACATGGACCATCGGATAGAGGTATGCCACCGAAGCCGCGGCAAGCATTTGGTCGATATTTAGTTTCACACATAATTGCCATAGATCCTTCTATGATAATAAAAAATATTAAGAAAATTCTTTGACAACTTTTTGTTTTATTTACAATTAATATCGTGCGTTTTAGTTGGACCACCCTTTACAAGCGGTCCTGCTGGACATACGTTTCCTTACTAGTTTAGTTCTTATGTTATTTTGCAATTTAGCTGGTTTCGAACTACCAACATACACACATATTCGTATGGATGTAGGCAAAACACATATGCATGGACATATATAAGTACATTTGTCTGTATGTCCACATTTGTGCAAATTTTCTTTTTTCTGTTTTTTATTTTTGTCTTTATTTCGTTGTTGTTGTTTTGTTTTAACTGAATTTTCATTTACATGAAAAGGAAATTGTGTTGATTTGTTTCCTTTACCAACCATAATAACAACAACATCAAAAACAGTAGTAGTGGAGAACGTGTTCGTATTCTATGCCGTCTAATCAGTCCGTCAGTTAAGCGGCGAATGTTAAGATGTGCAAAACGTGGCAATGTTTGCATTTTACGTTGTCGGCCGTACTCTCTTCGGATGAATGGGAGCACATCTTCTGGCACAAACGGTGTTTGAATTAAACTGAAAGTAATATCGATTAACGAAAGTAACAAAAGGTCAACAAAACCGCCGAAAAGTAATATCTGATCGCCGCAAATGGGAACAAAGTAGTGGGCGTAACGCATATAAATAGATCGGTGGTTATCGGAAGTTTTTTGCGTTTTAGTTTTGGAAATCAATCTTCGGGGTATACGACGAGTGCATACACACACACACACACACACTCACGTATCATAATTGGCGTTGCATTTTTGCGGAATATTTTCTTTAGCGTTTTTCCATTTCATTTCGTTATCGCATTTGAAACGCGTCTCTGTCAAACCACGGCAATGCAAAGTCTTTATTACCTTGAAAATGCAAGGAAGTCTTTGTTTCCCCGTATCCATTCATATCCATATCCACAGCGGAGCTAACCACGAACCACTAAACCAACCAACAACCGGAACTTGCTTTCAAAGCAGTCTGAGGAAAGAAAAAGAGTGTAAATTGCAAAAAAAACTGGTAAATGTGTTTGTTGTACAACGGACACAAAAAAAACAACAACAGCAACAGACGTGAAGTCAGACGTGTTTGGAGAAAATGAAAACATGCGTTTATTACACCCAACAGGGATTCGAGTTTGAACAAAAAAAAAAAAAACAGAATTCAATTAGGCGAAAAGCCCATAAAAATTTGTAAAAATGCCATTTGTGAAATTAAATTAAACTAGAAATGAGGAATGGCTACAATTCAACTTCTAAACGTAGAAACTTATTTCGGCATTCAAAATGTTGTGCTCACAAAATTTTACTTGAAGTGAATTTATTAAGTTCGCGTCCTAAAAGAAAAAGCTTCTTTGAGTGAGCGATTGGTACGATGCAGCAACGATTTTTTCATTGAAAGTCAACCAACGTTCATGTTCTTTGCTGCAACCTATACAGTTTTAAACTGTATACTAAAGTTGAAGTTATTCGTTAACTCCTTTCGAGACTTATAGTGCCCAACAGACGGATAAAACTCTAATGTCTTACAATCTTATAACAGATTTCCGCCAAACATTTTTAGGATCTCCGGTCATTCCCTCCCGCACCTTCACTAAGGGAGTTTACGAAAATAAATTTATGAGCATTTCCTATAAAAATATCTACAAGTATTATTGAATGCACCCCACCGTATACGGACGTATGAGTGTTGTACAATTACAGTGAATTTACAGAATTCTGCACTTTAAATAAATGGTCATAATTATGAACGGAAGAAAATTTCGGTTTTTTGATATGAATCGAAAAAAGCTGTTTATTTAGAGACGAATTCCCGAGCAAAACGTTTGTGAGTACAAGAAAGTATTTTCATATCCTCATTTTAGTGGAGGAGGACATATATAAATTGCTATGGGCCAAAAATGTAACACATCGAAGGTGTGACCTAAAAACTTGAGTATGTTCGGCGAAAATCAGTTTTATTACAACAAAATATATTTGCAAACTAATTTTCTCAAATAAAATGAAGAAGTCAAGTCAACGTGCTTTTAAAATATTAAAAAATGTGAGAAGTGCGCCTTCTAAGAACACCATTAAGCGTTTATACGAAAAATTTTCGACTGGTGAGGCTCTTTCTAATCCGAAGAGGCCAAATAAAAGTCGACCAAGGCGATCGGCCGAGAATATCGCTGCCGTACGAGCCAGTGTTGAGAGGTCCCCAAGAACATCCCAAAAACGCCGTTCTCAGCAGTTGGGCATGGCTCGGTCCACTTTAAAACGGATTATTCGCGTTGATTTGCATTTGTTCCCGTACAAAATTCAATTGACGCAAAGATTGTTGCCTGCGGACAAGTCTCGTCGATTGGAATGGGCCCAACGAGTCCGTGGGTCCGTCGAATATGGGCAACCCTGTATATCTTCTTTAAAAAAGCTTTTTTGTATAATTTTAATTATTAAGGAATATTACGAAGATTAAAAATTTCTGAAATATGAAACAAAACATGTCTTATTAAGGTATTGATATGTATATTTTCTCAATATTAATTGCGAATAAATATTTGTTTCGTAAAAAATAGTACCAAATAAAAAATATAAGGACGGCAACGAAGATTTATTTAGAACAACATCTTCCCAAATATATAATATTTTTATGTGCGAAATATCAAATATTTCGAGTGTACCCTAAACATTTATATATTTCAAGCACAGAATCTACAGAAGAGATTTTTTTCAGCATGTATGATTAAGGGCATTAAAAAGCGTAAACCGATTTTTTTTTTATTTATTATATTACAACTGAGTAGAGAAAACTCATCTAGTAATTTTACAATATTGTACGCATGGTACTGAATTTTACACTAAAAAAATTAACATTAGTGAACATTGTTGTTGAGAAGTAATTCAAAAATTACACTCACAGTTTACTTATTGAATATGCTTACTGAACTAGATCCATGGGAATTGTTCGTTGAAGTCTTCTATTGACAGCATAGTTGTGAAAGATGTTATTCAAGTCGGAGTTAACATGTGCCTGTAGTTTATTGGCATGCTTCTGAGCGTTGAGGGATATCTCTTCCGCAATTGTTTTTACTCCCAAGTCCCTATGCAGGTCACTATTTCTTACGTACCAAGGAGCATTGGTAATTGTACGTAATATTTTATTTTGGGTTTTCTGAATTTGTTCAGTCTCCTTTCTTGCAGCACAGCCCCAAAGCTGAATTCCATATGTCCATATTGGTTTAATTATTTGGTTGTATAGCAGTAGTTTGTTCTTGATGGATATTCTGTTATCCACTAATAGCCAGTATATTTGGATAAATTTTAATTTAATTTCCTTGTTCTTTTTCTTAACATGTTCCTTCCACTTAATTTTAGTGCCGAGTGTCATTCCTAAATATTTGGCATTATTTGCGAATGGAATCCGCGTGGTGTTAAGAAATAGTGGTGAATGAGTTGTACGTTTATTCGTGAATAATATATGAACAGATTTATTTTCGTTTAGATTCATCCTCCATTTGTTAAACCAATTTAATATTGCTGTTAGTATTGATTGAAGGGTATTTGTTGCTTCTATTTCATTTTTTGCAGTGGTGAGAACAGCAGTGTCATCGGCGAATGTTGCAATTGTTGCATTAGTGGGACTAGGAATATCTCTTGTGTATAAAAGGTACAACATTGGTCCAAGAACACTCCCTTGGGGTACACCTGCTTTTATGGTCTTCAGTTTTGAAAATTCATTTTCTATTTTCACGCGAAAGTGCCTATGGCTGAGATATGATTCCATTATTTCATAGAAGTTTGTCGGAAGATCATTATATAGTTTGAATAATAATCCTTGGTGCCATACTTTATCAAATGCTTGACCTACGTCAAGAAATACTGCAGAGCAAACTTGTTTGTTCTCGATAGCGTTTTCAGCTACATCTACAATTCGATGAACTTGCTGTATTGCTGAGTGTTGACCTCTAAATCCAAATTGGTGACTTGGTATTAACCTCCTTCGTGTTATTATAAGTTGTAGTCTCTTCGCCAGAAGTTTCTCAAAAATTTTTGATAGTGTGGGAAGTAGGGATATAGGTCTATAAGATGACAACTCGTTTTGGGATTTTCCAGGTTTCTGGATAACAATTATTTCAGCCACTTTCCATTCAAGTGGAACATATCTCAATCTGAAACATGCGTTTATTATAAATAATAATTTCTTTAGGGCTTCGTGTGGCAATTTCTTTATTATTTTTGCGGTTATTAGATCGTAACCAGGGGCCTTTTTATTACTTAAATCCTTTTCTATGGTATTTTTCAATTCCTTGAGTGTAGCTGGTTTGATAACGAGATGATCAGTTTTTTTCTTTTCTGACTATGTCCTCGTTATTTGTTCGACTTTTCAATGGTTGAAAAATTTGTTGGAAATGATCAGCAAACAGTTCTGCTTTATCTTGAGGGCTTCGTGCCCAATGACCGTCTATTGTTTTGATTGGTGGTATCTTCGATTCCGATTGATTGACATGTTTCTAAGCCGAAACCGAAATAAAAAAACAAATTTCAACGACATTTAAACAAAAATTAATGTCAACGAAATTTTGCAGAATATTTGAATTTCACAAAATTTTCTTGAAAAGATTCAATTTCAAGAAATTTTGTACACGCTGAAAAAAAATCGCTACTGTAGTATATTGTCCCAAATATATTCAGCTTGAAATAAATAAATGTTTAGGGTACACTCGAAATATGTTATATGTATATGGCACATACAAATATTGTATATTTGGGAAAATGTTGTTCTAAACAAATCTTTGTTTACGTCCTCATATTTATACCCTACACCACACTGTGGTACAGGGTAATATAACTTTGTGCATTTGTTTGTAACACCCAAAAGGAGAAGAAATAGACCCATCGTTTATTATACCGATCGACTTAGAATCACTTTCTGAGTTGATTTAGCTATGTCCGTCTGTCTGTGCATGTATTCTTGTAATCAAAGTACACATATCTTTTTTTGGCCCAAGGACGATCCCTATTGAATTTGGTTAAAATCGGTTCAGATTTAGATATAGCCCCCATGTATAAAAATTATTAAAATTCACTACAAAAATGGTGAAAATCTTGCAGTCACAGTTCGCAAAACTAAAGCATTTTTGGGTCGTCGTGAAGCACCTTGTCAGACCGCAATACAGAAATTGGTGGACAAATTTGAGCTGTTGAGACAAGTTAGTGATGTGAACAACAAAGCCCGTGCATGTCGCTCAAGAACAACTGAGAATATTGCTGCTGTATCCATTCCTCGTCGTTCTTTGGAATTGGGCATTCCACAAACGTCATTACACAGAATCTTGCATATGTTAGCCCCGATTTGACATGTAAGCGCTGTAGAGACTGTATTTTTTATCCGATCAGTACGAAATTCGACAGAAGGAGGTCTTTTTACATGAATGAGTATTCAGGGAAGATCGGTTCAGATTTATATTAAAACTCTATATATATGTTCCTACTGATTTGGTATCAAACCGCTATAGTATTTTACTTCCGATCATTAAAATTTTCCAGAAAGATGTTTCTCAATTTAGGAACGAATATTGCTTAATTTAGCGATTATCACTTCAGAATTAGATAATATGTTTCTACCCATTTACCAATTATTCCAAACTATTATGGCAATGACCCTTATCGCAATGTTAGGGAGGTGTAGGGTATTATATAGTCGGCCCCGCCCGACTTTCTGCCTTTCCTTACTGGTTTTTATTTGGAACTGTTATTTACGAAACAAATATTTATTTGCATTTAAGTATTCAGAGAATATATCAATACGAGCGTCCCAGAAGGCGAGTTGGTAGCGTACTCGCCTATGAGTTTGGCGGTCGTAAGGTCGATTCCCACCAGAGGCTCTGGTCTGTCGCTGCAAAATTTAGCCATATGGTCTTTGTAACCCGGCCTTTCCCTGGATCTTAAAATTAGAATAAAAATTTACTTTGTATTGTACTTCATATAAATAAATAAATACGTTAATTTCAGACAAGTTTTCCAGTAATTCAACGTTCATATTTTTAAGAAATTTTAAATGTTCGTAAAATTATTTTATAATAATAATAAGCTTGCATAATCATACAGGTTGATGGGTGGACAACAAATGAAGGCTTGGAATAAACAGGAATTAAAAATGAGTGCTTTGCAACAAAAGTTATTGTAAATTATGGCATTTTAAATTGTAAGGTATACCACGAAATCAATTAAAACTAAAAAATAAAATTCGAAAAATTGTCAATGGTTTGAAAAGCTTTTTAAACAAAATTTATTTCGAGAAATTCATAACAATAATTTTATTTGTATATAAACACATATTTTATTTGAGAAAATTAGTTTGCAAATATATTTTGTTGTAATATACTAATATATGCGTACCAAATAAATTTTATTAAAATTTATTTGCTCAGAAATATATAATATTTACACAATTTGTGTTCCAATTATATTTTTTTTCGATTCCGATTCAAACATATCAAAAAAGGCGATTTCGCCCAGTGTAGAAATTGCAGCGATTTCAAGAAAAAAACAATTTCATAGAAATTATGAAGAAAAATTAAATGTTAGCGTAATTTTTTAGAGAAATGCAATTTAAAGAAATATTCTAGAAATATGAAATAGAAAAAAATTCTCGAAAAAATATAATTTCAAAGAAATTTTGAAAAATAGCTAATTTAACGAAATTTTCTAGAAAAATTAAATTTTGAAATCTGTTTCAACGAAAATTTTCCTGAAAAAGCAAATATTGGTCTACAAAAATTCAATTTTGATGAAATTAAAAAAATCGACGTAATTTTTTATAGAAAAGAAATTTTCTAGAAAAATAAAATTGTGGCGAAATTAAAAAAAAATTCTGGAAAAATTAAAATTTCACGGAAATTTTTCAGAAAGAAGCAATTTCAACGAAATTTTCTAGAAACTTGCTATTGTGATATAATTTTGTAGAAAGGCACAACAAAATTAAATGAAAAATTAAATTTTAAAAAAATTTTCTGGAAATTTGTTCTACATTTTAAAAATTTATAATGGCTTTTACTCATATTATAATTTTGATTCATGGTTGTGTTTTGTATTGAAGCGACTCTGTTTCCATTTGGTCGGAATGCGACCGTTTTCATCTAGATGAATTGAAATTGTTCTTCGATAGGTAGGCTGATGCAGCTCTGGCATTGTGTTGGTATATTCTTTACATATATTTTATACATATTGCATACTCGTATTCTTAACAAAAGTTTGCACATTGACTTTCCATATATTAGTGAAAATCAGAGATATCGGTTCAAATTTTGATTTAGCTGTCATATGGGAGGGAGCCGCTGCTAAAGCCCTTTTAGTAAGTTTTCCCGAGCCAAACTTTACATATTTTTAGAGCGAAATCTTAAAGATGTGGCTCTGAAATTTTTCGAGCACAATTTTTTTTATATCAAATTTTTTAAGAAAATATATTTATTGAGGTTTTATCAAAATAATCTAAAAAATCGAGTGCTTCAATATAATATTATCACTTAGCATGTTATAGCACGATGAGATGAGTTTCCAATTTTGGATTAAGTTAATAAGGAAACAACTTCCAAAATTGTATTAAATTTTGTTTTTTCCATCAACATCACTTGTTGAATATATTACGAGTATACAGGTTAATATGTTGTCTCCCATTTAACAAAAAATGTTTATTAAAAATGGAATATGAATCGGACCATAGATTTGTGGTGTGTTATTGCATAAGGACATTGTTTGTATCGGATTGTCTAAAGCTGTATTTATTTGAATATACTTACAAACTTCCAAATTGAGTAAATTAAATATTTGATGTATTACACAAATGTGTAAAAATGTATCATTGCTATCCACACACACACACATACATGCATTGTACATTTGTACAGATGTGCATAGATACGACAGTTTTGAAAGAGCAGCATCTGTATCTGCATCTGTATCCGTATCTTTAGCAGACATATCATTTGCACTTCCTAAACTTTCGTTTTTATTTCCATCGCCACCACCAACAACAGCAACAATAAAAAAACGTTTAATAAACATATCACTTTTCCGTAATATCTCATCTTTCAACAAACACCAAAACAAATACAAATACAAATACACTTACATAGACAGTCGCATATGGAGGTGTCTCTATGTGCTAGAGTATGCGTTCGACTTGGGTATTAACAACCAACTACTATTTAGCCGGTCAGACAGACATAAATGTCAACAAACTGCTTCATATATTCACACACATGTATGTGTACACACATACATACATTTGTATATATTTGAAAATAAAGAAAAATCAACCACATCATAAAAATTGAAAGTTGGAAGTAACAGAAAAATTAACACACATTTATACACTCTATCTAAGTGACTTGCACGCATTTGTTTATGGGTGTCTACACACACAAACATACACACACATGCATACACTCGCTATGTAAGACATGTAATTAAAACTTCGACGAATTGCTAAAAGAAAACTGCAAATAATAAAAAAGTTAACAAAAAAAAACAGTCGAGCGAAACACATTTGAAATTTCTGTTCAATTCCAAAAGACGTAACAACTCAACACTTGTCGTAATGACAGAAATACTTGACAGAGGAAGATGTTACACAAATCGAACAAAAAACACAAAAAGTACAACACCATCAACACCAACACCATCACTGTGAGATACCACCAGCGGTCTAAAGCGGTCCATTCATAAAACAAATCACATATCATTGCTATTCATTTTAAATACAGTAGTGTTAATTGCGGGAATATTTAAATACACATACGATGAGTACGTATGTACATATATTAGGATGGGTTACCGAAAAAGTTGAATCGCTTAAAACACACGAACCTCTCAAGTTTTTAAGATTATCCAAAGTTAATTTGCTCTATGTTGGTTTTATTCGTTTTTGATGCACACCCTCCCAAAATATATTTATGGATATGGACTGTGTGGATTGGGCTGGGGGATCTACAAATCCTATAGTTCCCATCTATTCCCAGGATGGGGACTGGACAGTGATCCCAGATTGGTCACCAGTCATAGATTTTCTGGGGTGGGGTTTTGTAGGTGAAATGTCAAAATTTGACAAATTGAAAGCTTTATAACAAAATAGAATTAAATTAAAGATATTTACCAGAAGGACATAACGCCAATTTTTCACTGTAAATACTGTGGAATGATAACACTGCACAAAATATCAAGTTTGTATTTATAAGTTCTGGATAGAAGTTATAAGCTGTTACTTTTTCTACCAAATGTTCACTTTGTGAGGGGGGTACCAAAAGGGTCGGGGCAACTTCGCCCATGAAAATACAAGACATTCGGATAGGTATCAATATTTCACTAAATTGTAAACCTTTGTGTGGAAGGTGCCAGAAGGAGTGGTCCAATATATACGATATATCTCAAAAGCAGCTGAGTTATCATAAAAGTGTATTGGGTGAACATATAGTAATTGGCTATAAAAAAATCTTTTTGTCGAATACCTCAACCAAAAAATCCATCGATTTCTATTTTAAGCGGGGTTTAGCGGGGCTGTATGGTATTTTGGGAGAAATACCTCTTGTAGTGTCTCCTTTATTTTATTCTCTGACATGGAATATCTATTCTGAAGCCTTCCTTCCATACTAAAATTTGTCTGAAATTTCTTTCCTTTTTCTTTACCTAGCAGACTGTATGACTAAATATCTCGCTATATATAAATACTACCGGCCGACCAATCGATTTGTACGTTGGTAAACTACGCAGCGCCAGTGTGGCCAGCAAATGTGAGCAAAACTCAGTTGGGGAATATCAAGATCTGCCAGAATGCAGCACTCCGCACCATCACAGGCAGCCTTCAAATGTTCTCAATCGACTACCTTCATGAGGAAACGAAAGTCCTACCAGTGAAAAGTCACTGTGAGCTACTCTCCAAACAGTTCCTTCTTAGATGTCATCGGAGAGACCATCCAAATCAGAGACTAACTGAGCTGGATGCCATTTCAGGTAATTTTAAGTAATTTGAGCAATGTCCGTCCGTCCGTCTGTCTGTGTGTCTGTTTGCTGGCTGGTGCGCACGATGACTCTCGAAAGGATTAATCGATGGACTTCAAATTTGGTATGTGGTGGTGAGGGGATTCTTAAGTCGGTTTACCCGACTGAACTTTCTTACTTATTAACAAGTAACCTATGAATTTTATTATTGACTAAAAAGTTTATAAAAATTTGATAAATGGTAAAAACAAAAGCTCGCTATCATTTATTTAAAAAAAAAATCCAACATTTTATGGGGATATGCAATTTTAAAAAAATCATTTCTGGGTTTAACAAAAGTTGAAATTGCTCTTGAACGGCTAAACCGATTTTCAACCATTTGCATTTTGGTGGATTTTTTTCAATTCATACACTATTTTTGAACAAATCCAATTACTGTTTTTGAGAGTCTAGAGCATATGCTGTGTAATTTTTTTTTCAAACGACGTAAAATTTGTAAAAATCGGTTCAGCAAAAATGATTTTTTTTTAAATTTAAAATACAAATTTAAAATAACTTTAGATATGAGGGTATATTAGGCCGGGTCGATTTGTGGGGAGACAAAAAAAGTCGCCATTGCTCAGTGAAAATTTTATTCTAGGGATCAAATTAAGAAACTTTGCCGAAGGAACCATACCTCTAAAACGAATTCTGATGTCCCGGAAAAAATCCCACTTTGACCCATTTAGAGTGGTCCAAAAACACGAACAGTTTACCAATATTTTTTTCAAAAATTATTAAATATTTACTTAAGAAAACAATTTAATATTTTTAAATTTTTTTAGCAAATAAAGAAAATTGTTCCGGCATTTGTTCGCCGAAGGCCGGAACCGAAGCCAATTAATCGGTCGAACTCTAGTATATATAATTTGCTACGAGCCAAAAGTGTAACACATCGAAGGAGTGACATAAGACCCCAATTTTGTTTGGCGGAAATTCAATTTGGGTCATTTAAGTCATTTGAGCAATGTCAGTCCGTCTGTCTGCTAGCTAGCGCGCACGATAACTCTCGAAAAAATAAATCGATTGACTTCAAATATTGTATGCGGTAACTTATTCTCTATCCCAGCTAACTCCTTCTAGTACCTCCCCCACAAAGGGTTAACAATTAGTGAAATGTTGATTCTTTAATAACTTATATACTACTTACTACAATCTTCGGAAATTCCCATATAGAATTAGTTTATCAGTCGCTAACATCTCATGAAAAATGGGCGTTATTGGCACGCCCCATTTTGTACCTCCCACACAAATGGACCATTTTGCACCAAAAGTTAACAGATTATAACTCTAATACCAGTACATAGTTTAAAGTTATTAAATGTTATTTAAATTCATAATAATTGTATTAAAACCAAATTTGTGAAGTAAGTGAAGGGATTATTATGTCGGTTCACCCGACTGAACTTTTTTACATGCTTATATTAACCTATGAATTTTATTTTCGACTGAATGTTCATAAAAATAAAAGCTCGCAATTATTTATTAAAAAAAACACAAAATTTTAAAAAATTAAAAAAAAATGGTTGTTTTTACAAAATTTGTAATTGCGGCTGAATCGATTTTTACAATGTTTATATCATTCGTAAGAGAACCATTTCCACCCTTTTTGGTGAAATTTTTTTAAATTTATATATTTTTTTTTAATAATTTTTAAAAACTTTAATTTAAAAAAAATTGCTAGATTTTCTTAGAAGTTTAATTTAATTTTAATTTTATTAGATTTATGGAATGTTTTCACATTCGAATTGTTCAGCTTTTTCGATCAACTCTTCCTTTCGAAAGAGAGGTTTTTTTGTGGTGTATTGGAAAAGGTAAGACACTGCGCTTTGAAAGCCATGTAAACACATACCCTTATGCGTATTTCAATCCTGTGCGGGGATATCATCAGAGGGACTTATACATGACACAGTGTGAGCTTGTAGATGTGGCGATCATCACTTGTATATACATATACGAATCTACAAAGAAATTTGCATATGCGAATTATATACCTACGAAGAAAGCCTACAAGTCACACAGCCAATGTGTGCTCAAATTTACTCAGAATGTACACCAGACTGTTACAAATCCAAAACAGTAAAGTTATTGGCGCAATACTACAACAACCTGGCAATTTTTTGACATTTTTCTTCCGTTTCAGCAAAACACTGCGTGTAAAATTTCATACAAATGGATTTTCAAATTCATATGTCCAGAAAAAAGGAAAAATGTCAAAATTGCCCGACCAACCTTAGATTTCGTCCATAACTATTACAAAAATCGATTCCCAAAATGTTCAATTCCTGTATTGGATTTGTGAGAGTCTACTGCATATTCTGTGTAAATTATTTTTCAAACGACGTAAACTTGGTAAAAACTGGTTCAGCCAAAAATAATTTGTTGTCAATTTTTTAAAATTTCAAATCCCCATAAAGTGAATAAATAAAATAATAAATGGTAGCGAGCTCTTATTTTACAATTTAGCAACTTTTTAGTCAAAAATAGAAAATAGAAGTGAAACTATAGGCTAACAGTAGATAAACTGCATACTATGTTTTTTATTTCGTGATCTTTTGTCTTTTTTACAGGACTTTTAAAATTTCAAGGATAACATTATTGAAATATTTTTCTTTGCACATATTACATTGTGAATTGATAAATATTCATATCAAATTAAAGAGGAGAATTCCTGCCATTCACAAAATTTTTTTTAAAAATTTCCCAAGGACGAAGGATGCTAAAAAAATTTCTTTTCACGTTTATCCTTGAATATACATCAAAGTAGTGGGTCTAAAAATCTGAAAAAAATTATGTTACATAACTCAAACTAACACACAACACATATTAAAATTTGAACCTTTTATCATTGAAATTTTAGGAATAAAAAAATAAAGACACTTTGTCAAAAAAATACGAGTATAGTTTATTCCCTCCCATGAAAGAGACTGTAAAGAATTGAAAATAAATGTTAACAGTTCCACACATACATAGTAATAGTTTATTAGTAGCTATCAATCTGTGAAAAATGGGCGAAGTTCCACGGACCCTTTTGGTAACTACCACACAAAGTGAAAATTTTGTTCCAAATGTTAACAGCTTATAACTTTATATAAAAACTTGAAATGTTGACTGTAATGCTTTTACAGTACCTTCAATCCAGTTATAAATGGGCGTTATTGCCACGGCCCCGTTTAATACCTCCCACACAATAGGTCCAAATCATATCACAATTGAATATCTAATAACATTAGTACCAGTGAAAATGAGCACCTAAAATTCGGTTCAATACAATGTATTTGGAGCACCTACTGTTCAGTACAAAATAAACGTATTTGTCAAGCTCCTGTTGATATTAACAGATCAATCTAACACACTTTACCATAACTTCTGTAATAATCAGCTAAATGTTTTGAAATATATTTTCTTTCAATTCAATCTTATAAAAATGGCGATTTTTTCCCGTGTTAGTTAGGTTATGCAGTCAAGTATAGATAGTTATGTTTTTCTTGATTTAAACGCCAAACTATCGAAATATTATCTATAGAATGTGTCGAAATAGTGACTTTTTCCAACGAAGTGAGAAATGCAGTTCCAAATGTTTGCATGGATTGCTCAAATACCGTCAAATGAATAGCAATCAATATATTAGACATCCTAATATTTATTCATATCCATGTGAACAGTTAGTGTTTAACAAAATCGTGCATACGTACATAGTACTCGTATATCCAAACGCGTATTTTTAAAAATTATTTCCACAAAATTTTAATTTAGATTTTTGGAACAAAACAAATCCTAGAAGAGTAAATTCAAAACTACTCGAAGGCTATGGTATATATGATTTTTTTATACATACACTAAAATACGTCCATGGTGACTAAGCTGTTGAGGGCCTATATTACAATGTGTGAGTAGGAAATATTATTTTTTTATATTGTATTGGAGGTCATCACGTATAAAATACCCATTTCATGTGTAAATACTTCATGACTAACACAAACAATATTCAACAAACAAATTGTTTATTGAGAATGAGGACTATCCATTGCAAAATCATAAAAATCATATGCGGTAGTTACTGAAACCCGTATGTTTAACTTGAAAATGATTTTTATTATTAGGGAAAATAATAATTTGATTTTGTAATGATATTTTTCTTTGCGTGGAATATCTGATTTCATTTTAAATAGATCGACTATTTCAACACTCGCCATATATTTCAGCAATACGAAATGCGAATGGTTCAATAAGGAAATCTCAAGAAAACATGTAAAAATAAGTCTGTCCATGTTATGTTAATGTCGCCGGGGGGCTCAAACACCGAGATACACCTCAAAGTCGACACACATGCACCAGTTTGCGATGAGTGGCTTTTCAGTTGAACGACGTTTCAAGTGTCTACTAATGGTGGCCATGGACGTTTCGATAACATTCAAGTCGCTTTTAGTTTATTTATTTTTTGGCCAATACTCAAATACTAGTTCACCACACCATATAAAAAAGTTTCAATTGCAAATTGCAAATATGACGATGGGTTCGCTCTAAATCAAATTTGTGTTGCAATAGGAAACTTCAGTAAAAGTAACAGGTATTGTGCAAAAAACAAAATGTAGCGAGTTCCATCAACGTCTGGTCTGTCTGAAGTAAACCCTTGGGGAAAATAACGTGACATGTGGATTTCGAAATAATTTTGGAATTACCTGCTGCATGAACTGATAATTCAAACAGCAAGTAATTTGCAATGACCATTTCCTAGCAAGTTCGGAAATAGTATGGGGGTTTTCCAAACCAAGGTGAAATAATTTCAATAAACTAATTAAAAAAATGCGGTTTGCTCTCAAGGTAATATTTTTTCGCGGTAGGCTTCTAAAAATAAATTCCAGCTTAGCTGCAGCTTAATGTATTTATGTTTATACCCGTAGATACATATGTCCGTCTTTCCGTCTATGCAAAAATAAAGTGTCATTGTGGAATTCCCTTCGAACGAGTATTATGGACAAATTACTCTGCCTTCTGAGTAAGTAAATCAAAAATAGAAGCCAAACGCATAAATGACACAGAGGCAGTGAATACAAATTTCATTGATAACCAAATAAGTGGTCGTCGGCTAGGAGAGTGAGTCACAACGAAGAGGTCTATGATAAACACAATACAGCAGTAGTACAGTGAAAGACGGTTATGAAGAGTAACCGGCTATAACAAACAATTTCATAGCTGCCACATTTATCACAAAAATTACTGAGTTTATAACTAAGAAAATGTCAATTATTATTTCGGAATTTAAACCAAATGAAACTAAAGTAGTTTATAACTACGTAATTTTTTTAATAACATCGATAAAAAACAACTTACTCCACATATTTTGCACCCGCTAAATCGAATGACATTAATGGCATTTATTTCCCGTGGCATCGCGTTTTGAGCTATTTAGTCACAAAGTTTGATGGGTAAACAAAGAGGTTACTTAATTCAGGCACAATTTTTGGTGTATAAGGCTTCGGAATAGATGTTCCATGTAAAAGAACAAAATAAAGGGCAAACTTCAAGAAGTATTTCACCCAAAAAAACCCCGCTCATCCCCTTACCTCTGAAAATTCCCCTCCAAAAATAATGATATATCAATAGCTGTACAAATCGATGGATTTTTTTGGATGATATATTCAACAAAAAGATTCCCTGTAAAAAATCACAATAGGTAAGTACAATACTCTTTTAAGTAACATATTTTTTACCCAGCAAACTTTATTACGAAATAAAAAATTTGAAGATATTTGATAAAATACAAAATAGACAGATAGACAGAATATCGGACGGACATTGCTCAAATGGCTTAAAATATACTAAAATGGATATCCGACGAACAAACTTAGGACCCCAAGGTCACGATTTTGATGTGTTACACTAAAATGAGACTATAACAAGTAAGAAAGTTCAGTCTGGTAAACCGACTTATGAATCCCCTCAACTTGAGTCCCAAAAAAATATTCGTAAATTTTTTTTTTTTTTGTTTTAATTAAATTATTATCTATTTAAATTGCATTTAATCACTTTAAAGCTGTTAACTTTTGGTACAAAATGGTCCATTTATGTGGGCGGAACCAAAAGGGACGTGCCAATAACGCCCACTTTTTTCTCTAAACTCTAGGTCCTATAAAAGCATTACACTGTAGGAAATTTCAAGTATTTGTATGCACTAGTATAAAAGTTAAAAGCTAGTAACTTTGGATGCAAAAGGGTCCATTTGTGTGGGAGGTACCAAAAGGGGCGTGCCAATAACGCCCACTTATCTCTGGACTATATGTACTATTAAAGAATTGAACTGTACAAAATTTCAAGTATTTGTATGCACAGATATTAAAGCCATAAGCAGTTAACTTTTGGTGCAATATGGTCCATTTGTGTGGGAGGTACCAAAAAGGGAGTGGCCACTTCGCCCATATTTCTTGACATGTTAGCGACGAACAAACTAATACTATGTGTGAAATTTCAGAAGATTCGAGTAAGTAGTATAGATATTATTAAAGAGTTAATATTTCACTAAATGTTAACCAATATGGCCCATCATCGAACTTAGCCGGAGATAGAAAAAAATATTACCCTATACCAAATTTGAAGTCAATCTGTTACTCCTTTCGAGAATTATTGTGCACACCAGCCAGCAGACAGACGGACGGACATTTCTCATTCGACTTAAAATTACCCAAAACGAATATCCGCCGAACATACATAGGGTCTTAGATCACTCCTTCGATGTGGCCCGTAGCAAATGATATATACCCTCGTATTACTAAAGTGAGGGTATAAAAATATGTGTATTCGAATGTGTTTTCATTCGAAAACAACTTTTTTTAAAACTTTTATAGAAATCATCAAAATGCTTTCATATTCTGTATTTTTTTAAAACTTTTGCAATGTCTATAGACTGAGAAAAATGTTTTCGCCTCTCTGGCTTCCATACAAAGTACCATTACATACAAAATGAGGGTATGTAACTTTAGTCGGTTTACTCGACTGACATTTTCTTACTTGTTATCTACTACAGTTATAACGAACTACAAAACTAAAATTCTGCTCCTTACCAATTCGTTATAACCATGTTCGACTGTTAAACGTTTAAATTTAATTATTCTAATCGAATGCATCTATACGTCTATCTGTTAATATGTGCATAGAATTAAATATGAAATCGTTTTAATAAGAAAACGAAGAATTTACTGATAAACACCAATGTAATTAATACACAGAAATTAATAGAAATGACTAAATGGCGTTTATACAAAAACAACTAAAATCAGACGGATATGACTATAGAATACATTATAGAACAATACTCGTATACGAATATTTGTAACAGAACTAGGAGAAATATTAAATTTTTTTTAATGTCTATAAAAATTATATACAAAATAACTGATGTGTAGAATGTCCATGAAAACAGTGAACCAATTCTAAGTGCTAGTTAGTGGTTTAGAAAACTATCCTGTGCAAAATTGTTATAATGTTCATTTTTTTTTTAAACGCTACGATGCAAAATCAGTTTAGAATATATGAAAGGATTTCCATAAAATTAGAAAAAAGTTCGTTACTGGTTAAAATACTAATATATGTGAAATCGTAGAAGAATGTATTGATAAATTCGATTACTATATTTACATATTACATCTTAAAATTCGGTGAAGTTACCTAAAACTGACCCAATTTCCACAATTGTTTTTAAATGCGACTTCTGTAGGTCATTGGATTCCAAGTTGGTTATGAAATCAGTTTGATTGATATGTATCCAGTGCAATTGGTTTTGGTGAAGTCTAAAAATAGTAAAACATTCATTGAATCATCGCAAAACATTAATAATTTAAAAAGTAACGTTTTTCTCTCTGGCTATTCTACTTCAATCCTCTTTAGAATCTGAGTTTTTTTTTGATTTAAATAAGAATATGAGTGGATACTTTTGACAAACACTTTGCCAACGGCACTGTGCATACTTATTAGCATATACACTGCTGAGCACAAAATTAGGTACACATAAAATGACAAGCGATAAGAAAATATACCCGTATAAAATAAACTAAAAAGGAAAAATGGAAAACATAAAAAGGAAATGGAAAAATATAACATCATAGTAATAAGATTTGCAGAGCAGAATGAAATGGATATTATTATGCAGTCATAATTTATCATAATCCCTTCTTAACCTTATTGTGGTCATAATCATCATAGCCATGTTATGATCATAATTCACCATACATGGCCTTAATATGGTCTTCATGGTGGTAACCTTGCGTTGGCGCATCCTATCAAATTGATATAAGCGATTAAATTTTTGTTGTTGTAGAATTTCGGCCCATGAACTCAATGCGGTCCACATTACGATAACTCAGTACAACATTTTTCAGCTCATTGATTTGGGACTCAATTCTGAGAATTGGACGTGAAAGTCTTCTGCATCATTTGTTTAGTCAAGTTGGCTAATTAAAAGTTGGCCATTAGGCCATACGAATTTTTTTGCTCAAGGTGGATTTTAAGCACTTTTTCTATATTTGTTTTCTCGGTATACCGTACAGAATATCTCTTTTGTGCCTAAAGCAAATTTGTAGATATTGATAACCGAAAAAAGTGCATACAGTGCCTTAAAAATCCCAAAAATGTTCTGTTCTGTTTTATGCGTATTACGATTACGTATATGTATTTTCCAATATTTAACTGACATTTATTTTATGACATTTTTCGCACGTCATACCGAGAAAAAATATAGAAAAAGTGCAAAAAATCCACTTATTTGCAGAGTTCTTATTTTTGGGGCTACTTTCACGTCCAATTCTCAGAATTGAGCGTATATTGTTGTAGCAGGTTCTGTAACTATTCCTTTAGACCAGAAAAAGAATATTTCACAAATGTAGAGTTTCTCTTCCCGAGAAACCGGGATAAAGTTTGTATCCCGGGAATTGCCGCTCTAAGAAAAATAAGACAAACTCTGTTAATTTTGCAGTATGTATGTGAAATGTAGCTTCTATGGCGCTTAGATGACAAATAGGACAGAAAATATATATGGAGGCTACATCTAAATATGAGCCAATTTACTCCAAATTTGGTAGCGATTGTTCCTGCAACAACGGAAATATTTTTGCTAAATTTCATTCAAATCGGAAAAATGCGGATTCTCTATATACAGTCTCTAGATACCAAATCGGCGGAACATATATATGAGAGCTATATCTAAATCTGAACCGATTTTCACTAATTTCAATACGGATCGTCCTTGGGCCTAAATTCCATCACAATCGGACCATAAATACGATGTGCACTGTGATTACAACGATACATTTGCAGACGGACGGACATAAATCGACTATAAACGTACCACAGTGTAGTGTAACGTACAAAAATGCGTCGAACACAAAACAAATCACAAATGTCAACACACGATCAACTGTTAATTAAAACTGCATTGACAGAGAGGGAGACAATATAATATCCAACTCGCTTAATGGTGAACGTAAGTCATAAATAGAAGATGTCGCTAAAATCGTAGGTAACGAATCAAAGGATGTGTTCCAACGAAGGTGGTAAGCCATTAGCTGCAATACCAATTTAAATTACTAAACCATTAAAACAAATCACAAATGTGAAAAGAGAAAATGAAGAAGTTCCCGGGAAACCTGGATGAATTTCCCGGGAAACCGGGAATGCAAAATGACCGGGATTCCCGGCATTTTCCGGGAGAGTAACTTTACACACACGTCAATTCAGCAAAATATTTACATCCAAAATTTTCTATTACAAGCAGAAAAGGATACGGAAATAATGTAGAAGTTCTAACCAAGATGTTGAGTACTAATATCTTACCAATAACAATGCCTTAATATGATGTGATTAAACCAAAAACGCGTAATTTTTCAAGAGAGAACTCAAGTTTTTACGTGATGCCATAACAGATGAGAATATTTTGTATATACTTTGTCGGGCTATAGTGATTAAAAGAGTAATATAAAATAAAGAAGTTGAAGACAAATGCGGCTACCAGAAGGGGCTAGACTAATATATCCACTTAACGCCCTTTATACACTTTAAAAACATAAAATTTGTCTGGATTTCAAATGTTTATGTATACACACGGTTCATATTTGAATTAAAAAAAATATTTGGAAATTTTGTTTGGAACGCATCATATATTAATATACTACAAAAAATATTTTCGCCAACTGACGTTCACAAATAATATAAGTATTTACACAAATAAACTTATTGTTTAAGATTTTTCAGAATTTTCAATATTAATGTATGAAATTTATTTATTTATATGAATTACAATACAAAGTAAATTTATATTCTAATTTTAAGGTCCAGGGAAAGGCCGGGTTACAAAGACCATATGGATGAATTTTGCAGCGACAGACCAGAGCCTCTGGTGGGAATCGAACCCACGACCCCCAAACTCATAGGCCAGTACGCTACCAACTCGCCTACTGGGGCGCTCGTATGGAATTTATTTGTGCCTAAAAACTATATAAAATGTTTCAATTTTGTACATCATTTGATGTGGATTTGAAATTAATAAATTTGATTATAATTTTAAAAAAATTGCCACCCCTTCGATTTTTTCAGAATATGTACGCTGTTTTTCTAAATTTTTTAAAATATCAAATCCACATACATACATACATTTATGGGCTTTCATTCACTCAAATTACAGAAGATGTGGTGGAGTAGTTTATAAATTATACGTCATTCAATATTAATCCTTTGTGGGGGAATAGAGATGTGACACGGGATTGGTTTTCAGGATCCTGGGATTTTTCAGGATCCCGAAATTTTTCGCTATCCCGATATTTTCGGATAAATCGGAATTTTTTTTATTCTTAATAATGTAATATTTCGAAATGGAATAAGAACATTTTAGTTCAGTTTTAATTTAATTTGAATACATCTTATTGGATTGCGGGCATTTATTGATTCGGCGACGACCGATGCGAGAATGCAAAATCACCATTTGGGATGAATGCACGATGTCGCATAAACGAGCTTTGGAGGCAGTTGAGCGAACGATGAAGGATTTACGAGGTGATTCGAGACAATTTGGTGGGCCTATGATATTGCTCTCCGGAGATTTTCGTCAAATGCTTCCCGTCATCCCGAAATCCTCTGATGCCGATGAATTTTATGCATGCCAGAAATCGTCGTCTTTGTGGCGGCATGTTAAGAAGTTGAAATTGACCACGAACATGAAAGTCGCGTTGCAGAACGAGTCATCGACTCTTGAATAATCGAGACAACTGCTGGCGCTTGACAATGGCCAAATTCCTGTTGATGTTTCCACTGGATTGATATCGTTCCCGGAAAATTTTTGCGGGTTCACATCGTCGAAGGAGGATCCAAAGTGTTCCCAGGCATTGAAAAAAATTATAAAAATCTCGATTGGATTAGTGAACGGGCAATATTAGCAGCAAAGAATATGGACGTCGATAGCTTAAATTTAATTATTCAAATAACAAACGCATGAGAACAGCATTCGTACAAATCCGTTGACAGCGTGACCGACGTGGATGAAGCGACAAACTATCCGACGGAATTTTTGAACTCGCTTAATGTGCCAGGAGCTCCGCCGCATAATTTACAGCTGAAGGTGGGATCGATCATAATCATGTTGAGGAATCTGAATCATCCGAAATTGTGCAACGGTACGTGGTTGTCGTTCAAGAAACTGATGAACAATGTAATTCAAGCGACGATCATCAAGGGAAAATTCAAAGGAGAGGAAGACCTTATCCCACGATATTCCGACTGATCTTCCATTCCAATTCAACGGATTCAGTTCCCTGTACGATTGGCTTTTGCGATGACAATAAATAAATCGCAAGGCCAATCGTTGGAAGTCAGTGGGATTAATCTCGAATTTCCCTGTTTTTCGCACGGTCAGCTGTACGTTGCCTATTCCTGTGTTGGGAAACCGTCTTCGTTGTTTGTTTTTGCGCCGGAAAACAAACCAAAAGACATTGTTTATCATATCGCTCTCTACTGATTTCGATTCCATTCAAATAAATCGCATGGAAATTTTAACTATCTGTTTTATTATCACACAGGAGTTTATTTGAAGGCGTTAAATTGAGGCGAGTCGAAGTTCGCCGGGTCCGCTAGTTTATGATATATTTTGTAATTCTTCTCCAAGTTCTAATTTTTACCGGATTATGTCATTGTTTTTTTGATGTTAACAATTTGCTCGATTAGTTTACTTTTACGACAGAGTGTCTATATATATCACTTAATATTTTATACGAGACAGCTTCATATATTATTATTAAAATATCCCGGGATCGGAATTTCCCGGGATTTTCGCGATCGGGAATTCCCGTTTGACATCACTATAGGGAAAGTACAAGAAATTGTGGGCAATATGGCGCATTTTCGAACATAAACATATATGAAAATATGTAACATTTGAAGAAAATAATCTTCTTCTTTGAGAGTTAACGTGTGTACCAGAAAGACAGACAGATTAACGAGTGGACATTGCTTAAATTACTTAAAAAGTCACAAAATTTCTTTCCGTCAAGGTAACACTTGTTAGATACGACATTTGGTAAATAGCAAATTATAAAGGGTCCGCTATCTAACGTTTTTTTTTCAACTAGTGCTTATTTTGTGAATGGTAAAACTTAGCTCATGTCTGATTTGACAGATAATTAGTTTTATCCTTCCGCTGAACGAATATGGTTGTGTATACGCTTGAACATCGCTGGGAGCGATCGACTTACAGAAGATGCCGATTTTGCCAAAAAAAATCATCTTTTCAGATGAAGCTCATTTTGATCTTGGCGGGTATGTAAACAAGCAAAATTGTCGCATTTGGGGCACAAAAAACCCGCACGCATACATTGAAAAGCCGATACACCTAAAACGAGTCACTGTTTGGTGCGGATTTTGGTCCAGAGGCATAATTGGGCCATTTGGCCATTTTTCTTCGAAAATGAGCAAGGAGTGGCCGTTACAGTCAATGGCGATCGTTATCGGGCCATGTTGAACGAATTTTTGTTCACAAAAATTTAAGAGGAGGATATTGGCAACATTTGGATTCAACAGGACGGCGCTACGTGACACACATCCGAAGCTACACTCGATGTTTTGCGCGATGTTTTCAAAAAAAAAGTTATTTGGCGGACCCTTTATATACAGTCCTTTCACTAATGGTGTTTTCTTTTGTGCCAAAAAATACTACATATTTTCTGACTTTCGCTTTTTTTCGTTTGTGAAAAAAATGCTGCACTGCGTAAGGGTTTCAGAAGAAAACTCTTTTGTAAAAAGTGTTGCACTAGCACTGCGCAAAAATTTCATTTTCAGCCTTTCAGCCTATGAAATGGGTAGCGCTGCTCTACAATTCATATGTTTTTCAGCGTCAAGTGACTAACCTAAATATCCGCGTGTGTATTTGCGTGATGTGAAAGTATTTTTTCTAATGAAGATGTTTTATTAAGGTGACGCATTGAAGTATACCTAGTTAATGTTATTGAGTTAAAAGGTTGCCTTTTTGCAAATTTTTTTTCGGTTCTGACCATTAAAAATGCTACAAAAAGGGTGCAGGCATAATTTTTAAAATACTACTTTCTGATAGGGTAATATCCTTTTTTAGAAAAGAAAACACCATAAGTAATACACGGGGGAAAATTACCATTTTTGATATGTTTGATTTGGAAGAAAATACATTTTGGATCCAAATTTTTAAATACTAGTATTATACATATACATATTTGTTTACAAATAAATTTTATTTATTATATTAATATATTCGAACAAAATATTTTTGCGAACTGACTTACAATTTTATTTTTTTTACACAAAAAAAAACAAAGTTATTGTGTAATAAGTTTACCAAATATATTTTATTAAAAGAAAGATTTTTAAAACTTTGTTGACTTTTGATGAATTTAGTTCACATTTTTCTTAGATTTCGTGTTATACTTTATAGCTAACATTTTCATAAGCAGCATTAGCATTTGTTTTACAGCATTAATATTTAATCTATGAAAATTCCAAATCGTCTCTTTTTGTCAAACCAGCAATGCAATTTATCGTTACGCAAGATTATACGATTTACTTTTTAATCGGATTTTACAAACATGTACAATTTCTAAAAATTTGCACTTTAAACTTTGATACATTGCCAAAATATTTAAATACAAATTAATCTTTGCTTCGAAAATATTAGTTCCAAATAAAAATATATTTGTATAAATACATAATTGTGTTTAGAACAATATCCTTCCCAAACATATAATATAGGGTGATCCAAGTAGAGATACTTTTTTCAATAGCCTTTTTTTGACAGATCACGTGTGAGTCGTGTCATGCTGTCATGTTATTTTTGTTAAGTATTGTTTGGCATTTCATCATGGAAAGACTAATAAAGTTTAACTTCATTACGAAAATTCACGTTCTGTGAGGAATGTGTTTCGTGCACTTCGCTCAACTTATGGTCAACATAATCGGCCTACTGAGCGTGCTATTCGCAATACCATCACTCATCTTGAGACCCAGCATTCATTATTGGATAATATTCGACCGAATAGACCACGTCCATTACGCAATGAAGAAAGTGTAGCGGCCATAGCTGTGTGTACACGAAGACCGTGGAGAGTCGATTCGGCGCCGTTCGCAGCAGCTCGGACTGACGTCTGGAACGACTAGGCGCATTTTACGTCGAGATATTACAGCTTGTGCAAGAAGCAAAATTGCCGCATTTGGGACGAAGAGCAACCTGAAGAGATTCAAGAGCTGTCACTTCATCCAGAAAAATCAACGGTTTGGTGTGGTTTGTGTTCCGGTGTAATCATCGGTCCATATTTCTTCAAAAATGATGCCGGTGAGAACGTAACCGTCAATGGCGACCGTTATCGTGCTGATAACCGACTATTTGATGCCTGAAATTGAAGCTCGTGATCTCGGCGACATTTGGTTTCAACAAGACGGCGCCACTTCCCACACATCGCATCAATCAATGGATTTATTGAGAGAACACTTCGGCGAGCAGATAATTTCACGTTTTGAGCCGGTCGATTGGCCACCAAGATCGTGTGATATCACACCGTTAGAATTTTTCCTGTGGGGATATGTAAAGTCTAAAGTTTATGCGTACAAACCCGCTTCGATTCAGGCCTTGAAGCAAAATATCACGCGTGTCATTCGCCAGTTACCAGTCGAAATGCTCGAACGAGTCATCGAAAATTGGACTCAACGGATGGACCATCTGAGAGGTAGCCGCGGCCAACATTTGATAGACATAATCTTCAAAAAAGAAATACCAAAGAATGTTCTTTCAAATGATAATAAACATTCCCCATTCAATTTGAATTTTCTGTGTTTTTTCTTTAAAAAAGTAGGGAACCTCGAAATGGATCACCCAATATTTGTGTGTGTCAAATATTATATATTTGCAGTGTACCCTAAGCATATGTATGTTTTAAGCACAATATGTTTGGAACAGTATACTACAGAAGCAAACTTTTTTCAGCGGGTACAAATCTATTGAACCTATTTAGTAGTACCGCAGTGTTGGCACAAGTAAGTGTTTGTACATTTGCATATGTATATATGTCTGTATGAGGATTGTATGCATTCATGTTTATTATTCATAGTCGTAGTATTGGAAAAGAAGACTCATCATTCCGCTTAACGAGAAACGACAAAAAAACACAAACATCGCGCTTTTGCAGTGGCCTTGAAAGTGTTTCTTTCGTGTTTTGTTATTTTTTCTTTATCATTTTTTACACACATTTTAAATTTTAGTTTTGTTTTGAGATTTATGACTTTTTGAACATTATTTTTAAGTCTGAGCACTGAGAAGTGGTCTGTTTCCATTCATCCATCTATCCAGCCCACCCTTTCCGTTTCGTCCCATCTACGTCCCATTACGTATAGTCTCAGTCGAACAATCTATAAATCAAAATGTTTGATTTGTATCCATCCCAATATTTACAAAATGCACGGAATTTGAATTTTGTGAATGGGTTTTGAACGGCATTTATCTGTGGCATATTGTCTTTTAATATAATGCATAAATCGCTCTAATCACTCGTTGTTTTTTTCTCGGTCTTTCTTCCGCACGAAACGAGACACGAACGAACTTGACACAGTAACACCCGATGGGATTGTGAACTTTTCCAATTTGGCTCTAATGCGAATGCGCATAGAAGACAGAAACATTTCCGACCGGCTCAAAAACAAAAAATGAATAATGTGGGAATAGAGGCGGGACCGAGATATCTTGAATGAGACCGGACATTCAACGGTTTTCGTTCGTTTCAGTGTCTGTTTCTTTTTGAAAACCCACAGTTAAATTAATGTTCGTTTGTGGGGAAAGGTCAATAGGTATTTATACAAATCCAAACGAACTTAAGTCATGTTTAATAAAGAAATTAAATACACCAGCGGAAGTGCCAAATTTTTTGTAACAATGATGAAGTATGTATCTCTGTACGAGTATATCTATTCTACACCGACCGACCGAACAGGTACAGATATTCGTGAACTTGGATAAACATACAAATTTGAAAAATACAAAATAAACAACTAAAATGTACATATATAATGTTATGTATTAGAATTCTTCTGTTGTAATTCAGTATTTTGGTTAGGTTAAGTTATAAAACATGCAAAAGGAAATCGCTTGCGACAATGAAACAGCTACATATGTTCTGTCGAAGAACACTTCCTTTGTTTCTAGACGTGAACGATTTTCCTTTATTCGATCGCAGCAACTGACTCTTTCGTATTCAAATTCGCAGCGTATTTTGACAAAGGATTTGTATTTACGAGTATCACTCGAGAATTGAAGCCCAGAAACCATCAGCAGCATCAGGATTTTGTCGAATGGATGCGTGACAGAATGGATGCGTAAAAAAAATTTATTTGGAACCAAAATTTTTATGGTTCCAGCAGTTAACCCTTTGTACAAAATAGTCTCATTATGTGGGAGTTATCAAAAGTGGCGTGGCACTAAAGGCACTACAAAGGCATTACACTGCACAAAAATGCAAGTTGTTAACAGTTAACTTTTTGTGCAAAATGGTCCCTTTATGTGGGAGGTACCAAAACGGACGGGGCCTCTTTGCCCATTTTTCTCAAGGTGATAGCGACAGATATACTATTACTATGTATGGAATTGCAGGGGATTCGGATAAGTATAAATTATAAGAGAATCAATATTTCACTTAATGTAAACCCTTAGTGAGCGAGGTTCCTTGAACATAGCCTAAGATAGAAAAAATATTAACACCAAAATTTAAGTCCTTCACTCCTTTCGAGAGTTATCGTGCGATCCTGCCAGACAGACAGACGGACGGACATTGCTTACAGAATGGTCTCATTTTATTCATTATGATAAAATAATAAAAAAAAGTATTAAAATTGTCCAAAAAATCTGCTAAGTTATTTTTGAAACCGCTGATGGGATGAATAATCTATATTAGAAGAAGATGTAGGCTACTTAATTTAGGATTATTTAAGGTTTTTCTGAACATATTACGACAAATGGTTATATTGATGGGAAAAAAGTCCGTTGGACCAAAATGTCAATAGTCAACACCGTCCAACTCGGGCAGTCCTTAACCGATCTCGTTGAAATTTTGTGTCATAACTACTATTCAATATGACTAAACTTGGTGCAAGTTTCATCCAGATCAGAAGACATCGCTTTTAAAAATTTACTCACTTGGCATAAAATCCCCCATATATAAAATTGTTGTTGTTATAATGGCGTCATAAAAATTTAAAAACAAATTCAAAATTTGTTTTGATTGTCTTAATATAATTACGGGATTGCCCATAGAAAATTCGCCAATCCACTATCCATGAACAAAATTCCGCTCTTACCAGGGACGATTTATCAGGCGATCAGCAGGCGATATAAACTTCAAATTTAGACCTATATCTGTGAGGACGTTGTAATTCCACACGCAGACTGTGCAAAATTCCAGGATAGTCCATTTAGTAATTTATTTTTGTCAAAAATCTGCGTTTTAACGTCCTTATGCGAACAATCCATTAACGAGTCAGGCCCTGAAGCCGAATTTCGAGCAAGCCACTCGTGAGGTAGAGCCAGAAACCATCCCGGCTCTATCGGGCTTATACAGACAGGGTTTTCCAATAAGAGTGATATGATTTCTTTGAAAAACAAAACACACTTATTGTTAAGGAAATTCAAAAGTTTTTTATTGAATGTGAAGTACAATCGATACAATTAAGTTCAATATCACAATTTGTTGAAAAAATCGAATCAATTCAATTGTTTCATTTGCTGTGTGACACGTAGCCACAATCGGTCAATGGCAAAAAGATAGCTCTTAACGAGAGCTATTTTTTTGCCCATGGGTGTCAAGGTCGTAGGTCGACTGCATTTTTTTTTTTTGTATTTTAAAAATAGACTTAGCGCCCAAAAATTTGCATTTGGAGAACGATTATTTTGATAATAAAACTGAATAATTTGTAAACGTTGTTCTTGCATATATCTCTCCATGATGAAATTGTAAGCACTACTAAATACAATGAAAAACAAATGACAGATCATGACATATTACAAATGGCCGAAACGTCACATCAAAATCATATCATCCCTGTTGCTTCAAAAATTATGGTCCAAACAATAAAGGTCCGTGAAAATTGAAATTAAAAAAAATATTGTAAAGAAATTTTATGTTTTGAGTGTATTGAATAGTATGCCGTAATCTTCAGAAAAAAATAATTTTTAGGTCTGGGAGAAATTTTTTTTTGATTGCATAATGTAATACTCTTAAAAAAACTATATTTGGAACAACACGTCAAAGAGCCAACTCTTTAAATTTTTTCCGATCGCGGTAGGTTAGGAGTATACGTTGTGTAGTTCCCGAAAAAAATATGAAAATTAAAATACTACAATTACACTGTGTGTGCAAATGTATCCTCGATGAAAACTTAGGCCGCATAATTCCGGCCCGATAAATCGAATGGCATTATCAGTTTTTTCCTGTGACATCACTATAGGTTCCCAAAGTGCACTTCAATGGAAACCGAGTGGTTTGTTATATAATTGTGCCTTTCTGGAATAACAGCACATCTCAAAAAATCAAATTTTCAGGAGAGCCAAAATAATTTTCCTCTCGCAGTACATTTGATACTAGATATGCCAAAAATTGGACATATCGCTCACTTACTTCAAAAGTGTCATAACTCAAAATTGAAAATTGGCAGGATGTGTATCTTTAAGTCCGTATA
The DNA here is from genome assembly GCA_963930755.1 of Eudasyphora cyanicolor. Taxonomy (NCBI): domain Eukaryota; kingdom Metazoa; phylum Arthropoda; class Insecta; order Diptera; family Muscidae; genus Eudasyphora; species Eudasyphora cyanicolor. The sequence goes on along the minus strand of OZ005734.1, from coordinate 7,287,620 downwards.
AAAAAATAAATAACATGAAATAAGATGTTTAAAAAAGGTGGAATAATCCGAAATATGATTGTTAACTTATAAACTAAATTTCGTTGAGATTTTTTTATGGATATTTGCAAAATTAGCAATTCTGTAAGGCAACCTCAAAAAATTTTAATTTTGAGTTATGACAGTCTTGAAGTGAGTGAGCGATATGTACATAGGCGGACTTTAAAAAATGAATTTTATATTTATTTTTGCCGTGAGCCGTAAGCGGTGCGGGTGAGTTTAGAACTAAAAGTGCAACACTAACGTCGTTGCCATCCAGTAATGAATTCTGCGGCGTTGGTGGTAAGCGAACGGCTTTATATCTGACATAGGTGGCGATGAAGTCGACTATCAGCTGTTGTGACTTCAACAATTATGATATATCAATAGAGCACACTCTATCGTCGTAAGCTGTCACATAACGAAGCTGTATTTTTGGCACACCTCATTCCCATAGCCAACGCACCAAGTTTTGACGCGATCGGAATAAAATGAAAAAAAGTGGGCCCTTTGACATATTTTTCCCCCATATGTATAAATGGATCTGAATAATGTTGAAACGGCCAACGCTTCCGTTATCGTTATCTAGACCGAATGTTTTGCTAATAGTGTCTGTCATGGTAGGACATATAAATCTGATAGGAAGACAGGTACTGACACTGGAAATCGAGACAAACTATTTCTGCTGAAGCTTTGGAGCCGAAAAAGATGAAGAATTCATAAAAGTGCTCCTATGTACATATCGATATCTTCATTCTAAATCATGCTAAGTCGAGAGATTGCATTTTAAATTTCTAAATATTCCAAATTATGTATATTCAGTCAAAATTTGGTGTTTATTCGTCAACCCAATCAAAAGTTATTCACAAAACAGTACAGGTCATTCGATTTGCATTATGAAGGAATTCCACACAAATTGAAAAATTTAATCAAACTTTGATCGCCTCTCCTGAAAACTCAATTTTTGCACCTAGCGTTGTTTAGAATGGAGGTCCGTCTTTCGCATATAAAGAGGGCTACTCTGGACCACTATTTCCATAAGGAGCTTTGGAATTTAGCTACTACCATTAGCCAACTTATGAGCCTTTACGGGCAACCACAATGATTCGGCAGGATGTTGTATAGGTTTTTTCACCAGTGACATCTCCAGTAGTAAACTTATTTTAATTGTCAACTTAAGCATAGCAAAGACCAGAAGCTGAAATTAAACAATAACCACTTTTTCTCCACTATAAAAGATTAATTTCATACTCGTATTGCTCTCAAGTACGTTTAATCAAGCCAAGAATTAGTCATTTTTTTCGAAAAAAGTGTTTTGCCAAAGAACTGTTTCAGTTGACTAATTTGCAACAAATTCCTTTCAAGATTGTCTCGAACAGCTGTCGAAAATTATAAAAATTCTTTAAACGTTTTCATAGCTATGGGGGGGGGGTTTACAGCAGCATTTAGGCCGAAACTAGTTTCAGCCACAAAAAAGGTGAAACCTACATAGCCACGAAAAGCTCTACAAACAAAAAAACAAGGCAAAGTAAGCTAAAACGTCAACAACAATTCCAAAAGGCCTCTTGGCAGTTTACACACTCCACCAATATTAATATTACCACAGAACCGCCGCCGACAAGAAAACAAAAAAGAGAAAAATTTGAAAAAATACACACTCAGTTGTTCATAGACAATGGGTTGTAACGCAAACAAAATTTGCGACTTTTTATACCACCCACCCTACAGTGTGAATTTTAGATATCATTTCCTACAGATGTAACATATCGTAGAAGTGACTTTAGCCTATATATCTTTTGGAAAAAATCAGGGTTGAAAAAGTTTTAGTCATTTGAGCTATATCCGTCTGTCCGCCTGGTGTACTCTGTTCTTGTGCTCTGAAGGCATGACGGGGTGAATGAAATGTTATTGCTTTACTTATATCCGATAATCTTTCATGAATAATTGTAATAAATTTATTTTTGAAGAACTTGTGTTAATCTTACAGTTTGTGTCGGGAGCATAGAATGAAGCCGAGCCAAAATTCGGCGGCTGTTGAAAATTATAAAACGTCGGCGGCGGCGGGGGCCGACATTTCGACCTTTCGACTTTTTGAAAAAGAAGTCGACTTTTAGACATTGTAGTATCAAAAAGTCTATTAAAGTCGGCTTTTCAACATTATTTATTAAAATGCGAATATTTCAAATTTTCTTCATTAATTGTATGTTAAAATACTGAAAAGGATAAAACAACTAATATTGATCATACAATTATAAATCCGCAAAACTTGTTCCATATAAAAGTTAAAAAAATTATTATAAATAACGCCCTTGTCTTTAAAAAATGATTTTCTTTTGCTACGGAAGTTTAAATGATAAAATACTCAGTTAGGAGGGTTTTTTGGGACATGCAATTTTGTTTAAACTCAATGTTTATATTATTTACCCTAAGAAAAAAAATCGCTTCTGTAGTATATTTTCTGGAAACATATTATATTTGAGAAAAATTACTTTTTTTCTATAGGTAGGAAAACAAATTAAGTAGCCGATTTTAATATTTCCCCGTTTTTAAAGATAATTTTCACCAAAACTCAGAAAAAAATAACTTTGATAAGAGAGATATTCAAACTTTTTTTCCGGTATGTAAATATAAAATATTTGCACCAAAGTATATTTTATTTCAATTTTGATCACAAACATATTTTGTTTCCTGTTTTTTTCTCCGTGTAGTTATTCCTCATAAAACCATTGTTTTTTTCAATCCATTTCTTTTAATAATACATTTTTGAGAGTTAATTTGATATTGCTATCAAAATTTGAAGTCAATCGGTTAATCATATCGTATCGTACGGACGGACGGACCTTGCTCAAATGACGGATTTCCCCCAAATATTCTTGGAGTCTCTTAGGTCACACATTCGATTTGTTACACCTTTGACCCGCAGCAACTGATATATACGCTTGTTCACAATAGTGGGGGTTTAAAAACATGACTTTGTTTAAATTCTCTTACTTCTACCAAAAATATTATTATTTCCTCATTTATCCATAGATTTTTTTAAATGAACATAGTTTTCTTCGTTAGGATGCAACCTTTCAACAATTTTGACTTTTTGGCGATTTTTTCTGTTTTTTGCCAGCAAAAAACTTTTATTTTTTAAAAATCAATTTTTTTCTAATTGTTGTAACGACAGTTACTAAACTTCTGTTTCTACGTGAAAGTAGTATTTTCAACAGTTGTAGCACACACAATTTTCATTAATGTAATGTTTATCTCGGCTTTGATTTATCTCTTCTTCTTTTGGTTGACATCAGTCACCACTTACAGCATCTTCCGATAGAGTGATAAATTTTTGGGCCACCTTGTACCTAACACAAAAATTGTGAAAATACTGTCACATCTTTACTTAGAGTCCATATAATTATTCAGAAAGTATATCTATCTGCGATTGAGGGTATATGTAAGTCGGTTTATTCAACTGTGTGTTTTCTATTTGTTTTACAATATCGTTGTTCTAATGGGCTGTGGAACTGTTAAAATGTTGGATTTGTATGATTTGGTTTCAGAATAAACCGCTCCGCACCGCTCGGCGACACGACCGACAACAACAAGAATGTCAACCAGATTTGAAGGTAGACCACTTTTTTCGTCGTCCGCAAAGAACAGAATCGCTTGGAATTGTAAGAGTGTTTATTGTTGTCGGTCTGATGTTTGCTTTTAGCCGGTTAGATGCTGTCCGTAACTTGTGTAGACTTGTTTGGCTTGTCAAAAAGAAAAAATCATGGAAACAACGCCGCGGGTCCATATGTGTGACTTGTGTTAATTCTCAAACAAATTCTAATAAAATTAATGCTTTAGCGACACCCAAGTGAGTGTGTGTGTGTGTGTGAATTCATCAATTGGTTCAAATGCAAAAGCAAACAAAAGACTTAAGACACAAACTTGTTTTACTCCGTTCAGTTGACGGTGATAGTGGTTTTCTGAAATTGTCTTTTAATTAATTTTTTTCAATTAAACAAAACATCAAAACGCTTATTTAAATTTATGTATTTATGGGATTGGATTTCGTTGGATTTGGTGTGTGGGAGCATTAAACAAACAAATTGATGATTTTCCTCAGTTTGACATGCATTTCGTTTGGAATTTGCCCCAGCTTAACATTTACGTAGTCGAGTGAGTACCTCTCAAATTTGTTTGAATATTTCGTCAGTCATTGACATTTTTCTTGTTAACATTTTGTCATTGCAGTGCTAACAAATGCTAATGGCAAACATTTGAAAATCTTCATAATTTTCCTTCGTTGTAATACATTTGTGGATTTGTATTTGCCCACCGTCTGTCGACCTTTAACGTATTGGTGTGGTCAGTGTGTGTTGTATTCATAACATTGAATGGCACTGACGTACCAAAAGGTATGTGAGGAAGTTTTTGTTCGCAAAGTTAAATTTCACTTTTATCAGTGGCAGCAATTGAGACAAACGAAAAACAACACATTTCTCTATAAATATTACATGAAGAAAGTCATGAGAAGAAAGTTTCCAGACACACGAAGTGGTGGACCCAACTTAAAGATGCATTAAATATAAAAAAGACATTCCGCGTAATCACTTATTCCCCTTCATTAACTAAGTACGTACAAAAAAAACACATAATTGTTTGAGAAGTTTGTTTGGTCGAGTGTAAAATTCTCACCACAAAATAATTTTTGGGCCACGAGTATCATTCTTATGAGTGGAGCGTTTACTTAATGGATTGTATGCAGACTATGGGTGTGAATCTACTGACATGAACAAAACATTTTTGTGGCATTTAAGACAAGTATTAAAAAAAACGAAAATTGGAATAATGACTCTTAGAATATGTAAATAAGAGCGTCTGTTAAGAAATTTAAATAAATACAACTATATATACACGGAGGAAAGTCGCCATTTTTGATATGTTTGAATTAAAGAAAATACATTTTATTTGAAAATCGAGAAATTTAGTTTGGAACGAATATATAGCGCGATCCATTTCGAGGTTCCCTACTTTTTTAAAGAAAAAAAAAACTACTAAACTACTATCATTTGAAAGAACATTCTTTGGCATTTATTTTTTGAAGATTATGTCTATCAAATGTTGGCCGCGGCTACCTCTCAGATGGTCCATCCGTTGAGTCGATGATGATTTTCGATGACTCGTTCGAGCATTTCGACTGGTAACTGGCGAATGACACGCTCGATGTTTTGCTCCAAGGCCAGAATCGAAGCGGGTTTGTCCGCATAATCTTTAGACTTAACATATCCCCACAGAAAAAAGTCTAACGGTGTGATATCACACGATCTTGGTGGCCAATCGACCGGCCCAAAACGTGAAATTATATGCTCACCGAAGAGTTCTCTCAATAAATGCATTGATTGATGCGATGTGTGGGAAGTGGAGCCATCTTGTTGAATCCAAATCTCGCCGAGATAACGAGCTTCAATTTCAGGCATCAAATTGTCGGTTATCATGGCACGATAAAGGTTCTCCATTGACGGTTACGTTCTCACCGGCATCATTTTTGAAGAAATATGGACCGATGATTCCACCGGCCCACAAACCACACCAAACAGTTGTTTTTTCTGGATAAAGTGACAGCTCTTGAATTTCTTCAGGTTGCTCTTCGTCCCAAATGCGGCAATTTTGCTTGTTTACATACCCATTGAGCCAGAAATGGGCCTCATCGCTGAACAAAATTTGGCTCGAAAACGTCGGATCTTCTTGAAACTTTTCAAGAGCCCATAGAGCGAAGCGATGTCGCTTGGGAAGCTCGTGCGGCTTCAGTTCTTGCACAAGCTCTATTTTTTATGCTTTCAATTTAAGATCTCGACGTAAAATGCGCCAAGTCGTTCCATACGTCAGTCAGAGTTGCTGCGAACGGCGCCAAATCGACTCTCCACGGTCTTCGTGTACACTATCAGCTACGGCCGCTACACTTTCTTCACTGCGTGATGGCCGTGGTCTATTCGGTCGAATATTATACAATAATGAATGCTGGGTCTCTAGATGGGTGATGGTGTTGCGAATAGTACTCTCAGTAGGCCGATTATGTTGACCATAAGTTGAGCGAAGTGCACGAAACACATTCCTCACAGAACGTGAATTTTCGTAATAAAGTTGAACGATATGTAAACGTTGTTCAGGCGTAAGTCTTTCCATGATGAAATGCCAAACAATACTTAACAAAAATAACATGACACGACTCACACGTGATCTGTCAAAAAAAGGCTATTGAAAAAAGTGTCTCTACTTGGATCACCCGTTATAAATACGAGTATATTAGAAAAAAATATATTTGCGAATTGACTTTCACAAATAAAATATCAAACAAAGTTATTGTTTAGAAAGTTTTCCAAATATATTTTACATAAAAAAGATTTTTAAAACTTAATAAATTTTAAAATTTAAATACAAATTAATCATTGTTTCGGGAATATTAGTTCGAAATAAACAAATATTTGGATGAAAAAAAAACATTTGTGTAGAACAATATCCTCCCAAACGTTTATTGATTGGGTGTGTCAAATATTATATATATATAAAAAAAACTCTCCAGATTTACCCCGTAAATTATGTACAGAAATTATGTTTAAAATTTCAACGCTCCGCCCTTCCGTCTGTTATAATCACGATACAGTCTACAATAATTGAGCTATATGACTGAAATTTGGTATAGGTACTTCTTATAGCTGCAGGTAACTTGGCACTGAAAATGGGAAATATCGGTCCATTTTTTTGATATATCTCCCCGATTTGACTTCTTAACGTCATAGAGACCACAAATGTCAAATGATCGGGCTGAAAATTGGTAACTGAGATTTATTTATAGCCGGAATCCTTCACGCGAACCACGGTAGTCATAGGTACATGTTTTGACATAGCCCCCATACAAAGGTCCCTCTAGATTTGACTTCGTAACGCCAAAAAACCTCATGTTTCAACGAATTTATAATGAATTTATTTGAATCCGAAAACATTCACATGGGATCCATGGTGGAGGGTATATAAGATTCGTCTTGGCCGAACTTAATCCGGATTTACTTGTTAACTATAAAATACATCATCAAATCTAGGAAATACTAACTAATGTTCGAAAATGTCAGCAAACTTTTAAAAATATTTTTTAAATAATGTATATTTGTGTGTAAAGACATTTTTTATTATATATAAGTCAGGTCGCAAATATATTTCGCTCTAATATATTAATACATATATGCGTACCAAACTAAATTTCTTGATTTTCAAATAAAATGTATTTGTTCACAAATATATATTATTTAATAAATGTGTTTCCAAATATATTTTTCAAATCAAATAATATTATGTGGAAATGTCTTTTTCAATCTCAGGTTAAGTACACAGATGTGCTATATTGGTCCACTATTTCTGCTACCTCCCACACAGAGGATTCAAATTAAGTGAAACATTTATTCTCTAATAACTTATATACACAGCGTACCTCAAGGACTAAGAAGTTTGGCTAGTTTCACGCTAAAAGCTGTTAATGGGGTTTTGTTCAGGATCATCCCCTCTACTCAACTCTGAAGAGCTCCAAATCGGATCTGCTTCGCTTCGCGAGATATCGCGAAAGCACTAGAAAATTTACGCGATATTTTCAATATAAACACATTTCGATTTTTTTTGTAATCTATAAAACTGCCTAACATCACCAAGTTTTTAAAAAAATGTTATGGAGAGAGTTTTTAAATGTATATAGTTAAAATCTATGATTTCTGACGAATTGATTGATATTAAATTTTTCGCGATGATTAAAAAATTTCAAGAAAAAACTCTTATCTTAGTATTATTTTATTATAAAATCCAATTATCGCGGGCGCAGTTAATACTAGGAAAAAGTGAACAAAGGAAACGATGGAGATAAGAAAAAACAAGCAAAAAAAGGTCAGTCGGGTAAACCGACTTATGAATCCCCTCACCTTGAGTCCCAAAAAAATATTCGTAAATTTATTTATTTTTTTGTTTTAATTAAATTATTATCAATTTAAATTGCATTTAATAACTTTAAAGTATTTACCGGTATTAAAGTATAAAGCTGTTTACTTTTGGTACAAAATGCTTCATTTGAGTGGGAGGTACCAAAAGGGGCGTGCCAATAACGGTCACTTTTCTTTGGACTCTAGATACTATAAAAGTATTCAACTGTACAAAATTTCGTGTATTTGTATGCACTGGTATTAAAGTTATAAGCAGTTGACTTTTTGTGCAAAATAGTCCATTTGTGTGGGAGGAGTGGCCACTTCCGCCATTTTTCTTGACGTGTTAGCGACTAACAAACTAATACTATGTGTGAAGTTTGAGAAGATTCGAGTGAGTAGGCTGTGTGGCACGTAGCGCCTTCCTGTTGAAACCAATATGCCAAACAAAGTTATTGTTTAGAAAGTTTTCCAAATATATTTTACATAAAAAAGATTTTTAAAACTTAATAAATTTTAAAATTTAAATACAAATTAATCATTGTTTCGGGAATATTAGTTCGAAATAAACAAATATTTGGATGAAAAAAAAACATTTGTGTAGAACAATATCCTCCCAAACGTTTATTGATTGGGTGTGTCAAATATTATATATATATAAAAAAAACTCTCCAGATTTACCCCGTAAATTATGTACAGAAATTATGTTTAAAATTTCAACGCTCCGCCCTTCCGTCTATTATAATCACGATACAGGCTACAATAATTGAGCTATATGACTGAAATTTGGTATAGGTACTTCTTATAGCTGCAGGTAACTTGGCACTGAAAATGGGAAATATCGGTCCATTTTTTTGATATATCTCCCCGATTTGACTTCTTAACGTCATAGAGACCACAAATGTCAAATGATCGGGCTGAAAATTGGTAACTGAGATTTATTTATAGCCGGAATCCTTCACGCGAACCACGGTAGTCATAGGTACATGTTTTGACATAGCCCCCATACAAAGGTCCCTCTAGATTTGACTTCGTAACGCCAAAAAACCTCATGTTTCAACGAATTTATAATGAATTTATTTGAATCCGAAAACATTCACATGGGATCCATGGTGGAGGGTATATAAGATTCGTCTTGGCCGAACTTAATCCGGATTTACTTGTTAACTATAAAATACATCATCAAATCTAGGAAATACTAACTAATGTTCGAAAATGTCAGCAAACTTTTAAAAATATTTTTTAAATAATGTATATTTGTGTGTAAAGACATTTTTTATTATATATAAGTCAGGTCGCAAATATATTTCGCTCTAATATATTAATACATATATGCGTACCAAACTAAATTTCTTGATTTTCAAATAAAATGTATTTGTTCACAAATATATATTATTTAATAAATGTGTTTCCAAATATATTTTTCAAATCAAATAATATTATGTGGAAATGTCTTTTTCAATCTCAGGTTAAGTACACAGATGTGCTATATTGGTCCACTATTTCTGCTACCTCCCACACAGAGGATTCAAATTAAGTGAAACATTTATTCTCTAATAACTTATATACACAGCGTACCTCAAGGACTAAGAAGTTTGGCTAGTTTCACGCTAAAAGCTGTTAATGGGGTTTTGTTCAGGATCATCCCCTCTACTCAACTCTGAAGAGCTCCAAATCGGATCTGCTTCGCTTCGCGAGATATCGCGAAAGCACTAGAAAATTTACGCGATATTTTCAATATAAACACATTTCGATTTTTTTTGTAATCTATAAAACTGCCTAACATCACCAAGTTTTTAAAAAAATGTTATGGAGAGAGTTTTTAAATGTATATAGTTAAAATCTATGATTTCTGACGAATTGATTGATATTAAATTTTTCGCGATGATTAAAAAATTTCAAGAAAAAACTCTTATCTTAGTATTATTTTATTATAAAATCCAATTATCGCGGGCGCAGTTAATACTAGGAAAAAGTGAACAAAGGAAACGATGGAGATAAGAAAAAACAAGCAAAAAAAGGTCAGTCGGGTAAACCGACTTATGAATCCCCTCACCTTGAGTCCCAAAAAAATATTCGTAAATTTATTTATTTTTTTGTTTTAATTAAATTATTATCAATTTAAATTGCATTTAATAACTTTAAAGTATTTACCGGTATTAAAGTATAAAGCTGTTTACTTTTGGTACAAAATGCTTCATTTGAGTGGGAGGTACCAAAAGGGGCGTGCCAATAACGGTCACTTTTCTTTGGACTCTAGATACTATAAAAGTATTCAACTGTACAAAATTTCGTGTATTTGTATGCACTGGTATTAAAGTTATAAGCAGTTGACTTTTTGTGCAAAATAGTCCATTTGTGTGGGAGGAGTGGCCACTTCCGCCATTTTTCTTGACGTGTTAGCGACTAACAAACTAATACTATGTGTGAAGTTTGAGAAGATTCGAGTGAGTAGGCTGTGTGGCACGTAGCGCCTTCCTGTTGAAACCAAATGTTGCCAATATCCTCCTCTTCCATTTTTGTGAACAAAAATTCGTTCAACATGGCCCGATAACGATCGCCATTGACTGTAACGGCCACTCCTTGCTCATGGCCCAATTATGCCTCTGGACCAAAATCCGCACCAAAAAGTGACTCGTTTTGGGTGTATCGGCTTTTCAATGTATGCGTGCGATATTTCTGTGCCCCAAATGCGACAATTTTGCTTGTTTACATACCCGCCAAGATCAAAATGAGCTTCATATGAAAAGATGATTTTTTTTGGCAAAATCTTCTGTAAGTCGATTGTTCCCAGCGTTGTTCAAGCGTATACACATCAAATCAGACATGAAATAAGCACTAGTTAGATTGCGGACCCTTTAGAAGGAGCAGACAGAAACACAGACAGACAGACATACGGACGGACGGACGGACATTGCTCAAATGACTTAAAATGACCCAAAACGGATTTCCGCCGAACATACTTAGGGTCTTAGGTCACCCCTTCGATGTGTTACACTTTTGGCTCGTAGCAAATGATATATACCCTCCTCTCTAAGGTGAGGGGATAAATAGTAGCGTTATTCAGTAAAGATTTACAGCCTCTCAATAATTTTGAATATTCAATTCAAATGATATTTTTACTTATATTATCTTTTTTAATGACAATGTTCAAAAATTTTTACACCAAAACGACTTCCCTTAGTTTGGTGTGTACCACTTTGAAATCGTCTCCTCAGAATCTTCTGAAATCGCTTGTAAATTACAAAATTTAATGGGTTTGTCTCGATAGAGGCTGCGTTTTTCGCCTTAAGATAAAGAATTCCAAAATGGCGCATATGGAGGTTTGTTCAGTATAATTCGCACTTTTGTTTGGCGTTAAACTAGCCAAACTTTTTAACCCTTGAGGTACGCTGTGTATACTACCAAATATTCTGTAATTTTATACATAGTATTAGTTTATTTGTCGCTATCACCTTTAGATGAAAATGGGCGAAGTTGCCACGCACCTTCTGGTACATCAGCGAAAAATAGGCGTATTTGTCATCCCCCTTTCTTCATTATAACTTCGGAAGCAAACATTTTTTCATATTCTCTATTTTAAAAAAATTTGCAATGACTACAGTCTGAAAAAAGAATGAGAAAACGGTTTACCCAATTCCGTTTCCCGCGTAAAGAACCATATTCCATATTACATTACACACACATTCAGGGTATGCCTTAGTCGGTTTACTCGACTGAACTTTTCTTAATTGTTTGAACAAATATTAAAATATATTTCCAAATTTATGTGTTCGTGGAAATAAGACAAAAAATTATTTTAAACGTTTAATTTCGCTTTTATGCCGATATTAAAAATATTTTTTAATTTTTTGCTATCAAATACTTTTCATTGTGCTTCAGTGTAATTTCATGCATTTCATTTGACACGGAAGTTAGAATTAATTGCACTTATTTTTAATTTGGGTTTTCTTGCTAAACAAACGTTTTCAATTGTTATGTTTTGCGATTGGTCATAGGTAAGGTTACTTGGAATAATTTTTAAAAAAATTCCCACAAATAAAAATTATGCTTATATTTTTTTCTTCACTCTTAGTGAATAGATCATCGCTAGGCAAGAATAATTTTGAGAATTTTTATAAAATAGATCAAGGTTTACATTTCAAACAACATAAAAACCACAGTATGATTTTATATGGCAATCACCTAAAGGTTTCTTAGAACTTTACTCATCATCGTTGTTTCGTGTGGAAACACAAACAAACAAATCAAAAGACTTAGACAACAAACGCGTGTAGTTCATGCAGTCAAGTCGGCAAAGGCTTCGCAGTGAAGCTCTCTATGTATATGGGCTTTGTCTCCGAAAGCTTCCACCAACAACGATTTTTTGAATTTAATAACGAATATGAAGTCTTTTTTGGACGGACAGATGGATGGATGGCAAACTCATAAACAATTCAAAGAATTCCTCAGATTAACATATGGAATTTATAGAGGGTTTCTAATTAAACAGGCATGTCAGTCATGTCATGTCATATCGTGGAGATCATTAGGAAATCTATTACAAAATTCTTAAATTAAATAAAATGTGTGTTCCTTTTAACCAAACGTCATTCTGCTGTTCAAGATAATGGATTTTCATTTTTTTGGAGACAAATCGAAAAATTATTACCGCTATTAAAGCGTTTAAAATTGTTTACAATTTGTCTGTCGTTTGTCGTTTTTTTTCTTCATCTCATAATTGTTCGATGCATGTTCAACGAAACGACAGAGAGAAAAAAATCATTTATTATTTACACATTATATCACTTTTACTTTCATATGCAACTGGTTTCGTATGTATAAAAAGGCCAAAAACATCCGCAGCAGCAACAACAACAATAAAAATAAATACAAAAATAAATAAAGCGATCACGACAAAACAAAAACAAAGAAATCGTTTTAAACAGAAAACTGTGAACGGCGCATGGCGGCGCGTCGCACCGCGGCGTGAGTGTTTGATTTTCAAGACTCTGTCGAAGTCCGTCGTCCAACGTCCGCCGCACCACCGTTGATGGAGTGCAAAGTGACTGTCAATCATTTCTTCACACACACACACACAAAAAACGTCTTCCGAAAAGCCATGCAAAATATCGTCGTTGGCTTTTCTAAGCCATCGATGGCAGTTATTAATCAATAATGGCCCAATGAGTTGGGGTGAAGGCAATTAAATTGTTACACTGGGGGCTGTGAATGAAACGCGGACAGACAAACGTCCAACCAACGCAGTAGTTAATGAACTTTAATCGCATTGTTATTGTTGTTACCGTCGTCTGAGGCGGGGTAATACACAAAGTATTAATCATATCTACCCCATTCAAATTCTAACGCCTTTTTTGGTCTTGGTAGATGATAAGAGTACAAAACAAAAACAATTCTCTCTTTTTTTGTTGGCTTAAAAACTAACAACGGGTTACTCCCTCTCTATCTCTCGGTGTTTTTGGCTTTGAGTGTTTGTTCGTTTACTCAGCTGTTGTATGTAATTGTATTCACCTTTTTACTCTCGCTAGTGGTGATTAACTAACTCATTCCACACCTTCGTCTCCCTGCCCCGTTCGTTTTGAGTTCCAACACTGTTCAGTTTTTCTCAATTTAAACCTGTTGTTGTTCATTAATATTGCCTCCGGTCATGTCTGCAATGAATACTGAACTATTGCGTGGTTTTTATGCCGGAGTATGATTTGTGTTTGCTTGTGTAACAGTGATGTCAATCTGTGAAGTAGAAAATAAATGTCTAAAATAAATTGTCCGAGAACGACGAACAAACAACTTTTCTAAATTAATGTTCTGTATCATTAAACGAATAAAGAAGGTATAAAATCGGATGTAGCTACCTAATTACCCCATGTTATAGTGGTTTTTTAAATCTCAGCGGCATTTTGTTCTGGAATCAGGAATCTATTCTATTTCAAATGTCATTTTGTGGTTTCTGTAAACATTAGATAAACAGTGGTGGAAAAAATAATAAAAACAAACATAATTTTTTTTTATTTAAATTTCTCTAAATCTGCTAATTGAATGAGCCTTATTATAAATGGACGACGTTTAATCGTACATCTTACGGCTGCTTAAATATCCGTCTCTGTTAACTTAATCATATTCTAATTTCGATAGAGTGAATAAGCAGTTTTTTTTTTGTGGAAAAAAATATAGAGCCACATTAATTTTATGAATTCAGGAGATAAGTAAAAAATGTTTAACAATACTTTTTAGTACAGTTTAGACGAATAACATTAAAAATAGAAAATAACCCTTTTCAACAGCAGTGTGACTAGAAATCAATGAAAATTATAGCTGCAAAGGGGCGAGGAAAACATTCTACTAAATCGGAGAAGACAGTTATAAAAACTTCGTGAGAAGACGGAAAATAGTCTACGAAATTGAAAAAATAATGCAATGCTCTAAGAAAAAGGATTTTGGTACAATTCCTGCTGGAAATAATTGGAGTCTAGAGGAATAAAACGATAAACCATGGCTCGTCAAATAACTTGTTGGTACATGTTTGTAAAATTGACAAAAGTCAATAAACAGTTGCAAAACGGAAATGGGCATTTGACGTTTTGAAAAAATTTAAAAAAAGTTTTTTTGGGTTTTGCGAAATTTGAAATTGCTTTCAATTCTGCTCCATATTAATAGAATGATTTCCTTGCCCCATTGCAGCTACGATTTTAATTGACTTATAGTCTAACCGCTGCACACTGGACCCAACCCCATTTTTTGTGGCATAAATATGAAGGAATCTATACACAGCCCTAAAAATTTGCACATCTGTTTGTCATAACACACATAACAAATCAACAAAAATTTGGACCAATCTGGCAACTCCCACTACCACCTCCCACACAAGCTTGATGTCTGTACGCTACGTGCTGGTTGCAAATATGGTCCAATTTGCATGAAATTTGGCATGGATATGTTTTTTGTACCAAGGACCAACCATATTTAATTTGAAGAAAATCGATTCAGATTTGGATATAGCCCTGATACAAATTTCCCACCGATTTGGACAATATGGACCCTATAGGCCGACTGCGATATTCGGTTTGCATAAATATCGAGACACTCAATATTTAAGGTGTAGTTATGGTGTACAAAAAAAGTGAACCCAATTATACAATACTTCCCGATGTTATAAACAAATTCCATTGATTGTCTTTTAGAAATGCTAAGACTGTGTAATAATGGATCCGATGAATTCATAGGTTTGTGAAAAAATATTAATGCGTGTGACCATCTATCTTGCTTATAAAATTTGTTCAGTGCCTCCGAAGCATTTTCCCTAAGCAGCCAACAGGAAGAGCAGAGGCGTCAACAATCTGAGAACAATGCGCTAATATTTTAAGGAAAGTTGCTGACAAGTATATTTTTCCATGTATAACAAGGTCCATGTGTAACAAGGTCCATTTGTATCAAGTTCCACGTGTAACAAGGTCCATGTGTAACAAGGTACATGTGTAACAAGTTTGTTAGTATTTTTTAAAACAAACATCGTCATCTTTTGTCTTTCTCGGCGTAGTGAGAGTTCAGCTGTCAATTTCCATTTTAGTCGTTTTCCACTTCAGTGGCTGTATCGCATAAGCATCGTGTTCGATATTTATTGTAAAATTTGCAGAAACCCCCACTGAGTGGACCTCCACTAACCTTTCCAAATGTCTTCTGAACTTTGATAAATATTTCTGAACATTAACTAAAACACATTTTCATAAATTTTTTTTAGTACCAAATTCGGAACGGTACCTTTTTTGCGTCCATTACCATCCTAAATAGCTAACATTTTAGCACAGCTAAACAAAAGATTGACTGAAAAAACATTATTTTTATCAATTTACGCACAAAACGCGCAAAGTGCACCTATACTACATGATAGAGGACTCTTTAATAAACAACCGTGCGTTTAAACTTTCATGAACACGCGAGTACATCTATAACTTTTACTCCACGAAACCCAAATAACGTGAGGTTATGTATCTCTAAAATACCACACCCCGTAAACACGAAATAAAAATGACAAAGACAAAACAATTATTAATTATTTTATAATAATTATAATCTACGTATCTTTGAGCTTGATTTTCCATATTTCACAGATTAAATAAAATTTTAGTCTTGCCGATTTCCAGTATCAAAGATATAGCCAATAATTTCTCAAGAAGAAGTGCTTAGAAATACCTGATTAAACTACTAACTTTGATCGCATGGATAAAAACAGGGTTTCCACCTAAGTTTAAAAATTAAATTTTCTAAGTCCGCTATAGGGTTGCCTTTTCGAATATATATATACTTCTGGTAATTTCTTAAGTTTATTTTTTTAATTTATGCCAACAAATTAGATTTGAGACCAGTGTGCGCTGGTGAAATGAAGTGTTTTATATTTTTAATGTTATTCGTAAGTAAAAAGAAGTAAGTAAGTTATGATTTGGTAATTTTGTGTGGGAGGTACAGAAAGGGGCGTGGTGATAACGCCCACTTTTCACAGTACTGTAGGCACTATAACAGCATTACACTGTTCAAAATTTCAAGTATTTGTATGCACTGCTATATTTGTGTGGGAGGTACCAAAAGGGGCTGTACAATTCCCATTTTTTACCGGATTATAGGCGCTACAAAACATTATACTGTACAAAATTTCAAGTATAAAGCACTTGTATTAAAGTTATAAGCAGTTCAATTATGATGCAAAATGGTCCATTTGTGTGGGAGGTACCAAAAGGGGCGTGGCAACTTCGCCCATTTTTCACGAGGTGATAGCGACTAATAAATTAATACAATATGCGGAACTTCAGAAGATTCTAAGCAGTACTATATATGTTATTAAAGAATCAATATTTTACTAACTTTTAATCCTTTGTGTGGGAGGTACCTGAAGGAGTGGACCAATATGGCTCATCTTCGAACTTAGCAGGAGATTGGATAAAATATTACCCTATGCCAAAGTTGAAGTCAAAAGGTCACTCATTTCGAGAGTTATGGTGCGCACCAACCAGCAGACAGACAGACGGACGGACATTTATCATTCGACTTAAGACTAAGTTTGAATATGTGAATCATTATTGTACTCTATCTAGTACCTCGCCTAAATTTCCATTTTTAATGTTATCTTTATTTAAAGGTTATTTAATTAATATTTACAATGTTACGATATTTTATTATTATATATTACAGGGAGTAAGACTTGGAATTTCTAATATTAATAGCAATGTTTTGCTTATTATTATTCATCTGCATTCTTTTATCATTGGGTAAGATAATTATCATTAACTCTTTTAATCAAATCATGTATTGTTTCGTAGCCTGTATGTATATTCATGTAGTAGTAGATCTGACCTATTGGAGAAATTTCCGGATCGTATTTATACCCTACACCACACTGTGGTACAGGGTATTATTACTTTGTGCATTTGTTTGTAACACCCAAAATGAGAAGAGATAGACCCATTGTTTATTATACCGATCGACTTGTAATCACTTTCTGAGTCGATTTAGCTATGTCCGTCTGTCTGTCTGTCTGTAGATGAATTCTTGTAATCAAAGTACAGGTCGCAATTATGGTCCGATCTCAATGAAACTTTGCACATATCTTTTTTTAGGCCCAAGGCCAAAAAAAGATTATTTCCATCAATCAATTTGCGCACTGAATGCGCAATGTGCACCTATACTACATGATAAAGAAGTCTTTAATAAACAACCGTGCGTTTAAACTTTCATGACCACGCGATTACATCTATAACTTTTACTCCACGAAACCCAAATAACGTCAGGTTATGTATCTCTAAAATACCACGCCCCATAAACACGAAATATAAATGACACAGACAACAATTATTAATTATGTTATAATAATTATAATCTACATACTTTGAGTTTGATTTTCCATATTTCACAGATTAAATAAAATTTTAGTCTTGCCGATTTCCAGTATCAAAGATATTGCCAATAATTTCTCAAGAAGAAGTGCTTAGAAACATCTGATTGAGATACTAACTTTGATCGCATGGATAAAAACTGGGTTTCCACCTAAGTTTAAAAAATTAAATTTTCTAATCCCTATTGAATTTGGTTAAAATCGGTTCAGATTTACATATAGCTCCCATATATACATATGTACCTCCGATTTGGCATATATGCACTGTATAAGCAAAATTTTTGAACCGATTTGTACAAAAATTGGCAGAGAGTAGTCTCGTGATACACTTAGATACAATACAAAATTTGGGGGAAATCGGTTTAGATTTAGATATAGCCCCCATATACATATATGTTACCCCCGATTTGACATCCAAGTGCTGAAGAGACTGTATTTTATATCCGATCAGTACGAAATTCGACAGAAAGAGGTTTCTGTTTTACATGAATGAGTATTTAGGGAAAATCGATTCAGATTTATATATAACCTCCATAAATATGTTCCTCCTGATTTGGTTACAAAGCGCAATAGAAGTTGTACTTTACTTCCGATCATTACAAAATTCTCCAGAAAGATTTTTCTCAATTTAGGAACAAATATTGCTTAAGTTAGCGATTATCGGTTCAGAATTAGATATATCCACATATATATGTTCTTATCCATTTACCAATTATTCCAAATTATTATGGCAATGACCCTTATCGCATTGTTAGGGAGGTGTAGGGTATTATATAGTGGGCCCCGCCCGACTTTCTGCCTTTCCTTACTGGTTTTATATTTATATATATTTCTCACTAAATTTCTTTTTAGACCAAGTACATATCTTTCACCGCCTTAGTTAGGATACAAAAGCAACACCAGGCCATAATATTACAAAACCTATCTTAGTTTTGATTGTACCTTCGGTCCCTGTATTTTCCCTTTCCATCTTCACATGAAAGTTGAATGGTAATGATATCGCGGCTGGTCAACAAAAGGGTAACAGCTCAACTCAACAAAAATTTCAGTAGATGCCAACAACTGTTCCCGTAAATATTAATTTCCAAAATTTATATTTACTGAAATAAGGGTATGTAATTGCAACAAAATTATAATAAAAAATTTACATTCTAATTTTACGGCCCAGGGAAAAGCCGGGTTACAAAGACTCTGTGGCTAGATTTCTGCTGCGACAGACTAGAGTCTATGGCGGGAATCGAACGCACGACACCCAAACATACATGGGGTCTTAGTCACTCCTTCTATGTGTTACACTTTTGCTTCGTAGCAAATGATATAGACCCTGATCCCTGCAAGGCGAGAGGATAATTAACAATTTTTTTTTAATTTTATTTTAAATATTGAAGCTAACACTTTGGACACAATGTTCTTAATACAATAGGTAATTTGTTATAGGGATGGGAAAAAAGGACTGTTTGTCCAAAAAGTGAAATTTCAACACCGTCCAACTCGGACAGTCCTTATCCGATATCGTTGAAATTGTGTGTCGTAAGTACTACCTACCCGATGAGACTAAACATGTTGCAAGTTTCATCCCAATCGGAAGATATTGGATCACTTGACAACGAATCCCCCATATGTACTTATATATAATAATCAAAAGAGGTAGTAAAATAATCGTCAACATTATCAAAAACCCGCTAGAATTACTTAGTATAGTGTGTTTGTATGTTCTTCTAACGAATGACTCTTCATGGACATTGATTGCTTATCTCACAGCGCTCTCCCACTCTTTCTCTCTCATGCGCCCGATAGTCAAGTTGAAACGTGGCCAGTTTAACCACCAAATAAGAAACGCTTTTTAACTTTGTGTTAAGCCATTTCAACAAACATACATGGCAAGGCATCTGGTAAGAGCCGATGGTTAAGTGTGGCGAGAGAGAGCGAGATATAGAGATAGAGAGCTGTAGTGTGGTATACAGTTTCGTGGTGAATTTCTGTTTCTTGGCTTACTGCTTACTGCTATTGATGTTGGAATTTCCACTTACCAACAATAGAGAAATCCGAAATCTCAGTGGCACTTATGGTTTGCGGGTAACAAACTTGTCTACAACGAAACAACTTCAGTTGTTTTTTGAGCTTGATTGTCAACGGGTGTTAAACGCGTAAAACTAAAGTGGTAACGTTAGTGAAAAGGCTCTGCAAAAAAGAAGAAACAACATAAAAATTTCAAAAAGTGTTTTCCAATAAGAAATATTTATTCATAAAACGAAAAAAAGATATTAAAACAATAAATAGCAATTGGTATTAAAAAATAAAAATAAACAAAAAAATTGTGAAAAAAATTCAAGTGGTGTCTCACAAGACAAGCCCTCACTTTCATTTCGCATTAACTTGGAATTTTTATGTGATTACTTAATACTCGAACGTCGGCCCGAAAAGAAACTTACTCGCCTTGTGTTGGCGTCTGTGTGCAATTTGCAGTTTGTAAAATTGCTGCAGCTGCCGCTGTCGTTTTTTTATGACAAAATTTCGCATAACTTTAGGTGGAAGGAAAAACCCCGAAAAAATTCATAAATAAAAAAAGAGTTCGATTTGTGTGTGGCGGCGGAGTTCGTTCTTTTTTTCTTTTATTTTCTTTGACTGTGACTGTTTTTGTGGTCCATTTGTAAACCGGTTCTTCTTGTGACTTTTACAAATAGTCAAAGAGAGAATATCAAACAACTGATTATCATAAAAAATATGTATTTAATATTAAATTGAATCGCAGTGAATTGAGTTGGTGTTGTATTTGTTGCTTAGTTGGATTTTCTAAAGAATTCCGACTCAGTGGACGGAAATATACGAATACATTAATCTAGGAATGGGTGAAAATGAAAGACTTAAGCAACAAACTTGTTTTGTTTACTATTTATGCGGAGAGTAGTGAAAGATTTAAGGAAGAAGAAAAAAAAAAACGAGCTCAACAAACGATCTGGTGGAAAAAGCAGATGGAAGAAAACAAAAATAAAACACATAATTTACATATGCCAAATGTCTTGAAAAGAAAAAAGAAATTCCGTCAAATGTTCCTTCAAACAACAGTCAACAATTTTACTAATGACTCAGTATTTATGAAATTTACTCAGATCAAAGACATTTTAGCAAGAAAAAACGGTCATGTGATATGAGTCTTTGGAATCTTTACTTTTCAGTCAATCTATAACAGTCTATAATTCTTGCAAGTTGTACTTCCTTTTATGAGAAATCAACACAAAAACAATATTTCTTGTGCTCAAATTAATTTGTATTTTGAGTAAAAAAATAAATTAAAAACGGATCTCTAAAATTCCGTTTCTTTCTATGTACGAGTATGCTTTTAAATGTTATGCAAGAAGAAATACCTTGCAAATTATTCCAGTTAAAATCTGTAAGGAAAGCTTCAAGTCGAACGGGTCGACTTTATGATAACCAACGTCACTATGATCTCATTTTTTCCTCAGAATGATACTTATATACGAAGGCGTTACGGAGTCAAATCTAAAGGGACCTTTGTAGCGGGGTTATATCAACACATGGACCTGTGACTATCGTTGTTCGTGTGAAGAGTATAAATAAACCCCAGTTACCAATTTTTAGCCCGATCAGTTAACATTTGTGGTCTCTTTGACGTTAAGAAGTCAAATCGGGGAGATTATATTTTTAAAGGGGGTCTATACCAAAGAATGGACCGATATTGCCCATTTTCAATCCCAAGTTACCTACAGCTATAAGAAGTATCTATACCAAATTTCAGTCATCTCAATTATTGCAGACTGTAGCGCGATTACAACGGACGGACGTACGGGCGGACATGTGTAAATCGTCTTAGAATTTTACGATGATTAAGAATATATCGATGGCTTAATATAAAAAGGGCGCATATTGATTTTTTGTGATAACTGAGTTTTCCGTTTATTCTAGTTGAAAACTGTGAAATGCACATACATATTTTTCTTATTTTCGGGGGCTATAGTTGGAAATAAAGCATTTATAGGCATTTTAAAAACCCCATAAGTCTAGTCAAAGAATTTGGTTTTTGGTTAAGCCATCGATATATATTTTATGGGGCCTCAGATCAATATTTAGAGGTGTTACAAACGGAGTGCCAAAATGAATATATCCCCCATCCTATGAATATACCCCCCATCAATTTCTACGGGATCGGTTGTACAATATGATATTTAGAACGTTATCCAGGCAAATCGGAAGACAGCGTTATGTGAGGGCTAAAATATAATTTGTTGTAAAACAAAAAACATACTGCCCTATTTCCGCCGAATTGGCTTCCAGAGCGTGATGAAATCAAATAGGAATGTACCATTATATGGGAAATAATGGCAATAAGGGAAGTCGGCAAGTGGCTGGGTCGCAACGTAGTGACCATTTGAAAAGGTCAAAATGTCTCCTCGCACTAGAGAGGAAAATACTGTCTAAGTTAGTGTCAGTTCTGACAGGACACTGCCTGATCGGCAAGCACCGCAGAAGGTTAGGTATTGAGTCCAATGACTTCTATAGGAGCTATTGTGATGAGGAAGAAATGGAGAGCATTGGGCATTTGCTTTGCTACTCTTCCTCTTTAAGTACTGGGGATGTCTGACAGATCATTCCAGTACCGATGTTCGTACTATTGATAACTTTGTTTATCAAACAGGTTGGTTTCGATGAGGGGCATCTGTATCCGTGGTATCACTAGGGACCTACATTGGTCTACGTGAGCTGGGAAAGCTGCTGCCACCCTAAAAAAAGCTAAACCTAAATGGTACCATGGCTTTACAACAACATTGGTACAGGGTTACAGTTACCGTTTGTGTTCTAAATTATTAGAGCTATTTCCACCTTAAAGTGTACCTATCGACTCAGGATTCCTAGATTCGATCTAACCCTATATGCCTGTCGATCTGTCTGTCCATCTTAAGTCGGCCGCAAAATACAGGTCGCTATTTTACTCAGATCTTGATGAAATTTAACACAACACACTTTCACATCAGGTTCAGATGTAATTAAAACCCCAAAGATAGCCGACCTAACACGGAAAACACACCAAATTTGAGAAAAATTTTCTTTATATCTCAACATAATCTCCTTTTAGCTCCATACACTATTCCCAGCGATTTTCAATAGCTTCGATATCCTGTTTGTAGTAAGAGCTGTCTAGCTCCTGAAAATAACCATCAACCGTAACCTCCACCTCTGCATTGCTGGCAAATCTTTATCTGCCGAGCCATTTTTTCATGTTTGAAAACAAAAAATAATCCGAGGGAGCTAAATCTGGCGAATAAGGTGTGTGCTAAACCAATTCGAACTTTAGTTCATTGATTTTGTCCATCGCAATATTGATTGTGTGAACTGGTGCATTGTCTTGATTGTGAGCAAACGCGGCACCCATCTTGCGCACAGCTTTCTCATCATCAAATTTTCCGTCAATATGCGATGTATAGCTCTTTTTGAAATGCCTATGACTTTAGCTAGCTCACGAACCTTCAACCGACCGGTCATCCTATACCATTTTGTGGATTTTTTCTGGATTCGGCCCAGAAGAACTTATGTCCACTTAAATTTATTTTAAGTAAATATTTTTTTTTAATTGGTCAATATTTCAGACTTTCTTTGTTGTATAATTGGAATATAATAAAATAAAGTCTACCATAAAGTCTTTTCAAATCCGGCCGCCCAAAGTGAAACTTAGTTAAATAAACAAAAATATGAAAAGTGTTAATTAATACATATTAAATGTAGCCAAACTTTTGAAATGCCGCAGTACAATGATATGTATGTGCGCAAAAATTGTTTTTGTCAATTTTGGAAACTTTCACAAATATTCGCCATTCATCGTACATAGATAGAATTGCGAAAAAATTGCCCTTTTCATTTATATAAAGTGGGGTTGGTGCACTAAAAAAACTCGTCATATTATAAAGAATTCTTGTTTGTTGATTTCGTTTCATTAATACAGCGAAAAGTATCATTAATATTAAAATATTGTCTTCTATTGAAAGCAACAACAGCTTTTGAAGCATCTATAAAGCAACTGAAAAGCTTTGGAGGCAGATCGAAGAATTAATACAATTTTTTCTTTGAAAAAATAAAAAAAAAACAATAAAAATCTACTGATTTGTGAAGTACAAATAAATATTTCATTAAATTAAAGGAATATTTTCAATATTCCAAAGAAATAAGTTTATTTGATTTTAAGAGATTTTTCTTTGTTTAATGGTGATTTCTTTTCTGCAAAAAATGTGCAACATTTTCATTGCCCTTTTCCCGAAAACTGAAAACTTTTATATAACATTTTGGAAATTTGAAATAGGAGCTAAGTTTAACTCGAGGGACTACGTCAGTTCAGCACATGGAAACAATTTCTCCCTGAAAAAAATAAACCTCTCTCTCCTCAAATAATCAAAGATAGTTTTCTTTCTTATGAAAAAAGAAACTTTCAGTGCATAGAAATATGTTTGTCTATAAGTATATAAATTATGGATACTTTCTGAAATTTCTGATAGAGACTCTAAACGAATGCGTTCTATGTCATGTGTATAAATATTTTTGTAACTCTAAATCTAAAACTATAATTTTCCTCTATAATATCCAGCAACATGTGGCCTTTAATAAAATAAATTGCAAGTGAAGCAAAAACAAATCAAAAGAAGAAGAGACCAATAAAACTACTACTCAAATGCGGGCATTTGGTTTCTCGTACAAAATACAAAATTTGTAAAATCTCTAAAAATATTTGACAAAACAAAAAACAACGACAAAGAGTCAAGAAAAGCTCGTGTAAACTTCCTCGTTACCTAACGAACGAACGAAGTAAGAAACAAAAATCAAATTAAATTAATAAAATTGTATAATACTCTCAAAATAAAAAATTAAGTCCATCTAAGAAAAGCATAAAAAAGAGCAAAGGGAAAATCGACAAAAGGAAGGAGGAGAGGAAATAAATTGCAATACAATAGCAATAAAAACGCCAAATCAAATTTACGAAAATGTTAACAAGTAAACGAAGAAAATCGTCTTCATCAGCGGCGACGTCGAAGTCGGCTGAACCACCGTCATCTTCATGGTTTATGGCTGCTTTAATTTGTGGCTTAGTTTTTTTGTCCGCTGGCATTCAAACTCTGGCCGCACCGGCCGACAGCGTTGATGATGCAAATGCAACGACAGCGACAACGAATGTGAATTCGTTTTCGAGTACAACAACAGCAACAAATGATGCTGCTGCGACTGTTACCGATCCATCATCGGTGCCGGCAACATCGGCTGATGTTGGCGATGTTACAACCGCAACAACAACAATGATGATGGCTGCTGCTGAATTGCAAAACAACAATAGCAACAGCATGGATTCATATACGATGAGCAGCTCCAGCTCCAACTCCAGCCCTAGCACCAATGATATTAGTAACATTCACATCAACACCACCAACGCCAACGACAACTCTGGCAGCATCAGCAGCAACAATATGGATAGGCTTGAGATGGATGTTGAGGCTAAGGCGATAGAAACAACAACATCAACAACAATAACTCTTCCAGTGAATAATGCTAGTGCAATGACTCCATTCGAAACAACTACGCCAACAGCCCCAACAACAACATCAACAATGGATTTGGCATCATCATCATCATCATCGCCATCGACGTCTGTTTCTTTGGATGTAACATCATCGTCGTCATCATCATCATCACCATCTTCATCTACAACAGCAGTGCCTCCAACCATAACCACCACCAGCAGCAGCACAGCCTCCACTAAAATCGAGTCAAATGATGGTAAGTCTTTTTTCTTCATTCTTTTATATTTTTTTGGTTTTTCTTTTTGGAACGTTATTGTTCTCCCAAAAGAAACAATAGATTTGTTTTTCATTCCTCAATTGCTTGTTTTTTCTTCAATGGGTGAATTGTTTAATTTTCCTTTGAGTGTTTCAAACAATTACTGTGGTTCCGAAGAAAAATCAAATTAAGTCTCAAATTGGGATTTTTCTTCGTCTTCCCAGGAACTATATAGGTTTAGGTCACAAAAATAAATTAACTGAGATGTTATCTGACCAGTCCCAAAGGCCAACAAGGGCCTTATTCATAAAAATTTAATGAAGGTTTGAGGAACGTTTAAACACTGCTAAAAAGGTCCTCAAACCTTCTTTCTTAAGTTCAAGTCTTTATGCATAAAGCTACGCCAAAACTACGAAGATGACATTTAAATTTATCTAGCCCTGGTAATGTAGACCTTGGACGAGAAGGGATTTTTCGAAATCCCTAGAGTTGCGAAATTTGGGACTTAGACTCGGAACAAAAACCAATTCACCGAAAATCATACTTTAAGGAGGTTAAATGGAGACCAATGTGACAAAAAGTGACAAATATAGTACCAGAATCGTTAAATTTTGGTATAAATGTAGATCTTGGCTTGTAGTATCGGAAAAATAAGTAATTTTCCGAAGTTTGTACTTTTAGTGACTCGGCAATGGAAGTGATTCTCCCAAATTCTTTGTTATATTTTTTAAATGAGGCTCAATGTGGCAAAGAGGGAAAACTAATGTACGCCAAGTCCACATTGTTTGAGCTGAAATTTAGTGTAAATGTAGCTTTTCGAATCTAGTATCGGGAAAAGAAGCAAGTTTTCGAAATTTTAGGGGCTTAAAAAGGGTACAACATAGTTATAAGTGCTAGAGATCGAGAAATTTGGTGGTGTGGCTGGGGATTAAGAACCATTTACGAAATTTGCACATTAAGTGGGTAGAATTTGGTGAAAAGGTGAAATATCCCTAAGTGAAAATGAAACAGTACAATACCAAAAGCGTGATAGGACCAAAAATAACTTCAAAAATAAGTCACAAAGTCATCTACTAAGGAGTAGATAACTCATATGTATCTCGGCTAAGGATTATATAACCCAATGTGTCGTCAACTAAGGCGTAGATAACCCATCTGCCCCTCTACTAAGGAGTAGATAACTCAATTTGTTACCAACTAAGACGTCGATAACCCAATTCGTGCCAGACAGTATAAGTCACATGTAAAGCAAATTAAATGTTTGCAGTTTAACTGTAGAGTTACGAAAACTGGTCCTAAATTGTCCTCTACTAAGAAGTAGATAACCAATATGTATCTCAACTAAGGATTAGATAATCCAATATATCGTCAACTAAGGCGTAGATAACCAAAATGGCCCTCTACTAAGGGGTAGATAACCTAATTTGTCACCAACTAATCCGTAAATAACCCAAATGGCCACCTACAAAGCAGTGGATAACCCAATTCGTATATTATTAATGACTAGATAACCCAATTCGTGCAGACGGTATAAGTCAAATGTAAAGCAAATTAAATGTTTGATGTTTAACAGTTGAGCTTTGAATACACATCCCAACTGGTCCTCTACTAAGGAGTAGATAATCCATATGTATCTCGACAAATAATTTAAGAACCCAATGTGTCGTTAACTAAAGCGTAGATAACCGATCAGGCCCTCTACTAAGGAGTAGATAACTTAATTTGTCGGCAACTGAGGCGTATATAACCCAAATGGCCCTGTACTAAGAAGTTGATAACCCAACTCGTATGTTATTAAGGAGTATATAACATAACTCGTATGTTACTAATGAATAGTTGACCCCATGTGTCGTCAACTAAGGAGGAAATAACCCAACAGGTCATTTACTAAGGAGTAGATAACACATCTTAGTGTCTATTTAAGAGTAGATAACCCAACTGGCTGCCTACAAAGTAGTAGATAACTCAACTGGATGTCTACTAAGTAGTAGATAAACCAACTGGCATACTATTAAGTAGTAGATAATCCAACTGGCCATAAACTATGGATTATTTAATTGAACTGGTACTAGGCTAGGAGGTAGATAACTCAACTTTTTGTATAATAAGGATTAGATAACCCAACTGATCGTCTGCTAAGGAAAAGTGTTCCTTATTGTTTGGTCCCCTTAACCATAATTAACTGATACAAACCATTCCCTCAGTGACCAGATCATTGATATATAGATACTATAACATAATGTTGACAAATATGATTAAATTCTTGTGCAGAGGAATGACAATGTTAGTGTACCCCTATTCTATGGTGGAGAATATAAAAATTGTTTTGTATTCTCATCTTACTCTATAGAGATCATCTTAAAGTCATTCTGACAGAAAGAAGACAAAATGGGCTTAAATATATAGTTATTTTTGCTTAAGCTAGGAATAAATATCCACAATCAGATATTCCACACTGGTGGGTAAAATGTGAAAAAGGACAAATACGGTACAAATACCTAGCCCTATCGGTTAGAGTTAAGATAATATCAACTTTCTACACAAAGGAGATGTTATTAAAGCCCTTTAGAAATACGTATTTTTTTAGTAGAAAAGTTTAGAATTTTCCCAAATTCTCTCTTCTAGAGAATAAATTGTAATGTAATCTGTACAGGGTTGCCCATATTCGACGGACCCATGTTTTTTTAAAAAAAATCAAAGAAAAAAATAAAAATTTGGCGGTTGGCAATCTTAATCATTTAATTTGTTCCAAGTAGATTTGTTTACATCAATTTTTGAATATGATATCTCTCAAATGGCCGCCTCTGGCGTTGATGGCGTATTGTGCCCTTTTTGCAGCATTTTCCATCGTTTTCGCCAACATTTCGGCCGGAATAGCGGCTATTTCTTCACGAATGTTGTCCTTGAGCTCTTCTACGGTCCTTGGCTTGTTAACGTAAACCATGAAGAGGCAATTCTTGAATCTCCTGAGGATTTTCAGTGGCGTAAATACGGCAATTTTGCTTATTTACGGTCCCATTCAATGTGAAATGGGCTTCATCGGACATGATAATTTTGTTCCAAAATTGCTCGTCATCATCGGCCATTTCGATGACTCGTTGGGCCCATTCCAATCGACGAGGCTTGTCCGCAGGCAACAATCTTTGCGTCAATTGAATTTTGTACGGGAACAAATGCAAATCAACGCGAATAATCCGTTGTAAAGTGGACCGAGCCATGCCCAACTGCTGAGAACGGCGTTTTTGGGATTTTCTTGGGGACCTCTCAACACTGGCTCGTACGGCAGCGATATTCTCGGCCGATCGCCTTGGTCGACTTTTATTTGTCCTCTTCGGATTAGAAAGAGCCTCACCAGTCGAAAATTTTTCGTACACGGGGCAAAATGGCCTTTTTTGATATGTTTGAATAGAAAGAAAATATATTTGGAACACTAATTTTTAAATATTATATATTTCTGAGCAAATAAATTTTATTTAAAAATCAATAAAATATATTTGGAACTCGTATATTAATATGTTACAACATATAATATTTGCAAACAAAATTTCTCAAATAAAATGTGTATTTGAATACAAATAAAATTATTGATTAGGAATTTCTCCAAATATATTTTATTTAAAAAAGTTTTTCGAAACATTTGTTGAATTTTTCGAATTTAATTTTTTTTTTTTTTGCTTTGAACCTCCCAGTTATGATACCAAATGCAGCAATATCTTATGTGTTGGAGCGCAAACCTTTTATTAATATGCCTTTCAGTTTTAAGAAAACAAACGTCTTCACAGTTCAAGTGTTTTATTGAGAGTAAATCAAAAGTAAAAAGTAAAAGTTCATGAAAGCATGAAACAAAGAGTAGGAAAATATCCAGGGTTGAAATATGTGCATTGCCAAGTAAATCTTGTAGAGTTGTATTTCAGCAGTGTTGTAATTTAAAGTCCAATATTATGTTTTAAACCAATCATTTAAAATCTCTGAGTATTCCAAGCCATCATTGGTTGTCAATCCTCCAAGTATATATTTCGATTCAAGATTATCAGCCTGTTTCTGTATGTGGAACGACAGCGATGCGAACGAAAAACAGCTGACTTTAGACCTACAAACTGGCATCAGCAGGTAAGTTTGCATTCGCTTTGTCGTTCTGATACCTTTAAGTAGGTCTAAAATCAGCTGTTTTTCGTTCGCATCGCTTTCGTTCGACATAGAGAAACAGGCTGTATATGATTTCAATTATTATTTTTTATATTTAAGACGTTAAAATTTTTGAAAAAATTAACTTTGAATTACTGAAAAATTTAACACAATTTAGATATTTTCTGAATACTTAAAAGAAAATAAATATTTGTTTCGGAAAAAATAGTCCAAAATAAACACATTGGGATGTAAACAAAGATTTGTTTAGAACAACATCTTCCCAAATATATAATTTTTGTGTGTACCAAATATTATATGTTTAGAGTGTATCCTAAAGATATATATGTTTCAAGCCGAATATGTTTGGGACAATATACTACAGAAGCGATTTTTTTTCAGCGTGTATAAACGCTTAATGGTGTTCTTAGAAGGCGCACTTCTCACATTTTTTAATATTTTAAAAGCACGTTGAGTTTTCACAATTGACTTCTTCTGTTGAATGTAAATTGCAACTATTTCAGAGCGCTCGCGTGGCGTGTATTGTTCCATGGTAAAAATCTGCTTGGACTGACGCTTCAAACGCGGTATGTCATTAAGCGATCTGACATCTCTGTCAAAAGTTATGGCGTTGCCAGATGGGTCCGTCGAATATGGGCAACCCTGTACTATTTGTGGAAATTGCTAATAATAGATAGTTTTTACACTCTGAAAAAAAATCGCTTTTGTAGTATATTGTCCCAAACATATTCGGCTTGAAACATTATATGTTTATGGTAGACTCTAAGCATGTATTATTTGGTACACACAAAAATTGTGTATTTGGGAAGATGTTGTTCTAAACAAATATTTGTTTACATGTAAGTATTCATAAAATGCATAAATTGTGTAAAATTTTTCAGTAATTCAAAGTTAAATTTTTAAAATTTTTAATGTTCGTAAAAAAATAATAATTAAAATCATATAATCTTGGATCAATGCTGCATATGGTATCATAACTGGGAGGTACAATTCGAAACCCAAGAAAACTTGAAACTGAAATTTGAAAAACTCAGCAAAAGTTTTGGACATTTTTTTTAAATAAAATATATTTGGAAAAAATCCAAAATAATAATTTTATTTGTATCAAAACACATATTTTATTTGAGAAATTTAGTTTGCAAATATAATTTGTTGTAATATATTAATATATGCGTTCCAAATATATTGTATTGATTTTCAAATAAAATTTATTTGCTAAGAAATATATGATATTTAAAAATTTGTGTTCCAAATGTATTTTATTTCGATTCAAACATATCAAAAAAGGCGATTTTGCCCCGTGTAGAATT
The DNA here is from genome assembly GCA_963930755.1 of Eudasyphora cyanicolor. Lineage (NCBI taxonomy): Eukaryota > Metazoa > Arthropoda > Insecta > Diptera > Muscidae > Eudasyphora > Eudasyphora cyanicolor. Next base: position 7,256,559 of record OZ005734.1, on the reverse strand, counting down.
AGGATAGATCAAAATGGGCCAAAATATAATACCTTCTCCTAGATATAAAATTATAATAGATTTTTGAAATTTTAATTCATTCCGACAAAAAGAGGACAAATTGAACCCTCACATGAAAACAAAAGGCTTAAGCAACAAACTTTTTTTTATTGACACAAAGAATTAAAGACTTTTTGTGTTTTTGAAAATCTTGTTTATAGAATGATTCCCAACTATGATATACCTTACCTTTAGGGTATTATGAGTTTCTGCATTTGTTGATAACAACCAAAAGGAGAAGAGATAGACCCACCGTTTATTATACCAATTGACTTAGAATCACTTACTGAATCGATTTAACAATGTCCGTCTAAAGTCCAGGTTGTAATTATGTCCCGATTATGATTAAATATAGCACACCGCTCTATTTAGCCCTATTGAAATTGGTGAAATTACATTCAGATTTATATATAGCACTCACATATATTTTTCTCCGATTTTAAATCTAAGCACTGCAAAAACAAAATTTTTTAAATTATTTTTAACTAATACATTTTAAAGTATATGCATATCAGCAAATGGAAATCCCTTGATACAAGAACTATTACTACCAAATGTAAAGAAAATCGGTTCATATTTAGATATGAACCGCATATGCGAACGCGAATTATTCACATCATTTTAACATTCGCTTTTGCATTCGCAAAGACCATCTTTGGATTATTCGCTTTCGCAAAAATATATTTCAGTATTCGCTTCCATTTGTAAAAAGTGTTTAATCTCCTTATTCCCTTCACACTACTCTAAAATGCTCTCAGTTACATCGCCTGCTTCTCAACAACTATGCGACTGTAGCAACCATCTAGCAAGGGGAGATACGGACACACAAATCCCAGGAAGAATCGCATTTCTGTAAGGCAACCACAAACATTTTAAATTTTGAGTTATGTCACTCTTGAAGTAAGTGAGCGATATGTAAATTTTTCTTGCTCTGTACCACTGTACCTTCCAATGTATGTTAAGTTCTTCTCAGATTTTAATACATAATGCTATTGCGATATATACATGAAAGAACCTATAGAAATACCAATTAGTTTTTTCTTCTTCTTCTTCTCAAACCAACAATAACAACAACAACGTAAATACAAAAATACCAAATAATAGAGTATTTTTCTGAATTCAACATTAATCTTACGAGTATACAGATTAGAATGGAATTTGTTCTTTTGGGTCGGTTTGTCGGTCGGTCTACACTAATCATATTCAAGAAATGGGAGTCGATCCATCGTCACAAGAAGTAGACCACCAAAAGGAAATGGAAAAACGATAAACAGTTTACCTGTATACGTAAATATAAAGTTGAAAGGTTGTTTAGGCGACCGATAGGCCGACATCTATTTGGTCTTATGAAAGCTCTATCGAAATTATGTGTATGTCTGTGTGCGTGTATGTTTTTCTTAAGACATTTTTTAAGAGAGAAAATTTTGATTGGAAATTAATTACAAGTTTGAGAATATTAAAATTTGATTTTCGTGTTTTGAAAAGAAATTGAAAATTTCCGTTTTTTAATTATATCCGCCCTATTGTTCCCAAAGATAGCTATAATTATGTAGGGATAATCTTTGATTTTTTCTAATGCATTTATATTAAAGGGGGGAGGTTGTTATTTGTATTTATACATGTGTGTTACATGATGAATAGTGTTTCGGGAAAACAGAAGACTTAAGCAACAAACTTTTTTACTCGTATTCATACAGCTTATGAAAGCCTTTCTGTGTTTTTGAATATTTAATTTAAAGAATGAATCGTCACTTTATTTTTTTAAAATGTTCTTTGTGAAAATATTTAGCGTTAAAGGAAATGCTAGGGTCGTTATGCTTTTTATTTGATTTCCTCTAAGAATTTCCTTTTGGTCTTTTAAAAGAGTCAGTTTTTACAAAAAAAAATTTAATGATGAACTTTTATAGTTAATCTTGTTGAATGATCAAGCATTATGTTTTATTATTAATGCATTGGTTATTTGGTTATATGTAGATGGAAGAAAAAATACTTTCTATGGGAAAATGGTTTTTCTTCGATTTGATAATATTCTTTGCCAACGATTTGCCAACAGGACAAGTTTACAGTTTTCTATTTAATTGTTTTTGTTGGGGAAATTAAAGACAATTGAACGTATTGTCACCTATTGCAAATGACTGTCAAAATAACAACAAAGCTCCCCGTAAATGACAGTCAAAATAGTTCTCAGTCGCATACAAACGACAGAGAAACAATGTTTTCTGTCATCTTACGAAAAGATTGGGAAAATGGCTTAGGAAACAATTTATAGAGCTTTATCAAGAAAAGCAAAAAGTTGTCAGAAATTGTACTTTTGCCAAGTAAGTATTTTATTTTTCAATGGAAAGATAACATGTTTAACAACCTCGAGCTGGTTCAATTAATTATAAATCTAAATTTCAACAATAACAAACGGTAAAATTGATTAAAATCACAACAAGTTCGAGTTCATCTCCACTTAAGCTAAAACAAAAAATGTATATATAGATATAACGAGTATATATAAATACACTTTATTTTATAAATAATTAACTAATGTCTTAGCTGTTAAACGTTTTAGTATTTAAATAAAATAAATGGCATGATATCATATAATATCGTTAATATATGATATAAACGTATCTCTATATCTTTATCTATATACTTGAAACGCCTACACAACGAGTCAATTAAATAAACATTTAATTTCCATAAATGTATTCACAATATGCAAATTTTGTGGAATAGGAAAGTTATAAAAAATTATCAAAAAAATGGTAAACGTAACAGACAATGCAGCTATTACCTTTGTATCTTATAGATGTGGATAATTACAATGTGTATGTGAGTGCGTATGTGCAAATTGTTCTTTCGAAACTTACCATCCAAACCAAAACCATCGTATAATTTCAATGGGCTAAATCGAATGATTTTAACTGGTTTTTCCAATCACATCGCATTCTTTTAATATTTGCACACAAAGAGAACAGATAAATCGAAAAGGTTAGTTAATTAGAAAGAAATTTAGAAAAATCCTCGAAAAATTCCCTTTGTCAAAAGTCATAAAAATCGTGTAAATTTGTATATCCTACCTGTAATGGTAGGGGTAGATATAATTTGCTATAATATTTTTTGGCGTTTTTGTTGGAGAGAATATTCGTTAATGTCACTCACTTGACTTAGTGCATAGGGTAAGTTGGTTTCATTTGTTATTAACAAGCATATGCAACTCAAGATAACAGATTTAACATTTCCCAGAGTTAACGAATGGTCAATTAACCTGAATAACACAAAAGGCCGTAAAAAATACAAAGTTTTTAGCCTTTGTAGTGGATTAAACTCTAGTAATATTATCTGTAGTGGATTAAACTACAAAAATTTTTTATCTGAAAAAAAAACAGATTTAATTTCTCAAAACAAGGCCGTGTCCATAGAAAAAATAATTGAATTTATTTCAATGTAATCTAGATTAATTCAAAAAGAATGGCCTATCGAAACACGTTTGTAATTGAAGTTTATCCACTGAAACTAGGTAATATAAATACGATTTAAACATTTGAAGTTCAAAGTTAATGTTTAGTTAACAAATATGAGTCCATACCATGAACAAGTTGAAGGCGCAATGGTGGGGCAGAGCGGGCACAAGACAAGTGTCATTAATGGCAAATTCAAGTGTTTTATTTAACTCGTACAGTAACTGATATTCATAATTGATACTTTGGCCTTTGATTCTATATAGTATGCCACCATAAAGAAATAAAATATTTAAAATATAGAAAAAACGGACACAAAACTCGTTTCATAAGACAGCCAAGAAACCGCCGCTCTAATGTGGGCTTTTTCAAATCACTTCATTTCATTAAGAATTATATTTGCTGCGTTTGGTTAAAACAACTGTCAGTTTAGAGAACCTACATGCAATCTAACAATTACACTGTGTGACACTTTTATAGGGAAACTTTAAGTTTATAAATGCTATTAATAAAAATCTGATTTGATCTTACCACATATAAAATGTCATCGTTGACGACTTTTCTATACGAAGAGTACATAGTTAATGACTTTTCTACACGAAAAGATCATCGTTGATGACTTTTCTATACGAAGAGTACATAGTTAATGACTTTTCTACACGAAAAGATCATAGTTAATGACTTTTCTATACGAAAAGATCATTGTTGATGACTTTTCTATATGAAAAGATCATCGTTGATGACTTTTCTATACGAAAAGATCATCGTTGATGACTTTTCTATACGAAAAGATCATCGTTGATGACTTTTCTATACGAAAAGATTATCGTTGATGACTTTTCTATACGAAAAGATCATCGTCGATGACTTTTCTATATGAAAAGATCATCGTTGATGACTTTTCTATACGAAAAGATTATCGTTGATGACTTTTCTATAGGAAAAGATCATCGTTGATGACTTTTCTATAGGAAAAGATCATCGTTGATGACTTTTCTATAGGAAAAGATCATCGTTGATGACTTTTCTATACGAAAAGATCATCGTTGATGACTTTTCTATACGAAAAGATCATCGTTGATGACTTTTCTATACGAAAAGATCATCGTTGATGACTTTTCTATACGAAAAGATCATCGTTGAAGAATTTTCTATTCGAAAAGAACATCGTTGATGACTTTTCTACAAGAAAAGATCATCGTTGATGACTTTTAGATTTTTTCTCAAATTCTTAAAAAAAATTATTTCCTTATTTCATGTCAATATTTCCCTATCCAATTCACTCACAGTGTATCAAAAATATGACTGTATTCAGAATGCGTCATAAATTGGTTTAGGTTTTTTTTAATACGACTGTAATTGCTATTGAACTTTCAAGCCATTCACTAGAAATATGTATATAAGTATGTAGACATAACCATATATGTTCATACATATGTACAATATATCTATTTCTATATACCAATGCACTCTAGACATTGTTTTATGTTAATTTAGCCAAAGCGGATTTGCTTCGAAAGCAAATAAACTATTTCGTCTTAGTTACTTAACTAATTATTTGTTATGCTCGAAGTGAGTTTAGTGTAAAAAATACGCTATAATTGTTTCCAATTGAATGGAAATGAACAATTTTCATTTGTAGGTTAAAAGGTAAATAATTTTTGACATTCATAATAGATTACAAAAAATTATTAATTATTTCAATATAATTGATTGTTAAATTTTAATTGAGATCCAATTTAGTCCAACATTTTTTTTTGCTTTATTATCATTCTTACTTAAATACCTAAGCATCTTAGCCTAACGGAACATTTTTTGAAAATCTGCTACTGATTTGATATTGTTTTTTTTATTTTATTTTTACATTTGGAGCAAAAAGGAATAAAGTAAAACTAAGCAACTAAAGGCAAAGCAAATTATACAACTCATCGTTGTGAAATTGGCCAAAAACTGTACGAAGTATTTCAATATTTGTTAAATGATTTCAAATTGAATGTTGAGCAAATATGTACGAGTATGTAAGTGTGTATGTGTGCACGAAACTGTTATTAAAGATTATTATTTAAACAAACAAAAAAAGTAATGAAAAATAAAAGCCAAAAGACCGTTAAATTTCATTACATTTCATTATGTGTGTCAAAACTATTTTCACGCGAAAGTATTATTTTGAAAAGTCGAAACCGAATAGAAGACACCCTACACGTATCCCACTTTTCATCGGCCCTGTTTAGAGCATTTAACATTCTTAACGATTTGACAGATATAGCTGTAGGTTAGCTGTAACTGAAGGATAACCGAAGTGATACTCGTATTGGCCGTTATTATATTGAAGTTTTGCCTAAGCAATCTCATCTTTCACTTTTATATATTTCTACTTCTAAAGATTTTGTCACGAAAATATTAATACGAGTATGTATACATTTTATAAAAAAATATTAAATTTTTTTAAATATTGCTGTTGAGAATAGAATTTTTCAAAATTGATATAATAAAAAAATTAAAAAAAATAATAATTATAAATACAATTCAATAATTGTCAACAAAACGAGAGCATTCAAAGCTGTGAAAAGATTTTATTTACATTATCACACATTTGGTAAAAAGAACTCATACGACAAAGTGTTCGTATATACATACTAGGAAGTATTCACTGCTTCGCATGCGAACCTTTATAAACATCAATGGAATTATAAGTAATATCTAAACCGAAACATTGCCACGCCCACATAGTGAAATTACTAATATTGCCTACAATAACTAATCCTACAATCGAAATTTGGTTGTTCTACGGTCAATAGTTGTTTTCTTAATAATATTATTAATATCAATACTTTTTTTAAATAATCTCGTGCGTTTCTATTGAAGTTATCGATAATAACTGCACTAACGTATGTACCAAATTTCGATCTTCTACAGTCAAAACTTTCTGAGATATTCAAATTTTAAATAATGCCAACTTTTTTTATTTTTTTCCAAAACAAAAAATAACCTTTCAAATAAAAGAAATAATATCACTGTGTGTGCAAAATGCACTTTACAAATGTATCCTCGATGAAACAACTTACCCCGCATAATTTCGACACGCTAAATTAATTGGCATTAACAGTTTTTTCCTGTGACACCGCGTTTTCGAGATATGTAGCCACAAAATTTGTTGGGTAAAGAAAGAGTTTAGTAGATTCAAACACAATTTTAGTATAGAGGGCTTCGAAATAGATGTTCCATGTCAAACAACAAAATACAGGAGACACTTCAAGAAGTATTTCTCTCAGAACGCCCGATTACCCCTCTCATCACCATGCCCCTGAAAACCTCCCTCCAAAAATAGTGATATATTAAAAGTCATATAAATCGATGGATTTTTTGGGTAATGTATTTGACAAAAATATTCCTTGTGATGTATTCGACAAAAGGATTACTTGTAAAATATCACTATAGGCCCCCACAATACACTTTTATGCAGGGACGTATCCAGGGGGAGGTAACAGTAAAAGTAATAACAACTAAAAATAAGAAAAGTGCATGTTTTACGATTTTTTGATTGGTTCTTGCCAGACAATTTGGCGTTTTTGGAGACTGAAAAACAGAAAAATTAATGCCAAAAGCACTTACATGGTAGCACTGGCCTACGCTCTGTTGCTCAGTAAAATTTATTTTACTCTGGCTCTCTCTTGTCGTCACTGTTTTGATGATTCACTGGACTGACCAAACAGCCACACATTTCTGCTGAGAGTGAAATAATTGATATATTTCTTTCAAAAATCGAAGATTACATTTTTAACTCTTACGTATTTTATTATAAAAAGTTTTAATGATCTCGTACAAAAGTCCATATTTATATTTAGGAATAAAATTCGAATAAAAACTAAGGAACTTAACTTCCCTTACCTACACAATAAACGCGATTTTTTAATTGTTTATCTTTGTTATGAAGAAAAGGTTGGGCCCCCCCAAACCAAAATCCTGGATACGTCCCTGCTTTTATGGCAACCCAATGGTTTTTTAAATATATATTATTTATAGGTTATCTTTAAACAATTGAGAACAAAGGTACATTTCATGACCCCACAAAACTCAATGCATGACCAATAATTACGATACATATTTAAAAAAACCATTTCATTGCCATAAAAATGTATAGTGATTTTTGCAAGGAATATTTTTGTCGAATACATCACCCAAAAAATCCATCGAGTTAGCGGTTCAAAATTATAATTAATTAATTGAATGATCGGATATATAGGGTGATCCAAGTAGAGATACTTTTTTCAATAGCTTTTATTGGACAGATCACCTGTGAGTCGTGTCATGCTGTCATGTTATTTTTGTTAAATATTGTTTGGCATTTCATCATGGAAGACTTACGCCTGAACAACGTTTACGCGTGTCAACGGATGGACCATCTGAGACGTAGCCGCGGCCAACATTTGATTGACATAATCTTCAAAAAATAAATGCCAAAGAATGTTCTTTCAAATGATAATAAACATTCCCCATTCAATTTGAATTTTCTGTGTTTTTTTTTCTTTAAAAAAGTAGGCAACCTCGAATTGGATCACGCTTTAGTAACTAGATCGGGATAAAAACTTGGAAAAAATGGCATTTATAGATTTAGTATTTTGATCTACGCTATACGAATACATAATTTCCTAATTTAAATGATTCTTTTGCCAAAGGCATCCTAATCTTTAGAATGAAAACATTATATACTACACTCAATGAAATTTGCTTAATATTTAGTAAACTTTCTTATTTTAAAGATTTGGACGTCTTTGGCATCAAATCTTTAAAATTAGCAAAATGACATATTTATATTTGTATACCCTCACTTTAGTGGAGGAGGGTATATGTATATCATTTTCTACCGGCTAAATGTGTAAAACATCAAAAGAGCGACTTAAGAAACTAAGTATGGTTGGACGGAAATCCGTTTTGGACATTTTAAGCCATTTGAGCACTGTCCGTCCGTTGGTCTGTATATCCACGATAACGCACAATAACTCTCGTCATGGGTAACGGATTGACTTCAAAATTGGTAGGTGATAATAATTTTTTCTTCGACTTCTTCTAGTAGCTCCCTAACAAAAAGATTAAAATTGAGTGAACTATTTATTTTCTAATAACTTTTATACTACATATCCAAATTCTCTGTAATTCTACACATAGTAATAGTTTATCTGTCGCTATCACCTTGACCAACATGTTTTTGTTTGTTTGGCCCTTGTGCATATCAGCTGGCGTATTCATATTGCAGCAAGCCATTTAAAGTGATAGGCTTATTGAGACATTTCAAAGATAATTTTATGGAAAATATACTTTTAAAAAACTATACTTAATTATACTGCCAATTTTCGCCATTATACATATTTTTTTCATTTAGCAACATTGGCAAAACTTGTGTAACATTGAATGCATTCCAAACAAACACTACACCTTGCTTGGAACAGTGTACATATCTACATAATAATTAAATTACACAAAGAATATTCGATGTTTGAGATTTACGCAATTTTATTGCCTTCAAAGCCAGAAAAATATATTATTCAGCAGGGCATCGAAAATCATTAACAATGAAAAGTAATTAACCACGCATCAGCTAAACGTTCGTACCACGACTTGTGGTACGTTCGTGTGATAAATAACCGTCTGCACCTCTCTGGGCGCTGCCACTGCTCGTGGATGTGGTTGTGTTGGATAAACTGGTGGGTGACCTTAAAGGCATTCCATAAGCACTGTCGCCCTGCATGTGTAAGCCATGGCACCATACTTTATTTGGCAAAAAGCTATTAACTATAGGTATTTCTGAAAGACACCCAATGATATGAATCATAATTTGCAAATTTTTGGTAACTATTTTGTTGTTTTTTTTGAGGAGTTACCAACCTAGATCTTTTCAACAAACCTCGAATATGTGTAGTACGAATTTCAAATTCTCGTATGTATTGTTATTGACTCAGCATTGACTCTTATTTAGCAGACAGTGGTCAGAAATTGCAATTGTTTCGCATAACTAATTTGCCGTTATTATTTGAATTGGTTCCAGTTCGTGGTCTTTGTTTCAAACACAACAATATTTTTTTTTTGTAAGTAGTTAAGCTACTTCCAAAATGCTTAACAGAGGTGTGTTAATACGTTGTAATTACACGTCTAGACAAGTTAAGTGCTTTACGACGAGTACTTCTATAGCAAATCGAGTAAACTGCTCTATAAATGAAATCATGATTTACTTGCCTTCGTTGGAGGAATGTAGTTAATGTTCCTTCGCAAACAACACGTATTCCGAAATTCCTCAGCTCGGATTAGAGTAAACTTACTGTTGATTATGAATCAGATAATTTAACAGTGAACTATGAAATATGACAGTGTTTTTGTCGATTTTTGGGATTAACGAACCACATCATAAAAAATACATTGCAATTTAATAATGATAATGATGAGGAATGTGTTACAAAGGGCAATGAATTGTATCAGATGATGGAGTTAGCATATTTTAATAATAAAATTAGGTCTGCTTTTAATGCCGTATATGCGTTCCACAGAAATGTCACATCAAAGTGTGTCACGAGTACTGTTCTGCCTAGTTGATATCCCGATCTGGCCCCATATTTGGATAAAGCAAAATAATAAGAAAAATTAGGGACATTTTATCGAGTTATCGGACGATAAAGTTTGAAAGAATCGAAATAATATTTTAAATGAGCTCAATATAAATAAACGGGAAAAAATAAAATAAAATCTTTCGATTACTTCCATAGTTATTGATTACTAAGGCAGTTATCGATAACTATCAAAGGGATCGATTTTTTTTAATTTTGGATTTTCAATGAAAAAAATACTTTTTCAAATTTATAACGTCCGATAACTATGTTAGATATCGATAACATATAAAATCCATATTTTTTATTTCGAAAACGAAGGTTGTTTTATTTTTTTATACCCTCCACCATAGGATGGGGGGTATATTCATTTTGTCACTCCGTTTGTAACACCTCTAAATTTTGATCTGAGAGCCCATAAGTATATATATATTCTTAATCGTCGTAAAATTCTAAGACGATTTAGCCATGCCCGTCTGTTGTTATCCGACGCGCTTCATGTATAAATGATTTTCTTTTATTTACGAGCTATATATATTTCTTTCAAAGTATTCTCCAGCATGATTTATACACTTTTGCATGCGCTCAAACCAATTGTCGAAGCACTTTTTCCACTCCGATTGAGACACCTCCAAAACATGGTTTTTGAACGCTTTAACAGCATCTTCTGGCGACGAAAATCGTTGACCACGCATTATTTTGTTGATGTGCGGGAATAAAAAGAAGTCATTGGGTGCTAAGTCATGGCTGCACGGCGGATGACCCATCAATTCGACGTTCTGGCCGGTCAAAAAGGCGCTGGTTTGAGCCGATATGTGAGAGCTCGCATTGTCATGGTGTACAATGATTCGTCTTCTCTTGTTCAGGCAAACAAATTGTGGTGTACCACTCAGAATTGATCGGCCTACGTTGCTCAAGCGGAGCAGTCGCCACATGACCAGTTTTGCCGAAGAAACAGGCAACCATTTGCTTCGAAGTGCTTCTTCCACGAACAACTTTCGTTGGATTTGGCTCGTCTTCGAAGACCCACACGGTCGATTGCGGTTTTGTTTCGGCACATACGCATAGATCCAAGATTCGTCACCTTTGACGATCTTATAAACGTCCTTTGAAGCACCGCGATCGTATTTTTTCAAGATTTCTTTGCACCAATCGACACGAGCCTTTTTTTGAGCGATTGTCATATTGTGCGGGATCCAACGAGAACAAGCCTTTTTTATGGCCAGGTGTTCATGCAATATCGAATGTATGCTGGTGGAAGAAATGCCCAAGGATGCCTCTATCTCACGGTATGTCACGATCTTGCATTATCAGTTCACGCACGGAATCAATGTTCTCTGGCGCAACACTTAGTGTTGCCTATGCCAGAAATATATATTACAACCTCGTATTTATGCATTTAGTTGCCTTTTTTGTCATTTCATTTTCCTCTGTTAAAGGGAGCTTTATGTTATCCCTACGGTAAGACATACTTCATAACAGCAGATGAGAGAATTATCACGTCTTTCTCTTTGACTGTCTTTGGGTATAGATCTAGTTCTCAAATATGCTAATTTAAGCAATAAATACCAGATTTTCGACGTTTTATATCCGATCAGTACGAAATTCGGAAGAGAGAGTTTTCTTATTACATGTATGAACACTGCCAAATTCCTTCGCTTTGCACATTTTCGCATTGTTAGGGAGGTGTAGGGTATTATTTAGTCGGCCCGAACGACTTTCTGTCTTTCCTTACTGGTTTTTTAATAATTTGCTTAAACAAAAAGGATCGTTTCGTGATTTGCTCCATATCCAATGATTTTTCTAGTAATAAAATTGAATGCAATCCATGGTGGAGAGTATATAAGATTCGGCATGGCCGTACTTAATGCTTTTACTTGTTTATTTTACTATTTTCCGTTTGTTTTTCATATTGAGCTCATTTTACAAAAAATGCAATATTTTTTTTAAACTTTAACATGCGATAAATCGATAACTAAACGAAACATAGACATCATGATTTTAAATAATTCGAATAATTTTTCTTCTAATGGAAGAATCGGATACACAAATTAACTCTTTAATAGCCCCACAATGAACTTTAAACAAAATTCTAGAAAACAAAAACTATCTCTTATCTGATTTTTTTTATTTTGTAGAAAAACGTTTGATCCTTCACAAAACAATTTCCAAAAACAATTTTTTTTCAAAATTCCTTACGAATATCTACTTACACATCTATTGGAATTCTCTTACGTTTTTTATTCGAAAGTTATAATTAAGAATCTATGACTATTGCTCAAAGTTGTTAATTTTGACCCCGACTTTTTGGCCCATTTTAACGAAATACGAAAAATGTTGTTCCTTGTTTTGTAACTTTCCAAAAAAAAAAATTGAGGCAGATCTGAAAAAAAGTTTGACAAAGAAAAGAGTTGACAAAAACGCCACCATATTAAAAAAACACACAATATACTTCTTGTAAAATAAGGCAAATATCGCACTATAAAATCTGAAGAATCAAAATTGTATTAAATTACAAGAATTTATTTTTTATTTTGAGTTGACTAATGTGCCTATTTACAAAAAAAAGTAAAACTAAGCCGAAAAATCTTCAACGTTGCGACAAAAGGTACTGTTCATTGTTAGAACCAACAGTATACCCGTATTCCATATTTCCACTAAACAGAGAAAATCACCTAAAAGTCGCATAAAAAGACTTATGTGTATTATACCTAGGGACTTACAATCATTTTCTGCGTCGATTTAACAATGTCCATCTGCCTGTCCATTTATTATTCTAATCAAAGTACAGGTCGCAATACCTCAACGATCTCAAGGACTTTTTATACATATCCTGCCTTTATCCCGAAAATGATCGAATTTGGTGAATATTTGTTTACATTCAGATGTAGTCCCCATAAACATATGTGTAACTTTGATTTAGTTTATATCTTCTATAAGAGCTATAATTTCATTCTGCTCCTATTAAACTCTGCGTCAAATAAGCCAATAACGGCACATATTTAGATATAATCCCCATATACAGGGTGGCTGATATGTATTGCAACCAACTTCAGGTTGCTATCATTTCTAAACCGCTAGTCTGATAGCTGACAGATTTATTTCAGTGATAGTTCATTTGATTGTTTACAAGCTTACAAAAGCATTTTGATCTATTGCATTCAGAAAAAAGTTATTCGTGATGGAATTCAAGCGTGATAGTGTGATTGCTTTATATTTGGGTGGAAAAACACAAGTGGCTGTCGTTAGAGCCCTCCAGCATTTAAATGTGAATAAATCTTTTGTTTCTCCTACCATTGTTCGTCACCGTGATACTGGCAGTGTTGCATCGCGTCCAAAAAGTGGACGAAAAAAACGGTAACAACACCAGAAAAGATCGGAAAAGTGAAGGCCAGATTTGATCGAAATCCACGCCGCAGTGGTAGTAAAATTGCTCGTGAGCTGAACATATCGCGAGAACGGATACAACACATATTAAAAAATTAGCTCGGACTAAAGCCATTGAAGTTCCAAAAAGTGCAAGAGCTCACCGATGCACAAAAAAAAGTTAGACTGGAAAGAACCACGGAGTTGCTTCGCTTGCACGAAAGTGGCCAGTTACCGAATTTGGTTTTCTCCGATGAGAAGCCATTCCAAATTGAGCAGTTCGTGAACAAACAAAATGATCGGGTTTACTTGCCAAAGAGGTCAGCTGAAAATTTACACCTTCGATTGGCCACCAGAACTCAAGCGCCGCCGATGGTAATGGTGTGGGCCTCCGTAACGGCCGATGGTCGCTCCCCCCTCGTATTCATCGACCATGGGGTCAAAATAAATGCCGAATATTACAGGGAAAATGTCCTAAAGACAGTATTGAAGCCATGGGCAGACAAACATTTAGGCCGCAGACCATGGACATTCCAACAGGACTCAGCACCATCGCACTCAGCACGCGTCAACCAAGAATGGCTTAAAAAGGAGGTTCCTCGCTTCATTTCTACCGCACTATGGCCACCAAGATCTCCGGATCTCAATCCGGAGATCTTGGTCTCAATCAAAGGTTCGCACTAAAAAATACCAAAGTATCGATCATCTCAAGACGGCGCTTCGCCGGGAATGAGCCAAAATACCGCAGAGCCACTTTCGTGCAAAGGTGGCCAATTCGAACAAATCTAAACTGTATCTAAAATTTTATGTTATTTCCGACATTTTTTGCTTCTGAACAATAAAATTTAAAAAAAATTAAAAAAATATAGCGCTTTACTTTGTTGCATTACATATCAGCCACCCTGTATATGTCCATTGCGATTGGGCATCTAAGAGCTACAGCAGCCGTGCTTCATATATTAAAATATAGCCCCCCTATATACATACATATATGTACATACGTGAGGCATACATATAAGCCATATACTCTCCTTCTTAAGAAAGAAAGTCGCATCACCATTTTAGTAGTTTTGAGCAGTGTTCCGAAACGTTATACGAATGGTTCGTTCAGAGAACAAGAACGTTATCTATGTTTTAAGGGTGTGTTCGCGAACGCTACCACTACGATAACGTACGGTTCTTCAAACACAACGAACGTTACCCTACGATAACTAACCGTTCTTGTAACACTATCACTACATCGTAGTGCTAGAGTTCTTTCGAACAGAATACACTACGTTTAGCGTTCTGTTCTTTTTATATTCGATACCACAAGTCGCAAATATGTAGCAATCTTAATGAAAATTGGCACAGGGGCATTTCTTAACTTAGGGACGACCCCTATTTAAATTGGGCACATCGGTCCAAAATTTAATATAGCCCCCATGCAAAAGTCCCTTCCGATAATACATATTTACGCTCTAGATGGCGAATTTTTTAACCGGTCATTCTGAAATTTAAATATTTGTACGTTTTATTGCATTCCATCGTACCTAGTGAAAATGAGGCATATCGGTCCATATTTTTATATAGCCACCAAACACTACAATTTTTTTAGTGTATTCAGTTTTTTTGTAGGGGTTGTGTTAGTGTACTGTTCGCGACGAATGAACCGTACAGAACGCTAACGAACTGTCCTTAGTGTTTTTTTCAGATCTCTGATTTTGAGGTATTTAGCTTTTACGTCTTTGAACAATCGCGCCTTTTAATTTAAGGTTTAGGTTGGAGACCTAAATTGGGCTATGTGAGCTGGCACCCTATATAAGTTTCTTCCGATCGGGTATCAAAGTTCTGTTATACTCCCCGTTACACATTATGAAATTTAGCAGAGGAATGTTCCTTGGTATAGTATCAAACACAGACAAGATTGAAGAAATTCAGATTTATATATAGCCTCTACATATATATGGGGGATTTCATGTCAAGTGAATGAAGAAGCGATGTCTTCGAAGCGGTATGAAACTTGCACCAAGTTTAGTCTCATTGGACAGTAGTTGTGACACAAAATTTCAATGAGATCGTTTAAGGACTGTCCGAGTTGGAGGGTGTTAAATTTTGAAATGTAGGTTTAACAGCCCATTTTCCCCATCCATAAAACCATAGAACATACATTTATTTTGTATTTTAATTCATATAACTGAATTACTTCTGTTGTAGAAACAACTTCGGTTGTAGGAAAAATAGTCTACCAAAAAAAGTTTCTAATAAAGCAGTGTGTGCATACCAGGGTAATCCTTTCTTTAAGTTAATTTTCTTTTATTGCAAATAACAAAAACGCTTAAAATTTCACTAACAAAGCACCCAGATTTTTAGTGTGGAACCAAGGTTCTATGTGGAATTTGGAAGCTTTCGTTTTGAAACTCATCTGTCGTCATCTTACCAACATTATTGACAAATCATTAACAAGAATTTTTCCCATTCAATGGAATGCAATTAGTGAAACTTGTTTTTGGCAATTTTATGTAAATTCTTAACGACGTGAGAGTGAAAGTTGTTGCCGTAAATGTCTTTGTTTCTTCTTCGAAAGTCTTCTTAATTTTTGCAAATTTCATTATTACTATCTCTGTGAGCAAATCTAAGACAGGTAAATGTTTTGCCAGTCTTCCGCCCAAAAACACATTTGTTTGTCTGTTTTCTCTTCTGCTTCGGTGGTTTTCTTTTCAGTTTTTGTGCGATTAAAGAGAGTTCTTTGTGTGTGATGGGTTTTTTTTATTTCGTATGTTTGTTTAATGTTCATTCATTAAAAATTTCCTGAAAAAAGACCGGATTTCATCGCCGAGATGATGATGGTGGTGGTGGTGCATGGTCTGAGTGTCGTAATGTTATTTCTGGTATGTGTCCGGACGTATCTCTCTGTGTGTGTGTGTATGTGTTTGGGGTTTCTTTCATTTCACTGGCATTTCTTTCGAAGATACCACATGGACATGGACATGGACAACGTGAATATTTGCACTAAGAAAGTCGTCGTTGTCGGCTTGTGGCAGTCACACAGAACAGGTTAACACGATAGCAGGACAGAAGCCTGAACAGCAGCGGTGGCGGCGGCGGCAACAAGTGGTATTTAGGAGGTTCAGTCATCAGGTGTTGTGGTGGTATGTGCCAGTCGGGGTATCACCTGCAAAACCTGGCTGGAAAAAAACTCCAGCACAACGCAACTGATGAATAGATACTTAAATATTTTGGTTGTTGCATTTGCTCGGAGAATTAGTGAAGCATTGCAAACAGAGACGGCAATCAAGCAAAACGGACAGTTAACGAATGAGTGCATTTTTTAATGCTAAAAAGTTATAAATATTTATGCATATCTTTAGAAGAACATGGACTATGTTCTATAAAAATGTACTCGTAGTTTGCTTCTTGATTCAAAGAATAATGATAGAATTGCTGCTGATAATTAGAACAGTAATAAATTCGTGAATTACATTACTAGTAAATAGTAAATAATATAATAAAAAGATTTATAGCCGTAAATTTATGAATGTACTTTGATAGCGATTCCAATCTCAGCAATTAATTCCGACTAAAAACCATGACTTGTTTTCTCAAAGTTCACCACCTCATTTGTGGTTGACAGCAATTGGCAATAAAAGCGTTTTTATTTTGTGAAGCATATGATTGAAAACAAAAGACTTAAGACACAAACATACGCTCGCTCATAATAATCGAAGACTGTTTCTTTATACATTGAAAAATGTATTTCTTTTTAAATTGGTGATGGATTGCTGGTCGTCTTGGCTTTGTTGAATGGAATTTAAAATTATTTTGGAAGGCAGACGCAGACTTTTTAGGTGCATATCAAATTTATAATTTAAATTAAAAAAAAAAACAAATTTATAATCGTATTTGGAATTGTTCAAATTTTTTAATTTAATTCACAGCAATGAAATATTTCAAACAAAAAATCATCTAAAACTAACTACTAAAACTAAAGTATACCATCAATTTGTGAGAAATGTGGTGAGGAATTTGTACAAAAATTCTACAAAACAGAATATGAACCTTTAGATGATTGCTACAAAAATTAGTTTGCGAAAAATACATTTCGCTTTCAGCAGCAGAATTTTCATTTTCACTAAAGGATTTTTATTCCTTTATATCTCTCTGAAGGTGAAGTTATAACTCAGTCGGTATATTCGACTGAAACATTTTTACCTATTTTTAATTTTGTTACATATTGTTGTAGTTAATGGAATTATTCCATACTCGATTCACTTATTTACACCATATTCAACCATCTTTTAATCTGAGTCAATTAACACTATCGAATTTCAATTATTTTATTGAACGACAGTAAGAAAATTTCAGTCGAGTAAACCGTCTAACGTATATATATATATGAATAAATTAAAAAAACAAAACACGTAGATGTTAAGTATTTTCTTTGATATAACTAAATGATGGCTAACATTTATTGTTGTAAAGAATATTACCATTTTTGGCAATGTAATTGCGTTCAGTGTTTGCTATAAACGATCGGGTAACTGCGGAGTCCGAATTTAGAATTTAAACAAAACCAACGCAAAAAAAGCTAAGGCGAACGAACAACTATTCGTTCGTTGGAATGTTTGTAATTTCACACAGTGGAAGGGATTAAAAAAGGGAAATAATTCGACCGTTTCTAAACGGTCAAAAAAACTGCTCGAAATTTTGCTGGAATCAAAAAATTACGTCGGTTTTGTTCGACTAAATAAATGTATATGAGTCATTCCATGCCAAACGGGAAGATTTTTGACATCACTATTTTTGATTGCTTCGAAATTTTGTGTACGTATTATTTTCCAGAAAATATCTTATACGTAGTTCAACAAAAATTTTTAAAAAAAATTTTCTAAGAGTTGTGAGCAATTTAAAGTTGACGAAATTACGTTTTTTTCTAAAAGGTGTGTTCATTCTTTAGCTTGTATCTCCTGAAATACGTGACCGAATTTAATGTGTTATACCTTGTTTTGAATGTAATTTCAACTACTACAACTAACTGGTGTCAGCATTGCAAAAAATATACTATTTTTTAATGCTTTGCCCTTTTATACTTTCTATTGCGATTTTCAGAATGATTCGTATTCTTAGATGTCTTTGTTAGCTACTGTATGTATTTGGAAGTGGTGAATTGATGGGAACTATTTTAAGATTTTTTATAAAAAAAAACATTTGCATAATTTCTGTGAATGTGCTTTAAATAATTAACAGAATGAACCGGGCATTTAGTATAATTGATTTTGGGATTTTTCTTAACAAAAAAAAATAATGTCAGAATTAGCCCCGATTTCTGGTGTTAAGATGTACCAATTATAAAAAATGGAAATACATTAATTTTTAAATATTTAAAAGATTTACTACCTGACCCCAGCAGACCTTGTTCTGTCCGTTCTTTTCGGGATGTTTTTGTTTGTTATTCATTGATATTTCATTCAAAAATGCTTACATTCCGAGTTTCAGGAAAAAAATCACAAAAAAATGTATTTTGTATAAGAGTCCACTACAGCGCCATCTACTTGTTAGAATCTTACATACAAATTATTATCAAGACAAACCACATATACATTATAAATTTCAGTTAAATCGCTCTGGAGATGCGGATGTTGCAATTAAATCCACTCCGGCATTTATCGCTGTTGAAACAATTCTAAAACACAGATGACCCCGAACTGAACCTAATGTGAACTAGCCCATTCGCTCTTATAGTTTCGGACAAACGTAAAAAGTATTTTATTTATAAAGATTATATATAAAGACAAAGTTTCCATCTGCCTTTGAAAAATATATTTTTAATTTTTTCGCGACCCTTTCCAATTTATCCGAATATATTACAGATTACAAAATTTTCTATTAGATTAACAAATATTTCCAATAGATATACCCACTGAGAAATTTTACAATTTTTCATTTCAATGAAATTTTACCAAATTTTTATACCCTCACTTTAGTGTGACGTGGGTATATATCATTTGCTACGAAAAAAAAGTGTAACACATCGAAGGAGTGATCTAAGACCCAAAGTATGTTCGGCGGATATTCGTTTTGGGTCATTTTAAGACGAATGAGCAATGTCCCTCCGTCTGTCTGCCTGTCTGTCTATCTGTCTGTCTGTCTGTGTGTCTGTCTGCTGGCTGGTGCGCACGATAACTCTCGAAAGGAGTAACCGATTGACTTCAAATTTGGTACGTGGTAATATTTTTTTCTATCTCCGGCTAAGTTCGAAGATGGGCCATATTGGTCCACTCCTTCCAGTACCTCCCCCACAAAGTGTTAAAATGTTGTGAAATATTGAATCTTTAATAACTGCTATACTTCTTATTCGAATCTTCTGAAATTCCACACATAGCATTAGTTTATTAGTCGCTATCAACTCGAGAAAAATGGGCCATGTTGCTACGCCCCTTTTGGTACCTCCCACACAAATGCACCATTTTGCACCAAAAGTTAACAGCTTATAACATTAATACCAGTGCATAAAAATACTTGAAATTTTGTACAGTCCATTGAAAAATGGGTGTCATATTCACGCCCCTTTTGGTACCTCTCACACAAAGGTACCATTTTGCACCAAAAGATAACAGCATATAACATTAATACCAGTGTATAAAAATACTTGAAATTTTTAAAGTGTAATGCTTGTATAATGTCTTTTGCACTGTGAAAAATGGACGCTATTTCCACGCCCCTTTTTGTACCTCCCACACAAATGTACCATTTTGCACAAAAAGTTAAGAGCTCACAGCATGAGTACCAATGCACGAAAATGCATCAACATTGTGCACAGTGTAACGCTTTTGATGTCCCTATAGCCCTGTAAAAACTGGCCGTTATCACCACGCCCCTTTTTGTACCTCCCACACAAAATGGCCAAATCATACCAAAATTAAATATTTCATAACGTTAATATACCAGTGCAAAAAACGTTTATAATTCGGCGCAGTGTAATGTATTTAAAGAATCTACTATTCAGCGAAAAATAGGTGTATTTGTTAAAAACATTCTGGTACCTCCCATACAAATTGACAGAATAATTCGTTTAATATTCCATATTACATTACTCACAAAGTGAGGGTATACCTTAGTCGGTTTACCCGACTGAAACTTTCTTACTTGTTTTTTTGTATTTTTGACAGTTTTAGTATTTTGGACAATGAATATTTTGTATAGAGTATAATTCAAATGCCCATATCTTTTGTCTCAGCGGGTATATCTAATGGTAATATTTTTTCATCAAATAGCAAATTTTGTTGTCTATCCAAAATTGATTCTGTATAGTCGGCAGGAGCCGATTATGTAATACCCTACCTAAGAATAATGTGGTACATGGTACAACACCCAAATGTTGACGAGATAGACGCATTGTATGTTATACCGATAGACTTCAAATCACTTTCTGAATCGATTTTGTTATGTCCGTTCGTCTGTCCGTCCGTCTTTAGATGTACTTCTTCTTTTGCTTAAGGACGAACCCTACGTAAATTGTTGATAATCTGTTCAAATTTAGATATGGCCCCTAAATATACACATATTAACCTCAGATTTGACATATAAGTGCTTTATAGCCTTAATTTCTTGGACTATGTATGAATACTGCGGAATTTGGCATATAAGCGGTATAGAAACTGTACATTCAAACGCTAGGCAACATGGTAGAGTCAAGTGTCTTAATAAAATTATGAATAGTTTTAAATGTGGCTTAGATTTTATATATGTATATTTTAATATATATAGTAGATATAAATACATATGTTACTTCCTTTTAAATTTGGCGTTAAAGAGTTCCTTTATCCAAGGACGAGCACTGCCGAATTTGACAAAAAAATCGGTTTAGATTAAAATATAGATACACAGCATTTTGCGCTTAGCTGCATTGCACTTATTTGGCTTTTGTATTTACCTGCACAAAATGGAAACTATTTTGCACGTTAGTTTATGTAAATTAGAAAATTTTACCTTTACATGCATTTTGTTTAAGTACACAATTCACTAAATAGCATTATTTTTTCAGTCACTTACAGACATTATTCATGAAATTTATAACATTCAGCTGCTTTTCTAAAAATGTTACCTCGTTGTTTCCTTTTTCGTTTTTAGAGTTCAGAGGGAGAAAATCAAATCAAATCAATAACTATATGAGAGATATTTAGAGAGTATAAAGCTCGAGTTACGTTTTGTTACACAAAAAATCGCAGCGACAAATTTCAAGCGAACGTCTTTATTGTGATGTTGATCAAATTGAACGCAGAATCAGCATCAACATTTCGCTTAAGTGCTCACAAGACAGGAATTTGAATCGGATAAGTGCACATTTGTGCATCTAAGTGAATTTTTCACTTAAGTGCGCATAATGACCGACAAACGTAAGCGAGTCATCTGAGCAAAAAATACTTTAGTCCCCATATAGAGAGTAGCTCGCGTTATTTTTCCCTATAAAGAGAGTATAAAGCTCGAGTTATTTTTTGTGACACAAAAAATCACAGGGACAAATTTCAAGCGAACGGTCTTTGCTGTGATTTAGATCAAATTGAATGCAGAATCACCATCAACCCTTTCGCTTAAGTGCTCATAAGACAAGTATTTGAATCGGATATGTGCAAATTTGTGCATCTAAGTGAATTTTTCACGTAAGTGCGCAAACTGCCCGACAAACGTAAGCGAGTCAGCTAAGCAAAAAATACTTTAGTCCCCATATATACGAGTATATACTTCCGATTTATCGTTTTAAAATTGGTATTTTACTTCAGAGCATTGGTAATAATGACACGAATAAGTTTATTAATCCAAGAATGAACATTGTCAATATTTAAAATATAAATGGTTCAGATTTAGATATAACACCCACATCTAACATCATTCCGTTTTGGTATCAATGTGCCTTAAAAATCCTTATTTTCATCCGATCATTATAAAATTTTACGAAGGAGTTTTTGGTGCAGAAACGATCAGTGCACAATTTGAAGAAAACCTCCCGATTTGACATCTAAGCACTGTAAAAATCGTAATTTCCATTTCATCATTTTGAAATTTGATAAATGTAGTTTCTTTATCCAATAATCGGTTCACATTTAGATATGGACTGAAATAATTACGATATATGTCTCTCAATTTTACACCTTACGTTTAAAAAAGTATATTTTCAATAAGATTTTTAATGGATCATGAGAAGCAGTAGTTTCGAAAGTTTCGGGCTTAAATGTAATCGTTTCAGATAAACAAACACCTGTATGTTTATTCTACACTAACAAAGTGGTGTGGGATATCATATGAACTGTTTATTTTGAAAGTGGCATAAAAGCCATTCGGCTTTACCCGATTCGCCGCTGAAAAGAGGGGGTTAATTAAAATCAAATGTGAAAATTTTCACTTAATATAGAAACATTGAAGTCTTGAGCTGATCTGAGTGTAAATAATATATTTCTATTATTCACTTAGCCTTTCAACGATACTACTCTTGATTTAAAACCAGAATGGCGTTTACGCCACTTTCAAAATAAACGGTTCATATAGTCGGCTCCGCTCGACTTTTATCCTTTCCTTACTGATTTATTTTTCAAAGGTGACAACAAGTATTTATTAGTAGTTTTTTTCTTTACGCTATTCGGACCTTTGGTAAAGAAAACATTTTATTTTTTTTTGTAAAAAAAAAATTTTTTCCATCACTTATTAAAAGTACAATTTATTTTGAGATGTTTGCAAAAAATCAAGAAAAATTGCCACATATCCTAAACAAGACTTTCTAGGTACAAAGACGTGGGAGGGAATAAACACTCAACACCAGTGAAGTTGATACAGCACGACATGCCAAGATGCCATAGTAGATGCCACAATAATTAAAGCCAACAATGTGCCTATGAAGAACAACCCAACTCTTCACAACAGAGACGACACATTGAAGATCGCTCATTGGGAGAGAGGGCACTGAGGCAACCTTTAATAGTTTCATAGGATTGTCCAGCAGACGGTTTTTATGGTTTTTAATAAATTGAGAAACTTAACAAAAGACAAACGAATACGAGTAAACATAAAAAATAATAACAAACAATGCCTTCACTATGACTACGGCCCTCTGAAAAGGTCCACAAGGCAATAGCACGCTATTTGAAGTCCCCTTCTTCTACTACCTGCTCCAGCTTCTCCGGGTCCCCATTTTCCTGTGGTGTACATGCAAAAATCCCCTTAGTTTTGTTTTCATAGCAGTTTGGATCTTTTGTTTCGTTGTGGAGTTCCGCGCTCGTTCTTCCTTCCGTGGAGTTCTTATTTCAGCCATTATTTAGTCACACTTATGGTTTACTTGGAACTGTGGTCCGTCTGCCGCTGCTGTCTGCCCGTGGTGGTTTTTGTCTGTCTCCTTCGTTTCGGTGTTTTAGGGGGGCTTTGTTTTGTTTTGTTTTCGCGAATGAAGAAAACGAACACAAAAATGTTTGTTTAGTTTGACCGTTAAAGACGAGTTTTGTTTTGAGTTGTCGTTATGTCGGGCGCTCGCGTATCTTCTCCATTCGTTTTGTGCTATACTCTTCCTTTGGGCCATTAAAGTTTAAAACTTTTTATTGCATTTAGGAAAGGGTTACTGACATGAACCTTGAGTTTTAACGCAAAAACACAGAAGAGAAATACAGAGAAAACTCGAGACAGAGACATTAAAAGAGAGGTATAGCATTGTATATTAGGTCGGGGTGAAATATGTAATCAGATAGATTTTATACATTCACTTTAGTAAAGGAGGGTATACGAGTATATCATTTGTTACGGCCAAAAGTGTAACACATCGAAGAAGTTATCTAATAACCTAAGTATGTTCGGCGTAAATCAGTTTTAGGACATTTAATGGTGATTTCGGCGACGCGAAATTCTGAAAAATATTTGCCCTTTTCAGGTGGAACTGATGTAGTCCCTCGAATTAAACTTAGTTCCTATTTCAAAATTCCAAAATGTGGTATAATAGTCCAGTTTTCGGAAAAAGGGCAACGAAAATATTGCATTTTTTGCAGAAAATAAATCGCCATAAGTCATTTGAGCAATGTTCGTCCGGCCGTCCGGCCATCCGTCTGTCTGGCATCTCCTACCCGATGTACAATGTTGCATTACTCACAATGTGAGGATATACCTTAGTCGCTTTACCGACTGAAATTTTCTTACTTGTTTTAATGTAGAATATCCTACCAGACAGAAAGACGGACAGATGTAGCTCGAAGTCATAAAACGTATTTCGCCAAATATATTTAAGTCGCTTATATGCACCTCAAAAAAATACAAATGCTTATAAACAAAGAGTAAGGAAAAAAAGGAAGTCGGGCGGGGCCGACTATATAATACCCTTAACATCCCTAGATCTAAAACGATAAACGTAAAATGCGCAGTATTCTTTCATATATCAAGAATCGGAGGGAACAAATATATGGGAGTAAAAGTAATCTAAATAGATTTTCATCAACTTGGATTAAAACCCCTATTTCTGTCATATTATATAAAGATCGGACATAAAATACAGTTTTAATAGCGTTTAAATACTAAATAGGCAGGAACATATCTATGTCGATTATCCCCAATTTAAGCAGTATTCGTTCCTAAATTAAGAAACTTTTTTCAGGCAAATTTTGTAATGATGGGAAGTGAAGAACAACTTCTATAGCGCTTTGATACAAACTCGGGAGGAACATATTTATGTGGGTTTCTCTCTGTCAATTTGTATACAGATGGTAAAAAAAGTTGCTTATACGAGTACAGTACATATATGCCAAAACGAAGGTACCTTTATATGGGTCAGAATATTTAATATCGACCTATGAAGTTTATTTTTGGCTATAAAGTTTATAAACAGTTGCAAAAAAAAATCACGCCATAATTTTTTTCAATTTTTTTCCAAAATGAAATGGGCATTCAAAATTTAAAGAAAATAAAAATTGTACGGCTGAACAGATGTTTCAAAAAAAGTAATATTTGTTTTAAAGAGAACATAATAGGCCAATTTTTTTGGAAATTTTTTAAAAAAAAAGTTTAACGAATATTTTTTAAAAATAAAGTTGCTCCCCTTCGATTTTCTTTAAATCTACACAATATTCGTTGCACTCTCATAAATCCAAAACAATAATAATATAGGTTCAGCCGTTCGAGAGCAATTACAAATGCCGTAAAATTTTTCCAAAATTTAAATGCCCATAAATTGTAAAAAAAAGATAGCGAGACCTTATATTTTAACATTTTGCAACTAAATGTTTTTAGAAGTTTTTTGTTAATGATCGACATAATTTTAATTTTATTAGATTTATTCAATGTTTTCACATTCCAATTGTTCAGCTTTTTCGATCAACTCTTCCTTTCGAAAGAGAGGTTTTTTGTGGTGTATTAGAAAAGATAAGACGACACTACGCGGAGCCATGTACATAAACACATACCCTTATACGTATTTCAGTCCTGTGCGGGCCGTGCAGCCAAAATGACTAGTTTGTATATAGAAATGTACTAGTTGCTTTTTACTTCAAACTAGTAACATATCTGTCCTTTTTTCATATAACGAACTATCGATTTTAACATAGGCACCCAACTAGTTCATTTGTTTACAATTCAGTACTAGTTAATCACCATTATCGGGAATAAAATTCCACACGGAATTTGTTCCCTTTTCAATGTGCAATTTAGGGAACAGGGAACAAATTCCGTGTGGAATTTTATTCCCGATAAGGGTGAATATCTAGTTCAGTTATTACTATATTTGTGAATAAGAGAGTACAAGATGGTGGTGGGATAGAGAAACATTTACTCTGCCACCACCAAGCAAGTACTTGCTCCATAAAGCAGTTCAATCGTTTTTGCTTATTTCTCTGCTGCCGACGGTTGAGAGACGAACGAGTCGATCTGCAACCACCATGTAGGTACCAAACAAGTACTGTTAAGCAGCTCAGATAATCGTTTTTGCTGGCAGCGATGCGAATGGGTCACATTGCAACTAGCTTATGACTGGTCCAATGCGCAACTAGAAATGATTTTAGCTGCAGGGGGATATCATCAGAGGGACCTATACATGTCACAGTGTGAGCTTGTAGTTGTGGCGATCATCACTTGTATATATACCAATCTACAAAGAAATTTGCATATGGGAATTACATACCTACGAAGAAAGCTTACAAGTCACACAGCCAAAGATCCAAGCGAGACTTAAATTCACCATTTTCACCACCCATGTGACTGGTAAGGGTTGCCAGTTCGACACAGTTGTCTCTACACCAATCGCCAGTAGATGGCGTGGAATCTGAGATTAGTTGGACGATTAGAATGACTTTAATACATTTCAGTAAGCATAGTATTTTTTTGTTGAATACCAAAACGAACAGCTCATAACTTGAATAAGTTTTTCAAACAGCTTCTTATTTGTCATGAACCAGCTGATAGGGGTACCAAATTGTAAATATGTATACAAATTGACAAATGTACATAATTCCTTGATTTCTTGACTTAAATAAATAATAATAATAAATGTAACAATCATCTCTATGGTGCTACAAGCAAATGTACAAAGTCATAATACCCTGTACCACAGTGTGCGGTGATCCTATTATATTTCACGGATTAGTGCAGATTAAGGGTTGCGTATAAGCGTTAAGTGCTTATAAGCGGGATATACACGTATAAGTGATAATTGTAATGTAATTCTGTATTACTTTTGCAATGTCGTTGATTACTTTTGTCTATCTTTATATAAAAAAATCCTTTGTACGTTTATTTGTAAGGCTTGATCTCCGAAACCACAAGAGCGAATGGGCTAACAATTTAGCAATAGGTTCAGTTTGGGGTCATCTGTTTATTAGAATTATTTTCACCGTGTTAAGTTGGGGAGTGGTCAAGATATTTGCAAAATTCGCATTTCCAGAGCGATTTTACTGAAATTTAAAATGATTTGTGGTTTGTCTTGATAATAGTTTCTATGTATGATTCTAACCGGTAGATGGCGCTTTAGTAAACTTAGTGTCAATATAATTTTTTTTTGATGATTTTTTCCTGATACTCGGTATGTATGAATTTTTTAATAAATAACAAACCAATACGTGCCAAACATAACGGGAAGGACGTCTGCTGCGGTCAGCTAGTAGTCTGATAAATATTGATCGATTTTTTGCCACTAGCAAAAAAATACCCCAATTTCATATAATAATATTTCTCTGAAAGTGAGGTTATACACACGGGGCAAAATCGCATTTTTTGATATGTTTGAATCGAAAGAAAATATATTTGGAACACAAATTTTTAAATATTTTATATTTCTTAGCAAATAAATTTTATTTGAAAATCAATAAAATATATTTGGATCGCATATATTGGTATATTACAACAAATTATATTTGCAAACTAAATTTCTCAAATAAAATATGTGTTTAAATACAAATAAAATTATTATTTAGGAAATTTTCCAAATATATTTTATTTAAAAAATATTTCCAAAACTTTTGCTGAGTTTTTCAAATTTCAGTTTCCCAGTTATGATACCATATGCAGCATTACCTTCTGTTTTAAATCAATCATTTAAAATTTCTGAGTATTCCAAGCCATCATTAGTTGTCAATTCTCTAAGTACTTTATATTGACCCAAGATTATATGATTTCAATTATTATTTTTTTTACGAACATTAAAAATTTCTAAAAATTTAACTTTGAATTACTGAAAAATTTGACACAATTTATGTATTTTATGAATATTTAAATGCAAATAAATATTTGTTTCACAAATAGCAGTCACATTGGGATGTAAACAAATATTTGTTTAGAACAACATCTTCCCAAATACACAATTTTTGTATGTACCAAATATTACATGCTTAGAGTCTACCCTAAACATATGTATGTTTCAAGCCGAATATGTTTGGGACAATATACTACAGAAGCGATTTTTTTTAAGCGTGCATCTGTAGGCTTTCTACCCGACTGAGATTTTCTTATTTCTTTTTTCCATCGTTCTGGAAATTCTATTAAACCTCATTCATGGTCATTTATTGAAAAATATGGATCATTTAAAATGTTTCACAACAAATTGCACGGGTATTTTTCTGTTGTTATCTCCAAATCGCCCATGGTAAATCAACAAATGTTACATCATTTTAATTATACAACCATTAATTTGTCTGTGCACGCAAAGTGTCAACACCACAAAACCCTGAATTCATTAACGCGTCGATTTTTATTTTGTAAACAAAAGCAAAGCGAGTCCCAAAACGCCCAGAAACTCAATTTGAATTTCAAACTCCAAAAATTGGATATGCAATACCTCAACCCAACGCTCGTACACACACACGCACACACAGTCTCTGAATGAAGGCATAAACGGATGACTCACGACGTTCCACTTCCACCACGGCAACTGCGATGGAGACGACAATGATGAACGTCGGACGACACGTGCTTTAGTGGCTAGGCAAAATCTGTGTTATTTCTTCGATGGTTCCGCATTGGCCTATTCCGCATTAGCTTATTGTACAAATTATTATTATTGATTAATCAACGATGGATTTCCGTTAAAATAGTTACCATCTATGCTGCATATTCTGCGGTATATTAACACATCCGCTTTCTGTCGAGTTCTTTCCCGACACTATTCTATCAGCTCTTACATATGTACATATGTATGGATGTGGGTTTTTTATTTTATTTTCCCATGTTTTAAAAGTTGTTTTTCCCTATTTGAATGCCGAGAACGTGCTTAGCATAAGGCTAAGTTCTAGAGAGGCCAAGTGGTGGTAGAGTTTGTTTGCAATACGTTATGCATATTTATGCATTTAATTCAAAAACATCAAAGCTTTTTTGGAGTTTTGTCTTGACGTCTTGCCTTGCATCGACAGACTGAAATATTAAAGACCTTCTTAATAAAAAATAAAAACCTAGTCATAGGACTGCGTCCTTTTCAATAAGCCAAACATAAATCAAAAGATTAAAGACACAAACTTGAGAAAGAGCTAAACAATGCGAGCGTTATTCATTTTTGGTACAAAGTCTAATATTTGTAATGGATGTGACAATTCACCCATTTTTTTCTCCAGTTGATGACAAAGAAGAAATATTTACATATATATGAAATTAAAGAATATTCAGCTAAGAAGTATAGGTGTTATAATAAATGATTCAATATTTTAAAATACATAACCCTTTGCGGGAGAGGTACCAAAAGAAGTGATCCCCTGATTTATAGGACGGACATAGCTTAAATGACTTAAATGTACTGAAAGATATTTTCACGAACCATATATACGAGGGCGGTCCAAAAATTAGCCGACCTAACAAAAAAAAACACAACAAATTTGGGACATTTTTTCATTATTTCTCAACATAATCTCCTTTTAGCTCGATACAGTTTTTCCATCGTTCTGGCAAATATTTTCTGCCGAGCCACTTTTTCACGTTTGGAAACAATAAAGAATCCGAGGGAGCTAAATCTGGCGAATAAGGTGCGATCTGGAGCAATTTAATTCATTGAATTTGGCCATCGCAATAGTAGATATGTGAACTGGTGCATTGTCTTAATTGTGAGCAAACGCGGCACCCATCTTGTTCTCATCATCAAATTTTCCTTCGTTGTTTAACACTTTTTGAAATGCCCATGACTTCAGCTAGCTCACGAACATTCAACCGATGGTCATCTAATACCATTTTTTATTTTTTTTAACCATTTCTGGCCTGGACACTGCAATTGGTCGGTGTTCGCCTTGGCAGCTCGTACGGCCCGTTTAAACTCTGCCACCCAATATTTTATAGTTGTAAACGAAGGAGCAGAGCAGACTCCCCCAAAATACAATTTAGATCGATTTTAATATTGGTTGGACTGAGCCCTTTCAAATGATATGTAATACAATAACATATCGGCGAAAAAAATTTTTTGCATGTTTACAATTTCACTGAAATCGTTTACTTTTGAGTGCTCGGAAAAAATCTAAACAACGTGGCGCATTGAAACTTAAAACATGTTTAGAAGGTTGCCACTTTTCACGAAATTATTTTTCTTTTTTTTTCAAATCGGCCAATTTTGGGTCCGACCTCGTAGGGTCTTAGGTCACTCCATATATGCCACAACAACAGCAACTATGTAACTGGTACGACTACGGATACGAAAACTAATAACGATATGATTAAAAGGAAAACGACGGCGATAACTAATACATGAGGATCTAAGCCTAACAAAAAACCTAGTGATCCAAAGTCCTCTTCTAAAGCGCCAGTACTACCTGGTACATCGGTTATCTACCCGACCTTCAAAGAAGAAGTATAATGATCGGCGCATGACCCTCTGGATGCAGACTTGAGAAAGCCGACAATGCATTTCTGTTCGCAAGCAGAGAAATTTTATAAAGTGAAAAAATTGATACTTTAAGTTCCATACAGTAGTCAGTTAAAAGGTTGCGCTCTTCAGGTGAACCAGCACCTTCCAAAAAGACAAAAGTGTTCAGTCGAAACGCTGGTCCTCGAACCTTCGCTGACTTCACTTAGGAAAGCTTGTTACTGGCGGTCATCAACAAGAGAGAAGAAGACGGCGACATTCCCAAGGTCAAGTGGAGTGATTTAGAGGACGCGCAGCTGTGCTTTGTTATCTAGGAAATTCTTAAGGAGCTGCCGGGTCCAACCCCGACTGTGACGTATCAGGCTGGTATCAGGGACACATTAAACAAATACAGATCCGAGATATGCGCTCTGTTGAGTGATACCTCTGCGTTTTGAAGAAGATTGATGGAATCTGACCGGATGCAGCAATGTATGGAGAATGTGGCACTGAAGGAGGTTATCCCGTCTCGGTCCAAGGTAGATGCATGTATAAGTATTTCTGCTACACAACCTGATACGGAATCCATCATGAATATTCTGAAGGTCTGCAATCCTGGCCTTCCAACTGCTGCTGGAAGGTCGGGCGATTGGAATTGGGGGAAAGGTCTCGAAGGTACGTAGTAGTAAACCTTAATGCCGAGTCTCTATCTCACCTCGCCAAGTCCGATGGCAAAGTGTCATACGGATTCAGCAAAATTCATCTTAAGGTGTACAAGAACGATAAAGGAGGGATTCGAAAAAGTACTCTACCAGATAACACTGGTGTAGTATCTGAAGAGTGCATAGTAGTATCTGAAGTAGAACCTCACTCCTCTCAAGTGTCCAAGCTGCATTCGGCGGATCACACTGGCGTTTCATCGTTTTTCGATGCGATTGGACGCGTGGAGATCTTCATAACCGGATCGAATGATTCCTTTGGGCGATGAGTCGCGTGACTATGAGTTTCTAGCACAGATCGGCGGCGAGGTAGATATAACGGTGGCGAAATCTGACCATGATTCTATAGTTAAATCTTCACCACACTAAAGCTGCATCCGCTGCACTAAAAGCCCTCATGATGCAAGGAGAGGCAAAAGTGGTTATAAATATACCTCGGATTTTTGCATATTTTTAATTTTTCTGCCGATTGGAATCAAACACTGTATTTAGACTTTTTATCGTTCAAGTATAGACAATTTTTAGTACATATCGAAAATATGCAAAAAAAAATATTTGACAGACAAAAGTCTAAATGCAAAAATCCCAGGTCTGATTATAATACAGGAACCATTGAGGGGAGATGTGGTTTGCGGGTTTATGGCGCCTAGATTTAAGCTGATTCAAGGTACCGATCTGGCGGAATCTAGCGTTTCAACCTTTTCGGATGCGCCTGGATGTGTGGAAAAGCTGTTCGTAACAGGTTCGGAAGAATCCTCAGGGGATGAGCTTCTAGCGCATCGACGACGAGTAGATATAACGTGGTGGCGAAAACTGGCCATTGCCCGGCATATACGGAGAAATCTCCATCACTCCAAGGCCCCATCTGCCGCACTAAAGGCCCCCTGATCGAAGGAGAGGTAGATGTGGTTCTAATACCGGAGCATATGGCTGTGGTTCTAATCCAGAAAGAAAATATGGTAAACTAAGGACCCCTGAATTTAAGCTGTCCATTTTTCTCGAAAAAAAATGTATGTGTGAAATTACAAAAAAAATCAAAAAAGATTGAAAACAAACAACTTTAGTGAAAATTGAGACCAATTATGTTGTTGTTGCTTTGTATTATTTAGGTTTTTTTATTTTGATTTAAAGAATTAATTGTTATTATGAAATAAATGTATTTATTTATCCTCTAGATCAGTTTGGATTGCAATGATTTGCAAGCAAGGTCTTGTTTATTTATATTTTTCCATTGTCGACCTTCAATTGGTTGCAAACAACATTTTTATCATCCAAAAAAAAAAAACCAACGAAAACTCAAAGGCGGCTAAATGTCAATACACACACCTGCATTTTTCAAATGTTTATACTCGTCGTCGTTCATGGTCAACAAGAATAATCAGTTCAGAGGAGTTTCAATTTTAAAATACGAAAATCATGAAAGAAATTTTATTGAATGAGTTACTAAAAGTTTTGGGGAATTTCAAATATGAAAATGTCAAGATGCTATCAAAGAAGTGATGGATTCCAATGAATTGAATTCATATGAAAACAAAAGACTTAAGACGTAAACCGGTTCCAAAAAATCATAAAAGATGATGATAGCAATGGCTTCAGATGGACTGATTCAATGAGGCGTTAAAACAACACTATAAAATGTGTAATTTGTTGTTATTTAGGATTAATCTTCACTTAATTGTTGGTTATTTTTTGGACTCAACTCGAGAATAGGTCAGACAAGTAGATCAAAACAAAAATCATACAGTAAGAAGATAACCCATCCGAGAGATATTCTAGTTTCAGTCACGAACGAATAGGATTCAGATTTTAACGAATTAAGGTTTTGACGTATTCTGAGATAAATTCAAGAAAATGTTGTTAATGTTACAGTTAGACAAGACATTTAATCAAAAATTTCAAAAAATGTTTGCAAAAACTTTTTTGCATTTGAAAATTCGAACTTTTATTCGTAACTAAAGAAAAATTTAGACCAGGAGCGATTAATCATCTTAGTAAGTTATAGAATTTGGATTAAATCCGAGATAGAGCAGATGTTACATTTTTTAAATTTACTAGTATTTATTAAAATAGGAAATTCAAAGTTCTAAAATGTTTGGCTGGATTTGAATTTGGTGAATGTATGATAATGGCCGATTATAAAAAAAATATATTATTTTTCTAGCAGAATTGCTAGCAGGATTCAACCGTATACTCATATATTTTGAAGTGAATTTCTTTTAAAAATAGCTGAAATGATGATATCTGGAAAATGCTTTTAGAAAATCCACTTCATTTTAAAAAAAATATTAAATAACACATCAATTTATTTGAAACAAAATTCTTGTTTTTTTCAGCCTCTAATCTTTGGGTAAACATCTTTAAATTCCTTAGGCGATTTCCACTCATTCAAAATACAATGTATTTTTGTGAATTGTTTTTTTTTTGTTCTTGTGATTTTGAAAAATTCTCGTATCTTTGTGTCTTAGTTCCAAGAATTTCATATGATTCAGTTGAGGTTTGTGTTTAATGTCCGCCATCTAAATCCAAAATAAAAACAACAGCCTGGGAATCTTCGAAATACGTTTGTATTTTCTATGTGGTTGGTGGTGGAGATAGGTGGAGGAAGTTCGTTGCGCATCTCTCGGTCTCTCTGTGGCTGGGTTTCTTTGGGTGTTTCTTAGGAATTCTGGTTTCTTAATAAGCTTAAGGGGCACACAAACACTGAACACACTAGTAACACTGCGAACATCGGCCTCAGCTTCAGCTCTAGCTCCAACAACTGATCATGACTACACATTTGATATTGCTGTAGTTGTTGTTTTCTTCCTGTTGTTGTGCAGATATCACAACAAAACAAAAAACAAAGTAGCACAAAACGTAGCATAAAATCATAATGACATAATGACTTTTCATGTGCGCACTCGTACATGAAAGCGATTACACTGTGCGACAAGGTTCAATACTGGGTATTTTATTGAATAAAATAGTATGTAAAGTTATTAGTTTGGCTGTGTGTGAAATGGACAAAAAAAGAAAAATTTGCGCTATAAATTTTCCAACATCATATTGAGAAGAATTGGCGAAGTTCCCCGCCCCTTTTGGTACCACTCACACAAAGGTATCATTTTGTATAAAAATCTTTTATAGTATCTACGGACCAGTAACAAATTTACATTTGTTGCCACTCCTCTCTTGTTACATCCCACACAAAATGGCTAAATCATACCAAAATTGAAAGCTTCATAACCTGCACATGAACACTACAATTCGGTACAGAGCAATGTCTTTGATGTATCTACTGTTCAGCGTAAAATAGGCATATTCGTCAAGCCACTTCTGGTACCCCTTACACAAATTGTTTTAGACAACAATTCCAATGACTATAGAGTGACAAGAAAGGATCAGGTTTTTTTGTTAGCGTTCTGGCATCTCATACCCGATATACAATATTAAAATACTCACAAAGTGAGGATATACCTTAGCCGGTTTAGCCGACTGCAATTTGCTTACTTATTCATTTAATTGTAAAACACAACAAAAATTGTCGAATTATATTTTTTAGTTCATGACATTTATGTATGAAACACAATATTTATCCTCCTACATCACACCAAAAAAATTGCCATGACTTTTTCGCATAGTTCGAACTGTTCATCATTTATAACGCGTATGATTTCGTTCTTCAGCTCTGGAATAATCTCAGGCTTATTGGCATAGACCATACTTTTCACGTATGCCCAGAAATAGTGTTAAATCGTAAGATCTCGGGGGGAATTTTATCTTGATATTTCGTAAAATAAAGCATCCTGGGAACTTTGCCATTCTCTTGAAACTGCATATTGTCAAATCCATGTCATCTGATTCAGACCATAAAAAATTTGTTATCATGTCACAATAACGTTCTTCGTACACCGTAACAGAGTTACCGGCATAGCAATATTTTCGGCCAAACGAGCTGTACGAAGACCCACGGGTGTTGTCACGTTTTGCATCGACCCAGTTTCTTCGAATTTCTAAACGGCAGATTTTTTACTTATATGGTCGGTTATGCTGACCGAAGAAATATCGCAATGCGCAAAAGGCATTTTTGTAACCCGTTCGGATCACATTCACGCGTTCATTCGTGGATATTACTGTTATTATAGTTATGTGCGGTTAATTATTTGTGCAAAATTATCCCTTTGTATGGAAGGTAGCAAAATGTAATATTAATTGTCATTTTCTGGGCAATTAAGAACACTAGAGCGAAATGGGAGGGTTTTTTTCACTTATTTTTCGTAAAAGTTTTAAATTTTCTCAACAAAACTTTAACCGGGTATATATCCTTAAATAATAGCCTTAGAATATCGCCTATTCTTGTGGGTGAGGCACCAGCAGGAGGGCATGGTCAATATGCTCCATCATTGAACTTAACCTGGGATATGAGTAACTTTTTTCGCATACAAAGAAAAGGTAAAGTGCGCTTAATTATTTATGCAAAATTATCCCTTTGTGTAGAAGGTATCAAAATGGACTATTAACTGTCATTTTCTGGGCAATTAAGAGCACTAGAGCGAAATGGGTCGGTTTTTTCACTTATTTTTCGTAATAAATTTTAAATTTAAATCAGCAAAACTTTAAATGGGTATAAATCCTCAAATATTAGCCTTGGAATATCGCCTATTCTTGTGGGCGAGGCACCAGCAGGAGAGCATGGTCAATATGCTCCATCTTTGAACTTATCCTGGGATACACCCAGGAAAATAGTTGGTTGGAATTCGATTGTAACAATAAAAACATAGCACTAGCAACAAAAAGTATATTGCCTACACCGTCTGTCGGTTGTATTTATATATAAATAGTTGATACAACAATAATAATATGGATACGATCAAATGAAAATGCTTGCAACTAAATCGATGTTTGTATCAATCGAATTAAGATTGTTTTTTTCATTGACACTCGGTTAGTTGTGGTAACCAATTTTAAACTTTTATTATAGTACCATATGATCAATTTTTGGTTGTGACAACCAATGTATTATTCTTGACAACAGAAATTGTAACAATAGACCAAATATTATTATTGCATCGAATAATTTAATTTCATTTCATTTATTTAAACATAAATTACAATATGCATATAACTAAGCTTTTTATCCCAGGGTAAAAAACTACTCATTGTAAAAAACTACTCATTAACAGAGTAGTTACTACAACAGAAAAAATATTAATAAATAATCATTTTTTGGTTATCCTAATAATTTCCCAAATATAGAATAATTAAATATATTTTGGGAAATACAACCGAAAGATTGGTTGCTGTCCTTTTCTTGATATATGACAAACAAAAAATAAAACAAGTAAGAAAGTTTCAGTCGGGTAAACCGACTAAGGTATACCCTCACTTTGTGAGTAATGTAATATTGAATATTACTCGAATTATTCTGTCAATTTGTGTGGGAGGTACCAGAAGTGGTTTATCAAATACACCTTTTTTTTGCTGAACATTAGATATTTTAAATTCATTGCACTGTACCGACTTATAAGCATTTATGTGCACTGGTATAAACGTTATGAGACATTAAATTGTGGTATGATTTGGGCATTTTGTGTGGGAGGTACAAAGAGGGGCGTGGCAATAACGCCCATTTTTCACAGGGCTATAGACAACAACACCCAGCATACAGTCCCTGGACTGTAGGCAATATAAAAGCATAATACTGTACAAAATTTCAAGTATTTTTATACACTGTTATTAATGTTATAAGCTGTTAACTTTTGTGCAAAATGGTGCATTTGTGTGGGAGGTACCAAAAGGGACGTGGCGACTTCGCCCATTTTTCTCGAGTTGATAACGACTAATGAGCTAATACTATGTGTGGAATTTCAAAAGATTCGAATAAGTAGTATAGCAGTTATTAAAGAATCAATATTTCACAACATTTTAACCCTTTGTGGGGGAGGTACTAGAAGGAGTGGACCAATATGGCCCATCTTCGAACTTAGCCGGAGATAGAAACAAATATTACCACATACCAAATTTGAGGTCAATCGGTTACTCCTTTCGAGAGTTATCGTGCGCACCAGCCAGCAGACACACAGACAGACAGACGGACGGACATTGCTCATTCGACTTAAAATGACCCAAAACGGATTTCCTCCGAACATACTTGGGGTCTTAGGTCACTCCTTCGACGTGTTACACTTTTTTCCGTAGCAAATGATATATACCCTCGTCACACTAAAGTGAGGGTATAATTATTCTACATAAACATGGATTCAAGGGAGTGGCTGGATTATTTTTTGACTTTTCTAAGGCCTTTGATCTAGTTCAACATGAGATCTTAGTAAGAAAGTTAAGAGTAATTGGATTTTCAAGCATGGCTCAAGCATTATTTAAGGATTACCTTCATAATAGAATGCATTACGTTCAAGTTGGACAATCGAAAAGTAATATGTTGCCAGTTAGCCATGGGGTTCCTCAAGGCAGTGTTTTGGGCCCGTTGCTGTTCAAAATTTATATAAACGACTTGAAAAATATTAAATTCTATGGCAAATTGATTTTATTTGCTGACGATATCTGTTTTTTGTATAAGTACAATCATGAGAAAGTTCTTAAAACGCAAATGGAATACGTTGCTGCAATATTAACGGAATATGCACGATTAAACAAATTAGTACTGAATTGTGGGAATACTAAGTTTATAAGGTTCAAGCCCTACCATAATACAAATGATGGTGAAATGATAGTAAATATAAATGGCACGTCAATTCCTGAATCAGAGAGCGTAAAATATTTGGGTATACGATTGAGCCGTAATTTGTTATGGGACCTTCATATTTCGGATGTCAAAGCTAAGATTTCATCTGCTATAGGAATTCTTTATAAATTTAAAAACAAATTTAGCACTGACATAAAAATGATGATATACCAATCTCTCGTGCATTCTCATTTGACATACCTGCCCATCATATATGGATGTAGAAGAAACAACTCTCTTAGTTCTTTGCAATCAGCACAAAACAAGGCTTTAAAAATTGTATATAACTTACCTATGC
Organism: Eudasyphora cyanicolor; assembly: GCA_963930755.1. NCBI lineage: Eukaryota > Metazoa > Arthropoda > Insecta > Diptera > Muscidae > Eudasyphora > Eudasyphora cyanicolor. Next base: position 7,218,123 of record OZ005734.1, on the reverse strand, counting down.
GTTACCACTCACTATATATATTTAAATACAAAGCAACCCATGTTTTACCAGTTCTGGGTCTATATGAACAACAAATTTTGACATACATATATGTTTAAGACTATACGAGGATATGGTTCTGAAACGATGCTATTTAATCGGAATATCACAAGAACGGGAAGAAATACAAGGCAAGCTGATAACATTGAAGTTTTAAGATGCCGATTAGAATTAACCAAACAGCGTATTGGCTATGCTGGGCCAATAGAATTTAACAAATTACCTTCTTATTTAAAAAATATTACTATTATTTCAACATTCAAGCACGAACTAAAACACTATCTTTTGCAAAATATAGAAACACTTCTAATATGACAATTTTTATACCCTACACCACACTGTGGTACAGGGTATTATAACTTTGTGCATTTGTTTGTAACACCCAAAAGGAGAAGAAATAGACCCATTGTTTATTATACCGATCGACTTAGAATCACTTTCTGAGTCGATTTAGCTATGTCCGTCTGTCTGTCCGTCTGTCTGTCTGTCCGTCTGTGCATGTATTCTTGTAATCAAAGTACAGGTCGCAATTATGGTCCGATCTCGACGAAACTTTACACATATCTTTCTTTTGGCCCAAGGACGATCCCTATTGAATTTGGTTAAAATCGGTTCAGATTTAGATATAGCCCCCATATATATGTTAGACCCGATTTGACATGTAAGCGCTGTAAAAACTTTATTTTATATCCGATCAGTATGAAATTCGGCAGGAAAAGGTTTCTTATTACATGAATGAACTCTGTTAAATTTGGAAGAAATCGGTTCAGATTTAGATATGGCCCCCATATATACGTTACCCCCGATTTGACATGTAGGCGCTGCAGAGACTGTATTTTATATGCGATCAGTAAGAAATTCGACAGAAGGAGGTCTTTTTACATGAATGAGTAGTATTCAGGGTAGATCGGTTCAGATTTATATTGATTTTCCTCCTGATTTGGTATCAGGAGGCTATAGAAGTTGTATTTTACTTCCGATCATTAAATTTTTCCAGAAAGATGTTTCTCAATTTAGGAACGAATATTGCTTAATTTAGCGATTATCGTTTCAGAATTAGATAATATGTTTCTACACATTTACCAATTATTCCAAATTATTATGGCAATGACCCTTATCGCATTGTTAGGGAGGTGTAGGGTATTATATAGTCGGCCCCGCCCGACTTTCTGCCTTTCCTTACTGGTTTTTTCTAAATATTGTTACCTCATTATAATAGTTATTCATGGAATATAAATATGATATTTATTAAGCACTATAATATAGTTGCCAATTAGCCTCTAAAAAGCCTACCAGGCGCTGAGGCGTTATATTCAAAATTGTATAAACGATATTGCAAATAAATATAAATAAAAAAAAAATCTTCAACATTTTGTTCAAGAACTGTATAATAATGTGTGGAATGCAGAATATGTTGTGCAAAATGTTTTACGTAAATAACAAAATAAAAGCAACAATCATGAAATTGAAAGCACAGGGTTAAGAGATATTTGCATAAAAGTTTTGTGTTTTTTTTTGGTGTACTAAAATTTGTGTCAAATATTTCCACATCTCATAATAGTGATGAATTTGTAATATGGGATTTTTAATATTGTTATGAATTGTTTGGTTTTTTGTTCAATAAATAAAATAAAAATTAATGAAAACTGTTTTTTATTAATTGTCGGTAGTATATAACTGACAAATTGTCAGAACAACCATTTTTTTAAAACAGTTGGTTGTGGTAATATACAACCACTTCCGAAGTTGACGCAACCAAACATGATTGTTGTCAACATGGAAGCAGAAGTATACCACATTCAAAATGTTGGTTGTCCTCATGGAATCGCATGCTAGTAGACAGAAATACCAAAATGCGATTGGCAAATAATTCGATTGAGGCAACCAACAGAAGGTCCAGAGGCGCGATAACTTTTTTAATTAAATTTTTCGAGTGGACCAAAGAGCCTATCTTGCAATGTTAATAGAGACTATAAATTATTAAAATTTATGTAAGATATTTCATATATTACTGAGTTGTAATCATTTGTGCGGGAAGTACCGAAGGTGTGAACAATATGATTGATCTTCAAAATTAAAGCAAGGTTAATGAAAATATTATCACCTGCAAACATTGACTTCTGGATCAACACTTTCGACAATTAGAGAGCGAACCAACTCAACAAAATTTTTTAATATTTTAATAGTTGCTAATAGATTTTCTGCAAATTTTCTAAAAAAAATACAATTTCTCAGCAGAGCATTGTAAATATAAGAATAGTTAAAAACTGTAATATTTTTTACAATAACATTCGTTATATAAACGACAATTAATCACAGTAAAAATTTGGTAATTTTTTAAAAATTTTGTTAAACATTGCAGCATTGTGTTTTTGCTATTTTCTCCATTTTTCCGCTATACACAGTTTAATACCAAAGCCGGCTTAACTAGCGTCTTGTCTTGTTCTTTTTCTTCTATGCCAAAGTATTAATCGGCGAAAAGAACACAGATAACTGTTGACGATAACGACGGCTCGATTTTGTTTGTTGTGTGTGAATTATGGTCGCTGATTTCATTTAAAAAATGCCTTTCTATGGCGCAAACACTGCTTCTGATATATACTCAATTGAAAAAATTAACTGTTTTGATAAAAATCAAAATCCAAAACCAAACAAATATTTTGCGCATTTTGTTTTAAACGGTGTCGCTTCGGCTCATTTTAGGCTTAATACCTTTTCGGAGGGGGTTTGGGGGAGTCTATAAATAATAATAACTGTATGTGGGATATTATTTTGTTATCACTTCTATTACTTCACATATTATCAAGTAAAAACGCCAAAAGGTTATTGACTTGACAAAAAAAAATGAATAAAGGAAAGAGACACTAATGAAGCGTGAGTTGGAGAATCTGCGAGTACGTGAATAAATGTAAACGAAAGACTTAAGATACATACGCACATGAAATCTTGATTGGATAAAGACGCTGTGCACAGCGTGTCCACATGAACTTTATCTGGGACGTCATACCACCTACTACGTATTTCGATAGGAACACTCATACACTTGTAATTACTAAGCTCAATATATTGAACTTAGACTTTAGGAAATCACACAAATATCTAAATATATATGATTATGTTATATTCGTATTCTACTAAATACACATATCCGTGGTTTTTAATGTCAATTTGTCGTAAAATGACAGAGAGGTCTTATTACACTGTGTCCCAAAATCAAATATATTTTATAAGAATTAAGAAAATTCACCCACTCTGCGAGTAATGGCAAGTCGTGTGGGAGTTGCCAGAATATTGGAAAAAAATTTTCACTCTGTGTTAGTATATGATCATTGGAAATTTTTTATAAAATACAACATACGAAATCATTATTATGATTGCTACAGAAGTTATGGGAATGTTGTGTTTGAATGAATCTGTCCATTTGTGTGGGAGATATCAAAAGGGCCGTGGCAATAATGGCAATATATCGTCGGTTTAATGCTATTTTGGTCCATACGCCATTTTTGTGTTTTTTGAGTTAGGAGTTGATACTATGGGTTTAAAGCATGCTCTTTCATAATCTGCAATCATTTTTTTCCTATCTCGTCTAGTTTTCGAGATATTGGTAGGGTAAATCGATTTAACTCTGATTTACGGGAAATAATTTTGATATTTTTGTTCTATGTCTCCATTTTTTCATCGCCCTATATTTTTTGCTCACTATTTTACGTTCTCTGTAACTCTTCAGTCCCGTTTTTACTCAAACAATAAATTGCGTTTTTCTCCGTTCATAAAAAATTGCGTATGGAACGAAATAGCATTAAAACGACGATATACCGAACTGTAGGTACTATTAAAGCATACACTGCACAAAATTTAAAGTATTTGTGTGCACTGGTATTAAAGTTATAAGCAGTTAACTTTTTGTACAAAATGTTCCATTTGTGTAGGAGATACAAAAGGGGCGGGGCCGCTTCGCCATCTTTCTCAAGGAGATAGCGACAGATAACTATTACTATGTGTGAAATCAGTATGTTTTTCACAAAATTTTAATTCTTTTGTGAGGAAGGTACAAGAAGAAGTGGTTTAATTTGGCCCATCTTTGAACTTAGCCTAAGATCGAAAAAAAAATATCACATAACAGTTTCCGTTACTCCTTTCGAGAGTTATCATACGCATCAGATCGCAAACAGAGAGACGGACGGACATTGCTGACACTAATGGCGAATTCCTTTCTGCAAAAAGTGCAACACTTGCATTGCCCTTTTTCCGAACACTGCACTTTTGTGTTACTTTTTTGAAATTTGGTAATTAAGTTACTCGAATTTAGCACAGCAAAAATTTCCAAATTTCAAAAAAGTGATACAATAGTGCAGTTTTCGGAAAAAGGGCAATGCAAGTGTTGCACTTTTTTGCAGAAACGAATTCGCCATAAGTACCATATTACATTACTCACAAAGTGAGGGTTTATCTTAGTCTTTTTACTCAACTGAAATATTCTTAATTGTTTTTTTTTTTTACATTTTACTAACAAAAGTTGCGATAGAAGACAGTATGAAATTCCCATTAATTTGTATACATACATATGTATTTCTTAACAAATTTATTTCAACCTCTCAAAAAGCCAACTTTACAATTCGTACAGCAAATCTAATAATTCATAATTTTTTTTTTTCGTTTACAGATTCGTCATCTATGCCATTGGAAACAACAATGCCACCACCACAAATGGCAATGGAAACCACAATGATACCGCCAGTCGCAGAACACCAACAGCACGAACAGTCATACCCTGCGCCTTCAATGGATGTGTCTTCTTCATCGGGGTCTTTGTCTTCGTCGTCGACAATGGCACATGGTGCTGCAGCAACTACGGAAACAAATCGACTAATTGAGACCACTAATGAAGGAGAAACCTCATTGCCAATGACAACCATTGAACCGATTACGACAACGGAGCCCACAACAACACCCACAGTTTTAGGCGTGCACAACATTTTGAATGAAATCGAAAACAAAGTGGAGACCACAAGCGAAAAGAGACCCCTAGAAGAAACCACTCTGCATATGGGAGAAGATCATCATCACCATCAGCAGCACGACCATGAAACTGGGAAAGACGACCACATACAACATATAACCGAACACAAGACTGAAGAAGAAATGATGGGCGCCACTGATTTGCCCATAACTACGACCGTAAAATCGGACCATCTTTCCGGACACACTCAAGAGCGTATCAATCAAATTTCCGAGGAACTGGATGACGATGTGAAGGATCTAAATAATATCCGACATCCGGTGACACTAATAACTGCCAGCCAAAGTGAAGAAGTTCATGACAAAAATAACGACAGTTCTATGAAATCTTTGGAGGACAATGAGGACCCCTATCATGCCCATATTCTATCGGAGAATCATGATCGTTTGGCTGAACACGAGGACTATCACATGATTTCCAGCACTGAAGATTCTATGGATATGTCATCAGTATCGACGGCCTCCACATCCACCACCACCTCCAGCGCATATCCAAAACCTTTCGAAGAAACTCAAACCGATGAAATTGTTGTCAGCAATGAGAATGAAGCCACTGCCAAACCTATGCTCGCCGACGTTGTGGTACAAAACGAAACCAACGAAGGTAGGGCCAGAGCCATAAACATGAACTACGAGGAAAGCCCTGTAACAACAACCACATCTGCGGGTCCAATAATTAGCATAGTCGAAGGACAACATCACATGATGCACCCACACGATGATCATCAGACACACGATCAACATCATCATCAGTCCCACGATCACGACGAGATGACCTCTACGACCACCACAGAGAAGATGCACAGAGAAATGCCATCTGTTTATGTATTCAATGGCGAGGGTCGTTCCGTTGACTCCTCCATATCGGCTGAAGATGATTTGTCCCATCTGAATTATCATTACAACTTTGTCACCACCGAAAGGGTACACAACGAAAATGAGCAGAAAAATGCCGCCTTCAATGATCTGAGCAATGTCAGCATGGAAGATGACGAGAATGACAAAAGTCAGGAACACAACGAGCATCAGCATCAGCATCACCAACAGCAAAACTTTTTCACCATCAAGGAAAACCATAAGGAAGAGCACTTGACCCCCAGCAGCACCACCACTACTGCCGCACCTACAGTTGATGCCATGGCCAGCTCTACAACCGCTGCCCCTGAGACGAGTTCGACGACACCCATGACAACAACAACGACAACAACAGGGGACTCTACATTAGAGCCTCACATGAAAATAACAGAAATTACTGCAGCTGGCGATATAATGCATCGCGAGTGCTTAGCAGATGGTCAAAGTTATAAGGTAAGTATCGAGCTGTGACTTCCCTACTTCAATGTTTCAGTATTGTTACATCTGTGTTGGAGTAGTTTTCCCCTTATTTTCTATGCAAATAGACGTCATTGAATGACGTCTGCGATGACCCTGTAACTTAACGAGTTTTGTTGTTTTTATGGAATTTACAATGAATGATAAGAGGAAAATTAATTATTTATTCATAGAAAAAAATTGCATGGCGGCTGTGGCATGGATATTTAGGCTACATACAACTAAGGGGTAAAACAAAAGACTTAAGGCACAAACACACCAATCGTTCATTAGCTGCATCTTCATAAATACCCGCAACAATAACAACACAACAACAGCGACGATTGACGACGCCAATGACATCGATCATAATTTTCTTAAGACAAACAAAAGACTTAAGACACATGCACTCATAACAGAGACAAGTGCCTTTTATTTCATTTCGAATCATTTCGTTTATCGCGGAATTCAGTCAGTTGCAGTTTCTAACAATTGCTTTATTTCAGACTTCCTCTATTTTTTCCTGTTTCTTTGATTGCTGGCAACAAGTCGTTTTTTCTCTCTCTCTCCTCGATTTTTGTTATTGTTTGTTTGCATACAGAAATTAAATATTTATGGGGTGTTGCTTTGCGCTTTTTTTTTTGAAGTTTTTGGTAATGTATGTCTTTCATTTCACTATTTTCTGCTACAGACATTTGAATTTGATATATTTTTTTTTTTCGTTTACACCAAAGTATTTCCTCGTTGAGCTAGTTTTATTAGCAGCAACAACAACATGATTTATTTGATGTGGTGAGTGTGTCTCTGAGTTTGCGCGTGCGTGTGTGTTTGGGATTCAAAACGTGTTGATATTATGAATTATGGATAAAATGGAAATAGTTCATTTTTCAAGTCAAAACAGCAACGAAGTTGATCTCAACATTATATGCCTGCACATGTCCGACATATTTCATTTTCGCTGTGGCAGGAATTAAAAAAAAATTATTCGCGGCTAGATATTTCATTTGGGTAAACCAGTTGCGTGAATATACATAGTAGTTAGTTTTGTGGCACAGGCTATGACGTTCCTACCAAATTTGATGCAAAGCGACACTTTCTAGCTTATCAACAATTTGGTTTTTCTATTCATACTTATAATTAAATAAAGCTTTAAACATCAGTCTTAGTTAATTGCACGAAAATAGTTTTTTCCGGATTTAACATTAACATTTGAGGTGTCTTTGCAAAAATGATTTTTTAACATTTGCCGTATGAAGTCTGTGGTTTTCCACATAATTATATTCACCCAATAAGAAAGTACGGGTGTTTTTTTTAGACGTGTACGGGTGTTTTTTTTAGACGTGTGGTTTTCAATCTGGCAATACAGTTTTTGGAGTTGGTTTTTCTTGACAGCTGTCACTTGATTTATGCTCAGTTTGGTTTGCCATTTCATAATGAATGGACTTACCCCGGAACATCGTTTGCAAATCGTGCAAACCAAGATGGCCACCGATCCCGATTTTCACAAGAACATTTTGTTCAGCGATGAAGTTCACTTTTGGATGATTGAGTACGTTAGTAAACAAAATTGTCGTATTTGGAGTAATGATAATCCACAAACCATTGTGTGCTCTATGGGCAGAGGGAATCATTGGTCCATGTTTCTTCAAAAATGAAGGCGGCCATAATGTTACAGTCAATGGGGAACGCTATAGAGCCATGATTAATGACTTTTTCGTGCTTTTGGTTCCAACAAGACGGCGATATGTGCCACAAACCAACGAAACAATCAATTTATTGAAAGAAACTTTTGGTCCGAAATCATTTTTAAAACATAATGGCAAACCCTTATCTTTATAATAAAGCTAAATTCTTGGCCATAACATTTAATTATATGCGTATTATTTCTTCTTGAAAACCACACGGCTTAAAGAACACCCTTTACTTGTCTAGTATTTCGACAAAATTAATTAAACCTAAAATATACGAGTATAGCAAATTAATTGAAGTAATATTTGAATTTTTCTTGTATATATACACTCACGGCCCAAAAATGTAACACGTCGAAGGACTGACCTATGACCCTAAGAATGTTGGGCTGAAATCCGTTTTTTTTTCATTTCATTTATTAATTTGTAATTTCAAAGCCCACTGGACATTTTAAGCCATTTGAGCTACGTAAGTTCTTTCGGCACGATAACTATCGAAAAGGAGTAATCAAATTACTTTGGTATGTATTTTTATCCCCTCACCTTAGAGAGGAGGGTATATATGTACATATCATTTGCTACGAGCCAAATATGTAACACATCGAAGGAGTGACCTAAGACCCTAAGTATGTTCGGCGGAAATTCGTTTTGGGTCATTTTAAGTCATTTGAGCAATGTCCATCCGTCTGTCCGTCTGTCTGTGTGTCTGTGTGTCTGTCTGCTGGCTGGTGCGCACGATAACTCTCGAAAAAAGCAACCGATTGACTTCAAATTAGCTATGCGGTAATATTTTTCTCTATCTCCGGCTAACTTCGAAGTTGGGCCATGTAGGTCCACTCCTTCTAGTACCTTCCCCACAAAGGGTTAACTTTTAGTGAAAGATTGATTCTTTAAAAAATTATATACTACTTACTCGAATCTTCTGAAATTTCACACATGGTATTTGTTTGCTAGTCGCTAACACGTCAAGAAAAATGGGCGAAGTGGCAACTCCCTTTTTGGTACCTCCCACACGAATGGGCCATTTTGCACCAAAAGCTAACTGCTTATAGCTTTAATATCAGTTCATACAAATACTTGAAATTTTGTACAGTGTAATGCTTTTATAGTACCTAGAGTCCAGAGACAAGTGGGCCTTATTGGCACGCCACTTTGGTACCTCCCACAAATATGGACCATTTTGTGCCAAATGCAGCTTATAACTTTAATACCAGTGCATAGAAATACTTGAATTTTGTAAGGTGCAATGCTTTTACAGTATCTAGAGTCCAGAGAAAAGTGACTGTTATTGGTACGCCCCTTTTGGTACCTCCCACACAAATGGACCATTTTGTACCAAAAGTAAACAGTTTTAAACTTTAAGAGCAGTACATACTTTAAAGTTATTAAATGCAATTTAAATTTATAATAACACTGTGCTCGAAATGGACACTTTAAACATGTAACAGAAAGGAGACCATATGGATATACCTATTTCGACCTTGCTGAATCCAATGGAGCTAACCGTTTTTCCAGGTTAGCTCTTGTTTTCGCGATATTCGACCACAAAGTTTGCAAAAAAATCAAAGGGAACCCTTCGAGTATTATTTCTCTCAAAATAGTCAACCACGCTTCTCACCACTTTACCCCCGAAAAAGTGCAATCACATCACCATATGTCAAACGTCATACAAATCATCGACATTTTTAGTTTGTGTCTTTGAGAAAAATGTTCCTCGCGAAAAATTACTATGAGTCTCCTTTCAACATATTTATGCAAAATTAACAGATTTCACAATTTAGCAGGTTTTGTAGGTTACCTTTGAAATTTCCATTAACACTAACGAAAAAATAATTTACAAAAATTTAAGTCAAAAAATTTTATTTCAAATATTTTCTGCTATGAGCAGAAAAATACACACATTATGTAATAACGCGAAATTTGCTTAATTCTCACAAAAGAGTTGAGAAAGGACTTATAGTATTTCTTCGCGAGGAATATTTTTCTCAACTATGTCTACTAAAAATGTCGACGATGTGTATGATTTTTAACATATGATAAGATTTCATTGCACTTTTTCAGGGGTAAGGGGGTGAGAAGCGTGGACGACTGTTTTGAGAAAAATAATTGTCCAAATGTTCCCTTTATTTCCATCTTTGGACTGAAGCGTATATTCCGAAGTCTTCCACTTCAAAATAACCAAAGAGATAAGTCACCTCTCTGATTTCCCAACAAACTTTGTGGGAAATCAAACTTGCGAAAACAAGAGCTAACATAGAAAAATGGCTATTGCCACTGGATTCAGCATGGCCGAAATAGGTATATCCATAGGGTCTCCTTTCTGTTACATTTTTGGACTAGCACAGTGTAATTTAATGAAAACAAAAATATAAACAAATTTACTAATATTTTTTGGGACTCAAGGTGAGGGGATTCATAAGTCGGTTTACACGACTAAACTTTCTTACTTGTTTTCTATCTCAGATTAAATTCGAGAATGGGCCATATCGGTGCACAGCTTCTGGTACTTCCCACACAAAGGGTTAACATTTAGTGAAATATTGATACTCTAATAATTTCTATACCACCTACCAAAATGTTCTGTAATTCCTCACGTATTAATATTTTATCTGTAGCTATTTGCTTGAGAAAAATGGGCGATGTTGCCCCGTCTGCTTTGGTACCTCCCACTCAAAGGGACAATTTTGTACAGAAAGTTAACATTCTATAACATTAATACCTGTACATACAAATACTTGAAACTGTGGGCAGTTTAATGCTTTTACAGTACCTACAGTACAGTGAAAAATTTGCTTTATGGCCATGCCTCTTTTCGATGCCTCCCACACAAAATGGTCAATCATAATTGAATAGCTCTTAAAGTTAATACCAGTACACTTATTTATATATATATATAAATATATATGTATATGCTCCTACATATAAGGAGCATAGGGCCTCTAAAAATTGATTGAACATATTCTGGTTTTGTGCCAACGCCTTCACTTTGCTCCAACTTTTTCCCGCTGCTGTTATTTCGGCCTCTATCTCTCTCCTCGATATGTGGGCAGACGTCCCCTTATGCGGCTTCCTTATGGATTCAATAAGGAAGCCTTAGAAGGGGACGTCTGCCCACATATGGATGGATTCCATTCTATGGCGCTTCTCGTGATGTCATTGTTTGGCCTCCGCAGAGTTTGTCCAATCCATCGCCATTTTCGGGTTTTTATATCAGTGACTATAGGTTTTTGATTGGGCTGTTCCCATAGTCTGTCATTGCATAAAACATTTGGCCAGAAGATGCGCAGAATTCTTCGGAGGCTTTGATTCACGAATACTTGAATTTTTTGAAAATGTCTATGTGCAGTTTCACACCCATACAAAACGTAGATTTTACAATTGTTCACAAATGTTTAATTTCACACGCTGGGACAAGTAGGACGACTTCCATACAGATTTTTGCCGAGCTTTGAGAATGCTATTCTCAATGTCAATGTCAATGTCCGCCAAGGTAGGAAAATTGGTTGACGTTCTCTGTCTGATCATTTCATATTGTAAATAGTTCTGCGATCGACATAAACACTTATAATTTGGGACTGTGGCGTTGCCTTTGAAATATCTACGGTTCAGGGCCATATGCGCACATTTTTCAAGCTCTTTGTGGTACCCCACACAAACCGAAAGATTTATTCGAATACAACCACTTTTGCAATGTAACTTCTGTAGCAATAATTTAAATGTTTTCATATTCTGTATTTTATACAAATTTAGCAATGACTGTGTACTGAGCAAAATTTTCCATCTTTCCGGCTACAAATCAATTATTTTTATAGAAATTTAAAAATGTTCAAAATGCCAAACCTCCAACAACTACAATAAAAATAGTTTTGATAAAAATAGTGATAGATATGGAACTTTCATACCGCCACCTAGAAATTATTTGTAAACTTTTTGAGCCAGCAATTCATGAGAGAGTTATCGTGCGCACTGTCGCCGCCAGTCGTAGCGAACGGACATGTTACCGCAGAGCGGATAGTTTGTAACCTATTACGCAGTACCTTTTCCCCCAATTATTACGCAATTACGTGATTTGTTGTTTTTAATGCATCGGTCTCTGGACAGAAATCTCTGTGCTTATTCTGGAAAGCCTATATCGACGTACCTATTACTGGATATGGGGGTGTCTCCCGCAAAAAATATAATCAAACGAAAAAAGACAAAGGAGATTACAGCGCAGGGGAAATAAAGTGCCGGCGACAAGCGTTGATTCACTCACGAGCCATGTGTCGTCGATATCGAACAATTGTGAGCATGCAATTTCTACGAGCTTTGGTGCCTTGGATCCCGCAGTCGAAAATAAAACACCCAGTCGCAGGCAAAACAAAAGATAAGACCGATGAAGCATGACAGAGCTGTGGCTCTAATCAACCCCAGCCTTTAAAAGCCAGTGGGGACTCTGACTCTGAATAATCAAATGATAATAGAATAATATCGCGATTGTTGCTAACTCAAAGAGACTCTCAGGGGCACAAAGAAGGAAAGTGAATAAGTTGAACCGACAGCGCTGTGAAAGTGACTAAGAAGGAAAAGGGCTCGCCGTATACTTACCAGTAATTCGGAGAAGCCTAACGTAAACGTACAAAAGCAAGTCTCCAATCGGGGTCCTTCGATCGTGAGCGGTAAAGTTGATCCGGTATCGCAGATCAAGTCAACCAAATTATCCGTTAAGGATGAGGCTTTAAACAATAAGACTCTGCAGACACGGTAAAGTCAATTGGCCATAACGAAGGGTAAGAAGACACCATCTTATTCTTAAATAGATAAACAATATTTTCGAGACGATCTATGCTATGACATAATTGATAGCAGTAGCGAATCTGGCAGAATCCCCGAAGAACAAAAGAGTAGTTTCGAAGATTTGGACTACACGAGGGTAGCGAGTACGTCCTCGAATCTAAGGATGAACCACCAATCGAAGTAAGGAGTTGCAAGTTCGAGAGAAGTGTTTTGCTACTAATGGTAAAATCCTCATAAAACTTGTGAATAGCATCCCATCACCTTGGGACGGCGCAAAGCTGAAATTGGTAAGGAAAACCGACATTCCTGAACTCATAAAAACGACTCATATATGTCAAGGGAGTAAGTACCAGTAAGTTCTCATCAGAGTACATACTCGGTATCATTGGCAAACAGAATTCAAAACTTTTCGTGTGAATGTGGGAAGTGTTCTATAGGGAGGATGACAACGAGGGTACTCTCTTCGTGTTGGGCCTAGACTCAGAATCCAAGAACAATCTTGTCATTACGTACTTCTTGATCTGGACAGTCTTTTTCCAAATTTGAAAGGTCCCGATTTGCAGGACAGGTGAATCGAGTTTAAATATACTGTCTAAAGAGGCAAACACTGGTAGTGAACTAATGGAGACAAATAAGACACTGCCAAAAACTGAAGTGGAAGTAGTAGCAATTTTGCAGGGAGTCCCCAGCAAAGGTGGTGATCAAAATAGAAAGAGCCACACAACGATCAATTATGACTTTTGGGAAGCTTTCCTGAACCAATTACGATTAATGGTTATGCTTAAATATATGGTTGAACCTTAATTTTTTTATATGTTTATTTTTATTTTAATAGATTGATAAACATGTCCCATCCCACTAATAGACCACCAAGCTTTTAAAGGACATTAACAAAATTTTGAGCAAAAAAAAACAAAATTACAAATACGGGTTTTTATAAAAAATGACAAAACAAGTTCTAATTTCGCCACAATAAAATCACAAAAAATATTTTTTTGGAATTTTTTATTTTCCTAAAAAAAAGGAAGAAAAAGCTCTGGAAAACACTTTGGGCAACATTTTCTAAATACAATAGCTAATTAGTTACATAGATGGAAAAAAAGAACCGTCTGACCAGAATTTCGAAAAACCAACACCCTCCAACTCCTTAACGCAACTCGTTGATATTTTGTGTAATAACTACTATCGAATAGGACTAAACTCGGTGCAAATTCATCCCGATCGGAAGACATTTCTGTTAAAAATTGTTATGAAATTCCCCATATTTAAAAAAGAACAGTGTCGTTAATATCACTACTTTTCTAAGTTACAGACCTTAAAACCTCACTAAGTTTTTCTTGTCAAATAAATCGAACAATCATAGCGAATCTTCTGGACTTCTCAACAGCTTTCCTTGTGAGCCATTATATAAATTAAGTTTTCCATAGAAACTAATCCGACCGCCAGCATCAATAGGGTTGTGTGCCAACCCCCATTCCTATTGAAATGAGGCATGTGTCTTAAGTCTTTTATTTCGAATCGTAGTTAGTCTGATTAGAAATCATAAAATCGATCGCTTAGTTCGATTAACCTTTGAAAGCTAAACTAAAAAATAATAGAAATACTCATTCCTTTACCATTGAACGATTGAAGATTGGAACGATTTGCTTGAAATGGAGCAGCAGCAGCTCCAGCCAACCTTAGGGGAGGGAGACAGGCAAAGCGCACAAAAGTGAATGCATTCATTTAATATGTGAATGGCATAACTCTTGTTTTGGACTGAATGTTGCACTATTTCTATATAATTTTTGTTGTATTGTCTTGATTGTTTTTGTTTTCAAAAAGCGAACGTCTCACCTCTTTTTCCAGAAAACAAAGTTGAATTGCAAGTGACTCTGTGAGTTGGATTAGTTGTAGACTTTTGTTGGTTTGGTCTGGTGAAAAATCCTCCAAAACCACGAAAACTCAGTCGCCGGCAGTCGTCAGTCGACAAGCCAGTTAGACGCTGTGCTGCTATTGTAAAAATTCAATGCGGCTTTTTCGTTCCACTTGTTTTTTTTAACGTTTTTTTTAGATTTACTTTTGTAAGTATTTGCTTAAGTTACGACTATAATGCAATCGCGTAGTTTTCATAATAAAATCACAACAATGAAATTACAAAAAATACTAACCAAATATGAAGTGAAACAAACAAATAGAGACTGATCTCATAACCGGTCGTCCATATGTAGGGTGTCATTATTTCAGCAAGCTTTGTTATGCTTAAAGTGGGTAGGTGTTTCTTGTTGTTTTTTCTTCTATCTATGTTTTTTTGGGAGTTTGGCATATATTTTATAATGGGACGTATCGATTTTTGGCGATGGAAAGTTGATTGAAGTTGAAAAATGCTCATTGCAAAATTATAGACATTGTATTGGGAAAGACGTAAGAAAATGTCAGTCGAGTAAACCGACTAACGTATACCCTCACTTTGTAAGTATTTAAAGGGTTTCCAACAAGATGTGTTATTTTGGTATTCAAAGAAAAATTCAATTTTTTGATATAAATTATCGGATGTTTATTTTATAATAAAGAGTAAGGTATGCCGTTAATAATGAAAAACAACATCAGCCAAATTTCATGAAATTTTCCGTAAACAAATCGCAAAGTGGCTGCCCTATGTCCTCGATAGCCTCACGATTTGTATCTTAGAGGTCTTGAATCGACGCGGGGCTGTTGGCGTAGACCTTATCTTTCACGTGGCCCCAAAGGAAGAAGTCGCAAGGTGTTAAATCACAAGATCTCGGTGACCAATTGTGATCACCTCTTCGAGAGACAACGCGGTCCGGAAACTTTTCCCGTAACAGAGCAATGGTTTCGTTGCTTGTGTGGCACGTAGCGCCGTCTTGTTGAAAGTAAACGTTGTCCAGATCAATACCATCCAACTCCGACCATAAAAACTCATTAATCATCTCTCGATAGCGCAATCCATTCACCGTAACTGTTGATCCAACCACATTTTCGAAAAAGTAAGGTCCAATGACCCCGCCGGACCATAAACCGCACCAAGCAGTCACACGTTGAGGATGGAGAGGCTTCTCAACAATAACTATTGGGTTTTCCGAGCCCCAGATGCGAGAATTTTGCATGTTGTCGTAGCCACGGAGGTGGAAATGGGCCTCATCAGTCAAGATGATTTTGTATCGTTCGTATCGTTTTTTTGTTCGATCGTTTTGTATCGTTCGATGATCGTGTATCGTTCCATTTTTAGTAATGGCGTAGTTTCTACTTGTCAAATTTCAAAGAATAAAAGCTTCAAAAGTGACAGCTACCGAAATACCGAGTGATTAAAAATAACACCTCTTGTTGGAAAACCCTTTATTTCCCAAAATACATTTAATTATTCTAAATTTGGGAAATGATTGGTATGACCAATAAACGATTATTTATTAATATTTTTTCTGTTGTAGTAACCAATTATTCTTTGCAATAATAATCTTTGATACAATTTCTGTTGTCAAGAATAAAACATTGGTTGTCACAACCAAAAATCTATCATATGGTACTATAATGAAAATTTAAAATTGGTTACCACAACTAACCGAGTGTCAATTCTAAATTTGGGAAATGATTGGTATAACCAATAAACGATTATTTATTAATATTTTTTCTGTTGTAGTAACCAATTATTCGTTGCAATAATAATCTTTGATACAATTTATGTTGTCAAGAATAAAACATTGGTTGTCACAACCAAAAATCTATCATATGGTACTATAATCATATCAATGAAAAAAACAATCTTAATTCGATTGATAACACCATCGATTTAGTTGCAACCATTTTCATTTGATCGTATCCATGTTATTATTGTTGTTTCAACTAATTATATATAAATACAACTGACAGACGGTGTAGGCAATATACTTTTTGTTGCTAGTACTATTTTTTAATTGTTACAATCGAATTCCAACCAATTATTTTCCTGGGTGAGCATAATTTTAGTTTCATACTTTAAAATAATCGATATAGTCGACTGAGGTAAACCATATTTCAACCGTAATTTTTAATTTTTCTCTTAACAACAATCTTTTTCTAGCGGATATATATACGCTCAAGATGTATGATTCGACTTAAAAATTATGATATGCTAACGGCATTTTGTGTTTTTTGCTTCTTTGTAGTTTTTGCTATCAATTAATTTTCTAAGAACACTATGCAACAAAATTTTTGTGGAAGAGGTGCGAAACACGAAACAAATATTAAAACATTTTTTAAGGTAATTTTTTTTTTCAAATTAAATTTCTTTTAATTGTTTCCATAAATTAAAGGAAATTATGAGGACTACAAATGTTGGTAATGCCACTTTTATGTGGAAACAGATGTTTAATAACTGTCGTTAAAGCAATTAGAAAAAAATTGATTTTTTAAAAAAAAAAATTGTTTTTTGCTGGCACAAAAAAAAACATAAAAATAGAAAAAAATTCGCCAAAAAATCGTTTGTTCCATATATAGCTTCCTAACGAAGAAAACAATGCATATTTGAAGAAAATCTATGGATAAATGTAAAAAATCACAGAGCTCCAACAAAATTCATTTTTTATACGCCCCAGTGGCCGATACAAAAAATATATCAATAAAGAGGGTTTTAACTGGAATTTGACTGTTTTTTTGAGTTTGTGTTAAGTTTTGGGAACATTTTTATTCATGTATAAAAAATAAGTATTTTTCCATAAAATTTGTAATTCCCATTTTTTCTAAACTTCGTACAGTAGTTTTCGCGTCTAAGTAAATTTCTTCAAAAAAAAAAAATAAAAATAAAGCTCTATTTTTAATTTTTTTTTGATTATTAACAAATTCAGTTCCAGTGATTATTGCAAATCCGATAAGACAAATTTTTCCAATTTGTTCAATTGTTTCGAACAATATTTTCCGAATTCAATTAATATGTTTCCAGAATTTGATTGAAATTAAAAAAATGTCGATTTTTTCCAATCAAAAAATGTGATGTTCATATTTTCATCAAGATGTCACGGCCCCCAGATACATCGCTACGCCCCCCCCTGGACCGTGGACCACCATTTGAGAAGCTCTGATCTAGTTGGATCAATTTTAAAAATTTTGATTGGTACGCTGGTACACAAATAATGGTTATTTGTGTACCATTTTATTGTTTCGAAATTGTATGGTGGTATAATTTCTTGATAGAATTCTATTCTAATCAAAGAATAGATTAAACTACATTCAACCATTTATACAGCGAGGACTTGTTGTGAAAGAACTAGTCGATACCTCCATTCCAAAGTATGCTAAATCGACTTGGCAGGTTTTTGGGACATTTCATCTTTAAATTCTACACGGAGGAAAATCGTCATTTTTGATATGATTGATTTCAAAGAAAATATACTTGAAACCAAAATTTTTAAATATTATATATTTTTGAACAAATATATTTTGTTTGAAAATCAAGAAATTTTGTTTGGAACGCATTTATTAATATATTACAACAAAATATATTTGCGAACTTACTGTCACAAATAAAATATGTGTTTACAAACAAACAAAGATTTTGTTTAAGAATTTATCCAAATTCATTATATTTAAAAAAAATGTTAAAACTTTGTTGACTTGGGCAATTTTTTATATTATTTTTTCCTCGATTTTGTGTTATACTTTTTGTTTTACAGCACTAATTTTTTTTTACAAATAGTCCAATTGTTAATCCATCAATGCTATTCGTCTTAACCCAAAATTATACGATTTAAATTTTTCAAACATATAACATTTATAAAACACTTAAAACTTTGTACCCTAAACATATGTAGGTTTCCAGCTAAATATGTTTGGAACAATATACTACAGAAGCGATTTTTTTCAGCGTGTACGTATACGTTTGTTCGTCAACCAAATCATAAGTTATTCACAAAATAGTGAATGTCATTTGATTTGCATTATAAATGAATCCCATAGAAATTTAAAAATTTCATAAAACTTTGATCGCCTCTTCTGAAAAACTATCTGTTTGTACTTAGCATGTTTTGGAATAGAGGTATCGAAGTGAATTCAAACTTTTACTAATAGAAATATTACAAAGTAGAGCAACTTCATTGGTGTGGAGGGAAAATATTTGCAGCTGTTCGAAGCTTATGTATAAAAATTTGATAGTTTCATATCGTATATTTCCCAAATAAACGTTTCTGGGGTTGTCCATTTATTCGCGGCCGAAATAATTATTTCAATAAAAAATATTTTAATGCATTTTTATACCCTACACTACACTGTGGTACAGGGTATTATAAGTTTGTTTCACGGCAGATGTTTGTAACACCTGAAAATAACACAGCTAGACCCACCTTAAAGTATACCGATCGACTCAGAATCACTAGCTGAGTCGATTTAACGATGTCCGTCCGTCCGTCCGTCTGTCCATGTAAAGTTGTTCGTCGACTACAGGTCGTAATGTCACTCCGATCGTTCTGAAATTTTGCAGTTTAGAGTATTTCGCGGCTGTTAAGATCGCTATTGAGTTTGGTTGAAATCGGTTCAGATTTAGATATAGCTCCCATATATATCTTTCGTCCGATTTGGCCATTTAGTCCTATAAAAGCTGTATTTTACATCCAATCGTTTTGAAATTTAGAATGGTAGAGTTTCTTGATCCATGAACCAACAGTGCCGAATTTGAAGAAAATCGGTAAAGATTTATATATGTTTCATCCGATTTGGCTCTTTAGATCCAATCGTTTTTATACCCTAGACCACACTGTGGTACAGGGTATTATTTAAGTATAAAATGTCCCAAAAGTAAATTTATGTAAACAATTTATACATGAATTACAAAACTTATATATCAGAGTTATTCAATATTACGAGAGTGGTGTAGGGTATTATATAGTCGGCACCGCCCGACTTTAGCCTTTCCTTACTGGTTTTAAGAATAATTTTGGACCGATTTTCACTTTCCATGGCTCGTTATAAAACTGCTGATCGCTACACGCTGAAAAAGTCGCTTCTGTAGTAGATTGTCCCAAACATATTCTGCTTGAAATATACAAATGTTTAGGGTAAACTCGAAATATATTACATTTGACACACACAACTATTATATATTTGGGAAGATGTTGTTCTAAACCTATCTTTGTTTCCGTCCAAATATTTTTTATTTGGGATCATTATTTACGAAACAAATATATTCAGAAAATATATATTTTCAACAACACTTTAATTTTAATGCAAGTTGTGTTTTTCGGAAATGCAACGTTAATTTTTTCAGAAATTTTAAATGTTTGTAAATTTCCCTTATAGCTGAAATGGTATAATCTTTCATAATGATACATTGATTGATGGGTTGATAACAAATGATGACTTTGAGTAATTATAAATTAAAAATTAGTACTTTAAAACCAATTTTATTGCTACTTACGTCATTTTAAATTGTAATGTATAACTCGAAATCAAATAAAAATTAAAAATGAAATGCGAGAAATCTGCAACGTTTTTAAAATCTTTTTTAAACAAAATAAATTTGGAAATATTCCAAACAATAATTTAACCTTTTTTTATAAACACATATTTTATTTGAGAAAATTAGTCTGTAAATATATTTTGTTGAAATATATTAACATATGCGTTGCAAATAAATTTTATTGGTTTTCAAATAAAATGAAATATATAATATTTAAACATTTTTGTTGTAAATGTATTTTCTTTCGGTTCAAACATATCAAAAACTACGATTTTGGCGCGTGTAGATAGAATTTTTATAAAAACTTGACCCTTTCAAGGAGTTAAAATTTGGTTGAAAATACAATATTCCATCCGTCTGTTTAACGTCGGATTAATTATATATAATATTTAGATATTTAATTTTTATATCTACTAGTCTACAAAAACATTTTTTCATTTACAATTTTTTTAATTTTAAGTATCGAATTTAATACAATTTAATTTTCTAGTTTTATCCACTGAAAGCGTTGTTTTAGTTCTGGTACAGTTACGGCCATTTTGGTACAATTTTGCTCCTTGCGTGGTACAGTTCGAATATATTGAAATTTCGCCAATGGTACAAACAACTTTTATCTGAGATTTCCCTCACTTGATGACAATATGTTCTCCACTTTTTTGGTTTATTTTTATTTATGTTCCCACCAATAGAAAATCGTGTCTGTCTGTTGCTGAACGCCTTCATTCGTTTTACGCCTCGAGCTAATTGCCCCGATTGCCGATTATGATAAGACAGATAGAAAATCAAAAATTTACCAAAAACCGCATGACTGAAATTTTAATAAAAATTCGTATTTCTCTTGGAATGTTGGAAAAGTCATGCAAAAAACCGCTAATACAAATATTACCACTGACCAAATAAGAAAATCTGCCAAGGCATATACTTACACATACATAGATATTTGCAATGCATAGGTGGATATTTACTAAGCGTTTTCCAATTTTTGATTTTTTTCTGCAAAAAAAAATTCAACAAAAATACTTTCACTTTCGTTAAGAGTCACTCACTGACTGGTGGTGGTTTATTTTCTTTGTAAATTGGTCACTATACGTTCGTAGACACTCACTCACTTATCGCCAACACCGACTACGGACGAGTGTGCACAGGGCTGTGTAACACAATGGCATGTTACACGTGCTTCTTTGTTACTTCAGTTCGGTTCGTTACATTGTGCAGCAGTTGTGGTACATTCAACCGGCCCCCGCACGCCTTTATACTTTAGACAAAGTATACATTGACCAGTCAGTCATTCCATCTATCTGTATTACGGCGGCTGCTACCTCTGGTGCTCAAGTTAATTACATGATTGCATGTTTAAATTTTAAGTTAATGTTATCATTAAACCTAGAGCTAATTACACATACGAAATGTGTAACAACAATTACAGCAGCAGCCAATGGATGATGGCCTGGAAAATGCTGTGCGAGAGTATATCTGGTGTAGATGACCTTCAGCGCTTATCTCTAGACACACCAAGCTAATCGTTGTAGAAAATGTGTTCGTTCACTAGGTTTGGAGATTTTATTTTGCACACGTTGCCTTTTGCTGTTGATTTTAATATTCTTTTGGTATAGTTTTAACATTCCATTGCCAAAACAAATAATAACTAATATTTTGCAATAAAAAAATAAAACTTTGTTTTGTCTGAACCCATAACAAAATGTTACGGGTCATTATTATTCCCTCACTTTAGTGGAGAAACGAAAAAATGTATAACACATCGAGGGAGTGACCTAAGACATACATAGTATTTTAGGTCACTCCCTCGATGTGTGGAAATTCGTTTCACGACATGTGAAGTCCTTGATATATCTATGTCTGTCCGGCTGGCTGGAGTGCACAAAAACACAAGACAGGAAAGGGTAAACGATTGAGAAAAGCTTGACAAATAGACGAATGGACACAAGGGGACCATTTTTTACAAAAACATACATATAAATACTTGAAATGTTGTGCAGTTTAATGCTTTTGTAGTAACTACAGTTCGGTGAAAAACGACATTATTGCCACGCCTCTTTTGACACCTCCCACACAAAATGGTCAAATGATACCAAAATTGAATAGCTCATAATTTGAATACCACTGCACATAAACGCTTAAAATTTCGTACATTGCAAATGTCAATCGAACACAACATTCGCATAACTTCTGCTGTAGTCATCTAAATGTTTTCATATTTTCTATTTTAGGGTACATCTTAATTACCAGCGAAAGCGTCCGACGTCTGTATGTATCAATATTATTGTCTTACAATGACTTTTCCGCCAACGTTGCAAGACAACAAATTTTGCGTTCACAGGGTTGCATTTTCAGCCATTTTTCTGACAATAGTCGTGTGTACCTAGCTTTACATGTTACACGAAAACAGCTGAGCTGCCAAAAACAGTGTTGCCAAAAAGAAAGTTGCAAAAAAAATCACCCTTAAATTTTTTTAATTTCAAAACAATTAGAAAACTTTCCCAAAATTAATTTTTTGCTGCACGAAAAACAAAAAAATAGAAAAAAGTGCTGCCAAAAGTGTAACACATCGAAAGAATGACTTAAGATACCCCAAGAATATTTGGCGAAAGTCCGTTTGGGACCATTTTAGGTCGTTTGAGCAATATTCATCTGTCCGTCTGTCTGGCTGGTACGCACGTTAACTTTCAATAGGAGTAACCGATTGACTTCAAATTTGGTATGTGTTCATATATGTGTTCTATCTCAGGATAGGATCAATGATGGACTATGTTGGTACACTCCTTCGAGTACCTCCCGCACAAAGGGTCAAAATTTAGTGAAATATTGATTCTATAATAACTTCTACTTGTCGGCATCTTCCGCAATTTCACACATATTATTAGTTTTTTAGTCGCTATTGCCTTGAGAAAAAATGGGCGAAGTTGCCACGTCCCTTTTGGTTCAATTTTGAACCAATAATTAATGGCTTATAACTTTGAATACAGTCCATACAAATACGTACAGTTCCGTGAAAAATGGGCGTTATTGCAACGCCCATTTTGCTATCTCCCATACATATGGATTATTTTGCACAAAAAGTTAACGGCTTCTAACTTTGAATCCAGTCCATACTTGACATTTTTTGCAGGGTAATGCTTGTATAGTACATACAGTTCCGTGAAAAATTAGCGTTACTGCCACTCCCCTTTTGCTATCTTCCATACAAATTTAAAAAGTTAACGGCTTATAACTTTGTATCCAGTCCATACAAATACTTAACATTTATCGAGTGTAATGCTTTTCCAGCACCTATAGTCCCGTGAACAATGTGTGTTACTGCCAGGCCCTTTTGGTACCTCCCAAACAAAACGGCCAAAATAAAAAAATGAAAAATTATTTTTTTGAATTTTTTTATAATTTTTTTTTAAATTTTCAAATATACATTGTCTCTTTTATTACGAGCTAGCTTCCAAAAACTGGAACCAAATGTTTTTGCGTTTTTTATACTTTTTTCGTGCCAGCAAAAAAAAAACATTTAAAAAAATATAAATTTTTATACCCTCACTTTATTGAAACGAGGGTATACAACATTTGCTACATGACACAAGGGAATGTTCGGCGAATTAGCAATATCCGTCCGTCTGTCTGCTGGTTCGCACGATAACTCTCAAAAGGTGAAACCGATTGACTTCACATTTGGTATGTGGTAATATTTTTTTCTATCTCAGGCTATGTTCAAAGATAAGTCATATTAGTCCACTTCTTCTAGTACTTCCCCCACAAAAGGTTAAAATTGGGTGAAATACTGTTTCTTTTATAACATCTACCTGTCGAAATCTTCTGGAATTCCACACATTTGTTTGGATTTGTTTGTCGCCAATATCGACATTTTCCACACAATTTTTCATATTTAACTAATTTGTCAATCGATATTTTGGAACGTTTTTGGCCTTAAGTAAAACCACGGATGTTATCAATTACGCTTTGAAAAACTATTTTTGTACTTTTGATACGGACATTCTAAAACCTTTTTTCTAATAGAATTGAAAAAAAAGCAGAACTGATTGTATCCTAGAATTATGACGTGGAAATCCGCATTGGATCACTGGTAACGTTTTTTCGTAGATAGGATATTTTAGGCGCAATTTCAAAACAGCAGGGTTCTAATTGCTGATAAAATTGTATAAAGATAGAACCTTATTTAGTTGTAAGGTCGCGATTAGTGTGATTGGCATTGCCAAATAAAAGTTAAAGCGCAGATAGCGTATGTGTCTTAAGTCTTTTGTTTGATTTCACTGTAAATCTTTAAATTCATTTTAGAAAGTCTCTGAATCGATTCTGCGCCACTCCAAAAATGTTCCATAATCTTATGAATGGTTTGAATGATTTTTCCTTTTTTTTGTCGCCCAGTTAACAGTGCTAGTCGTTTCTAGAGAGTTAGTGGTCCATGCCAAACTGTCTCAGTCGGCGCCAACCACCACTTATGGCAATCGCGGTAATATGCTCTGTAAATTTTCGTTTTGTTTTTTGCACAATAGAATATTTTAAGCAATTTGCCAAGTCAAGCAATTCTTTGCTAATAGAAAGCAACAATAACAACTGTAACGAGTTCAATTTCTAAAATTTTGTACTGATTATTTTCGTTGTCTGCTCTTTCTTTGTGTCTGCCTCTGCGCATTTAGAATGGCGAAAATATGGAACGAGGCTGCGATGAACGTTGCACCTGTAATCGTGGTGAATGGATTTGTTCCCCTCGCTGCCAGGGCAAAACCTTTAAACGTGGCTCCATGATGATGTCGGTGGAACAACAAGCCAACTGCCGCGAGATGGCCGTCGAAGATGACGAATGTTGCGGCCAATTGGAGTGTGCTAGCGCCGAAGAAGTTTTCCTGCCCACCCAATCGTCAATGCACACTGAAGAAGACGAAGCCATGAATGGTAAGTACAGTAGGTTATGTCTACTCGTAGTGGCGTAGTCTGAGACACAGGTGATAAGGTCCAAGACACACACATATAAAGAGAGGTTCCTAGATCCAAACGTTTCTGTTTCCGCTTCATGAGTAGCTTTAATCTCAGCATCATTGTTCATTTTGTTTAACGTGTGTTTTATACGATTTCATGTCATTCGCAATGCTTTTCGCAAATTCGGAATAACCAAATCAAAACTCATGACACAACATTGGCAAACACACCCAAACACGCGCAGCTTCCATACATAGAACACGTCCCGACTGTTACTTCAATGGTGGTATTTACAAATTCCGCGAACGACTGGAGATTGGCTGCGAACAGATCTGTCACTGCGACGAAGGTGGCGTCATGAACTGCAAGCCACGTTGCCCCGAGCGCAATCACACGCGCCAGGACAAGTGTGTGTTCGTCAAGGACCCCAAGGATATCTGCTGTCAGTTGGAGTTGTGCGATGTTACACTGGACGATCACGAGCAAACGCCCTCACCACCGACGGCCCACAATTCGATAGGAGACGATGGCTATGGCTTCCAAGAGGGACGTGACATAGATGGTGCCGTCAGCGAGGGAAGCTGTGAATACAAGGGTCAAGTTTACCCGGACGGTAAACAGTTTCACGACGGCTGCGAGCAGCTATGTCTGTGCACCCAACAAGGGGTCCACTGTGCCAAGCTGCAATGCCCCACATCGTTTGGTCTGGATGCCTTGAACCCCCACTGCTTGCGTTGGGAACCCGAGCCGGCAAACTTCCAGCCCATAGCTCCCAACTGCTGTCCGGACAGTATGCGTTGTGTGGACAACGGCACCTGTGAGTATCGCGGCGAAGAGTTTGAAAATTGGTCTCAAATACCCACCAATCTGACCGGTAAGTGGTACACATCACAAAATGAAACGCTTTGAAGTCTTTCGCTTCAATTGTCAACAAAACTAACCCTACTCCTCCCCCTTCTACCCTATGTACTGTACTCCATTCCATGTACGCCGATGACTGCCGATTATTTTGTCCCCCAATCCCCAAAGGCTGCGAGCAACATTGTTATTGTGAAAATGGCAAAGTAGAATGCCGTCCATCTTGTCCGCCGGTCTTGGCACTGCCTCCCGCCGACTTGCCGTGTCATCCGGCTCAAGCCCGTTTACTAGCCATACCAGATGATGAATGTTGCAAACATTGGGCTTGTGCACCTACGCCCAATTCAAACCACGGCATCACCGAGAAACCCTATCATGGAGGCCAACAACACGAGGACGAAGAGGAGGACGAGGACACCTCCGAAGAACACTTGGGTCACAATGGTAAATATGAGCAAGAGTTTCGCCTCCACCCCCCAGCTACCCCTACTTAACTTCTTTAATTGTGCATGAATTGAGTTGAATGCTTTTCACTTTGAATGTGTTATGTGCCAAGGGAAAAAAGGAAAACGGGAAGAAAGAAAAGCATAGCCCACTAATACAAGGGACGGTCCAATGCGGTCGAATACGGCTAATTGGTTTGCTTTGAGTAGAGTGTCTTTTTGTTTTGGGTAAAATTGAAAAATATTTTTAAATTTTTATGTTATTTTAATAGGAAATTGATTTATATAACATAAGTGATGTGTGTTGAATCCGTCCCTTGATACTAAAACCGGATAAATGATAAACAAACAAAAACGATTGGGAAGTCATGCAACCAAGTTCATTTCATCAATTCTTCTAAGCTTCCATCAGATCATTCGTCGTCGTCGTCCATCATTTGATCGCTCTCCTCGATAAAGGCATTCATCCTCTATCATCTCGCTATCTATTCTTATCTCTATCTCTCTCTCTATCTCTCTAAAGAAACTAATTGAATGAAAAGCTTATCTTAATTTCCTATTTTTTTTTCGTTTTTACTTGTAACTCATTACTTTTTGTTTTGTTTTGTTTTGTTTTTATTGTGCACTCACCCCCACTACCTTACTTAAAACAACAACAACAAAAAACGCTTCATTAAAACAATTTGCATTTTGTACATAAATAAAAATAAATCCCATCACAAATCCAACCCTCGATCAGAGTCAACCACCACCAAACAGAATGACATCTCGATAGGGGTGACCAAAGAAGGAGGAGCAGGAGGAGGAGGTGGCGTCGACAAGAAACCCTCGAATGCCTTTTATCCCACACTCGATGGCAAACCTCCTAAAGTTGGAGGAGCAGGTGCCGCATTCGGTTTCGACTACAAGGCGGAAAAGCACGACAAACACGATAAGCTCGACAAGCACTCGAAGAAGCCGGCGGTTAAGCCCCAGCCCCAGCAAAATGATGTCAATGTTAAGTACGATGTGCATGAACCCCAGGAGGAGGATGATGTGCCGTCGCATCATCATCATCCCGGTCTGGGACCTGGCTATGTTCCAGTCCATTTAACGCACGGCGGTGTGGCCATATCGCCATACGACAGCCTGAACTACAATCAGAATCTAGCTCCGCAACATCCTGGCTCCTACTATCACAACGATGCCTTCAATCCCTATGAACAGTATGATCTTAATCCCAATGGCATACCGCAAGGCAAACCGCCCGCACCCACCAGTCACTCGGATCTATTCAATATTATTGGAGCCGGAGTGCCGGGAGCCAAGTTAGGCCAATCGAACTTACCGCCCCATGTGCGTATCGAGCATATTTTGCAGCATTTGCAACAAAATGTTAATCCAGCGCTACAGGCCGGAGCCTCGCAGGGACCCTATGTCAATGCCAACACCAGTGGAGCGGGTGGTCCGGGTCAGCCTCAATATGTGCCCATAGTACACAGTGGCCTGCCACCACCACCACCTGGCCATGGCATTGCTATTGTCGATGGCCAGCCGGTGACATATGGAGGCTATCCTATGATTCCTGGTGTTGGACCGGTGGCGACGCATCCCAGCACGAAAGGCGGCAGCAACGGCGGTGGCCACACTTCAACAACCTCCGCCAACGGTCTGGTGACACAATCTACGGAGCACGGCGCCGTCACGAAATCCAAACAAACAGGTTGATTTTAAAGCCATCTTTCTCTCTATCTATCTGTCCGTCTCTCTGACGCATTACGCATTAATCACCACCCACGATCACAAATACATACATACATCAATCATTCATCATTGTATAGTCGAATCAATTAACCCAAATGTTAAATTAATTTTTCTGAGGCTCTACTGACACACTTCGGTTAAGGTATCCATTCACCCACCCATCCATCTATCTATCCGTCCTCAAACACACTGACCAACATCCACATTCACAGTATACTCGTATGTATGTCAAAAGAAAGATATTAACAGTTCATATTGTATGTAAAGAATATCAAAAACGATTCAGTAGTTAATTAATACTGAACAATTTCAGAAAAATGGAGATATGATAAAGGTTCTTCCAATAAGATGTTTCATTTTGAATTTAAAAAATCAGTATATTTTTAAGGGAAATCATCGGTTGTTTATTTCATTGGAAATGTGAGGGAATCAATATCAGTCAAATGGCCGCCACGGCTATGCTTGCAGGTCAATAGTTTGTTCATGAAATTATACATCCCCAATTCGCACTTTTGCTGCTGTACGCCTCGATAACTGTGAGGTCTTGAATCAATTGTGGGTCATTGACGTAGACCTTATATTTCACGTAGCCCCAAGGATATACAAAAACAGTAATCATTGATCGATATCACAATCCATTCACCATAACAGTTGCACCCGACGATAAAGTAATGTCCAATGACCCCGCCAGACCAAAAACCGCAACAACCAGTCACAAGTTGAGGATGGAGAGGAATTTCAACAATAATTCTTCGGTCTTCTGAGCCCCAAATGCAACAATTAAGCTTGTTTTAACGTATCTTCCGAGGCGATTTTTTATGTAATTCCGGATCGTTTTGAATATGGTCCTGCAAGCCGTGGCGACCGTTTGACCGATATTGTTTTCCTTTATTAATGGCATAATCTCTTCATTTCAACGAAAAAACACCCTATAAATATTAAAATTAAAGCTTTTATTGGAAGACCATTTATTACAATTATATGCTGGAATGAAAGTACTACACTTTTAGAGTGATGTTTCCAATTATAGCTAAACTAAAAAATACTAAAGATTTGGCGCCATAAACAATCATTTCTTGTACGAAAATGTCATTATTTAAAAGATTAGGATGTCTTTGACACTAAAACTTTAAATTTAGAACAACGTTTTTAAATGTACCTACAAGTTCTGTGTTTAATCGAACTCTTTTGTCATTTCAGTGATGAATTCAAACCGGAAAATTTCGAGATATAAAATTCTTACAAATAAGATATTTGTGACAACGGATTCTGTTAGAGAGGGCAAAAAAAGGATATACGTATATCGGCGTTTAGAAAGTTTACATATGGAGGTCATTTTAGAGGGGGATCATTATTATTGAAGATTATAACCCTCTAGCTCTTCCATCTAGGGGTCTTTTTGGTATCTTCTGTGGAAAAGGGGTAAAAATCGTCCCTAAAATAGATGTTTGACAAAATGTTCTACAAAAATATTTGCCATAAAATTCTACTGTATGTCTCTGAATACCACAAAACTCAAAACCCAACTTGCCAGAAATAAGTCAAAACTTAAAATGCATTTTTAGGTTAATTTCGTACTTTTCGAATTGATACTAAACCGAAAAATTGATTTTATGTTTTGACTTATTTCTGACATTAAAGATGGGTTTTGAGTTTTGGTATAACAATAAGACAACACTAGGCAAATGCATGGAAAACCCAATGCCCAAATTCGAGCGCTTTTTCAGATTGCGCTATGATGAGAGCATAAATATGCAGTTATAACCAACCAACAAGAATGCATATACAGACTGTCCATATAATATAATATCGAGCCCTAACAGCCAAAATGACGTAAGCGCCACCATGATTTACTTTTAATTTTTTGAGGGAAATCGTTTACTTATGACAAATGACATCATGTATCGGAAATTTATAGCTGTAAAATGTACCGTTATACTAAATTTCACAGTTATATAAACAGATGTATGCATTACATATGCATTTAAACAAAAAATAATCGCAAAAGAAACCTTCTCCTCTAAATTTTTGTGAGTGGCGCTTACGTCTTTTTGGCGGTTATGGCTCGATATAATATATGCCACATTTTGATAGCATTCGAGTACACCGACAAGAATGTATGTATATCCAAGGGTCCTCTTTATTTTATATCGATGTCTTATGACTCAATTTTAATTTCATTTCATTTATTTATGGAATTTGTAGCATGTAGGCAAATTAAAGAATAATTACAAAATTCTTCAAAAACAACTGGAAGTTCTCTCCTCTACTGAATCGAAAACATTTAAATTGGAAAAATCAAGCAACACTGGGAAAAAAGTGTGCTAATTCTGAGAGGAGTTTGTCACAAAGACGTACATACTTTAGTCTTTGACGAAAAGTCTTTCAAATTAGTACATTTCCTATATAAAATTTTCTTAATATACATTTATACCCTATTCACAGAGTACTTTCAATCGAGTAGAGTGTCACATCAAATTGCCACATTTTTTTCTTTAAAATCACACAGTCAAATGGCTGTTAATATTTTTTTGGCCGGACTTACTGGAACTCATCACACACACACACACACTAACCATTTTGTATATACACAAGTGGACCTACTCAATATGTAAAATTGGTACATATACATATCGTCACCTGAAATCCAAAATAACGTAACCCACATGTTCATACTTTTTCAGGAGAAGCCAAAAACAAATTAAAGTAATTTTAATCTTTTGACCACATTTATGGATTTCCTGGCTATTAAGACGAAATCAAATAGCAAATTGTAGTGCAATTTTGAATAAAAAAAATAAATAAACATTTATGAATCTTTCCACCTTTTTAATGACCTTGTTTGCTTAAGATATTGAACTCTAAAATTTTGTAGGAATGTGTAGTTTAGTGTAATGGACTACAATCAATCATAAAATCAATTTTGATTTTTTTGATGTTACGTTCTTTTGGATTTCAGATGACGATATACACATACACTCAATACTCGCTAGTAGAAAGTATTGAATTTTATAGTTTGGAGCCCAACCGTCCCCTCACCCACGCCCAAATGTATTCTCTAGAAATCCAGCAACAAAATATCCCTACAGCTACTCTGTATAACCTGGCCAAAGGATTGTAATTAATGTATTTCTTTCTTTTTCGTCTCTTTCTGTGCATGTGTGTTTTCTTCCTCTTAGGTTTCAATAACTTACAGCCCGATATTGAAGTTCATACATTGGAGGCCATAGATGCCCGCACTGTGCGCATTGTCTTTACCGTGCCCCAAGTCTATGTGAACCTACATGGACGTGTGGAGTTGCGCTACACCAATGGTCCTGGCAATGATACCTCCAAATGGGAACAGCAAATATTTGCCCCGCCAGAAGATTTAATAGCCACCTCTCAGATGGAATTCGATTTGCCCAATTTGGAACCGAATTCTTTGTACAAAATCAAAATCACTTTAATCCTGAGAGATCTGAACTCACAGCCCACCAGTTCGGTGTACTCGGTGAAAACACCGGCTGAGAGAACTATAACGCCACCTCCACCACCGTCAGACTACAGACCCGATTTCCAGGATATCTTCAAGAGTGTTGAGGATCCTGAGCTGAATGTCAGCGAAACCAATTCAACGTGGTTGAATTTGACCTGGAAGAAACTGTCCGATGACCATTTGGATTATGTGGATGGCATTCAATTGAGATACAAAGAACTGACAGGCATGATTTACTCTTCGACACCATTGGTGCACCGTTCACTGACCTCATACACCATTGAAAATCTGCAGCCCGACACAGGCTATGAAATTGGTTTGTATTACATACCATTCCCCGGACACGGTGCGGAAATGCGAGCTGGACATATGATAAAGGTCAGAACAAGTCCGAAGGTCGATGTGTTCGCATTCGATGTTATGGTTAATGTCACTAAGATCAAGGCCCAAAGTGTTGAGGTGTCCTGGAGTGGTGTTCCCTATCCCGAAGACAAATACGTTAATATCTACAGAGCCATTTATCAGAGCGATTCAGGCAAAGAGGACTCAAGTGTCTTCAAGGTGGCCAAGAGGGACAGTTCCACGGGAACACTGATAATGGATTTGAAACCCGGTACCAAATATCGTTTGTGGCTGGAGGTGTACATGACCAATGGCAAGATCAAGAAGAGCAATGTAGTCAACTTTATCACAAAACCCGGTGGTAACGCAGTGCCCGGTAAAACTGGTAAGTTTAAGTTTTCCTCTGTATCTCAGAGGAAACAATTTAGCATTTAAGATTCGATTTACATTATTTTGGACTTTTCTTTCTTAAGTTTCAACTGCTTACCAAAGGATGCAAGAGTTTTTCGAAAACATTGGTAATAACTACAATACGAGTAATAGATATTAAGTACACCACGAATAACACTGTGGAACACCAAAACAAAAAAAAAAAACAAAGTTCTGACACCGTTTTGCGATAAAGGGAGGGGGTGGGGGGTGGTAAAAAAAAGAATATACGTATATCGACCGGCGTTTTGAAAGTTTACGTATGCAGGTGATTTTAAAGCGGGGACAATATTTTTGACTTATTTCTGGCATTTAAGTTGGGTTTTGCATTTTGGTGTATTCAGAGACTTAAAGTAGAATTTTATGGTAAATATTTTTTGTTGAACATTTTAACCCTTTAGCTAGTCAATCTATGGGTCTTTTTGGTCCCTTTAGGGTGGAAAAGGTTAATAATCGCCCTTGAAACAGCAGTATAACGAGTCAAAATGTTCTAAAAAATAGTTGCCATAAACTTCTGTTATAAGTCTTTGAATACACCAAAACTCAAATCTCAACTTAAATGCCAGAAATCTGTCAAAATGTAAAATCCGAGACTCTTAAAAGTATGTATTTTTTTTCAAAATTTATTTAAATAATTACATTTATGAATTTAGTGTTATAGGGAATCTATATTTGGCGAATCTAAAAGGTGGCCCAACCATACGAGTAATGCACGATGTTAATTGTGAGTCACACCTTAACGTCAAGTTTTTTGCCCAACTTAATTTGACTTTTTTTTGTTTCCGTGTTTGACAAATTCTTTGTCTTTGGCCGATATTTTGTTTCGCACATAATTTTCATAGATCCTTCTATCTTAATAATATATATCAAAAAAAATGTCTCTGAAAACTTTTTGTTTTATGTATTTACAATTTTATGTATTTACAATTAACATCGTTTTGGTTGGACCACTAAAATTACTAAAATATCTCTATCGATTCAAAAGTCACAGAGTTTTGGTCAGTAAAAAACGGTTCTGATCCACTGTGGGGCGTCATTTTATATGGATGATTGTGTAAATTATGCAAATTGCCAAATTTACATAACCTCAAAATAAAACCATTAATTTTTAGTTCCCTTCCTAAGACTGGTGTTCCGTGTAATGCACGATGTTAATTGTGAGTCACACCTTAACGTCAAGTTTTTTGCATTTGGCCGATATTTTGTTCACACATAATTGTAACAAAGTAAAGCGCTATATTTTTTTAATTTTTTTTTTAAATGTTATTGTTCAAAAGCAAAAAATGTCGGAAATAACATAAAATTTTAGAAACAGTTCAGATTTGTTCGAATTGGCCACCTTTGGCATGAATTATGGTCTTCAAACGGCCGACAAAGCCATCACACACTGCACGAAAGTGGCTCTGCGGTATTTTGGCCCATTCCCGGCGAAGCGCCGTCTTGAGATGATCGATACTTTGGTATTTTTTAGTGCGAACCTTAATCTCTAAAATGCCCCAGGCGCAAAAGTCCAACGGATTGAGATCCGGAGATCTTGGTGGCCATTGTGCGGTAGAAATGAAGCGAGGAACCTCCTTTTTAAGCCATTCTTGGTTGACGCGTGCTGAGTGCGATGGTGCTGAGTCCTGTTGGAATGTCCATGGTCTGCGGCCGAAATGTTTGTCTGCCCAGGGCTTCAATACTGTCTTTAGGACATTTTCCCGATAATATTCGGCATTTATTTTGACCCCATGGTCGATGAATACGAGCGGGGAGCGACCATCGGCCGATATGTTCAGCTCACGAGCAATTTTTCTACCACTGCGGCGTGGATTTCGATCAAATCTGGCCTTCACTTTTCGGATCATTTCTGGTGTTGTTACCGTTTTTTTTTCGTCCACTTTTTGGACGCGATGCAACACTGCCAGTATCACGGTAACGAGCAATGGTATGAGAAACAAAAGATTTATTCACATTTAAATGCTGGAGGGCTCTAACGATAGCCACTTGTGTTTTTCCACCCAAATATAAAGCAATCACACTATCACGCTTGAATTCCATCACGAATAACTTTTTTTCTGAATGCAATAGATCAAAATGCTTTTGTAAGCTTGTAAACAATAAAATGAACTGTCACTGAAATAAATGTGTCAGCTATCAGACTAGCGGTTTAGAAATGATAACAACCTGAAGTTGGTTGCAATACATATCAGCCACCCTGTATCATTTGCTACGAACCAAAAGTGTAACACTTCGAAGAAGTGACCTAAGACCCTAAGTATGTTCGGCGGAAATCCGTTTTGGGTCATTTTAAGTCATTTGAGCAATGTCCGTCCGTCCGTCTGTCTGTCCGACTGGTGGCTGGTGCGCACGATAACTCTCGAAAGGAGTAACTGATTGACTCCAAATTTGGTATGCGGTAATATTTTGCTTTATCTCCGGCTAAGTTCGAAGATGGGCCATATTGGTCCACTCCTTCTAGTACCTCCCCCACAAAGGGTTAACTTATAGTGAAATATTGATTCTTTAATACCTTCTATGCTACTTACTCGAATCTTCTGAAATTTCACACATAGTATTTATTAGTTTGTTAGTCGCTAACACGTCAAGAAAATGGGCGAAGTGGCCACTCCCTTTTTGGTACCTCCCACACGAATGATCCATTTTGCACCAAAAGTTAACTGCTTATAACTTTAATACCAGTGCATACAAATAAATGAAATTTTGTACAGTTGAATGGTTTTATAGTACCTAGAGTCTAGAGAAAAATGGCCGTTATTGGCACGCCCCTTTTGGTACCTCGCACTAAAATGGAGCATTTTGTACCAAAAGTAAACAGCTTTAAACTTTAATACCAGTACATACTTTAAAGTTATTAAATGTAATTTAAATAAAAACAAAAAAAATTAATTTACGAATATTTTTTTGGGACTCAAGGTGAGGGGATTCGTAAGTCGGTTTACCAGAGTGAACTTTCTTACTTGTTTTATTTACAATTCGATACCTCGATTCTAAAACATGCTTAATCGACTTAGCATAGTTTTAGGGAGGTTGCATTTTTAATTTCTAAATATTCCAAATTATATTCAATCAAAATTTGTTGTTTATCCGTCAACCCATTCAAACGTTATTCACAAAACAGTAAAGGTTATCGAATTAACATCGTGTAAGCATATTCAATGGTGGTCACCAAATTATATTCCTATTTCATTCTATATATCCCAGCCTTGTGACAATCCAAGAAAAGTTTAAGGCGTTCTTAAATTTTCGGATTTGAGATACACAACTTTACCACTTGTTACTGCCTTTTTGACAAATATCGATTGAAACATGTAATTTGAATAAAGAAAACATCAATTGTAAATCAATCAAAACAGGTCAATTGAAATTCAAAACCTTAAACAATTATCCATTTAATATACAAATCTGTCCATATAAAACTTTTTCATTTGAATTGAGCTTTTGATATACAAATTAAATGTTGAATTTAGCTTTAATTAAATTCGTCTTTTTCTAATGTTTTATCGTTGTATTTCCAATTCATTTATTTCGAATAGTAATTAACTAATTTTGAAATTCAATTGATATATTATGTATCTATGTATATTCCAATCAATTTACTTTGAATTTTAAATGGGATTGTTTGTTAAATTA
Organism: Eudasyphora cyanicolor; assembly: GCA_963930755.1. NCBI lineage: Eukaryota > Metazoa > Arthropoda > Insecta > Diptera > Muscidae > Eudasyphora > Eudasyphora cyanicolor. The sequence goes on along the minus strand of OZ005734.1, from coordinate 7,182,000 downwards.
TTTAAAATTGAATTAACATTTTTGAAAATAGTTTGAAAATTGGTGCAAAAAAACACATTTTTACGATTTTTTGGCGACGAAATGGTTAAATTTTTTGATTGAAACCAATGAAGGGTACATTCAAGTATAACTTTCAAAGTTTATTGTGTAAAATTTTCATAAAAAATATTAAAAAATATTGCAACGACAGCATTTATGCAGAAGGGTGTCGAAACAAAGTTGAATTGCGGTGTCCCGTATGAGTGGCTGTTTCTTTGACTGCTGTATCTTTGTCAGTTTTGCTCCGATTCACCTTAAATTTCCACACAATATTCTTGAAAGGTTCTCTTTTCTGAAAAAAAACGTTCAAAAAGTTTATAAACGTTACCCCCTATAAAATATTCAGAAATTTCGACTATATAATCGAAATCGTTTATGAATTGAAGCCCGCGATGATAACCGTTTCTCTGAGTTAGCTTTTGTTTTCGAGATTTTAAGATAAATGTATTAAAAAATATGTTATAAAAGCCTATTGATTTTTCTTGAATTTTTTTTGAGGCAATTACACTATGTAACGATGTATTTGTTTTGTGTCCGAGACCTACATTTTTTTTGTGCTGATTGAGGCATACTATTTTATGAAAACAGAAAAATGGTAAATTTTTTTTAAAAAATGTTTTATAAAAATTCCAATTTCAATGGTAGATTGAAGAGGTATAGATACCTTTAGTATTCGGACTATATTTTTGCAGTATAAGCCCGATAAATCCAAGATACCATTTAAATTAAAGGAAATTATGAGAGTTAGAATTGCTGAAAAAGTCACGTAGAAATAGCGGTTTAGTAACTGTCGTTAAACAATTAGAAACAAATATTCTTTTTTGGTCCAATTTTTGAAAGCATCGTAACAGAAAACAGTGCAATTTTTAAAAGGAAATTATAAAAAAATCATTTTTCATATTTTTTATTTTGGCCATTTTGAATGGGATGTACCAAAAGGGTCGTGGCAATAACGCCCATTTTTTAATATTCTATGGGTACTACTACCCTAGTTGGAAGCAATTTGAGAAATATCCGTCCTTCTGTGTGTCTGATGTCTGGTGCGCACGATAACTCCCGAAAGGAGTGACCGATTGACTTTAAATTTGGTATGCGATAATATTTTTCTCTATCTCCGGCTAAGTTCGTACGAATAATACCCATCATAAATCCAAGTTATGACATAGCCCCTACCAACAATTTTCTCTCCTGATTGTGAATCTCAACCCCATTCCTATGATTTATCCTGTAACTGCATTGGAAGCGATCAGTGGTGGATGATGTACAAGATTCGTCAAAGCCGGTAGGGATCGTAAGAATTTAGAGATATTTTCTAAAATTTCCCCAATCCCCAAAGGATGTAGAAACATTTTAAAGCCAAAGCGTTTTAAAATAAATGTATAGGAAAGAAATTTGTTAAGTTTAAAAATCGTCATTTCAGGGCAAGAATCATCATTCTCTATTTTTGAAACTTAAAATCGTCAAATTGACGATAAATGGTTTTTTTTTATGGCATCACTGGTTATAGTGCCTACAGTTCAGTGAAGAATTGACGTTAATTCCCCGCCCCTTTTGGTTCCTCTCACACAGAGGGACCGTTCGGTACCAAAAGTTAACAGCTTATAACTTTTACACCAGTATATAAATACTTAACATTTTGTACAATGTAATGCTATTACTCGTATAGCGCCTACAGTCCTGTGAAAAATGGGCGTCCAAAAATCTAGTGTTTAGAGAAAAATAGGTGTATTTATTAAACCCCTTCTGGTACCTCACACACAAATTGACAAATTAATTCTTGTAATATTCCATATTACATTACTCACAAAGTGAGGGTGTATGCCTTAGTCGGTTTACCCGACTGAAACTTTCTTACTTGTTTTTTTTTTTTTAAAAAATCAAATGTTTTCTAATAGTTTTAACGACAGTTACTAAACTTCTGTTTCCACGTGATCGTGTCATTATTAATATTTGTAGACTTTATAATTTCCTTAAATTTAAATTATATCCCGGCTTTATTGAGCTTATAATTAAATATGGTCCAAAGTACTGAATTCAACGCGATCGTCAATCCTGTGTTGATGTTTTGCTGAATTTCTTGTGACAAATTCAGAATCATTAATACAATTTTAAATTTCCTAATCTCGATTTGTAAATCAGATCATGATTTCTAAATTGGTAATTAAATATGAGTCTCTAACTATCTATAGTAGTGAACGGTACTAGGAGCTGAAAGTAGACTTTTGACTTTTCCATCAATCACATTTCGTTTCAGTCAACTAGGTCGATTAATCGATATTAAAGTCGACTAAAATAACAATAAGCCAATTTATGTATTAATGCCAATTAATGTACTTTATTAAAATCGATACTTTTAAAAACATTCCTTTTAAGTTCAACGACGACGTGGATTTCGTCTTATTATTCTCTAGTCTATAGATGATTCCAAAATCAAGACTAACATTTTTCTGAATTGATTTTGTGTAGTCTCCAAAACTGCGAGAGCACCTCCTTCTCCTTAACTTCGTTTTCAGGAATCTTCAAAAGGTCTACGATATGGGCTAACTTTATTTTCTTAAAATGTCTTTAGGTAAACTTTTGCATGCTGGCGTTGATCAACCCGTGGGTGATTACTACGGACCTCTGGTAGTCGTTTCCGTTGTTGCAGCCTTAGCTATTATGTCAACATTGGTTCTCTTGCTGATACTAACAAGAAGGCGTGTCCACCAGACTGCTTCCATAACACCACCACGAAAAAGTGATGCCGCCTATGATAATCCATCGTACAAAGTCGATATACAACAAGAGACTATGAGTAAGTTTGCATCGCCATCCATAGTACAATAAAATGGTAACGGTATCGTTTCGTTTTGTTTTTTCTCCCATTTTTAGATCTGTAGCGGCTTAACTAACCGTGAAGAAAGAACTTTCTCGGAAGTTCTTCGTATTTTTTCTACTCAAAAAACATGAAATCCTAGTTGTGTCTTAGTAAATAGGTTTGAAAAACAAATTTATGTAAATATTTAAAAAAAAACGAATCCCCAACATATACACACATACATATATAACATACATAAATACTATATTGTAATTTGAAAATTGGTTAAACCATTTACATCAACAAAAGATCAACGAATGAATGATAATAATAACTGTAGGAAAGTGCCACAGATGTAATTAAAAAAATCAACAAAAGAAATATTCTAAATTGGCCAAACTTTGCATTGTTTTTTAATCAAACTAAAAAGCCATTATTTAAAACAAAAAAAGGAAAACATCAAAAAATCCTAGTACATAAGTAAACGTTCATTTTGAGTTTTTTTTCTACAACTGTTCTTTGTTTCATGTCTCTTTTTATAAATATATTGTATATAAACGTCTAATTAGTCTATATTTTCGATTTTATTATCCGTCTGTCTATGTCTTCAACTATGTTTATGTACTATTTAAATTATGATATGTTTATTTTTCCTTTTTGTATTTTATATATTTTCATTTTAACCACACGAAAGGCATTGTATAATTTTTAGCTTTACTTTTGCTTAGTTTTACACATAAAAACCATAATTATTCTAAGTTCGAAATAAAAAACCAAACAAACAAAAAATCTCTAAAAATAAAAGCGTTTTTTAGTTTTGGTCTCGTTGAGTAACATACAAATCAATATATACCAACCCTTATTGCAACAGAGGAGGAAATAACCATTAACAATTCGATTTTTTCAAATATGTATATTAGTTCATATACTCAAGTAATTCAGAATTAGAAAAATATATACTTATATGCATCTATCGATCGGTTGCAAAATTAGTCGCCCAACCCACCTGTTAATTTATACAAGCTTATAATTTTAAATTGTCCATTTTTTGTTCTATCACACTGTCCTCATCACTTTCGCTGCTGCTGTCGGACGACGTGGAAGTGTCGTATTCACTACCAACCGACTCATCTTCACTCGTCGATGATGAGGCAATATGAATATCTGTTATTAACTCCTTTAGTAATTCCGTCTCCAGCTCTTGTAGGCCCAAGCCTAAATTCTTTTTGAATATATCGAATAAGACATTTTTCAGATTGTATGCCAACGTTTGCAAATGCGATGGTGGACAAACAGAGACATTCCTTATGTATCTGACGTAGTCTTCAATATAATAATGATTGAATACAGAACGTTCGTTGATACTAAAACAGTCGTGAGTTATTAAGAGCTGTTTCACAATCCACTGCGAATTACTCTGCAAAGCAGATACACAATCCTCGACGCATTGTCGGCTCAATTCATAATTACGATACAAGGGGTAGATGAGAGAACGTCTCATAAAACTTATAACCACATCTTTGAGCGAGGTGAAAGGTTCAAAGTAGGTCAGCGTGGCAGAGAGAACGGCCCTGGTCCAGGCCGATTCACAATTCGGCTCATTTGCAGTGAATCTACGGAAGGAAATTAGCTTTAAAGTTACTCATATCATAAATTGGTATCGCTTACCTAACATCGTAGCAAATTGCTAGCAATATACTTATCAGTCCCATGTCAACTTCCATTACATCAAACTCGTCTGGCATTTCGCTTAATTCGGGCTTGGAAGTAATATTGTGTAGAAGACATTCTTCGTCTCGATCAAGACTACAATCTAGAATACAATGGATAAGGCTCATTTAAGGCATTGTGCATAAATTATTAACATGAAATTTATTGACAATTATACCGCGAAGGAATAAAAAATAAATTACACGAGAACAAAGAAAATTTCTGGGGCAAAATTTATGAATTTAAGTTATATACGTACATATGTATGTACATGTTTTGAATGATCACATTGGAATTTTATTTTAGTTTCCCTCCTTTTATTGGTGCAGCAAATCGGTGTATGAAACTATGAGTTCTTTTCATCTGAGTTGTAGGTATGTTTAGAAAATTTGTAGCAAATATAAAGACCAATATTTTTGTTCCCAAAACTTAACACACTCACCAAAAACGAGTGTAATTCCTACCAAACTCATCTTTAATGGTATCGTCGCGAACATTAAAATTATGGTTTTTGGAATTTTACCATTTTCTATGTTTGTCTTAAGTTTTGGCCTTGAGTCTGTTCCTTCGAAAAGAATCCGATTCCTCATTGTGATGAAACGATCATTCTGCTATTTTGAAGGGTTATGAACAACTTTGACCATTACCTTTAAAATTAATAGAATATTGCATCGGATTATCCAGACCATCGGGAACTTGAAGTTCTACAAAATTCAATTTGTACTGATCGCGGGAGAAATTTTTCATTTCGTCAATATCTCTGTCAATAAGACGCTGCAGAGGGCTAACTTGACCAGGTTCAGGCATTCGTGTTACAGTATCCAAATCACACTGCAATAGAAAATGCATAATATCTATGAGGAAATTTCAATCAGATAACATACCTCAAAACTTCTTATTCTTCCCCTAAATTTACTGGCGAACCCATAACCATATGAACCTTCCGGTCTCATTAATTCTTCTTTGCTATCAATCTTCAGCAAACAATGATCGGTTATCCTCTTGAGCTTCCACAAATCTAAGGGACGTTCAAGTTCTTTGGTTTTGTTCTGCTCTAAGTCCTTTTCTGGATTGTGTTCCTCAGTCAGTGGTAAACAGGGAAATGAAATCTGCAATACACTCTCGGCGGAATCGAAGATGAGGCAAATATTTTTCAAATCTTTCATGTCAAAACGACGAGAAGAACGAAATCTAATATAAAAAAAAAATCCATTACAAATATAGTATCTGTGGCTATATTTTTTGGGGAGTATAGTGCCTTACTTGTATAATTTAACATCCAAATAGATGAGGAAGTAATAATCCTCGATAAAAATATCACAGTTCCGAATATTTTGGACAAACCTTCCTCCACCGGTTGTTTCTGCACCTGGCGAAGACTTCTTTACGTGCAACTTCAATTCACATGAATTTTCTGTGTAGTTGTGTTGTATTTGTGGTACATTCGACATTTTTTAGAATTGGAAGCAATTAAAGAGGACACAAGATATTTCGGAAAAAGGATTCAACAAATTAAAAAAATAAACAACTTGAACACATGTTCGACTGAGCTTTGACATTTGTTGACAATACTATACTGACATATTTTTGTGAAAAAAGCGTTCCGTTTGAGGCTGTCCCTTAATACAAGTGGTAGCGTACGGCGTCTATCAAACTAGATTTCGAAAACATCGAATTGTTCTCGACCTAAGCCAAGCGATACGAAGGACAATTTCAAAAATCCGAAGTTGACCGAACGTACTAGAGAGAGGGAAGGTAGACAAAAAATTATTAATGTTTCATTTTGAATATGTAGTAAATGTTCTGAATGATATATAAAAATAAAATTAGATATACCTTTTTTAATAAAAATTATACATGTATGTTGTGTACAATTACATATATTTTTATGTATTTCGCCAAAGCGTAACGCGTGCATTTTGGGCGTACAACCGACGTTCTCACCATTTTAGGACCGGTTAGGCAAACGCAACCGTAATGTCCCCGTCGCTTACCGAATGAAGGATTAAGTTCAGAATCACACAAGGCAAATTTTTCCTAGCAAGTTTCAAAATTTTTAGGAGAGAGAGGCAAGCGGAAAGAGCTCTCTGCCTCTCCTACAAACTTAGGCACTTGCTTGGAAAAAATTGCCTCGTGTGAATCAGGACTTACGGTTTCGTTTAAGTAACGTCGCCGTTACTTTAAATTTAAATTTGCTCCGTCTTTGATTGTTGTTGATAATTAGAATCGTCCATCCTCGGGCCAAACCTGCTACCGTTTGTTGATCAATAAATCAAATATTCTATTTTAATTTGTGATTCATGTTAAATTGTTACTTCATATGGCTGAAAATAATGTTCCCCCCTTGACCTACAGAGTTATCACAGAATGTTCTGCATTAAGGACAAAAGCAGTTAATATTTCAACAAAATTATCCCTTTGTGTACCAAAATAGGCACGGCAACTTCGCCAATTTTTCTCAAGGTGATAGGCACTGATAAACTATTATTGTGTGTGGAATTACAGAAGATTCGGATATGCAATATAGAAGTTAGTCCAGATTTACACTGGATACTTTTTTCAGCAGCTTCTCCTCTAATTCTCTTTTCAACTTGCCTCTGCGTTTATAGGACGTAATTTAATTTCGATTATTCCTGTGTGAATTGTTGTTGTTTCAAAGTGCGAGTGAAAAACACAAAACGTGGAGCCCGATTAGGGGAGACTTATTTAACCCCTCTTGCCGACCGCCTCACTCTCCCACAAAACGACAATAATCCGCTGAACATTCGGCGAATGTAAATCGGTACTTATAAGAGAATCAATATTTCTCAAAATTTCAACTCTTTGTGAATGAGTGGATAAATGTGGCCTATCATCGAACCTAGCCTAATACAAAGTATGCCGTACTCGTACTCCACGTTTTGGGTTTTTCATTCGCAGTGAAGTTTATTTTGACATTGCGTTTTATTTAATATTCGTTGTTTTGTGTTCGATTGTACTAGCAAAGGAAAACAAATTGAAAACAAAACATGTCTGCCCCGTAGAAAAGAAGCGATGCAGAAAAACAAATTTATATAATAATTACCTGCGTGAAGATACCGACGTCGGTAATTTTCGATAACACGAAATAACAGGGTGACCAAAAGTTGCACAACATAATGTCAAATAACAAAATTTACGTGTGTATGTATGTACGTACCTGTTTTTGGTCGATTGACAGAAAAAGTAACCGACGTCGGTCGGTGGATGACAGATGTGGAATTGTAATTTTTTAGAAAATGTGTAAAAGTAATTTGCTTTTTTGAAAAAAGAGAATATGTGGAATAAAAGAGGACATTGCACTGATCATTTTCGTGCACCATATGCCCCCGAAATATCTAATCACACCGTGTAAATTGTAGGTTTCCACTTTGCCCACTGGTGGTCAGGACACCAAACAAGTCCTGGAAACCAAACGGAGATACAATATACTCCTAATTTTTCAGAGCTATAAGGGAATACTATTACGAACATTTGTGTGTATTCAGAGTTACCAAAATCATTTTCTAACTTCCCGGAAATTCCAGATTTCGGTTTAAACACTGGTGGTCAGGACACAAAAGTCGTCCTGGAAACCAAACGGAGATACAATACACTCCTATTTTTTCTACACTACTAGAGAATACTATTACGAACATTTATGTGTATTCAGAGTTTCCAGAATCAGTTTCTAACTTCTCGAAAATTCCAGATTTCGGTTTGACCACTGGTGGTCAGGACACAAAAGTCGTCCTGGAAGCCTATTGGAAAATGTATACACTCCTATTTTTATACCACTGAAAGAGGATACCAATACGAATATTTTCATGTATCGAGTGTATCCAGAATCAGTTTTTAAATTCCTGAAAATTCCAGATTTCCGTTTGGCCACTGGTGGTCAGGACACAAAAGTCGTCCTGGAAACCAAACTATAAAAGGTTACTATTACGAAAATTTGTGTGTATTCAGTGTTTCCAGAATAAGTTTCTAAATTCCCGAAATTCCAGATTTCGGTCTTACCACTGGTGGTCAGGACACAGAAGTCGTCGTGGAAACAAAGGGAAGATATAATACACTCCTATTTTTTCAGAGTGGAAATTCCAGATTTCGTTTTGAGCACAAAACTAGCGTTGGAAGCCAATCGGCAATAGAGTACCCTAATTTTTTCGCCACTAAAAGACAATTGTTTATTTTTTTTGGAATTATGTTTTTATTGTAGCTTGCTCTGAAATTCATCGTATTTTTTTTAAATAATTTTCAAATATTCAAATTGCTATGCAACTGAGATAATGTTAAAAATATAAAAAAATCAAAGCAAATAAATTAATTAAAATAAGTATGTATATGCTTTTGTCAACATGTCAAAATATCATCATTTTTGGAGGTCCCTTTCAAATTGTGGGCTCTTGAAGTGGCATACGTTGCAGGCGAAATTGCACTGATGGCATATTGGGATTCATGGGTTGAGGCTGATGACCCGGTGGTACACCTTTTGTGGCACCCAGATGTGGTGACATTGGCTCTCCAGGCATCATATGCGAAGGCTCCGGTTTTGCTGCGGTCCATTTTATTGCCCTGGTGGAACTGGATGTGTTTTCTATAGATAATCGAATTACTTTGTTACACTTTTGGCTCATGATAGATACAGCAAGTAATTAACACTTTTCCTCTGCAGGGTGCGGGGACAGTGACCCAAATCAAATTTCAAACAAACATACTTGATCTCGTATACGTTAGTTGGAACAAGGAAAACGCAGAAAAAAACTATTTTTTAGTCAATTTAAATTTCCTTTCATGTTCACCACTTCGATAGAAAACCTCAGCTTTGTACGAGGTGGTTTCTCTTTATATTGAACCTCTTTGCCCTCCACTGTATGGTGAGGGGGATATCGAATCCAAATCAAATGTCCACCAAACATACTTGGTCTCTCCTGCGAAGTGTTGAACTTTTGGCTCGTTGAAAATGATAAATACACTTCATTGTAAGGTGAGGGGATATTGATCCAAATCGAATTTCCACCAAACATATTGGTCTCTTAGGTCACTCCATCGATGTGATTCGATTCCTGGCCGGCATTCGGAAGGAAGTAGCGATCTCCTCAGCTGGTGTGCGTCCAAGGCCGGCTAATTAATTCTTACCTATAAACTATTTTCTTTTTTTGGCATATTTCTATTCTTTCAGTGGTATAAAAATAGGAGTGTATACCTTTTCCAATAGGCTTCCAGGACGACTTTTGTGTCTTGGCCAACAGTGGCCAAGCCGACATCTGGAAATTTCAGGAAGTTAAAAACTGATTCTGGATACACTTGGTATATGAAAATATTCGTATTGGTATCCTCTTTCAGTGGTATAAAAATAGGAGTGTATACCTTTTCCATTTGGCTTCCAGGAAGACTTTTGTGTCCTGTCCACCAGTGGCCAAACCGAATTCTGGAACTTTCAGGAAGTTAAAAACTGATTCTGGATACACTCGATACATGAAAATATTCGTATTGGTATCCTCTTTCCAATAGGCTTCCAGGACGACTTTTGTGTCCCGACCACCAGTGGCCAAACCGAAATCTGGAATTTTCAGGAAGTTAAAAACTGATTCTTGATACACTCAATACACGATTCTTTGCAAAAAATCGAAGAAGGCGTTTTTGATGGGCCAAAAATAAGGAAACTGATAAAAGATGTAAATTTCGAATCATATTTGACGTCGGATGAAATTGCAGCTTGGAGGCCGTTTATGCTTGTAATTTAAAATTTCCTTGGATCCAACAAAATATGAAACAACGATTAATGATGTGTTGAAAATTTATGAACAAATTGGTAAGGAATATATTTTTCTTTATTTATTTAAGGGTTTTTCAACAACAGGTGTTATTTTTGTATTCAAAGAAAAATGCAATTTTTTGAGATAAATGATCGGATGTTTATTTCATAATAAAGAGGAAGGTATGCCGTTAATAATGAAAAACAACATCGGCCAAATGGCCACCACGACCACGCTTACAGGACCATATCCTTTTCATGAAATTGTCCATAACCAAATCGCAAAGCGGCTGCCCTATATCCTCGATAGCCTCATGTGGCGCTAAAGGAATAAGTCGCAAGGTGTAAAATCACAAGACCTCGGTGGCCAATTGTGATCACGAGATACTCGTAACACGGTCCGGAAACTTTTCCCGTAACAGAGCAATGGTTTTGTTGCTTGTGTGGCACGTAGCGCCGTCTTGTTGAATGTAAACGTTGTCCAGATCAATACCAACCAACTCCGACCATAAAAAATCATTAATCATCTCTCGATAGCGCAATCGATTCACCGTAACTGTTGAACCAACCTCATTTTCGAAAAAGTAAGGTTCAATGACCCCGCCGGACCATAAACCGCACCAAACGGTCACACGTTGAGGATGGAGATGCTTCTCAACAATAACTCTTGGGTTTCCGAGCCCCAGATGCGACAATTTAGCTTGTTGACGTAGCCAGCGAGGTGGAAATGGGCCTCATCAGTCAAGATGATTTTTCGATGGAATTCCGGATCATTTTCATGCATTTCAAGGACCCAATCAGCAAAGACACGACGTTGTTGATGATCGGCCGGCTTGAGTTCTTGTGTTAACTGAACTTTATAAGCCTTAAGACCCAAGTCTTTATGCAAGATACGGTGTAATGACGTTTGTGGAATGCTCAATTCCAAAGAACGACGAGGAATGGACAAACCTGGTTTGGGCTACAGCAGCAATATTCTCAGTTGTTCTTGAGCGATGTGCGCGGGTTTTATTCTTCACATCACCAACTTGTCCCAACAGCTTCACGACGACCCATTTTTGGGTTTAGTTTTGCGAACTGTGACTGCAAGATTTTCATCATTTTTGTAGTGAATTTTAATAATTTCAATGCGTTGTTGAATCGTGTATCGTTTCATTTTTAGTAATGGCGTAGTTTCTACTTGTCAAAGAATAAAAGCTTCACAAGTGACAGCTTCCGAAATACCGGGTGATTCAAAACAACACCTCTTGTTGGAAAACCCCATATGTATTTATTCTTCTAACTTATTTTTCGCTTTATGTATTACAACAGGTGTAAATATGTCCCTCAAAATAAATTTCTTGCATTCTCATTTAAACTATTTCCCGATAATCTGGGCGACGTAAGTGACGAAAGATTTCACCAAGAAATGAATTCCATCGAGCGGCGTTACCAAGGACACAGGGATGAAAGAATGATGGGAGATTCCTCATTCCTCATTAGAGAAACCGTTTCCGAAATCTACAAACGTCAACAAAGAACTCACAATTTCTTCTAATGAAACTTGTACATGCAAATAAACCCGAATGTACATACTATAAATAAAAGTGAAGTAAGTGACGAAAATGGCGAAAAATTTCACCAAGAAATGAATTCCATCGAGCGGCGTTACCAAGGACACAGGGATGAAAGAATGATGGCAGATTCCTCATTCCTCGGTTCCTCATTAGAGAAACCGATTCCGAAATCTACAAACGTCAACAAAGAACTCACAATCAGCGTTACCGTTGTGCGACTAAAGTGGCATATTTGCCCCTTTTTTTGATACTAAATGTGCCCCTTTTCGATTTTTTGTGCCACTTTTTGGCTTTTGTAAAAAATCAACTTTTTATACTCTTATAACAACACTTTCGTACTAACGTAAGGAAATGCCTCACGCGTAACGTTCTGAATTCGGTTGTTTAATGGGATATACGCATATGCTAAAACGATTTACATTCATCTTTTGTATGTGTATGCATATGAGAATTTATTTCCACCGTTTCATCTTATTGGTGAAAATTCTGCGAATAGGTCGGCGTCTATGCAACAATACAAATAATTTGAGTGATTTCTTAAATGTAACAATATATGGTGAAAATTGATTTTTTCGAATCAGTCGGCGTTTATAAAAAATCCAATTTGTTTTGCTTGTGGTTTTTTAAATGTAACAAATATATGGATACATATTTTTCATTAGGTGGATGTACATAAACATATAAGTTTTTTTCTAAACAGATCTATTGTGAGATCAAAAAAACTCAATACAATTAGAAAGTATAAAAAAGAAGTTACAAAAAAGTAACTATAAATAAAGAAATGTATGTGATAAAATATATTTAGTATACATCATAAGAAGTTTTCTATAACATTGTATTTTTTGTTTAGTTTTCGTGTAAATGAATGAATTTTTTAATTTTACCTACTTATTTTTTATGTTAAGCTTTGTTTTTTTTATTGTTGTTTTCTTTAAATAAAAACCTTAAAATTGATCCCCCTTTTTTAATGATCAGTTGCCCCTTTTTTCGAAAAAATCCCCTTTTTGTGCCCCTTTTTGAAATTTACCAACGGTAACGCTGCTCACAATTTCTTCTAATGAAACTTGTACATGCAAATAAACCCAAATGTACATAATATAAATAAAAGTAACAAATAAAATGGCTATTTAAACAGAAATTAAAGAAAAAAAGACTTTTTGAAATTCTTTTACCTCTACCAAAAGGGCTATAATTTCTACATTTATCCAGCTTAAATTTAACGTATAAGTAGACCTGATCGGGCATATACTCCAAAAATTATAGTGCAAATACTAGGGGTACCTTCGACGATAGTAGTATTTTTAATAAAAAAATTAAAAAAAATATATCAATAAAAAAATTTTGGTTTTGATTTTATATAACAGTATGCCACAATCTATACAAAAAAATAAATTTTAGGTCTGAGGCACAAACATTTTTTTGTTGCATAGTGCTATCAAAATGCCTATCGTAATTTTGGTTCGAGTATAGTGAAATTTTGCACAGCATCCTTTTTTTTCCCCCTTGAAGGTCCTTATTGAAATTGTTGAAAATCGGTTCAAATTTATATATAGCGCCCATATATATTTTCCTTCGATTTATATTCTAAGGGCTATATAAGGTGTATAAAGTTGACACATACAAATCTCTTCACTCATTATGAAAGACTACTAAATTTAATGAAAATCGGTTCGTATTTAGAAGTAACCACCATTGTGTATTAGACCATTTATTATTTTTTCGGTACTGATTTCCGGGCCGAAAAAGTTTCCATTTGACCTACAAACCTCCAATAAAAAATTTGGTGCCGATTGGATAACGCTAAGGTCTGCCCAAAGTTGTTTGAAAACACAAAACTCACTTTACATGAACAAAATTTGGGTTTTTATCAAATGTCACATGTTCAAGTAATTAAATAATATTTTATTAGCATGAAAAGTTTTTAAATGATCTTTGAATAACATTTTCTTTCTTACAAGTCGTAAACAATCAAAATCGACCGAGAAACGAAAAAGTTACAGCAGTTTTCATTTGAATTTTACGTCATGACAGGGCATACATGCACACCGACATGGCCTCTATGTACATATGTAGACGTAAGAGCAATCACAATAAAAAATAGATCATGCTTGCGCATGCATGAAAAAAAACAACGGATTTGCATGATAGTTGATTTTTCGCATCAGTCTGACATTTTTCTACTCGTCAAATAAGAAAACATAAGCAGAACTTTGCAGCGCGCTATACGGCCATGCAACAGGGTCGTTTACAGAACGCGCTCTGCCTCCAGCCTAATTGAATTGAGAAAAGGGACAGCTTAGCACAAAATTTAATTTTAGCATATTCTTATTTGTCTCCAGACCGACCACATCCAAAATGGTTACTAGATCCAGTGATAAATTTCGCACCGTAGAATCAGTTGGGCATGTATCACATACAATATCTGGAGACAAACTGCCGTCAAACAGACATATATTTCATGATGTGATAACTGTAAAGAATAATGCTGCGACGCCTCTGACCACTGTTGGTGAGCTTGTGATTTATCGATCTACACATCAAAATTTTTGGCCGCCCCCAAAATCCCGCCTGGTACTGGAGAAAATATGGCCAAAGTCGTTCATGATACACTCATCAAATACAGGTCAAAACACTGGATCGTGCATTTTGTTGCAGAACAAATTAGATCGAAAATTAATCAAGTTCCCATGTTCTCATCCTTGAAACATGTGTTTGAGGTTTAACTTCGGCGACTTGTGGTCCTGAAGTGCCTATTTTTAATCGTTTTGCTGCCGTTTGGGTAAGTGTCGACCACAAATCGTTTAAAAACGGACTCGAAGATCCAACTGTACGCTCAAAAATAAGTAATGCTGACTGCGAAGTCATTAAGAAATTCTGCATTAAACAGCTAAATGAAACATAAATCCGAGCTGATTACAAGGAACTATTACAATTAACAATAATGTTTCTTGGTGGTGTCGGCACCAACATACCACGCAAGTTTCATGGGAAAAGGCATTTATGCCTTAAAAATATACCTATTTCTAGAGCAGTTTGCATTGACAAAACGAGAGTCCAGTGTGCGTGGTTTACATGCAAAATGCCATACGAGCACCAAATCAAGATATACACTTGTTGAAAGACAAGATGTGTCTGAAGCGGTTTTGAAGAAATGGAAAAATCATTTGTGGTATTTGGCCCTAGAATCAATGGCTTTGGCATTTTTCGATTCGGATGTTTCACTCGAAGAGAAACGAAAAATGGTTAGGCATCTGCAATCAACAGAGCCCGTCGTAAATCTGGAAAATGATCGAAAATTCTCCGACCCGAAACTATTGCTGTGTAATAATTTGAGCGATTTCGTCTCATACAAAACCAAACATTTTTTCGGTGCTTTTGGATTGAGTACTGAATTTTTAAAGCATGACCCATCCATTTGGGAAGATTATCAAGATACTCTCGATGTTTGTCGTAATCTGTTTGTTGTTAACGACACTGCTGAACGCGGTGTACAATTTATGAATGATTACAACAGAATACTTACGAAAGACGAAGAACAAAATCAATTTATATTACAGTGCATTGAAGAATATCGTAGAAAATGTCCCTCACATAACAAGTCAGATCTAATATAATATTGAATTAATTGTATTTTTTGTTTTTTTCACCGATCATAATATTTAAAAACTATTTATTAATTAATAATACAAAGAAATGTAATTTTACTTATTTAAACATACGACTTTTGAATAAAAAAATATTTCCCCTATAAAGTGTGTTCTAAATTTTGAATGAACTTTGGGCAGACCCTAGGGTTATCAGATCGGCACAAACATTTTTATGGAAGTCGTGTAGGCCAAATGGAAACTTTTTCGGTCCGGAAATCAAAGATCGCAGCAACTTTCACTTTTTGCATCATGTGCTATAAACGGTCTATTGTGTATTTTAAACCCGATCATGGTACAAATTGGCAGAGGCAAGTCTCTACCCAATAATAAATACTACTCAATTTAATGAAAATCGCTTCAGATTTAGATATTGCCACCATATGTATGCATGTTCCTTGCTATTTGGCTCCTAAGGACTTTAGAAGGTTAGAAGCCATATCGAGTTAAAAATTGCCAGAGATAAGTCTCTTCATCCATTAATAAAAACTACTAAATTTAGTGGAAATCGGTTCAGGTATATGTAGATTCAGCCACAATATATGTTTTACTTCCGATTTGGCTGCTAAGAGCTGTATAAGCTTTACTTTACTAAAATTGGAAAATGGAAGACACTACGAATAAATGCAGCAAAATTTTATAGAGATCGGTTCAAATTTAGATATAATCATTCGTGTTATGCATTTAAGAATTGGCAGATCTAAAACGATTTTTATACAATCTAAAAAAGGTGATTTCTTAATGCATTGAGTGTTAGTACGCGTGCTTGATCTGCTCTATCAAGATATGACACCATGTATGTATAGTCGGCTCCGCCCCACTTTTGTCTATCCTTACTGATTAAATTATACATCGATTTTCTTCGCAATGGTCTCATTTTATGTTTGGTCTGTCAGACTTTACGATTGATTGTTAATTTTTCGATGTTTTGATGACGCTTGAAAGCCTCCTTATATACCAGGAGTTATATAAATTGTAAGGGCCGATGTTGAATGTGAACCACACCCAAACGTCAAGTTTTTTTCTGCATTTCATTTGACATTTCTCTATTTCAGTCTAACTCAATTTGAACCGTGGAAAGATACTTAATCGAGCAACACGTAAAAGTTATTCAGTCTTATTATGAAAATGGGCGTTCAAATCAAAATGCATATCGTGCACTTTTCGAAGAAAATCGTCTTCAGTGATGAGGTACATTTTCACCTCAGTGGATTCGTCAATAAGCAGAATTGCCGCATTTGGGCGAATGATAATCCAAGAGTGATTGTCAAAAAACCAATGCACCCGCAAAGAGTGACTGTTTGGTGCAGTTTATGGGCTGGCGGCATCATCGGGCCATATTTTGGAAGATATGGATGTCGACAATATGTGGTTTCAACAGGACGGTGCCACTTGCCACACAGCTAACGAAACAATGGCTCTTTTGCACAATAAATTCAACGGCCGTGTTATCTCACGTCGTGGCGATGTCAATTGGCCGCCAAGATCATGTGATTTGACACCGTTGGACTTATTTCTTTGGGGTTATTTGAAAGAAAAGGTGTACGTCGATAGGCCAGCAACAATTCAAGAACTAAAGGATAACATAATTCGGCAAATTAACGGCATAGAACCTCAATTATGCCTCAGCGTTATCGAAAATTTGGACAATCGGATGGAGGCGTCCCGCCGAGGTTGCGGCGGCCATTTCGCCGATATTTTGTTCCATACATAATTGAACCATACCAATATTATCATAAAAAAAGAAATGACAATAATTTCCTAAATAATTTGTGTTTTATTCAAAATCAACATCGGCCTTAAAATTTAAACACCCTTTATTGCATTTTGAGAAAGTGCTTTTGCATGCGATTGATACAACAAATTATGGAATATTGGAACTAGTATTTCCGAAACAAAGATTAATTTGTAATTATTTTTTTTTCAATGTAATAATGTCTTAACTTAAACACAAGTTTTCTGTTTTTCAGATGTTCAATGAGCATTTTTTTTATAAATTTTATATGTTTGTAAAATTTTATTAAACTTAAATCTAATCTAATAATCTTTCGTAAATATAAGTTGCATTGATGGATTGACAAAAAGTGATGAATTGGAATATTTTTAAATTAAATGACATTTTTGGCTATACATTTTAACACGAAAACTAGGAAAAACAAACTAACATTCGAACATCAGCAAAGTTTTAAAAATCTTTTTAAAAAAAATATATTTGGAAAACTTCTTAAACAATAACTTTGTTTGTGTGTAATTTGTAAAATTTATTTGTGAAATTCGGTTTGCAAATAAATTATGTTCTAATATATTGTTGATACATGCGTTCCAAACAAAATTTCTTGATTTTCAAATCAAATTTATTTGTTAACAAATATATAATATTTAAAAAAATTGTTTCCAAGTATATTTTCTTTCAATTCAAACATATCAAAAATGACGATTTTCCTCCGTGTACAAGTAGAAACATTAAATGCTAAACATTATTAGATTGAAAGAGTTTATGTTGATGAAATAGATTATGTGAATTTTTTCCACAATTTCAATGCTTATTCTAGAAATTAAACTTAGTTATAACTTTAAGTTTCATTTAAAGGGATTGTATATGGATTACAGAATTTCTATACAATTTTCTGATTTAAATTGGTAAAATGTGTCTAGTTTCTGGTGTATTATCATTAAAATCTATAATGTTAACTTGCATTCCCAAAAGGTTCATATGTATATGACAGAGACAACTTTGTTTTTCCCCCATTTTTTCTCAATCAATCATTCTTGATAGATATATCTAAACAGTCCTAAAATGTGCATCTGCACTTGATATTGCATCTATATCATCTGTTCGTAAATTTTATTTGAAATATGTCCTATCCTATCCAATTATTAGGTTTTTGCATTTGAGATATATCTAAATCGTCTAGTTATCTTTGCGAACAGGGCCCTGAACTGTGACGACTGTAGCTTTTTAAACGCCATCATTCGACGATTGTGAAAGATTCGGAGAGCTCTCGCCTTGTGTAGGGGATATATTGGCTTGCAATCTTTCTAGTGGGTCGGCCGATTCAGTTGGGAAAGTTCTAGCAGTTTTCGGTATCCAGCGTTTCTGAATGTATTCCTTTATTTCGTCGTCATGTTCAATTAGACGAGATGCTCTATCACGAAAATCTATAGGCGATACTTTGTTCAGTTCGGGTATAGTTTCCTTAAGTGCTTCATACAGAGACACATGGGCATTTTTACTGGTTTCCAAGCCACCATCTTGAGATATCTGAAAATGATTGCCTTGTAATTTGAGCCTCACCACCACTCCTTTGCGACCTGAAGAAAAACTGTGCCTGATTCCGTCTTCTCCTTCGGCAACAATAGTAATGCCCCCCACGCCACCACCCTGCTCTCGGATAATTTTATCAACTACTTTGACGCATGCTCCCACGCAGGCTATGTCCATGGGCATATTTTCGCGTACTATAGCGGCGAATAACTTGGGATTTCTGGTTTTCATCATAAGCCTTTGCATGTCTCTGTGATATTTCTCAGTGATATAGTTTTCTGGCAGTTCGTTGTCATCGCCCTCCTCCCCCTTAGAGGAGTCTTGTAAGTCTTTGTGGTATTTCTTTTTCAGTTCGTCAAATTTTTCACGGTATCTATTCTCATGTCTTGATCTATAGACTTTTTTAATTATTTTTCCAACGCGCTTAATAAGCTGACTTGCTTTCTCTACAATGGGAGATATTATATACTTTTGTACAAGTTCCCCAATCTTATCTTGCAACAGTGATTTCCATTTATCCAGGACGTCCGCCTTGAATTTTTGCATATCTTTGTCAGTCACTGTGACTCCCTGTCTTTTTGGATGGTTTGCCAATTTTGCGTTGATTTGTTGGTTAAGACCATTTAAGAAGTTGGTCGTTACATTCATTATTTCTCCAATGTGGATTAGTTTCTTTGACCAAACTATTGTTTTTGTAATGGTTTGTATAACAAATTTAGCAACAGAACTGGACATATTCTTGGCCACTTTTCCGAATGCCTCCACGCAATCGAAATACACCTTCTTGAATATGTTGATGAAGTAATGACCAAGGCTTTTCCTTGTAAATATATATTGACTCAGGTTATTCACTAGTCTCGTGGCAGATGTTTCTCCAAGCACAGAGTAGGCTCTTTCCAGGGTTTTGGAGACATCATGTTTCTCGACTTTTTGCTGAATATCGGAGAGAATTGACTTCGAAATGCCGGAGCATAGGTTTTTTACAGCGTTATCGATGACCATATCGACGCCTTCATTGGCAATACTAAACGAGACCTTTTTGATGGTAGTTATTATGGTCCGTTTGGCAATTTCCTTGCCGACCGCTTTAGCACCAGATGCCCCAAACAAGGGCCCAGCTAGTTTTTGACCAAACCTGGCAGCATTATTGAATCTGGAAACGATAGCACCAACACCGGCCGTGGCAGCTGTGATTATTATACTTTCGAGCTTGTGGGCCCCATAATCCTTCCAGCTGAAATAGCCGGATCGTAAAGCACCAACAGCAAACACGATGTCGCCTATGCCCTCACTGAGAAAGGCCGCGGCCACATTAGTCATGGCACCGGCTGAGAACACCTCTATGGCAGTTCCTATTGCCACTTGGGCTATACCCATGGCAATTACTAAAGCCGAATTCAGTATCATTTTCATCGTCCATTTTTTCTCCTCCATTTGAAGCAGTTGGTCCAAACCATTGACTAGGAATAGTTGAACTTCTTCGATATTTCCAAAATCACATTCGCCACAAACTTTTGTGAGATCTTTCAATTGTCCATCCGGTGTCTCCAGAGCCTGTAATGTACCCTTTGCCTTCTCTATGTCTGCGGTAATGCTTTCAACAGTTTGATCTCCCAATTGCAGACCACTTTCTTTCACAAGTTTCTTTAACGCCCCTTCCACATCTGCTTTCGTAGATTCGATAGGTAATTCCCAGATAATCTTTTGTTCAAATAGTTCGGAGAGTAGTCTCTGATGTGGTTTGGTCATCAAGTGCAGACGCACTGGGAAGTCGCGCTCCTCCAACTGTCTTAAAATTCTTTGGAGAGCTAATCGATAGGCGAAGCAAGCTGTTAGAAGTCCTTTAACCAATGTCTCATAAACTGGACAACCCGTCAGGTGAAATTGCTCAATTTCGTCATAGCGAATTTTCAATCTGTAGACACCATTCTTCTTTTCAATAACACCTTTCTCTACAAGTTCTGCCATAATTTTGTCAGCTTCATTTCGAACAATATTTATCATGGCAAAATCATCAATGGAGATGGAGTCATGGGTGGGAAAAATAACTAATTCAGCTTTCGATTTGTCCACGCGGGCACTTCGGTTGGACGAGATAACACCAAACTTTTTCAATTTCTGATAGTCAGCGTTGCCCAAAGCTTCCACACATTGTGCCCTTTCAAAAATGTTTGTATTATTTTCCAGCTTTTCGATCATTTCTGCTTTCAGCAAAATATAGCTTTCGTTGGATTTAAAATCCACTTTCTTCAATTTGTTGTTTCTAATTTTGTCCATAACTCGTTTTCCCAAATAACTATCACTTCCCAGGATATCCACACTTCCTACAATGTCGTATTGCAAATCCTCGATTAAGACACCTTGGTGTACTAACTCTTCCCAAAATCCTTCTCGACTAGGCAGCGGCACAGCTTCTCTCAGCGACTGCAGGAATGCTTGTTCATGAACCTCGAGTCCTTCATGACGCGAGAGAAACTTCATCAATGGATCAACGGATACTCCGTAACCCGAACAGATATCCTTCAGTTTTTCTTGTGGAAGAAGCATTTTAACTCTAGGCCTCTTTAAAACGCCTACTCGCAGCAAAGCTTCATACAGTTCTTCCGACCATTCCACATTCACTCCTTTACTGCTAAACCACTTTGGAGATATGCTTTGGCCCAATATATCCTCTATAGATTGGCTAAATATGAAGTACAGGTTTGCGAAGCTCTTCTGCTGTTCTTCATAGCCATAGATCTGAATTATGCTTTCATTGTTATCCGTCTTAAGCTGACTAATAATACCGGCATTAATTATAGCCGACTCACGACGTTGATCGAAAAGCCTTGCGGCCTCTTGCAATTGTTTCTTGAATTCAATCACTTTTCGCTGATCCAGAGGCTTGTGTTCCCAATTAATTTGTTTAGCCAAAGCATAGGCCTTATAGTAGTGGGCTGCTTCCGAAAAGTTGGGTTCGTTTCGGATTACCTCGTCGAAAAGCGCAATAGCGTTCTGAACGTCTTTCGATTTAGCCAGCGAGAGTTGCTTTGCAAGTTTTATCATTTGGGGTGGGTTTCCCTCGGCCCAAAATAACCAAATTTTGCTGTCATCGACATTAGTAGGCATTCGCAGTTGAGTGATAAATTTGCTAAGCAAGTCATCAAAGTGTCGTTTGCTCTGTTCATCCTGGATATTCTTAATCTGTTTACCATTTTCATCTAACCAAAAAGCCCATTTGTCGAGGCACGTGTGCAGCAGAATGTCCATAATTGGACCGGGAACCTCTTCTTTTTCAAAACCTGCCTTGAGTTTCTCGTACTGATCTTTGAATGCATTGAAACATTTCTCCTCCATAACAATTTGAGTGTCGTAATAATCCTTAATGGCAGATATACGATACATTTCTTCGACATTCGCCTCTTGACGTAGATTCAATATTGTCGAGTGATGGGATTGCTCTCCTCTTGAATCCATCACTATTAATTGGCCTGAGCCACGCTCGCCCTTCCTGGCGGCTCTGCCAAATGCTTGTTGTTCAATTCGCATATTGCCGGGTAGATATGTTATGCAAACATGTAATCCGCCAGCTTTCTCCAATTCTGAGGTGATTTTTATATCAGTTCCTCGCCCTGCCAGATTCGTGGCTATAATAACGTGTCCTTTGTCCAATTTTTTACCTCCTTTGACAAGATCGAAGGCCTCATAATCACGGGTATATGTGTGGACATCTTTTGCTCCTTTACACCCAAAGGCTTTATAGAGGACACCTACGTCTTTCACCGTATCGCAAATAATTAAAACCGAACGGGTTTCAGTAAGAGTCTTTACAGTAGTTCTTATTTGATTAATCCACTCTTCTCTATGACTGCAAATAATGGGGTTATATTCCACAAATTTCTTCGATTTCGATGTGGGTATTGTAACGAAGTCCACCTTGTGTATATCCTGCAGAAGATCTCTTTCTCTCTGCGAACCCAGAGTACCCGTCAGACCGTATAAATTTCGGTACAATTTAAAGTACGTAACGTTTGAAATGAAGACTGCCTTCAAACTTTGCAAGGATATTTTGCAGCCATGTTTGAGCTGCAAGAACTGATGGAGGGCTTCATCCCATTGGGAATTCACTTGATCTGTTCCCGTATCCCGATCCAGAATAGTAATATTTGGATTACGGTCCGGACTGGTTTGAGTTCTGTCCACGTCTACAACGTAGTCGAAGCCTGACTCCATGAAGAATGCAATCTTAGCATTTTCAATCCACGATTCTAAATGACGTTCTATGAAAGGCCTTAGGTAGTTCGGAACATGTATACGTCTTTCTCTCTCGAAGCAGTGTTTGAAAAAAAGGCTAAGACGACCCTGATATTGGGTAAACTCCGGTGAAAGCACCTCATTTAGTAAAGTCGCATCATCCACGGTTTGTTTTAACAACAACCCTCGATCGTCTATTAGTTTAGCTTTCATTAAACGTTCGTAGATGATATGTTTCTGATGCTCAGTTAACTCAGGACCCATCATGTCCATATCTTCTTTCTTCACAATGCCATATAGATCATTGAGTACGGCTTCTTTGATTGTCTCAGAGTCTAAGACTGCAAAAATCTCATTGGGATCCTTGGCCGGTCTATTTAACCACTGCCAGATGTAAATATAGAGAGACTCCAACTTATCAAATCCAGCCAAATCATGAGATAGATACAGAACGTTGTTGCCTTTATCAAGCAACATACTGTCCACTTCATCGATTATAACATTTTCAAATTTACGGTCGCCCAGAATATTCTTTCCGTAAAATTTGTCTAAGAGATAATCGCGTTGGAAGTTTGACAGATCTCCATAGACCACCTGATTGGCAGAGTATGCGACTTTCCTCTTGTCAACTTCCTCGCTACAATTATGCGATACACTGACATCGAACAGAGCATATATATCGCTGTTCTCTTCTGCATCACGTTTTGCCAGTACCGAAGAGCTGGTCACCACATCCACTTTCTGGCCGAGGAGAGTTTTCATAATAGAGAGTACCACCACTACAATGGACTTTCCCTCGCCGGTGGCCATTTGGACCAATGTATTGTGTTTGTTGGTTAATAGCACCAATATTGTTAACCATTGGGTATCACGGAGTCTCCAACCCCTTTTTACTTGAATGGCCCTATCAAGTACAGCAAACATATTCTCTCTGGATGTTCGATCCACCTGGCCCAATTTTTTCTTAAATTCCTTAGCCCAGGTTTTTATGTCATCTTCAGTAAAGCTGCGTACGGCTTTTCCAGCGATTGTATAGCTTCCGTCGGAAATTTTCTGAACGATTATTTTGTGGTCTGATAGACTGTTGGCTATGGCTTCTGAAGTATTAGTATTTCCATCGATTACTTCGACTAGTTGTGTTATGTTTCGATCTTTATCCGCTGATAATTTCCTTTGCATTTCGGCTTGCCATTGTTTCATACCAAGAGAGCGAAGACTCCCCACCACTTCCTTGCTTAAGGACCACTCTTCGGTGTGGAAATTACCAAGGATCTTGATAAGCTCATTCGCTGACGACTTTTGCATGTTACTCTTTAAAGTCTCTATGAATTGCTCAATTAGATCGGTGCCAAACTTAAATTCCATTGATAGAATATAATATGTGGCCGTTGCTAAGTCTGACTCCTTCCACTGAATTAGTGCTGTCAATTTGTTATTCCAATATTTTTCTTTTAACGCATAAGGCCATTCAGATAACTGTAAGCCATCTAAATGAATCTCCGCCTCCTTGGGAATGCTGCATAGCAGGTTGATGATATCTTCGAGAGTCTGACTGGAAACCTTATGTTGCTGATCTAGTTTTAGGTTTAGTAGCAACAAAGTGTTAACATTGTCTATTTTCGCTAGATATTCTCTCCATATTGCTTTCTTGACCAAGGGCGTCCTCAAATAGTTCTCCAGTTGCAGTAGCAGCAATTCGTTGATCCAAGATGCCTGTGGATATGCACTGACTATCCAGCTGAAGGTAGCTTGCTGTGTGCTTTCTTCAATGCTAGCCGACATTACAGAGTTTATTAAGAGGCATAACTCCTGCAACGACACGTGACGTCCCTCAATGAAGAAGCGCCTCGCAATATGGTGTAAGATTCCTGGTTGCGCCATGTACTGCGATGCGATTTTCTCTAAGCGTAATTGTAGAAGTTGTCTTTCATCTTCGGGAAAGTATTTTATAATTTGCTGTATATCGCCCTCTTCGTCGTAAACGGATGGCTCCCTATACTTTCTTTCACTTTCGCCCGATGCCAGGAAGGTCTGTTTCTTCAGATAACTATCGTAGTCCTGCCTAACTTTGAACGATTCCATGTCGTCTAAAACCTTAGCAAACACATTATCGTTTATTCTGCGTTCTTCATCAAGCCTCCAGAATTCTTTGTCGATGACCAGTTGCACAAATTCTAATTCACCCCTGTTGAGGATATGGATAGCAACCTTTGATGTTGGATTGTGGTTATCCTGCAGATATAATGTCTTATCTTCGTCTTCAGCATACAAGCGAATGTTAATGTTGAAAACAAAGGCCAATAATTCACGATAGCTCTCGGATATTGGACCTTTTTGAAGAATGAGATTATTGAAATCATTTAAAACCACTTGGTCCGCGCAGCATTTTGCCCAATCATAGTCCTGTTTAAGCTGGTTCTTGCAACGTTCATAAAGACCCTTCAGAAAAGGATCCACTAGAATTTTAGACTCAAGTTCAGTTCTTAGTGAGTTGTCTTTGTTACTTGCAATCCATAATTTATACATGGCCGAGTGTCTTGGCTTAGCCAACTCAGCTCTAAATGCCTCCAAGTAGACGTTCAGAGTGCGTTCGTAGTTTTCCTTAAACTCCACATATTCTTGATAATATTTTTTGATAGAAGGATTAACTTCTTCTGAGCTCCCTACTTCTGGGATAAATCTTTTGATAGAATGTTTTAGGATTTCGCGATTCTTTTGGCTACTCTGCAAATTGTCTTTGAAGAATTTAGACACACTTGCACGAATCTCCTCCGTATTTTGATAAACATATTTATGAAGAGTACCTAAAACTGGATGGGAGGTGGCCTTCTCTTCTTCTCCGCCATCAATCAGATATTTGGCTGCACTTTCGGCGGTAATTTCCTCGAAGCGATCTGTAATTTTGGGTCGAGGTGGTAATTGCTTTGCAATTCCCTCCATCGCATCGAATCTATACTTATTCAATAAAATCTTTTCAATAGTTTCCAGTTTGTTATTTTGGTCATTTTTGCTATTAGGGTTTGCCGAAATTGCATTTCTAAGTCTATCAAAAGTATTGAATAGCTCATTAAGTTTAGAATGGGATACTCTAACTTCTCCTAATTTGAGCCAATTATCCAGAGACTGCGGATCTGCCGTGAGTCGTGGAAGCAATTTAACTTCGTCGCTTGTATCATTATCTTTAAAATTCTCTTTCGCTTGGATATTATTGGGAGGTTTTCTCTCAGTCAGATTGGCAGAGCTGACTTGATGTTGGATTGTTAGTTCTGCAGTCTGCTTATATGCTTGCAGTCGTTGCTGCAGGTCAGCAATTGCCCCTAACGTCCGCCGTTTAGAAGTTTCTATTTCCAAGCTCAAATCCTGAAATTTTCCTGCAGACTTTGAATATTCCGAATAACTGTTCTGAATATTACTTTGTGATATGGCATTTTTCCTTGCGGCATTTGCCACTGCTTTGCGTTCGTTGTTCCTTCTGCTATTCTGCCGCTCATTGTAATGTCTATTCTTCTTGTGCTCAATAGCTCCAGATACGAGCGTGGCATATTTTTCCCAGTACTTACACCACACCTTATCGCTTCCGCCGTCGTCGGAATATCGCAGTGTAACTTTACTGTTTTGATCTCTGCCAAAATACCAGGCACCCTTCCAGGTTTGAAAATCCAAATAACCCATATCCCAGCCAGTTTTACCATTCTCACCATATAAACCACCCCTTCCATTTTCACCATTTTTCCCTTGTCTGGTGATTTGTGTGATTCTAGGTGATTCGTCACTCACTGTACTTTTAACAACTATCTCTCCAGCAATACCCCCTTGACCACCTAAGCCATATTCCCCTCCACTACCACCAGATTGCCCCGGTGCCCCTTTGTACAACAGATAAGATTGAAAACTGGGGAATAATCCTGAACAACAGTAACCAAATGTGATTTCATTTCCTTCTGACGTCACTCCTTTTACATAATAAGCCTCTGTGTTAGCCGAACCTGTGCTCCAGTTAGTTATTATAGTGGGACAACTTCTTATATAGTTCAAAGTCTTTCCTATATTTCTATCCCTAAACTCAATCGTTGCCCAATAAGGGCAAGTTGGGGGAAACTTGGAGTCAAATTCCCAGGTTTGAAGAGATTTGCCATCGTCTCCTCTTTTGCCATTGCCCCCATCTTGCCCATTGCTACCGTCTCCACCATTTGAGATAATGGTAAGCATTTCTGAATTCTCTATCTTATTGGCTAAAACTAAAACATTACCACCGCTTTCGCCAGCATAGCCGTCTGCACCTTGTAGACCATCACCATCTTGTCCCGTGCCTGCTTTCTTGGTAAAAGTATGAACGCTATTTATTCCGGAGATATTCCAAGTCACTCTGTTAGAGAGGAACATTTCGTTAGTTGCAACGACAACATTTTTTCCGTGCCAAATCTCGTTCTTCAGATCTTTGTCAAAATGTATGAAATCGGTGGTGAAAAAACGCACTTCTTCTATTTTGGGATTAGCCACAAGTTGTCTCTCCAGCTCTGGTAGTACGTTACTGACAGTTACATTTCTCCCTTTAACCTCGAATAGCCAGCGATTATCTTGATACTTCTGTACTATCTCAGTTGGTTTCGTGAACGTGGCAATGACCTCTTTCAATTTGTCAATTAACTGAAAATCGTTCTCCTCCTTTAAGCTAACAGCGACTTGCTGTAAAGCACTCAATTTTGCACCATAGCTACCCTCATCCAGTCCAAAAATCCCTTGGAGTAAATCATAGAAAACCAAGTTTTTCAATTTTAGACTATCCACAATCGATGGAAGATTTCGTGCCGTGCTTAGAAACTCAGTTAAAGATCTAAGGAAATTGAATTCCTTTGAAGCAGTTTCACTAATTGCCAGTGTTTGTTGCCAGCTCTCCATCTTAAAGTGATCCAAAAGAGTTGTTTCATCCTCCTTACTAAGTAATTCACGATGCTCGATCAGAAGCTTAGAATAGTCGAGACTTTTAAAGGGTTCTGGAAGATCGGCTAAGGTTGCAATATTGTCCAGGGATTTCAAAGCTTCAGGAATGGTAGTTACACGTTTAGTAGACGAGAGTTTTTGTAGACCATCGTTTATCTCGTTCAGCCATAACATGGAGAGGTATTTGATGTACTTCCTCTCAATGTAAACCTTGTCAACATGGCTAAGCGGCTTCTTGAATTTGTCTTCAATATGATCCTTTATCTGTTGCAATTTTGATTTGCGTTCTATTATCTCATTGCCGATGATGTCTTCAATAATATCTTCATCGGTGCCCCACTCCGTCATTTCTGAATTAATAAATGTTACGTCGGGTTCAGGTTCCAATTCCAGTGAACCTGCAAGGCAATTATACATATATTGTTAGAACGCGATGGTGATATTTTAGATTTTGTTGTTCTTACCTGTCATATTTACAGATTACTCGTATCAACTGTGTATGTTCAACAAAATCCAGATATCAAATTGCTGTTAATTATACGACCTGCAAAAAGATAAGATAGATAGTGTTTGTGTTCTTTTTTCAAAAGTGGTTCAAAACTGTCTGTTACAAAAATACATCCATGATCGCACAAGTGAGAGATATGGATCAAATGCATATTTCTCAGAAAAATCGCATCACAAATTGTGCCAATGTAAACTCCGCCTCAGTAGTGGGCCCGATGTTCATATCACCCAAAAATAGTGCAGAAAGCACAACTTTTATACAAGAGGTTTAATGAGAGTTTAAGTTCGGAACTTGGGCTCCCTATCTCATACAGGGGCGGAGCTACAGGGCCCTAAGGATGACCACCTCGGATATACAAACTTTCATCGGCTTCTAACTTTTGAATGGAGTGTCCGATTTGAGTGGCCTTTTTTTCTGTGGATACTCCTATACCAGACCTACAATAAACTTTTTATAGCTTGAAGATGTCTGAATAGCTTGAAGATATCTTGAATAACCTCCGAGATATGTAGATTTTAAATTTGAATTTTTCAATTTTTCGCCGATTTTGCCTTGGAGTTTAGCCAATATCTCGGTCAAAAATTTACCGATTTTGTTCGCATGTTTTCTTGTGGATTGCCAATAAAATTTACAATATCATGAAGAAAAGAATCGATGAGATATGTCAAGAAACGGACATTGCTCATTCGACTTAAAATGACCCAAAACGGATTTCCTCCGAACATACTTAGGGTCTTAGATCACTCCTTCAATGTGTTACACTTTTTCCATAGCAAATGATATATACCCTCGTCACACAAAAGTGAGGGTATAAAAATACTGATATTTTTGATTTTGTTGGCTTGAGGTCATAAATAAAACAAAGTAATAATTAATTTTAACTGTTTTATTTTTAAATTGTTATTTACCGAAATTTCGATATTTATTTATTGTTTGGACTGACATTACTTTTCTATTTTAATTAACCCAAATTGTTCAGTCAGAATTTATTTGGTTCGAGACCATATGTTTCAGTTACTTTCTGCCTTTTGCAAAAAAGTAATAGAAACAAATACAAAAATTGGTAGAGAGTTTTAATTGTTTGGTAGAATTGACTGCAGTTTCGATATACACCACTCTATCATCTTCAGAAATCAATAGCAATAGTGTATGTCTTTAACTTAAATCGGCTGAAATACTTATAGAAGCAGTAAATTGAATTTAACAAGAACTACTAACCAAACCCGTAAGTCAACATACTAAAACTATCATACCAATAAATTTTTATATCCTCCACCATAGGATGGGGGTATATTCATTTTGTCACTCCGTTTGTAACACCTCTAAATATTGGTCTGAGACCCCATAATATATATAATATTCTTAATCGTCGTAAAATTCTAAGACGATTTAGCCATGTCCGTCTGTCCGTCCGTCCGTCCGTCTGTGGTAATCACGCTACAGTCCGCGGTAATAGAGCTATATTGATCAAATTTGGTATAAATATTTCTTATAGTTGCAGGCTGTTTGGGATTACAAATGGGCCATATCGGTCAATGTTTTGATATAGCCCCCATACATAGCATCTAACATGCTGTGATTCCTACTGTTCTCATCTACTATATGTTTCCTACTGTTCTCAACTACTAAATTTTTTTTTTGTTATTTTCTTCAGTTTTGAGTTATTTTGTGAGGTCACATCCATGGTGGAGGGTATATAAGATTCGGCATGGGCGAACTTCACGCTTTTACTTGTTCTTTTTTGCTTGGGTTCGCATCGCGAGCCACGAAAACAAATGTAGCTTTGTCAACGGCTAATGCCGACGTCATCGTACCTAATGTGTTTGCATGTGTTGTTGTTATTTATTGTTGGTCTGTTATGATAGAGTGGTGTCTATTGAAACTACCCCAGATAGTATGATGAGCGTTCGTGTCTGCGCCAATAATCAGCTCGAGCTCGTCAGACGTTGCTTCTTCTACTACTTCCCTGAATAGAGCAGTCGGTACTACAGATTCATAAGGCAAGTAGCTGGAGACCACCCAATATATGCGATTACCGATCTCCAGGCTAGCAACTGTTTGGTCTTTACCACTTAAATTAGTCAGGAGAAAGATACTTAGATCTTTCCTGGCCAAAATACACTAATACCGCACATCCTTCCTCCCACTACGTAGGGCTCCTGTATCAGGACACTTTATATTGAAAATATTACCAGTCCCTCCCATTGACTATATCTGCAGATGTTGTTTTATATTTAGGTAGACAACAGGTTTACATCTGTGAACCTAATGATAGCGTTGAAAGAAATGAGAATTTTTGGAATTTGTACTGACACAAAAGTTCGAATTATATTCCTATGTCAAAATTGTGGCACTCATCTATGCTGAAACTTGAAGAAAACTCTTGTATATCTTTTCATAGATATAATAAAGTGTGGTCCAAAAAGGTCCGCACGACAAAAAGTTTTCAGAGAATTATTTAAATATGTTTTATTATGATAGAAGGATCTATGACAATTATGTGTGAAACAAACTATCGGCCAAATTCTCGCCACTGCTTCGGTGGCATACCTTTCTCCGATGGTCCATATTTTCAATGACTCTGAGACATAATTGAGGTTGAATGTCGTTAATGTGGCGAATTTTCTCAACCTTTAGCTCTTGAATTGTTCTTGGCTTACTGACGTACACTTTTTCTTTTAAATATCCCAAAAAAAAAAGAAGTCCAACGGTGTCACGCGGCCATCACATCGCCACGACGTGAAATATTACGGCCTTTGAATTTCTTGCGCAAAAGAGCCATTGTTTCGTTAGATGTGTGGCAAGTGGCAGCATCGTGTTGGAACCACATATCGTCCAGTTCCATATCCTCAATTTCTGGCCACAAGAATTCCGTTATCATCTCGCGATAGCGAACTCCATTCATGGTAACTTCTTGGCCGACCTCATTTTTGAATAAGCCCGATGACGCAGCCAGCCCATAAACGGACTGGGCGAGCATGGACAGATGTTTTCACATCTCCTATGTAACGTACAAATTCGGATTT
This sequence comes from Eudasyphora cyanicolor, assembly GCA_963930755.1. NCBI lineage: Eukaryota > Metazoa > Arthropoda > Insecta > Diptera > Muscidae > Eudasyphora > Eudasyphora cyanicolor. Next base: position 7,150,526 of record OZ005734.1, on the reverse strand, counting down.
TTCAAATTCAAAGTCGAACTAATAAAACTCAATCTTAGAAAGGATGATAGGAGCCATTAAAAGTGCTAGCAAACAGTCGATGTGTGGTTCGGTTCCTTTACTCGAAAATTTCCTTTTAGTTCGCCATAATGAAATTTATTTATGTAAAACGGTGGACCAAACTCATAGAATAAACATCCCATTTCTCTATGAAACAATATAAAAACTACAGTGACTAAAACAAAGATATCCGACCGAACAGTGTAATTTGAAGTTCTCACGGTGGTCTGAGAACCTGCGCCTCTGTACCCTCCCTACCATTGGTTCTAGCGGCGAGCATTTTTACTATTAGCTACAAAATATTATTCTATCACCATTCTACAACCTTATCGAAAAGAAACACTTATTATATATCTATTCAGATTACAATATAATCATATCGAGTAATTTATTTAAATCTACTTCATGAATTTTCTAAACCTATCGACGAAAGTCTTATATAATAGATCATATCTAGCATTTTTTGTATACTACTAGGGAATTTATATTGAAAAATTACCTAATACAATTAAATCTAAATTTATATTTCAGTGATAAAAATTATAGTATAATTAGCAAAAATTAATTTTATAGAAAATTGAAACTAAATTTACCAAATTTAATAACGTTCAGCATCAAATACATTACGACAAAATAAGAATCAAACAATAGTCCGTATTTTTTGAACATTCATGAAAACTTAAATGTTAAAGGGATAACCCTATAATTACAAATTCATTATTCGTTTGCACTTTTGATATTCTGCTTTTGTGTAATGTTTGATTATTATTTTGAGTTCTGTATCACTGAGCTAAGGCAAAACATATTCGAACCAACAACCAAAAGAAAATAAAACAAGTAAGAAAGTTTCAGTCGGGTAAACCGACTAAGGTATACCCTCACTTTGTGAGTAATGTAATATTGAATATTACTCGAATTATTCTGTCAATTTGTGTGGGAGGTACCAGAAGGGGTTTATCAAATACACTTTTTTTTGCTGAACATTGGATACTTTAAATTCATTGCACTGTGCCGACTTATAAGCATTTATGTGCACTGGTATAAACGTTATGAGACATTAAATTTTGGTATGATTTGGGCATTTTGTGTGGGTGGTACATAGGGGGGCGTGGCAATAACGCCCATTTTTCACAGGGCTATAGACACTATAAAAACATTACACTGTACAAAATTTCAAGTATTTTTATACACTGGATTTAATGTTATAAGCAGTTAACTTTTGGTGCAAAAAGGTACCTTTGTGTGGGAGGTACCAAAAGGGGCATGACAACAACACCCATTTTTCCCTGGACTGTAGGCAATATAAAAGCATAATACTGTACAAAATTTCAAGTATTTTTATACACTGTTATTAATGTTATAAGCTGTTAACTTTTGTGCAAAATGGTGCATTTGTGTGGGAGGTACCAAAAGGGACGTGGCGACTTCGCCCATTTTTCTCGAGTTGATAACGACTAATAAGTTAATACTATGTGTGGAATTTCAAAAGATTCGAATAAGTAGTATAGCAGTTATTAAAGAATCAATATTTCACAACATTTTAACCCTTTGTGGGGGAGGTACTAGAAGGAGTGGACCAATATGGCCCATCTTCGAACTTAGCCGGAGATAGAAAAAAATATTACCACATACCAAATTTGAGGTCAATCGGTTACTCCTTTCGAGAGTTATCGTGCGCACCAGCCAACAGACACACAGACAGACAGACAGACAGACAGACAGACGGACGGACATTGCTCATTCGACTTAAAATGACCCAAAACGGATTTCCTCCGAACATACTTGGGGTCTTAGGTCACTCCTTCGACGTGTTACACTTTTTTCCGTAGCAAATGATATATACCCTCGTCACACTAAAGTGAGGGTATAAAAAGTTTGTTACACAAAGTATATCACATTTATACTTATTATACCCCCACTTTAGTGTGACGAGGGTATATATCATTTGCTACGAAAAAAAGTGTAACACATCGAAGGAGTGATCTAAGACCCTAAGTATGTTCGGCGGATATTCGTTTTGGGAAATTTTAAGTCGAATGAGCAATGTCCGTCCGTCTGTCTGTCGAACTGTCTGTCTGTCTGCTGGCTGGTGCGCACGATAACTCTCGAAAGGAGTAACCGATTGACTTAAAATTTGGTACATGGTAATATTTTTTTCTATCTCCGGCTAAGTTCGAAGATGGGCCATATTGGTCCACTCCTTCTAGTACCTCCCCCACAAAGTGTTAAAATGTTGTGAAATATTGAATCTTTAATAACTGCTGTACTACTTATTAGAGTTTTCTGAAATTCCACACATAGTATTAGTTTATTAGTCGCTATCAACTGGAAAAAAATGGACCAAGTTGCTACGCCCCTTTTGGTACATCCCACACAATGCACCATTTTGCACCAAAAGCTAACAGCTTATAACATTAATACCAGTGTATAAAAATACTTGAAATTTTGTACAGTGTAATGCTTTTATAGTGTCTATAGCCCTGTGAAAAATGGACGCTATTCCCACGCCCCTTTTTGTACCTCCCACACAAAGGTATCATTTTGCACAAAAAGTTAAGAGCTCACAGCACGAAAATGCAACAACATTTTGCACGGTGTAACGCTTTTGAAGTGCCTATAGCCCTGTAAAAAATGGCCCTTATCACAACGCCCCTTTTTGTACCTCCCACACAAAATGGCCAAATCATACCAACATTTAATATCTCAAAACGTTAATATACCAGTGCAAATAAACGCTTATAATTCGGCGCAATGTATATAAGGTATCTACTATTCAGCGAAAAATAGGTGTATTTGTTAAACCCCTTCTGGTAGCTCCCACACAAAATGACAGAATAATTCGTGTAATATTCAATATTACATTACTCACAAAGTGAGGGTATACCTTAGTCGGTTTACCCGACTGAAACTTCCTTAATTGTTTTTACACACATTTCAAAATTTTGATCGATTTTCTGCAATCGCGAAGCTAAATTGTTAAATTTTTTTTATTTATTTCTATTAGGGTGTAACAAAATCGACTGCAAAGGGAATCCCGAGTGCGGCTTTTCATATCGAAGATATAGGACTAAAAGTAAAAAATCCTATTTTTGGGGATTTTTTATGTATTTTTTGGGAATTGAGGGATTTTCCATTAGAAATTTTCACATGTTGCTTTTGATTATTATTTCTTATATCAAAATAAAGAACTTAAAAAAAAATCATCGAAATATATAAATGTTTAAGAATTGTATGCCGTATTTACGTTTCTGTCTATAATCTTGGATCAGAAACTGTACTGGAAAGATCATATTGAAGAAAGAGTTACAAAGGCCCACAGATGTTGGTCGTTGTGCAGAAGAGCTATAGGTTCAAAATGGGGACTACGTCCATATGACACACTGGCTTTACATGAGCGTGATTAGACCAATAATCACCTACGCCTCTATAGTGTGTTGGACATCAATGGACAAAAAGTACAACGTAATACCATTGCAAAAAGTGCAACGTATGTGCTGTCTAGGCATAAGCGGAGCAATTAGAACCGCACCAACAAGAGCGTTGGAGACTATACTGCACATCCAACCAATAGATATCCGTATAAAGTATGAGACAGACCTCACAGCAAGACGTCTACAAGTGATGGGTGAATAGATAAATCGAGACCACAAGTCGTACCATCAGATGATATTACAATCACTGGTCGGTCATATTCAAACAACGGAAATCTGTGTGGAATAGAGCAACTGTAGGAGCAACTGCAAAGATACTGTGGGGTGACCCAAATGAGAAGAAAACCAGTAGTTTTCTGAAACTAAACAAGATCGAGATTAGTAAGATGATAAGTGTTCTAACGGGACACTCAAGCTTACAGGCACATCTTCATCGCATAGGACTAGCAGAAAACGACGAGTGCAGGGCATGCAGGGAAAACATCGAAACGATAGAACATTTTCTGTGTCACTGCCCAGCTTTCACACATGCAAGATCCCGATATTTCGGTTCCGACTTATTGCCAGACTTGACTCATCTCAGAGGATATGACTGGAAGATACTGAGAAAATACGTGTCTAGTACCGATTTTCTGTAATCCGTAGGGTATGAAAATCATAAATAAGGAGCGCACAACAGACCGAACCAATGGCTTAAGTGTATGTCCATGGACATGAGACGTTTTAAACGTCTCCTCTATTCAACCTAACCTAACCTATATGCAAAATATGTTTTTTAATTTGTCCCTACCTTCATTTACTTATTGGTTATTATATCAGTCAATATGCACTGATTTCTTGTATATCACATGTTTTAGCAAACAATAATAAAATTTAGTAAGATTTGGATAAATTCGACTCCAGGATCAAAAAACTTGTGTAGACCAATATGGTTTGAGTACACAAAAGAGTCGGCTACCAACACACACAACCTGGTTGATCATATTGAGAAGGAAATTAAGGAGCTGGAACCCATATCAATCAAAATATTGGAAATTTAAAATTTTATTGGCAATCCATAAAAAACACGCGAACAAAATCGGTAAGTTTTTGACTGAGATATTGGCTAAACTCCAAGGCAAAGTCGGCGAAAAAATGAAAAATTCAAATTTAAAATCTACATATCTCGGAAACCATTCAAGATATTATTGTTGGTCTGGTCTAGGAGTATCCACAGAAAAAAAGGCCACTCAAATCGGACACTCCATACAAAAGTTAGAAGCCGATGAAAATTTTTTATACCCGAGGTGGTCAACTTTAGGGCCCTGTAGCTCCGTCCCTGTATGAGATAGGGGGCCCAAGATGCGAAATTAAACTCTCTAACACCTCTTGTATACACACCTAAAATTTCAACGCCATAAAATGGTTTTAAAATGGCAGAATTATGTCCATTTTTTTCCATTTTAGCCCACTGTGCGTCGTGGCGATGTCAATTGGCCGCCAAGATCATGTGATTTGACACCGTTGGACTTCTTTCTTTGGGGTTATTTGAAAGAAGAGGTGTACGTCGATAAGCCAGCAACAATTCAAGGGCTAAAGGATGAGATAATTCGGCACATTAACGGCATAGAACCTCAATTATGCCTCAGCGTAATCGAAAATTTGGACCATCGGATGGAGGTGTGCCGCCGAGGTCGCGGCACCGATTTCTTAAATAATTTGTGTTGTATTCAAAATCAACATCGGCCCTTAAAATGTAACCACCCTTTACATATAATTAGAGTGGTTTCATTTGTATGGAAGAAAAAAGTAGCTGATATTTAAAGCGTATATGAAAATTTGATATGTTTTATGCATATTCCCTAAATATTTAGGTTCTGCCATTGTCATATTAGGAGCTATTACCGAAATAACCTCTAAAACTCTTCTTCAATAAAATTTGCAGTGCTAATTTTATTTCCGAAATCAACCATTAGACAATAAATGTTGGGTCATTTTTATCATGCGTCATTTAACATTTTCAAAATATTCCAATATGATTAATAAAATTGTTTGGTTTTTTTTTTTAATTTTTTAATGAATCGGAAATAACTTCTAAAATTTTGGTCCGATTTCCTCTTTCCATGGCTCGATATAGAACTGCAGATCTCTAGATTTAATTTTTATAAAAAATAACCCTTTCAAGCCCGTAAACTTTTTTCATGGTTGTTGGTCCCAATTGGGTATTGGATTTTTGGAAAATTGTTAATGACGTATGATATAAATGGGCCGGTTTTAACTGCCAATGGTCGGTATGGAATAAAAATTAGCGCTGCCAATTTGATTGAAGGAAACCCTGGTTTCTAGAGGTTATTCCGATGGCGAAAGCTCCTAATTTTGGCAATGGCAGAAACGAAATATTTTGGGAATATGGATAAAACATACTAAATTTTCAACTAAACTTTGAACTTCGGCAACATTTTTTTGAAGCCACTCTAAGTATCACCCGATCCGGATTTTGTCTCATATTCCATTTGAGGCATTTATTCCAAACAAAATTTGGTACAGGGAATATTTTTAACACCAGAACAAAACATGTTAAATTTAAAAAAAGATCTGTTTAGATTTACATAATTCTGTGGTTTTCTTGAATAACAGCACATCTCAAATAACACTATGCAAGAACAAAATTTTTTTTATTGTCCGAGTCCTAAAAACTTTTTCTTGTATAGATTGAGGCATACTGTTTTATAAAAACAAAACAAAATTTTTTTTATAAAATACTAGCTGGACCCGGTCCACTTCGTTGCCCCAGATTTCAGATTTCTGATCCCGTCTATTTTTGGACTAATAACATAGACGCCGCCAAATACATATACAAAAAACTCAGCAATCTAACAAATTTCTCAAGATATATCAATTTCAAAACATGGCTCAAGTGGGCGGGGTCACTACCATTGATCCGATCCCTCCAATTTTTTTACCAATCACGTAGCCTGTCACCAGATAAATATACACAAAATTACAGCAATCTCACTAACAGATTGTGCAAGATATCTCAATTTAAAAATTGTACCTATATAGGCGGGGCCAAGCCCATTGGTGCGAACTCGCCCATTTTTCGATCCCGTCCATTCTTCGACAAATAACCTTAACTGCCACCAGATACATATACACAAAATTACAGCACTCTCGCTAACAAATTGTGCAAGACACATCAATTTAAAATATTGGCTTATACGGGCTGGGCTACACACCCTGGTCCTATTCCGCCAATTTTTGTGTCAATCACGTAGACAGCCTCCAGACACATACATATACACAAAATTACAGCTCTATCGTTTATAAATTGTGCAAGATATCTCAATTTGGACAGGGCCACGCCGATTGGTCCGATCCCGCCCATTTTTCTACCAATCACGTAGGCTCTCACAAGATACATATATATACGCAAAATGTCAGCACTCTTGCTAACAAATTATATAATATATCTCAATTTCAAAATTTGTCCTATATGGGCGGGACCACGCCCATTGATCCGATCCCACCCATTTTTGGACCAATCACGTAGACTGCCACCAGATATATATAAACTAAATTGCAGCACTGTCGCTAACATTTTTTTCAAGATATCCCAATTCCAAAATTAGCCTTATATGGGCGGGGCCACGCCAATTTGTCCGATCCCGCCCATTTTTAGACCAGTCACGTAGACTGCCACCAGATATATATACACAAAATTGCAGCACTCTCACTAAAAAATTGCTCAAGATATCTCAATTCCAAAATTTGTCTTTTATGGGCGGGGCCACGCCCATTTGTCTGATCCCGCACATTTTTGGACCAGCCACGTAGACTGCCACCAGATATGTATACACAAAATTGCAGCACTCTCGCTAAAAAATTGCTCAAGATATCTCAATTCCAAAATTTGCCTTATATGGGCGGGGCCACGCCCATTTTTGGACCAATCACGTATAAGTCCACCGGATACATATATACAAAAATTACAGAACTCTCGCTAATAAATTGTGCAAGATATCTCGATTTCAATATTTGGCTTATATAGACGGGGCCACGCCCATTTCTCCGATCTCGCCCTTTTTTAGACCAAACACGTGGACTATTACCAATGGCCACGCCCATTGGTCCGATCCCGCCCACTTTTGGACCAATCACGTAGACTACCACCAGATACATATGCACCAAATTACAGCACTCTCGCTAACAAATTGTGTAAGATATCTCAATTCCATAATTTGGCTTATATGGGCGGGGCCACGCCCCTTGGTCCGATCACGCCCATTTTTGGACCAATCACGTAGACTGCCGCCAGATGCATATGTACAAAATTACAGCACTCTCGCTAACAAATTGTGCAAGATATCTCAATTTTAAAATTTGTCTTATGTGGGCGGGGCCACGCCCACTTGATATATCGAAAATTCAAGTACCCTATTTTCACCACGCCCCACATATGTACATTCTGTGAAAATTTCAAGAAGATCGGCTCAGCCGCTTAGACGTCTATTCGGTACAAACAAACAAACAAACACACATTCTTCTTTATATATATAGATAGATAGATAGAAGATAGATAGATAGAAGAAAGATAGATAGATAGATTTTTTAGTTAAATTCCAATTTTCATGGAAGTATTTGGACCATATTTTTTGATGTATAAGCTCGATAAAGCCGGGATACTATTTAAATTAAAGGAAATTATGAGGACTAGAAATTCTGAAACATCACTTCAAAGTAGAAACGGAAGTTGAGTAACAGTCGCTAAAAAATTAGAACATTTTTCAAAAAAAAAAATATAATTTTTCTTATTTTTTTTAGTTTGGCAATTTTGTTTGGGAGTTACTAAGAGGGGCGTGGCAATAACGACCATTTTTGAATATACTATGTGCACTATAAAAACATTACACTGTACAAAAATTCAAGTGTTTGAATCGAAGATATAATCCCTTAACTTTTTGTACAAAATGGTCCATTTGTAAGGGAGGTACCAAAAGGGGCGTGACAACGTTGCCCATTTTTCTCAAAGAGATAAGGACAAAGAAACTATAACTATGTGTGGACTTGTGAATGATTCTGAGTAGTAGAATGGAAGTTATGAGATAATAAGTATTTCCCTATATTTTGACCCTTCGTGGGGGACGTACTCGAAGGAGTAGACCAACATAGTCCATCTTTGACCTTAGCCTGAGGTAGAAAAAAATATTAACGCATACCAAATTTTACAACCGGTCAACCGGTTAATCCTATCCCAAAGTTATCGTGCGCACTAACCATACAGACAAACGGAAAGGCCGACGGACATTGCCAAAATGAATTAATATGGCCCAAAACGGTTTTCCGAAAAATATTCTTGGAGTCCCGTAGGTCACTCTTTGTTACATTTTTGGCCCGCAGCATCTGATATATACCATTGTTCACAATAGTTGGGGTATAAACACCGGATTACTCGTATGTTGACATTCTCTTATTTCTACCAAACGTGCTATAATTTCTACATTTACCCATAGATTTTCTTCAAATAGGCATTGTTTTCTTTGTTGGGATGCTAGATTTCAACAATTGTAACAAACAATTTTTTGGCGAATTTGTTTCTATTTATGGTTTTTTTCGTCCTCATAATTTTCTTTCATTTGAAGTATATCAAAAAATATGGGCCTAATACTAAAGGTACCTTCCAAGAAAATGGGACTTTTAAAGATTTTTTTTAAAAATGTTACCATACAAAATTTTTTAAATATTTGTTTGTGTGTTTAGGACACCATATTACACCAGAAAATGTTATACACAGCCCTTCGACATAAATGTTGTTGCATAGTGGAATCAAACTGTACATGAGGGCCAAAATACTAACCAAATGGATAAAATCTTTGGATTAGTGTATATGTTATGACTCATTTTGTAAAAGTAAAGCATAAGAAAAACAACTGTTTCATATTTTTATTCTGGTCATTTTCTGTGGGAGATACCAAATTGTGGGTACTTTGATATTTATCCATAGATTTTTACAAGTTGGCATTTTTTCTTCGTTATGATAATGTCTTTAAAAACAAAGGAATAAAATATTTTTTTAAAATTGTTGCTATTATTTATTTTTATGTCCCCTTTTTTCTAATTTTGTAACGATTGTTATATTTCCAACATTTTTAGCAATCAGATTTGCTTTGAACATAACGAATATTCCGGCTTATAATATATGGGCAAATATCAAAATGGTTTTAACACAGGGGTAATGCATGTTGTTTTACCCTTTTCTCGCTTTGTGTACAGATTTCGGAGCATAAGTTGATGGAATTAGAAAAACCACAAACATAAAAGTTTTTTCCCAAATAGGTTAGGTTAGGTTAGGGTGAATAGAGGAGACGTTTAAAACGTCTCATGTCCATGGACATACACTTAAGCCAGTGGTTCGGCCTGTTGTGCGCTCCTTATGCAAATAAGTTTGTTATTATCTAAAAAACTTTAGAAGTTATAAGCACATACATTTCAAAATTGTGAAAAAAGTCGTAGAAATGTTCATATCTGTATCCATTCTTTTATAAGTAGTGGCCAAACTATTTATTCTGAAGTTACTGGTCAGTTACAAAAAACACGAGCTCATAACTTTTTGAAATGCGATTTCAAGGGTTTTTTTGTTTTTTGACCGCGGTCAGCGCGGCCCGCGATGTAATGAAATAACACTAAAGAAGCGGTTATAGCGGCTTGAAATACCTATAAATCTGTATAGGTGTCGGTGATGTGCTCTTAATGGAACCACCGCTATAGCTTCTCAAATCTTTGTTAAACTTGCGTAAATTTTTTTTGATTTTGAGTGTAGAAAAGATATAAAGTGCCAAAGAACTACCTTACTTAACCATTTTATTCCGGAAATTCGATTTCTTTTTGGAAAAAGCTATTTTTTCTAACATTTATTTTTTTTTTTGGCAAAGGCGGGCATATAAACGTTCAAGTCGAGAGGCGCGGATTAGGATTTTATTTTAGATACATGGTTTCTTCGGAGAATTTTCTTAGAATTTTATGTAGTTTACGTTTTTGCTATACGATTTAAAAAAAATAATCAACCCGCCCTAATATACATACTTCAAAAATACCATGAAAATTGGAAATTAAAAAAAAAATTAACAAAACACAACAAAAACATGAAGAAATGGTAGGGCACGACCAAATTCGTTGTTGGTGCATAGTCAACTACAGTAAACCATTCGTGTGAATTCTTTACATTGTAAAGCAGTGTTCGGCGGCTGGTTAGGCCGAGCCCCGAACGCAATCGGGTTTTCACATGTACACAACCCGAACAGCATAACAAAGAGCACAAAAGTAAGAAAAAAATGTGTCAGTCGCTCATCAGCGTTCAACAAAGCAGGTTCATGTCGCTTTTTATCGGAAAGTTGTTACACTGAGAAATTATACATATTTACTTTATTAAAACATTCGTATTTTTCAAATTTTAATCTACGGCAAAAATAAACTTGCACATTAACTTTACTTCTATTTAAAAATGAAGGACTAAACTGAATTTTCAACATTTACTTTATTAAAACATTCACATTGTTTCTAATTTTTATCAACGGAAAAAATAAACTTGTACATTAATAATACATATTAGTAAAATTTTTCATTTTAGTCAATAAAATTTTGTTTGTCGAAATCATTGGTAGTAATCAACTGGAATGAAAATTATTTTTATTTAATTAAAATATATTTTTCAATTCTTTTAAAATAAAAACTTTGATTCGAATTTGCAACATTTGCGTTATTAAAACGTTCACACCAATTCACATTATACTTAGTCAGTAAAAAAATAATTGTCCACTCTGTATAACACAGCACATAATAACAAAACCAAAAATTTTGTTCAGTGCAAACACACTAATACAAACACAATTTTGGCACGTTCTCTTTACGCCGAACACTGTTGTAAAGACTCACGAGAGTGGAAGTTGGTGCATGTACGAGGGATGATGATCAGGGATGCCAACTTAGTGTTTTTCGCACTAGATTTAGTGCTTTTCACACCACTCAATACGCGAAAAGTTGACAGTTAGTGCCAAATGAAAAAAAGCACTAACTGTACGCTTTTCACATTTTTCGTTGGTGCTTTTGACGCTTTTCGTACATTTGTCAGAACAAATCTGGTAACATAAAGAAATTAGACTATTTTGCTACACCATATGTATGTACTTCAAGATTTGCCATCATACGCCACAATTTGCAGCAAATCTTTACGAAATTTAAGTTAGAAAAGTTGATGGAGCCAATAATAAACTCTGGAAAATTTTATGAAATTTATGGCAGGTTTAGAAATATCAGTCATATATACTGATATATCAATTTTGGGTCTAAGCGCCATAGAATACCCGTTTCTCATCAGATATATAAGTACATACAATTTAGTATATAACGGTTCCTCCAACCAGAAATAGACACATCAAATTTACAGAAAATTGGTTAAGATTCAGATATAGACTCCACAACATATATTTCCCAATGTTGAATGTAGACGCTTTAAATTTTTCAACTATCGTTGAAAAATTTGGCGAGAATAGGTACATATTTAGGTATGTCCCCTGTATATTTCTATATCCTGATTTTAAATCTAAGCGCCATAAAATAATTTTTTTTAACATATTATTCTCATTAAGAAAACAACTTTGATACAATTGACAAAACATATTTCTTTTTATTCTGCTCTGATGGAGGCGGATATAATGCTGTCGTCTCTACCGACAAAAGCAATAAGGTAGTTTAGTGCCTTTTTACGCTTTTTAAATTTTTCATTACGCTTTTGCTTCGGAAAAAGTTGGCATCACTGATGATGATGACTGATAGTCTTTTTTTGGAGATATGCGCTTTTAGCAAACAGTTCTCGTTAATCTAATGATCGACTGAAGTAATCGTTGTAATAAGGATATTGACAATGGGAGTTTGGTGGCTCCCGAAGCAGATCTGACTATCCAACCGTTACAACCACCCCCAGTACATGTCACTTACTTATTCTTTAATTTTTAATAAAGTTGTTTCAATATACTGAAAACAACAAAAACGGTCTTGAACATAACTAAGTGCAAAAACAAATGTTGGTTTTGAATTAAGTATGCCATAATCTACAGAAAATATTTTCAGGTCACGGACACATAGTGTAATGGAAGCACAGAAGGATACACAATCCTACTTTTTGGTCCTTTATAAGGGACGCTTTGGAAAATCAATGACACTTTTGATTTTGTATAAATGACCTTTAAAAATTAAGTATTTTCAAACACCTATCTATCTAAACAAGCTTCATAATATCGCTAGGGTGAATGGGTTACTTGTGAAGGGTTGGCGGACACCGCAAGACAAATTATAAAAAAATGTTTGAAATTTCTCGCTCAAAAACACGTAAACCCGTTTTAACAAAAAACTGAATATAATATTTTTAATTTGCATATATTATAGAAATATATTACATATTTTTAAGTTGTATATATTATATATTGGACAGATAGACCAATGCACGGAAATTAAAATAGGCTACTTAGATTTGCTGCCAAGTGATTTTCGACCAGTTGACCGCTAGAATGCTGAAATTTTGCACAGGAGTGTTTTATGAACCACTGCCTACTCATGTAGTCATTTTATTTCCAGTGGTCAGTTCTGGCGCAGTCAAAAACTTGAGTATTGTTTTGGCCCTTTCAAAAATCTCTTAAAAGGAACAACATTTTAAAATTTGCAAATATGAAGTACTGTACGACACGACAGATATGTATATGCATGAAAAATAAATTTCAATTCTCACATTGTTGTCTGTGTAGCAGTGACCAGAACAATTTTTATTATTTCACCGATTTTAAAAGCTATTTAAGAGCTAATAATATAAAAATTTACCGGGGTTTTCATTAAGGACATACCATTAACTTTACCAGAGCCCAATCGGAAAAGTTTCGGCGTTTCAAATGATCAAGTGGCTTTAGTTCTTGAGTCAGTTTCATCTTATAAGGATAAAGGCCAAGATATGCGAAAACAATAATTCGATGTCCAGCCTGAGGTCAAACCGGATATAAAACAGCGCGTTAAAATTTCTACACGCTGAAGAAAAATCGCTTCTGTAGTATATTGTTCCAAACATATTCGGCTTGAAACAAATATATGTTTAGGGTACACTCTAAACATATAATATTGGGTACACACAAAAAGTACATATTTGGGAAAATGTTACTCGAAACAAATCTTTGTTTACATCCCAATATGTTTTTATTTGGGACTATTATTTCCGAGACAAATATTTATTTGCACTTAAGAATCCAGAAAATACGTTAATTGTGTTGAATTTTTTACTAATTCAAAGTTATTTTTTAATAATCTTTTTTTAAATAAAATATATTTGAATAAATTACTAAACAATAATTTTATTTGAATTTAGACGCATATTTTATTTGAGAAATTTATTTTGCAAACATATTTTGTTGAAATATATTTATATATGCGTTCCAAATATATTATATTGATTTTCAAATAAAATTTATTTGCTCAGAAATATATAATATTTAAAAATTTGTGTTACAAATATATTCCTTTCGATTCAAACATATAACAAAAGACTATTTTGCCCCGTGTAAAGTCTTTTCGAAATTTATCACTCACCACTTACCGCGGTAACATATACAGTACAGCATTTTCAGATCATTGATTTGGGACTCAATTCTGAGCATTGGACGTGTAAGAAGCCCCAAAAATCAGAACTTCTGCATCTTTCGTTTAGTCAAGTTGACTTACATATAATTTAGCAGTCATATCACTTTTGTGTATGAAGGAAAGTTTAAGATATTGAATAGGAGAAAAAAATGCGCAAAAAAAAATTTCTGTTTAATAATGTTCTGTTTTAATGTTCAGTTTTATAGGTATACGTTTCGATATTTTATGACTTTGCGGGCATTTTTGCGATTTTTAAGGCACTGGATGCACTTTTTTCGGGTAGGTTTGTTCGCATTCTTTCCTCCTATTCAATATCTACTACTCACGTCCAATTCTCAAAATTAAGTCCCAAAATCATGTGTTGTACTGTGCTATCTAACATTGTCAATTCCGTCAATTCTCAGACTGTGGTCAGTGTAGCAGTGACAACATCAATTTTCACTCTTTCTGTACTATAAAAGTCCCTTAAGAGCTATGATCCTAATAATTTTGGTGTATATACTGATCCCAGCATATTCCATTTTACACGAAGCGACATTTGACCGCTTGCCCGCTGCGGCTCCCATATAAGGTAGAAAGCTAGAAGTTTTGCTTAGGTATAGACCCGAGTGTTGTATAACCTACGGACTATCCACATCTTTCACTGCATTTCAAAATGTTTAAGAGTTTTTTGATTCTTCCAATACTTTAAAATCCCATTAAGAGCTATGGACCCACACATATGTGTATGTTCATATACCCATCTTCAGGGAAATGCACCGTCCGGCCTAAGGACAAGATGGACACAAAAATCGCTACCAAAAAATTTGTAAGAGTCTTTTCGAAATATATCTCTCTCTAATTACAGAGGTAATATATTTAACAAAAATTTAGCTAATTTTTGGGTGTGGTCAATATGTATGCACGTGATCAGATTTTGAATTATCAGGCATGTCACAGAGTGAAAAATCGTACAAGAACTTACGTATTTGAAATCGAAAACGTTTTTAGCTTCTACAGAAAATGTAAACCGAAAAATGAAATTCGAAGTGAAATTTATGTTTTCTGTAATTGTAACTCCAAAAAAGTCAACAAATCTACTAAAGATTAAGTACCCAGCAAAAAATAAAAGAAGTACTTCCAAAAGAATAACATTATAAGTACTTCCAATTCATAAGTATATTTCGGCGTTTAATGAAGTTCTTCTAAATAACTAACCAAAATGTAATTTCGGAATATAAATTATTAACCCAAGAATGCATAATTTTAAAACGATTGGATGTAAAATGAATCTTGTGAAGTGATGAAAGTCCAGATCGGAAGGAACATATGTATGAGGGCTATGATATATATGTAAAATACTGCGTCTATAGTGCTAAAGGGAAGAAATATATATTTATATGGCGGCTATATCGGAATTAGTGAATGGTTCTGGAAGCTAGTCGACTTTTTCATCAATTAAATTTCGTTTCAGTCGACTAGGTCGATAAATCGGACCTACAAGTCGACTCTTTCATAGCCGATTAAAATAACATAAAGTCATTTCAAAGTATGCTGATTTTCTTCGAAATATGTTAAATTTTGGAAAGTACATTGGATTGCGATTAAAACTGAATTTATTAACAATACTTTATACTTTCCAAAAATGTTAATATAGCGTCACCAGAAATGCCCAAGAGCGTAACCCTCAAAAAATGAAAATTCGTTTTTCGTCAAAAAATCACGATTTTATTAAAGAAAAAAAGACGTAACATCAAGTGCTCGTTTTTGATAAAGAACAAAAGGCGTAACTCACATTGTATTAGACAGAACGTACTGTATTCATCTATTTAACCTTTGTAGTTGTTCTCTTGTTGCTGTTTTGATTTTTGTAAATCGTGTTTGACACCTATTTTAGATGCAAAATTCTATATTCTATTTAAAATTGGCCTTTATCTGAAGGGTATCCATTTTTAATCAAATTTCGCAGTGTTCGTGATTCTATAAACTAATCTCTGCCAAATTTAATAATGATGTGAAGCAAAACATGAAAACACATTTTCTCGGATTAAAAAATCCTTTGTGCAAAATATAGTACATTTGACTAAAATATGACTTCTATTTAGCTTAGATGCCAAATCGGAAGGAACACACCCATGCGACTATGTGGGGCTATATGTTAATTTGAACCGATATTGTTCACACAGATATTAACTGTTAAAATAAGACACTCTTTACCAAATTTCATGAACATCGAAAGGAAATTATATCTTCTATAGAGGGTATAAGCTAAATCGAAGGTACATTCATATTTATTACGATATCTGGTTCTAAACTGATATTCAACTAGTTGAGAGATTTCTGATCGTTCGCCGTAGACGGAAGAAATACGGATTGTCTTTCAATTTCCATACGAATTGTCTTGTCCCAAAATAAAGATATGTACCAAATTTCTTTGAGATCGGACTATATTTGTGACCTGCACATAGATTCCACACTGAAAAAAAAATGCTTCATAGCATCAATGATCGCGTTTCATTAATTATTTTACATTGATACAATGAAAGTGTTCATTGATGCAATGAAAATGCCATTACGGGTATGAAATGTTTCTTTAAAGCGTTTTTCTAATTTATGACGTGTCATTGATGGAATGAAACGGTTTACATTGATGGTATGAAGTTTACATTTTATAAAAAAAGGAAGACTTATATAAAATTAACAAAAAAATTATCAGTGGTGTAAAGATTTTAACACTAATAAAACAAAATAATACTACACAAACAGATTTACTATTTTTTATGTGCTTTTTATTCTCAAAAAAGGTCTATGAAACTGTTTCTTTATATTAATGTAACATTTCATAGAAGTTTAAAAGTTTCATTGCTGCAATGAAGTGGTGCGGTGAAGAATATAAACAATGAAATTAGCTTTATATTGATGTTCTATAGTGTTAATTAAACAACAATACTTTACGGAGGTCTATGAAACTGATGCATTAAATTAATGTAAAAATTCATAGATAGAAATGTAAAGTTTCATTCCAGCAATGAATTTAAACAGTGAATATACTAACAAAGTGTTTGTCACATTACATACATATTTACATACCTATATCTTCACAAATGTGTTTGTGTGGTAATAAATGTAATATGTTGATGTGTGAATCAGAGTCGTGCAAGCTCAATGAAAACGATGGAGCGGCGTAGTTTTCTTGCATTTGTTTGAGAGGAGAGAGAGGCGGAATTCTATGAATCTACACCGCACAGTGGCATTAACGTCGAATGAAGGTGGTTTGTTGGTAATAATATGATTCACTAATAATTTCATGGTGTTCATATTATTAGATGTATTATCAATTAACATGACATTTTGGCAATAATTTTATACTTTTATAATCGCACTGACATATTTATTTAATTATTATTATTATTCAAACAGCAGTCGGTGTACATTAATTCAAAATTGTCAAAAGGTTTTTTTTTATAAAATTTTATGTATTCATGATCCATTCTGTTTACGTTTACGAATTTGTAAACTAAATTTTTTTTGAATCGATTATTGTCGTGAAGCTGAATTCTATTCACAATATATTTCGAACATTAAACAGTTTTTAGTGCACGATATTAATTATTCTGAACCACTGTGCCACAACTGTCATCAATAGATAAACAAATATTAAATGCATTAGGGTGTGCTGTTGCGACCAGAAAATAAATTCTATGGCAAACTTATAACAACAACCCACCCCTTGCTATGCAAATTCTTCGTAAAAAAATATCCAGTTATTTTTTTGTGTGTTTGGCGAGTCAAAACAAATCAGTGGCGAAGAATCAATTGTTGCATGAGTGCTGGCAGCAGCCCTTTGATTTAGTTTATAATAGACCTTAAACGGACGTAGTTGTGCGCGTTAATAAAAAAATTCAAAAGTGAAACAAAATGTCAACAAATACTGGATGAGAAATGTTTTTTGTGTGGTACTTCATTTGAAAGAAATGAAATCTATTTAAGCACTTAAAATAATATAATTTTCTTAAAACAAATGACAACTATAGATGTTGTGGAAGTACATACAAAGACACGTCAAGCTTGAAATGGCATGTTCGAAAAAACAGAAGTTGGAAAATATATGTCAAATGCCACAACAAGAAACAATATTCAAGAACCATATCCGAAGTCAACGATGAAACACTCCAAAAACACTAGGTAAGTACTTTCTACCAACATATTTTCATTCACTCCTATTTATAATTTTTTTATTTGTTTAGATATTGGGGAAAATGCGGAAATGTACGCGCATAGCCTTAGATATGACAATCTATCCGCAGATGACTTTAGGTTGGCCTGGACTGCATATTCCAAATTTCGAAAATTATGCACAAAAGCAAAAATATTAATTAAGCTTTTTCACTTTGGCCTCAGTACAAGCGAGTGAATGGATTTCAATTAGTAAGTATGTAAAAATGCGGTTTAAGTGTTTACTTAAATTGTATTTACGAATTCACAAATGCAGTTAAAAAACGAATTTAAAAGAACAAACTGTATTGTGATTTTTTTTGTTTCATTTTTTATTTTCTCAACTTCAGTTGTCTATTTATTATAAAATTTCTCAAAACTTACAATTTTAATTATTTATTTATCTTTTATATTATATTTTCAGATTGAAATGATTTTAAAGTTATGAACAAACACTGATGTACTACAATAAATATTGCAATAAAAAAACGGAGAATTTTGTTTAATTTTCTATTTTATTTCAGAGCAAAGGTATGAAACATTTACATTTCATAAATGAGACATGTTCATTGCATCAATGAAACATGTTCATTGAATCAATGAAACATGTTAATTGAATCAATGAAATATGTTCATTGCACCAATGAAACATGTTCTATGAATCAATGAAACATGTTCATTGCATCGATGAAACATGTTCATTGCATCGATGAACCATGTTCATTACAACAACGAAACGTTTTCATTACATTAATGCAACTTATTCATTACATTAATGAAACTCGTCCATTACATTAACGTAATATTTCATGACATCAATGTAACAAATTTCTATGAAACATTTACTAGTTCAATGTAACATTTTACATTGTATCAATGAAGCCTTACATTGGTTCAAAAACAATGTAACTTTTCATTGATACAATGTAAAATTTCATTGATGGAATGAAGCTTTTTCTCTGGGTGCAAGAATGCATGCACAAACTGACATAGCTAACTCGGTTCAGAAAGTTATTCTAAGTCGATCGGTATAATAAACGATGGTTCTATATATCTCTTCTCATTTTTGGTGTTAGAAACAAATACATAAAATCATAATAAATTGTACCACAGTGTGGTGTAGGTTATAATTAAATAATATTAAAAGAATTTATGGTAATTAAATATACCATACCATACATACTGTACCACTCTGTGGTACTTTACTACTCTCTGAACCGGGGCTACGGAAAACTTTTTTTTTTGTGAGAATGTTAATTGCACTATGGGGTCACACTTTTTAAGAGCCATCTACACCATACCGATTACAGACATCTTCAAATGTCCTAAACATACATACATATATATGATCGTTGATCTCTTTGGCCAATAGTATATTATTTATACGTTCCCTTTCCTATGTTAAAATTTGTATTCCTTTAAAATACGAAATCTCTGGACCCAAAGATGTTAATAAGAACGACATACATTCATCAAATAAATACAACACCAAAAAAGCAAATCTTACAGTGCTTTAAAAGAGTTGTGCAAAAGTGGTGACAAAGAAGTACTTCCCCGGCGCGACAACCCCTTGATAAATTCATTGGTGAAAATCCAAATAAGAACAACTTCCGGATCATAAGTTGGGGATTTTTATTGCTTCTTTGGATGCTCTTTTTTTGCTGGGTATGAATAAGATTTTTAATTATGAATTAGTTTCAAGCTAAAAAAACCTATTTCAAATACTTTTCGTACCAAAATGTTATTACTTTTGGTCTTCGAAAAGCTATATCCCGTATGTGCCGTCCGGACGAAACGTCAAAATCTATCATTTACGAACGAATAGGAATGAAATGTCACACGCGAAAAACAGTTTTCCGCGAACATAGTTTCAACTTTTTTTGCACTAATCAATCAATATTAATTTTTATACCCTACACCACACTGTGGTACAGGTATTATAACTTTGTGCATTTGTTTGTAACACCCAAAAGGAGAAGAAATAGACCCATCGTTTATTATACCGATCGACTTAGAATCACTTTCTGAGTTGATTTAGTTATGTCCGTCTGTCTGTCCGTCTGTCTGTCCGTCTGTGTATGTATTCTTGTAATCAAAGTACAGGTCGCAATTATGGTCCGATCTCGACGAAACTTTACACATATCTTTTTTTTTTGGCCCAAGGACGATCCCTATTGAATTTGGTTAAAATCGGTTCAGATTCAGATATAGCCTCCATATATAGTTACCCCCGATTTGACATGTAAGCGCTGTAAAAACTTTATTTTATATCCGATCAGTATGAAATTCGGCAGAAAGAGGTTTCTTATTATATGAATGAACACTGTTAAATTTGGAAGAAATCGGTTCAGATTTAGTTATAGCCCCCATATATACGTTACCCCCGATTTGACATGTAAGCGCTGTAAAAACTGTATTTTATATCCGATCAGTGCGAAATTCGGCAGAAAGAGGTTTCTTATTACATGAAGGAATACTGCCAAATTCGGAGCAAATCGGTTCAGATTTAGATATAGCCCCCATATACCCTCGTATATGTTACCCCCGATTTGATATGTAAGCGCTGTAAAAACTGTATTTTATATCCGATCAGTATGAAATTCGGCAGAAAGAGGTTTCCTTTTATATGAATGAACACTTTTAAATTTGGAAGAAATCGGTTCAGATTTAGATATAGCCCCTATATATACGTTACCCCCGATTTGACATGTAAGCGCTTTAAAAATGTTATTTTATATCCGATCAGTTCGAAATTCGGCAAAAAGAAGTTTCTTTCTACATGAAGGAATACTGCCAAATTCGGAGAAAATCGGTTTTGAATTAGATATATCCCCCATATATATGTTACCCCGATTTGACATGTAAGCGCTGTAGGAACTGTATTTTATATCCGATCAGTGCGAAATTCGGCAGAAGAGGTTTCTTATTACTCGAAGGAATACTGCCAAATTCGGAGAAAATCTGTTCAGATTTAGATATAGCCCCCAAATATATGTTACCCCCGATTTGACATGTAAGCGCTGTGGAGACTGTATTTTATATCCGATCAGTACGAAATTCGACAGAAAGAGGTCTTTTTACATGAA
The DNA here is from genome assembly GCA_963930755.1 of Eudasyphora cyanicolor. Taxonomy (NCBI): domain Eukaryota; kingdom Metazoa; phylum Arthropoda; class Insecta; order Diptera; family Muscidae; genus Eudasyphora; species Eudasyphora cyanicolor. The sequence continues at coordinate 7,129,123 of OZ005734.1, read as the reverse complement.
TGAGTATTTAGGGAAAATCGGTTCAGATTTATATATAAGCTCCATATATATGTTCCTCCTGATTTGGTTTCAAAGCGCTATAGAAATTGTACTTCACTTCCGATAATTAAAATTTTCCAGAAAGATGTCTCAATTAAGGAACGAATATTGCTTAATTTAGCGATTATCGTTTCAGAATTAGATAATATGTTCCTACCCATTTACAAATTATTATCGCAATGACCCTTATCGCATTGTTAGGGAGGTGTAGGGTATTTTATAGTCGGCCCCGCCCGACTTTCTGCCTTTCCTTACTGGTTTAATTGTGACAATTACAAAAATTTCGGGAAAATCGGTCCAAAATCCGCGAAAACCTCACTCTTTGCAGTCAAATATCTTTTCGTTCGTAACTGGCAACTTACTCGCTCCGGGATGACATATCTTATTATTTATTATTTTTGAATAAAACTAAACAAAATAAAAAATAAGAAAAAATACCCTGAAACTAAAAACAGACACAACAAACAACAAAAAAGAAGATTCGATAAATTTTTTAATTTTAATTTTAATGTTAAAATTAACAATAATAATTGTTATATATTTAAAGGAGCAAACACAGAAACATTAATCAGGTCAAGATTTTTATCAATCCCACACAAATGGGCCTTTTTTTACTAAAAGTTAACAGCTTTTAACTTTAATACCAGTGGATACAAATACTTGAAATTGTTTACGGTGTAATGCTTTTACAGTATCTAGTGTCCAGAGAAAAGTGACGCCCCTTTTGGTTCCACCCACACAAATGGACCATTTTGTACCAAACTTTAATACCAGTACAGTTATTAAATGCTGTTTAAATTTATAATAATAATTTTATAAACACAAAATAATAAATAATTTTGCGAATATTTTTTTGGGACTCAAGGTAAGCCGGCTTACCCGACTGAACTTTCTTACTTGTTCGGTTTTCATTTTCTTTCGTTTTCATGAAAACGTACAAGAGCTGTAGAAGCAAAAGAAACACGATACGATTTTGAAAAACGAAAATGAACCAATTTCGTACAAAACCTGTGACATGCCTCTATGTAATAGGATTTCTATTACGAGTATCATGACTAAACAGCTTATATCGAAATTTGGAACATAAAGTAGTTGCTTCTCCGTCCTTGTATTTGCTTGGCGTCCTCTTGACCACTGAAAGTTTGCACATACACAGTTAAGGCCGTAGATGGAATATCCCAGCAAAAAAAGAGCATCCAAAGAAGCAATAAAAATCCCCAACCTATGATCCGGAAGTTGTTCTAATTTGGATTTTCACCAATGAATTTAACAAGGGGTTGTCGCGCCGGGGAAGTACTTCTTTGTCACCACTTTTGCACAACTCCTTTTAATGCACTGTAAGATTTGCTTTTTTGGCGTTGTATTTATTTGATGAATGCATGTCGTTTTTATTAACATCTTTGGGTCCAGAGATCTCTTATTTTAAAGGAATACAAATGTTGACATAGGGAAGGGAACGTATAAATAATATACTATTGGCCAAAGAGATCAACGATGATATATATGTATGTATGTTTAGGAAATTTGAAGATGTTTGTAATCTGTATGGTGTAGCTGGCTCTTGAAAAGTGTGACCGAATGACCCCATAGTACACTATGGGGTCATTCGTAACATTTTCGCTAGTGATCAACATTTTCACTAATAAAAAGGGATTTTTATTTTACACTGTAATACATAGCACATTTGTGCGGCGCTATGTATTTTCCGTAGCCCCGGTTCAAAGAGTAGTAAAGTACCACAGTGTGGTACAGTAAGTATGGTATGGTATATTTGATTACCATAATTTCTTTTAAAATTATTTAATTATAACCTACACCACACTGTGGCACAATTTATTATAATTTTATGCATTTGTTTCTAACACCCCAAATAAGAAGAGATATATAGAAACATCCGCCCATGTGATGACAATCGCGTGAGTTCAAATCGCAAAACGGAAAAAATTTCCCCTTCAATTTTAATGGTCAACATCCGCCCATGTGATGACAATCGCGTGAGTTCAAATCGCAAAACGGAAAAAATTTCCCCTTCAATTTTAATGGTCTTCGAAATTAAATTTTAATAAAATGCACACATGGGTATAGTTACTTTTCACTGTAATTAATAATTTGATTTTAATAAATCCAAATTGTTGTGCTAAAAAAAGAATTCAGGACACACATTTTGCGACTTTAAATCACAATCGCCAATTTTAGGGGAAATGCGATTGCCATCACATGGGCGATCGTTTATTATACCGATCGACTTAGAATCACTTTCTGAACCGATTTAGCTATGTCAGTCTGTGCATGAATTCTTGTAATCAATGTGCAGGTCACAAATATAGTCCCATCTCAAAGAAATTTTGCACATTTCTTTATTTTGGGACAAGACAATTCGTATTAAAATTGAAAGACAATCCGTATTTAGATATAGGGACTGTTTCTGTTACTTATTTTCTTTCGGCTAGGGCGAACGAACAAAAATCTCTCAACTATTTGAATATCAGTTTAGAACCAGATATCTTAATATATATGAATGTACTTCGATTTAGCTTATACCCTCTATAGAAGATATAAATTCCTTTCGATATTCATGAAATTTGGTGAAGAGTATCTTATTTTAACAGTTAATATCTGTGTGAACAATGTCGGTTCAAATTTACATATAGCCGCAGATACTCGCATGGAAGTGTTCCTTCCGATTTAGCATCTAAACTCCATAGAAGTCATATTTTAGTCAAATGTACTACATTTTGCACAAAGGATTTTTTAATCCGAGAATAAACGGTCACTAGCAAGGTTGGAAAAATGTGTTTCCGTGTTTTACTTCAGATCATTATTAAATTTGGCATAGATTAGTTTATAGAATCATGAACACTGCGAAATTTGATAAAAAAATAGATACCATTCAGATAAAGGCCAAATTTAAATACAGACCCCATATAGAATTTTGCATCTAAAATAGCTGTCAAACACGATTGACAAAAATCAATACAGCAACAAGAGAACTACTTCAAAGGCTAAATAGATGAATACAGTACGTTCTGTTTAATACAATGTGGGTTACGCCTTTTGTGCTTTACAAAAACGAGCACTTGATGTTACATCTTTTTTTCTTCAATAAAATCATGATTTTTGGACGAAAAACGAATTTGAGGGTTACGCTCTTGGGCATTTCTGGTGACGATATATCAACATTTGTGGAAAGTATAAAGTGTTATTAATAAATTTTTATCGCAATCCAATGTACTAAATTTCCACAATTTAACATATTTCGAAGAAAATCAGCATACTTTGAAATGACTATGTTATTTTTTTTAATCGATTATGAAAAAGTCATTGGACCTTACTTTTTCGAAAATGAGGTTGGATCAACAGTTACGGTGAATGGATTGCGCTATCGAGAGATGATTAATGATTTTTTATGGTCGGAGTTGGATGGTATTGATCTGGACAACGTTTACTTTCAACAAGACAGAGCTACGTGCCACACAAGCAACGAAACCATTGCTCTGTTACGGGAAAAGTTACCGGGCCGTGAAGAGGTGATCACAATTGGCCACCGAGATCTTGTGATTTAACACCTTGCGACTTCTTCCTTTGGGGCCACGTGAAAGATAAAGTCTACGCCAACAGCCCAGCGTCGATTCAAGACCTCAATGATAGAATTCGTGAGGCTATCAAGGACATAGGGCAGCCACTTTGCGATTTGGTTATGGAAAATTTCATGAAAAGGATATGGTGGTCATTTGGCTGATGTTGTTTTTCATTATTAACGGCATACCTTCCTCTTTATTATGAAATAAACATCCGATCATTTATCTCAAAAAATTGCATTTTTCTTTGAATACCGAAATAACACCTCTTGTTGGAAAACCCTCTATATTACCTGTGAAGCAATCAAAGTATTAAATGTATTTATTTTACTTATATTTCATAGCCCTCATATATATGTTCCTTCCGATCTGGACGTTTATCACTTCAGAAGCTTTATTTTACATCCAATCGTTTTGAAATTATGCATTCTTGGGTTAATAATTTATATTCCGAAATTGCATTTTGGTTAGTTATTTAGAAGAACTTCACTAAATGCCGAAAAAATGTTCATACTTATGATTTGGAAGTACTTATAATGTTATTCTTTTGGAAGTACTTCTTTTATTTTTTGCTGGGATGTTATTCACATTCACACGAAATAATTTTCAATCTTTCAAAAGTCACTTAGGAGCTAGTTATCTATAAATAAATGTATATATACTGATCTTCAAGGAGATGCGAACTCAACTATTTTATGTCCAGTCCGAGTTCAAATCTACTATAACAACTAAAACTATTAAATCGAAACATGGAACGTAGATATCATTGTATGAAATATGCAATGGTATAGTAAACCATTTGATTTTCCGAGATGCGTTTGCGACCTCTTGACCTGTGAGAGGTATTATGCAGAAGAGTGTAGCTGGAATTGATTCAATAACAAAAGTAATACTAAAGTCTCAATAGCTCCAGAACTGACTACGGCCGTGACTATACAGCCCTTTTTTCTATATGTTTTTGATCGGACTGTGGTCAAACCGACAAAGTATTTGAGAACCAAGAACATTTATTACAATTGACAAAATTTTTGGTTTTCGAGTTATGATCGCACCGACCAGACGTGATCAAATAGAATATGAGACATCATGGCCACTGACACTGTCATATAATTGTCATATTCTGACAATTCTGCTTTTAGACCCACATCAAATAAGCATATACATATGTCCAACTAACTTATAATAAAAAATATTACAAAGTTAATTTTTGTGGTAGTCAGAGCTAAGGATTTACATACTAAAATTTGGATCAGCTTCAAAATTGTGCGTTTTTGATGTTGACTTTTAATCGGAGTTTTTCAGAGAATATCTTCATGCTTACGAAATTTGGATCACACTGTTAAAAGACAACTCGGTCAAAGACGGGTATTAAAATACTAATATAATATATATTTTAATTTAAGTTCGACCCATTCAAAATCGATTATGGCTTCATGTGAAAGTTTAAAAGTAAAAAAAGAAACGTATCTCCATTCATCTTAAATATGCTTGAAACTCGGTGACCACAACAATATATTATTGTAACTATTCAACAATTTCTTGCAACCCGTTTTCAGTGCAACTATCAATCTAAACGCTGGCAAAAACAAAACAAAAACTGATTTTAATTTTAATCGGATTTAATTTAACCACATTTTGTCAAATCCAACCGACAATATGTACATATTTATACACATTAGAGCGGTGCGATTTTTATGGACAAATTTTAATCAGAAAACCACATTTTGTCAAATGCAACTTAAATGCATATTCTGTGGCTTGATTATCGCTACTACTGAAGATACCATTGTTGCTTACTGCAATTTTCTGTTGTACCGACAATATTAGAGCGGTGCGATTTTTTTGGACTCAAATAAAATGTGGATTTTATCATATAGAGTAAAAAACCAGTAAGGAAAGGCTAAAGTCGGGCGGGGCCGACTATATAATACCCTACACCACTCTCGTAATATTGAATAACTCTGATATATAAATTTTGTAATTCATGTATAAATTGTTTACATAAATTTACTTTTGGGGCATTTTACTCTTAAATAATACCCAGTAGTAGGGTATAAAAACGATTGGATCTAAAGGGCCAAATCGGATGAAACATATGTATATATGGGAGCTATAGCTAAATCTTATCCGATTTTCTTCAAATTCGGCAATGTTGGTTCATGGATCAAGAAACTCTACCATTCTAAAATTCAAAACGATTGGATGTAAAATATAGCTTCTATAGAACTAATGGGCCAAATCGGACGAAACATATATATGGGAGCTATAGCGAAATCTTAACCGATTTTCTTCAAATTCGGTAGTGTTGGTTCATGGATCAAGAAACTCTACCATTCTAAATTTCAAAATGATTGGATGTAAAATACAGCTTCTACAGGACTAAAGAGCAAAATCGGATGAAACATATATATGGGAGCTATAGCTAAATCTTAACCGATTTTCTTCAAATTCGGTAGTGTTGGTTCATGGATCAAGAAACTCTACAATTCTAAATTTCAAAATGATTGGATGTATAATAAAGCTTCTACAGGACTAAAGAGAAAAATCGGACGAAACATATATATGGGAGCTATAGCTAAATCTTAACCAATTATCTTCAAATTCGGTAGAGTTGTTTCATGGATCAAGAAACTCTACCATTCTAAATTTCAAAAGGATTGGATGTAAAATGCTGCTTCTATAGGACTAAAGGGCCAAATCCGACGAAAGATATATATGGGAGCTATATCTAAATCTGAACCGGTTTCAACCAAATTCAATAGCGATCTTAACAGCTGCGAAATACTCTAAACTGCAAAATTTCAGAACGATCGGAGTGAAATTGCGACCTGTAGTCGACGAACAACTTTACATGGACAGACGGACGGACGGGCGGACTTTAAGGTGGGTCTAGCTGTGTTATTTTCAGGTGTTACAAACATCTGCCGTGAAACAAACTTATAATACCCTGTACCACAGTGTGGTGTAGCGTATAATTAAGGTATACATACCCTCACTTTGTGAGTAATGTAATATGGAATATGACACCAATTAATCTGCCAATTAGACCTATTTTTCTATGAACAGTAGATACTTCAAATATATTGCACTGTACCGAATTGTAAGCCTTTATGTATATTAAAGTTATTATACCCTCACTTTAGTGATACGAGGGTATATATCAGCAGGAGTGACCTATGACCCCAAGTATGTTCGGTGGATATTCGTTTTGGATAATTTTAAGTCGAATGAGCAATGTCCGTCCGTCTGTCTGTCTGCCTGTCTGTCTGTCTGTCTGTCTGTCTGTCTGCTGGCTGGTGCGCACGATAACTCTCGAAAGGAGTAACCGATTGACTTAAAATTTGGTATGCGGCAATATTTTTATCTATCTCCGGATGAGTTCGAAGATGGGCCATATAGGTCTACTCCTTTTGGTACCTCCCACACAAAGGGTAAAATTTAGTGAAATATTGATTCTTTAATAACTTCTATACTACTTATTCGAATCTTCTGAAATTCTACACATAATATTAGTATATTAGTCGCTATTACCTCGAGAAAATGGGTGAAGTTGGAATGCCCCTTTTGGTACCCCCACACAAATGGACCATTTTGCATCAAAATTTAACTGCTTATAACTTTAATACAAGCGCATAAAAATGTTTGAAATTGTCTACAGTATAATGTTTCTGTAGCGCATATAGTCCCGTAAAAAATGGGCATTATTGTACATCCCCTTTTGGTACCTCCCACACAAATGTACCGTTTCGTACCAAAAGTAAACGGCTTGTAACTTTAATACGAGTGCATACAAATACTTGAAATTTTGTACAGTGTAATGCTGTTATAGTGCGTATAGTCCTGTAAAAAGTGGGCGTTATCACCCGCCTCTTTTTGTACCTCCCACACAAAATGACCAAATCATACCAAAATTACATAGCTCGTAACTTTAATATACTAGTGCACATAAACGCTTATAGTTCGGCACAATGCAGTGTATTTAAGAATCAACTGTTTACCGAAAAATAGGTGTATTTGGAAAAACCCCTTCCGGTACCTCCCACACAAATTGACAGATTTATTAGTGTAATGTTATATATTACATTACTCACAAAGTGGGGGTATACCTTAGTCGGTTTACCCGACTGAAACTTTCTTACTTGTTTTCTATTCAATTTTGGTATGATTTGGCCTTTTTTTGTGGGAGTTTCCAAAAGGGGAGTGCTGATAAAGTCCATTTTTTACAGGGCTATAAGTAGCAGATTCGGATAAATGGTATGGAAGTTATTAAAGAATCAATATTTCACTAAATGTTAACCCTTTGTGAGGGAGGTACTAGAAGGAGTAGACGAATATGGCCCATCTTCGAACTTAGACTGAGATAGAAAAAATATTATCACTTACTGAGTCGATCAAGATATATCCGCAAACGATTGGATCTAAAGGGCCAAATCGGATGAAACATATGTATATATGGGAGCTATAGCTAAATCTTATCCGATTTTCTTCAAATTCGGCAATGTTGGTTCATGGATCAAGAAACTCTACCATTCTAAAATTCAAAACGATTGGATGTAAAATATAGCTTCTATAGAACTAATGGGCCAAATCGGACGAAACATATATATGGGAGCTATAGCGAAATCTTAACCGATTTTCTTCAAATTCGGTAGTGTTGGTTCATGGATCAAGAAACTCTACCATTCTAAATTTCAAAATGATTGGATGTAAAATACAGCTTCTACAGGACTAAAGAGCAAAATCGGATGAAACATATATATGGGAGCTATAGCTAAATCTTAACCGATTTTCTTCAAATTCGGTAGTGTTGGTTCATGGATCAAGAAACTCTACAATTCTAAATTTCAAAATGATTGGATGTATAATAAAGCTTCTACATGACTAAAGAGAAAAATCGGACGAAACATATATATGGGAGCTATAGCTAAATCTTAACCAATTATCTTCAAATTCGGTAGAGTTGTTTCATGGATCAAGAAACTCTACCATTCTAAATTTCAAAAGGATTGGATGTAAAATGCTGCTTCTATAGGACTAAAGGGCCAAATCCGACGAAAGATATATATGGGAGCTATATCTAAATCTGAACCGGTTTCAACCAAATTCAATAGCGATCTTAACAGCTGCGAAATAATCTAAACTGCAAAATTTCAGAACGATCGGAGTGAAATTGCGACCTGTAGTCGACGAACAACTTTACATGGACAGACGGACGGACGGGCGGACTTTAAGGTGGGTCTAGCTGTGTTATTTTCAGGTGTTACAAACATCTGCCGTGAAACAAACTTATAATGCCCTGTACCACAGTGTGGTGTAGCGTATAATTAAGGTATACATACCCTCACTTTGTGAGTAATGTAATATGGAATATGACACCAATTAATCTGCCAATTTGTGTGGGAGGTACAAGAAAGGGTTTAACAAATAGACCTATTTTTCTATGAACAGTAGATACTTCAAATATATTGCACTGTACCGAATTGTAAGCCTTTATGTATATTAAAGTTATTATACCCTCACTTTAGTGATACGAGGGTATATATCAGCAGGAGTGACCTATGACCCCAAGTATGTTCGGTGGATATTCGTTTTGGATAATTTTAAGTCGAATGAGCAATGTCCGTCCGTCTGTCTGTCTGCCTGTCTGTCTGTCTGTCTGTCGGTCTGTCTGTCTGTCTGTCTGTCTGCTGGCTGGTGCGCACGATAACTCTCGAAAGGAGTAACCGATTGACTTAAAATTTGGTATGCGGCAATATTTTTATCTATCTCCGGATGAGTTCGAAGATGGGCCATATTGGTCTACTCCTTTTGGTACCTCCCACACAAAGGGTAAAATTTAGTGAAATATTGATTCTTTAATAACTTCTATACTACTTATTCGAATCTTCTGAAATTCTACACATAATATTAGTATATTAGTCGCTATTACCTCGAGAAAATGGGTGAAGTTGGAATGCCCCTTTTGGTACCCCCACACAAATGGACCATTTTGCATCAAAATTTAACTGCTTATAACTTTAATACAAGCGCATAAAAATGTTTGAAATTGTCTACAGTATAATGTTTCTGTAGCGCATATAGTCCCGTAACAAATGGGCATTATTGTACATCCCCTTTTGGTACCTCCCACACAAATGTACCGTTTCGTACCAAAAGTAAACGGCTTGTAACTTTAATACGAGTGCATACAAATACTTGAAATTTTGTACAGTGTAATGCTGTTATAGTGCGTATAGTCCTGTAAAAAGTGGGCGTTATCACCCGCCCCTTTTTGTACCACCCACACAAAATGACCAAATCATACCAAAATTACATAGCTCGTAACTTTAATATACTAGTGCACATAAACGCTTATAGTTCGGCACAATGCAGTGTATTTAAGAATCAACTGTTTACCGAAAAATAGGTGTATTTGGAAAAACCCCTTCCGGTACCTCCCACACAAATTGACAGATTTATTAGTGTAATGTTATATATTACATTACTCACAAAGTGGGGGTATACCTTAGTCGGTTTACCCGACTGAAACTTTCTTACTTGTTTTCTATTCAATTTTGGTATGATTTGGCCTTTTTTTGTGGGAGTTTCCAAAAGGGGAGTGCTGATAAAGTCCATTTTTTACAGGGCTATAAGTACTTTAAAAATGTTTCACTGTGCAAAATTTTGTTGTATTTTCGTGCTTTGGTATGCACGCTATAATTTGTATAAAAAGGTACATATGTGTGGGAGGTGCCAAAAGGGGCGTGGCAATAATGCCAATTTTTCACTGGACTGTAGCCAATATAGAAACATTACACTGCAGAAACTTTCAAGTATTTATGTGCACTGGTATTTAAGTTATTAGCAGTTAACTTTTTGTCCTAAAATTGTCCCTTTGTATGAGAGGTACCAATGTAGGCGTGGCAATAATGTCTACAGGTCTGTAGGTACTATATAAAAGCATTATACTGATCAAAATGTCAAGTATTTATGTGCACTGGCATTCATGTTATTAGCAGTTAACTTTTTGCCCTAAAATATGTGTGGAAGGTACCAAAAGGGACGAAGTGGCCCCGCGACATATAAACTGTTACTATGTGTGGAATTACAGCAGATTCGGATAAATGGTATGGAAGTTATTAAAGAATCAATATTTCACTAAATGTTAACCCTTTGTGAGGGAGGTACTAGAAGGAGTAGACGAATATGGCCCATCTTCGAACTTAGACTGAGATAGAAAAAATATTATCACTTACTGAGTCGATCAAGATATATCCGCTTGTCCATATGTCTGTCTATCTGATCATGTATTTTTGTAAACTTTGGCACAGGTATTTCTATTGCCTTAAGAACGATCACTAACTCAACGTTGAAAATCTGTTCAGATTTCAGTATAGAAAACCAGTTCTGACTTAGATGCAGACAACAAATTAAACTTTAAGAATTTGGATTTGCAAATTCCTAATTAGATCTCTGGAATACTCAGTGAATGTTTAAATTTTTCCATATTCAAATTGAGACTTGTAACAGAGGACAAAGCATTTAGCAATTAAAAACTCAACAATTTTCCAACAATTTTAATATTTCGTATTCTGAACTTTAAATTATTTTTGGCCTGTATTTCGCATCGCCAATTTCCCTGTAAAAATTAGTTGAAATTTAGGTACTGGTCCCATATAATTCCCTAATTAGCCATCTGAGCGCTATGGAAGCCAAATTTTGGACACAAAAATACGTTTTTATACCCTACACCACTCTGTGGTACAGGGTATTATAAGTTTGTTTCACGGCAGATGTTTGTAACACCTGAAAATAACACAGCTAGACCCACCTTAAAGTATACCGATCGACTCAGAATCACTAGCTGAGTCGATTTAACGATGTCTGTCCGTCCGTCCGTCCGTCCGTCTGTCCATGTAAAGTTGTTCGTCGACTACAGGTCGCAATTTCACTCCGATCGTTCTGAAATTTTGAAGTTTAGAGTATTTCGCGGCTGTTAAGATCTCTATTGAATTTGGTTGAAATCGGTTCAGATTTAGATATAGCTCCCATATATATCTTTCGTTCGATTTGGCCCTTTAGTCCTATAGAAGCTGTATTTTACACCCGATCGTTTTGAAATTTAGAATGGTAGAGTTTCTTGATCCATGAACCAACATTGCTGAATTTGAAGAAAATCGGTTAAGATTTAGCTATAGCTCCCATATATATGTTTCGACCGATTTGGCCCTTTAGTCCTATAGAAGCTGTATTTTACATCCGATCGTTTTGAAATTTAGAATGGTAGAGTTCCTTGATCCATGAACCAACATTGCCGAATTTGAAGAAAATCGGTTAAGATTTAGCTATAGCTCCCATATATACGTTTCGTCCGATTTGGCCCTTTAGTCCTGTAGAAGCTGTATTTTACATGCGATCGTTTTGAAATTTAGAATGGTAGAGTTTCTTGATCCATGAACCAACATTGCTGAATTTGAAGAAAATCGGTTCAGATTTAGATATAGCTCCCATATATATCTTTCGTCCGATTTGGTCCTTTAGTCCTATAGAAGCTGTATTTTACATCCGATCGTTTTGAAATTTAGAATGGTAGAGTTCCTTGATCCATGAACCAACATTGCCGAATTTGAAGAAAATCGGTTCAGATTTAGATATAGCTCCCATATATATCTTTCGTCCGATTTGGCCCTTTAGTCCTGTAGAAGCTGTATTTTACATGCGATCGTTTTGAAATTTAGAATGGTAGAGTTTCTTGATCCATGAACCAACATTGCCGAATTTGAAGAAAATCGGTTAAGATTTAGCTATAGCTCCCATATATATGTTTCGTCCGATTTGGACCTTTAGTTCTATAGAAGCTGTATTTTACATCCAATCGTTTTGAAATTTAGAATGGTAGAGTTTATTGATCCATGAACCAACATTGCCGAATTTGAAGAAAATCGGTTAAGATTTAGCTATAGCTCCCATATATATGTTTCGTCCGATTTGGCCCTTTAGTCCTATAAAATCTGTATTTTACATCCAATCGTTTTGAAATTTAGAATGGTAGAGTTTCTTGATCCATGAACCAACACTACCGAATTTGAAGAAAATCGGTTAAGATTTAGCTATAGCTCCCATATATATGTTTCGTCCGATTTGGCCCTTTAGTTCTATAGAAGCTGTATTTTACATCCAATCGTTTTGAAATTTAGAATGGTAGAGTTTCTTGATCCATGAACCAACGCTACCGAATTTGAAGAAAATCGGTTAAGATTTAGCTATAGCTCCCATATATATGTTTCGTCCGATTTGGCCCTTTAGTTCTATAGAAGCTGTATTTTACATCCAATCGTTTTGAAATTTAGAATGGTAGAGTTTCTTGATCCATGAACCAACATTGCCGAATTTGAAGAAAATCGGTTCAGATTTAGATATAGCTCCCATATATATCTTTCGTCCGATTTGGTCCTTTAGTCCTATAGAAGCTGTATTTTACATCCGATCGTTTTGAAATTTAGAATGGTAGAGTTTCTTGATCCATGAACCAACATTGCCATATTTGAAGAAAATCGGTTCAGATTTAGATATAGCTCCCATATATATCTTTCGTCCGATTTGGCCCTTTAGTCCAATAGAAGCTGTATTTTACATCCGATCGTTTTGAAATTTAGAATGGTAGAGTTTCTTGATCCATGAACCAACATTGCAGAATTTGAAGAAAATCGGTTCAGATTTAGATATAGCTCCCATATATATGTTTCGTCCGATTTTGCTCTTTAGTTCTATAGAAGCTGTATTTTACATCCAATCGTTTTGAAATTTAGAATGGTAGAGTTTATTGATCCATGAACCAACACTACCGAATTTGAAGAAAATCGGTTAAGATTTAGCTATAGCTCCCATATATATGTTTCGTCCGATTTGGCCCTTTAGTTCTATAGAAGCTGTATTTTACATCCAATCGTTTTGAAATTTAGAATGGTAGAGTTTCTTGATCCATGAACCAACATTGCCGAATTTGAAGAAAATTGGTAAAGATTTAGCTATAGCTCCCATATATATGTTTCATCCGATTCGGCTCTTTAGATTCAATCGTTTTTATGCCCTACACCACACTGTGGTACAGGGTATTACTTAAGTATAAAATGTCCCAAAATAATTTGATGTAAACAATTTATACATGAATTAAAAAAATTATATATCAGAGTTATTCAATATTACGAGAGTGGTGTAGGGTATTATATAGTCGGCCCCGCCCGACTTTAGCCTTTCCTTACTGGTTTTTAAACTACGGCCGAATTTATTATATATCCGATATTTTTGGAATTTGGCAGAGAAAAGTTTGTTATTTCAAACAGAATCACTGCCAAATTTGAGGAAAATCGGTTCATACACAGATACAGCCCGCTTGTAAACTATGTTAATTCCGACATTGCACGTAAGCGTTGCAAAATGCAATTCCAACCGATCTTTAGGAAATTTGAAATAAGGACTTTCCTTGGTCTGAATGCGAAAACAGTTTAAGGGTAATCGTTTCAGATCAGGTCACCCAATTAGCTATCGCTACGTTTTTGGAACTACGGCCGAGTTTATTATATATCAGATTGGAAAATTGTTTCATACTCAGATACAGCCCACTTTTAAACTATGTTAATACCAATTCCAAATTATGTTAATTTAAAAATGCAATTTTAAATAATGAATTTCCTTGATCTGAATGCGAAAACAGTTTAAGGGTAATCGATTCAGATCAACTGTGCTCCTACCGATTTTACCCTTTTGGCTCGTTTTTCTCTTCTCAAATTTATTGTTTGCGATTACACATAGTTTCTATTTGTTATGTTTACCACTTTGTTTAAATAAATGTTTTCAGTCGTAGTTTAATAGTTTTTTTTTTGTTCCCATTCACCGCAGAAACACACTCGGTACTACTTCTGCGCTCACTGCACAAGTCAAATAACTAATAGTGACTGTTAACATAGTCCCCAGTCAGCTACTTTTACATGAAATGCATTAAATTCTAGTTGCATGCATAAACCGCATGAAAATGCAAATGAAACCCGATTTTATAATACCCCGACATCGTCCCTAGTCCGATAAATGTTTCTGCGCCAATTTTCGTGCAGATCGGTTTATATTTGCGACTTTGGAAAGACAAACGGACATACTCGTAGCAAAATCGGCTCAGAAAGTGATTCTGTGTCGATCGGTGTAATAAACGATATGTCTATCGCATCTCCTTTTGGGTGTTGCAAAGAAATGCACAAAGTACCTGTACCGCAGTGTGGTGTAGGGTATAGAAATGATAAGTATTTTCTTATCAAATAATGTATGAGACGTTGTAATGTAGTTTTTACAGCGACTGTAAAATACAAATGTTAAAATTTAATTTAATTGTTACATCGTATGTACTGTAAACTTAAAATATAAAGTTATTCATAACATTTGCAGAGTTGAACACTCTCGTTTTATATGACTTCATTCTATCCCAAACCTATTAGTTCTACTTAAACCTATTAATCGCTTTAAAAATTAATTCTCGGTGAGAACATGTTATCCAGCCGCTAAATAGAAAAGCATTATCCGTTTTGTTTGCACAATGTTAGTACGAGGGCGGTTCGGAAACTTCTTAGCCTATCAATGAAAGAGAATAGTTAGTTTTTCAGAAATATTTTTATTTTTCAATATAATCTCCTGAAACTTCAATACACTTAGTCCAACGCTTATCTAGCAATTCTATCCCTTGATTAAAATAGTTTTCCTCAAGGTCTTCAAAATAGTGGTTTACAACTGTAATTGCATCTTCATTTGAGGTAAAACGCTTGCCAGCAAGGAATTTTTTTAGATTTGGGAACAGGTAAAAGTTACTGGGAGCTAAATTAGGAGAATAAGGTGGGTGGTCATTGTTAAAACACTCTTGTGCGCTGGTGCGTTGTCTTGATGAAAACTTATTTTTTTTGTGTTGTAAGCCAGGACGTTTTTCTCGAATTTGTACATTTAATTGATCCAAAAGATAGCACTCTGAATTTATTGTTTTCCCCTTTTGCAGATAGTCAATCAATAAAATACCTTTGAAGTCCCAAACAACCGTTGCCATAATCTTACCAGCCGATTGAATTGTTTTTGCCTTCATTGGGGCACTTCCTCCAGCTTCAGTCCATTGTTTGGATTGTTCTTTTCTCTCTGGAGTATAGTGTTGGATCCATGTCTCATCAACAGTTATGAAACGACGCTTAAAATCCATTTTATTTTGCTTAAAACGATCCAAACAAGCTTGAGAAATGTTCATTCTTATGCGTTTTTGGTCGACTGTTAACAAGTGTGGCACCCATCTTGCAGAAAGCTTTTTCATCTGTAGTTCTTCATGCAAAGTTCAATGGACTCGATCATTTGAGATGCCCATGATATTAGCTATTTCACGCACTTTTATTCGTCTATCATTTAATACCATATCATGCACTTTGGCTACAATTTCTGTTGTTGTTGCTGTTTTTGGACGTCCACTACGTGGTTCATCTTCAATGCTTGTACGACCACGTTTAAATTCAGCAACCAAATTTTTTACTGTTGCATATGAAGGAGCACTCTCACCTAACACATTCGCCATATCATTATGAATTTCTTGTCCCGATAAACCTTTTTTATGTAAATATTTAATGACACCACGCATTTCTAATTTTTCCATTGTAAAAAAATCGCGGATGCGTCTTTGGTGAAGACCTGTTTCTATATGAAGGAGTTGCCAGATCGAAACAAAATTTAACATGTGTTTATAGCAGAGATGGAAGTTTCCAAAACACTTAACTTTTTTCTGTTTATACCGCGCTTTTTGTGCCAGGCTAAGAACTTTCCGAACCGCCCTCGTACATAAGGCTTCGGGATAGATGTTCCATGTCAAGAAACAAATTCAGGAAGTATTTCTCAAAATCGTTTTTTGCTTACACGAAAAAAAAAAACATAAAACATAGAAAAAAATGTTTGTTCCATGTTTTGAAAGCTAGCATCCTAACGAAGGAAACAGTGCCCATTTGCAAAAAGTCAATGGATAAATGTATAAATTATGAGGCATATTGTAAAAATAAGGAAATTCAAAAAATTAAAATTTTCATATATTTTATTTTGGTAATTTTGTTTGGGAGGTACCAAACGATGTGTGGCAATAACTTAAATTTTTTAATATACTATGGTTGCCAAAAAATGATACACTGTACAACAATTCAAGTGTTTGTATGTGCAGGAATCGAAGTTATAAGCCTTTAACTTTTTGAGCAAACTGGACCATTTGTAGAAAGGTATCAAAAGGGTCGTGGCAACTTCGCCCTTTTTTCTAAGGATGAGAAACTAACACTATGTGTGGTATTGTGATGCATAATTCAAAAAGTTGTAGCTAATGTAGCAAAATCTTTCAAACCGCTGATGCGATGAATAGATAATGTTATGAGAAGTTGAAGGCTAAGCTATCTCGTTGAAATTTTGTGTCATAACTACTATCCAATGGGACTGAACTTGCTGCAACTTTCATCCCGATCAGAAGGCATTGGTTTTCAAAATTTTCTCACTTTGTGCATTTGGCTACTGTTTTTACTCTCTCACTTGAATTTAGTTTGCTACAAATCTTAGGGGGATGCGGCGACTACGCCAATTTTTTATACCCTCCACCATAGGATTGGGGTATACCCACTTTGTCATTCCATTTGCAACACCTTAAAATATTGATCTGCGACCCAAAAAAGTTGATCTTGATCGTCTGTCTGTTGAAATCACGCTATAGTCCATAATAATAGAGCTAGGTTGATAAAATTTGGCAGAAATACTTCTTATAGTTGTACGTCGTTTGGGATTGCAAATTGGCAATATCGGTCGAAGTTTTGATATAGCTCCCCTATAGAGGTCGCTCCAAAATACGGCATTTGAGCCATAGATACAACATTTTTGAAGCAATGTAGCTGAAATTTCGTAGTTTGTAATCTTTTAGACAATAATTCATCACAGGAAAAATTTTAGTAATCGGTTTGTATTTTGTTGCAGTCCTCCTATAGAGGTCGCTCCCAAATACGCTTATTTAAGCCATAAATACCACATTTTCTATGCAATTTAGCTAATCCTTTGCAGTTAGTATTTTATTTATACAGGAATTCTTCACATACAAAATGTTACAGATCGGTTTGTAAATTGTTGTAGCCCCCCTAAAGAGGTCTCTCCCCAAATACGATTATTTAAGCCATAAATACTATAATTTCTATTCAATTTTGCTGAAACTTTGCAGTTCTTAGTTTATTTATACAATAATTAGTAAAAGTAAAAATTATCCAAATCAGTTCATATTTGGTTACAGTCCCCCAATAGAGGTCGCTCACAAATATGCTTATTTAATTCATAAATACCACATTTTCCAGATGATTAGGATATCGCACCTGTTCACAAAAGGGTAAATCCTCAAAATTTATAAATTTTGCTTTTTTGCAAGAAAATAACGAAAAATGGCAATTTCTACCCACTGCAAAAAATGTCCATTGATTTTTTTCTTTTTTCATAATAAAAAACCGTTATGATTCTCTCTGTGTTTTCAGAATAACGTCTTTAGATTCAACTAAAGAGTTACATTTTGAATTGTCTCCATGTGTTTAAGCAAACGGACGTTGATTTATCATCTAAAGAGTAATATTTTTAGTTGTCCACCTTTCAACCTATAATCCGAGTAAGATTTTTCAGTTAAAAAGGTACAACCCACAAAAATACCACTATTTATATACAAACCTTTTTCAGGAAAAGAGTAACAACTCAAAAAAGTTGTTGTTTCTCTATAATCAATAAAAAAAACAAAAAAGGAGATAGCGTTATTATTTTTTTCTATGATATTTTCATTATTTTTTTTAAATTTTGAGTTGTTACCCTTTTGTGGAACAGGTGCGATATATTTTTTGAAGTTTGTGCTTCACATCTTCATAAATTCTGCACAACGAGATTTACCATATCGGTCTATGTTAGTCTTCATATATAGGTCACTCTTAAATATCTTTGGTTAAGCCATAGGGGACTAGTTTTCTGAACTATCTGGCTAAACATTTTCAGCGTTTGTTTTTTTTAATAATTTGCTAGATCAAACAATCCATGATTATCTTTATTTCAAAACATTTTGCCGGTAAAAAAATTGGTCGCAATCCATGGTGGAGGATATATAAAGTTCGGCCCGGCCGAACTAACTACCATTCTTACTTGTATCAAGTTAATATATATAAAAAGGCATTAATATCTCAACAATTTCAGACTACCTACTTATAGTGGGCCCATCTACCAACTTAAACTAAGTTAGCAACATTTTAAGTCAATCGGTGAATCCTTTCGAGAGTTATTGCGAATGTTGACTTAATATATCGGATTTCCGCCAAATACCAAAACGGGTCACTGCTTCGATATGCTACAATCTTCGTCTATTACAAATTACATAAACTCTTGTCATTGTAAAACGAGCGTAAACACATTATTCCAAAATTAACTTGATAAGTTTGCGGTATATGGCGATGACATATGTGAATTATCTATCGCAAACTACAATGTTGCATGTATGGTTACAAGTTTTTTTTAATCTAAAAAAACTAGCACTACGTTGCTAAAAAAGTGTATCATTGCTAAAAGTATATATATATATATATATATATATATTTCAGAGATTGGAAATATACAACAGTTGCAATTCGAATTTCGATTTGTGTAGTGAGTGTACTGAGAGCGAAAAAAACACGATTAAAACGTTTATTTCAAAAAAATGTAAAAACAAGTCAATTTCGAAACAATTATCCTTTGGAGATCCTGGAAAAGGATCATTTTTATCCCCAAAAGCTTTGAGATATAATAATGAATTTTAAATTAACCATCCTTATTTCAAGAATATTTCATATAGTTATAATCCACATACATTTTTCGTGAACAGAAGGTTTCATATACGAAAACAAAATATTGCCTATATTATGAAAATTGTCAGTGATTTTGAACAAAGGACAATTGGGTAATCCCAGAGCAGTTCATTGTCACTATAATTCGTCTAGTGCGTGGGGATCTTTTGGTGTTTTTGGAGGTTCATTATAGTTATTGTGGTACAGAGCTCCAAAGCTACCAATCGATCTCAGGGAACATTTTTCAAAATTGCAATTTGTTAAAATTGAATAAATTGATAAATGTTTTTTTATCCCCTCAGCTTAGATATGAGGGTATATAACATTTGCTACGAGACAAAAGTGTAACACATCGAAGGAGTGACCTAAGACTCTAAGTATGTTCAGCGGATATCCGTTTTGGGTCATTTTAAGTCGAATGAGCAATGTCCGTCCTCTGTCTGTCTGCTGGCTGGTGCGCACGATAGCTCTCGAAAGAAGTAACCGATTGACTTCAAATTAGGTATGTGGTAATATTTTCTTCTATCTCCAGCTAAGTTCGAAGATGGGCCATATTGGTCCAGTCCTTCTATCGGGTGTTTTTTTAGGGGTATAGAACTTCGAATTGAAATAAAACACAAGAAAATCGTTTTAAGGTCCATCAATTTGGCTTTATTGGAAGGATAATTTTATGCCATTAATGTTTAAATATGATTTCGGGCATGTGGCCGCCGCGGCTGGCTCGAATAAAGCCAATTCTACAGGTCCAATTTTCAACCACTTTTTCGAGCATATGGGGCCGTATGTCGTTTCTGGTTTGTTGGCGTAGACGAGCGACTTCACATATCCCCAAAGAAAATAATCCAATGGTGTCAAATCACACGATCTTGGTGGCCAATTGACAGGTCCATTCCGCGAAATTATGCCCTCATCGAATGTTTCCTTCAATAAATCGATTGTGACGTGCGCTGTGTGGCATGTAGCGCCGTCTTGTTGGAACCACAACTCATCCACATTCATGCCATCCAATTCGGGAACAAAATAGTCGGTTATCATGGCTCTATACCGGTCTCCATTAGCTCTCCACAGCTCCAATTGCTGTGCACGGTGGCGAATCGATTCATTCGGGTCCTCTTCAACACTTTGCTCTACAGCGGCAATTGTTTCTTCGGTGCGCACTGTTCGACGTCTCTGCGGATGCGTATTATCACATAGAGTAAACGTAGTGCGAAAACGATCCATGGTTAACCGAATTAATTGATCTGATGGACGATTATGTCGACCATAAAATGGACGGAGCTTGCGGTAAACTTCGCGAACTGAACCATTATTTTCGAAATAAATTTGCACGATTTGCAAGCGTTGTTCTTTTGTCAACCTGTTCATGATGAAATGGCAAACCAAACTGAACATAAATGACATTAGAGTTGCCAGATTTGACCACAAAATGCCAGTTTTATATCTATTCGAAAAACAAAGCTGTAAAAAAAAAACACCCGGTAGTACCTCCCCCACAAAGGGTTAACATTTAGTGAAATAATGATTATTTAATAACTTCTATACTACTTATTTGAATCCTTTGAAATTCTACACATAGTATTAGTTTATTAGTCATTATTACTTCGCGAAAAATGGGCGAAGTTGGCACGCCCCTTGTGGTACCTCCCACACAAATGGACAATTTTGAACCAAAAGTTAATAGCTTATAACTTTATTACCAATGCATACAGAGACTTGAAATTTTGTTCAGTGTAGTGGTTTACTTTAAATTTCGTACAGTGCAATGCTTTTATAGTACCTAGAGTCTAGAGAAAAGGGGCCGTTTTTGGCACGCTCATTTTGGTACCCCACACACAAATGGACGATTTTACACCAAAAGTTAACAAATTATAACTTTAATATACTTTAAAATTATTAAATGCAATTTAAATTTGATAATAATTTAATTAAAACAAAAAAATAAATAAATTTACGAATACTTCTTTGGGACTCAAGGTGAGGGGATTCATAAGTCGGTTTACCCGACTGAACTTTCTATGAAATTTGAAGAACTAAATAGGACAAATAAGTCCCACAGAATTATTGCGCCAAAAGTTAATAAAATCAAAAGGTGTTATTTTTTTAATGTTTGCTGTGTATTCATTTGCTTTGGGATTATCCAATCGTCTTTTAATTAAATTCAATCGAAGAAAATCTATTAAAATTATGCTCATCACCCTAAGACACAATTTCAAAGAACCAGATTAAATATGTATATATTTGTCAAAATTTTCCTAAAATAAAAAAACATCTTGTAATGTAGATTTTTAACTGGCAAACAGATTTTTGACAAATTAAATTATTTATTGTATTTTCGTTTGTTTTTAACTCGGTCTTTAAATCGTTTTTGATTTGTCCCTAGATCATTTGGTCCCTTTGTGTGGGAGGTACTAAAAGGGGCGTGGCATTTTCGCCTATTTTCAAAAAAACATGTCACAAAATTTCAACCATTTGTGAGGGAGGTATGAGTACCACAAAGAGTAGGCCGATATGGTTGTCCAACAAACATAAAATGGGTTTGAATAGAATAATATAATGTACGAAATTTTAAGTCAGTCGGTCACTCCTTTTCCGAGTAGTCGTTAGCACCATTCAGTCAAACTGACAAACGGACGGACAATAATTAATCCATATTTTAGTGACGCATGGAGGGCCCATGCTGAAATTTACTGGATGTGTTAAGATATCCCAGCAAAATTTCTCATTACCAAATAATCCGACGAGTAACCAAAGTTCGATAATGGTAAGTACTTATTATTTAGCCATTTTTGTCATTATTTTAACATGGGGATGTCATTGGAGGAAAGTACTTTCCAAAAGCATACAATAAAGTAGCATAATAAGTACTTATTTGTAGCATAGGCATGCCAATTATGCGCTTATATTTTCACGATTTTAAGTACTTGAATAATGCATTACCAATATGTTCAAAATAAGTAGTAGATATGTGAGATATGTAGAATAGGTCGTTTAAAGTCATTTATTGCATATTGTCTCGCATATTTCTCGAAACAAACAATTTCCTCATGCCAGATTCGAATTTCTGAATTCAAACCTCCAGTTGAAAAATTCTTCAATGATTTAACATCTTAAGACATACAGAAATATTTATGGTATTTTTGATTAAAATCTACACGTACTATTTGAAAACATTCCATTTATATTAAAATTTGGCAAAACGATTTTGATAACAAAAAATCACTTATTTCTGTTATTATTGGTAAGTCATTATTAATTAGCCGAAAGTAATGCAGTGAATAATGAGATGTCATTATTTGGTAATACAGGGAATAATGACAGGTACTTACCAAGATTTTGCTGGGATGGGGTTAATTTTTTAAAAATAAAACGAAAAATTAGAAGATATGCTGTTCAGGATAATCAAGAATTAAGGACATTTTCGTCCAATTGATGTCTTGAATAGACAAAAATTAATTGCTTAATCTATAATTCTTAGAGAGGATGTTAAATACTTTCAAATGGTACTTATATCATTCAAATCTGACATACCGTTCAAAGGTTATGTAGACTTAAACCAGTAAGGAAAGACAAAAATAACATGACAGCATGACACGACTCACACGTGACCTGTCAAAAAAAGGCTATTGGAAAAAAGTATATCTACTTGGATCACCCTATATATTTGGACCATATAGGTGCCTATAGTATTTGGTCAATATTTGAAGTATAAGCTCGATAAACTGTTGGTACCATTTAATTGAAAGGAAACTATGAAGGCTACAAATATTGAGAATATCACTTTCAAGTAGAAACAATAGTTTAGTAACTGTTGTTCAAATAATTATTTGATTAATTTTCTAATTTTAATTAGAAAAAAAAAATATTTTTAAGCGTTTTCTAGCATGAAAAAAACGTAGAAAAATTAAAAAATCGAAAAAATGCGTTTCTTCCTTCTTTGGAAAGATACTCTGTGGGTAAATATGGAAATTAAAGCTGTTTGGGTAGCAGTAAGATAATTTCAACAAAATCTGGTTTTTATATCCTCACTATTGTGAACGAAGGTATATAAAAGTACATATACCAGTTGCTGCGGGCTAAAAGTGTAACACATCGAAGTAGTGACCTAAAAGACGCCAAGTATATTTGGTTTGTGCCTTTAATAACTTCTATACTATTTACTCGAATCTTCTGAAATTCCTGACTTAGTATAAGTTTATTAGTCGCTAACACCTCAAGAAAAATGGACTAAGTTACTACGCCCCTTTTGGTACATCCCACTTTTGCACCAAAAGTTAACTGCTTATTCCTTTAATACCAGTGCAAACAAATGCTTGAAATGTTGTACATATAGTGTAATGCTTTTATAGTACCTAAAGTCCAGAGATTGTATCGCCCCCTTTTGGTAACTCCCACACAACGGGGCCAGTTTGCACCAATGTATACAAATAATCGAAATTTTGTACAGTGTAATGGTTTTTAGTATATACAGTCCAGTGCAAAATGTGCGTTATTGGCTCGCCCCTTTTGGTAGCTCCCACACAAATGGATCATTTTGGTACTGCTGGTACTTCATATTCTTTGAATAAAAACTACTTAATCTAAAACATTTTTATACCATCCACCATAGGTTGTAACAGCCCTAAATATTGAGCTGAGACCCCATAAAGTATACATATTATTAATCGTCGTAAAATTCTAAGACGATACTTCTTATTGCTGCAGGTAACTTGGGATTGAAAACGGACACTATCGGTCCATTTTTTGATATAGCCCTCTTATATAGCATCTCCCAAATTTGACTTCTTAACCGCATAGATACCACAAATGTCAACTGATCGGGATCAACATTGGTAACTGGTGTTTATTTATACCCGGAATCCTTCAGACGAACAACGGTAGTTTTTTTATGAAGCCCTTATACAAAGGTCCCTCTGTATTTGTCTTCGAAACGCCATAAAAACCTTAAATTTCAACGATTTTGGGGAATTCCACGACAAATCGACGTTTCCAAAAAAATTTCGGTTTTGATTTTTCTCATTTTTTTATATTTTTTAGTACCCGCACAGACACGCTTTGTGGAATTTTTTGAGATTTTTCCGATAACTCGTTCTGAAGTTATCGATATTTAAAAAATCGTTAAGATATTACTCTGTGTATCTGGCTTTTGGTCTTTTGGACTTCTTAAGTTATGGCCCGATTTGAAAAATCTTTTTTTTAAATGTTGGTATTTTACTGTACTTTCCAAAAAAAAAAATTAGAAAAATATTTAAAAAAAATTTTGCAATTTTTTTGGATTTTTTTTTTTAAATTTTATATAAAATGTTCGCTGCTAGCCACTGTACTTGTGACATGAAGGCTTCGGACTAGATGTTCCAGGCCAAAGAACAAAATAAAGGAAACGCTTCAGGAAGTATTTCTTCCAAAAAACTTGCCACCCCGCTGATCTCCTTACCCCTGATAATCTCCCTACAAAATAACTATATATCAAAAGTAGTAGAAATCGATGGATTTTTTAGGTGAAGTATTCCGTGTACAAAATTACTATAGGCGCCCACAATACACTTTTATGGCAATATAAAAGCCCCCAAACAAAGGTCCCATGGATAGCATATGAAACAAATAAATAAAATGAGATTATTTGTTTCATATGCTATCCATGTTGGAGGGTATATAAGATTCGGCATGGCCGAACTTAAGCCGTCTTTACTTGTTTCTAATCAATATTTCGCCTAATCTATAAGATTATGTAAAGGTGAATCTAAAATATGTTTTATTCTGACCTACAACGGTCACGTTCGACACCGTAGAGTTGCCCATATATTTAAGATCGCTTATGTCCGAATATCGGATGAGCAAATAAAAGAAAAAGAAAGATTGTGCTTATATGTACTTCGGATATTATGGTCCAAATATCAAAGACACCTTTGACGAAAATTGGAATTAAAAAATAAAATTTACCATAATTTTGTTTTATAAAATGGTATTCCTCAATCTACACAACAACATTTTTAGGTTCATAGTGATATTTTTGGCAGAATACGTTTCAGGTAATTTGTTCGCTACTTCCGTCCGTCTGACTGGCTGGTGAGCACGATAACTCTCGATATAAGCGACCGGTTGGCAAGTGATTCCTCTATCTTTTGGTCACGTTTTTCTGTCTGTATTTAAAGAGTGATTTTTAAGAACTTTCGAATTTGATTTATAAAACACATACAATTTAGAGAAATGTGTGAAATCTTTATTTGTGTCGATAGAACGGTCTATATAATTTAATAAGATAAGATTTCATGTAAATGTTGTCCGCGGCTGCGACTCAAACGGTTCATACGCTCCATCCTTCCAACATATCGGCATGTATCTCTCGAAAACAATTCTTCAATATTCGCTCCCAGTGCGTCAACCGTTGCGGGCATGGACAAGCCCGCATATATACATGAACCTTAACATAGCCCCACAAAAATAATCTAAAGGCGTTAAATCGCACGATCTAGGCGGCCAATTGAGCGGCCCCAAACCTGAAATAAACTGTTCAACCGAAATTAAAATTAAAAAAAAAAATTCAATAATCTGCAAACGTTGTTCGTTTGTATGTCGTTTCATGGTTAAATTATAGACCAAACTGAACATGTTTGATAGAAACATGTTACACGAAAACAGCTGAGCTGCCAAAAACAGTGTTGCCAAACAGAAAGTTGTCAAAAAATCACCAATTATTTGCATTCTTGTAATGAAAGTTCAGATCACAATTCTGCAACAATCACTATATCGATATCTACATACATTCCAAATATGTTAAGCTGCCATAAAATGCTTTTATGGGCATTGCGCTTTTTAATTTTGAATAATAATAATTTTATTGCAGAGTTACATTTATTTTGTTCTGTGTAGTCCAACAATATCAATAGGAACTTTGTTTCAGCTCTGAAATAGTCGTATATGTTTTTTTATCAACGACAAAGTGCAACGGTGTGGACCCATATCCACATGTTATCACAGCGGTAAACCTTTATCGGTGCAATTCACTTTAACATTTTTTGCACAAAGAATGGGTCAAGTTTTAAATTGAAATACCGCAATTTTTATCAAAATAGCATATTAAGAATATGTAGAAATAGTTTTAATTAGTTAAAATGATAAGAATGTGAAATTGTCATATCTGTCTATTGTGAACATAGTTTTCAATTTGCTCTATGCGGCGATTGCGATAACTAAGCCACAGAAAACCAAATAACTTTATATAATAATTAAAACTATTTGTATATATTCTTAATATGCAGTTTTGATAAAAATTGTGGTATTTCAATTTAAAACTCGACGCATTCTTTGTGCAAAAAATGTTAATGTGAATTGCACCGATAAAGGTTTACCGCTGTGATAACATGTGGATATGGGACCACACCGTTGCACTTTGTCGTTGATAAAAAACATATACGACTATTTCAGAGCTGAAACAAAGTTCCAATTGATATTGTTGGACTACACAGAACAAAATAAATTTATTAAACTCTGCAACAAAATTACTTTTTTTGTGTCCGAGACCGTAAAAAATTTTTTGTATAGATTGAGGCATACTTTTTTACGAAACAAAAACAAAATATTTGTTAAAGTTTTTTTTTTAAAATTTTTTTCTAAAACTCCAATTTTCATGGAAAGTACATGTAGTATTTGTACCATATTTTTTGGATAAAGCCGATGTACCAATTAAATTATAGAAAATGATGAGGGCTAAATGCTGAAGACATTGCTTTCACGTATAAATGATACAAAATCGCTTCAAGTTTAAGCCGAATATGTTTGGGACAATATACTATCCCAAACATATTCGGCTTAAAATATAAAGGGTCCGCCAAATAACTTTTTTTTTTGAAAATGCTATAAAAAAATACTGAATATTTTCTCAAATTTCTTTTTTTATTTGAAAGTATAATCCTTCCGGTTAATAATGGAAAATAATTGCATTCAAATGGCTGCCTCGGCTGGCCATGCAGTAGCCTACGCGATCGGTCCAATTTTTAAGCACATTATCGATTGTGTGCAGCTGTATTTCTCCAATGGCTTCACGAATATTGTCCTTTAAAGCGTCAATTGTCTCTGGCTTGTCGGCGTAACACTTATCTTTGAGTGCACCTCACAAATAATAGTCCAACGGTGTCAAATCGCAGCTCCGAGGTGGCCAAACGACATCAGCTCTGCGGCTGATAATGCGATCTTCAAAAACAGGGCGCAAAACATCGAGTGTAGCTTCGGCTGTGTGCACGTAGCGCCGTCCTGTTGAAACCAAATGTTGCCAATATCCTCCTCTTCAATTTTTGTGAACAAAAATTCGTTCAATATGGCCCGATAACGATCGCCATTGACTGTAACGGCCACTCCTTGCTCATTTTCGAAGAAAAATGGCCCAATTATGCCTCTGGACCAAAATCCGCACCAAACAGTGACTCGTTTTGGGTGTATCGGCTTTTCAATGTATGCGTGCGGGTTTTCTGTGCCCAAATGCGACAATTTTGCTTGTTTACATACCCGCCAAGATCAAAATGAGCTTCATCTGAAAAGATGATTTTTTTTTGGCATTCTGCATTCTGCAACATTAGCATGATTTTCAAAGTAATGTCGCAATATTTCCCAGCGTTGTTCAAGCGTATACACAACCATATTCGTTCAGAGGAAGGATAAAACTAATTATCTGTCAAATCAGCCATGAGCTAAGTGTTACCATTCACGGAATAAGCACTAGTTGAAAAAAAACGTTAGATGGCTGACCCGTTACATATGTTAAGGATACTCTCCAAATATATAATATTTGACAAACATTAATATTATATGTTTGTTCTAAACAAAAATATGTTCCCATTCTTTGTTTGTGTGTAAACACATATTTAATTTCTGAAAGTCAGTTTACAAATATATTATGTTCTAATATATTAACGTATGCGTTCCAAACAAAATTTCTTCAAATAAAATTCTTCTCAAATAAAATTTATTTGTTAACAAATCTATAATATTTAACAAGTAAGAAAGTTCAATCGGGTAAATCGACTTATAAATCCCCTCACCTTGAGCTCCAAAAAAATATTAGTAAATTTATTTATTTTTTGTTTTAATTAAATTATTATCAATTTAAATTGCATTTAAAAACTTTAAAGTATGTACTGGTATTAAAGTTATAAGTAGTTAACTTTTGGTGTAAAATGGTGTAACGGCCACTTTTCTCTGGACACTGGGTACTATAAAAGCATTACACTGTACAAAATTTCAAGTATTTGTAAGCACTGGTATTAAAGTTATAAGCTCGTAACTTTTGGTACAAAACGGTCCATTTGTGTGGGAGGTACCAAAAGTAGCGTGCCAATTACGGCCACTTTTCTCTAGTCCCTAGGTACTATAAAAGCATTACACAGTGCGAAATTTCAGGACTTTGTATGCACTGGTAATAAAGTTATAAGCTATTAACTTTTGGTTCAAAATTGTCCATTTGTGTGGGAGGTACCAAAAAGGGCGTGGCATCTTCGCCCAATTTGCTCGAGGTAATAGTGACTAATAAACTAATACTATGTGTAGAATTTCAAGGATTCAAATAAGTAGTACCGAAGTTATTAAATAATCAATATTTCACTAAATGTTAACCCTTTGTGGGGGAGGTACTAGAAGGAATGAACCAATATGGCCCATCTTCGAACATAGCCGGAGATAGAAGAAAATATTACCACATACCAAATTTTAAATCGATCGGTTATTCCTTTCGTGAGTTATCGTGCGCACCAGCCAGCAGACAGACAGTCAGACAGTCAGACAGACGGATGGACGGACACAAAATGGCCAAATCATACCAAATTTAATATCTCATAACGTTAATATACCAGTGCAAAAAACGCTTATAATTCGGCGCAGTGCAATGTATTTAAAGAATCTAATATTCAGAGAAAAATAGGTGTATTTATTAAAAACATTCTGGTACCTCCCATACAAATTGACAGAATAATTCGTTTAATATTCCATATTACATTACTCACAAAGTGAGGGTATACCTTAGTCGGTTTACCCGACTGAAACTTTCTTACTTGTTTTCTAATAGTTTAAACGACAGTTATTAAACTTCTGTTTCTACGTGAAGTGCCATTATAACCACTTTCAGTTCTCGTAATTTAATTTAAAGTGTATCCCGGATTTATTGAGCATATACTTCCAAGAAAATGGGAATTTTAAAGAAAATTAAAATAAAAATTACGTTTTGTTTTTGTATTGTTGACCTTTTTAATTATATTTTTCAAGTTTTGTCTGGCTCAAGGTCATATATAAATTAAAAACTGATGGTGTTTGTTTTTGTCATGTTTTATTCATATTTATAAGTATTTCTGATATATTGTATATCTTTTCATGTAGTTATTCTCCAGTGTCAATAAGTCTCCATCCTTGAAATTTGGCTCATGTCCCATCAGAGTACAATGTAGCCGTAGAGCCGTCTTTTTCCTCCAAAAATTTATAAATTGCTTTATGGTCAGATTTATGTTCTGAAATTATAGTCTTTAATTTACTTTTCGTCCTGCAAAAATATACCTTTTGGCATATGTTGGTCTTGCCTCCATTACATTTTATCTTATAGGGTAATTGCAAAGAAAGCAGATCCACTCCGAATACTTATGGATTTAGATTTCAATGAAATTTTACACGGTTTTACTAGAAGACTATGGGGACTTATTACCTTTCACCGATTGTCCAAATGCATAACGGTTTAGATTTCGTACGGTGCCCAAGTTGGTCACCTACAACATTTTTTTTACTTCCTTGATAAAACTGAAAAGCACATTTTCAATATCTTTCGTTTTATTTTTAAAAAACTACCCACATATTTTACCACAAAATGTAAAAATTCAGCATGGATTATCCATCGGTTAAAAAAATATAAATTAATTAGTGTCCGTCCATCTGTCAGTTCGACTGAAAGGTGCTGAAAAGGATTGACCGAATGACTTAAACTTTCGTACGTGATAATATTTTATATCTACAAAATACAAACCGTTATGAATTTGGACAATCGGTAAAAGTTAATAAGTCTGCATAGTCTTCTTAATCCATAAATATTCGGAGTGGGTCGGTTTCCTTTGGAATTACCCTAAAATTGTATCATAAAATAGAATACAATTTAAATGATTATTTTTTAAACAATGTTTCTGTGTGTTCTAAAGAGTAATGTCAGTTATTGTGTTACAACTATTTTATACATAGTATGTATTACAAATTGTAATACGAGTACACATCCTGGTTCATCCAGGAAATATTATGTCTTCTTAACTACTCTGGGAAAACGAAGAAATTGTATATATTATCTTAAATAAGCAGTTTAAATGACGTAGTCGTTTTAGAGTTGGGCACTTTAGTGCTTTTAAGGGATCGCTCATTATACCCTCACTTTAGTGGATCGAAGGAGTTACCTCAGACCCCATGTATTTTGGGCGGAAATCCGGTTTAGGGCATTTTAAGTCATTTGAGCAATGTCCGTCCGTCCGTCTGTCTGTCTGCTGGCTGGTGCGCACGATAACTATCGAAAGGAGTAACGAATTTACTTCAAATTTGGCATGTGATAATATTTGTCTCCATCTCAGACTAAGTTCGAAGATGGGCCATATTGGTCTACTCTTTCTTGTACCTCTCCCACAAAGGGTTAACATTTTGTGAAATATTGATTCTTTAATAACTTATTTACTACTTATTCGAATCTTCTGAAATTCCATACATGGTATTAGTTTATTAGTCGCTATCACCTCGAGAAGTTGAAGTTGCCACGCCCCATTAGGTACAACCCACACAAATGGACCATTCTGCATCAAAAGTTAACTGCTTTTAATTTGAATACAAGTGCATACAAAAACAAGAAATTTTGTACAGTGTAATTCTTTTATATCGCGTGTTTTTTTTAGGGGTATAGAACTTCGAATTGAAACAAAACACAAGAAAATCGTTTTTAAGTCCATCAATTTGGCTTTATTGGAAGGATAATTTTATGCCATTAATGTTTAAATATGATTTCGGGCATGTGGCCGCCGCGGCTGGCTCGAATAAAGCCAATTCTACAGGTCCAATTTTCAACCACTTTTTCGAGCATATGGGGCCGTATGTCGTTTCTGGTTTGTTGGCGTAGACGAGCGACTTCACATATCCCCAAAGAAAATAATCCAATGGTGTCAAATCACACGATCTTGGTGGCCAATTGACAGGTCCATTCCGCGAAATTATGCACTCATCGAATGTTTCCTTCAATAAATCGATTGTGACGTGCGCTGTGTGGCATGTAGCGCCGTCTTGTTGGAACCACAACTCATCCACATTCATGCCATCCAATTCGGGAACAAAATAGTCGGTTATCATGGCTCTATACCGGTCTCCATTAGCTCTCCACAGCTCCAATTGCTGTGCACGGTGGCGAATCGATTCATTCGGGTCCCCTTCAACACTTTGCTCTACAGCGGCAATTGTTTCTTCGGTGCGCACTGTTCGACGTCTCTGCGGATGCGTATTATCACATAGAGTAAACGTAGTGCGAAAACGATCCATGGTTAACCGAATTAATTGCTCTGATGGACGATTATGTCGACCATAAAATGGACGGAGCTTGCGGTAAACTTCGCGAACTGAACCATTATTTTCGAAATAAATTTGCACGATTTGCAAGCGTTGTTCTTTTGTCAACCTGTTCATGATGAAATGGCAAACCAAACTGAACATAAATGACATTAGAGTTGCCAGATTTGACCACAAAATGCCAGTTTTATCTCTATTCGAAAAACAAAGCTGTAAAAAAAACACCCGTTAGTACCTACACAGAAAGAAAACATTGAGTAATCCGAACTTGAATCAAGCCGTAGCGGTGTCGAAAGTACGGTAAGTCAGTCAATGTTGGTACAATTGTACCAAAATTGGTACAATTACCACCTGAAAAGTACAATGGTACACCAGTAACAAAAAACACACTTGGACAAAAAATGTGTCTTAAAATTAAAGATTCACGCCAAAGACGTCCCTATTCTTTTAAATAAGTACGTTTTGTGCATAAAATTAAGAAAATGTACTTAATGTTAATGATATTATCTATATTTTACGATACAAAATTAGTCTAGGGACGTCTTTGGCGTTATTCTCAAATTTTATGAAAATGTTTTTCTGTGTATATATCAAGGATATATATTCAAAATCGTCTATTTTATTTTTTTCGATAACGAGATTTACCTAATTAATGAAAGTATATTTCCTACAAATCTGACATTCCGGTAGAAATATGTCATTACTTGAAGGACAGTGAAAGCGCGCTTTTTTCATAAGAAATGTTAGTCTCCGACTCTTTTACACAGAGCCGAAAATACAATGATTTTTTTAACCATGTGTCTGGTTAAATTTTTCATGGTAAATGTTTGATTACGAAGACAAAAATAACCTTATATAAGTTCAAATGTACATGAAAAATGGTTAAGTTAACATTATATATGGTTGGTTTTTTTGAGAGAGAGGCAAAAAAATGTGCGAGATAAACAACAATTCGGCTCTGTTGTGGTCGACGTTTTTCAACTGCTTTGTGTTAGACGAAGTTGAGTATTAAGTTAAACGAAGTTGAAACGAATGCGACTGTCGTCATAAGAGAATTTATCTCGCTCATTCAAATCACCACCAAATGCCAGCTTCGGTGATTGATCGAGTGCGGGAGTTCAGTTGGTGTTGAATAGTCGATGGGACTAGTGCTGTTGTCGGAAGGTGTTGGTATAGAGGTAAGTAGTAAAACATTTTGTAGAGAACTACATTCATAAGTATGTATGTACATATGTGTATTTAAAAAGTGAAATAATAAAATATGTGTGTTAAAAATGTTAATAGTGTTTTATGCCTGTTTAATTATAGTAAAGGCGAATGTAATATTAATATTATTTTTTGTGATTATGCCATTAAAATTGTGAAATTCAGTGGTTAAGAGTGGAAAAAAATATGTACACGCTGTCGCATTAACTGAGCATGAAAAAACAACCAACAACAATGTATGTACGTAAGTATATGCAGCAGCAAGCAAACATACGGAGAGAAGTGATGTGTACGTGTGGGTATGTGTTCATCTTGTCTTTTCGTTTCAACACTTGTGGCTGCTACACCGTACATACATACGTTAGTTTTTTTTGTTGTGCGATGTTGATACTGTTAAATGTACATACATACATATGTTGTTAGAAGTGCTTTCGTAATACTTACATACATACATATAAATGATGTTTTTGTTTTTTTCTTTTCAGTTGTTTCTTTTTCTGTGGCTTGCGGCTGCTTGTGCTGGGAGTCCGGCATTGAATCTGTTGGTAAGTTGTGACAATACTAGAAACTGTTGATAAGCTGTACCAATACTAGTTGTAGTGTGCGAAGTAATTACAGGAAAAGTGGTATGCATGCATACATTTGTTGTTTTATACCCTCACTTTAGTAATACGAGGGTATATATCATTTGCAACGGGCCAAAAGTGTAACACATTGAAGGAGTGATCTAAGACCCTAAGTATGTTCAGCGCATATTAGTTTTGGGTCATTTTAAGTCGAATGAGATATGTCCGTCCGTCTGTCTGCTGGCTAGTGCGCACGATATCTCTCGAAAAGAGTAACCGATTCACTTCAAATTTGGTATACGGTAATATCTTTTCTATCTCCGGTTAAGTTCAAAGATGGGCCATATTGGTCCATTCCTTCTGGTACCTCCCACACAAAGGGTTAACATTTAGTGAAATATTGATTCTTTAATAACAACTATACCTTGGTCGGTTTACCCGACTGAAACTTTCTTACTTGTTTTTAATATACAATTTAGTGCACTTCCTTGAAGTATCATCCATTGACTTACCCAATCCTTGATTTTTATATCTATTATGATTTTGGTGGGACATCGGCTTTCTATCAGATTGCCTTTGTTATTAATCTCCTCTCTCCTATAAGTTTGCCGTAAGATCGGACTAAGCTCAGTACCCCAAACTAAGTGCCTAACCGTCCTGGGCCCTTAATAATCGAAAGATTCAGGGAGTTTACGTGGACGGCACCTTTTGAGCGGGGACTGATCACATGTTGGTCAAGCACAGAAACGTCGGCACTTAACTTATAGTCACAGAGCAGATTTTTCCATCAGATCAGCCCATCGGTAAATGCTTATGCTCTTTGAACTACAGAATTTTGGTAAAAAGTCAAAAGATCTTCTTAGAATTGCACCCTTTTTTACATTTATACTTATATTTTCTAACCTTTTTGTTTTTTTTTTCTTTTCAGGTGTTTCTTATACAAACATATATATTAACATATATTTTGTAAATAAAATAAAAAATAAAAATGCGAAAGTTAAATTTTTCTTGTTTTATTTAATATAAATATTAAAAATTATTTAAACAACTATGTTTCTGGTTACATGAAGTAACCACTAAATAGTTAAATTAACAATAAAAAAGGTTTCAATAACAATCTTCATAGTTAATAATATTAACAATTTCATTAAATTAATTAAATTGAACATGCATTGTTTCAATAAATTAACTATGAAATGTTAATATTAACAATTTTCATGGTGAAAAAATTCAAAAATGCATTGTTAAAGTAACAATTATTATTATAATATTAACAATTTTCATGGTTAAAAAATTCAACCATGGAATAGTTAAATTAAATATTATTATTGTTAAATACCAGTCAACAAGAAAATGTTCAAATTAACCTAATATAACGTAGACTCCAAATCATGTTTATTTATGGTTAAGTTAACCTTATATAAGGTTAATTTTTGGCTCAGTGTACTGCCCTTCAAGTAATGATTTCTTTTTACCGGAATGTCTGATTTGTAAGAAATATACTTTCTTTTATTAGGTAAATTTTGTTAATGACTAAAACATGCAGAATGAGTAATTGTGTTCCCCATTGCAACAGTGAAAGAAAATGGAGTATCCCCCATAAATTGTTTTGGGGATTTATTTCATTCTCTCAATTTGGGGAGTTATTTCATTATG
The DNA here is from genome assembly GCA_963930755.1 of Eudasyphora cyanicolor. Lineage (NCBI taxonomy): Eukaryota > Metazoa > Arthropoda > Insecta > Diptera > Muscidae > Eudasyphora > Eudasyphora cyanicolor. The sequence goes on along the minus strand of OZ005734.1, from coordinate 7,093,666 downwards.
AATTAATTCCCCAATTCTAGTAATGAAATAAATTCCCAAAATATGAAATAAGTCCCCTTCTAAGAAATCCCTATTACTACCCAGCATGAAAAAGAGCATCCAAAGAAGCAATAAAAATCCCCAACTTATAATCCGGAAGTTGTTCTAGTTTTGTATTTTCGTCAATGAATTTAATAAGGGCTTGCCGCGCCGGGGAAGTACTTATTTGTCACCACATTTGCATCACTCCTTTTAAAGCACTGTAAGATTTGCTTTTTGGTGTTGTATTTATTTGATGATTGTTTGCAGTTCTTATTAACATCTTTGGGTCCAGTGATAATTCTCTTCTTTTAAAGGAAATGTTGAGCCTTCCTAACAGGGAAGGGAAGGTATAAATAATTTACTATTTGCCAAAGTGATCAACGATCATATATATGTATGTTCAGGACATTTTAAGTTGTTTGTAATCCGTATGGTATTGTGACCGAATGATGCCATACTGTTACTTCTAGTACACGCTGACAAAAAATCGCCGCTGTAGTATATTGTCCCAAACATATTCTGCTTGAAACATAAATATTTTTAGGGTGCACTCCAAATATATAACATTTGACACATACAAATATTATATGTTTGGGAGGATGTTGTTCTAGACAAAACTATGTTTACATCCTAATATTTTCTATTTGCATATGTTAGTTCCCAAACAAAGATCTATTTGCGTGAATATATATCTATTCTTTAATTGTTTTAAGTTTTCGGCAATTGAAAGGTAATTTTTAGAAATTTTTAATGTTAGTAAAATTTCTTTATAATTGAAAATAATGACTGGGAATATTTAGAAAATAAAAATAAGTGGTTTCAAATAGAAGTGAATGGTAAGTATGCCATTTTTAATAGGATAGCATAATTCGAAAACATGGAAAAAATGAAAACTAAAGTTCGAAAAATTCAGCACAGTTTTGAAAATCTTTTTTTTTTTAATAAAATATAATTGGAAACATTAATAAACAATAATTTTATTTGTATTAAAACACATATTTTATTTGAGAAAATTAGTTCGCAAATATATTTTATTCTAATATATTAACATATGCGTTCTAAATACATTTTATTGATTTTTAAATAAAATTTATTTGCTCGAAAATATATAATAATTAAAAAGTTGTGTTCCAACTATATTTTCTTTCGATTCAAACAAATCAAAAAAGGCGATTTTGCCCCGTGTAACATTTTCGCAAATGGTCAACATTCTCAGTAATAAAAAAACGTTTTTTATTCTACAGTTTAATACATAGCACATTGGTGCGGCGCTACTTATTTTCCATAGCCCCGGTTCAGAGAATAATTCAAGTATTTGTCAACATCTTCCGGTATCTCCTACACAAATTTATTTGAAAATCGGTAAGGAAAACCAAAAGTCGTTATATTTAAATAAGGTTATGTTTAATTCCCATAATTTCTTTTAAAATTATTTAATTATAACCTACAATTTATTATAATTGTATGCATTTGTTTCTAACATCCAAAAGGAGAAGAGATAGATAGAACCATCGTTTATTATACCGATGGACTTAGAATAAATTTCTGAGTCGATTTAGCTGTGTCAGTCTTTGCATGCACTCTTGTAATCATAGTGCAGGTCGCAAATATAGATCGATCTCAAAGAAATTTTGCACATATCTTTATTTTGGGTCAAGACAATTCGTATTGCAATTGGAAGACTATTCGTATTTAGATATAGCTTTCATATTTATCTACCTCCGATTTGGCATATGAGTCACTATTTTTGATTGCTTCGAAATTTTGTGTATGTATAATTTACATAAATTGAAGAAAAAATTTAAAAAAAAATCTTTAAGAGTTGAAATTACCTTCAAAACAAGGTATAGCACATTAAAATCGGTCACGTATTTCAGGAGATACAAGCTAAAGAATGAACACACCTTTTAGAAAAAAACGTAACTTCGTCAACTTTAAATTGCTCATAACTCTTGAAGAATTTTTTTAAAATATTTTCTTCAACTACGTTTAAGATATTTTTATGCAAATAATACATACACAAAATTTCGAAGCAATCAAAAATAGTGATGTCAAAAATCGTCCCGTTTGGCATGGAATGAGTCATACATGTACTATATAAGGAAAATTTTTATCAGATATGTATAACATTTGACAGAAAAAAGTTCTTGATGTACAATCTGACAATACTTTGAAGAAAATCGGTTTAGTTTCTGTTTAGAGAATGAATCGATTATGTGGCTAAAAAATTACTATTTCGTGGTCGACTTTTTGCTTCCAACTTTATACTGAAATCGACTTTTGGTATCGATTAATTGGAACACATATAGCCTTTAAATTAAAGCACATTTTTATTTTTATTTATCTTACTATACAAACTTATAATGATAGCGATTTCTGTGAAGATTTTATTTATAGCACAACCAAAAAAAAAATTAATTTACACGATCACTAACTGTAACGGGGTTTTTGCATCTGCTGAGGTAAATTCAGTGGACTCCATGGTCAACTCAAGGACTCACAAAACCTTAAGTAAAAACACAGGGATTGAGTCTCCTGGACTGTGTTCTTTATTGATAAATCCAATAGTGTTACAACGACAATAAATTGAGAATTGTATGTGAGGGGCCCTCCTGGTATACGCTCTTGGTGGGCCTGTGCACTAGGCCCAGGTAATATATGTTGGCGGTGGGCCCTGGAAATAGGCCCCGGTGAAATATGTTGGCCGTTGGCCCTGGAAATAGGCCCCGGTGATATAAGTTGGCTGTGGGACTTTGAAATAGGCCTCGGTGATATGTGCAGGCGGCCCTAGAAATGGGCCCGCGTTAACGAATCGCGGACTTAAGACAAATTGTTTTGACTGCGGTCGGGCCACACATCTACTTTGGTCCGTCTAACTATAACTGCAGAACTCCACCGCTAGTGGTCGACCAGACCAAACATTAAGTATTCCAGTGTGTATAAAGTGAATGAGAATTATAAACTAAGGCGAGTTATTAATATATATTTTGACACACTGAATTCATGTTGGTCGTACCACTAGAGTTTTGTTACTGAGTGTTAATGAAAGGGGGTTAAATGTATACGAATAAATGTACGGACAAAACTAAAAAAGTTTTGTCACGTTACATAACTAGAACCCATTTCGCTTTATTTGGTTAGTATTTTCATTTCAGTTTCGCCACGTTTCAAAATATGAACCTAAGAAGTATGTATATTCTCTTACATATATCAACATTTTTGGAAAGGATAAAGTGTTATTAATAAATTCAGTTTTTATCGCAATTTAATGTACTACAATTGCACAATTTAACATATTTCGAAGAAAATCAGCATACTTTAAAATGACTTAATGTTATTTTAATCGACTATGAAATAGTCGACTTTTAGGCCCTATTAATCGACCTAGTTGAGTGAAACGAAATTTGTTTGATGAAAAAGTCGAAAGTCGGCTAGCTTCCAGACCATTCACTAATTCTGATATAGGCGCCATATAAATATATATTTCTTCCGATTATGCCATTTAGCACTATAGAAGCAGTATTTCACATACATTTCATACCCCCATATATTTCCGATGTTCCTTCCGATTTGGGCTTTTCTCAATTCAGAAGCTTCCAATCGTTTTGAAATTATGCATTGTAGGGTGAATAATTTATACTCCAAAATTACATTTTGGTTAGTTATTTCGAAGAACTTCATTAAATGCCGAAAAAATGTTCGTACTTTGGGACGAAAAACCGAAAGTGGGGATATTTTTCTAGAAATGTGTGCTTCGAACAATTTGGTTGTTGGAGGTTCGCTGTTCCCTCACAAACGAATCCATAAAGTAACTTGGGAATCCCCAGATCTCGTTACTGAAAATCAGATACCAACCACATAATATGGTAGTTGGAATTGCTAAAGGCCGATCCAACTATCAGTGCAGAGATCATCTTACCACTTATAACAAATTTTTGGGCCACTTAGTCACTACCCGAGGAGCTTAAAGAAGGTGTGATTTTTAAAGTACCCAAAAAAGGCGACCTCAACGATCGAAGCAACTGGAGAGGAATAACACTCCATAGCATGGTTAATAAAATAATCGCTCACATCATAGCAAAGCGTATTTCGGACGCAGTTACACCAACACTGAGAAACGAGCAGGCAGGCTTTAGACCTCATAAGTCCTGTATTGACCATGTCAACAGAGCAGTCAGTCGAATGGCGATCGCCACTATATCTCTGCTTTGTTGTCTTTGAAAAAGCATTTGACACACTGGATCACAAGGTCATATGGAGTGCTTTAATATGCAAAGGTGTCCCATCTGAACTTATCTCCCTGATTCAAAGTCTATATCACCAGGCAATCTGCCGGATCTTGCATGAAAGAAAACTAAGCAAACAGATTTCAGTTGAAGTTGGAGTGCGACAAGGTTGTGTTTTATCGCCACTTCTGTTTAACGAATAAAGCTGGGCTGAAAATAAATATTAGCAAAACAAAAACCCTGCGCATTAATCAAGCAAGAGAAGAAAAATTTAAAATCAATAATAACGAGCTAGAAGACGTGCATTCCTTCTGCTACTTAGGTAGCATCATAACAAAGACTGGTGGTTCTATTGAAGATGTTGAAAGCCGTATTTTAAAGGCAAGACAAATCTTCGGCCAACTGAAATCCGTTTGGAGCTCCCCAGCCCTATCCCGCCGAGTAAAACTAAAGGTTTTCGACACAGACGTAAAAACGGTCCTATTACATGGCTGCGAAACGTGGAACGCTGCACCACGAGCTATCCACAAATTGCAGGTGTTTGCTAATCAGTGCCTCCAAAGAATAATGCCAATATGGGAACCAATATGGCCCATATGGCCCATCTTCAAACTTAGCCGGAGATAGAAAAAAATATTATCGCATACCAAATAGGAAGTCAATTAGTTAATCCTTTCGAGAGTTATTGTGCGCACCAGCCACGATAACTGATACAGACAGACGGACGGACGGACATTGCTCAAACGATTTAAAATGACCCAAATCGAAGATCCGCCGAACATAGGTCATATGTCACTCCTTGGATGTATTACACTTTTGGCTCGTACCAAATGAGGGGATAATAATAATTTAAAAGCTCAAAAACTTGGGAACAAATTTCTGTAAATTGATATGATATATATTAAAATGGTTCTGTAAACTTCAGTTTCCATGTTTGCATTTATTCTTTAAATTATTAGATGTATTTGTATTTATTTTTTTTGCATATCAATGACTTTAGGACACAATTAAGCAGAGCTGTTGGATTGTCTAAGTAGTTTTATTTTTAAAACTTGGAATCACACACAAATTGGTTGGCTATCAGTAATTATGACAGGTAAGAATATATTATATGGATTTCATAATTTTAGCTCAAGGCATCTATGCATATTGCAAAAAAAACATTTCAAAAATGGTTTTGAGCTGGATAATATTACCATTTTATACCAAATTGATTTAGACCGGAGATACAAACGAAAATAAACATTCCGATTATATTTTATTTTCTCTTCAGACTTCGTTGACATGGAAAGTGATCCAGACTTCGGACCAATGCTGGAGGGGGACACTAATGAAGATGTTATAGAAGACATCATTGCCACACAGCTAATGGAGCACAAGAGTGATGTGCAACAGATTAAAGAACACATTGAAGACAAATTCCAAAAGTCTATTAGTCTACTTGACAACATCGAGAGTCAGTACATCAAGTGTCTGTCGAAATTGTGGATAAAGGAGATCAACAATTTCGTTGAGAATTTCTCGCATAGCAAACACGGAAATACTATACCGAAATCCTTAAATTCTCTAGATGACATCGCAGTTTTAAGTGATCTTCCAGAACCCTTTAAAAGTCTTGACTATTCTAAGCTTTTAATCAGTCATCGTCAATTACTGAATAAGGAAGATGAAGAAATGCTTTTGAATCGATTTAAGCTGGTGAGCTGGCAACTAATTGCGGCTAATAGTGGAATTGCTTCGAATGAATTCAATTTCTTGAAAACTTTTGTTGAGTTTCTAAGCACTTCTCGAAATCTTCAGTCGATAGTAGTTGATCTAAATTTGGAAGGATTCTGCAAGGACGAGCTATTATTTGATGACTTACTGCAAAGGATTCGTGATCTGGACGAACTTAGATATGGCGCCAAATTGAACACTTTACAAGAAGCCGTCAAGAGATTGGAGGAGCAGCAGGATTTCCCGTTAATGGACGCGCTAAAAGAGGCCATTGCTTCGTATTTGAAACCACCAGAGATAGAAGAAAAGAAACTGGACAATCGCATGGTGTTAGAGGTTAAAGCTAGAAATGTCACTATAGGTCATCTGTTGCCAGAGCTAGAAGGGAAACTTGTGGCTTATGCCAACATAGAAGAAGTACGTTTTGTGATCACCGATCTTGTGCATTTTGACAAGGACCTGAAAAATGAGATTTGGCATGGAAAAAACATAGTCTTAGCAACTAACGTAATGGTGCTCCCAGAGAAAGTGACTTGGAATGTCTCCGGAATGTTAAGTCCTCACAACTTTCCCAATAATGCAGGGCTTGGGCCAGATGGTGATGGTCTACAAGGAGCAGATGGCTATGCTGGCGAAAGCGGTGGAAATGTTTTAATTGTAGCCAATAAGATAGATAATTCAGAAATGCTCAGTATTATCTCCGATGGTGGCGATGGTAGCAATGGTCAAGATGGTGGCAATGGGAATAAGGGTGACAACGGAAAAGCTATAAGCACTTCGGAATTTTACTCTAAATTTTCTCCAGTTTGTTCTAAATTTGACCTTACCGGAGATCCTTTAAAGAATACCCGGGAAAATATAATGAATGCTTTCTCCACAATTATATCTAATTGGGAGTCTGGTGGGAATTATTACATGAAGGGAGAGACACCGGAAGGAAATGAGATCACTTTTGGCTACTACTGCACTAAATTTTCTGAAAATGTACTCTCTTTCACTCAAGCCTATCTGCTATATAAGGGAGCAGTGGGGACACTGGGTGGTAGTGGTGGGGTATATGTATTAGGCGTTCAAGGGGGCTTTGCGGGAGATGTATTTGTTAAAAATGGATTGGGTGGCGAATCATTTAAATTCACACAAATTAATAGGCAAGGGAAAAACGGAGATAACGACAGGGGTGGTCTATATGGTGAGCACGGTAAAACTGGCTGGGATATGGGCTATTTCGATTATCTATTTTGGCAATCAATATGTTATTATGGTAGAGATTGCAACAGTAAAATTAATCTTGAATATACAGATATCAAAAAAGTTGAACGAGTGTTTTGTCCATTTATGGGTAAGTATGTCATATTTACACCTGGAGCTATTTATCACTGGAGTCAAAGAAAATACGAGGAAAGAAAAACCACCAGACAGAGTAACGAAAGGAAAACGCAGGCAGAAGCCTCAAGGAAAAAGGCCGTATCACAGAATGGTATTCAGAATAGTTATTCTCAGTATCTAAAATCTCTAGCAACTGGGAAATTGCAAAATTTGAGCATGCACATAGAAAACGTTAGAAAGCAGGCATTAGGAGCCATATCTGATCTCGAACAACGGCTACAAGCTGATAAACAGACTACAGAACTAGCAATTCAACATCAAGTCAGCTTTCCAGTTTTGCCTAAGAAAAATCGTCCCAAATATGTCCAAGCCAAACATACATTTAAGGACAGGACAAACGACAAATTCCAATTGTCTGATGAATTAACAATACAACCACGATCTCTGGAAACTTGGTTGGAATTAACAGAAGTACACTTGTCGCATTCTAAACTGAAAGAATTGTACATTACATTCGATAAATTTCGGAACATGTTCTTGAAAAATCGAAATGGTCAAATTGATAAACTTGAACCTATTCAAAAGGCTCTCTTAAATAAATATAGATTCGCAACATTGGAGGTGATTGCAAAGCAACTACCACCGCAATGCGAAATTATAGATTGTTTCCAGGAAATAAGGGCCTGTTTCTGTAACTTATTTTCGTTCGACTACGGCGAACGATCAAAATTCTCTCAGCTATTACTTGAATTCTATAAAACGCAGGTTAGAAATATTTTAGGTACAAGCTTTTTACATGATTTCCTACAGACACAACGAATTATATACTTCTGCGACTTATAGATTTCTCAGAACAATTGAGTGATTTTTGATCGTTCACAGTAGACGAACGAAAAAAAGTTACAGAAACAGGCCCTAAGTCCCGAAAAGGCAGCCAAATATCTAATTGAAGAAAGAGAAGAAGGTAAAGCTATCTCTCATCCAATCTTAGGGACACTCCATCAATATTTTTACCAAAACACTCAGGAGAATCGTGCAAATGTCTCCAAATTCGAAATACTAAAACATTCTCTCAAAAGATTTATCTTAGAAGTAGGAAGCTTAGAAGAGGCTCACACAGCTATCAAAAATTATTATGAAAATTACTGGGTGTTTCAGAAAAATCAAGAACGCTCTCTCGACGTCTACATGAAGGCATTTAGAGATGAGTTGGTACAACCAAGACACGCGGCAATTTATGAGTTGTGGATCGCAAGTAGTAAAGACGAATCCCTAAAGACCGAAGTGGAGACAAAAAATCGAGAAGATCCTTTCCTCAAAGTACTTTATGCACGTTGGAAGCAAGAACTTAAACAGGAATATGAATGGAGCAAATGTTCTGAGGACCAAGTCATTTTAAATGAATTCAATGCCCACATTCTCCAACACGGTCCAAGATCCCAAATCTATCGAGAATTATTGGCCTGTGCTTTCAATATAAACATAAGGTTGTACGCTGAAGACGAAGACAATAAACTATATCTACAAGATAATCACAATCCGACATCAAGGGTTAGTACCCATGTTCTTAAAAGGAGTGATTTTGAATTTGTGCAATTGGCCATCGACAAAGAGTTCTGGAGGCTAAAAGAAGAACGCAGAGTAAATGATATCGTATATGCTAAAGTTTTAAAAGACTTGGAATCGTGCAAAGTTAGACAGGAATGCGACGATTATCTAAAGAAGCGGACTTTCTTGGAGGCGGGTGAGCATGAAATAAGCGGGAACTACATTTTTATGACGAGGAAGGCGATATGCTGAAAACCATAGAATTCTATCCTGAAGAAGAAAGGCAACAACTGCTTGCTCGCCTGGAGAAAATGACATATCAGTATGTGAAACATCAAAGAAGTCTACACTATATTACAAAGCGCTTCATCAATGAGGGATGCCATGTGTCGTTGCAAGGGTTATGCCTTCTTATAAACTCTGTCCTTTCGGCCAGCATTGAAGAAAGCACGTACCTTCAGCTGGATAGTCTGCGCATATTCTCAGACATCTTGGATCGATGAATTGCTACTACTGCAACTGGAGAACTATTTCAGGAAGCCCTTGGCCAGGAAGGCAATATGGAAAGATTATCTATCGAAAATAGATAATGTTAACACTTTGTTGTTACTAAACATCATAGACATTCTGTACTTACTAAGCAGCATTCCAAAGGAGACTGTGCTGAATTTAGAAGGACTACAGTTGTCAGAATGGCCGTATGCATTGAAAGAAAAATACTGGACTACCAAATTGGCCAAACTAATTCAGTGGAAACAGGAAGACTTATCAACAGCCACTTATTATATTCTATCAATGGAATTTAAGTTTGGCACAGATATAATTGAGGAATTCACAGAATCTTTAACAAATAAAATGCAACAATTATCTGCCAGTGAGCTTATCAAGATCCTAAGTAATTTCCGCAACGAAGAATGGACCTTATGCAAAGAAGTGGTGCGACGACTTCGTTCTCTTGGTTTGAGCCAATGGCAAGCCGAAATGCAGCTGAAGTTGTCCGTTGAGGGTAAAGATGCACGAAATGTAGCTCAGCTTGTCGAAAATATTAAAAATAATACTAACACTTCCAAAGCTATAGTCGACAATTTATCAAATCTCGAAGAAATTGTCCGGAAAATTTCCGACGGAATGTATGAAATAAATGGGAAACCAATAAAAAGTTTTACAGAATATGATATTAAAGGCTGGTCTAACGATTTTCATGGTAATATGATGCGAACTCCTCAAGATGTAATGTTTGCTATCATCGATAGAGCTATTCAACTGAAAAGGGGCTGGAGACTTCGTGATACCCAATGGTTAACGACATTGGTACTGCTGACCGACGACAGCAATTCTTTGGCCCAAATGGCCACTGGTGAGGGAAAGTCCATGATAGTGGTGGTGTTATCTATTATGAAAGCACTAAGCGGCCAGAAAGTGGATGTGGTGACCAGCTCTACCGTACTGGCAAAACGTGATGCAGAAGAGAACAGCGATATATACACGCTATTCGATGTCAGTGTATCTCATAATTGCAGCGAAGAAATTGACAAGAGAAAAGCCGCTTACTCTGCCCATCAGGTGGTCTATGGAGACCTGTCCAATTTCCAATGTGATTATCTGTTAGACAAATTTTATGGGGAGAATATTCTGGGCGATCGTAATTTTGAAAATGTTATCATCGATGAAGTGGACAGCATGTTGCTAGATAAAGGCAACAACGTGCTGTATCTGTCTCATGAATTGGCTGGACTGGATAAGTTGGAGTCTCTCTATGTCTACATCTGGCAGTGGTTAAATAGACCGGCCAAGGAGCCCGAAAAAATCTCTGAAGTTTTCAACACCGAGTCTATCAAAGAAGCCGTACTCAATGATCTATATGGCATTGTCAAAAAAGAAGATATGGGTATGCTGGGTCCTGAGTTAAGTGAGCAGCAGAAGCAGGTAATCTACGAACGTTTGATCAAGGCCAAACAAATAGATGATCAAGGTATTTTGTTGACAGAGAATGCAACAGACATGACTCCGTTGAATGAGGTGCTTTTACCGGAGTTTATTCAATACAAAAGTAGATTTGGTCATCTTTTTAAGCTGTACTTTGAGAGAGAAAGGCGGATTCACGTTCCCAATTATTTAAAGCCTTTCATAATTCGTCATTTGGAAACATGGATTGAAAATGCCAAAATAGCGTTCTTCATGGAAGAAGGCCTAGATTACGTAGTATATGTTGATAGAACTAAAACTAGTCTGGATCGCAATCCAAATATTACAATAATCGATAGAGATACGGGAACAGATCAAGTGAACTCCCAGTGGGACGAAGCCCTTCATCAGTTCTTGCAGCTCAAACATGGCTGCAAAACAACCATGCAGATCTTGAAAGCAGTCTTTGTATCGAACGTTACTTACTTTAAATTGTACCGAAAATTATACGGTCTAACGGGTACTCTGGGTTCACAGAGAGAAATAGATCTTCTGCAGGATATACACAAGGTTGACTTCGTTACCATACCCACTTTCAAACCCAAGCAGTTTTTTGAGTACAAACCTGTAATTTGCAGCAACAAGGACGAATGTATTGATCAGATAAGAACATCAGCAAAACAAATAACAGAAACCCGTTTGGTTTTAATAATTTGCGATACGGTGAAAGATGTAGAAATCGGTTTTAATAATTTGCGATACGGTGAAAGATGTAGAAATCCTACATAAAGCCTTTGGGGGTAAAGGAGCAAAAGATATCCACACATATACCCGTGATTATGAGACCTTCGATCTCTGTAAGGGAGGTACATAATTTCAAACCCAAGCAGTTTGTTGAGTACAAACCTATAACACCGTGCGACAAATTCGAACTTTTTTTCCCTCCCAAGAACGGGACTGTATAGAAATAAAACTATAGGCCAACAGTAGATAAACTGCATACTCAGTTTTTTATTTCGTGATAGTTTGTCCTTTTTACAGGAGTTTGAAAATTTCAAGGATAACAATTTTAAAATATTTTTATTTGCACTTACAACAATGCGAATTGATAAATTTGGGTATCCAATAAAAGGGGAGAATTCCCTGGTATTTAATAAAATTTTTGGAAAAAATTCCAAGGACGAAGGCTACAAAAAAATATCCTTTTAAACTTTAATCCTTTAATATCCTTCAAAGTTGTGCAATTAAAAATCGTAAAAAAATACATGTTACGGACAATGAACTGACACAACATATATTACAATTTCAGCCTTCTATCTTTAACGGTTGAGGAATAACAATTATTTGAATTTCACAGCCTATATAGCAAATTTAGGACACCGATACAAAACAAAATATTTTATTCCCTCCCACGAAAGGCACTATATAAAAGTTAAAATATAGGGCACTAGTAGGAAAATGACGTACTAACTTCCTTATTTCGTGATCGTTTGTCCTTTTCACAGGACTTTTAAAATTACAAGGTTAACAATTTTGATATGACTTGTTTACACATTTTAAAATGTGAATAACATCAATATGCATATCAAATGAAAGGGGAAAATTCCTGCTATTCACTAAAATTTTAGGAAAAATTTTCCAAGGACGCGTAATATTTAAAAATGTCCTTTTAACTGTTATCCATTAATATCCTTTAAAGTTGTGAGTAGAACAATTTCATCAAACAAAATCAGCCTTCTATCAGTGTGAGTTAAGGAATGGCAATTATTTTAAATTGGCAATCTTAAGATAAATATCGTAAAGAAAACGCAAAGTATTTAAAACAGAAAGGAAAATACACGCGCACCGTACAAAGACAATATGCTACGTGCGTTTATTCAATATATTAATATTTTTCATGTTTACATATATTGTATGTATTTTATATATTTTAAATGTTTATGTTAAATAATATTCTTTCAGTTGGTTGGAATGAACTCTTTTGCATTGCCGTTATTATTGCTAATCTGAATCGCGACATATAGAACACAGGTATTCCGACAGCATATGACAATCATTTTTTCCACTAAATCACTTTTCAATGGTGGCGAGGTCTTGGTGAAACCGTTCACCGTGTTCGTCGCTGAAATTTCCCAAATTGTCGGGGAAGAAATCGAGATGGCTCGCAGGAAAGTGTATTTTTAGCGACATGTTAACACCCATTTCTCGGAAACTTTCCAGCATGTTGCGAACAATGTCTTCATAATTGTCATCTTTTTTGTTCCCTAGGAAATTCTCTACTACGCTCTGGAAACATACCAATGCCCTTTTCTCAACAGGTGAGAGACAACAGGTATCGGTGTCCTAAATATGCTATACGAGTATAGGCTGTGAAATTCAAATATTTGTTATTCCTTAACCGTTAAAGAAAACTCTAGAAGGCTGAAATTTTAATATGTGTTGTGTAAGTTAGAGTTCTGTAACATGTATTTTTTTACGATTTTTAATTGCATAACTTTGAAGGATATTAAAGGATTAATGTTTAAAAGGACATTTTTTTGTAGCCTTCGTCCTTGGAATTTTTTTCCAAAAATTTTATTAAATAGCGGGAATCCCCTTTCATTTGATACCCATATTTATCAATTCGCATTGTTGTAAGTGCAAATAAAAAAATTTTAAAATTTTTATCCTTGAAATTTTCAAAGTCCTGTAAAAAGGACAAACGATCACGAAATAAAAAACTGAGCATGCAGCTTATCTACTGTTGTGCTATAGTTTCATTCCTATATAGTCTCGTTCTTGGGAGGGAAGTCGTGTCGCACAGTGTTATTCAACAATTTTTCATCTACGTCAAGAGGCAAATATTGAAGAGCTCCACCGTATATCTGCTATAAAGGATTATTACGAAACTCAAATTACAATGGAAGAAGAATGTTTCATAGTTTTTAAAGAGCAATACGAACGTTTGAACGCTGGACTTGAACGAGGGCGGGTTCCCGGTCCAATCATGGATATTCTGTTGCAAAGCTGTCTCGATAAATGGGCCTTTGGTTTAGATGAAATTGGTAAGCGAATAAAGAACGCCAAAGGCGAACGCAGTAAACGACATTCTCAGGACTTGCTCAGCAATTTAACTTCACAGTTACAAAACTTGAATTGTGACAATGACAGTAAATATTGGCGTGATTGGGTTCAAGGAAACCCTGCTCTAAAGATAAAACTTAGCAATCAAATCTTTCAGAACAATGGAAAAGACAGTCATTTCGCAATTGTTCTATTTGACGAAGTAATCAGGATCGAACCCAATTTTGCGGAGGCGGTCCACTACGACAAGGCCTATGTTTTAGCCAAACAAATTGATTGGCCGCGAAAGCCTGTGAATGAGGAAAAAGTTGAGGAATTCAAGCAAGAATTGCAGGAGGCCGCTAGGCTTTTCGATCAAAGACGAGAGTCGGCAATAATTACGTCCGGTATTATTGGTCAGATTAAGAAAGAAAACCCCGAAAGTATTACTCAAATCAATGCTTATGAAGAACAACAGAAGAGCTTCGCAAACCTTTACTTCTTATTTAGCCAATCTATAGAGGATATCTTGGGCCAAAGCGTATCTCCAAAGTGGTTCAGCAGTAAAGGTGTGAATGTGGAATGGTCGGAAGACCTGTATGAAGGTTTGCTGCGAGTAGGCGTCTTAAAGAGGCCTAGTGTTAAGATGCATCTTCCACAAGAAAAACTGAAGGATATCTGTTCTGGTTACGGATTATCCGTTGATCCATTGATGAAGTTTCTCTCGCGTCATGAAGGACACGAGGTTAATGAACAAGCATTTCTGCAGTCGCTGAGAGAAGCTGTGCCGCTGCCTAGTCGAGAAGGATTTTGGGAAGAGTTAGTACACCAAGGTGTCTTAGTCGAGGATTTGCAATACGACATTGTAGAAAGTGAGGATATCCTGGAAAGTGATAGTTATTTGGGACAACGTGTTATGGACAAAATTACAAACAACAAATTGAAAAAAGTGGATTTTAAACCCAATGAAAAGTCTATTTTGCTGAAAGCAGAAATGATCGAAAAGCTGGAAAATAATTCAAACATTTTTGAAAGGGCACATTGTGTGGAAGCTTTGGGCAAAGTTGACTACCAGAAATTGAAAAAGTTTGGTGCAATCTCTTCTAATCGAAGGGCCCGTGTGAACAAATCGAAAGCTGAATTAGTTAATTTTCCCACCCATGACTCCATCTCCATTGGTGATTTTGCCATGGCAGATATTGCTCAAAATGAAGCAGGCAATATTTTGGGAGAACTCGTAGAGAAAGGTGTTATTGAAAAGAGAAATGGTGTCTACATACTAAAAATCCTCTATGACGAAATTGAGCAATTTATGCTGAGTTATGAGACATTCTGTTTATGAGACATTAGTGAAAGGGCTTTTTACAACTTGCTTCGCTTATCGACTAGCTCTCCAACGAATTTTAAGACAGTTGGAGGAGCGGGACTTTCCAGTGCGTCTGCAATTGATGACCAAACCACATCAGAGACTACTCTCCGAACTATTTGAACAAAAGATTATCTGGGAATTACCTGTAAATTCTACACGCGATGCTGTGAAAAAGGCATTAAAGAACCTTGTGGAAGAAAGTGGTCTGCAATTGGGAGACGTTGAAATTGAAAGCATTACTGCAGACCTACTGAAAGCAAAGGGTACATTACATGTTCTAGAGGTACCTGGTGGACAATTAAAAGATCGCACTAAAGTTTGTGATGAATGTGTGTTTGGGAATATTGAAGAGGTTCAACTATTCCTAGTCAATGGTTTGGATCAACTGCTTCAAATGGAGGAGAAAAAATGGACGATGAAAATGATACTGAGTTCGGCTTTAGTAATTGCCATGGGTATAGCCCAAGATGCAATAGGAACTGCCATAGAGCTGTTCTCAGCCGGTGCCATGACTAACGTGGCCGCGACCTTTCTCAGTGAGGGCATAGGCAACATCGCCTTTGCTGTTGGTGCTTTACGATCGGGCTATTTCAGCTGGAGGGATTATGGGGCCCACAAGATCGAAAGTTTAGCAATCACAGCTGCCACTGCTGGTGTTGGGACTCTCTTTTCAAGATTCAGCAGTGCTGGCAGGTTTGGTCATAAAATATCTGGGCCCCTGTTTGGTGCGGCTGATGCTAAAGCGGTCGGCTTAAAGACGGAGGGCAAGAAAATTGCCAAATGGCAATTTTTTTGGTCCGACGGCAAGAAAATTGCCAAACGCACCGTAATAAGAACAATAAAAACGATCTCGTTTAGTATTATAAATGAAGGCATCGATATGGTCACCGGAAATGCTGTAGAAAACCTTCGCTCCGGCATTTCGAATTTGATTCTCTTCAATATTCAGAAACAAGTTGAGAAGCATGATGTCGCTCAGACTCTGGAAAGAGCGTTGATAATTTGAGCCTTTATTTTTTGAAGGCATGAGTATATAGTATCTCCCATTCTGAATGAAGCAAAAGGTCAGCTAACTAAGGATGTTGAAAGAAAAGTTAAACAAGTTTATAGATCAAGACATCAGAATAGATACCGCGAAACATTTGATGAGCTGAAAAAGAAATACCTCAAAGACTTACAGAACTCCTCTAATAGTCTTTTGATGAAAACCGGAAATCCCGAGTTATTCGCCGCTATTGTGCGCGAAAATATTCCCATGGACATAGCCTGCGTCGGAGTATGCGTCAAAGTAGTTGATATCATTCTAAGAGATCAGGGTGGGGGCACAGTTGGCTTTACTATTGTTGCCGAAGGAGAAGACGGAATCAGACACGGTGTTTTTCAGGTCCCAAAGGAGTGGTGGTGCAACTTAAATTACAAAGCAACCAGTTTCAGATATCTCAAAATGATGGCATGAAAAATAATAAAAAATCCCACGAGTCTCTTTATGAAGCACTCAAGGAAACTATACCAGAACAATGTATCGCCGATAGATTTTCGAAATAGAGCATATCGTCTAATTGAACATGACGATGAAATAAAGGAATATATCCAGAAGCGCTGGATACCGAAAACTGCTAGAACTTCCCCATCTAAATTGCCAAATTTGAAAGATAATCTTCAGCCAAATTTTAACTTTGATCTAGCTACCAGCCCTCTCAGGCTTCCAGATACGACGAATGATGATTTCAAACAGAACATGAGTACACTCGTTAATGTTCACTTTCTTCGCCCCACTAAACCATCACCAAAAAGGGCGAACAGCGTGCAGGGGTTAATAATAAATGATATAGGCACACCTCTTATGCGAAAACTAAAACAGTTGGATAAGATAGATTTCAGAGGGAGTCTAACTACAGATGACATAGACACAATAAAAAGTGTAAAGGACGATTTTATAAATACGTTAGACAAACAAATCAAGAATGGTAAATTAAGTTTACAGAAAAAATCTGAACTTGAAAAAACAAAGTCATCTCTGTCGGATATGAAAATTGAAAACCTTTTTAAGAAGGCAAGGGAATTTTATAGCTTCCAGAATGATGATGCAAATGTGAATAGACGAGTACAAAAAAAATAACAAAATATACGATTAGTTATATTTAAAAACACTGTGCAACAGTGAAAAAATACACGGACTTGACAGTACTGGTTCGATTCTATTATCAAGGGGTAGTATAACCATATACTCGGATTGGCGAAATTGGTGACCAATTTTTTTATGGGTGACTAATTTTTTTACAACGGTATACAAAGAGCGTCAAAAGAAAATGCACAAAATGTACTTCTGCTTTAGTGGAAAGGTGTAATTTATCATTTAATGTTCATATTTGTATTAGTAAACGATAATATGGCGTTGCCACATAAATATTTATAAGTATAATCTATCAATATATATACATATATACTTTTGTATACTTTTCATATATTCCTTTCTTAATTATTCTGTAATATAAAATTATATTTTGTTTTCAATCAGAAATTGTAATAAATGAAATATACAGGCAATTCTATTATTAATAAAGCATACATAAATATATGTAAAACGATTTTCACTTATCACTTTTATTTTTTCCCTATCACTAATAAACAATGAACAACTTTGCATAAAAGCAAAGACCTGCAGCTCCACAAGCGATTTTTTTATTTAGATAATATTTGAAAAGAAATAGGTTTGGCAATTCCGTGATTTTTTTTGATAACACGCATTGCTCACTTACTTCAAATAGTCTCAAGAGCCAAACCCTGGGGATTTCGATGGATGTGTTTGGACTTCGCAGTCCAATTCATAGATTGGCTACTCAGTTACCTACACACGTTTGCACTCGGGTATTGTCGTGATGTAACAGAACTTTTTTCTTCGCTTTATGAGGTCGTTTACACTATGCAACAAATGACCCCTTGTCGAAAAATACACGGACTTGACAGTATAGGTTCGATTATACTATCAAAGGGTAGTATAACCCTATACTCGGTTTGGCGAAATTGGTGACCAATTATCTTTTATGGGCCTCCAAAATTTCTGAAAGTTAGTGGGCCCCTCGAAAAAGGTGTCATTAGCTTTTGTCCAACAACTACTTCAGACTTGGTGATACCGATCTGGATATACACAGTTTGCTGAAATTTGCGCAAAATTCTCCCGATTGTGGACACATTTGGTCGATTATGCTGATCAAAAAAACATCACGAAGTGCACGAAATGCATTTTGATTTTAAAATCAATTTTCGTAAAAGACTTTAGAAAACAATAACGCGCTGCTCGATTGTGTATCTTTCCATGGTTCAAATTGAGTTAGTCAGAAATTGGGAAATGTCAAATAAAATTCAGAAAAAAAATTGACGTTTAGGTGTGGTTCACATTCATCGGCCCATACAATTTAACCACCCCTAACAAAAATGTTCATTTGTGTGGGAGGTATCAAAAGGGGCGTGCCAATAACGCCCATTTTTCTCTGGACTATAAAAGCATTACATTGTGCAGAATTTCAAGTATATGTATGTACTGGTACTAAAGTTATATGCTGGTAACTTCTGGTACAAAATGGTCCATTTGGGTATTGGCATTAATGTCAATTTTTATACCCTCACTTTAGTGTGACGAGGGTATATATCATTTGCTACGGAAAAAAGTGTAACACATCGAAGGAGTGATCTAAGACCCTAAGTATGTTCGGAGGAAATCCGTTTTGGGTCATTTTAAGTCGAATGAGCAATGTCCGTCCGTCTGTCTGTCTGTCTCTTGGCTGGTGCGCACGATAACTCTCGAAAGGAGTAACCGATTGACTTCAAATTTGGTATGTGTGGTTCAAAATTGTCCATTTGTGTGGGACGTACTAAAAGAGGCGTGGTAACTTCGCCCATTTTTCTCGAGGTAATAGTGACTACTAAACTAATACTATGTGTAGAATTTCAGAGGATTCAAATAAGTAGTATAGATGTTTTTTTATAATCAATATTTCACTAAATGTTAACCCTTTGTGGTGGATGTACTAGAAGGAGTGGCCCATCTTCGAACCTAGCCGGAGATAGAAGATAATATTACTACATACCAAATTTGAAGTCAATCGTTTACTCCTTTCGAGAGTTATCGTGCGCACCAGCCAGCGGACAGACAGACAGACAGACGGACGGACATTGCTCATTCGACTTAAAATTATCCAAAACGGATATCCGCCGAACATACTTAGAGTCTTAGGTCACTCCTTCGATGTGTCACACTTTTGGCTCGTAGCAAATGAATAAATAAAGACTCATTACGATTAGGCTTCTTGAAACTCTGAGGACGTATTTTTTAAATGTTCATTCTGAAATTGAATCTTAAAAACATGTACTCCATTTAAATTGAGATAATTCCTAGTAATAATGGTTCGACATATTCCTGCATAATTCTCAGCGCATAGCTTGTTAAAAATTGGTGCAGCGTATTATACTGTCGGCCCCGTCCAACTTTATCCTTCTCTTACTGGTTTATGTTAGGTTATTTGCTTCATTAGGTTTTGTTGATATGTAAATAACATTTGTTTCATTTGCAAATGTTATTTTTGAAAATTCGTCTCTAAATATAGAGACCGTCTATACATATACACTCTCGCACCTATGTGGGTGGGTGAGGGTTCACCAAGAATTTATAAGTTTGGGATAGAATACAATACTCGTACATACAACAAAAGTGTTCTTTACACTAAGTGCCGTAAATAACTCAACCACTTTTGTGAATAACATTATTTTAACTTTACAGTACATACGAGTATAATGCAACAATTACATTACATTTTAACATTTGTATTTCGCAGTCGCTGTAAACCAATACATTACAACGTCACATACTTGATTAGATAAGCGAACAATTATCTTTTTTTTACATTAACATTTGCATTTGCTTGCGGTTTTTTGCCAACTAGAATTTGATGCATTTCATATAAATGCAGTAGACTGGGGACTAGGTTAACAGTCGCAATTAGATGTTCGATTTGTGCAGTGAGTGTAGAAGTATTTAGTACAAAGAGTGCATTACTACAGTGAATGAGAACAAACAACTATTTATTTAACCAAAGTGGTAAACACAACAAATAGAAAATATGTACAATTATAAACAAAACATTTGAGAAAAAATCGGAAGGATCGGAATGAAGTTGATCTCAAAATGATTGTGTTCGCTATTGAATCCAGAAAACATTTTTCTGTTTCAAGTTTCGTAAAGATAGATTGGAATAGAATTTTGGCAGAGATCCTTCACTCTCCTCTGAGCAATTGCATAATGATCGGCTACAAAATATAGCTGCTAATGAGTTTAGAAATCAATATGTTATATATGAGTGCTACATCTATGTCGAACCGATTTTTTGGAAATTCGACAATAGTTGATAAAATGTATTTTTGTGTCCAATTTTAAACAGAACGCTTGGGAAAATGTGGCGTCTATACCCTAGGAAAAAATCAATTCTGTAGTAAGTTTTCTGGAAACATATTACTTTTGTGAAATTTCACTTTTTTTCTATAAGTCCAAAAAAAAATCTGCAACATACGGTTATTCAAATATTTCCCCAATTTTATCCCCTCACCTTAGAGAGGGGATAAAATTGCTATCAACCAAAAGTGTAACACATCGAAGGAGTGACCTAAGACCCTACGTATGTTCGGCGGATATTCGATTTGGGTCATTTTAAGTCGTTTGAGCAATGTCCGTCTGTCTGTATGTCTGTCTGCTGGCTGGTGCGCACGATATCTCTCGAAAGGATTTGGTATGCGGTAATATTTTTCTCAATCTCCGGCTAAGTTCGAAGATGGGCCATATTGGTTCACTCCTTCTAGTACTTACTCGAATCTTCTGAAATTCCACACATAGTATTAGTTTATTAGTCGCTTACAAGTCAAGAAAAATGGGCGGAGTTTCCACGCCTCTTTTGGTACCTCCCACACAAATGGACCATTTTGCTCCAAAAGTTTACTGATTATAGCTTTAATATCAGTGCACACAAATACTTGAAATTTTGTACAGTGCTTTTATAGTACCTAGAGTTCAGAGAAAAGTGGGCATTATTGGCACGCTCGTTTTGGTACCTCCCACACAAATGTACCATTTTGCACCAAAAGTGAACAGTATATAACTGTAATACCAGTGGATGCAAATGCTTGAAATTTTGTAGAGTGAAATGATTTCTTAGTACCTCGAATCCAGAGAATTGTGGGCGAAGTTGTCACGCCCCTTTTGGTACCTTCCACACAAATGACTATTTTGCACGAAAATTTAACAGCTCATAACTTTAATACCAGTACATACTTTAAAGTTATTAAATGCAATTGCATTGATACAAATTTAATTAAAACAAAAAATAAGTTCAATTTCAACTGTGATCGTAGCTATAAGGAATTTCTCTGTGATATTTTAATATTTTAGTCATTATTTTTGCAATTATTTAATAATTTTATGTTTAATGTTGTACTGCGTCGTTAAATATTAATTTTTATAAATAATTAAAATAATACGACGAAAGATTAAATATTTCAATAAAATTCATCCCTGAAGATGTTGGAAAAATCCCAACGAAACGTAGGATGTAAAGTATGAAATAAAGTCTTTTATTTGCATACAAACAATGACCTTGAAAGCCCATTTAAAAATATTCTAAAACTAACAAAAAGTGAAAAAAAAAATTACGAATATTTTTTGTGGGACTCAAGGTGAGGGTCGGTTTACCCGACTGAACTTTTATACTTGTTTAAGATGATCTGCATAAAAAATCCGAAAAAACTATTGATAAAAGAGACATTCAGAAATTGTTTCCAAATATACATATTTGGTTTCCTGCATTTTTCTCCCTATAACATACATATATGAGAAATATGAACCATCTATTCTTTAGGGGAATTGGCCCTGCGAATGATGTATCGAATTTCCTCATTATCGGACTATAAATATAACTTGCCATTTTATTAAATGGATACATATCGAGCCTTAACCGCTGAAAAGACGTAAGCGCCACCATGATTTATTTTAATTTTTGAGGGAATTCGTTTACTTATGACAAATGATATCATGTTTCAGAACTGTAATCACAAAAGAAACCTTCGCTTCTAAAATTTGGGATTGGCGGTTACGTCTTTTAGGCTCGATATATTTAAATTATTACGAAAGGATTTCAAATCTATCTATCTCTGCTTCTTCTGAGTGTAACAAACTATACCCTGCATCACAATGTGGTGTTGGGTATAATGACACAATAAACAATGAAATATAGGCCAAATGAAAAAAAAATTAAAAACAATTGTGAAATACGAGTATAGCCATCAAATAAATAAATGTTAATGTTAAATGAAATATGAAATAATGTTCATTTCGTTATCTTCAAAGTGCGCAAACCAGAAAAGTCTGCATCTAACTCAGTACGGGCTTTCTTTACGTTAATCTAAACCGATTTTCACAAATTTCAACAGAGATCGTTCTTGCGACAAAAGTTTGTTGTGATCGAACTTACATCGGACGATCTGTACTCTCTTCATAAGAATACAGGAACATTAGACAGCGGAAGTATATGCTATCTTTATTTGTCATCCGAACAAGTGCATATTTTAGAATTAGATGTATTTTTGGATTCTGAATTCGATGCAATCTGCATATTCCATTTATGCATTTTATATGCAAAGAATTATGCAAGGGAATATGCACAACATATGCAAAATATAATGTGCATATGTTGAATGAAAATGCCAAAAATATGCATCGGCAAATTGGAGAAAATTCACGAATTTTTGAAACATAATTTTATATAACAACAAGAACTACCCCTGCACCAATTTTGAAGATTAAATCGACAGGCGTTTGTCTGTTACAGCCTTTCAGAATTAAAATAACCATGTATAATTTTTATACCCTCACTTTAGTGTGACGAGGGTATATATCATTTGCTACGGAAAAAAGTGTAACACGTCGAAGGAGTGACCTAAGACCCCAAGTATGTTCGGAGGATATCCGTTTTGGGTAATTTTAAGTCGAATGAGCAATGTCCGTCCGTCTGTCTGTCTGTCTGTCTGCTGGCTGGTGCGCACGATAACTCTCGAAAGGAGTAACCGATTGACCTCAAATTTGGTATGTGTTAATATTTTTTTCTATCTCCGGCTAAGTTCGAAGATGGGCCATATTGGTCCACTGCTTCTAGTACCTCCCCCACAAAGGATTAAAATGTTGTGAAATATTGATTCTTTAATAACTGCTATACTACTTATTCGAATATTTTGAAATTCCACACATAGTATTAGCTTATTAGTCGCTATCAACTCGTGAAAAATGGGCGAAGTCGCCACGTCCCTTTTGGTACCTCCCACACAAATGCACCATTTTGCACCAAATGTTAACAGCTTATAACATTAATAACAGTGTATAAAAATACTTGAAATTTTGTACAGTATTGTGCTTTTATATTGCCTACAGTCCAGGGGAAAATGGGTGTTGTTGCCACGCCCCTTTTGGTACCTCCCACACAAAGGTACCTTTTTGCACCAAAAATTAACAGCTGATGACATTAAAACCAGTGTATAAAAATACTTGAAATTTTGTACAGTGTAATGTTTTTATAGTGTCTATAGCCCTGTGAAAAATGGGCGTTATTGCCGCGCCCCTTTTTGTACCTCCCACACAAATTGCCAGAATAATTCGAGCAATATGCAATACTCGTATTACATTACTCACAATGTGAGGGTATACCTTAGTCGGTTTACCCGACTGAAACTTTCTTACTTGTTTGTTTTACAAAAAATAATATACGGTACAAAATGGAACAGCAGCAGATTATCGAATTTGCGGCGAGTTTTAAACTTAAATGTGTTTGCATATTTTTTGGATATGCACGATATATGCAATTGTGTAGTTTGCATAAAATATGCAAAAATAAATATTTGTAAATTTAATTATTTTTTGACGAAAAAAATTGTGTTTTATCGGTTTTGCTGTACAACCATCCAATAAAAATATGCAATTGCATATATTCCGCTGTTTAATAATCACATAGACAGCCATATGTACAGACGGACATAGCTTAATCGACTCAGAAATTGATTCTTAGTTGATCGGTGTAATATCCGTATGGAAAATAGGGCATGTACAAAACCAATCGCGTGATAGGTAAAATAGGAATAGGGATCGGTTCGCAGATTGTGCCTTTTATATGAACAAAAGCGTTAACTTGAACATGGCTTTGTCATTGGAGCTGGTGAATTGTCACCTTGTGACTTATTCAAGTAGAAGAATACCGACAGTACCAAACCCTTGCAAGTCAGGCAGCCTAAGTCACATTTAAAACTAATTAAATATGTGGTATTTAATTGTTGAACTTCGAAAGCTTATCGCAACTGGTCTAATGAACCAGACCCTTTAATGTCAGATACAGAATAAGTAGTAGATCCAACGGGTGGTCTATAAAAGGGGTAGATGGCACAACTGGTTGTCAACTCAAGAGTAGATAACACGACTGTTCGTCAACTATGGAGTAGTTAACTTAACTGGTCGTGAACTATTGAGTAGATCAGAGCTTCTCACCAAGTGTTGCGTCACAGTCCACTTCCTGGATTTTAAAGGCTCCTGCACCCCCAGAAAATAAAATAATAGCAATAAACATTATGCATTAATAAAAAATATATTAGCAAAATTTATGGTTTTTTACTGAATATTTTTAATTATCATCTACTGCGATAAACGAGAATTAAAAAAAATAAAATAATTTCTAATTTAGTTTCATATGTTGACATGAACAATTTTGCCGTTTTTGTTTCGGAATATAAAGGTTAGATGTCTTTTGATGTGCTTGGTGACTTTCAGTTATCGGCAAATGGATCAAAGAGGCTGTATTACATTTGCAGCGAATGTTAAAATTATGGCTATGGCTTTTGGCGAGTTTATTTTCAGCAGCAAATTATTATATGTTGTTATTATATGTTTTGATGTGCTTGGTGACTTTCAGTTATCGGCAAATGGATCAAAGAGGCTGTATTACATTTGCAGCGAATGTTAAAATTATGGCTATGGCTTTTGGCGAGTTTATTTTCAGCAGCAAATTATTATATGTTGTACAGGGTTTTCCAACAAGAGGTGTTATTTTGAATCACCCGGTATTTCGGTAGCTGTCACTTTTGAAGCTTTTATTCTTTGACATTTGACAAGTAGAAACGACGCCATTACTAAAAATGGAACGATACATGATCATCGAACGATACAAAACCATCAAAAAACGATCAAACAAAAAAACGATACGAACAAAATCATCTTGACTGATGAGGCCCATTTCCACCTCGGTGGCTATGTCAACAAGCAAAATTGTTGCATCTGGGGCTCGGAAAACCCAAGAGTTATTGTTGAGAAGCCTCTCCATCCTCAACGTGTGACTGTTTGGTTGCGGTTTATGGTACGGCAGGGTCATTGGACCTTACTTTTTCGAAAATGAGGTTGGATCAACAGTTACGGTGAATGGATTGCGCTATCGAGAGATGATTAATGATTTCTTATGGTCGGAGTTGGATGGTATTGATCTGGACAACGTTTACTTTCAACAAGACGGCGCTACGTGCCACACAAGCAACGAAACCATTGCTCTGTTACGGGAAATGTTTCCGGACCGTGTTATCTCTCGAAGAGGTGATAACAATTGGCCACCGAGATATTGTGATTTAATACCTTGCGACTTCTTCCTTTGGGCCCACGTGAAATATAAGGTCTACGCCAACAGCCCAGCGTCGATTCAAGACCTCAAAGATAGAATTCGGGAGGCTATCGAGGACATAGGGCAGCCACTTTGCGATTTGGTTATGGACAATTTCATGAAAAGGATATGGTCCTGTAAGCGTGGTCTTGGTGGCCATTTGACTGATGTTGTTTTTCATTATTAACGGCATACCTTCCTCTTTATTATGAAATAAACATCCGATCATATATCTCAAAAGACTGCATTTTTCTTTGAATATCAAACTAACACCTCTTGTTGGAAAACCCTTTGCAAGAATATCAAAAAATGAGTTCGCTTCCTGACGACTCAATACATAAATATTCGATGGAAACGTTGAAGCAGTGAAGTTAGTGGAGAATTGTCGAATGTCTTGAGCCAAACTGACATTGAATTGTCGAATGTCTCGTTGGCCCATATCAAGAAATTTTTCAGATGAAATAGCTACATTTTTTCCACAAGAACTGTCGCATAAGATAGATGGCTTCATAACAGACTTATGCGATTTTTTTCTGTTCAATAAACTGAAAATGCAAATGAAAAGAATGAGATTTGCCACGATTGAGGAGACAAAGATCGCAGTGCTAGAATACCTCAATGACATACGAAAAATCTCATACTATGATACGAGTATAAAGATTTTTCCATAAAAATTTAAATTCTCATTTTTTCCGTTTCTAATTAAATTTCTTCTAAAACTTACAAATAAAGTTTTTTTTTAAATTTTATTAGATTTATTGAATGTTTTTCACATTCGAATAGTTCAGCTTTTTCGATCAACTCTTCCTTTCGAAAGAGAGGTTTTTGTGGTGTATTGGAAAAGATAAGACATTGCGCTTTGAAAGCCATGTAAACACATACCTTATACGTATTTCAATCCTGTGCGGGGATATCATCAGAGGGAATTATACATGACACAGTGTGAGCTTGTAGTTGTGGCGATCATGTGTATATACCAATCTACAAAGAAATTTGCATATGGGAATTATACCAGTTTATTTTGATTTTTTTATTATTAACCAAAATAAGAATGAACTCTGAATCATATGAGTGGGTTTATTGCAATTCCGATACGAAAGAAATTTATTAAATTTGTCCATTTGTTTCGAACAATATTTACATAATTTTCGTCAAGTCGTCAAAGCCCAGCTGATACACCTCTACGGTCCCCAGTGGGCCGCAGACCACAATTTGGAGTAGAATAACCGGTATTTTACCGCGTATTAGGTAACCCAACTACTCCTCTACTAAAGAGTAGTAAGAAGCAGATAACCCAACTAGGGAGTAGATTATCCATCTTGCCGTATGGTCGTCTTCTAAGGAGTATATTTCTAGGATGTATGTAGTTGTACGATGACATTGACCTCAATATTGATTGATGCATTTAACCTTAAATAACACAATATTTACATAATTTTTCAGCTCATTGATTTATTCTGAGAATTGGACGTGAAAGTATCCCCAAAAATAGGAACATCTGCATCATTCGTTTAGTCAAGTTGGCTCAATCAATAATTTAATGGCCATACGATTTTGTTGCTCAAGGTGGATTTTTAGCACTTTTTATATATTTTGTTCCCGTCCCGAATATCTCTTTTGTGTCTGAAGCAAAGTAGATATTGAATGGAAGAAAAAAATGCAGAACAAACCTACCCGAAAAAAGTGTATCAGGTGCTTTAATATTCGCAAAAATGCCCACAAAGTCACAATCACGGTGATAAGTACCTGTCAGTAAAGTATTGAAAAATACGTGATCATTTCAGCGAGTGGTCTAATTTTAACCATTACCGGAATCAATAGGCACAGATAAATTGACACTTCATTTTCCGTAGGGATAGATTTTTGGTGTTACTCGTACAAAAATGCGCACCAGAACCACAATTATTCCACATTGTGGTGATAATATATTAAGGTAGGTTAGGTTGACACCTGGGGAATGTCGCCAAGCGTCTACTGAGAACTTATTTGATCCATTGTGATTCCTCAAATATTTCTTCTTCTTCAAAGTCAGTTAAGTCCAGAAGTCCGATCTGATGCCTTGATAAATTGTAGAAGTTTGAGTAAGATCAACCCTTTAATTTTGGGTATCTTATTTCTTCTGTAAATACGCTTTATCTAAGCCTAGCGTATATCCGTGTTACGTGAAGACACATCGTCCCAAATATCTTTTGTTTGATCACACACATGTGATGAGTTCCACCTCTATTGCTAAAGGTTTTCATTTCAACTTTTCGACTTTATCGATTAAAAGTAGATTAACGAATGGGATGTATACCCACATCGGCCTCGACGTTGCTTGCGGAATTGGCCCCTGCTCTTGCGTGTTAATCGGTAAAAATATCTTAATTTTAGCAACATCTTTAAGATATCGGCATTTTAAACTATTATAAGCCTGAGTGATATTAAAAATGCCGATTCAATTATAAAGCAGCAGCGCAACAGCCAAAAGGACGACAGACAGACACCGGATATTGCCAAAGTATTATAAATTGTCTCTTTGGCCACTCGATTGATGTGCTATTCCATAGTTTCTAATCCAAAGAAGAAATTACTTCTTGATTTTAAAGAATATCTTCAGTAACGTTCTTTAATAACAAAGAAAATTGTATTTGGAATAAAAATGCATATTAAACTATACACATTAAATCAAAATACCTAGCGATTTAACCATATCTATGCGTCCGACCGTCTATCAATTTTAGTTCGCAAAGTACATTTTGCAATTTTACTCCGATCTTGATGAAGTTTGGTCGAAGCTTTCCTTGATATCAGGGACAAAGTTTTTGCATTTTGTGGAAATCAGTTTCAACTTAGATGTAGCCCCACGCTAGATGTTGCGTTGATCAAAGCTTATGTATATGTAAATTTGGTTTGCAAATTATACTTAGCAAAATATTTCGTTTCTGCGATCGCGAAATTAGGGGCTATTTGCGGTTGAAATAACCTCTAAAAGTCAGGTTTTCCCTTAATAAAATTTTCAAATTTTATTACTTTTACACGGGGGAAAATCGTCATTTTTGATATGTTTGAATTGAAAGAAAATATACTTGGAAACGATATTTTTAAATATTATATATTTGTTAACAAATAAATTATATTTGAAAATCAAGAAATTTCGTTTGGAACACATATGTTAATATATTAGAACATAATTTGTTTGCAAACTGACTTTCACAAATAAAATATGTATTTACACACAAACAATGTTATTGTTTAAGAAGTTTTCCAAATATATTTTATTTAAAAAAGATTTTTAAAACTTTGCTGACTTATTCGAACTTTAGTTAGTTTATCCTAGTTTTCGTGTTAAACTCTATAGCTAAAAATGTCTTTTAATTTATAAATATTCCAATTCATCACTTTTTGTCAATCCATTAATGCAATTTATATTTACGAAATATTATACGATTTAAGTTTCAATTAAGTTTTACAAAAATGTAAAATTTATTAAAAAAAATTGCTCTTTGCTCTAAAAAACAGAAAACTTGTCTCTATATTAAGACTATGATACATTGCCAAAATATTTAAAGACAAATTAATCTTTGTTTCAGAAAAACTAGTTCCAAATAAAAAATATTAGAATGTGAACATATTTTAGTTTAAAACCTCCCAAAACATATAATATTTGTGGGTGTCAAATATAATATATTTGGAGTGTATCCTAAACATATGTATACTTCAAGCCGAATATGTTTGGGACAATATACTACAGAAGCGATTTTTTTTCAGCGTGTAGGAATTTACCACTGGACATTAAAATCTGGACCATTACTTATAGGGCGAAGTGACTTCCGTTAAAAAAATTGCAATGTAAAGTCAGTTTTTCTTGATTTTATTGCAATATTTAGTGAGCTTTCATCAACGCTAACTTTTGTCTTCATCATAAAAGAAGCTACTCTAATGTTCATTCGGCGTGGCCTCTAAGCTCTATAAGCTTCATTTTTCATCTAATCACTTTGAAATTTTGCTCACGAGAATGGTTACTTCCAAATTTAAAAAATCATATTTACTTATACAACCCGAATATACATATCGCTCACTTGATTCAAGAGTGACATAACTCAAAATTGAAAATTATCAAGATGTGTAATTTTTGTAGTTGGCGCAACCTAATATGATTGTTGTCAACATTGAAGCAGAAGTATACCACAACCGAAATGTTGGATGCCCTGTTGGAATCGCATGATAGCAGACAGAAAATTGTTTGGAAAATAATAATTGTGTGTGTATAAAAAGATAAGTAACATGAAATAGGATGTCTAAAAACGCTGCAATAACTTATAAGCTAAATAAAAAGTTGAGATTAAATTATGGACATTTGAAAAATTCCCAATTCTGTAAGGAAACCTCAAAAATTTTGAATTTCGATTTATGTCACTCTTGAAGCAAGTGGCCGATATATTCTGTTATATATATGCGTTACGAAATTTATCGTTTAGGAAAACCGTAATCGTTTAGGAAAACCTTATGTGATTTTATTCTGCTTTCATGTAATCGGCCAACGCCCGATTTCAGTCATTCTTTATTTGTTTTTGAAATGAAATATAATTAAAAATAAAAAAACTGCACTAGCGTGGGGATACAAGAGCATGTCGTGGGAAAAACGTTGCGTTAGTCTCAAACTAGCATTACTTTTTCTTGAGTGTGTTTATTGCACTGCTTCGAAAGTTGAGAACTGTAGTGGCGATGTACATCAGATTGCAATCTGTGTATATCGCATGTGAGATTCACAATCAATTTTATTTCTCTTCATAGTCTAATGAAAATCAAGTTTAAAATGACGTCATTTGTTTAGTAACAGATGCTTTCGTGCATGGAAATTCATACGATATTTTTGAAAATAAATCAACCGCTTTCGATTGAAATGTACAACAGCATTAATTAATAATTCTCGAATAACCGGGAAGTTATAATGCAGTTTTGCGTCGTATATCTTCTAAATTGGAAAATGTACATAAATATTTGTATATCTCTCGCTATAGAATGGGTGTACAATAGTATGGGTCGGTCCCCACACACAAACAAATTTTGAGGCGGACACCCTCTACGTTTAAAGATTATTAAAAAAAAATCAGAACAACAAAATTTGTTTTATCCGTGCTCCCCACATCCGGCCCTGATAGGTTTTATTTGCAGCGCTGTTATGTGTTCTCCTATAGAAACAAACCGCATACCGTTGTTCATGGTTTGTCCATGGCTCTATTTTTGTATTTGACCACTTTCGAGTACGAAGTCAATGTTGACTGTTGACTTCCTCTAGTAAGTTGTATCTTTATCTTTAAACGTGGGGGTGTGCGCCCCTTCTTCTTTTTTTCGACCCATGCTAGTATATACTCATTAGATTATAAGCTACAACTTTTTAAATTATGCAACGATTTCACCGGAATGGTCTCATTTTATTCATTACTGATCAGACTTTACGATAACATAATAAAAATTTAATAATTGTGAATTTTTCGGTGTTCTTAAAAGGTTTTTATTAATTTTTTTTCAAATTTTCTCAAAAAATTTGATTTTTGGACTATCTTGTAAGCTATCTTTGAAACTGCTGATGAGATGAAACAATGAAACAACAGAAGACGATGAATGCTACCTAACAAAGGTTTATTTAAAGCTTTCCTTAACCAATTAGGATATATGGTACTCGAGTTACTCTAAAATATGTGGTTCGCCCTCTTTATTTTGGTAGATAAACAAGTCTCATCCCACTAAGAGACCACAAAGCTCTTAAAGAAAATGAACTATACTTTCGTTTGAGCAAAAAAAAATATAGTTTTTGGACAAAGATGTCAAAACGAGTATTAATGTCGCAAAAAATTACTAAACAAGTAATAAAGTTCAGTCGGGTAAACCGACTTATGAATCCCCTCACCTTGAGTCGCAAAAAAAATAATAGTTTATTTATTTTTTTGTTTTAACTAAGTTATTATCAATTTAAATTGCATTTAATAACTTTAAAGTATGTATTGATATAAAAGTTAACAAGTAAGAAAGTTTCAGTCGGGTAAACCGACTAAGGTTTACCGACTGAAACTCACTTTGTGAGTAATATAATATATAACATTACACCAATAAATCTGTCAATTTGTGTGGGAGGTACCAGAAGGGGTTTTCCAAATACACATATTTTTCGGTAAACAGTACATTCTTAAATACATTTCATTGTGCTGAACTATAAGCGTTTATGTGCTCTGGTATATTAAAGTTACGAGCTATGTAATTTTGGTATGATTTGGTCATTTTGTGTGGGAGGTACAAAAAGGGGCGGGGTGATAACGCCCACTTTTTACAGGACTATAGGCACTATAACAGCATTACACTGTACAAAATTTCAAGTATTTGTATGCACTGGTATTAAAGTTACAAGCCGTTTACTTTTGGTACGAAACGGTCCATTT
Source organism: Eudasyphora cyanicolor (assembly GCA_963930755.1). Lineage (NCBI taxonomy): Eukaryota > Metazoa > Arthropoda > Insecta > Diptera > Muscidae > Eudasyphora > Eudasyphora cyanicolor. The sequence goes on along the minus strand of OZ005734.1, from coordinate 7,061,367 downwards.
GTGTGGGATGTACCAAAAGGGGCTGTACAATAATGCCCATTTTTTACCGGACTATAGGCGCTACAAAAACATTATACTGTAGAAAATTTCAAGCATTTTTATGCACTTGTATTAACGTTATAAGCAGTTAAATTTTGATGCAAAATGGTCCATTTGTGTGGGAGGTACCAAAAGGGGCATGCCAACTTCACTCATTTTTCTCGAGTTAATAGCGACTAATATACTAATATTATGTGCAGAATTTCAAAAGATTCGAATAAGTAGTATAGAAGTTATTAAAGAATCAATATTTCACTAAATGTTAACCCTTTGTGTGGGAGGTACCAGAAGGAGTAGACCAATATGGCCCATCTTCGAACTCATCCGGAGATAGATCAAAATATTACCACATACCAAATTTGAAGTCAATCGGTTAATCCTTTCGAGAGTTATCGTGCGCACCAGCAAGCAGACACACAGACAGACAGGCAGACAGACAGACAGACAGACAGACAGACAGACAGACGGACGGACATTGCTCATTCGACTTAAAATGACCCAAAACGGATTTCCTCCGAACATACTTAGGGTCTTAGATCACTCCTTCGATGTGTTACACTTTTTTCCGTAGCAAATGATATATACCCTCGTCACACTAAAGTGAGGGTATAAAAACTGTTTACTTTTGGTACAAAATGGTCCATTTGTGTGGGAGGTACCAAAAGGGACGTGCCAATAACGGCCACTTTTCTCTAGACTCTAGGTACCATAAAAGCATTGCACTGTACGAAATATCAAGTATTTGTATGTACGGGTATTAAAGTTATAAGCTAGTAACTTTCGGTACAAAATGGTCCATTGGTGTGGTAGGTACCAATAGGAGCGTGGCAATAATGTCAATTTTTCACTGTGTTTTAAGTAGTATTAAACCATTACACTGTACAAAATTTCAAGTCTTTGTAGGCACCGGTAATAAAGTTATAAGCTTTTAACATTTGGTTCAAAATTGTCTATTTGTGTGGGAGGTACCAAAAGGGGCGTGCCAACTTCGCCCATTTTTCTCGAGGTAATAGTAACTGATAAACTAATACTATGTGTAGAATTTCAGAGGATTCACATTAGTAGTATAGAAGTTATTAAATAATCAACATTTCACTAAATGTTAAACCTTTGTGGGGGAGGTACTAGAAGGATTGGACCAATATGGCCCATCTTCGAACTTAGCCGGAGATAGAAGAAGAAGAAAATATTACCACATACCAAATTTGAAGTCAATCGGTTACTCCTTTCGAGAGTTATCGTGCTCACCAGCCAGCAGACAGACAGACAGACGGACGGACGGACATTGCTCATTCGACTTAAAATGACCCAAAACGGATATCCCAAGAACATTCTTGAGGTCTTAGGTCACTCCTTCGATGTGTTACACTTTTGGCTCGTAGCAAATGATATATACCCTCCTCTCTTAGGTGAGGGGATAAAAATATTTTTTTAAAAGATTGAAGAAAAGGTTGCCAAAAGTGTCTTACTTTGGGAAACATTTTCTAAATATAGCGTGATCAATTCCGAGGTTCCCTACTTTTTTAAAGAAAAAAACACAGAAAATTCAAATTTAATGGGTAATGTTTATTTTCATTTGAAAGAACATTCTTTGGCATTTATTTTTTGAAGATTATGTCTATCAAATGTTGGCCGCGGCTACGTCTCAGATGGTCCATCCGTTGAGTCCAATTTTCGATGACTTGTTCGAGCATTTCGACTGGTAACTGGCGAATGACACGCGTGATGTTTTGCTCCAAGGCCTGAATGGATTTGTCCGCATAAACTTTAGACTATACATATCCCAACAGGAAAAAGTCTTACGGTGTGATATCACACGATCTTGGTGGCCAATCGACCGGCCCAAAACGTGAAATTATCTGCTCACCGAAGTGTTCTCCCAATAAATCCATTGATTGATGCGATGTGTGAGAAGTGGTGCGTCTTGTTGAAACCAAATGTCGCCGAGATCACGAGCTTCAATTGCAGGCATCAAGTAGTCGGTTATCATGGTACGATAACGGTCGCCATTGACGGTTACGTTTTCACCGGCATCATTTTTGAAGAAATATGGACCGATGATTCCACCGGCCACAAACCACACCAAGCCGTTTTTTTCTGGATGAAGTGGCAGCTCTTGAATCCCTTCAGGTTGCTCTTCGTCCCACATGCGGCAATTTTGCTTGTTTACATAGCCATTGAGCCAGAAATGGGCATCATCGCTGAACAAAATTTGGCTCGAAAACGTCGGATCTTCTTGGAATTTTTCAAGAGCCGATAGAGCGAATCGATGTCACTTGGGAAGGTCGGGCGGCTTCAGTTCTTGCACGAGCTGTATTTTGTATGCTTTCTATTTAAGATCTCGACGTAAAATGCGCTAAGTCGTTCCATACGTCAGTCCGAGTTGCTGCGAACGGCGCCGAATCGAGTCTCCGCGGTCTTCATGTACACTCTCAGCTACGGCCGCTACATTTTCTTCACTGCGTGCTGGACGTGGTCTATTCGGTAGAATATTATCCAATAATTAAAGCTGGGTCTCAAGATGGGTGATGGTATTGCGAATAGTACGCTCAGTAGGCCGATTATGTTGACCATAAGTTGAGCGAAGTGCACGAAACACATTCCTCACAGAACGTGCATTTTCGTAATAAAGTTGAACGATTTGTAAACGTTGTTCAGGCGTAAGCCTTTCCATGATGAAATGCCAAACAATACTTAACAAAAATAACATGACAGCATGACACGACACTCACGTGATCTGTCAAAAAAAGGCTATTGAAAAAAGTATCTCTACTTGGATGACCCGTTACAATAGCGTCGCCGTCGTAGCAAAATTAGCTATGTGTTTCTTCCTAAATTTTTAGGAGATTTTAGTTTAATTTTATTATTTCGCGATAATTTTAATATGATATGAATTAGGAATTCGAAGGAATATATTATAAACGTTTGAATTCATAATTCATAGCATATTAAAATTATCGCGATATAATAAAATTAAACAGTTTATTTCCTCTCCTGAAAAATTAGGAACAAACACATAGCTAATTTTGCTGCGACGGCGACGATAGGTATTTAGTTATATGCAGTGCGAAGGTATTCTGAGAATACCTTAAATAGAATTAAAATAAATATTTTGCAAAACAAAAAATTCTGGTTTATACCTCTGTATTGAAGTTTAGGAAATTCGAAATGGACAAAACACTCCTATAACACCGTGCGACGCAAAGTTTTGGTCATGGAAATCTCTACATAATTACGAAAGCCGACAAGAAACAAAATTGTGTACTCAGTTTTTTTTATTTTCTGCTCGAGTTCGCGTTTAAAAGGACATGAAACTTTTAAGGATATAATTACACTGTGCTAGTCCAAAAATGTAACAGAAAGGAGACCCTATGGATAGACTTATTTCGGCCATTCTGAATCCAGTGGCATTAGCCGTTTTTCTATGTTAGCTCTTGTTTTCGCGATATTCAACCACAAACTTTGTTGGGAAATCAGAGAGCTGACTTATCTCTTTGGTTATTTTGAAGTGGAAGACTTCGAAATATACGCTTCAGTCCAAAGATCGAAATAAAGGGAACATTTGGACAATTATTTTTCTCAAAACAGTCGTCCACGCTTCTCACCCCCTTACCCCTGAAAAAGTGCAATGAAATCTTATCATATGTTAAAAAACATACATATCGTCGACATTTTTAGTAGGCATCGTTGAGAAAAATATTCCTCGCGAAGAAATACTATAAGTCCAGTCTCAACTTTTTTATGAGAATTAAGTAAATTTCGAGTTATTACATTATTTGTGTATTTTTCTGCTCATAGCAGAAAATATTTGAAATAAAATTTTTGTGACTTAAATTTTTTGTAAATTATTTTTTCGTTAGTTTTAATGGAAATTTCAAAGGTAACCAACAAAACCTGCTAAATTTCGAAACCTGTTAATTTTTCATAAATATGTTGAAAGGAGACTCATAGTAATTTTCGCGAGGAACATTTTTCTCAAGAATACAAACTAAAAATGTCGATGATTTGTATGACGTTTGACACATGGTAAGATTTGATTGCACTTTTTCGGGGGTAAAGTGGTGAGAAGCGTGGGTGACTATTTTGAGAGAAATAATACTCGAAGGGTTTCCTTTATTTCGTTCTTTCGACTGAAGCGCGTTTTCGGAAGTCTTACACTTCAAAATCAGCTCCGAGATAACTAACCTCTCTGATTTCTTTGCAAACTTTGTGGTCGAATATCGCGAAAACAAGAGATAACCTAGAAAAACGGTTAGCTCCATTTGATTCAGCAAGGTTGAAATAGGTATATCCATAGGGTCTCCTATCTGTTACATTTTTAAAGTGTCCATTTCGAGCACAGTGTTATTAATTTTTTTTTAATTTGTCTGAAAGTTCTAGTAAGACGATATGGGTGTAAAATAAAAGGGTTCATTTTGGGCTATCTAAATACTATTTTTGTTTTTAGAAACTTGACCTTAAAAGTTACAAAAATGGCTTTGCAAATTTTAGTCCTTTATTATGCTTTAAGATCCAGGATGGAAAATTTCGAGAAAAAAATTACCTTGCAGATCTTACTGTTCTGCTATTTATATCCAAATTTTAGCATTCTACGTTGATTAGTTTGTTTTTTCGAACTATTTAATTATGCAGACATTTCCATGATCAATAATTCTTGTTCAGTTTTGTCGTACGGTGTGATATTATAAAAACGTTTGTTTTTTGTTCCAGTATCAAGCCTAAACGGCTGAACCAATTTCCTTGAAACTTGGCGGACATACAATCCAATACCTGGAAAGTAGCGTGGGCTACTTTGATTTTTCTTTTTTCCTTCAAATGATTTTTGACCAGCTGGTCGCTAATGCTCATGTGTGAGTCGAAACATTTTAAAATTCGAACCCGGGAGTCGGAGTCGAGTAGTTTTGGCTTCACTCCACAGCCCTGAATCTTTGTAAATATGTTCTGATATCTAATCAATATATCTAATAACAGCACATCTCAAAAAATCGAAGTACATTTAATACAAAACGGGCATACCTGAGTTTCGGAAACAGTCTCAAAAAAAAACTTACAACCTAGAAGTGTCAAATATCGATCGATAGATAATGATTATCTGAATAGATTTTTGATAAAATCACAAAATCAAACAATTCTGGCATGGGTGGTTATTCCAGAAAACCACAGAAATATACACACGAAAAACAGTTTTGAATTCTCGGACTGTAGTGACCAACACAATATCCATTCTTTCAGTACTTTAAAAAGTCCCTTCAGAGCTATGCACCTACAAATTACACACTTTTCTTATACTTTGAGGACATCTGTAAATGTATTCAATATTCTGAAAGGATTGCAAGTAAGGAATACTAGGCCAGTTGTTTGATGATCGGCCTGTTATCAAACCGAAATACAAAACGCATTTTATCAATATTTTTTATAATCAAAAATCCGAAAAACTGTAACTACATGGATTATGGCCAGTTCAGACATTATCAAATGGAGCTTGAGACTTCCTGACCGTCACATAGGAACTTTGATTCTATATGATAATGGACATTATATTAGGGTGGGCGATGGTTTGTTGTCATTTTTCAAAAGAAACTAAACTGACCTCTGAAAATTGTTTTTTGCTCTACAGTAGAATTGGCGAACCCTTGTGAAATGAGATGGAGGATATTTTTGTTGAATGTCTGAAAGACCGGACTCGCTGGTTTCAGTGACTTTTTTGTTTTTTGCATATTCTAAAAAATTCAGAGGAAAAATCAAAAACGTACATAATCATTGTGGCCATTTGTTTTTACGATGTACTCATTGAAGGGTAGCATTTGGTACTCGTAATGGAATTATTCTCTCCCAAAATGTATAATTTTTTAAAACTGAATTTATTTTTCTTTAGTTTTGGTTTTGTTATTATAAAATTTGTACATCATTCATTCTAAGTCCCATTCGATAAACAAGTCCCATTACTAATAGACCAGAAAGCATTTAAAGGAAATGACCTAAGCATTCGTTTGAGAAATATATATATATATTTTTCGGACAAAATGTCAAAACAAGTATTAATTTCTCAAAAAATATTTATGCGATTTTTTTAAATGTTTGAAAATTAATCTTTTTATTGCACTTTTGGCAACATTTTCTTTATACAGCATTAATTTAGTTGTATGAATGGGAAAAAATTGTAGCTTGGCCAAAATGTTAAAATTCGAATCGGACAGTCCTTAACCGATTTCATTGAAATCTTGTCTCATAACTACCATCCAAAGGACTAAACTTGGTGCAAGTTTCATCGCGATCAGAAGAAATCGGTTTTAAATAATCTAAAATAATTGAGCCAGACAACTCACACTTAATGCAACTACTTCGTAAAGCTGTTGGTCACCTGGGATTGAAATTGGAAATTGGCAATACAAAACGTACACTTTTTTTACGGAAATTCATTTATCTGAGTTTAATTAATTAAATTAGTCATAGAAACTGTATTTTATATTAGAATAGACAATTGAAAATTTGTAAAAAATAAATCAGTTCAGATTAACATACAGCCTCATTTATTTGTCCCTGCAGGAATCTGAGCGCTACAGATGCTGCTTTATACTGCCGGTTATTGTGAAAATTCGAAGGGAAAAATCGCTCGTCGCAAGAATACGCTCTAATAAATATGAAAGAAATCGGTTCAGATTTAGATATTATTCCCATATACCAAATTTAAGAAACAATTTTAAAGATTTAAAATTGATCCAATAGCGATTTTTTTGTCACATAGTCGGCTGAGGCCCGACTTTAGACTTCCTTTACAATTTGTTTATCAAATACAAAGATCATACCCAATTTAACTTATTGACGCAAAATTGTCTTTAAAAATCAACCGATTGGGGCTGAATTTCGGTCTTTTGTTAGGCCTTTATGTGTTGTTAGGCCTACTTTTTTAAAGAAAAAACACAGAATGAATCATTTGAATGAACATTCTTCGGCATTTATTTTTTGAAGATTATGTCTATTAAATGTTGGCTCAGATTGTCCATCCGTTGAGTCCAATTTTCGATGACACGCGTGATGTTTTGCTCCAAGGCCTGAATCGAAGCGGGTTTGTCCGCATAAACTTTAGACTTTACATATCCCCACAGGAAAAAGTCTAACGGTGTGATATCACACGATCTTGGTGGAGCATCGACCGGCCCAAAACGTGAAATTATCTTCTCACCGAAGTGATCTCTCAATAAATCCATTGATTGATACGATGTGTGGGAAGTGGCGCCGTCTTGTTGAAACCAAATATCGCCGAGATCACAAGCTTCAATTTCAGGCATCAAATAGTCGGTTATGATGGGACGATAACGGTCGCCATTGGCGGTTACGTTCTCGCCGGCATCATTTTTGAAGATATATGAACCGATGATTCCGGTACGTCGGATCGGGAATCGGTCAATGGCAAAAAGATAGCTCTTAACGAGAGCTAAAATGGATGTCAAGGTCGTGGCTCGACTTAGCGCAATTCGCGAACGATTATTTTGATAATAAAACTGAATAATTTGTAAACGTTGTTCAGGCATAAGTCTTTCCATGATGAAATGCCAAACAATACTTAACAAAAATAACTCGACAGCATGACACGACTCACACGTGATCTGTCAAAAAAAGGCTATTGAAAAAAGTATCTCTACTTAGATCACCCTATATATATATTAAATTTTTTAAAATTTGTTGTGCAAACCGCTGTGGTTTTACTCAGACTCAAAAGAGATATTCCGTGCGGCTACTTTTACGTCCAATTGTCAGAATTGAGTCACAAAATCATGTGATGTACTGTGTTAGTTTTTGATCTGAAGAAAAGTGGGCATAATTACCATTTGACACCAAAAGATAACAGTTCATAGCTTTATTCCTCGTCCACACAAATACTTAAAATCTTGCACAGTGATTTGCAGTGTCTACATTTCAGTGAAATAATCACTTTCCCCACAAAGGGATCTATTCGTACCAAGATTGAAGATCTCATAACTTTATCTTTATTTTGATTATATTCTAGTACTTATATAGTCGATTTTCCCGGCAGAAAACTTCCTAATTGTTACCCTCTTGAGAGTTCTTGAGAAACCCCACTCCTTTTTAAAAGCTATAAATTACTGCGGCTATAGAGCTGAAAATAATGTTCAAATAAGCGTAGAAGATCAATTAAAAGGAGCCGGGTACCTTTGTAAGTGTTATTTGAAAAGGCACCCATTGTAAACATGTTTTTGTAACCTATTAGTGGCGTAGTAGGAGTAAATAATATACAAGTCGATAACGAAATGAAGGAAGGGAGGATGTTATTTATAAGGACGAGTTTATTTTATAAATAATGACAGAAACACAAAAATCCAGCATTAAAAATTATTCAGATATTGATAATAAAATTTTACTTATAACTACACGGGGCAAAATAGACTTTTTTGATATGTTTGAATCGAAAGGAAATATATTTGTTACACAATTTGTTAAATATTATATATTTCTGAGCAAATACATTTTATTTGAAAATCAATACAATATATTTGGAACGCATATAATAATATATTACAACAAAATATATTTGCAAACTAAATTTCTCAAATAAAATATGTATTTAAATACAAATAAACTTATTCCAAATATATTTTGTTTAAAAAAGATTTCAAAACTTTTGCTGACTTTTTAGAATTTCAGTTAACATTTTTTCTTAGTTTCGAATTGTACCTCCCAGTTACAACAACATATGCAGCATTTACTTCTGTTTAAATCAATCATTTCAAATTTCTGAGTTAGTATTCCAAGTCATCATTTTTTGTCAATCCTCCAAGTAGTTTATTTTGATCCATGACTGTACGATTTCAATTATTTTTATTTATATTTTTACGAACATTAAAAATGTCTAAAAAAAAACTTTGAATTAGTAAAAAATTGAACTGAACTAACGAATTTTCTGAATTCTTAAGTGCAAATAAATATTTGTTTCGGAAATAGTAGTCCCAAATAAAAACATATTTGGATGTAAACAAAGATTTGTTTAGAATAATATTTTCCCAAATATATACTCTTTGTGTGTACCCAATATTATATGTGGGCGGCATGGGGAAGTGATGCGAAATATATAGCCAATTCTTTCCAACAGACAACCTCTCCCACTGTCACATCCTGTTCTCGCAAACGAGGCTCTGTCGACCGACCATGGGCGGTATAACCCCAATGATTGGTCCGGACGTAGTGGACCAATCACCCGCCTCTAAGGCGCTCATAGAATGGAAAGCACACAGTGATCGCATAATATCTGTAAGACTAAGAACAAGGGCAAGGAACATCACGATTATTCAATGCTATGCACCAACTGATGTCGCCGAGATTAACCTAAAAGAAGATTTTTACAATAGTCTCACCACAGTACTCCATGGGATCAACAGGGGCGATATTGTCATCCTTCTTGGTGACTTCAACGCGCAAGTAGGAAGCGATAACACCAGTATGGAATCGGTAATGGGTCGACACGGAATTGGCACAATGACAAAAAATGGAGAACTTTTCACAGGCCTATGTCTCAACCAAGGCCTTGCCATAGGTGGTACATTATTTCCACACAAACGTATACACAAGGTATCGTGGGTATCCCCAGATCGTACTACGGAAAATCAAATCGATCATATTGCCATAAGCAAAAGTGGCGTGGATCCCTGCTTGATATGCGCAATAAACGTGGAGCGGATATTTCCAGCGACTACCACCTTCTGGTCGCCAACATTCGTCTTAAAGTTGCAGCCATCAAATGCAACAAGAATAACACGCCAAGGAAATTTAAAGTGGGTAAACTGATAAACCCAACTGTTAGTAACCTATTCACAAATGCACTCAGAAACCACAACCACTCTGATGAGGAAGGCATCGATAGATGGCCAAATAAAGGGTCCGCAATGTAACGTTTTTTTCAACTAGTGCTTATTTCGTGAGTGGTAACACTTAGCTCATGTCTGATTTGACAGATAATTAGTTTTATCCTTCCGCTGAACGGATATGTGTATATTGCGAATATTGCGACATTACTTTGAAAATCATGGTAATGTTGCAGAATGTGTGCGAAAATTGTGTACGGATTTTGGAAGAAGAGAAGCACCGTCAGTTTCGTATGTTCGTTATCTTGTGAAAAAAGTGAAAGAAACTGGCATCCTCATCGATAAACCAAGGCGTGAAAAGGAAAAAACAGTGCGTACATCCGAGAATATTGCTGTTGTGGCAGAAAGTGTGTATGAAGCGCCATCAACATCAATTCACCGTCGTTCTCAACAATTGAACATTTCGGAGACATCATTGAGACGAATTTTGCATAAAGACCTTAGTATGACGCCATACAAAGTTCAATTGGTTCAGGAGTTGAAGCCAACTGACCATCCAATGCGTTTTCTGTAGTTTTTTTTATAGCATTTTCAAAAAAAAAAGTTATTTGGCGGACCTTTTATAAAGGACACCTTCATCAAAGCTACAGAAGAACACATTGGTTATAGGACTGCTGCGAGGAAACCATGAATTTCAGATGACACATGGAGTCTCATAGACTTAAGATCATCAGCAAAAAAACAACCTGAATTCAGCAAAAACGAGAACCTCGGGAATTGCAGGACAACAAGACACCGCAGGCTTGATAAGCTGGTGAAGAAAAGCGCGAGAAATGATAAACGCCAGTGGAGCAAACAGATTGCAACCAAAGCGCAAGCTACAGCTGATACTCACCGAAGTCGTGATCTCTTCCAATTAGTGCACCAACTCACTAACAACAAATTCCCAACCAGCAAACCCTTGATGAACATCGACGGTGCAACCACAACCTCCAAAGAGAAGCAGATTATGATATGGGAAGAGTATTACACGAAGCTCCTTTCAACACCCGATCACAACATGCCCATAACATGTTCTTGCCAACACCATGAAGAAAGCACACAGTTCGACATATCCTGCCCCAGCATATCCGAAATAGCGACTGCTATATCAGCATTGAAATCAAACAAGGCCCCTGGACCCGACAACATACCCCCAGAGTTTCTAAAAGTAGACAGAATGTTGAGCGCCGACCTCATATCAATCTTCTGGAAGGACAAAGCACGGCAAACCGAGCTCACAGAGGGAACAATCACCCTGCTGCCTAAGAGAGGTAACCTCTCAGAGTGCAAAAATTGGAGAGGTATCACTCTGCTAAGTATGATAAATAAAATAATCGCACATATAACACAGTGCGACAGCCCAAAAACCAAAACCCGCGATACTATTTTTCTTGTAGGTTTTGGCGAGTAAAACAACGTGTTCTATGAAATTCGCCGGACACCCCCAAAATCCGGATCTACGGGTAAAAAACCGGTTTTCATGCCTTTTTTCACTGCAAGGCCTATAACTTTGTTAATTATTAGCTGATTTTCAATCTATATATGTTTATTTGTCCTACAAACAAATTTTTCGCGAAAGCTTTGATACCATTAAACACGACGTGATATATACGACGCTACAATGTAAGGGCGTGCCAAACAAAATAATCAGCCTCGGTACAACGGCGCCACATGTCGAATACGGCAGCATCTCAGTGGACAAATACGCGTCGAAAAAGGCGTGCGACAAGGTTTCGTACTATACCGACTGCTCTTTAACATTGTCCTTGATGCATTGATGTCGCGGGTATCTCAGCACAACAGAGGAATCACCTGGGGAATAAACGGCAAACTTTGCGATCTCGACTATGCTGACGACATCTGTCTCCTGGCTCATAAACATTCAGACATAACTGTAATGTTAAATGATGTTGAGAAATTTGCCGCGCTTGCCGGATTGTTCATCAACATTCCTAAAACCAAAGTTATGCGCATTAACACCAACAACCCCCAACCAATTAATATTTCAATTAATACCGTAGAGCCATTCTGCTACCTCGGCAGCATCATAACAACTACAGGTGGTTCAGCTGCAGATATACGGTCTCGAATAAACAAAGGTCGTGCAGCCTTCAGTTCACTCGAAAAGGTATGTAGATCCACACACATCTCGAAGGACAAAAAAATTAGAATATTTAATGCGAGCATCAAGTCAATTGTTCCATACGGTTGCGAAACATGAAACACATCGAGGAAAGAGCTACAAGCAGTACAAGCTTGCATAAACAGCTGCTTGAGGAAAATCATACGTGTATTTTGGCCCAATAAAATCTCCAATGAAAACCTATGAACAACCACGAAACAAGAAGCTATTATTCAGGAAATCCGACGCCGCAAGTGGAAATGGATTGGTCATACCCTCAGAAAGCCGCAAGACGATATTGCACGCACACTCCTCGATTGGAAGCCACAGAAGAGGAAGACCTGCAAATACGTGGAGACGCCTGGTAGACGCAGAAGGCACAGAGAAAGGGTACACATGGAATGAAATTAAAAACCTAGCCTTAGATAAAATGAAGTGAAGTTCCCCTTAGGAACTATGGGAAAATATATATATATAATATTATATGTTTAGAGTGTACCCTAAACATATATATGTTTCAAGCCGAATATGTTTGGGACAATATACTACAGAAGCGATTTTTTTTTCAGCGTGTACATTTCTTCAAGAAGACATGAGGTACTAGGAATATTACATTATAATTCTGATACATTTTACAACGTTTCATAAAGATATTTAGTACATAAATGTTCGTTATCTGCACAAATTCCCTATAGGTACCCGGGTACATTGCATCGCTAGAGAAGGTGTTTTTTTTTGCCGTAAACATAAGACATTTTTTAGAAATATGTTATTTCTGATGGTAAAATATATTACGAAAATATTTTGCACATACAAATAGAACTGTCATTATACGAGTATATGGTAGGACCCAAATCTTTTTTAAGTCCACAAAAAATCGAACCGCCCTAATGTGTGTGTGTCGTACATACATATTAGGCATGTTTTCGTTTGCGATTTTAATTTAGCACTTTGCAACGAAAATAACTGACTCGATCAAGACAGGAACACAAGCACCAAACTTCATCGGGAACTAATAGTGCTTAGCTCCCCATACAAATAAGCACCTGTGGTGTCACGAAAACACGACTATTGTGGATATAACACAAAATTGCACTAAGCAATATTGTATCTTCGGTAGTTGCGATAAACAAGCCGCAGAATTTGCATTTAAGTTGGGTTTGAGAAATTGTGGTTTTTTGATTAAAATTCTATCAGTTTTCTAATGAAATGAGATTGATAGTTGTACTGTGAAAGCTATATGTATTACACTAAATAGCTTTAAGCAGTGGTTGAATAACCGCAATACTACATATATTGTTGTGGTCACCGAATTTCCTGTTTAATTTAGGTTGTATGGAGACGTTTTTTTTTTTAATTTTTAGTTTCACATGAAGCCATACTCAAAGGTTAAACTTTATTTTTTGCTTTCAGTGGTAACTGAAATGAATTCTTCAAAAATGACACTTTTCAAGCAGTATATGGAAAAAATCGATCATAATCACTATTTGAAGTGTACGCTTTACAATTACTGAAGAGATTATTGACACAATGCTCAGTTCTAATTACACCATGCAACTCGTTTATTCTGATAAAAAAAGTAGTACAAAAATGTGTGTTGATAATATTTATTTTTTGTTAAAGAAAGTCAATTTTCGATTACACAATTTTCTTTCAAACCGCTGAATTGTAATTAGATGTTTCGGATCAGTTTTATGTTTAAACGTTAATAACTGTTTTGGTTTTATTTGATCATACAAATTTGCAAAAAAAATTTGTAATTTGCCTTGGGGTATCCGACAACTCTCTACACGGTAAAAAATCGTAATTTTTGATAAGCGTGAACAATTTTGATTTTAAAGAACAATTTTGGAATATTATTATGTATTTCTAAACAAATTTATTTTATTTGAAGCACATTTGTTCTAATATATTATTAGAACAAAATGTATTTTCGAACAAGTTTTCTCAAATGAAATGTGCTTTTAAGTACAAATAAAGTTATTGTTTAGGAATTTCTCCTAAAATTATGCTCTTTCTAAAATATGTTCGAAACTGTGGTGAATTTTTCGAATTTCAATTTTAATTTTTTCTTTGTTTCGATTTGTACCGCCCAGTTTGTTAACAATAGCATATGCAGCATTACTTCTGTTTCAAAGCACTTCTTTTAAATTTCTGAGTATTCCAAGTCATCATTTGTTGCCAATCTTTCAAGTAATTTATTGTTATCCAAGATTATACGACTGCGAGTATAATTATTTTTACAAACATTAACAATTTTTAAAAAGGAGTTTTGAATTGCTGGAAAATAAAAAAATAAGGTATTGACATATTTTCTAAATATTTAGCTGCAAATAAATCTGCACTGGGCGAAATCGCGTAATTTGATATATTTGAATCGAAGGAAAATATATTTGTGATTTTTAAATATTATATACTTCTGGACAAATACATTTTATGTGAAAATCAATAAAATATATTTGTAACGCAAATATTTATATATTACAACAAAATATATTCTCAAATAAAATATGTGTTTAAATACAAAAAAATATGTAAGAAAGTTCAGTCGGGTAAATCGACTAATGAATCCCCTCACCTTGAGTCTCAAAAAAATATTAGTAAATTTATTTATTTTTTGTTTTATTTAAATTATTATCAATTTAAATTTCATTTAATAACTTTAATGTACGTACTGGTATTAAAGTTAAAAGCTGTTGACTTTTAGTACAAAATGGTCCATTTGTGTGGGAGGTACCAAAAGGGGCGTCCCAATAATGGCCATTTTTCTCTGCACTGTAGGTACTATAAAAGCACTACACTGTACAAAACTTAATGTATTTGTATGTACTTGTATTAAAGTTAAAAGCTGTTAATTTTTTGTACAAAAATTTCCATTTGTGTTAGAGGTACAAAAGGGGCGGGCCAATAACGCCCATTTTTCTCTGGAATTTCTTAGGATTCAAATAAGTAGTATAGAAGTTATTAAATAATAAATATTTCACTAAATGTTAACCCTTTGTGGGGGAGGTACTAGAAGGAGTGGACCAATAGGACTCATCTTCGAACGCGGCCGGAGATAGAAAAAAATATTACCACATACCAAATTTGAAGTCAATCGGTTACTCCTTTCGAGAGTTATCGTGCGCACCAGTCAGCAGACAGACAGACGGACGGACGGACATTGCTCATTCGACTTAAAATGACCCAAAGCGGATATCCGCCGAACATACTTAGGGTCTTAGGTCACTCCTTCGATGTGTTACACTTTTGGTTCGTAGCAAATGATATACTCGTATACCCTTCTCTCTAAGGTGAGAGGATATATATTATTCAGAAATGTCTCCAAATATATTTAATTTAAGAAAGATTTTCAAAGCTTTTGCTGACTTTTTCGAATTTCACTTTTAATTATACTTTGGTTTCGAATTGTATCTCTCAGTGGCAGCATTAACTTCTGTTTAAATCAATCATTTTAAATTTCTGAGTAATTTCTTGTCAATTTTCTAAGTAATTTATTTTGATCCAAGATTATACGATTTCAATTATTAATTATTTTTACGAACAATTAAAATGTCTAAAAAATTAACTTAGAATTATAAAAAATTTAGCACAATTAACATATTTTCTGAATTCTTAAATGCAAATAAATGTTTGTTTAGGAAATAATAGTCCAAAATAAAAACATATTGGGATGTAAAGAAATATTTGCTTAGAATAACATTTTCCCAAATATATGATTTCTGTGTTTACCAATTATTATATGTTTAGATGAACCCTAAGGATATATGTATATGTTTTAAGCCGAATATGTTTGGGGCAATATACTACAGATGCGATTTTTTTCAGCGTGTGTGTTTAGGAAATAATACTCCCAAATAAGAAATATTGGGATGGAAAAAAAGTTTTATTTAGAACAACCTCTTCCCGAATATATAATTTATGTGTATACCAAATAAAAACCTTTGTTGTAGGTATACTATTCCCTAAAACAAAAACCAAACTTTTTTATTTGAAAGTTTTTCTTAAAGTCCAATTTTCATGATAAGTACCTTTAGTATTGTGACTACAGTTTTTTATGTAAAGGGTGATCTAAGTAGAGATTCTTTTTTCAATAGCCTTTTTTGACAGATCACGTGTGAGTCGTGTCATGCTGTCATGTTAATTTTGTTAAGTATTGTTTGGCATTTCATCGTGGAAAGACTTACGCCTGAACAACGTTTACAAATTATTCAGTTTTATTATCAAAATAATCGTTCGCCAATTGCGCTAAGTCCATTTTTTTAAATCCAAAAAAACACTTTCCAGTCGACCCACGAGCTTGACACCCATGAGCAATATTTAAGGGAAAACCAGTTCAGATTTGTATGTAACCTCCATATATATGTTCCTCCTGATTTAGTATCAAAGCGCTATAGAAGTTGTACTTTACTTCCGATCATTACAAAATTTTCCAAAAAATGTTTCTCAATTTAGGTACGAATGTTGCTTAATTAAGCGATTATCGGTTCAGAAACAGATATATATTCCTACCCATTTACCAATTATTCCGAATTATTATCGCAATGACCCTTATCGCATTGTTAGGGAGGTGTAGGGTTTTATATAGTCGGCCTGCCCGACTTTCTGTCTTTCCTTACTGGTTATTTTCTAACTAACCCATGTCATCATTTGTTGTCAATACTTCAACCAATTTATTATTATTAATCAAGATTTTAGTTAAAAAGAAATTTTACAAATATTAAAATGTTCTTAAAATTAACTTTCGATTGCTGAAAACTTAAAACAATTAAAGTATCGATATATTTTCATGCAAATAAATCTTTGTTTGGGAAATAATATATCCAAATAAAAAATATTAGGATGTAAACATAGATTTGTTTGTAACAACATCCTCTCAAATATATATTATTTGTGTGTGTTAAATATTATATATTTGGAGTGTACCCTAAAAATATATGTGTTTCAAACAGAATATGTTTGGGACAATATACTACAGAAGAGATTTTTTTTCAGCGTGTGGAAAGTGTTTTTTTTGGATTAAAAAAAATTGGCTTAGCTCTATCTCCTTAACGGTACGTCGGATTGGGAATCGGTCAAAGGTAAAAAGATAGATCTTAACAAGGTCGTAGGTCGACTGGATTAAAAAAATGGACTTAGCGCACGAAAAGTTGCAATTGGAGAACGATTCTTACGATACGATAGTATATCTCTCCATGATGAAATTGTAAACACTACGGAATACAATGAAAAACAAATGACCGATCATGACATAATAATCATCCCTATTGGAAAACCCGTTATATGAGCTCCAAATATATTTTATAGGTTTTCAAATAAAATGCATTTGCTCAGAATTATATAATACTAGCTGACCCCAGCAGACGTTGTCCTGCCTGTCCTGCCTGTCCTGTTTAGGATGTATTGGGTTGTTATTAATTGATACTCGTATTTCGTTCAAAAAATTCATACATCCCGAGCCTCAGGTATAAATCTTAAAAAAATGTATATTGACATATGTGCACTACAGCGCCATCTACTGGTTTGAATCATACATAAAACTATTATCAAGACAAACCACACATACATTTTAAGTTTTTGCAAATAACGTGACCTCTCCGCAATTTATCGCGGTGAAAATAATTCTAAATCACACATGACCCCAATCTGAATATATTGTTAATTTTTCAGCCCATTCGCTTTTATTGTTTCGGAGATGATGCGTTACTAACAAAAGTACATAGGATTTTATGTGTAAAGATAAAAATATAATATTTTGGAAGGATATCGTTTTAAACAAAATTAAGTTTTCATCCAAATAACGTTTTCGATTAATTTGTATTTTGGCAATGTATCGATGACTTCATTTCAAGGCAAGTTTTCTGTTTTTCATAAGTTTAAGTTGTGTTTTTTTATAAACTTGTTTGTATAGTTCGATTAAAATTTAAATCGTATAATCTTGCGTATTGGTGGATTGACAAAAACTTATGAATTAGAATATTTATAAATTACAAATTAGTTCTGCAAAACAAAAGCTAATGCTGCTTATTTAATTTTCAACTATAAAGTATAACACGAAATCTAGGAAAAATTTGTAATTAATATTCAAAAAAGTCAAGTCAGCAAAGTTTTAAAAATTGCTTTTAAATAAAATATTTTTGGAACATAATAACAATAACATTGTTTGTGCGTAAACACATAACTTATTTGTGAATGCCAGTTCGCAAATATATTAAGTCCTAATTTATTAATAATGGTTGATTTTTGGCAACATGAATCGATTATAAACGAACAACGATTGCATATAATTAAATTTTATTAATTTTATTCACGTTTGGGGCCGGTCAATTGGTTGCGTAGATCGTGCGATTAAACGCCTTTAAATTATTTGTTGTGGGGCTATATCATGGCCTATGTCTATAGAGACAAACCGGCAAAGGTTGATGTACTGGAAGCCAAAATATTGAAGAATTTATTCGTGAGGTTCCGGTCGGTATGTTGGAGAGAGTATGCCAAAATTGGAACCAGCTTATGAACGATTTGAGGCGCAGCCGTGGTCATCTCTAAACATTGATTTATATAGACAGTTCTATCGACCCAAATAAATGTTTCATACATTTCACTACATTTTATGTGTTTTTTTATCAAATCCGAAAGCTCTTAAAAAATCACTCTTTATATAGGTTCCAAACTAAATTTCTAGATTTTTAAGTACAATTTATTTTTCTCAAATATATAATATTTAACAAGTATATTTTTTTCAATTCAAAAATATCAGAATCGACGATTTTGCCCTCGTGTAGAAACAGTTGTTGATTTTAAAAAATAGAAAAAAATCATAGCAAAAGCTTGTATTCCAGTTTTTAAAAGCCAGCATCATAACGAAGAAAACTTTGCCAACTCGAAAAAATCAGTGGAATAATGTCGATATTATAACACTTTCGGTAGAAGTAAGAGAATTTTAAAATATGCATCAAGTTTAATACCCCCACTATTGTGAAAGAGGGTATTTATCATTTGCTACGGGCCAAAAATGTAACACATCGAAGGAGTGACTTAAGACCTCAAGTATTTTTGGCGAACTACGTTCTGGGCCATTTAAAATAACTTGATCCATGTCCGTCCGCCCATCCGACTGTCTGTCTGGATGGTGCGCACGATAGCTCTCGAAAGGGGTAAACGACCGACCTTAATTTTGTTATAGGGATTTTTTTGCGTGGCCGGATTTCTACCGGGTTTAAAGATTTCTCCTCGGGGGAAGAACTACTTCCTAAAGTGTCTCTTTTATTTTTGACGTGGAACATCTCTTCCGAAGCCTTCAAGTCACAAGCACAGTGGTTAGCAGCGATTTTTTTTAAAAAATGAAAAAAAATGTTAATAATTTTAGGCATTCTTCCACCCAAAGCTTATATGTTAGAGAATTAATAGAAGTTTAAAATATAAAAGAAAGGAGAGCACAAATAATTTAAAAAATGAGATTTAAAATATAAAACATAGAAATCGCAGACAATTTTTTTTTAATTTTTTTCTGTTCTGAATAGCACCGAAAAATGCCAACATTTCAAATCGTACCATAACTTAAGAAGTTATGACCAAAAACCCGACACAGAGTGATATCTTAACGATTTTTTAAATATCGACAACTGCTGAACGAGTTACGGTTAAAATCTCAAAAAATTCCAAGGTATACTATATGTACCACATGTAACTTCTAAGATAGGTGTTATGAACATCGGACCTAAAACTAATTTATAATACCCTGTGGAGTGACAACAACAAGTACATATTTCAGGAAAATATAATATTCCTTACCATTTAATTTCGGTTTTTTTTTGGAACAACGAGTACTATTTATTGTTTATTTTGAAAGTGGCCTAAACCACATTTTGTTTTTAAACCAAGAGTAGTATCTTTAAAAGGCTATATGAGTAAAAGAAATATTCGTATATTATAGTCATTCAATTCACCTCAAAACTAAATTTGTTCTATATTAAGTGAAACTTGTAGCATTTGAGTTATATTAACCCAATTTTTTCAATGGTGATCAGATTGCAGCAAAATGGCGTTTATGCCGCTTTCAAAACAGACAGGTCACTTATAGGACTCCTTTATGTGTCTAATCAAGGATGTAAGAAGAACAATAACAAGGGACTATATTAATGCAATGTTTTTATCTTATCTTTTTGCAGGTCATATTATTGAAAGAAATTTGAATATCTGGATCTTGTTTAAAATACACGGTAGATAGTCCGTAACGATGACAGGTAAAAAGATACTTACCAAAAATCAAAAATATATACATTTATCGCTATCTAACAATATTTAATTGCAGGTTCACTGGAATTGGAACCTGAACCCGATGTAACATTTATTAATTCAGAAATGACGGAGTGGGGCACCGATGAAGATATTATTGAAGACATCATCGGCAATGAGATAATAGAACGCAAGTCAAAATTGCAACAGATAAAGGATCATATTGAAGACAAATTCAAGAAGCCGCTTAGCCATGTTGACAAGGTTTACATTGAGAGGAAGTACATCAAATACCTCTCCATGTTATGGCTGAACGAGATAAACGATGGTCTACAAAAACTCTCGTCTACTAAACGTGTAACTACTATTCCTGAAGCTTTGAAATCCCTGGACAATATCGCATCCTTAGGCGATCTTCCAGAACCCTTTAAAAGTCTCGACTATTCTAAGCTTCTGATCGAGCATCGTGAATTACTTAGTAAGGAGGATGAAACAACTCTTTTGGATCACTTTAAGATGGAGAGCTGGCAACAAACACTGGCAATTAGTGAAACTGCTTCAAAGGAATTCAATTTCCTTAGATCTTTAACTGAGTTTCTAAGCACGGCACGAAATCTTCCATCGATTGTGGATAGTCTAAAATTGAAAAACTTGGTTTTCGATGATTTACTCCAAGGGATTTTTGGACTGGATGAGGGTAGCTATGGTGCAAAATTGAGTGCTTTACAGCAAGCCGCTGTTAGCTTAAAGGAGGAGAACGATTTTCAGTTAATTGACAAATTGAAAGAGGTCATTGCCACGTTCACGAAACCAACTGAGATAGTACAGAAGTATCAAGATAATCGCTGGCTATTCGAGGTTAAAGGGAGAAATGTAACTGTCAGTAACGTACTACCAGAGCTGGAGAGAAAACTTGTGGCTAATCCCAAAATAGAAGAAGTGCGTTTTTTCACCACCGATTTCATACATTTTGACAAGGATCTGAAGAACGAGATTTGGCACGGAAAAAATGTTGTCGTTGCAACTAACGAAATGTTCCTCTCTAACAGAGTGACTTGGAATGTCTCCGGAATAAAAAGCGTTCATACTTTTACCAAGAATGCAGGTACGGGACAAGATGGTGATGGTCTACAAGGTGCAGACGGCTTTGCTGGCGAAAGCGGTGGTAATGTTTTAGTTTTAGCCAATAAGATAGAGAATTCAGAAATGCTTACCATTATCTCAAATGGTGGAGACGGTAGCAATGGGCAAGATGGCGGCAATGGGAAAAGGGGAGACGATGGCAAATCCCTTCAAACCTGGGAATTTGACTCCAAGTTTCCTCCAACTTGCCCAACTTGGGCATCATTTGATGTTAGGCAAGGAAATATAGATCAGACTGTGAACTATATAAGAAGTTGTCCCACTATAATAAATAACTGGAGCACAGGTTCGGCTAACACACAGACTTATTATGTAAAAGGAGTGACGTCAGAAGGAAATGAAATCACATTTGGTTACTGTTCTTCAGGATTTTTCCCCAGTTTTCAATCGTATCTGTTGTACAAAGGGGCACCGGGGCAATCTGGTGGTAGTGGAGGGGAATATGGCTTAGGTGGTCAAGGGGGTATTGCTGGAGAGATAGTTGTTAAAAGTACAGTGAGTGGCGAATCACCTAGAATCACTCAAATCACCAGACAAGGGAAAAATGGTGAAAATGGAAGGGGTGGTTTATATGGTGAGAATGGTAAAACTGGCTGGGATATGGGTTATTTGGATTTTCAAACCTGGAAGGGTGCCTGGTATTTTGGCAGAGATCAAAACAGTAAAGTTACACTGCGATATTCCGACGACGGCGGAAGCGATAAGGTGTGGTGTAAGTACTGGGAAAAATATGCCACTCTCGTTTCTGGAGCTATTGAGCACAAGAAGAATAGACATTACAATGAACGGCAGAATAGCAGAAGGAACAACGAACGCAAAGCAGTGGCAAATGCCGCAAGAAAAAATGCCATATCACAAAGTAATATTCAGAACAGTTATTCGGAATATTCAAAGTCTGCAGGAAAATTTCAGGATTTGAGCTTGGATATAGAAACTTCTAAACGGCGGACGTTAGGGGCAATTGCTGACCTGCAGCAACGACTGCAAGCATATAAGCAGACTGCAGAACTAACAATCCAACATCAAGTCAGCTCTGCCAATCTGACTGAGAGAAAACCTCCCAATAATATCCAAGCGAAAGAGAATTTTAAAGATAATGATACAAGCGACGAAGTTAAATTGCTTCCACGACTCACGGCAGATCCGCAGTCTCTGGATAATTGGCTCAAATTAGGAGAAGTTCGAGTATCCCATTCTAAACTTGAAGAGCTATTCAATACTTTTGATAGACTTAGAAATACAATTTCGGCAAACCTTAATGATGAAAATGACCAAAATAAAAACAAACTGGAAACTATTGAAAAGATTTTATTGAATAAGTATAGATTCGATGCGATGGAGGGAATTGCAAAGCAACTACCACCTCGACCCAAAATTACAGATCGCTTCGAGGAAATTACCGCCGAAAGTGCAGCCAAATATCTGATTGATGGCGGAGAAGAAGAGAAGGCCACCTCCCATCCAGTTTTAGGTACTCTTCATAAATATGTTTATCAAAATACGGAGGAAATTCGTGCAAGCGTGTCTAAATTCTTCAAAGACAATTTGCAGAGTAGCCAAAAGAATCGCGAAATCCTAAAACATTCTATCAAAAGATTTATCCCAGAAGTAGGGAGCTCAGAAGAAGCTATTCCTTCTATCAAAAAATATTATCAAGAATATGTGGAGTTTAAGGAAAACTACGAACGCACTCTCAACGTCTACTTGGAGGCATTTAGAGCTGAGTTGGCTAAGCCAAGACACTCGGCCATGTATAAATTATGGATTGCAAGTAACAAAGACAACTCACTAAGAACTGAACTTGAGTCTAAAATTCTAGTGGATCCTTTTCTGAAGGGTCTTTATGAACGTTGCAAGAACCAGCTTAAACAGGACTATGATTGGGCAAAATGCTGCGCGGACCAAGTGGTTTTAAATGATTTCAATAATCTCATTCTTCAAAAAGGTCCAATATCCGAGAGCTATCGTGAATTATTGGCCTTTGTTTTCAACATTAACATTCGCTTGTATGCTGAAGACGAAGATAAGACATTATATCTGCAGGATAACCACAATCCAACATCAACGGTTGCTATCCATATCCTCAATAGGGGTGAATTAGAATTTGTGCAACTGGTCATCGACAAAGAATTCTGGAGGCTTGATGAAGAACGCAGAATAAATGATAATGTGTATGCTAAGGTTTTAGACGACATGGAATCGTGTAAAGTTAGGCAGGACTACGATGGTTATCTGGAGAAACAGACCTTCCTGGCATCGGGCGAAAGTGAAAGAAAGTATAGGGAGCCATCCGTTTACGACGAAGAGGGCGATATACAGCAAATTATAAAATACTTTCCCGAAGAAGAAAGACAACTTCTACAATTACGCTTAGAGAAAATCGCATCGCAGTACGTGGCTCAACCAGGAATCTTACACCATATTGCGAGGCGCTTCTTCATTGAGGGACGTCACGTGTCGTTGCAGGAGTTATGCCTCTTAATAAACTCTGTAATGTCGGCTAGCATTGAAGAAAGCACACAGCAAGCTACCTTCAGCTGGATAGTCAGTGCATATCCCCAGGCATCTTGGATCAACGAATTGCTGCTACTGCAACTGGAGAACTATTTGAGGACGCCCTTGGTCAAGAAAGCAATATGGAGAGAATATCTAGCGAAAATAGACAATGTTAACACTTTGTTGCTACTAAACCTAAAACTAGATCAGCACCATAAGGTTTCCAGTCAGACTCTCGAAGATATCCTCAACCTGCTATGCAGCATTCCCAAGGAGGCGGAGATTCATTTAGATGGCTTACAGTTATCTGAATGGCCTTATGCATTAAAAGAAAAATCTTGGAATAACAAATTGACAGCACTAATTCAGTGGAAGGAGTCAGACTTAGCAACGGCCACATATTATATTCTATCAATGGAATTTAAGTTTGGCACCGATCTAATTGAGCAATTCATAGAGACTTTAAAGAGTAAAATACAACAGTCGTCAGCAAATGAGCTTATCAAGATCCTTGGTAATTTCCACACCGAAGAGTGGTCCTTAAGCAAGGAAGTGGTGGGGAGTCTTCGCTCTCTTGGTATGAAACAATGGCAAGCCGAAATGCAAAGGAAATTATCAGCGGATAAAGATCGAAACATAACACAACTAGTCGAAGTAATCGATGGAAATACTAATACTTCAGAAGCCATAGCCAACAGTCTATCAGACCACAAAATAATCGTTCAAAAAATTTCCGACGGAAGCTATACAATCGCTGGAAAAGCAGTACGCAGCTTTACTGAAGATGACATTAAAACCTGGGCTAAGGAATTTAAGAAAAAATTGGGCCAGGTGGATCGAACATCCAGAGAGAATATGTTTGCTGTACTTGATAGGGCCATTCAAGTAAAAAGGGGTTGGAGACTCCGTGATACCCAATGGTTAACAATATTGGTGTTATTAACCAATAAACACAATACATTGGTCCAAATGGCCACCGGCGAGGGAAAGTCCATTGTAGTGGTGGTACTCTCTATTATGAAAACTCTCCTCGGCCAGAAAGTGGATGTGGTGACCAGCTCTTCGGTACTGGCAAAACGTGATGCAGAAGAGAACAGCGATATATATGCTCTGTTCGATGTCAGTGTATCGCATAATTGTAGCGAGGAAGTTGACAAGAGGAAAGTCGCATACTCTGCCAATCAGGTGGTCTATGGAGATCTGTCAAACTTCCAACGCGATTATCTCTTAGACAAATTTTACGGGAAGAATATTCTGGGCGACCGTAAATTTGAAAATGTTATAATCGATGAAGTGGACAGTATGTTGCTTGATAAAGGCAACAACGTTCTGTATCTATCTCATGATTTGGCTGGATTTGATAAGTTGGAGTCTCTCTATATTTACATCTGGCAGTGGTTAAATAGACCGGCCAAGGATCCCAATGAGATTTTTGCAGTCTTAGACTCTGAGACAATCAAAGAAGCCGTACTCAATGATCTATATGGCATTGTGAAGAAAGAAGATATGGACATGATGGGTCCTGAGTTAACTGAGCATCAGAAACATATCATCTACGAACGTTTAATGAAAGCTAAACTAATAGACGATCGAGGGTTGTTGTTAAAACAAACCGTGGATGATGCGACTTTACTAAATGAGGTGCTTTCACCGGAGTTTACCCAATATCAGGGTCGTCTTAGCCTTTTTTTCAAACACTGCTTCGAGAGAGAAAGACGTATACATGTTCCGAACTACCTAAGGCCTTTCATAGAACGTCATTTAGAATCGTGGATTGAAAATGCTAAGATTGCATTCTTCATGGAGTCAGGCTTCGACTACGTTGTAGACGTGGACAGAACTCAAACCAGTCCGGACCGTAATCCAAATATTACTATTCTGGATCGGGATACGGGAACAGATCAAGTGAATTCCCAATGGGATGAAGCCCTCCATCAGTTCCTGCAGCTCAAACATGGCTGCAAAATATCCTTGCAAAGTTTGAAGGCAGTCTTCATTTCAAACGTTACGTACTTTAAATTGTACCGAAATCTATACGGTCTGACGGGTACTCTGGGTTCGCAGAGAGAAAGAGATCTTCTGCAGGATATACACAAGGTGGACTTTGTTACAATACCCACATCGAAATCGAAGAAATTTGTGGAATATAACCCCATTATTTGCAGTCATAGAGAAGAGTGGATTAATCAAATAAGAACTACTGTAAAAACTCTTACTGAAACCCGTTCGGTTTTAATTATTTGCGATACGGTGAAAGACGTAGGTGTCCTCTATAAAGCCTTTGGGGGTAAAGGAGCAAAAGATGTCCACACATATACCCGTGATTATGAGGCCTTCGATCTCGCCAAGGGAGGTAAAAAATTGGACAAAGGACACGTTATTATAGCCACGAATCTGGCAGGGCGAGGAACTGATATAAAAATCACCTCCGAATTGGAGAAAGCTGGCGGATTACATGTTTGCATAACATATCTACCCGGCAATATGCGAATTGAACAACAAGCATTTGGCCGAGCCGCCAGGAAGGGCGAACATGGCTCAGGGCAACTAATAGTGATGGATACAAGAGGAGAGCAATCCCATCACTCGACAATATTGAATCTACGTCAAGAGGCGAATGTCGAAGAAATGTATCGTACATCTGCCATTAAGGATTATTATGACACTCAAATTGTTATGGAGGAGAAATGTTTCAATGCATTCAAAGATCAGTACGAGAAACTCAAGGCAGGTTTTGAAAAAGAGGAGGTTCCCGGTCCAATTATGGACATTCTGCTGCACACGTGCCTCGACAAATGGGCTTTTTGGTTAGATGAAAATGGTAAACAGATTAAGAATATCCAGGATGAACAGAGCAAACGACACTTTGATGACTTGCTTAGCAAATTTATCACTCAATTGCGAATGCCTACTAATGTCGATGACAGAAAAATTTGGTTATTTTGGGCCGAGGGAAACCCACCCCAAATGATAAAACTTGCAAAGCAACTCTCGCTGGCTAAATCGAAAGACGTTCAGAACGCTATTGTGCTTTTCGACGAGGTAATCCGAAACGAACCCAACTTTTCGGAAGCAGCCCACTACTATAAGGCCTATGCTTTGGCTAAACAAATTAATTGGGAACACAAGCCTCTGGATCAGCGAAAAGTGATTGAATTCAAGAAACAATTGCAAGAGGCCGCAAGGCTTTTCGATCAACGTCGTGAGTCGGCTATAATTAATGCCGGTATTATTAGTCAGCTTAAGACGGATAACAATGAAAGCATAATTCAGATCTATGGCTATGAAGAACAGCAGAAGAGCTTCGCAAACCTGTATTTCATATTTAGCCAATCTATAGAGGATATCTTGGGCCAAAGCATATCTCCAAAGTGGTTCAGCAGTAGAGGAGTGAATGTGGAATGGTCGGAAGACTTGTATGAAGCTTTGCTGCGAGTAGGCGTTTTAAAGAGGCCTAGAGTTAAGATGCATCTTCCACAAGAAAAACTGAAGGATATCTGTTCGGGTTACGGAGTATCCGTTGATCCATTGATGAAGTTTCTCTCGCGTCATGAAGGACACGAGGTTCATGAACAAGCATTTCTGCAGTCGCTGAGAGAAGCTGTGCCGCTGCCTAGTCGAGAAGGATTTTGGGAAGAGTTAGTACACCAAGGTGTCTTAATCGAGGATTTGCAATACGACATTGTAGGAAGTGTGGATATCCTGGGAAGTGATAGTTATTTGGGAAAACGAGTTATGGACAAAATTACAAACAACAAATTGAAGAAAGTGGATTTTACATCCAACGAAAACTATATTTTGCTGAAAGCAGAAATGATCGAAAAGCTGGAAAATAATACAAACATTTTCGAAAGGGCACAATGTGTGGAAGCTTTGGGCAACGCTGACTATCAGAAATTGAAAAAGTTTGGTGTTATCTCGTCCAACCGAAGTGCCCGCGTGGACAAATCGAAAGCTGAATTAGTTATTTTTCCCACCCATGACTCCATCTCCATTGATGATTTTGCCATGATAAATATTGTTCGAAATGAAGCTGACAAAATTATGGCAGAACTTGTAGAGAAAGGTGTTATTGAAAAGAAGAATAGTGTCTACAGATTGAAAATTCGCTATGACGAAATTGAGCAATTTCGCCTGACGGGTTGTCCAGTTTATGAGACATTGGTTAAAGGACTTCTAACAGCTTGCTTTGCCTATCGACTAGCTCTCCAAAGAATTTTAAGACAGTTGGAGGAGCGCGACTTCCCAGTGCGTCTGCACTTGATGACCAAACCACATCAGAGACTACTCTCCGAACTATTTGAACAAAAGATTATCTGGGAATTACCTATCGAATCTACGAAAGAAGATGTGGAAGGGGCGTTAAAGAAACTTGTGAAAGAAAGTGGTCTGCAATTGGGAGATCAAACTATTGAAAGCATTACCGCAGACATAGAGAAGGCAAAGGGTACATTACAGGCTCTGGAGACACCGGATGGACAATTGAAAGATCTCACAAAAGTTTGTGGCGAATGTGATTTTGGAAATATCGAAGAAGTTCAACTATTCCTAGTCAATGGTTTGGATAAACTGCTTCAAATGGAGGAGAAAAAATGGACGATGAAAATGATACTGAATTCGGCTTTAGTAATTGCCATGGGTATAGCCCAAGTGGCAATAGGAACTGCCATAGAGCTGTTCTCAGCCGGTGCCATGACTAATGTGGCCGCGGCCTTTCTCAGTGAGGGCATAGGCGACATCGTGTTTGCTGTTGGTGCTTTACGATCCGGCTATTTCAGCTGGAAGGATTATGGGGCCCACAAGCTCGAAAGTATAATAATCACAGCTGCCACGGCCGGTGTTGGTGCTATCGTTTCCAGATTCAATAATGCTGCCAGGTTTGGTCAAAAACTAGCTGGGCCCTTGTTTGGGGCGGCTGGTGCTAAAGCGGTCGGTTTAAAAGCGGTGGGCAAGGAAATTGCCAAACGGACCATAATAACAACCATCAAAAAGGTCTCGTTTAGTATTGCCAATGAAGGCGTCGATATGGTCATCGATAACGCTGTAAAAAACCTATGCTCCGGCATTTCGAAGTCAATTCTCTCCGATATTCAGCAAAAAGTCGAGAAACATGATGTCTCCAAAACCCTGGAAAGAGCCTACTCTGTGCTTGGAGAAACATCTGCCACGAGACTAGTGAATAACCTGAGTCAATATATATTTACAAGGAAAAGCCTTGGTCATTACTTCATCAACATATTCAAGAAGGTGTATTTCGATTGCGTGGAGGCATTCGGAAAAGTGGCCAAGAATATGTCCAGTTCTGTTGCTAAATTTGTTATACAAACCATTACAAAAACAATAGTTTGGTCAAAGAAACTAATCCACATTGGAGAAATAATGAATGTAACGACCAACTTCTTAAATGGTCTTAACCAACAAATCAACGCAAAATTGGTCAACCATCCAAAAAGACAGGGAGTCACAGTGACTGACAAAGATATGCAAAAATTCAAGGCGGACGTCCTGGATAAATGGAAATCACTGTTGCAAGATAAGATTGGGGAACTTGTACAAAAGTATATAATATCTCCCATTGTGGAGAAAGCAAGTCAGCTTATTAAGCGCGTTGGAAAAATAATGAAAAAAGTCTATAGATCAAGACATGAGAATAGATATCGTGAAAAATTTGACGAACTGAAAAAGAAATACCACAAAGACTTACAAGACTCCTCTAAGGGGGAGGAGGGCGATGACAACGAACTGCCAGAAAACTATATCACTGAGAAATATCACAGAGACATGCAAAGGCTTATGATGAAAACCAGAAATCCCAAGTTATTCGCCGCTATAGTACGCGAAAATATGCCCATGGACATAGCCTGCGTGGGAGCATGCGTCAAAGTAGTTGATAAAATTATCCGAGAGCAGGGTGGTGGCGTGGGGGGCATTACTATTGTTGCCGAAGGAGAAGACGGAATCAGGCACAGTTTTTCTTCAGGACGCAAAGGAGTGGTGGTGAGGCTCAAATTACAAGGCAATCATTTTCAGATATCTCAAGATGGTGGCTTGGAAACCAGTAAAAATGCCCATGTGTCTCTGTATGAAGCACTCAAGGAAACTATACCCGAACTGCACAAAGTATCGCCTATAGATTTTCGTGATAGAGCATCTCGTCTAATTGAACATGACGACGAAATAAAGGAATACATTCAGAAACGCTGGATACCGAAAACTGCTAGAACTTTCCCAACTGAATCGGCCGACCCACTAGAAAGATTGCAAGCCAATATATCCCCTACACAAGGCGAGAGCTCTCCGAATCTTTCACAATCGTCGAATGATGGCGTTTAAAAAGCCACGGTTGCCACAGTTCAGGGCCCTGCTGCTGTTGTAAAACCAGCTAAAGATAACGAGATGTTTTCAATAGATATCAAATGCAAAAACTTAATAATTGGAGAAACTGAAAAAAGATTTGTCATAAAATTAAAGAATGGCTCCAAAGACATCATTATTCTTTGAAATGAGTACGTTTTGTACTTAAAATTAAGAAAATTTAAATAATATCAAATAAATTATCTATATTTTAAGTACAAAATGTACTTATTTTAAAGACTAAGGACGTCTTTAGAGTAATTTTTTAGTTTTAGGACAATATTTTTTTCAGTGCGCGGGAGGATGGGATAGTATATATTTCAAGTACAGTTTTAATGGAAATACACACTTTTTGAGGACTGTTTTAGATTAAAATGTTAATTCGGAAAAATCTCTCTCAGATACGTAAATTTAATAACTTTTTCAGAATATAAGAGAACATTATATTTTTTACAATGATACGCTAATGATGAAATGGAACATATACATTAAAATGGAACATAAACTTATGAACTTAGTCACATAGTTTTAAGTTTTAAATTCGTAACGATATACAGAGAGAGAGAGAGAAAAACTGATCTTATATTAAAGATGTCACAATCTTTAAAGTAAGTGCATTTCATTCCATTCTAAAAGTTAGGATGATTTCCTTAATATTTGTATGCAATTCCTTGATATGAGGTAAATTGTCTTTATTTTAAGCATGAAATCTAGTTATGTTAAAGATTATGTCTTCTCTGGCCACAATCTTTAAATTAAGGCCAGTTTATTCTCTCTGTGCAGTGAGAGTTCAAACAAAAAGCGCATAATTTATTTCAGCTTTAACCTAAAACTGTTTAGCATTTAGTGTTTCCATTTGTACATTATAATAAAAAACTCTAATATTTATAAGCAATCAACTGTTTTTTACTTTTCTTCAGGTTCTTAATATCGGGACTTTTTGTCTTAATTTCATTTCAATGAATTAAAAACATATGATATGTTCTGAATACACGCTGAAAAATTCTCTAAATACATTATATTTGGCACACACAAAAATTATGTATTCGGGAAAAAGTTGTTCTAAACAAATCTTCGTTTCCATCTAATTATTTTCTTATTTGCAACTAAAGATTTGTTTGAAAATATTAAAAATATGTATCGATACCTTAAACTTAATGCATGCTTTAAGTTTTTCAGTAATATTTTTTTAACTGAATATTTTTTGTACAAATTTTAAATGTTCGTAAAATTTTTTTATATCTATATATATAAAGAAGAATGTGTGTTTGTTTGTTTGTTGGTTTGTTTGTACCGAATAGATCTTCTTGAAATTTTCACAGAATGTACATATGTGGGGCGTGGTGAAAATAGGGTACTTGAATTTTCGATATATCAAGTGGGCGAGGCCCCGCCCACATAAGAAAAATTTTAAAATTGAGATATCTTGCACAATTTGTTAGCGAGAGTGCTGTAATTTTGTACATATGTATCTGGCGGCAGTCTACGTGATTGGTCCAAAAATGGGCGTGATCGGACCAAGGGGCGTGGCCCCGCCCATATAATCCAAATTATGGAATTGAGATATCTTACACAATTTGTTAGCGAGAGTGTTGTACTTTGGTGCATATGTATCTGGTGGTAGTCTACGGGATTGGTCCAAAAAAGGGCGGGATTGGACCAATGGGCGTGGCCACGCCCACACAAGACAAATTTTTAAATTGCGATATCTTACACAATTTGTTAGCGAGAGTGCTGTAATATGGTGGTAGTCTACGTGATTGGTCCAAAAGTGGGCGGGATCGGACCAATGGGCGTGGCCACGCCCGAATTTTGGAATGGAGATATCTTCCACAATTTGTTAGCGAGAGTACTGTAATTTTGTGCATATGTATCTGGTGGCAGTCTACGGGACTGGGCCAAAAGAGGGCGGAATCGGACCAATGGGCGTGGCCCCGCCCAAGTAGGACAAAATTTTAAATTGAGATATCTTGCACAATTTTTTAGCAAGAGCGTTTGATTTTGTTTACATGTATCTGGTAGCAGTCTACGTGTTTGGTCTAAAAAAGGGCCCGATCGGAGCAATGGGCGTGGCCCCGTCTATATAAGCCAAATATTTAAATCGAGATATCTTACACAATTTGTAAAAGAGAGCGCTGAAATTTTGCGTATATGTATCAGGTACAAGACTGAGTAATTGGTCCAAAAATGGGCGGGATCGGTCCAATGGGTGTGGCCCCGCCCATATAAGCAAAATTTTAAAATTGAGATATCTTTATTATTTATTAGCGAGAGTGCTGTAATTTTGCATATATGTATCTGGTGGACTTATACGTGATTGGTCCAAAAATGGGCGTGGCCCCGCCCATATAAGGC
Organism: Eudasyphora cyanicolor; assembly: GCA_963930755.1. Taxonomy (NCBI): domain Eukaryota; kingdom Metazoa; phylum Arthropoda; class Insecta; order Diptera; family Muscidae; genus Eudasyphora; species Eudasyphora cyanicolor. Next base: position 7,028,763 of record OZ005734.1, on the reverse strand, counting down.
AAATTTTGGAATTGAGATATCTTGAGCACTTTTTTAGCGAGAGTGCTGCAATTTTGTGTATATATATCTGGTGGCAGTCTACGTGACTGGTCCAAAAATGGGCGGGATCGGACAAATGGGCGTGGCCCCGCCCATATAAGGCTAATTTTGGAATTGGGATATATTGAGCAATTTTTTAGCGAGAGTGCTGCAATTTTGTGTATACATATCTGGTGGCAGTCTACGTGGCTGGACCAAAAATGGGCGGGATCGGACTAATGGGCGTGGCCCCGCCCATAAAAGACAAATTTTGGAATTGAGATATCTTGAGCAATTTTTTAGTGAGAGTGCTGCAATTTTGTGTATATATATCTGGTGGCAGTCTACGTGACTGGTCTAAAAATGGGCGGGATCGGACAAATGGGCGTGGCCCCGTCCATATAAGGCTAATTTTGGAATTGGGATATCTTGAGCAATTTTTTAGCGATAGTGCTGTAATTTCGTGTATAAGTATCTGGTGACAGTCTACGTGATTGTTCCAAAAATGGGTGGGATCGGATCAATGGGCGTGGTCCCGCCCATATAGGCCAAATTTTGAAATTGAGATATATTATATAATTTGTTAGCAAGAGTGCTGACATTTTGCGTATATATATGTATCTGGTGACAGTCTACGTGATTGGTAGATTATTTTAAATTGATGTGTCTTGCACAATTTGTTAGCGAGAGTGCTGTAACTTTGTGTATATGTATCTGGTGGCAGTTTAGGTTATTTGTCGAAGAATGGACGGGATCGAAAAATGGGCGAGTTCGCACCAATGGGCTTGGGCCTATGCTACTTGGGATAAGTAGTATAGAATTTAAATATATAATATTTCACAAAATGTTAACCCTTTGTGTGGGAGGTACTAGAAGGAGTGGACCAATACGGACGGACATACAGACAGACGGAGGGACATTGTTCAAAAGACTTAAAATGGGCCAAAACTGATTTTTGCTGAAAATATTTATTCAGTATGTGTCTTGGGTCACTCCTTCGATGTGTTACACTTTTTGTCCGTAGCGAATGACATATACATTCGTCACCCTAATGTGCGGGTATAGATAAAGATCATAAATAAGGTCCAAAAGTGTAACACATCTAAGGAGTGACATAATAACCCAATTATATTCGGCGGATATCCGTTTTAGGACATCTTAAGTCCGTCCGCCTGTCTGTGCACTTGTCAGGCTGGTGAGCACGATAAATCTCGAAAGGAGTAAACGATTGACTTCCAATTTTGTACATGGTAACATTATTTTATATTTCAGGCAAAGTTCGAAGATGGGTCATGTTGGTAATGTCCTTGTAGAACCTTTCCCACAAAGGGCTAAAAATTAGTGAAATATTGTTTCGCTAATAACTTCTATACTACCCAGCAAAAAATAAAAGAAGTACTTCGAAAAGAATAACATTATAAGTACTTCCAAATCATAAGTATGAACTTTTTTTCGACATTTAGTGAAGTTCTTCTAAATAACTAACAAAAATGTAATTTCGGAATATAAATTATTAACCCTAGAATGCATAATTTCAAAACGATTGGATGTAAAATAAAGCTTCTGAAGAGATAAAAGTCCAGATCGGAAGGAACATATATATGAGGGCTATGAAATATATGTAAAATACTGCTTCTATAGTGCTAAAGGGAAGAAATATATATTTATATGGCGGCTATATCAGAATTAGTGAATGATTCTGGAAGCTAGTCGACTTCATCAACCAAATTTCGATTCAGTCGACTAGGTCGATAATTCGGAGCTAAAAGTCGACTTTTTCATAGTCGATTAAAATAACATAGAGTCATTTCAAAGTACTGACTTTCTTCGAAATATGTTAAATTGTGGAATTGTAGTACATTGGATTGCGATAAAAACTGAATTTATTAATAACACTTTATACTTTCCAAAAATGTTGATATATCGTCATCAGAAATGTCCAAGAGCGTAACCCTCAAAAAATGAAAATTCGTTTTTCGTCCAAAAATCACGATTTTATTGAAGAAAAAAAGTCGTAACATCAAGTGCTCGTTTTTGATAAAGCACAAAAGGCGTAACCCACATTGTATTAAACAAAACGTACTGTATTCATCTATTTAACCTTCGATGTTGTTCTCTTGTTGCTGTTTTGATTTTTGTCAATCGTGTTTGACAGCTATTTTAGATGCAAAATTCTATATGGGGTCTGTATTTAAATTTGGCCTTTATCTGAATGGTATCCAATTTTTTTTATTAAATTTCGCAGTGTGCATGATTCTATAAACTAATCTTTGCCAAATTTAATAATGATCTGAAGTAAAACATGAAAACACATTTTTCCAACCTTGCTAGTGGATTCTCGGATTAAAAAATTCTTTGTGCAAACTATAGTACATTTGACTAAAATATGACTTCTATTTAGCTTAGATGCCAAATCGGAAGGAACACATCCATGCGACTATGTGGGGCTATATGTAAATTTGAACCGATATTGTTCACACAGATATTAACTGTTAAAATAAGATACTCTTTACCAAATTTCATGAATATCGAAAGGAAATTATATCTTCTATAGAGGGAATAAGCTAAATCGAAGAAATATTCATATATGTTAAGATATCTGGTTCTAAACTGATATTCAAATAGTTGAGAGATTTTCGATCGTTCGCCGTAGACGAAAGAAAATAAGTTACAGAAACAGGCCCTATATCTAAATACGGATTGTCTTTCAATTTTTATACGAATTGTCTTGTCTCAAAATAACGATATGTGCAAAATTTCTTTGAGATCCGACTATATTTGTGACCAGCACATTGATTACAAGAATGCATGCCCAGACTGACATAGCTAAATCGGTTCAGAAAGTGATTCTAAGTCGATCGGTATAATAAACGATGGTTCTATATATCTCTTCTCATTTTGGGTGTTAGAAACAAATGCACAAAATTATAATAAATTGTACCACAGTGTGATGTAGGTTATAATTAAATAATTTTAAAAGAAATTATGCTAATTAAATATACCCTACCATACTTTCTGTACCAAACTGTGGTACTTTACTACTCTCTGAACCGGGGCTACGAAAAATACATAGCGCCGCACAAATGTGTTATGTATTACAGTGTAAAATAAAAATACTTTTTTATTGGTGAGAATGTTGATCATTTGCGAAAATGTTACTAGAAGTTACACTATGGGGTCATTCGGTCACACTTTTCTAGAGTCAGCTACATCATACAGATTACAAACATCTTCAAATGTCCTAAACATACTTACATATATATGATCGTTTATCTCTTTGGCCAATACATAGAATATTATTTATACGTTCCCTTCCCTATGTCAACATTTGTATTCTTTTTAAATTATGAGATCTCTGGACCCAAAGATGTTAATAAGAACGACATACATTCATCAAATAAATACAACACCAAAAAAGCAAATCTTACAGTGCTTTAAAAGGAGTTGCGCAAAAGTGGTGACAAAGACGTACTTCCCCGGCGCGACAACCCCTTGTTAAATTCATTGGTGAAAATCCAAATTAGAACAACTTCCGCATCATAAGTTGGGGATTTTTATTGCTTCTTTGGATGCTCTTTTTTTGCTGGGTACTTATCAGAATATTCTCAAATCATAGTGATAATTTATTAATAGCTATAAACTAGAGAAAAATGGTTCGAAGTTGTCCTGAACTTTTTGGTACCTCACACACAAAGGGTCCATTCTATACAAAATGTTAACAGCTTATAACTTTAATACAAGTGCATACAAAGTTGTGCAGTGTAATGCTTTGAGAGTACCTTTAGTCCGGTAAATATGGGCAATATTGACGCAACCCTTTTGGAACCTCCCATACGAAATGGTAAAATTACACCAAAACTGAATTGCCCATAACATTAACGTCGGTTCACTTAAACGCTTACAATTCGGTACAGTGAAATGTCTTTGAAGTATTTACTGTTCAGCGGAAAATAGGCGTATTTGTCAAACCCCTTCTGATACCACCCACACAAATTGATAGAATCATTTGAAAACATTTACCGTAGCTTTGATAGCATCATAACTTCTGTAGCGTTAATCTAAATGATTTCATATTCTGTATTTTAGACAAGTTTTGTAATGACTGCAGACTGGTAAACTGTTTCCAACTTTCTGGCTCCGACCGAAAATAAATTATTCTATACTCGTATTGCGTTATTCACAAGGTGCGGGTATACCTATGGTTATTTATGGTAGTTTATTTGACTAAAATGTTTTTACTTGTTTATTAATGATATTGCTCAACTGACCCTTTTATCTAAGTCATTTATATCTCTTTCACATAAGTCATTTATCATTATCGTGGGTAATCGTTTTACACTCGGAATAGATTGTGACATTACCCTACACCATGACATTACCCTGCACCATGGCAATCTAGTAAGTGAACACACAATGCATTATAAATTTAGTTAATTCTCAAAAATTTCATACATTTTCAAGTTATCTGTCTTGCTCTTTCGAATGCTAAGGCAACTTTGATCTTTAGGAAGCGCTATCGTAAGCCAGCAAAGTTCCTGTTGCTTCCGTAACCCTGAAAAGGTTGTTGATGGGCCTTCCCAACCGAAGAGCCGCGGCACGCCAGAGGGCATAGCAATTTTTCAGGGGACCCGTGATAAACATACTAGTATTTTTTGTTTAATATTAAAATATATTAATTGGTAATTTTTATGGGGATTTTGGTTTTTGAAAAATTTTCTTGAGAAGGTCTTACGAAAAAGTATTGTATTAATCGAATTTAAAGGCAATACAAAAGTTTATTTTAAGATATAGTTTTTAAACATTTTTTCGAGATATTCTTCAAATCTTTTTTAGGTTATTTTTATAATTTCAAAACAAAAATATTCGTTATTAAATCCAATGAAGAATAGCGTTAACTTCTTTGTTTTTCTATGGTCTTGCCCTTCGAATACATATCGTCCCCTCAATAAAAGAATAGTGTATAATTTTTTTGTAGTTTCAAGAAAATCACATTTGAAATTTTTGTGAAATTAGACTTCTTGGAAGATAAATATGTATATTTTAGAAGAGAATCTATGTTTTAAATTTTTTGTCAATTTAATATGTAGTGAAATAATCAGGCTACTGCCAGATGATATTCTATCAGTCTAAAAGTGCGTTAATTGTATATAAATGGGATCAAAGTACCATACTACATATGTACATATATACATTATTTTTTCAATTTAACTTTTAACCAACTTTGTGGAAGTAGAGTTTCACCAAATTTTTTCCAGCTATAGAATCGATTACGTACACGGAGGAAAATCGTCATTTTTGATATGTTTGAAACGAAAGAAAATATACTTGGAAACGATTTTTTTAAATATTATATATTTGTTAACAAATAAATTTTATTTGAAAATCAAGAAATTTTGTTTGGAACGCATATATTAATATATTAGAACATAATTTATTTGCAAACTGAATTTCACAAATAAAATATGTGTTTACACACAAACAAAGTTATTGTTTAAGAAGATTTCCAAATATGTTTTATTTAAAAAGGTTTTTAAAGCATTACTGACTTATTCGAATTTTAGTTAGTTTTTCCTAGTTTTCGTGTTAAACTTTATAGCTAAAAATGTCCTTATTTATAAATATTCCCATTCATCACTTTTTGTCAATCCATCAATGTCGTTTATTTTTACGAAAGATTGTTCGATTTAAGTTTTGATTAAATTTTACAAACATAAATTATAAAAAATTGCTCTTTGAAAATCTGAAAAACAGAAAACTTGTCTTTAAGTTAAGGCATTTAATACATTACCAAAAATTAAATAATTACAAATGAATCCTTGTTTCGGAAATACTAGTTCCAAATAAAAAATATTTGAATGGGAGCATATTTTTGTTTAGAACAATATCCCCACAAACATATAATATTTGTGTGTGTGATATATTATATATTTGGAGTGTACCCTAAACATATGTTTATTTCAAGCCGAATATGTTTGGGGCAATATACTACAGAAGCGATTTTTTTCAGCGTGTACATAGATTCTTATAATCAAATAAAAAAAATAATGGTGTATATGCGTATACGCTAATGTTTTATTGAGGGGACGATATGCTATTTAATTTGAATTCTTTGTCTCACATTTAGCTGGGATAAATCCTACCCTTTTATGGAAAATATCTTTGAAATTGCATATTTCTAGATAATTTTGTCAAAATTAAATGTTTCTAGAAAATTTCGTTGAAATTGCAATTATTAAGAAAATTTCTTCAACAAAATGTTCAAGAAAAAATGTATCTTAGACATTTTGTAGGGTAATGCAATTTTAACAACATTTTCTAGAGAAATGCAATTTAACGTTTTTTCTAGAAAAATGCTATTTCGACAAAAAAAAAACAATTTTTAGAAAAAAATACAAATTTGAAGGAATTTTGTAAAACAACGCAAATTTGAAGAAATTTTCTAAAAAGTGCAATTTCATGAATTTTTATAGAAAAATTAAATTATGATAAATTTAAAATTTACTATTGGTAAAATTTTTAATAAAGCTTGAATTTTTATACAATATTTGATCAAAGTTGATATTTTTATAAAATTTCACCAAAATTGAATTGTGCAAAAAAAATTTCATGAAATATTAAATTTTATTGTATAAAAATCTTAAAAATTGATTTTTTTCTATAAAATTTCGTCAACTCCTAATATTTTGAAAATTTTACCGAAAATACATTTTATTGACATTTTTTCTCCCGAAAATTACGTTAAATTTTTTTTTTTAATTTCATAGAAATTGCATATTTCTAGAAAATTTTGTCAAAATTAAATGTTTCTAGAAAATTTCGTTGAAATTGCATTTATTAGAAAATTTCATTTAGAAAATTTCTTCAACAAAATGTTCAAGAAAAAATGTATCTTAGAGAAATTTTGTAGGGTAATGCACTTTTAACAACATTTTCTAGAGAAATGCAATTTAACGATTTTTCTAGAAAAATGCTATTTCGACGAAATGTTATAGAAAATACAAAATTTTTTTGGAAAAATATAAATTTGAAGGAATTTTGTAAAAAAAACGCAAATTTGAAGAAATTTTCTAAAAATGCAATTTCATGAATTTTTATGGAAAAATTAAATTATGATAAATTTAAAATTTACTATTGGTAGAATATTTAATAAAACTTGAATTTTTATACAATATATTATCAAAGTTGATATTTTTATAAAATTTAATTGTGCAAAAAAAAAATCATGAAATATTTAATTTTGTTTTATAAAAATCTTAAAAATTGATTTTTTTCTATAAAATTTCGTCAACATTTAATATTTTGAAACTTTTACCGAAAATACATTTTATTGACATTTTTTCTCCCGAAAATTACGTCAAATTAATTTTTTTTTTACAAATTTCATAGAAATTGCATATTTCTAGAAAATTTTGTCAAAATTAAATGTTTTTAGAAAATTTCTTTGAAATTGCATTTTTCTAGAAAAATTCATCGAAATTGATTTAGAAAATTTCTTCGAGAAATTTTGTAGAGAAATGCAATTTTAACAAAATTTTCTGGAGAAATACAATTCAACGATTTTTATAAAAAATGCAGTCTTAACAGAGTTCCGAAGAAATTTTGTAGAAAACTTTGATTTAAACACATTTTTTTAGAAAAAAATGTAAGGAATTTTGTAGAAAAGTGCAAATTCGAAGGAATTTTCTATACAATTCAAAAATTTTTTTAGGAACATTTAATTATGATGAAATTTTATATAAAATTTAAGTTTTCACAAAAAATGTTCCAGAAAAATACATGTTCAACGTAGTTTTGCAGAAATATTCAATTTCCAGAAAATTTCAAAGAAAAAAAGCAGTTTGAAGATTTTTTACATTGTTGTGAGGAGCCGTATGGTTGAAAGGATAGCGAAGCCATGGGTCATACCAATTACACTATCTTAATCCGAGAATGTAACAGAAAGTAGACCATATGGAAAACCCAATGTCACCCACAATATTGTTACTTCGGGGTTGGACTTGAAACGGAAAGCTTCAGAATCGTTGCTTCTATCTATCCAACGAGGCAAATAAAGAGGACACTTTGAGAATTATTTCACTCAAAATAGTAGACAACTCTTCTCACCCTCTTACCCTAAACAACTTGCATTAAAACTTATAATATGTTAAAATCAAAAACATGATCGATTTAAAAAAAAACATGTTTTTCGGGAGATTGCATTTTTAATTTCGAAATATTCTACATTATCTTCAGTCAACCCAATCAAACGTTATACATAAAAGAGCACAGCTCATTTGATTTGCATTATATAGGTATTACACACAAATTTAAAAAAAAAATCATCACACTTGCATCTGAAAAACTTCCTTTTTGCACTTAGTACGAGTATTGTTTAGAATGGAGGTATCGAAGTGTCTATTCTGAGCACAGTGTTATTATTTTTTTTAAGGATATCACCATGTTTTAGTTTCCGTTCTTTACAACAGCAATTTTATTTTTATTTAAAATCAAATTGCTGGCAACTTTGCTAATTTTTCTTAAGGTTATAGCGATAAATAAACTAATGCCATGTGTGGAATTTCAGAAGATTCGAATGAGTGGTATATAAGTTAATAAAGAATAAATATTTCACTAAATGTTAACAGTAGAAGGAGTGAACCAATATGGCACAGATGGAGGTGGGAAAAAGTTACTACGAGTACATCCTAAATTTGAAGTTAATCAGTTACTCGTTTCGAGACAGACGGACGGACGGACGGACGGACGGACGGACGGACATTGCTCAAATTATAATTTGCTATTTATCTAAAATAACCTAAATTGTATTTCCACCAAACATACTTGGGGTCTTAGGTCACTCCTTCGATGTTTTATACGAGTACTTTTGGTATCATACTCGTACTCTGTAAGGTGAGAGGATAAAAATTAGTGGAAGTCCTAGTTTTTGTTCATGTCCCCACAGTTTGGCCCCTCTCTTTTTTGTGCGAACACCAGAAAAGTTTTAATTTACATACAACAACTCAATAATATTGTTGTTTATTTATTTCTGTATTATTTAACAAAAATACCCGAATATACGTACATATAAACAGATATATTTAACAATTATGAACTTCGCTTATGATTTGTTAAGTGTTATTGGACGTCATCGAATGTTTCTTTCGAGTCCTTTATTGATTAACAATGACACCCCTCCAAAGAATTGTATTCTCATCATAAACAACAGCAACAATTGATAGTTTATTTGTCCGACAACGTGAGTTGGCCTTTCGCCTTTCGTTAAGGTGTCCTGTTGATTGTTAACCTCAGTCAGGATTCTTAAGGTATGGGAAGGCACAGTGGGCTCGAGTTGCATGTTGCTAATGGAAATTTATATTTTGCGAGGTTCAAATCTTGTGGTAATATGACAGATTTTTTTTCTCAAAAAAATTTCTAGAACTTTAGTACATATATAACAAATGGTACAATATACATATATTATTTGTGTAATTACGTTCTGCTTTAGATAAATTTTTGAAAACGTAATATCCGGAGAACCAATGATCCCATCATCTTGAAATTGTGTTTGTTTGTGTTCCCTACTTTTTTTTTATTATCATTTGAAAGAACATTCTTTGGCATTTAGTTTTTGAAGATTATGTCTATCAAATGTTGGCCGCGGCTACGTCTCAGATGGTCCATCCGTTGGGTCCAATTTTCGATGACTCGTTCGAGCATTTCGACTGGTAACTGGCGAATGACACGCGTGATGTTTTGCTCCAAGGCCTGAATCGAAGCGGGTTTGTCCGCATAAACTTTAGACTTTACATATCCCCACAGGAAAAAGTCTAACGGTGTGATATCACACGATCATGTTGGTCATTATCGTTCATAAACTTATAGACACATGACTTTATTTTAAAGATTTTATGTTTTTGGTCTGCACTGTTCGATAGTCATACAACGATACTGGATAAACTCGAACAAACTTTCAGTTTTCTATCTCTTCTGTGGAGCTTCTGTGGGTCAAGTAGTTAAAAATCGCGGTCAAGTAGTTAAAAAATGGCGGAAAATCAAAAAGTAGCCTATGATATTTTTCAAATATTGGTTTATCTGTCCACCAAGTTTCAAGTTAATCGGTAAACGCCGTATAGGCATTACAATTTTTTTTAGTAAAATACGGTACTGACATCACTTAAAAATCTGTTGAACTCCCCTTAGAAATAACGTTAGAGGTATGTTGTGCCGTACTTTTCGAATTAGGGAATAGGACGCAAGTTACATCAAAATTGTCGCGTCGTGCAGAGCCGACTATATGATTCTAAATCTATGCGAATCAGTTTTTGATTCCGAGTCGATTGGTATTGTTGGGCGATACACTTAATGGTAAAAACAACATGTTCTTGACTTAATTACAACATGTAACAGATTTAAGTACAAGATGTAATTGATTCAAAGTCGATTCGTGACTTTAATTGCAGTCTAAGATGTAATTAATTTAAGGTCGTGCCATGACTTTGGCGCCAAATCAAGCCAATATCATTAAAGATAGTATAATTTCATTGATTCTCGGTAAGGTTGTAGTCCCTGCAATTTACTTTAACTAAAACTTCCAAAATGTGTTAGAAAAGTGCAGTTTTCGAGAAATTGCAGCACTTTTTCCTGAAACGAAATCGAACTAAGTTTCCAAAAAACGATCAAAGATTTTGTTGCGTTTCTGTATCTCTTACACAAAGTAGCAAGATCCATATCACATTTCGCATAAAGTGGGGGAGGGTGTTCTTACGATCTGTTGTTATCGCCCGATATAGTTTTACGCTAGGGTATTTTACATTATTTTTCTCGGCACTTTGTCATTTTAAAATGCTTGACTGTGTGTGCCCAGTTTATGTGGTTACTGCAGGACAAATAAAATGCAAACAATTATTCTGGTAACACCCGAAAGACCCGCTCCCTAATGGGTCACCCACACCCACACTCGCACTCACTCAGTCACTACTCATCGACAACCATATTGTGTGATTTTGTGTCCATATAATTGGTCAATAAAAGGCGTAACACTAAACATTTGATTTGATTTGCATATCATTTGTGCCAACTCATCGTCCAGTGACATGACCTGTCACGTGTCGATTATTTAACCAAAGTTGTTTCGTTCCCAAGTATTGGCGTCTAAGAAGTACTAAGAGTACTTAACAAATATTTAGACAACACTCAGTCAGGCTCACTTGGCTCACCGGCTATAAATGTTCCCGTTCGGGACACCGGATGTTTCAGTCTAACTCGACTAGCTGCTGAGGAAATATGGCACACAGGACGGACGCCATTGGATTGGATTATTGTTTCACTAAAGTGGCGGGGGGCACAACACATAATAAATTTGCCCTTTGCCAGGTGTGTGGAGATCAGAGCTCGGGCAAGCACTACGGGGTCATCTGCTGCGATGGCTGTTCCTGCTTCTTTAAGCGCAGTGTTCGCAAGGGCAACATCTACAGTTGCATAGCGGGCAAGGGTAACTGCATCATTGACAAAGCTCGTCGCAATTGGTGTCCCTTCTGTCGGTTTCAACAATGTCTGAAAGTGGGCATGAATGTTCAGGCTGTGCAGGAGGAGAGGGGACCCAGGCATCAAAGCTCCGCTTCGGCGACATCGGCGGCATCGGAGGATGTCACTGACTCCAAAACCGTCGTGAAAGCAGCATCCAAACGTTTCAGTAGTTCGTCATGTTTATTGTACCCCACCCGCTGCTCCGCTGGTGGTATTGCGAGCAGCTGCCCATCCTCATCTCCGCCATCGCATGGAAGTGCCTTTAATTTTCAAATGTTGGCTCAAATTTTAGTCACATGTCTGCGGCAGGCCAGAAGCAACGAACAATTTCGTACACTGCCACGCTGTCAGCAAGAGACCATTCTCCACTTGGTCTGGAGTGAATGTTTTGTGTTAAGGGCTTCACACTGGACACTCGACATTACGGCCGTATTCCAAGCATGCGGCGATGTGGCCCTGCAACGCATCATCGACGAGGCGAAGCAAATCAACGCCGATGTAATGGAATTAAATTTTCTCGAGACTCTTATTCTGTGTCGCAAGGGTAAGAATATTGTAATCTGTCTCAAAAATATATGTAAGTGTGACCAACCCCTTCCCCCTCCTCCTCCCCTCTCTCATCTTTCCATAGAATATGCATTGAATTCAGAATGTGCCACATTACTAGAGTCGTATAGCAATAATGCCCTCTTGGCCTTGGCCCGCTACACCGCTCAGAAGTCGCATTGGTTGCGGTTTGGCTCATTGTTGCTGGCCCTGCGTCAACTGTCACTGAGACGCTATGAATGTACTTTGACCGGTTTGTTTCGTTCCATTGTCAAGGATATTATTAAAACTCTATAAGCTGTTGTTGTTTGAATGTTTATTTGGTAAATTAGTTATATTTGGTTATGTTTAAGCTCCAGATGTTTTTTTAATAAATATTATTGATAATAAAATTATTATGTAGTATTTTATGGTTGTATCATTTAAGGGGGGTTTCCCAACTTGAAACGTTTTTCACATCTTGTGACGGCCATGTTGTTTTGGCGTCGTCGATCAAATATCTTGCTTATTTTTTTGTCAATCAAGCACAATCAATCTCAATAAGCACATTCAAAACGCTATTTTGCGTAGGTTCACACAGAAGGTGTATATCGAAGGAGCCAACCATGCCTGACAGAAATCCGTTTCAGGACGGATTTCTGTTGTTGTCTGCACGCAAAGAAAAAATTCGTTTCTGCGAATTGAAATATTAGACAACTACAATTCTTGTTTACCGGAACTGAAATTTCGTTTATTGAGACAGAAACTTATTTCGCGTAAGCAATTATTTGTTCTGACGAAAAGAATTTCAGTTGTCGTAAACGAGAATTGTAGTTGTCTAATATTTTGTTTCGCAAACACGAATTTTTTCTTTGCGTGTGGATGATGTACACAATTACTATATCAGGTGATGTCAGAAGATGGACCACAGTGGCCCACACCTTATCATTAACAAGTCAATCGCCGCCAGTCGTAGCGAACAGACGTTTTATTGCAGAGCGGATAGTTTTTCAACCTATTACGCAGTACCTACTCCCCTACCTACTACGCAACCACAAGGTGTGTTGTTTTTAAACATTTCGGGGTAGTCTGGAAGGCCAACATCGACGTACCCATTACGGGCTAATACTCCCCCAACAAATTTATGATTAACCCAAGTGAAGAACATGATATTATCCATGAGGGTCCCCAAGCAACGCCAGCTTTTAAAAGCTAGTGGGAACTCCCACTCTGAGTCATCAAGTGATAACAATATTAATATAGTTGAAAATCGGAAAAGACTGTCAGGGGCACAACGAAGGTAACTGAATAAGATGAAACGGCAGATGAAACAACATAATGAATCTGACTCTTCTTTATCTACTAAAAGAGTCAGATCTACCGCAGAGCAAAGCGAAAATTTTCATATATTCCTAACAATTTCACGTATTTTGAAAATATTAAAACCACTGAAAAGCTCTTATACTTCTCTGCAAAACAGAAATATCTTAGAAAAGTTTCAATTCAGGTCCTTAATTGTTTTGGTACTAAAGGGTCAAACTATTATGAACTTCCGCCAAACATACTTTGGATCTTAGGTCCCTTCTTCGATGTGTTACACTTTTGGTTCGTAGCATATGATATATATGTATACTCCTCTATAAGGTGAGGGTATAACAAGTAAGAATGTTCAGTCGGGTAAACCGACTTATGAATCCCCTCACCTTGAGTCCCAAAAAAATAGTCGTAATTTTTTTGTTTTAATTAGGTTATATCAATTTGAATTACATATAATAACTTTAAAGTATGTAGTGGTATTAAAGATATAAGCTGTTTACATTTGGTACAAAATGGCCCATTTGTGTGGGAGGTACCAAAAGGGGCGTGCCAATAACGCCAACTTTTCTGTGGGCTCTAGGTACTACAAAAGCATTATACTGTACGAAATTTCAAGTATTTGTATGTACTGGTAATAAAGTTACAAGCTGGTAACTTTTGGTACAAAATGGTTCATTTGTGTGGGAGGTACCAAAAGGAGCGTGGCAATAATGCACATTTTCCACTGTATTTTAGGTACTATTAAACCATTACACTGTACAAAATTTCAAGTCTTTGTATGCACTGGTAATAAAGTTTTAAGCTTTTGGTTCAAAACTGTCCATTTGTGTGGGAGGTACCAAAAGGGGTGTGGCAACTTCGCCCATTTTTCTCGAGGTATGAGTGACTAATAAACTAATACTATGTGTAGAATTAGAGTTATTAAATAATCAATATTTCACTAAATGTTAACCCTTTGTGGGGGAGGTACTAGAAGGAGTGGACCAATATGGCTCATCTTCGAACTTGGCCGGAGATAGAAAAAAACTATTACCACATACCAAATTTTAAGTCAGTCGGTTACTCCTTTCGTGAGTTAATGCGCGCACCAGCCAGCAGTCAGATAGACAGACGGACGGACATTGCTCATTCGACTTAAAATGACCCAAAACGGATATCTGGCGAACATACTTAGGGTCTTAGGTCACTCCTTCGATGTATTACACTTTTGGCTCGTAGCAAATGATATATATACTCTCCTCTCTTAGGTGAGGGGATAAACACGATTTTAAAATAGTAAAAGATACAATATACGAATCTAAAGCCAGCAGAATAACCTAATTACAAATAAAAATTTTTAAAAAAGCAACGTTTATCGGTTTTACAAAATGTTCTTAGAGGGCCGAGAAGATGCGAAGGACGAACGGCGTGCCGGACGCCCGAGCACGTCAACAACAGACGAAAACATTGATAAAGTGAATAAAATAATATTGGTCAATTGACGAATTACCATTAGAGAAGTTGCTGAGGAGCTAAACGATTGGCTTGTGCCATTCGATTTTAACCAATGATTTGGGCATGAGTCGGGTCGCCGCTAAATTCGTGCCAAAATTGCTCAATTTGGACCAAAAACAGCATCGCGTTAACATTGCTCAGGAGATGTTGAACTCGGTCCGTGACGACCCAAATTTGCTGCAGAGGGTCATAACTGGTGACGAATCATGGGTTTATGGTTACGACGTGGAAACTAAAGCTCAATCATCCCAATGGAAGCTGCCGCATGACTTAAGACCGAAAAAAGCGCGCCAAGTTCGGTCGATCGTTTTTTTTTGCTCACAGACTTCTTTGATTGTAGGGGCGTGGTGCAATAAAGAATATTACCTGCAAGTTATGCGCAAATTGCGCGAAGCAATCCGCCAAAAACGCCCGGATTTGTGGAAGAACAAAAGCTGGCTTTTGCACAATGATAACGACCTTGCACACACATCGTTGCTTGAGCGCGAATATTTGGCCAAAAACAACACAGTAATGGTGCCGCAGCCACCGTATTCCCCTGTCCTAGCCCCCTGTAACTATTTTTTGTTCCCAAAACTGAAAAGGCCCATGAAAGGACGACGCTAGGCCACGATTGAGGAGATAAAGACGGCATCGAAGGAGGAGCTGAACAAAATCACAAAAAATGATTATTTGAAGTGCTTCGAGGATTGGAAAAAACTTTTGGCAGAAGTGTATTATATCCGAGGGGAATTACTTTGAAGGGGACAAAATAGATATTCATGAATAAATAAATACTTTTTCAAAAAATATAAAATTCGCGATATTTTTTGAACATACCTCGATAAAGATATAAATACATATTTTTTTTTGTAACACTCCATTTCCCAAATTAGAAATATTGAAAATTGATTTTTAACAAGGAAAATTTTAGAATCTTATCGTAGGTTTGTTTTTTTTAAATGTTTTCATAATAATTTCGGTGGGTTTTTGACAACACCTAATATAATAATATCAATAATAATACTGCGATCTCTTAATATTTACATGATCACACACATATAGTAACTTTGAAAATACCTTGGAAGGCATATAAAATAAACTTCTGATCTTGCCTATTTTTCCGGATATCAGTTCCTTACTTTTTTGAAACATGTGAAACAGACAGTCCTTGAATTGTTTCCCTTTTGCTAGATTTTCTATTAAATGGAAAATATATATTTTCCAACTAAGTGCTATAATAAATGTTTATATGTTATGTCGCACAGTGGGTGAGAATCAAAATCCATCGGCAAGAATTGAATAACTTTTGGCGGCAAAAATGTGTCACCCAACAAACAGTAAAAAATATTAAATGTTTATTCCTCAATGAATTGTAATAGTACTAACTGTGTGCATGTTAGATAATGTCTTATAACTCTATGAGAATAAGCTGAAGATTGTGGGGACGAATGTGAATTAAAAGGTGTATATTTTGCCATCCTCGATTTTTGGCAAACCTCACCCAAACTTTAAAGTTGTTTTTTCTGTAATCATAAATAATGATGTATAAAAAAAATAACATAAAGTCCCAGAGAGCCCTTGAATGATGTAAAATCACGAAAAAAAATGGCATACATGGCTGGGCCTTTCAAATCTTTTACCAAATTCCCTCATTTTCCCATTAAGAACACAAAAAAACTAAAGTTTAATATTTGATTCATCTACTATGTCAGTGTTTTTGTTTTATTTTATTTGTTTTGTTGCTGTTGTTGTTATAGGTTTTACAATATTTTGTTATGATCTAAAATTGTAATATACTCGTACTTAGAAGATAGTTAAATTTTAACAGTTTTTATTTATTTTTATGTTTAAGGGATTTTTATTTTTCACTAACACTAAAAAGACTTCAGTCAAATCCTATTGAAAAAGAGGATCTGTGAATTTTCTGAGTGTTTGGAAATGTTGAAAAGGGTGGGTGGTTTTAACATTTTTTTTTTTTTTTTTTGGGTTTGGTTACATTTGTTTTGTTATATGACTAAGTAAATATAGAAAACATTTTAACATTTCTTGGTTTTTGGCTTTGTCACATGTAAAAAAAGTTAAGTTTTAATAGTTTGTCATTACAAAATGTTCCTACTTTGCATGTTTTACTTTGTTGTAGTTGTTTTAGTAAGTTATTAATTCGCACATTTGTTAACTAAATTTGTTGGTAGTTTTAAAAGTTTCATAGTTTTCAGTAAATATATATGTATGTAGTAGTAGTAGTAGTGGTAGTACATTAATGAATGTACGCATGCGCGTACCATAGTACGAGTAGGAAATCAAACAAGTTATCATGAGTATAAGTAATCTTAACAATTAACATTGACTACATTAGGTGAGTATTGGGCACATAGGGTAAAACGGGAGGGGGAGGGAGGGGTCATTTATTACTTAATTATAACCTATTTTGGTTTTGTTTTAAAGTTTGCAACGATTGTCATGTGAAAACGAAGAAGTAATACTTATGTATCTCTGTTTTACACTCCTAAATATGCACTTGCGTTTTTTTTAACAAAAATTGGTTTAGATTATCATTAATTTATATTATAAAATAACCATAAGTCAATTTAAAGTGTGTCACAATGCATACATACATTTTTATTTCCAAATTTTGATATTAATTTCAATTTTTGATGGAATGCTTAATGAAAATGTGTAAAGCTATTTGTTCTAGGAAATAATACTGGGTTTTCCAACAAGAGGTGTTATTTTGAATGACCCGGTATTTCGGTAGCTGTCACTTTTGAAGCTTTTATTCTTTGAACGACACACGATTCAACAACGCACTGAAATTATTAAAATTCGAAAAATAGAAAATCATTGAAAAATCATCTTGACTGATGAGGCCCATTTCCACCTCGGTGGCGACGTCAACAAGCAAAATTGTCACATCTGTGGCTCGAAAAACCCAAGAGTTATTGTTGAGAAGCCTCACCATCCTCAACGTGTGACTGTTTGGTGCGGTTTATGGTCCGGAGGGGTCATTGGACCTTACTTTTTCGAAAATGAGGTTGGATCAACAGTTACGGTGAATGGATTGCGCTATCGCGAGATGATTAATAATTTTTTATGGTCGGAGTTGGATGGTATTGATCTGGACAACGTTTACTTTCAACAAGACGGCGCTACGTGCCACACCAGCAACGAAACCATTGCTCTGTTACGGGAAAAGTTTCCGGACCGTGTTGTCTCTCGAAGAGGTGATCACAATTGGCCACGTGAAAGATAACGTCTACGCCAACAGCCCAGCGTCGATTCAAGACCTCAAAGATAGAATTAGTGAGGCTATCGAGGACATAGGGCAGCCACTTTGCGATTTGGTTATGGAAAATTTCATGAAAATGATATGGTCCTGTAAGCGTGGTCTTGCTGGCCATTTGACTGATGTTGTTTTTCATTATTAACGGCATACCTTCCTCTTTATTATGAAATAAACATCCGGTCATTTAACTCAAAAAATTGCATTATTCTTTGAATACCAAAATAACACCTCTTGTTGGAAAACCATTTAAAAAAAATAATAATAGACTAACTGATTGAAAAGTTATAAACAAATGGCAACCTCTGAGTTTTCGCCGACTATTTGTAAAATTGAAATTTTTATTTTGAATAGTTCCGTTGGAAATTTAAATTAAATAAAATATAAATTTGCAAATACATATAAAAGTTCATAGGAATATGCAACTGTATAGATAAAATAAGTGCTTTGCTTTTTCTCTCTAAATATTATTTTTCTTTTACTCGGCAATACAATACAATGAACAATAAAATTGTACTCTTCGGTTAAATATTCTTGATTTAAGGTACCTTTCTACTTCGTATTCTGGCTCTATTCGAACTTCGCCATTACAATAAAGCCTTTCAGATTTCAAATAAGTCGTATCATTTTAAAAATTAATAGTTGTCAATTATGTTAACGTAAAGTAATAACTTAAATATTATGTTTTTCTATTCTATTTGAGAAATATATATTTTTGTACCTTTTTAAAGCCATCTGAAAACACCTTTTAAGAGATTTTAAAATTTCTAAAGACCCACTTACAAGTGTGGAATGTCATTATCTTGGGAATCGAAATTAGAAGAAAACATCTTTTTATGCCCTCACTTTATTGTGAGGTGGCTCAAATGTATCAAATGTGTACGGGCCAAATGTGTAACACAACGAAGGAGTGGCCTAAGTATGTTCGGCGGAGATTCGTTTTGGCTCATTTTAGTCATTTGAGCAATGTCCGTCCGTCCGCATGTCTGCCAGTCTGCTGGTGCGCACGATAACTATCGAAAGGAGTACCCGATTGACTTGCAATTTAATATTTTTTCTGCCTCAGGCTAAGATCAAAAATTGACCATTTTGGTCCTCTCTTTGAAAAATGGGCGTTATTACAACGTCCCAGTTGGTATTTCCCATAGCCTTCAAAAAACGGAACGAAAAATGGAAATTTTTCTTTATTTGTCAACATAATCTCCTATTAGCTCGAAACACCTTTTGCAGCAATTTTAAATAGCGTTCGGCACCTTGTTTATAGTAAGAACTGTCTAGCTCCTGAAACTAGCCATCAACCACAACCTCCACCTCTCATTCCGGGCATATCTTTTTCCGCCGAACCACTTTTTTCAAGTTTGGAAAAAACTAGTCCGAGGATGCTAAATCTGGCGAATAAGGTGCGTGCGGATGCAATTCGAACTTTAATTCATTGATTTTGACCATTGCAATTGTGAATGTGTGAACTGGTGTATTGTCTGGAGTGTGAGCAAACGCGGCACCCATCTTGCGCTCAGCTTTCTCATCATATAATTTTCCGTCAATCTCGATGGATAGCACTTTTTGAAATGCTTCTGACTTCAGCTGGCTCACGATCGTTCAACCGACGGTCATCAAATACAATTTAGTGGATTTTTTAACCATTTCTGACGTGGACTCCCCAATTGGTCAGTTCGTCTTTTAAACTCCGCAACCCCAATATTTTATAGTGGTAGACAAAGGAACAGATTCCCTCAAAGTGGAATCTATCTAATCTGTATGAATAATTTTCAAGTGGGGGATGTTCGAGTTTGTCAAGTCCCTTCTGATACCATGAAGCAATTTGACAAATGCATACAAAAAAAATCGTTTCCCCATATCTTCTGAACACATTATTTCTAATGAAAATGTTTAGATAAAACTGGTGGAATTTTCAGTAGCTTTGGATAAGACAGCATATTATTGGACAAAACAGTCCTCAGTCTAAATAGTATTTTTGAATTGACTCTAGATCTTGCGAGAAGTGAATATATGCAAACAATTCAGAGGTTGAGTCACAATTCCATTCGACAATTAGAGTTATGCTACTAAAATTGTTCCCGAATGTTAAAACAAACTGAAAAATTAATTGTTTTCATTTATATATTTGTTCATTTATTCAATCGCTTCAAAGATATCTCACAAGAAATTGCGAAAAATTCTATTTTTCCAGAAAATTTTAATAACTTTTAAATAAAAGCTTCATAAAACATAGACAACTGCAAGATCACTATATTTTTTTTTAATTTGATTGTAATCTCTGATCGGTTGTGAATAAAATATCCCAAACCTCGAGGAAAATCGATGCATAATTTAAAATGTTGTAGCTAATTTACAGATGATTCGGATAACTGTTACAGATGTTATTAAAGAGTTAACATTTACAAAATGTTAACCCTTAGTGCGGAAGGTACTAGAAGGAGTGGACCAATCTGATCCATCTGTGAACTTAGCCTGAGATAGAAACAAATTTTACTACATATCAAATTTTAAAGTAATCTCTTACTCCTTTCGAGAGTTATCGCAGAGTTAACGCACCAACCAGGCAGATGGACGGACATTGCTCAAATGACTTAAAAAGTTCCAAAACTGATTTCCGCAGAATATAATTAGGGACTTAGGCCATTCCTTCGATGCGTTAAACTTTTGAAAAAAAAAAAAAAAATAAACAACAGGCCTACTATGACGATTTTAAGATTTTTGAAATTGTGAATTTTAAGGAATACTGGTAAAATAAAAAAATATATATTTTTATCGGCAAAAGCTTTCAATATGGGACTTTTTGCAAAATGTTATTAATTATTTGCATTCTTAATGAAAAATAGAAAACAAATCGAAAAAGATTTTTTTTTGTAACTTCTGTAAAAATAATTTTTTAAAAAAAATCCCCTTTTTATTTTTAAATTTAATTTTTTTAATTTTAGACCACATTTTCCTTTACAATATAGCCAGGTTCCACGATGGCCTTTTTTGTCTTTCTCGACAAATAAATAAATCTTTATGACAGTTTAGTCGCAGTATTTTTTAAAATGCTCAATAGACCGGATTGAAACGCAAAAATGCCATTAATCACTTTTGAGTAGCACACAAAAGTTGTGTCATGACGCCAACAGTTCTGTACCAAAGGGAAAAAAATCTTAAAAATTTTCTTAAGGTCGCGCAAGGCGATCTTTGCAAAAGGTAGAACAATTTTCCATTTTCATAGCTTTTCTTAAAAGACGTTTTTAAAGTTGAAGTTGGTTTTTGTAACTGATGCTAATGCTGCATTAGGCATTAGAGTACATTGTACATAGGTTTTAGGGTAATACGACATGGCCTCATACTTTTTCTGCAACGTTGAATTTAAACATTTGAAGGTAAGTTTCGAAAATTTTAAAGTCTTCATAGTAGGCCTGTTTTTTTATTTGTTTGCTAAATAATTTGCATGGGTTGTTGACAACACTTAGTACCACCATTATACCAAGTTTCATCTAAATCCGTAACATGAGCCAAAATAACTGTGATCACTTAACATGGAAATTCTCATAATGTATACAAATATCAAATACAAAAAATAATTTTATAAAATTTTTTTCAACCATATTTCTTTTGGAGGATTTTTCATTCAATTTAATAGTTTTCGTAGGTCAACTCCAAAGTGTTTTTTTTGAGTATAATGGTTTGGAATCGGAACAGTGGGCATATAAAGCGTGTTTTTTAGCTCTAGCCCCTTAACGGTACACCGGATCGGAACGCGGAGAAGGGCAAAAATATAGGGCTTGACGAGGCTACAATATTAGGTAGGTCGTAGGTCAACTCCGAAGCAATTAGGTCCTATGTTCATATTTTATACTATTGCTAAACAAATGCATCTGCGGATTTGACTTATTTATGATATTCTGGGTCCTTACATTTTATATAGAGGGTTAATATGTTCCACAAAAATATTGGCCTTAATATTTTTGTTACATAATAGTGAAATACTAACATTTTTGGGGTACAATGTGGTTTTTTGAACTTTTTAGGGTACCTAAACAAGTTCAGATTATATTCATATGTTCACAAAAGTTGTTCAGATTTACGTTGGCTACAATTTTGCCAAACATTGTTAGTGGAAAATTACGAGTCCCTGAAAGTTATGCTGAAAAAAAACATTTGAAATATGTTATATGTGAGATGCGTCCTATTTTGACGTCCACAATAATCAGAAAAAACATGTTGTCCTTGTAGGAATTTGCAGCAAACTACAGACACCACCTTTTCGAAAACATTTCCAATATTGTCCAAATTTAATACATAGTTAAATCCATTAGTTGTGATTTCAAAAACTCGTTAGTTTTTTAGGGCTGAACATTTTGGCTCTTTTCTCCGATTATGATGAAATTTTTCAGATATGTACGTTGAGGGAGCAGAACAAGAATCCGTATTTAAAAAAAAATGTAATGGCAGCATGAACATTTTGGTAATTTCTTTTTAAAAATTTTCTAACATTTGACTGAGAAGAAATTTGTTTTTGTTTTGTAATGGATAAATAACAGATCGAGCTCTCAAAAAATTCTACGATATTTTTAAAAAAATTTAATAAGAATTAAAATTAAATTTTAAGAAAAAATACACTTTTAATTTTTTTGAGGTGTTTTGCATTGTAGATTATATTATCAATAATAGCTCCAGAAAGTTTCATGATGGGGACTCTTCATATTCTTGAGAAAAAAATTAGGATTACTAAAACATTTAATTTTTTTAGATTTCTGAGTAATTCCATGTGATGTAATCACATACTTTTTGGGCTCTTTTCTCCGATTTCGATGAAATTTTCCACATATGGGTAGGTCTTTCTTAAGTGTCACAGGCCAAAAATTTAATCTTTCTCAAATTCTCAGAAAATGTTTGCCCTAGTATGTGGGAGTAATGACCCACAATATTAAAAAAATTTAATGAAAATTGGAGGCAAGGGGCGAGGTCAAATTCAGAAAAATCGATTTTTTGCCTCTGTTAATTGTAATGCTACAAGGCATAAGACATCGAACATAGAAAATATCGTTTCTTAAAGCAATTTCGGCGTACTTTTCATAAAAAATACGAATTTCATTATTAATTTTCTTTTCGGTTACTTTTCGCGGAAACAAAAATATAAATTGCGATATCTCAGAATCGATCTAATCTTTTTTTCTTAAATTTTATATAAAAGATGGTCCTTATGTACTCTACCGATGGTGTAATTTTGGAGTGGGGACGACATAGGTTCAGAAGTTTAATTATAATAACTGAAAATCTTCACAAAATTACAAAGAAAAAAATATTTGAAAAATAAAATCAACAAACAAAATAAAATTGAAAACACACACAAATATTTTTTCTTTGTAATTCGGTGAAGATTTTCAGTTATTATAATGTAACTTCTGAACCTATGTCGTCCCCACACCAAAATTTACACCATCGGTAGAGTACATATGGACCATTTTTCATAAAAAATTTAAGAAAAAAATTAGATCGATTCTGAGATATCGCAATTTATATTTTTGTTTCCGCGAAAAGTGACCGAAAAAAAATGTAAAAATAAAATTAGCATTTTTTATGAATAGTACGCGGAAAATGCTTTAAGAAACGATATTTTCAATTGTCAATGTCTTATGCCTTGTAGCATTGAAATTAACTTGAAAATCACACTACAGAGGCAAACAATCGATTTTTCTGAACTTTGACCTCGCCGCCTGCCTCCAATTTTAATTAAATTTTTTTAATATTGTGGGTCATTACTCTTACATACTAGGGCAACATTTTCTGAGAATTTGAGAAAGATCTAATATTTGGCCAGTGACACGTGAGAAAGACCTTCCCATAATTGAAAACACACAAATATTTTTTCTTTGTAATTTGGTGAAGATTTTCAGTTATTAAAATGTGTCTTCTAAACCTATGTCATCACCACTCCAAAATTTACGCCATCGGTAGAGTAACTATGGACCATTTTTTATAAAAAATTTAGGGAAAAATTAGATATATTCTGAGATATCGCAATTAATATTTTTGTTTCCGGAAAAATGACCGAAAAAAAATTTTAATAAAATTAGTATTTTTATGAAAAGAACGCGGAAAATTCTTTCAGGAACTATATTTTCTATTTTCAATGTCTTATGCCTTGTAGCATTAAAATTAACTTGAAAATCCCATTACAGAGGCAACAAATCAATTTTTCTGATTTTAATATTGTGGGTAATTAATCCCACATAATAGGGCAACATTTTCTGGGAATTTAAGAAAGATCTAATTTTTGGCCTGTGACACTTGAAAAAGATCTGCTTTGAAGCGTGCAAACAAATCGGTATTTGTTTTAAAAAAAATTTACTTTGATATTTTGTCAATCGACCTTAATTATTCACAAAATTTTTGTTGTTAGATATTAAAGCTCAAGGTCATAGGGTTTTTTCTGTCGATCTTTATTTGTTTATTTTTCTACAACAACAATATCAATATTCAAATTAATGTTTATGTGCACATACAGGGTGGCGCAGAATGAGCTATATGGTTTGAATTCTTTATAACTTTTTTAATTATTATTCTTTCTTTGTTTTTTTTTGAAGGAGACTTGGGGATGAGCTAATAATTGAATTTTTCCGAAATTTTGCGAAAAGTTATGGAAAATGTGCTAAAAAAAGAAAATGGACATCACTTTCAGGATATCATTTTTCAAAGCTAATTGCAAAAAATTCCCCAAAAATATACTGTATTTAAAAAAAAATATAATAATCGCATAAATAAAAAATTATAAACCATTAAAACCTTATTGCTCATTCTGCGCGACCCTGTATGTGTTTATATTTCAGTATCTTCTGAAGGTGTTCTAAGAAAAAAGTTTGTGAGTTTTAAAAAAATAATATTAAAAAAATGTCATCTACCAATGTCAACACCTATTCGAGACACCATCATGCAATATAATATACTATGCAAAACAAATTAAAGGTGTATTTTTTTCTTAAAATTAATTTTTAATTTTTATTTTACATTTCTTATAAAAAAATAGTAAATTTTTTTAACAACATGGACTATTTGTTTGCCGTTAACAAAATAAAACAAACATTTTCATCTCAGAAAATGATTCTTGTTCTGCACACATCAAAGCAAATATGTGGAAAATTTCATAAAAATCGGAGAAAAGGGCCAAATTTAGTGTGATTACAACTCAGAAATAGAAAAAAAATTCAAATGTCTCATTTTTTTCTTAAGAATAAGAAGAGTCCCCATCATAAAAAAAAATTCTGGAGGTTTTATTGACAATATAAACTACAATGCAAAAAAGGTGTATTTTTCCTTAAATTTGAATTAATTTTTTTTTTAAATATCGTTCAATTTTTTTTAAGACCACGATTTCACCATTACAAAGCAAAAACCAGTAAGGAAAGGCTAAAGTCGGCCGGGGCCGACTATATAATACCCTACACCACTCTCGTTATATTGAATAACTCTGAAATATAAATTTTGTAATTCATGTATAAATTGTTTATTCTAAATTTCAAAACGATTGGATGTAAAATACAGCTTCTATAGAACTAAAGGGCCAAATCGGACGAAACATATATATGGGAGCTATAGCTAAATGTTAACCGATTTTCTTCAAATTCGGTAGTGTTGGTTCGTGGATCAAGAAACTCTACCATTCTAAATTTCAAAATGATTGGATGTAAAATACAGCTTCAACAGGGCTAAAGAGCAAAATCGGACGAAACATATATACGGGAGCTATAGCTAAATCTTAACCGATTTTCTTCAAATTCGGCAATGTTGGTTCATGAATCAAGAAACTCTACCATTCTAAATTTCAAAACGATTGGATGTAAAATACAGCTTCTATAGGACTAAAGGGCCAAATCGGACTAAAGATATATATGGGAGCTATATCTAAATCTGAACCGATTTCAACCAAATTCAATAGGTATCTTTACAGCTGCGAAATACTCTAAACTGCAAAATTTCAGAACGATCGGAGTGAAATTGCGACCTTTAGTCGACGAACAACTTTACATGGACAGACGGACGGACAGGCATGGTTAAATCGACTCAGCTAGTGATTCTGAGTCGATCGGTATACTTTAAGGTGGGTCTAGCTGTGTTATTTTCAGGTGTTACAAACATCTGCCGTGAAACAAACTTATAATACACTGCACCACAGTGTGGTGTAGGGTATAAAAATAGGTTTTCCTTCTCAGTCAAATGTTAGAAATTAAAAAAAAAAAATACCAAAATTGTCATACGTCAATAAAACACCTTTTTTTCTTTTTTTTTAAAAAAAAAATCCGGATTCTTGTTCTGTACCCCTCAAAGTACATATCTGGAAAATTTCATCAACATCGGAGAAAAGAGCCAAAAGTTTTTATGATCACTTCACATTGAAAAACTCCTGTGTCCTAAATAAATAATTTCAAATCACTGCTCCAGAAAGGGAAATTAAGCGCATGGTCAAAAAATAATGTGCAATATTTTCCATATGGTTAGTTGGCGATTGAAGCTAATGGTTTATTTACATTTTGAAAAGTGTTTCTGAGGACCTAGTTGCGAAAATTCAGTCGAATCGGTTTAATATTTCAAGAGAAATTAAAAATTTTCTAAACACACTCTGTAAAATTAAATAGGTCATATATTTAATTTTTCAAATTGTTATATTATTCAAATTGTTATATTTGAAAATATACAAGGCAAATATATTCATGCAAAGTTACGGATGGTTTCAACTAAATTTTAGCTCTGAAAATCTGTTCAATAAACCTCGTGAATCACTTTTTATGAATAAGACCTTTAGTGATGATAGGATGAATTACAATTAAACAAATATATCCGAATTAAGCTCCACCATTCGCACAGTGTTCGTTTAAACAAATTAATTGAAACAATTAAAATAGTAATTGTTATCAATCAAATGAAGAAATAAGATATTTAAATGCAACCTTTTGAAAAAAATATGTAAACAATTTAATATTACAAATATTTTAGTTTTTAGTTGATAAATTAAACAATTTAATTAAAACGTATTAATAACGGAATCCAGTTATTTCTAATATTGATGTGATTATTAAACAAACATTTTCTGGTGATTTTGAATTGAATCAATACGGATTTTTATATAATATTTGTAATAGTTAAATTTAAATTTCACTTTGATTTTCTTTAGTATTTTGCCCTGATGATATATTAACCGAGGCATTCAAAATAGAACTTCGGCAAGTCACGAAGCCATCTCCCCCTGCGAGGGGAAGTTTAAACCGTATCCTACCTACTCAGAAGGGCTTCAACGTTTAGGGTTATTTCAGGTTTCCTATGATTTTTGTGATCTTCAACGGGAACTGTACTATTCGAGTTAACCGAAGCTGTTGTTGTGGCCGTCGACGAGGCATCTGTCGTGGGACTTTCCATAATGACACTGTTGTGCAGCGGCACAACACCATTCAGTGATCTCGAGGGAGCCGGCGATGTGGGCGCTGAGAGCAAAGTGGCTGGGGGCGGTGATGTGGACGAGAGAAAACCGCCCACCATTCCCCTCATGGAGGCGGGTGCTGGCGGCGGAGACTGGGCATCCACTGTGGACGGTGGACTGCGATTCATATTACTATCTAGACTACTGTGTTGCTGCGACGAGGCCGGCGACAATGGAATCTCCTCGATCTTTTCCAAATCCTGGGCTATCGAATTGGAGTTTTGTTTGTGGATTCGGTTCATTGTCCCCTTGGGACTTCTTGAGGTATCATGTAGTATAGGAATCTCTAGCATTGAAGACTTGTTGGATATTGACATGACGTGGGACGACTGCAGGGAAGACTGATGGTGCTGTTGGTGGTGATGCTCCGACTTGGAGTGTGTGTCATCACGGTCCAAGCTGAATTGACGTCGTAGCAAACGCGAAGAACCGGGCTTTTCAAATCTACTACCCATACTGATCGATTGCAAGGTGTTGCTATTGGTCGGGATGGCTGCTGCTCCCCCACCACCACTGTAGAGATATTTGCCATCGTAGAATTGCGTGAGGTTGCTCTCACTCGGACTCAAACATTTGTAATGATTGTAGGGTGAACTGAGGTCAATGATTTCTTCCAGCTTTTTGTAGAGCCTAGAAGAGGAGCCAGCAGTGGAGGAGGACAAACGATTGAAATTATTCGGATTCAGTAGGTTATCCGTAGCCAGGTCAGATATCTTGCGGGATTGAGGCGATGTGGCAGGCGTTTTGATGGGAAACTCGGGACACAAAGTCATGTTCGGACTTATGGTTGTGGTCGAATTCGAATCCAGTGAATAGGAATTTGGCAAGTTGGGGGAGGAGACTTCAATATTCGTCGGCGGTGTTATTTCCACTTTGACTTCTACAGATTCGCCGGCCAATGAAGATGATTGGCTGGACGAGGGATTTGTACTATTGCGTGATTTGTTGGCTTGGGCCTTTAAGGTAATGGAATTGCGTATCAACGATTCATCCAAACTGGAAGAGTCAGAGGTAGGGAGAGAGAGAGAGAGGAGATGTACTCAATTGTCATTAAATAATAGGGTGACTAATATGGGCGATAACCTACCCATGTGATTCTCTGTATATCCGTATTATGTCAAATCGTCGGCAGTTATTAATAGACTAGTCATGTTAGTAGAATAAATGGCTGAAGGGATTGGGCGAATTACTTACCCGATCGGTGGCGGATTCGGCAAAGGTTTATCAAATCCTTTTTTGCCCAACAACCAAAAGGTGTTCATCATGCCTTTACCTTTGATGTCGATGAGTCCTCTGGGCTCTATCATATAACCACCACGGGCTTCCAGGCGGTTACGCGTCTCCTGTGACATATGGATACGCCAAGACGAACCTATAGGAAATGTCATAAATGTTTGAGGCTATAGATGCTTTAGATTTTAAGGGCACCCACCCGTTGATTCCATTCTGGAGGCTGTATTGACAGTATCGCCGAAGAGGCAGTATCGGGGCATGGTTAAACCTACCACCCCGGCACAACAAGGTCCCGTGTGCAAACCTATTCTCAGTTGCAGGGGAACTCCCGGCAAGTGTTTCACATTAAAACGACCACTCTGATGCAGCAGGTCCAGAGCCATAGTGGCAATCTGTTCAGCATGATCGGGTATGCGGACCGGAAGCCCACTAACAACCATATACGCATCGCCAATTGTTTCTACCTTTAATGTGGGAAACAGAAGAATAAAACCGACAGAGATCTCTGCCAAGGGCTACTTACCTTATAGACATTGTACGCATTGATGGTGGCATCGAAAATCGTATAGAGATCGTTGAGCAGATCCACCACTTGCACCGGCGTACAGTGGGCAGCTATCGTTGTAAAACCAACGATGTCACTGAAGTAAATTGTCACATCGGAGAACTCTTCGGGCTCAACGGCCAGACCCATTTTTAGTTTTTCTGCCACCGAACTGAAATCAGAAAACAACGCTTATAGTCTAAACAGTTTCCCAGGGATGGCACATTTGTTCCTTACTTTGGCAACATTCTGTTTAAGAGTTGCTCAGTCTTTTTTCGTTCCATATCCAATTGATCGGTACGTTCACGTATCAACTCCTCCAGATTATTGGAATACTTTTCGAGCATTTGAAACATTGTATCCACGAAATTTACTTTCCTGCCATGATTTAGCAATTTAAAACGCTCATAAACACTGCACAGTGTGTAATCATGACCATTATTTCAGCAGCATCCACCATTTATTGCATCCAGCAGGACCACCGTCATCATTATCATCGCCATTGTCGCCGTCGTCGTCGTCGTCGTTATCGTCATTATAACCGCCATTCGCCGCCATCATAGTTGGTATTTATAGCGGCGACATTGACATCGTCAATCAGTCGTTGGCGTAGTTGACGATTTAAGGACACGGACATTAAAATATGAATGAGAGGAGCGGGTGTGGGGGCATAAGGGGGAGGGTTGGAGGGTCATGCGTCCGTGCGAGAGTTTCGAAGACGGAAATGGAACGAGAG
Organism: Eudasyphora cyanicolor; assembly: GCA_963930755.1. Classification (NCBI taxonomy): domain Eukaryota; kingdom Metazoa; phylum Arthropoda; class Insecta; order Diptera; family Muscidae; genus Eudasyphora; species Eudasyphora cyanicolor. Next base: position 6,998,663 of record OZ005734.1, on the reverse strand, counting down.
CAATAAATATGAAAATCGATATGAAAATAAAAAAACAACAGATTTACTTTTAATAGATTTCTGTGTGTAAACATCAGTAATAGGGTGTAACGAAAAATGTATATATTTTTTTCTTCTTGGAGTGGTCTCAAAACTATACTCTCAAAAACATGGTCGAATTTTTATTCTAAAATTAGCAAAAAAAAGTTACGAAATAGAATCTAAGTTGTTCCTTAAGGAATTAACTGATTTCCGGTAAATATATACCATTTTAAGACAACTTTGTATGTATTTGCCTGTGAAAAGGGCCCCCAAACGTGTTTAGCTTATTTAGTGGGTCCTCTATTTATAAAACTTCACCAAATAGGTGATTTGACAATACATATGTATGTCTGTGAATGTGGAATTGAAACAGGGTAAAACTAAAACAAACAAAAAACAAAATATGTGTTTTTTTCCAACATTTTAATAACACTTTGCAACAAAAATTTCTGTCGAAGGGCTGTGCATAATATTTACTGGGTAATGTGTTGTCCTAAACACGAAAAAAATATTAAAAACAATTTTCATGGTCAATTTTTTCCCGTGATCCCAAATGGGTCACCAATCCCGGGCCTTCTGGTGTCCAACTGGAAGTAGCTGAGAGTCTACGTTATTGGTCCAAAAATGGGCAGGTTCCAACCAAAGGGCGTGGCCCCGCCCATATAGGCCAAATTTTGATATTGAGAAATTGGTCCAAAAATGAACGAGTTCGGAAACCTTAAGTCTGGGAAACGAAGTGGACCGGGTCCAGCTAGTATATAATAATTGTGCATGCCAAATATAACATATTTCGAGTGTACCCTAAACATTTGTATATTTCAAGGAAAATATATTTGGGACAATATACTACTGAAGCAATTTTTTTGAGCGTGTAGAGATGTCCTATTTTTTAAACTCGAATTTTGTCTAATATTTTAAACTAAAGTTACTAAACTTGTAGTTCCACCTGAAAGAGTCATTATTAGCATTTGCAGTCCACATAATTTCCTTTCATTAAAGTGTAGCCTAGCTTTATCGAGCTTATACTTCAAAAAATATGGTCCAAATACTAGAGGTACTTTCCATGAAAATTGGAATTTTAGAAAAATATATTTTAAAAAAAAACTTTACAATAAAAAAATTGTTTTGGTTTCAAAAACTAGTATGCCTCAATCTGTACACAAAAACAGTTTTTAGGTCTCGGACAAAAACACATTTTTAAGTTGCATAGTGTAATTTGGAAAAAAACAATTTGTTGTCTCTATTAATATTAATGTTGTCTGTATTAATATAATCGCGAATTTATACATCCATAACACGAATAGTACAGTCAATAACTCCTTTTCCAAAAACATTCCACTTTAAACAAAAAACTGAAATTGGCTCACGGAGGATAAAGGAAACATATATTTTTAAATAAGTTTTATTAAAGGTTTATACGTTTCTTTTGTAAATGATTTTGTTCAAATTGATTAAGAATTGACGGAGATATTGCAAGTTATATATATATCCACAGTTGGTAGGCCCGAAACATTGAGAACCTGATCCGTCAAAAAACTAAAGAGTTTTTGGACTCACAACTGATTGATTTGGTTATAGTGTACATTTGGAAAAAAAAAAAAGTGGAAAGGACCTTGGTGTCCTGCAATCATGAGCACAAAATATTTTCGGTAGTGTAAGTAAAGTTGCTTTAATTTTTTACAGGTCGCGATCTACCGAAATATTTTTATCTGATTTTATTAGAGGTCAAATAGGACATATTCTACATATAAAATTAATTTGCTCTATAAAGTTAAATTATTGGCATACGTAAAAAATATTTGTAAAATGTTTGATATACATACTCAGTTGGTAATTCAAGTTAATTATTTATTTAGATTTTAGTTAATGTTTCGGACCTAACTGCGAAATATCTGTATTTGTTTAAACAATTTCAAAAATATTGATCTTCCAACATTAATACACAGTACATCCTATTATACTCGTATGAAATATATAAATTAAGGGTTCTGGACTATACAGAATATTGAACGAAGAGGAATGTTGTTCTCAACCTGTCCATTCATCATCAACGATGCCGATCCCTGGATATACGTGCCACGTTTCCCACTTCATGCATACAAACACACTTACGAGTTGAAATCCGGTCGCATTTCTGGCTGCTCTGCCCAACATTGTCGCATTATATTTATCGCTTCGGGCGGTGCGGCTCCCTTCGACACAGATGGCCTGATTAGAGGTGGCGGCTTTTTAATTTTCGCTATAATTTCTTCCGCCGACAATGACAGCATACAGTAGGGTTCTCCTCGCACCACCACCTCCTGCATTATTATGCCAAAGGAGTAGACATCACCTGACTGAGTGGCCACCACGCGCGAGTGATTGTGATGGTGGGGATGAGGCTTGAGGGAGCGTAACTGCTCGGGGGCACACCACAGCATCTCCTTGGCCGTCCGCGGTGTGGGCTGTAGACCCTGCGCCTCGCAGAACAGTGGCAGGCCATAGTCGGTTATTTTGAGGACCCAACGAGCATCTACTACACAATTGCGTGATGTCAACGTGCCATGGACGCGTAATGGCGAGGCATGCAAATAACGCATGCCCCTTACCAAATCGGTGAGTAAACTCAGTCGGAAGGACCAGTCCAATTTTATTTCGTCCATTATCAGAACGTCCTGTAACGAACCGCGTGAGCAATAATCGAAAACCATTGCGGTACGATTGGGATCAGCCAACCAACCGATGAGAGGATTGATGTTCTCGTGTCTCAGACCATGGGCCATTACCAGCAAATCCATTGCTTTCGATTTTAACTCAGTGGAGCCGTTCAGTGAGACCTCTTTCAGTTGCACCAAATCGCCGTTATAGCGGGCTCTCATGTCCAACAGTGCCGGATTGTGGCGGGCCAAACTGGCCGAGCCAGAGCCAGTTTTTCCATTAAGGCCATTGATGGTGGTGGGACCTGAAGCTCCCGGTATTAGGAAGCCCAAATTCTTTAAAGAACCAATGGAGCCTTTCAGCAAATCCGGTTTGTCGACTTCTGGACCGCCAAACTCTTGCAACTGCTGTAGCCAACAACACAACATAGCCTCGATGCCTTCATCCACCTGCGAAAGAAAGGGAGATGAGATCAGCAGATGTCCACAATTAATGTTAACATTCTAGATATATATACCCTTCTCGAATCCACGGGAAATACAAAATCATTGGCTGACAGTACGATTTTATTGGGACCCTTAGACAAGCGTTTACGCAGTAGATAATTTCTGCAAAAGAAGAGAAAAATAACTGTTTAATGTCAAATTCATTGGATTATATAAAACACAAACTTATTCCAAGAAAACAAGTAACATTTTTAGAGTTGCTTACCACGAAATGTCTCATATACATTTTGATGTATATTAAAGTGCTTAAAGTGTCCCTAGAACGTTATTATTGCTTACATTTATATGTACTACCCTATGCTAAGCTGATGTTAAAATACCTTAGAGCATTCCTGGGTACGTGTATACTAATTTCTGTACACGTAAATAACGTTGTCAGATGATGTTTATACGAAATCCTGAAACTGAAACCACGGGAAGGACTCGTACGTCTTAAAAGATGTCAACGGAGTTCATCGATTTATTGCCACGTGTTTTGCTCTACTCTAGGGATGTGCTACGTGTAAGTGGAGGAGTGATGACGGTCGGTAACTGGTGTCTGGTCTGCGGATTTATCATCAGTTTTAAAAAGAGAAGCGAAGCACATACCCAAACATATGTACATGTGTATCTGTGTATTGCTCAAGTGGATAGAGAGGAAGAGAGTCTAAAAATATTCTTTTCAAATGCGATAGCTTTTGGCTATACTACACTGCTTCGAAAAAGTTTACGTATAGCGAATGTTGGTTAAAAACACAGAGTCTAACAATGCTTATTATTTGCCACTGGAAAAACTTAGCCCAAATGACTTGAAACTCAATATTTTGAGATTTTCACTAAACTCGCCTCATTTAGTTCGTTTCCCCCACGGGCTCTTGAGAATGACTAACTATTACAAAAAACATTTGTACTCGTAGCAGTTTTTTATTACAGGCGACAACAAAATTGTTTGTTGGTCGTGCTCTTGTTCTAGTGTTTCATAGGGCGGTGCTAACTCTCTTTCGTTTGTGGCCGAGTGTGTTAATGAATGATGATACTAAAAGGTTCAGATATCGGCAAGACAAAAAATAAAGATTTTTTAGTTAGATAAAAAAAAGTTCTTAAACATAATATGGAAAGAAAAAAAACTAAATTAAAAGGAAAAAAGTGATATTTTTTCTACATTTCCAGTACTTGATATATACAATATGTATATGTAGTTTACTTTATTTCCTATATGGAGTATAGCGCTAATAAATACAGCTGCAAATCTTCTGTAAAAGGATGCATTAGCATTAGATTAAAAATGTATCTTTTTTGACGGCACAAGGTGGCATATTCCCCCTTTAATTTTTCTCTGTTAAAAAAGTATGAAAGTAATCTTACAATTACACGCATTTTCCATGTGAGAGAGAGAGTGTAAGCAATAAATAAATACTCGAAAAATAGCTCAGTCATTATACAGGGTTTTTCAATAAGAGCGCTACAAAAGTTTTTTTAAATAAAATAAAAACGGTTTTGGATATCAATGAAATTCTTTATTCCTGTGAAAGTACGTTCGATGCCATTATGTATGGAACTCGATTTCTTTTGCATGGCCACCACGGGCACGCTTGCAGAAGTCCAGACGCTGAACCCAATTTTCGACGGTTTTCAAGCATAAATCGGCCGATACTGCTGCAATTTCACGTTCGATATTCGTACGAAGTCCATCAATCGTCGCTGGCTTGTTGGCATAGACCATAGACTTGACGTAGCCCCACAGGAAATGGTCTAACGGCGTCAAATCGCACGACCGAGGCGGCCAATCGACTGGATCATTTCCTGAGATAACACGTTCTCCAAACTTGGTTTCCAATAAATTAATTGTGGCATTCGCTGTGTGGCACCGTCCTGTTGGAACCACATGTCCTCCAAGTCCATATCATCCAATTAGGGCCAAAAATATTCGGATTCCCATTCGCAGTAACGTGCCGGTCTTGATCATCACGGAAGAAGTACGGCCCAATGATGCCGCCGGCCCATAAACCGCACCAAACCGTAATTTTTTCGGAATGCAATGATGACTCATGGAGTACGTGTGGATTGCTGTCTGACCAATAACGCATATTTTGTGTATTGACGAAGCCGTTCAGCCAGAAATGAGCATCACCATAAATTGGACGTAGCGCTCTTAACGTTGAGGCCACTGACTCCGAATTTCGGTAGTAAATTTTAATAATTTCGACTCGTTGTTGGCTCGTATATCTTTCCATCATGAAATGGCAAACCTTACTGAAGATAAATGTCGAAAGAGCGGCAAAAAATATGGCGTCGTTTACTGTCCCTGTCGGTCTACTTTTGTAGCGTCCCTTTATGTCCTTTTCAGGTTTGACTAACTGTTCATGGTTCTCTCCCCCGTCTAACGCTGTATATTTTTCTCGGATCCCCGAGTCCTGTCCGCTACCTTCTGTCAGTGATCCTTTTTGCTGTTTTTATGTTGTTTAAACACTTTGAATGGTTTATGCATTATAATGATTATTTAAAGTTTACGCTCGCTCGTGAGCTATGTGTTCTACAGTGGGAGATTTTGAACAAATCGAGGAAATAAATAAAACGAAACTCGAAATTACTATAGACGAGCAACATGTTAAGTGATCAAGGAAATATCCATAAGGTCGCCGGTTTTTACAAAACTTGGTGGAAATGTTAAGTATTATGCCTAATGTGGAGAATACAAATTTGTTGAAATAGCTTTAAAACTATGGGAGATTTGTAGGTTTAAATATTAGAAATCAAAAGAAAGCAAACAAATAAAAGTAATAAAAATAACACGTGAGATAACACGTTCTCCAAACTTGGTTTCCAATAAATTAATTGTGGCATTCGCTGTGTGGCACCGTCCTGTTGGAACCACATATCCTCCAAGTCCATATCATCCAATTGGGGCCAAAAATATTCGGATTCCCATTCACAGTAACGTGCCGGTCTTGATCATCACGGAAGAAGTACGGCCCAATGATGCCGCAGTCCCATAAACCGCACCAAATCGTAATTTTTTCGGAATGCAATGATAACTCATGGAGTACGTGTGGATTGCTGTCTGACCAATAACGCATATTTTGTATATTGACGAAGCCGTTCAGCCAGAAATGAGCTTCACAATAAATTGGACGTAGCGCTCTTAACGTTGAGGCCACTGACTCCGAATTTCGGTAGTAAATTTTAATAATTTCGACTCGTTGTTGGCTCGTATATCTTTCCATCATGAAATGGCAAACCTTACTGAAGAGAAATGTCGAAAGAGCGGCAAAAAATATGGCGTCGTTTGCTGTTCCTGTCGGTCTACTTTTGTAGCGTACCTTTATGTCCTTTTCAGGTTTGACTAACTGTTCATGGTTCTCTCCCCCGTCTAACGCTGTATATTTTTCTCGGATCCCCGAGTCCTATCCGCTACCTTATGTCAGTGATCCTTTTTGCTGTTTTTATGTTGTTTAAACACTTTGAATGGTTTATGCATTATAATGATTATTTAAAGTTTACGCTCGCTCGGGAGCTATGTGAAATAAATAAATAAAACGAAACTTGAAATTACTAGAGACGAGCAACATGTTAAGTGATCAAGGAAATATCCATAAGGTCGCCGGTTTTTACAAAACTTGGTGGAAATGTTAAGTATTATGCCTAATGTGGAGAATACAAATTTGTTGAAAAAGCTTTAAAACTATGGGAGATTTGTAGGTTTAAATATTAGAAATCAAAAGAAAGCAAACAAATAAAAGTAATAAAAATAAGCTCGGCCATGCCGAATCTTATATCAATTTTATTACTGGAAATATCTTTTGATATGGAGCAAATCTTGAAACTATCCTTTTTGTTTCAGTACACAAATTCTTTAGCCAAACTCTTCACCTGAAAAATGTGGTATTTATGGCTTGAAATAGCTTTTTTGAGAGCTACATCTACACGGGGCTACAACAAAATAAAATTTTATTTGTATAAATTTTATTGAGATGAATTCTTGCCACAATACAATACAAATTGCAAATTTCTTCGAAAGACATCTTCAGGATGACTGTTAAAATATACATATAAAACACATATAAACAAACATTTTTAATATCTTATTATTGTTGCATACAAACTTATGAAAATATAACTACGAAAAACTATAAAATTATCCGTAGAAAATGAGTATGTAATCCCTTCGTCGTTGTCTGTTGTCATACTGAATTGTATCATTGCTATTGCACTTGTTTAATTTTTCTTATTAGGTTTCTATAGTTGTGTGCCAAATTCTCAAGGCTGGGTTAGGCAAACGCAACCGTAACGCCCCCGTAGCGTAACGAATCAGCTGATTCAATCAGACATATGGAACTCAGTGTAAACGATTAGCCAACGAAAACGAAACGTAAACGGACGGCTGAATCTGCTGAAATTTGATTTGGACGGTACGTTTCTGTGCATTTGCAAACAAAATCAGTAAAAAGAAAAAAATTATGCGAACATTTTGAAAAGTAATGATGAATAAGTAATAAAATGATAAATTAGTAGCAAATTAATATAAAATAAAATGAATTTGTAGCTTTTTTTGTTGTGAATGACACGTTTTTGAAGTTTTGGGTAATTGCTCCAGCGGGCAACGTTACGGCGGCGCTAAAGTTAAATTACTGTTAAGTTTGCCTAACCTGGCCTTCAGTGTCCGTCTTGTAGTTGATGCGTTGTGTTGTTGGTGTGATTAGAATATGTAGCATTTTCAGTGTGAGCCTTTTGTTGTAGTTGCTCTCACATTGTAGAACACTCACTCTCTCTAGCTCCGGTTTTGTTGTGTTCTGCTTACGAAGTTTAAAATCGGATCTATGTCCCGATAATCGTGTTTTTAATTTATTTTTCGTGGTACCGATATAATATTTATCACAGCTTTCGTTTTTATTGCCATTGCATTTAATTCTATAAATTAAGTTCTATTTCTATTTTAGGTTTAAGATTTGTAAATAATGTTTGAAGAGTATTTGTGGTTTTAGGGGCTATGGTGAAATTAATTTTACCAATACAGTTTGAATTTGAAAATCTTTCCGACAATTTAGGAATACATATATACAGCCGATTACATCCTTTTTAGGGTTTTTATCATCAATGTTGTGTTTATGGTGTTTAGTTATTTGGGCATTGATTGTGTCGTTGGGAAAACTATTTTTCATCAGAATATTCATGATTTTTGCTAAATTTTTCGAGTGAAATTCTTTGTCAATAATGGTTAAAACTCTGTTTATAAAGTTGGAGGCATCCGTTTTGGGTGTTTGGAATGGAAATTGACCAATCTTCCGGAGGCTGTAGGCTTTTGATACCAATCTGTTTTGATTGTATTCCTGTCTCTCTTTATCAAAATGTCCAAATAAGGAAGTTGTCCATTATCTTCATTTTCCAGTGTGAATTTAATATGATGGTTGAAGCTATTGAACGTCGTCAAAATATCATCTATTGCTCTTGATTTCAAAATCCCAAAAAGGTCGTCTACATATTTTGTTAAAATCTTAGGTCTAATATCACAGTTTATCATACATCTATCCAATAGCTCTTCCATCACAATGTCGGCTACTATCGGAGACGCAGATGATCCCATGGGTAGACCTCGTGTTTGTTGGTAGAAACTGTTTTTATATTTGAAATAACGGTTTTCAGTGATGTAAAATTTCGTGGTTTTCATAAATAGATTTTTGGTATATTTGTAAATTTTTCCAGGCATGTCCATTTTTCTTCTATAACTTTTAATGCAAAATCTACCGGGATACATGGAAAAAGAAAAACTACAACCAAAGATACCATGATCTCGTCGTCTTCTATAGCTACATCTTTGATAGCTTCTTTAAAATGACTAGAATTCCTTACGTTGTATTTTGAATCGATTGTAAGATTATTTAAGATTGATGTTATGTACTTACATAACATTGTGGACGGTGCGTTTATCGAGGAGCAAATAGGTCGAAGTGGATATCCTTCCTTGTGGATTTTAGGGAGTCCATAAATTCTGGGTGTAATCGCCGTTTCAGTTTTCATCTCTTTCTTTTGTTTTTCTGTTATTATTTGGAGTTTAAAAAATTCTTCTACTATCTCGTGGTTCCTTTTTTGTAGTTTAGTTGTTGGTAGTTAAGTCGTCTGTAGGTCATAATGCCATTAACTATTTTATCCATCCTCTCATCGTAGTCCTCTCGTTCCATTGCGACTGTTACGTTTCCTTTATCTGCTTCCAATATTATAATATTTTTATTTTCCTTTAGAAACTTCCTTGTTTGACCCACTGTATTTAGGCAATATTTATCCGTGTTTGTTGCTTGTTCATAAAGCACTCCATCATAGAAGTGAAGTTGTTTCTCGCTATCTCTTGATCTTCTTTCTCTCTTATAGTTTTGATGCATTCTTCTCCGTCCGCTATGTATTGTAGTATGGGGAAACTCTCCTTCGTATATGGGATTGCAAATTTCTTGCCATGAGAGAGAAAATTTTTGCTGTGATGAATTCTTGTCAAAAAAGATTACAAACTGCAAAGTTTCTGCTAAATTGCTTTAAAAATGTGGTATCTATGGCTCAAAAACCTATTTTGGAGCGACCTCTATAGGGGAGATATATAAAAACATTGACCGATATGGCCCATTTGCAATCCCAAACAACCTGCAACTATAAGAAATATTTCTACCAAATTTTATCAACTTAGCTCTATTATTACGGACTGTAGCCTTATTACAACGGACGGATGGACAGACTGACATGGCTAAATCGTCTTAGATTTTTACGACGATTAAGAATATACGAGTATATACTTTATGGGGTCTCAGATCAATATTTAGAGGTGTTACAAACGGAGTGACAAAATGAATACACCCTCATCCTATGGTGGAGGGTATAAAAAATAATTGCATTCAATACTTAAATATACACTAAGAAAAAAGCGCACTGAAAAAAAAATTAAATTTTTAGATTTCGGAAATGATTTCGAGGCAAAGGCAATCATAACTAAAATAAGAATATTTGTAGTTAATTTAATGACATGCAAGATACCTAATTTGCAAGATAAGCATATGTTGTCGTAAATTTAAATATGAATACTTATTTGAAGAAATATTTATTTCTTAAAATGAACTACGTAAGTGTATTTTAATTTTACATGTCTAACCTTATAATAAGCATGTCCAGGTAATTATAAGTAAATTAAAACATACATGAACTTAAATACAGTTCATAATATATGTATCGAAAAGTTCATTCATAGAAAATATGCTTCATTCATACAAATTACTTTACCCTCCCACTGTGCTTTGGATACATGAACGTGAGTGTGTTTACATTGTTTGTGTTTGGGGTCGACATGTATTCGAGTGAGTCAGTGTTCTGGCAGAGAAAGAGCTCCAACAATAGATTCATAAAAAATTATGTTAGAACAAAGGAGCCTCTTTAACAGGAAACAAAACTAGTTGCTACTGCTGCTCATACTAAAGAGGACAATTATACTCGTATTTTCATCACAATGTCTGTTAGTTTGACAGTGTCGGTGTTTATACCTTAGACCTCGCTGTGGTACAGGATATTATAATGGTGTACATTTGTGGGTAACACCCCAACTATTGACCTTTTGTTTTTCCTTGTTCTCCAAAAATTCCCTATAGGTTCATGCTTTAGGACAAGGTTTATTTTAAAATCTCTAAAGACCTTCTTCAAATTAGTTCTACTAAACCCCTTCTTCAAATTAGTTCGACTAAAACTATTCCAGGAGATTATGGTCCACGTTATTTCATACTTTCCCTCCGATTTGACTTGTTCATTGCTATTATGTGAATTAAATGATTTTGTCTTAATAAAGTACATAACAAAAAGTTTTGATATTGTTTTTATAAAAATGTAAATTGATATACCTTTATGTGTAGGTAACATTCGCCTGTGCGATGTGGTTTAGGGTATTAAATAGTCGACCCTCTCTGACTTTAGTCTTGTCTTACTTGTTTTGTTTGTTTATTGCATTCTTAGAGATAGAGTGTGTGTGGAAAACGTGAGAAACAAATGAACCACAACAATAAAAGTGTCGGAAATATGTTATGTATAAATAGTACATTTGTCGTAGAGTGTGTGTGTGGTACCAGTAGGCAGAATGTACTTTGAAGATACTGTCGTCTCCACCAATTCATCAGTGGCACGTCCTTCAAATCATATGTCGCCAAAATTATCTTAATCGACGCAGGATCGTCATTTTCAGCAAGTTAATAAGGGAGAGATGGAATATAATACGAGTATGCTGACTAACCGGCTAAATAAGTGCTGATTTCTATGGGGGATGTCTTGATTTTTGAGTATAGGACAATATTGTATATTTTCTAATGCAAAATCATATTAACATAACCTTTAACATCATTATACCCTCACTTTAGTGTGAAGAGGGTATATGTATGTATATCATTTGCTACGAAAAAAAGTGTACATCGAAGGAGTGATCGGCGGAAATCCGTTTTGGGCCATTTTAAGTCGAATGAGCAATGTCCGTCCGTCCGTCTGTCTGTCTGTCTGCTGGCTGGTGCGCACGATAACTCTCGAAAGGAGCAACCGATTGACTTCAAATTTGGTAGGTGGTAATATTTTGTTCTATCTCCGGCTAAGTTCGAACATGGGCCATATCGGTCCACTCCTTCTAGTACCTCCCCCACAAATGGTTAAAATGTTGTGAAATATTGAATCTTTAATAACTGCTATACTACTTATTCGAAAATTCAGAAATTCCACACATAGTATTATTTTATTAGTCGCTATTAACTCGAGAGAAATGGGCGAAGTTGCTACGCCCCTTTTGGTACCTCCCACACAAATGCACCATTTTGCACCAAAAGTTAACAGCTTATAACATTAATACCAGTGAATAAAAATACATGGAATTTTGTACAGCGTAATGCTTTTATAGTGTCTATAGCCCCGTGAAAAGTTGACGTTATTGCAACGCCCCTTTTAGTACCATTTTGCACAAAAAGTTAAGAGTTTAAAGCGTGAGTACCAATGCACGAAAATGCAACAAAATTTTGCACAGTGTAACGCTTTTGAAGTGCCTACAGTCAAGTGAAAAATTGGCGTTAGTGCCACGCCTCTTTTGGTACCTCCCACACAAAGTTACCATTTTGCACCAAAAGTAAACAGCTTATAATATTAATACCAGTGAATAAAAATACTTGAAATTTTGTACAGTGTAATGCTTTTATAGTACCTATAGCCATATGATAAAATCTGCGTTATCACCACGCCCCTATTTGTATTGCTACAGATTTTCGGGTGTACCCCCAGACAATGAGAACAATGCAAAAGACAGCGTTCAGCTAAATTTGTTGATCTCATTAAAATACTAGTATTCTTTTGTTTGCTCTAGACTACTTTTATTGGAAGACGTTTCATCTCCCATGTTCACCGTTTTGGTATTTCATTGTGTAAGTTTTTCTCACAGTTTTCGTGGTTTTGTTTGAATAACATTAGAAATGAATGAAGCTTTTATCGAGCAGAACTGCAAAAATACAGGATAATTGCTTTAAGGATGGAGAATTTGCTCATACAAGTCAAATGGATATCCTTGTGGTATATATTTTACAGAGTGTACTTAGCCATCGAGAAAGAGAGAGAGAGAGAGTGAGTTTGTGTGTGTATTCAAATTAAATAGGGAATTACTTTAATATGTATTCTCATGAACTCTTAATATGGGTCGTTTTGTTTGGAATTTCGTGCAATAGTGTCACATCTCAAAATAGGAAATTTCACTTGAGGGTGAGATAAATGTTCTATGTAACAACTAAGAAAATGTCAGTTGGTTAAAACAACTAAGGCATATAATAGGGTACACCATGGGATAGATGCCAGAATGTTGAAAAAAGTTGTTATTCTTTGTCAGTCTATAGTAGGGATGTAACCAAAGTGACTTTAGCGAAAGCGAATATTGAAATATATTTCTTGCGAATGCGAAAGCGAATAGTAAGAAATGCATTTTTGCGAAAGCGAATGCGAATAATAGTTTGACTTGTTAGTACCAGCAAATTTAAGGAACTGAACCGATAATTTTCCAGGACGAAGGGACAAGGAGGTTTAACACTTTTAACAAATGGAAGCGAATACTGAAATGTTATTTTGCTAAAGCGAATAATCCAAAGATGGTTTTTGCGAATGCGAAAGCGAATGTTAAAATGATGCGAATAATTAATATTCGTTACATCCCTAGTCTATAGTCATTGGAAATGTTGTCCAAAATACAAAATTAGAAAACATTTACATGATTGCTGCAGAACTTATGTACGCTGAAAAACCAGTAAGGAAAGACAGAAAGTCTGGCGGGGCCGACTATATAATACCCTACACCTCCCTAACAATGCGAAAATGGGCATTGCGATAAGAATTTTGCAGTGTTCATACATGTAATAAGAAAACTCTCTCTGTCGAATTTCGTACTTCTCGAATATAAAATGCGGTTTTTACAAATCGGGTGAAACATATATATTGGTACTATGTACTATGTTTATATATTGGTACTATGTTTAAATCGGAAACGATTTTCTCTGAATTTAGCAGTGTTCACACATGTAATAAGAATACTCTCTCAATTGAATTTCGTACTGATTGGATATAAAATACGGTTTCTACAGCACGTACATGTCAAATCGGGTAAAACATATGTATGGGGAGTATATCTAAATCTAAACCGATTTCCCCCGAATTTGGCAGTGTTCATTCATGAATAAGACAACTCTCTCAGCCAAATTTCGCACTGATTTGATATAAAATACAGTTTCTACAGCGCTTACATGTCAAATCGGGGGTAACATATATATGGGGGCTGTATCTAAGTCTGAACCGATTTCGATCAATTTCAATAGCAAATAGCACATTGCTAAATTTCATCACAATCGGACCATAAATACGACCTGCACTTCGATTACAACTATACATCTACAGACGGACGGACGGACAGGAAGTGATTCCAAGTATCGGTATACTCGTAATAAACGATGGGTCTGTATTACAAACAACTGCACAACCTCATAATACCCTGGACCACAGTGTGGTGTAGGGTAGAAGGACCACAGTGTGGTGTAGGGTATAAAAACGCTTCTGTAGTATATATTTCCTAAATATATTCTGCCTGAAACATATATATTTTTAGGGTACACACCAAACTTGAGACGCACAGATATTATATCGCTCACTTACTTCAAGACTGTCATAACTCAAAATTAAGGTTGGTTTACAGAAATAGGAATTCTGCAAATATCCATAAATTAATCTCAACGAAATTTAGTTTATAAGTAAACAACAATATACATGACTTTTCCGTCGTTTTTAAATATCGTATTTTATGTTACTTATCTTTTTATACGGACTTATAGTTATACATCTTGAGAATTTTAAATTTTGAGTTATGACAGTCTTGAAGTAAGTGAGCGATAAGTTTAGAAGGATGTTGTTCTAAACAAAACTATGTTTCCATCCTTAGTAATATTTCTTATTTGCACTCAGGGAAAAGCTGCATCTTAAAAATGAGAACGTGTCATATTAATTCAATAGTTTTCAATATAACAGAAAAATTATATTGAAATACATTAAATCAATAATTTTCTCATAAACCTTCTTAAGCGAAGTTTAAGATGCCTACTGTGAAGAGTGAACTCTACTTCAAAAAGTATGTTGCCAAATAGTTGATGCAATGACGTCTTTATAGCGAAAATTGTATGCTTTTGACTGCAGAATACTAAAATATCACATCTAATATTACCTAAAATGCCTTTGATCCCGCTTAATGAAGTTACGAAATGTGTATTTTATACATAATTACTTTAAGGCATTTATTCAAAAAAAAACTAAAACATAGAAGAAATCAATTTTTTAATTTCAATAAAAAATAATTTCGATTTCGGACATTTTTAAGTAAAAATGATATTATATAGAAACTGAAGAAAACACTATATTAAAATTTACAGGATCAGTTCAGATTATATAGGACTACATTTCTAAATATATATTACATATATATGTTGGTGTTTTCCTGGTCCGGTAAGAAAATTAAAATTTAAGATTTTTAAGGCATTGGATGCACTTTTTATACCTTACCCCACACTGTGGTAAAGACTTTGTGCATTTGTTTGTAACACCCAAAAAGATAAAAGATAGGCCTATAGTTTATTATACCGATCGACATAGAATCACTTTTTGAGTCGATTTAGCCCTGTCTGTCTGTCCGTCTGTCCGTCCATGTACGTATTCTTGTGATCAAAGTACAGGTCGTAATTATAGTGCGATTTCAACGAAACTTTGCACATATCTTTCTTTTGGCCCAAGGACGACCCCTATTGAATTTGGTTAAAGTCGGTTCAGATTTACATACAGCTCCCATACATATATATCTCCGATTTGACATATATGCACTGTATTAGAAAACATTTTTGAACCGATTTGTACAAAAATTGACAGAGAGTACTATCGTGATACACTTAGAGACAATACAAAATTTGGGGGAAATCGGTTAAGATTTATATATAGCCCCCATATATATGTTACCCCCGATTTGACATGTGAGCGCTGTAGAAACTGTATTTTATATCCGCTTAGTACGAAATTCGGCAGAAAGAGGTTCCTTATTACGTGAAGGAATACTGCCAAATTCGGAGACAATCGGTTCAGATTTAGATATAGCCCCCATATATATGTTACCCCCGATTTGAAAATCCAGCGCTGTAGAAACTGTATTTTATATCCGATCACAGCGAAATTCGGCAGAAAGAGGTTTCTTATTACATGAAGGAATACTGCCAGAGAAAATCGGTTCAGATTTAGATATAGCCCCCATATATATGTTAGGCCCGATTTGACATCTAAGCGGTGTAGAGACTTATTTTATAACCGATCAGTACGAAATTCGACAGAAAGAGTTTTCTATTTTTCAGGGAAAATCGACACAGATTTATATATAACCTCCATATATATGTTCCTCCTGATTTGGTTACAAAGCGCTATAGAAGTTGTACTTAATTTCCGATCATTACAAAATTCTCCAGAAAGATGTTTCTCAATTTAGGAACGAATACGAGTATTGCTTAATTTAGCGATTATCGGTTCAGAATTAGATATATCCACATATATATGTTCTTACCCATTTACCAATTATTCTAAATTATTATCGCAATGACCCTTATCGCATTGTTTGGGAGGTGTAGGATATTATATAGTCGGCCCCGCCCGACTTTCTGCCTTTCTTTACTGGTTTCGGGTAGGTTTGTTCCGAATTTCTTTTCTCTTATCCAATATCTACAACTTTTATTCAGACACAAAAGAGATATACCATACGGTATACCGAGCAAAAAATATATAAAAAGTATACTCCTGCTTCCATGTTGACAACTATCATATTTGGTTGCGCCAACTACGAAAATGGTGGCTAAAATTATCTGTTGTAGTTGCCACAACCAACTGTTTTAAAAAATTGGTTGTTTTGACAAGTTGTCAGTCATATACTACCGACAATTAATTAAAAACCCGTTCTCATTAATTTTTATTTTATTTTATATTACAAATCCATCACTAATATTAGATGTATAGACACACATTTTAGTACAAAAACACAAAACTTGTATGCAAATATCGCTTAACCCTGTGCTTTCAATTTTATGATTGTTGCTTTTATTTTTTATTTATGTAAAACATGTTGCACAACATATTCTGCATTCCACACATTATTATCCACACGAGATTATTTGTGACAACATATACCACTCTTGAAC
Organism: Eudasyphora cyanicolor; assembly: GCA_963930755.1. Taxonomy (NCBI): domain Eukaryota; kingdom Metazoa; phylum Arthropoda; class Insecta; order Diptera; family Muscidae; genus Eudasyphora; species Eudasyphora cyanicolor. Next base: position 6,981,778 of record OZ005734.1, on the reverse strand, counting down.
AAAATGTTGAAGATTTATATATGTCGAGTAATTTTATTTTTTGTTTGTCATGTATTAGCAAAAGAACAGCAACCAATCTTTCGGTTGTATTTCCCAAAATACATTTAATTATTCTAAATTTGGGAAATGATTGGGATAACCAATAAACGATTATTTATTAATATTTTTTCAGTTGTAGTAACCAATTATTCGTTGCAATAATAATCTTTGGTCTATTGATACAATTTCTGTTGTCACGAATAAAACATTGGTTGTCACAACGAAAAATCGAGCATATGGTACTATAATGAAAATTTAAAATCGGTTACCACAACTAACCGAGTGTCAATGAAAAAAACAATCTTAATTCGATTGATACAACCATTTAGTTCCAAGCATTTTCATTTGATCGTATCCATGTTTTTATTGTTGTTTCAACCATTTATTTATAAATACAACCGACAGACGGTGTAGGCAATATACTTTTTGTTGCTAGTACTATTTTTTATTGTTACAATCGAATTCCAACCAATTATTTTCCTGGGTGTATTTGCTCATCCCAATATTTTTTTTATTTGGAATTAATATTTTCGAAACAAAGTTTTATTTGTATTTAAGCATTTTGGCAATGTATTAATACCTTAATTTAAAGACCAGTTTTCTGTTTTTCAGAAGTTCAATGTGGATTTTTTAGAAATTGTGTATGTTTGTAAAATTCAATTAAAATCTTATTATCTCCCGCAACTATAAATTGCATTGATGGATGCACCAAGAGTTATTGGAAGGATTGAATATTAATAAATTAAAAATTATTGCTGTAAAACAAAAGCTAATGCTCCTTATGAAATTTTTAACTATAAATTATAATTCGATATCCAGGAAAGATTAAAACAAATATTCTAAAAAATCAGCAATTTTTTAAATATAATTCGTAATTAAAATATATTTGGAAAAATTCTTAAACAATAACTTTGTTTATGTGTAAACACACATTTTATTTGTGAAATGTAGTTCGCAAATATATTTTGTTCTAATATATTAATATATGCGTCCCAAACTAAATTTCTTCATTTTCAAATAAAATTTATTTGTAAACAAATACATAATATTATAATAATAATTTGTTTCCAAATACATATATCTTCTTTCAATTCAAACATGTCAAAAATGGCGAGGTAGTTTCGAAGTTATTAGAGAATTACTATTTCACGAAATCGGAATTCTTGGTGAGGGAAGTACTAGAAGGAGTGGACCGACTAAGTAGACTTAGACTGGGATAAAAATAGTTATATTAACACGTACAAAATTTTAAATCAATCCGTTACTCCTTTCGATCGTTAACATCAGACAGACGGACAGCAGATGGACGACTCAGATAACTTAATATATCCTAAAGTGGATATCCGCAACACATATTTAGGATCTGAGGTCACTCCTTCGATGTGTTACACTTTTGGCCCGTACAAATGTTAGGACTATGCGAAACATAGTTTTCTTCCTCAGGAATCAGGTCAATCCTAGTTTAACCTGTCGATATAGGGTCAGTTTTGTTAGAGCACCTTAAAAATTTAAAATTTTATAATGCACCTGCATAAAAATTTGTGATAATATTTGTCAAAACAGTAACACCTCAAAAGACTCTATATATGTGTTTTTGCGGAAAGTCAGTTTCGGGTAATTTTAGTCGTTTGAGCTATGTCCGTCCTTCTGTTAATTGTATTTTTTAAGTGCCTACTATTCACTGAACAACTGGCGTAGGTACCAAACCATTTCTTTTACGGCATTCTGAAAGTGAGGGTCCACTATTCAAATTACGAGGGCGGTCACAAAGTTAGCCGACCTGGCATATAGATGGAACAAATTAGTCACCGATATGCAATACAATACTTTCATTTTACAACTAATATTAAAACCGAGCTAGATTCTACTTTAGGGGAGTCTGCTCTTTTGTTTACAAAAATTGGGTGACAGAGTTTTAACGGGGACGTGCGAGCTGCTAAGACGAACACTGCAGTGGTCGACGTACACGCCAGAAATGGTTAAAAAATTCACAAAATGTTATTGGATGACCGTCGGCTGAAGGTCTGTGAGCTAGTTGAAGTCATAGGCATTTCGTACATCGCATATGTGCGAAAGATGGGTGCCGCGTTTGCTCATATTCAAGACAATGTTCGAGTACCAGTTCACACATCCACTATCGTGATGGTCCAAATCAATGAATTAAAGTTTGAATTGCATCAACACTACTCTTATTTGCCAGATTTAGACCCATCGGATTATTTTTTGTTTCCAAACTAAAAAAATGGTTCGGCGATGAAAGATTTGTCAGCAATGAAGAGCAATGGAGGTTGCAGATGATGACTATTTTCAGGAGCTAGAGAGTTTTAACTCTAAAAAAGTTATCGAATCAATTGAAAATCGCTGGAAAAAGTGTATCGAGCTGAAAGGTGATTACGTTGAGAAATAGAGAAATGTTTTCCCCAATTTTTTTTTATATTTTCTTTGTTAGGTCGGCTAATTTTGGGACCGCCCTCGTACAAAGAGTTCAGTTTATGGAACTATTCATCTTTAACATAATATGTTACATTAATTATAAACATCAAATTATATTACATAAATTAAGGGGAATATGTTTACAATGAAAAACCCACAACATTGTTAGAAAATAAAACGGCAGATGGTAAAAGTAATCGCATTTCTTAATAAAACAGTGACCATATAGGATTGTACGAGGAGAACGAACATTTTCGTGAGATAGTTCATTTTGTCCTTAACAAGTGATATGTTTTGTTTGGAATAAAGACTAGATGTTGAATAGTTGTATGGCAAATGATGTAATATTTTCAAAATTTTATTTTGGCATATCTGCAATCGTTTTATATGACAATCTGCTGAGTTGAGCCACACTGGGGCGTCATAATTCAAATTATATACTGAACAAATTTATTGTTATTTCGTCAACCAAGTCAAACGATTTTTACACTATAAAATAATTTGATAGAAATTTCAAATTTCCAAAAGACTACTCCTAGTCGAAAAATTCACATACAAATTTCGATTAAATTTAATACAGTATATAAGGTTATTTTGGTTTGTTTCTTAGCATTTTTGATTGAATCCGAATATGTAATTTATGTACTCCAAATGTGGCTTGACCAATATCCTGCCTATGCCATTCTCATAAAAAGTCATAGATGAAAAAACAATTAAATTCTTTTTTGGCCCTATTCTTAAAATGGGAAAACTCTTTGTGATACCAAAAATCTCATATGATTTATGAGATAACCTCCAAAGTTAATGATTGCACAGTTAACATTGGGAAAAAAAAATAGATTCTGTTCGTAATTATATGTTCCGTGAAACAACCAAGCTGTGATCCCAGTAAGTACTTACCTCATGGCAATACCTGCGGCCACACTGACCACGATTATGGCCATCAACAGAGAAGCAGAGATTGCAATGATTGTCCAACAAATGGAACCGCACTGCCAGAGTTGAGCGGTGCTAACCAGAAGCCAATCATCGTAGCCCGGCCGTATTGAGTGGGTGATGTATGTCTTTAAGTGGATTTCGTGTTGCTCCAGTATCAGCAGGGGTCGCCATTTGAAGGCGGCTGTTGCTGTAGATCTCTCCGTGGGCATTGGCGTTGCACTGGCACTGTTTGTTGCTGATAAACTTTCCAAATACTTCCGGGAATTGTTGCTGTTGGCGCTGGAGGTGGCGTTGGCGTTAAAACTTTGTTGGTTTCCTTTATTGCTGCCGGTCGTGGCGGTGTTTGATGCGGCGGTGGCGGTGTTTGATGCGGCGGTGGCGGTGTCGAAGGCTGCATGACTAGTTAAAGCCCCCTTCCGCACCACATCGAGTACAATGAAATCGTATTTTGGCACATGTTCTGATTCATTAATTAAGGGCTTAGCGGAAGTTTCCGTGGCTGATGCTGTCGCTCGGTTTGTGTTGGCTGACGGCACTATATTGGCAATTAGAAAATCGTAAAAGTTGAAAAAATCGATGAAACTGCGAAGTTTCTCTATTAAATGTTGTTGATGGGCCACAACATGAGTGTGGCAGAGGTCCTCCAAGGCTCTGGAAATACTTTCATTTGTCGCTTCCCCCAAGATGTCCAGGCATTGTTGATAGTTTAAGCAAATTTCATTTAAATCACGCCGGGATACATTCACAAATGGACAGTGTGTCAGCCATTCATTTAACGATTGTAATTTGTTTCGTATGACATTAGCCATAGTGTCAGTGTGAGTTTCACTTTCGCTATCTGCTGTTGTTTCCGTTTTAGACATTTCAAACATTTCGGCCTCTCGCAAATGGAGTACTTTTGTCACCGATTTGTCCAAATGAATGGGCCAATCACTGGCCTGTTGTTCCTCGCTGTGTGGCACTGGTCCGGCTGCTCCCTTCCGCTGTCGCTGTTGCCGAAAATTCTGCACCAAATCAATGCCATTGTCATCGAAGGCCACGTTAAGGAAATGGCGATAGTTGTCACTCAACACGGTTAGCAACAGCAGATTGGACATTAGGGCCGAGTCGGCATTAATGCGTGTCAGATATTTGTAGAAGCGATTCTCGGCATTAAATGATGTCGCCACAATGTCAATGAGCAACACCTTGGTGTGCATTAAGGACTCCAAACGGCTCAAAAGCCTTAATGTACTATCGTCGTTCATGGCAGCCGTAATGATAATTGCTACAAAGGCACACAGAGAGAGAGAGAGAGAAATAGACATACAGCCGACAATGTTATTACGTTAAAACACACACATACACATACATGCAGACAAGGAATAAAAATAGATTGTAGGAGAACAGGACATTTAACGAGTAGAAAGAGTGACGGGTGAGGAAAATGGAATTTACATATGACAACATATGTAACCAACCATTCGCCACACATACACACACGGGCTCGTACTCTCCCGCTCTCTGGGCGGGAAATGCATGTTTGGGTGTACTTACCTTTGCCAAAGTCGTCCTCGGCATGCAGGTCACGTATGTCATCTTCTCCAATTTCAATTTTGTACGGGATATGCATGTTGGCAGCTATAGCCATTGGTAATGCCCAATTTTCATCTGTAACGATCGGAAGCAGAAAATAAGACTTGGTGACTTTTACTTTCAACTGCGGCTGTTGGTTGGCATGAATGTGGGGAGGGGTGAAAACAATCACAGATAATGAAAAGTAGAGAAATGTTTGTGTATGGACGATGGGTTTAGCGAGTATGCTTACGAATATTAGGGTGGAATGGTGTGGTAAATTGTTTACATTGAAAACAAGTAAGAACATCTCAATTGCGTAAATTGACGACTGAAGCAGTGCTGACAGAATTGGCGATATTTATTATGATCGAACATATCGATATCTCCATTCTAACCAATGCTAAGTGGAAAAGGGTAGTTTGTCAGGAGAGGCGATCAAAGTTTGATGATTTTTTTAAATTTGTGTGGAATTCCCTTATAATGCAAATGGAATGACCTGTGCTGTTTTGTGAACAACTTTTGATTGGGTTGACGGATAAACGCCATATTTTGACTTAGCATGTTTGACTCAAGTTAAACGGAGCAACTTGTCCCTGCGACTTTTTTGAATTCTGTTTTGAAATCCCTACGTAAAATCATGCTCGTTTAGACGGTGAGCCTTTGTTTAAGCAACCAGGGGACAAATTTATGTTTTTTATTCCATTACTAACATTCATTTTATTGAAAACGTTTTTGGTATTCAGTCACTCATAAGAGAAAATTACCATTTGTCGCTTATATTTTCATTTCGAGCAACTTGTTCTACCCCGGAAGCTTCTCTACACCTTTCGTCTATAAACGTTGCAAGCCTCGTGTCGCAGGGACAAGTCGCACCGTGTAAATTGGGTCTTTGAGAACGGAGGTAATGATATAACAGGGGCGATTTGTGGCCCTGAAATTAGTTTTGTAGTAACTTACTTCGTTGATTCAATGAATGTTTCAAAGTTTATCACATTCGCATAAACTTAAAGAAAACTTTTCTTTATTTATAAAAAAAATATTTATTTTTGAGAGAAGAACTTTTACTGAAAAACGATGAAACATTTTCCCTTGTAGAAACAAGATTGAAAATCTCAGTCGAGTACGCCGACTGAAGTATAGATGGCGGCAATAGGTTGAAAAAACATATGTTTTAAGTTTTCTGATCCACTCAAAATTAAACTATGGGTCAGAATATTTAATATCGACATATGTAGTTCATTTTTGGCTAAAATGTTTATAAACAGTTACCCAGCAAAAAAAGAGCATCCAAAGAAGCAATAAAAATCCCCAACTTATGATCCGGAAGTTGTTCTAATTTGGATTTTCACCAATGAATTTAACAAGGGGTTGTCGCGCCGGGGAAGTACTTCTTTGTCACCACTTTTGCACAACTCTTTTAAAGCACTGTAAGATTTGCTTTTTAGGTGTTGTATTTATTTGATGAATGTATGTCGTTCTTATTAACATCTTTGGGTCCAGAGATTTCATATTTTAAAGGAATACAAATGTTGACATAGGGAAGGGAACGTATAAATAATATACTATTGGCCAAAGAGATCAACGATCATATATATGTATGTATGTTTAGGACATTTGAAGATGTCTGTAAACTGTATGGTGTAGATGGCTCTTGAAAAGTGTGACCCCATAGTGTAATTAACATTCTCACAAAAAAAAGTTTTCCGTAGCCCCGCTTCAGAGAGTAGTAAAGTACCACAGTGTGGTACAGTATGTATGATATGGTATATTTAATTACCACAATTTCTTTTAAAATTATTTAATTATAACCTACACCACACTGTGGTAAAATTTATTATGATTTTATGCATTTGTTTCTAACACCAAAAATGAGAAGAGATATATAGAACCATCGTTTATTATACCGATCGACTTAGAATCACTTTCTGAACCGATTTAGCTATTTCAGCTTGTGCATGCGTTCTTGTAATCTATGTGCAGGTCACAAATATAGTCCGATTTCAAAAAAATTTTGTACATATCTTTATTTCGGGACAAGACAATTCGTATTGAAATTGAAAGACAATCCGTATTTCTTTCTTCTACGGCGAACGATCAAAAATCTCTTAACTACTTGAATATCAGTTTAGAACCAGATATCGTAATATATATGAATGTACCTTCGATTTAGCTTATACCCTCTATAGAAGATATAATTTCCTTTCGATGTTCATGAAATTTGGTAAAGAGTGTCTTATTTTAACAGTTAATGTCTGTGTGAACAATATCGGTTCAAATTTACATATAGCCCCACATACTTGCATGGATGTGTACCTTCCGATTTAGCATCTAAGCTCCATAGAAGTCATATTTTAGTCAAATGTACTATATTTTGCACAAAGGATTTTTTAATCCGAGAATAAACGGTCACTAGCAAGGTTGGAAAAGTGTGTTTTCATGTTTTACATCAGAGCATTATTAAATTTGGCAGAGATTAGTTTATAGAATCACGAAAACTGCGAAATTTGATAAAAAAAATGGATACCCTTCAGATAAAGGCCAAATTTAAATACAGACCCATATAGAATTTTGCATCTAAAATAGGTGTCAAACACGATTTACAAAAATCAAAACAGCAACAAGAGAACAACTACAAAGGTTAAATAGATGAATACAGTACGTTCTGTCTAATACAATGTGAGTTACGCCTTTTGTTCTCTATCAAAAACGAGCACTTGATGTTACGTCTTTTTTCTTCAATAAAATCGTGATTTTTTGACGAAAAACGAATTTTCATTTTTTGAGGGTTACGCTCTTAGGCATTTCTGGTGACGCCATATTAACATTTTTGGAAAGTATAAAGTGTTGTTAATAAATTCAGTTTTTATCGCAATCCAATGTACTACAATTCCAAAATTTAACATATTTCGAAGAAAATCAGCACACTTTGAAATGACTTTATGTTATTTTAATCGGCTATGAAAAAGTCGACTTGTAGGTCCGATTTATCGACCTAGTCGACTGAAACGAAATTTAATTGATGAAAAAGTCGACTAGCTTCCAGAACCATTCACTAATTCTGATATAGCCGCCATATAAATATATATTTCTTCCCTTTAGCACTATAGACGCAGTATTTTACATATATATCATAGCCCTCATACATATGTTCCTTCCGATCTGGACTTTTATCACTTCACAAGATTCATTTTACATCCAATCGTTTTAAAATTATGCATTCTTGGGTTAATAATTTATATTCCGAAATTACATTTTGGTTAGTTATTTAGAAGAACTTCATTAAATGCCGAAAAAATGCTCATACTTATGAATTGGAAGTACTTATAATGTTATTCTTTTGGAAGTACTTCTTTTATTTTTTGCTGGGTACAAATAGGTAAAATAAGATCTCGCTATAATTTTTTTTAAACAATGAAGGGCATTTTAAGTTCTTGAAAAATTAAAAATCAAGTAGGAAAGTTTCAGTCGGTAAACCAACTAAGTTATACCCTCACTTTGTGAGTAATGTAATATGGAATATTATACGAATTAATCTGTCAATTTATGTGTGAGAACAAATACACTTATTTTTCGCTGAACAGTAGATACTTTAAATACATTGCACTGTGCCGAATTATAAGCGTTTATCTGCAATGATATGTTAACAGTTATGAAATATTAAATTTTGGTATGATTTGCTCATTTTGTGTGGGATGTACAAAAAGGGGCGTGGGGATAACGCCCATTTTTCATAGGGCTATAAGTACTTTAAAAGCGTTACACTGTGCACAGTTTTGTAGTAGTTCCGTGAAATAGCACTCACGCTGTAAGCTGTTAACTTTTTGTACTAAATGGCACCTTTGTGTGGGAGGTACCAAAAGAGGCATTGGAAATTACGCCAATTTTTCACTGAACTGTAGGAACTTTAAAGTAATTATACTGTACAACATTTTACGTATTTGTATGCACAGGTATTAAAGTTATAAGCTGTTAACTTTTGGTGCAAACAAATCCATTTGTGTGGGAGGTACCAAAAGGGGCGTGTCAATAACCCCCCCACTTTTCCACTAGACTGTAGGCACTATAAAAACATTACACTGTACAAAATTTGAAGTGTTTTTGTTCACTGGTATAAAAGTTATATGATGTTAACTTTGGGTGGAAGATGGTCCATTTGTGTGGGAGGTACAAAAAGGGACTTGGCAAATTCGACAATTTTTCTCGTGGTGGTAGCGACTAGTGAAGTAATACTATGTGTGGAATTTAAAAAAAATCGAATAAGTAGTATAGAAGTTATTAGTCAATCAATATTTCATTAAATTTTAACCCTCTGTGGGGGATGTACTAAAGGGAGGCTAATATTGTAAGGGCCGATGTTGAATGTGAACCACACCTAAACGTCAAGTTTTTTCTGCATTTCATTTAACATTTCTCAATTTCAGACCATCTCAATTTGAACCATGGAAAGATACATAATCGAGCAACGCGTTAAAGTTATTCAGGCTTATTATGAAAATGGGCCTTCAAATCAAAATGCATATCGTGTACTTCGTGATTTTTTCGGTCAATTTAATTGTCCAAATGTGCGTACAATCGGGAAAATCGTGCAAAAATTTGAGCAAACCGGGTCTGTAGGAGATGTGAATACACCAGTGCATGCTCGTACAGCTCGTACTGCAGAAAATATTGCTGCTGTTCGCGATAGTGTGGCTGAAGAGCCGTCCGCCAGCCATCCAACTCGTCGTCGTGCCCAACAATTGCACCTCTAACGCTCGTCGTGGATGAACATTATGCATAAAGACTTGTATTTACACGCTTACAAGGTGCAACTAACGCCTCTTGAGCATTCCAAACGTCGTCAATAGTCAAGAAATGGCAACAGTGGATGATTCATTTTTGGAGAAAATCATTTTCAGTGGATTCGTCAATAAGCAGAATTGCCGTATTTGGGCGAATGATAATCCAAGAGTGATTGTTGATAAACCAATGCACCCACAAACAGTGACTGTTTGGTGCGGTTTATGGGCTGGCGGCATTACCGGGACGTATTTTTTTCCAAAATAAGGCCGGTCAGGCATTTACTGTGAATGGTGTTCGCAATCGTGAGATGTTAACGAACATTTTATGGCCCGAATTGGAAGATATGGATATGGACAGCACACGAAACAATGGCTCTTTTGCGCAACAAATTCAATGGCCGTGTAATCTCACGTCTTGGCGATGTGATTTGACACCGTTGGACTTCTTTCTTTTGGGTTATTTGAAAGAAAAAGTGTACGTCGATAAGCCAGCAACAATTCAAGAGTTAAAGGATGAGATAATTCGGCACATTAACGGCATAGAACCTCAATTATGCTCCGCGTCATTGACCATCGAATGGAGGTGTGCCGCCGAGGTGGTGGCGGCCATTTGGCCGATATTTTGTTTAATACATAATTGAACCATACCAATATTATCATAATAAATGGAAATGACAATAATTTCCTAAACGAGGGTTGCTATATATATGGATGGCGCCAGGCACACAAAGTGTTGCCTGGTGTCATCTGACATTTACATTGGAAAGTTTGAAATTTTTTAGCATTAACCTATTCAGAACGTTTTGACGCACGATCATAAAAAAATGGAATTAACTCGTGAACATTTTCGTGCGATCATTTTTCACAACTTTCGACGTGGATTATCACGACAAGAGTGCATCGATGAACTTAAATCTTTGTATGGCGATGAAGCACCATCCTATAGCACTGTAAAAAACTGGTTTAATGAATTCAATCGTGGCCGACGCTCGCTCAAAGACAAAGGTCGTGAAGGTCGTCCAAAAACGGCCGTTGTGCCAGAGAACATTGATGCCGTGCGTTAACTGATAATGCAATATCGTCATGTGACATACAGTGAGATAGAGGCATCCTTGGGCATTTCTTCCACCAGCATACATTCGATATTGCATGAACACTTGGCCGTAAAAAAGGGTTGTTCTCGTTGGATTGGTGCAAAGAAATTTTGAAAAAATACGATCGCGGTGAACGATCAAAAGACGTTTATAAGATCGTCACAGGAGACGAATCTTGAATCTATGCGTATGAACCCGAAACAAAACAGCAATCGACCGTGTGGGCCTTCGAAGACGAGCGAAATCCAACGAAAGTTGTTCGTGGAAGAAGCACTTCGAAGCAAATGGTCGGCTGTTTTTTCGGCAAAACTGGTCATGTGGCGACTGTTCCGCTTGAGCAACGCTGAGTGGTACACCACAATTTGTTTACCTGAAGCCTTCGGAGAAACTCGAAAAACGAACAAGAGAAGACGAATCTTTGTGCACCATGACACTGCGAGCTCTCACACATCGGCTCAAACCAGCGCCTTTTTGACCGGCCAAAACGTCGAATTGATGGGTCATCCGCCGTACAGCCCTGACATGACACCCAATGACCTCTTTTTATTCCCGCACATGAAGAAAAAAATGCGTGGTCAACGATTTTCGTCGCCAGAAGATGCTGTTGAAGCGTTCAAAAAACATGTTTTGGAGGTGTCTCAATAGGAGCGGAAAAGTGCTTAGACAATTGTCATGCTGGAGAATACTTTGAAAAACAATAAAATCATTTTTGATGATAAATATTCGCATTTTCATTATTAGGCCAGAAATATATATAGCAGCCCTCGTATAATGAGTTTTTGGGTTTCACGAAATTTGTAATTGAGCCGATTTCTGGAAATTTTGCGTTGTTTTAAAGAAAAAACAATGTGTAAAAAAAACTTTTCTGCGAACTCAATATGTGTAAAAGTTATGGATGAAATACTAAAACTGGTCTGGACATTTTTGACTTTTTTTTCTGCACGTACATACGCTGTTGTCCGCATCACAAACGAAAGCTTGTTTTGTTTACTGAATATCGGTTATATCTTGAGCCGCCAGTGAGCTAGAGCGACATTACATAACCACTAAAATGCATTTTTTTTCTTGCAAATATCGGATACCTTCTCGCGCTGATAGAACCGAATTTATTCACGATTTGAGTGCGTAATTTTACACGAAAGATGCTGTGTAAATTCTCACCTTATGTTGGGATATTCACATGAGATACCTGCCGAAAACAAATTTGCTCGAATCTGATAGCGAAGGTAAGTAACACACTTAGCTTAGAAATGATGACTACAAAATTGTAGCAGAAATCAAGACGGCTTTTTCAATTATATAACCAATAACGCAGAAACAGTTCAGCTGCTTACAACTGATCCCATTCACTGAAATGCATACAAGGTTCGAAATTTATTGAATGTCAGATCGTCATTACCAATTTCTACTTAAAATTTAATGTCTGGCAAGAAAGATGGTATTTCGGTATTAGCAGACCGAAGAAAGGAAATCATGAAAAAATATTACTTCACTGCAATTTGAAAGAACTTCACGCAAAATTGTGTCTAAATTTACAAAGTTAAGACCATTCCATGGCGTATCCGTTGGATGTAGCTGCAACCATAATGTTTGTATCTGCAAAATGCAGCAGAATCTAAAATTGAAACTTCAATGATTAAACAATAAAAATGTTCCAAATCTGCAAGTTAATGCAAAAACATTGGGATTTATTTATTTTGTTACACTCAGAGTACATTACCATGGAGAAATGTGAGGAAAACTTTTAAAGGTTTAAAAATGCCCCCTTTTGAAACTTTTTAAATTTGCAAAAAAACATTGGGTTATAGATATTTTGAGCAGATCTGATAACTATAATATATATGCCATATCGGAGCCATTGGATATAGTAATCAAATCGAGTAATCAAATTTATAGTTCATGGTTAAAAAACACTGGTTGCAAGGAATTCATATGTGCAGAAAAAAATACGTCAAAAATTGCCAAACCAGTCTAAGTAAAAAACCGAAGGTGGAGCAATTTTTTTTGTACAAAGCTTTTTTTGAAAAAAAAATTACAAAATTAAAATTATTTGTACTACAAAAGATGGCGCGTTGTCAAAATCGGTTCAGTCGTTCGAGAGCAATTGCAAATATCGTGAAACCCAAAGATACAATTATAAAAAATACCCGCCTAAATACAATTAGAAAGAAGCTGCTCATCTTCAACACGTAGTGTTAATGAATTCTAAATAATAACATAAAATATTTGATGTTCAACAAAAAAAAATACTATGCTTACTGAAATGTAGTAAAGTCTTTCTAATCGTCCAACTAATCTCAGAATCCACGCCATCTACCCGGCGATTGGTGTAGAGACAACTGTGTCGATCTGGCAACCCTTACCAGTCACATGGGTGGTGAAAATGGTGAATTTAAGTCTCGCTTAAAGCTTTGGGTGTGTGACTTGTACGTTTTCTACGTAGGTATATATTTCCCATATGCAAATTTCTTTGTAGATTGGTATATATACAAGTGATGATCGCCACAACTACAAACTCACACTGTGTGTCATGTATAAGACCCTCTGATGATATCCCCGCACAGGATTGAAATACGTATAAGGGTATGTGTTTACATGGCTTTCAGAACGCAGTGTCTTATCTTTTCCAATACACCACAAAAACCTCTCTTTCGAAAGGAAGAGTTGATCGAAAAAACTGAACAATTCGAATGTGAAAACATATTCAATAAATAAATCTAATGAAAAAAAATTTTTTTTATTTTAAAATTAGTTTTCATTAAAATTTAAAAAAAAGAAATGGGAATAAAATTCTAACGAGATCTTATTTTACCTATTTGTAGCTGTTTATAAACATTTTAGCCAAAAATGAAGTACACAGTTCGATATTAAATATTGCGACAGGGAATTTGTATACATAGCTCCATCGGATCATTGTTTGTTTCCAAACTTGAAAAAATGGTTCGACGGAAAAAGATTTTTCAGCAATGAAGAGGAGGAGGTTGCGGTTGAGCTAGACAGTTCTTACTATAAACCGGGTATCGAAGGTATTAAAATCATTGAAGAAAGCGTATCGAGCTAAGAACAGATTATGTGGAGAAATAAAGGAAACATTTCCCAAATTTGTTGTGTTTACATTGTTACAGATCGTCTAAGTTTGGGACTGTCCTAGTATGTACTACCTACCCGAATCATCCGTAATTTCACACATAGTAATAGTTATGACGTGAATATTTATCAAAGTATTACAACGGATTTTATATACTCGTATGTTGTCGTGTACGAAACGGTGAACCACCCTTATGTCTCACAAAAGTGAGCAACGTAATGTGCGTAAATTTAAATGATATCATCGGCTTAAGGAAGCCTATGCCTATGGCAATGTACCATAAGCCTTTGTACGAGTGGATGAGGGAATTTTCAATTATTTTAGACAATCGAATTTGAATACCCCAATAACTGGAAATTGACAATTTACCGATACCGATATTACGCAATTATTTAACTCCATAAAACACTTTGATTTTTTTAATTTGTGTTCATGAAAAGATATCAGAAATGGATTACAGTACTTTGGACTTCAGCTCTACTCCACTGAGAGACAACCCATTTGAACTTGATTGCATTCCTCCTTAGTTTAATATCGTTAAACTGTGTTCTCCTCTCCAAAGAAATTTGGCAACGCTATTGTAACGAAAACATGCCTATTATGTAATACACAAATGTCTGTGTGGACACAAATACTTGGATAATTAGTCCATTACTATGACAGTGGTTAGTACAAACCATTGCTTACATGAATACGAGTTATGATTGGAATACAAATATTAGCATTTGTATTGTGCTAAACATTTGGCTGTAAAACGTACGAGGGGAGTGCAAAAAGTAATCAGGTTAGAAGACTTGGTTTAAAATTGCATGGGAAATAATCGAAGGAGTTACATAAGACCCTAAGAAAGTTCTGCGGATATCCGTTTTGGGTCATTTTAAGTCGAATGAGCAATGTCCGTCCGCCCGTCTGTCTGTCTGCTGGCTGATGCGCACGATATCTTTAGAAAGTACTAACCGATTGACTTTAAATTTGGTATGTGGTAATATTTTCTTTTATCTCGGCTAAGTTCGAAGATAGGTCATATTGGTACACTCCCTCTAGTACCTCCCCCACAAAGAGTTAACATTTAGTGATATATTGATTATTTAATAACTTCCCACACAAATGGACCATTTTGTACCAAAAGTTACCAGCTTATAACATTAATACAAGGGCATACAAATACTTGAAATTTTGTACAGTGTAATGCTTTTATAGTACCTAGAGTCCAGAGAAAAACGGGCGTTATTGGCCCGCCTCTTTTGGTACCTCAGTGCATATAAATATTTGAAATTTCGTATGGTGCAATGCTTTTATTGGCACGACCCTTTTGGTACCTCCTACACAAATGGACCATTTAAAACCAAAAGTTAACAGTTAATAATAATATAATTAAAATAAAAAATTAACATACTCGTATATTTAAATTTAATAATATTTTTTGGGAATGAAGGCGAGGGGAATCATAAGTCGGTTTACCCGACTGAACTTTCTTACTTGAAATAAAACACATTTAATTTGATGTTATGGCCAATAATTTAGCTTTATTATAAAGATAAAACTGCCACAAAACTACATGGGCCGGAGAAAACCACAGAAAACCAAAAAGATCACATTGCATTAAGTAGGACCTGGCGCAGAAGCCTCTTCGACGAATGATCCATGCGCAGAGCTGACTGCTCTTCGGACCACCATCGCGTTATCGGTAGTGTGCGCCTAAAAGTTGAGGCTATCCGCAAACCAAAATCTGTCAAACGAAAGTATAACGTCAGAAAACTACAAAACCAGCAAACCATCCATAAGTTTTTTGAGGAACCGCAAGAAGGTTTAACAACGCAGCGCAACGCCTCAGTGATGCAATGGCAAAACACCAAAAACAGCTTTATTAACGCTGCCAGAATTCATATTGGAATTACTAGATCACAAAGGGCTCAATGGATGTCCGATGATACATGGAAAGTTATTCTAGAGAGAAAGAATATTAAAGCAAAACAGAACATAACTAGGACTCGCGGAAAAAGAAAACAATGGGAGAAGAATGTACGCGCTATGACAAGTTAGTCATAGAGAGCCTTCGAGGAGCACAGATCCAAAGACTTATACGCAATCATGAAAAAACTCACCGGCAACAACTTCTCAAACATTAAGCCTCTTAAGAACAGCGATGGAGTTCTGTGCACAGCTGGAAATATGGAAACAGCACTACTCAAGTATGTTATCTAATCCCACAGTTAACCCCGTAAACATTTGCTCATGTCCAACCCACAGCTTAAGACAGGACATATCCATAGAACATCCAGACATCACAGAAATCTTAAATGCTATCAATGCTCTGAAACACAACAGTATTTCTTCAGAGATGTCCTACCCTATGGTTGTGAGTTCTAGAATATAAAATCACGCAATGCCAACGCTATCCAGTTGTTCATCAATCACTGTCTTCGAAGGATATTAAAAATATTTTGGCCAAACACCATATCAAACACCAACCTATGGCAACAGTCTACCCAAGGCGGACTCCCCAGTAGGTAAGTTGGTAGAGTGCTCGCCTATGAGTTTGGGGGTTGTGGGTTCGATTCCCACCAAAGGCTCTTGTCTGTCGCTGCAAAATCTAGCCTCATGGTCTTTGTAACGCGGCTTTTCCCTGGGCCGTAAAATTAAAACATAAATTTACTTTGTATTGTAATTCATATAAATAAATAAATCTAACCAACGACCAATTCACATAGATATTCTCGATCGCAAATGGCGCTGGATTGGTCGCACTCTTCTAAGACCACAAGGAGACAAAGCAAAAACTGCCATAGACTGGAATCCACATGGTAAAAGGCGCAAAGTTGGTCACCCACTGCACATTTAGAGGCGATAAATTGAATAGTATTGCCAGATTGAAAACCACACGTCTAAAAAAAAACACCCGTTATATAATATTTGTGGATGTCAAATATCATATATGAGTATTTAGAGTGTACCCTAAACATTTCCATATTTCAAGCAGAATATGTTTGGGACAATGTACTACAGAAGCGATTTTTTCAGCGTGTATTTCAACTCTACAATGCAATACTAGAATTTTCTACAAACTTCGATTATGTTTCAAATTTAATTATTTAAAAATCTGTTATCATTGTATGTGCGTCTCTTTGTGCAAAGCAACAGATTGCCATTTTAATAAATTTATACATAGAATTCATATATAAAATGTCGAATTTTCAGCTGAGTTTTGAATCATGTGCCAAAATCGAAGGTTTTTTTCATATTTGTTTCACTAGAGAGAGTCTAGACTGGTTATCTTCCTAACGCCACTCGTACTTTCAATATCGAATGCCAATCCTTGGATTCGTTTAATAGTTATTGGGGTCGTTTATAAGGGAACATAAATATCAATATGATCGCTTTGCAGTAAAAGTGTTAAATCATTTTCCGGCAATGGTGGTGCACAATAGTATTTAAATGTAAATTATGACATGACATGTTTAAGAGAGATATTCCAGGCATTTGCCACAACTATTTGTGCACAATTTTGTAGGAATTCCCGCAATTCATTTAAAATTTAAAGCTTGAGTGGCTATTATCACACCCCATTCACAGTTCCCCTTAACTCGTTCGCATTGCATTGGCTGTCCTTTCTTTTGCCTGGATTTGTGTTCTGCAAAAATGTGTCTGGTCATGGTGAAGCGGACAGACGGACGGATGAACGGTCAGACAGAAACACAATTCCTTGTTACATGGATGTGCAGCAAGGACACCAGAATACTCGTTTGTGAACGCATACAAATCATAATAAAATAATGTTATGGGTTGTGGAGTCATTACCATCATAAATGTGTCACCGAGGCATTGTAAATCATTCCACCCTCGTTTCTTCGACTTCGTTTGTATGTGTGTGAATGGTTGTTTGTGTGAGGTACTCGTATCTACATAGTTATACCTATTCTTACAAAACAACAAAGTGTTTGTGTGTCGTTTCACTTTGGTTTGTCTGCCGTCCCCGCAACACATTTATATTGTACACATTTCCGCTTGTTATGCAGGATAACGGAGTTCTCCGGTATTAAATTATAGCTTTAATTAGTTTAAACACTTGCAACTTTTTATTACATTTGCTTAATGTCGAGTCACAAGGCAAATAGTACAGCAGAGCCTCACAAAGCTCTAACTAATTGGGGGGGAAATAAGTTCACTGTAACTTTGTACGGCCAAGATATGCGAGTATTATTTCTAAACATTGTCATAATGTATAGCATCCTTTCCCAGAATATACTTATTAAATTCTTACATGCCTGAATAATGAAAATATTTTAAAGAGCAATTGGAACTATTCCAGATAAACATGTTTGAAAATAAATTTTACAATAAATGCTACTGCATATCTGATGTTATTTTAAAGATATACAGCACCTTCCGCAATTTACAAACAATTATCTTATTATAAATAAACATACAATTTTGTGTGCACCTAAAGTTCATTTATAATTGTTTATAATACTACACGGATCAAGGTATATACATAAATACATTAGAGTGGCGTCAAAAAAAGTTCGTGCTTTTTAAAGCTTAAAGCTAAAGGGCAATTTTTGGTTTAAATAACCTCTAAAAATCAGGTTTTCCCTTAATAAAATTGTCAAAAACAACTCGCCTCCGACTCCCAGAATCGAATTTTAAAATCATTCGACTCCGAGTCCAGCTCCGACTCCGGCAGTTAAATAACATAAATGTCTGAACTTATATTTCTACAAAACGTGAGTTCATGAAAATAAGATAGAGCTTTGTCAAAAAAAAACACTAACATGTTGGTAGTCAATACCAGTAATTAAATAAAATTGTATTATTTATTTATCGACGCTTGACTTGCAATTTGCAACTAATCAGACATCTTTCAACATGGAATCATGATAAAATGTTCATCAATCACTGCCTCTGTTTTAATATACCGCAATTTTTGAAAATAACGTTTGCTTCAGGCCGCCACTTTATTCGTTAGTTATTCGTTGTTTTTTTTGCAGATTTGTAAAAAATAAATATAAAAATACCGTTCTACTCAGAATCACTAACTGTCCGTCTGTCCATCTCAAGTTGTTCGTTAAGCACAGGTCGAAATTTCACTAAATTTGGCAATAAGAACTTTTTCACACTAGGGAGGAAACCTATTGGAATTAGCGAAAATCGGTTCAGATCGATACAAACGTTTCTTTAGATTTGGCCTTGTAATGCTATGGAAGCTGTATTTCACACTTAATCAGTTTGAAATGTAATAGGGTAGAATTTATTTATCCAAGAACGCTATTGTCGGATTTTAACAAATTCTGTCTAGATTTAGATTTATAAGGTAATTATCTCATATTTATATGGCCTTTCCTTACTTGTTTTCTACCTGCTCAAGAATAGTAGAATATAAAAAATACTTATTTTGTCAGCTAAATATAACACTATGCAACAAAAATTTTTTTTTGTGTCTCAGACCAAAAAAATTTTTTTGTGTAGATTGTGGCATACTGTTAAAATCACAAATAAAATCAAAACCAAACATTTTTTATGTATAATTTTTTTTTATTTTTTTATTAAAAATACTATTATCGTCGAAGGTACCCTTAGTATTTGCACTATATTTTTTGGAGTATATGCCCGATCAGGTCGACTTATTCGCTAAATTGAAGCTATTAATGTGGGCTACCAATGTTAGAAATATCGCTTTCACTTAGAAACAGTGGTTTAGTAACAGTCATTAAACAAATTGGAAATAGTAGATTAAAAAATATTACTGGGACGAAAAAACATAAAAATAGAAAATATCGACAAAAAATATTTTATTTTCAAGAATGCCGCGTACTACTTACTGTATTGCGTACAACTAATTTTACTACATGTATATACGACTGGGATGTCCATGCCCCTAAAAGACGTAACTGAATGGAAACCTCATAAATAAAAAAACAGAAATATTGTTGAATGACCCTCTACCTGGGCGGATCTTATCCAATATAGCTCTCACATTGCATATAATGTTTTAATGTCTGACATCCTCATAAAATAAAATGCAAGTGCAATGTTTCTTATATGACTCTCTCATACATATATGGCGAATTCAATATAAGCAAAAACATCAATTAAAAACGGAAAAATATGAAACAAGATTTTTTTGAATTTCCCTAACATTTACAAAATGGCCTATAACTTTTACACCTATACATAGATTTTTTCAAATAGACAGTGTTTTTTCGCTAGGATTCTGGCTTTTTAAAAATGTGATAAAATATTCTTTCGACTTTTTTCTATTTTTATCCCCTCACCTTAGAGACGAGGGTATATATCATTTGCTACGACCCAAAAGTGTAACACATCGAAGGAGTGACCTTAGACCCTAAGTATGTTCGGCGGATATCCGTTTTGGGTCATTTTAAGTAGAATGAGCAATGTCCGTCCGTCCGTCTATCTGTGTGTCTGTCTGCTGGCTGGTGCGCACGATAACTCTCGAAAGAAGTAACCGATTGACTTCAAATTTGGTATGTGGTAATATTTTCTTCTATCTCCGGCTAAGTTCGAAGATGGACCATATTGGTCCACTCCTTTTAGTACCACCCCCACAAAGGGATAACATTTAGTGAAATATTGATTATTTAATAACTTCTATACTACTTATTTGAATCCTCTGAAATTCTACACAAAGTATTAGTTTATTAGTCACTATTACCTCGATAAAAATGGGCGAAGTAGCCACGCCTCTTTTGGTACCTCCCATACAAATGGACAATTTTGAACCAAAAGTTAATAGCTTATAACTTTATTACCAGTACATACAAAGACTTGAAATTTTGCACAGTGTACCTACAATACAGTGAGTAAAGGGCATTATTGCCAAGCTCCTGTTGGTACCTCCCACACAAATGGACCATTTTGTACCAAAAGTTACAAGCTTATAACTTTAATACCAGTGCATACAAATACTTGAAATTTCGTACAATGCAATGCTTTTATAGTACCTACAGTCAAGAGAAAAATGTGCGTTATTGGCCCGCCCCTTTTGGTACCTCCCACACAAATGAATCTTTTTGTACCAAAAGTTAACAGCTTATAACTTTAATACCAGTGTATATAAATACTTGAAATTTTGTACAGTGTAATGCTTTTATAGTACCTAGAGTCGAGAGCAATTGACCACTAGACATTCAAATCCGTACCATTGTTTACAGGGCGACGTGACTCCCTTAAAAAAATTGCAATATAAAGTCACATTTTTCTCAATTTTAGTGCAATTTTTTACAAAATCGGAAATATATTCTACATTTTAGGTCTGATTTTCTCTTTCTATGGCTCTTTATAGAACAGCTGATCTCTAGATTTAATTTTTACATAAAATTAATTGAAATTAAAAATAAGTAAGAAGGTTTCATTCGGGAAAACCCACTAAGGTATACCCTCACTTTCTGAGTAATGTAATATGCAATATTGCACGAATTAGTCTGTAAATTTGTGTAGGAGGTACCAGAGAGGGTTCATTAAATACACTTATTTTTCGCTGAAAAATGCATTGCACAGTGCCGAAACAAGCGTTTATGTGCACTAGTATAAGAATATTATGATTTCCTTGAAAAAAAACACACTTATTGTTAAGAAAATTTAAAATTTTTTATTTAATGTGCAGTACAATCGATACAATTAAGTTCTAAATAAAACGTCATTTAAATGAACTCCACGACTTCTTCTGCAGCAACGAATTCGATGAACCCAATTTTCGAGCACTTTTTCCACTAAATCTAGTCGTACGTCATGAATGGCACGTTCAATATTGACTTGTAAAGCTTGAAGAGAGTCTGGTTTATTTCGAAAGTCCAATGATTTCAAACAATCCCACAAGAAATAGTCTAATGATGTTTAAATACACATCTTCTTGGAGGCCATTCAATATCACAATTTCTTGAAATAATCGAATCACCAAACTTTTCTCGCAACAATTCAATTGTTGTGGCACGTAAAATATTTCTTTTGCCTTAACTGTGTGTGGCACGTAGCCACAATCGGTCAATGGCAAAAAGATAGCTCTTAACGAGAGCTAAAATATTGCTCATGGGTGTCAAGGTCGTAGGTCGACGGAAAAGTGTTTTTTTTGGATTTAAAAAAATGGACTTAGCATCATTTTCAAATGTGAACGGAAAGTTTATTTTTGCCTTAGCTCCTTAACGGTACGTCGGATCGGGAATGGGTCAATGGCAAAAAGATAGCTCATAACGAGAGCTTGCTCATGGGTATCAATGTCGTAGGTCGACTGGAAAGTGTTTTTTTGGATTTAAATAAAAATGGACTTAGCGCACCAAAAGTTGCAATTGGAGAACGATTATTCGATAATAAAACTGAATAATTTGTAAACGTTGTTCTTGCGTGTATCTCTCCATGATGAAATTGTAAACACTACTGAATACAATGAAAAACAAATGACAAATCATGACATATTACAAATGGCCGAAACTTCACTTCAAAATCATATCATCCCTATTGGAAAACCCGTTATATTAACGCTTTGGGCTATTTAATTTTGGTGTAATTTGACCAGTTTGTGTGGGAGGTTCAAAAAGGAGCGGGTGGTAACGCTCATTTTTCACAGGACTATTGGTACTTTAAAAGCGCCAAACTGTGCACAATTTTTTATGCACTGGTATTAATGATATAAGCTGCTAACTTTTTTTACAAAATGGTCCCTTTTTGTGGGAGGCAAATAAAGGGGCGGGCCACTTCACCCATTTTGCTGAAGTTAATAACGACAAATAAACTATTACTATGTGTGGAATTACTGAGGTTTCGAATAAGTAGTATAGAAGTTACTAGATATTTAATATTTCACAAAGTGTTAAACCTCTGCAAGGGAGGTACTAGAAGGTGTGGCCAATATGGCCCATTTTCGAACTTAGCCTAAGATAGAAAAAATATATTCCGGTACAAAATTTGAAGTCGATCCGTAATCCGTAAAGAGAGTTATCGTGCGCTCCAAAGAGACGGACAGACGGACGGACATTGCTCAAATGATTTAAATTGCCCAAAACGGATTTCCGCCGAACGTACTTAGGGTCTTAAGTCACTCCTTCGATGTGTTACACTTTTTGTCCGTAGCAAATGATATATACTCTCGTTACACAAAAGTGAGGGTATAAAAATATATCTATACAATAGGTAACACTATGCTACAAAAAATTTTTCTTGTGTCCGACAACTAAAAACTTTTCTTGTGTAAATTGAGGCATACTATTTTATGAAACCAAAACGGCAATGCTTTTTTTTAATGTAAATTTTCATGGAAGATACCTTTGTATTTGAAAGTATGAGCCCGGCAGGGCCGTGATACCATTTAAATGAAAGAAAATTATGATTGCAGCAAATGCTGGGAATATCTCTTTCACGTGGAAATATTGGTTTAGTAACTGTCGTTAAAACAATTGGAAAAAAAATATTCTATAAAAATATATATATAATAATAACTAGCAGCCTAAAGAAGAAATCAATGCACCTTTGATATATGTAGATAAATTATGACCCATATTGTAAAAGTAAGGTAAATTAAAATAATAAACATTTTTCATATTTTTTATTTTGCCCATTTTGTTTGCGAGGTACCAAAAGGGGTGTGGCAACAACGCCCTTTTTTATATACTATGGGTACTGTGAGTTTGTATGTGCAGATGTTGAAGTTATAAGCCGTTAACTTTTTGTGTAAAGTGGTCCATTCGTATGGGAGGTACCAAAAGGGGCGTGGTAATAACGCCCACTTCTATTTTTTGTGTTCAGGACACCTTATTACACCAGAAAATGTTATGCACAGAACTTCGATAACAAATTTGTTGCATAGTGTAATTGAGAAAAAAGGACTGTTTGACCAAAATGTCAAATTTGCAGCCTGTTTCTCTATGTCGAACGAAAGCGATGCGAACGAAAAAAAGGTGATTTTAGACCTACTAAAAGGTATCAGAACGACAAAGCGAAAGCAAACATATTGGCTGATGTCAGTTTATAGGTCTAAAGTCAGCTGTTTTTCGTTCGCATCGCTGTCGTTCGACATAGAGAAACAGGCTGTTGAACACCCTCCAACTGGGACAGCCCTTCACCGATCTCGTTGAAGTTTCGTGTCGTAAGTACCACCCAATAGGACTCAACATGGTGCATGTTTAATCCCGATCCAAAGACATTGGTTTCAAAAGTTGACTCACTTGACATGAAATCCCCTATACGTATATACAAAATCGGGATATATGTATATATAATACATATCGGGATATGTATATATGTGTACCTGAATCGATTTTTTGCTTGCAAATACGCAGTTCTAGTTTTTACGTGTTTGATCTCTCTCAGTTCTATTCATTTTGTGGAACCACATTTATAGGTTTATACTCGCACATAGGTATAAATTAATTTAAAATTCTGCTAAAATGTTTTGCAAATTTATTTATCTTCGCATCGAAACGAGCAAAGCAAAGTTAAAACAACATTTCGCGAAATCATAATCGGTTCATGTTTTCATTTGGCTATATTAAGTGTAAATACATGTAATGTCACACTTACATCGATGTGAACAGACACACATACATGTACATATATGCACAGAGGAAGACGAGCTAAATTGAATGGTTAATATATATGTTAAGGAGCAAATTGCATTTGTGCCCACAACACATGTACATACATACTCGTACATAGATAATACAGCAGCTGTGTTAAGTGTATGTGCACACATATCCTTACATATCCTTGAGAAAGCGTTGAAAGGTAATTTCGCTATTAAACCTGAAGGCATCTCAAAATAATGAAAGGCGAGTGGTTGGTAACCATGTATTTCTTCTAAGGAGAATAATGTCACAGATTGCAAGAAGGCAGGGATACTATGCTCCGACTGTTCCGCCCTGCTCCGCTCTGCTCATCGCTAAGATGCTGAGCTCTTTCTTCAGAGATAGTTAGTAGTAGCTCGAGGAGTATTTTTTATTCAATGTGATAGTAGATCCTTTCCTTGTGAGGATTTTAAGCTTGTTTTGGCGTGTCTGTGTGTGTGTGTGGTTGTATAAAACTCTTAACAAACTCAATTAGTGTGCAATAAGTATGTATAAATTATAGGGTTGTATGTAAATTATATTAGGGTTGTATGGTTTTTTTTAAGTGTAATTGTTCGAGAATGCAAAGTAAACAACTGGAATGATGTGTATTATTTTCTTTGCCTTTTCCCCAAAACAGCACTTTTCTAAAACATTTGGAAATTTTCAAATTAGATTTAAGTTACATAACAGGGACTATATCATTTCGTCAACATTTTTTTCAGAAACGAAATCACCATAAGACAGTTTCAGTTGAAGACGTTTTAGAGAAAACCTCGCTTTTCGAGAAATATAAAATGAAATTTGTTTTGTAGGCGTTAGTCCAGTCTTTGCCAGACTGTAGTTATTACAAAAGTAATCTAAAATACTGAATCTAGGTACGACGATTGGAAGAGAAGTTTGGTGGGAGGTGCCAGACATAAATATTGCATTACACCACTGTTAAATTTCTCAGTTTTGTAGTTACCAAAACTGTAACTACTTGTCAATTTACTCACCGAACTGTATACTTGAACTTGCAAAATCATTGCGCCTTACCTAAGTTCGACAACTTATGTGCACTGGTGTTAACATTATGCGCTGTTCATTTTGTGACTTTAAAGACAATTTTTTTCCAGTTGATAGTGACGATAAAACTATTGTTTTGTGTGAAATTACAGAAGTTCAAAAATGTCTACACTTTGTGGGAGCGTTAGAAGAAGGGGCTATCCAATGTGGTCCATCTTCAAGGTTTTATCAAGTTTGGAAAAAGTGAAACGATATAAAAAAGATAATCAATAGTTGACTTAAATGTCTCGAAGCTGATTTGCTTTGCTCACTCCTTTCATATGTTATACAGGGTTTTCCAATAAGAGTGATATGATTTCTTTGAAAAAAATAACACACTTATCTTAAGGAAATTCGAAAGTTTTTTATTTAATGTGAAGTACAATCGATACAATGAAGTTCTAAATAAAACGTCATTCAAATGGCCTCCACGACTTCTTCTTCAGGAACGAATTCGATGAACCCAATTTTCGAGCACTTTTTCCACTAAATCAAATCGTATGTCATGAATTGCACGTTCAAAATTGACTTGTAAAGCTTGAAGAGAGTCTGGTTTAGCCACAATCGGTTGATGAGAAAAAGATAGCTCTTAACGAGAGCTAAAATATTGATTATGGGTGTCAGGGTCGTAGGTCGACTTGAAAATGTTTTTTTTTGGATTTAAAAAAAATGGACTTAGCATCATTTTCAACGGTACGTCGGATCGGGAATCGGTCAATGGCAAAAAGATAGCTCTTAACGAGAGCTAAAATATTGTTCATGGCTGTCAAGGTCGTAGGTCGAATGGAAAGTATTTTTTTTTGAATTAAAAAAATGGACTTAGCGCACGAAAAGTTGCAATTGGAGAAGATTATTATCCCCTCGCCTTACAGATATATACCCTCATATCATTTGCTACGAGCCAAAAGTGTAACAAATCGAAGGAGTGACCTAAGACCCTAAGTATGTTCGGCAGAAATCCGTTTAGGGTCATTTTAAGTCATTTAAGCTATGCCCGTCCGTCCGTCCGTTTGTCTGTCTGTCAGTGTGTCTGTCTGCTGACTGGTGCGCACGATAACTCTCGAAAGAAGTAACCGATTGACTTCAAATTTGATATGCCGTAATAATTTTCTCTACATCCGGCTAAGTTCGAAGATGGGCCATATTTGTCAACTCCTTCTAGTACCTCCACCACAAAGGGTTAACTTTTAGTGAAATATTGAATCTTTAATACCTTGTATACTACTTACTCGAATCTTCTGAAATTTCAAACATAGAATTAGTTTGCTAGTCGCTAACACGCCAAGGAATAAAGGGCGAAGTGGCCACTCTCTTTTTGGTACCTCCCACACGAATGGACCATTTTGCAGCAAAAGTTACCAGCTTATAACTTTAATATCAGTGCAAACAACTACTTGAAATTTTGTGCAGTGTAATGATTTTATAGTACCTATAGTCTATAGAAAAGTGGCCGTTATTGGCACACCCCGTTTGGTACCCCCACACATATGGACCATTTTACACCAAAAGTTAACAGCTTACAACTTTAATACCAGTACATACTTTGAAATTATTAAATGCAATTTAAATTGATAATAATTTACTTAAAACAAAAAAATAAATAAATTTACTAATATTTTTTTGGGACTCAAGGTGAGGGGAGTCATAAGTCGGTTTACCCGACTGAACTTTCTTACTTGTTATATTATTTTTATTATGTTATCGTAAAGTGTAAGCAGTTATGAAAAAATGAGACCATTTTTTGGTCGATGCTTAATTAATTAATTAAATTATCTAATTTATCAAAGGTACCGACATTACCTCATCCATAAATTTCCAAAATAAAATACCAATGTATTTTAGCATCTACGCTACTTAACCAAAGATTCGTTGTTATTGAATTGATAAATTAGCTACAACTTTTTTAATAAAGCATCGATTTTCTAAGAAATAGTCTCAATTTATTCATAACTGATCATACTTTACGATTATATAATAAAAATAACATAATTACGATGCTTTTATAGCACTTTTATTTAAAAGGTACCAATAACGCCCATTTTTCGCTGGATTCTAGGTACTATAAAAGCATTACACTGTACAAAATTTCAAGTATTTCTATGCACTGGTATGAAACTTATAAGCTGGTACCTTTTGGTACAAAATGGTCCATTTGTGTGGAAGATACCAATAGGAGCGTGGCAACAACGCCCGTTTTCCCTGTGTTGTAGGTACTATCAAACCATGACACTGTACAAAATTTCTGGTCTTTGTATGCACTGGTAATAAAGTTATAATCTGGTAAATTTTGGTACAAAATGGCCCATTTGTGTGGGAGGTCAAAAAAGGAGCGTGGCAATAATGTCCATATTTCACTGTATTGTGGGTAATATTTAACCATTACACTGTACAACAGTTCAGGTCTTTGTAAGCACTGGTAATATAGTTATATGCTGGTAATTTTTGGTACAAAATGGCCAAAAGGAGCGTGGCAATAATGCACATTTTTCACTGCATTGTAGGTACTATTAAGCCATTACACTGTATAAAATTTCAGGTCTTTGTATGCACTGATAATAAAGTTATAAACTATAAACTTTTGGTTTAAAATTGTCCATTTGTGTGGGAGGTACTAAAAGGGGAGTGGCATCTTCGCCAATTTTTCTCTAGGTAATAGTGACTAATAAATTAATACTATGTGTGGAATTTCAGAGGATTCAAATAAGCAGTATATAAGTTATTAAATAATCAAGATTTCGCGTTTGTGGGGGAGGTACTAGAAGGAGTGGACCAATATGGCCCATATTCGAACTTAGCCGGAGATAGAAGAAAATATTACCACATACCAAATTTGAAGTCAATTGGTTAATCCCGTCCAGGGGTTATCGTGCGCACCAGCCAGCAGACAGACAGACAGCAGACGGACGGACATTGCTCATTCGACTTAAAATGACCAAAAACGGATATCCGCCGAACATACTTAGGGTCTTAGGACGCTCCTTCGTAACAAATGATATATACCCTCCTTTCTAAAGTGAGGGGAAAATTACGCGTTTTTCGATGATTTTATGGCACTTTCATTTAAAAATTATAGCAATTTTCTCACAAAATGTGTGGAATTTCAGAAGATTCTAATAAGTAGTATAACAGTTATTAAAGACTCAATATTTCATAACATTTTAAGCCTTTTTGGGAAGGTACTAGAAGGAGTGGACCAATATGACCCATCTTAGAACTGAGCCGGATATAGAAAAAAAATAATTCCACATACCGAATTTGAAGTCAATCGGTTACTCCTTTCGAGAGTTATCGTGCGCACCAGCCAGCAGACAAACAGACAAACAGACGGACGGACATTGCTCATTCGACTTAAAATGACCCAAAACGGATTTCCGACGTACATACTTATGGTCTTAGGTCACTCCTTCGATGTACCTTCGTCACACTAAAGAGAGGTTATAAAAAATGACGATTTTCCTCCGTGTACGTACAAAATAATAATCCCAGAAAAGTTAGACTCCTCTTTATGTATTGTACCCGTGCGTTGGCGTGAAAATTCACATCACGACTTATCAATACACCAAACAGGCATTTCATGTACATACTTTACTGACATACGAATGAGATGGTGCTTCTACTTGTGCTTGAATACGTGTGGGTGACCATATGTCCGGTACACAGTGGAGACATTTGCAAAAAGTGGTACTTGATCGGTACTTTCCTAACCAATATGATATTACGCAATGCAATACATACACCGAAACTATTTCCTAATCGCAAAACTTTAATACATTTTATTCATACACGGGGGAAATCACCATGTTTGATGTGTTTGAATTGAAAAAAAGTATATTTGGACACAAAATTTTTAAATATTTATTATAATATTTATATCATAGAAATGTTGTTTGGATCGCATATATTAATATATTTGCGAACTGACTTTCACAAATGAAATATGTGTTTACATACAAACAAAGTTATTGTTTAAGAAGTTTCCCAATTATATTTTATTTAAAAAAGATTTGTAAAAATTGGCTGACTTTCGAATTTTTGTTGAACCAAGATTTCGTGTTTTACTTTACAGTTAAAAATGTCATAAAGAGCATTACATTTGGTTTTACAGCGCTAATTTTAATTTATAATTTTCCCTTAACAATAAATGTTTTTTTCCAAAGAAATCATATCTCTCTTTTTGGAAAACCCTGTATATAATAAATCGACTAAAGTTTGTGAAAATTTGAAGAATTTGGTACTTGGAAAGGGCGCCCGAATAGTGGACACAAAAGTTGTCTAAAATACGGAATATTAAAAAATATATGATTGTTATAGGAGTTATAGGAAGTTATGTTAGAATGAATCTTGCAATGTGGGGGTACTAGAAGGGGCTTGACGAATACGCCTGTTTTGCAATGAACAGTAGACACTGCTATGTACTGAAGTTTGAGTGTTAATATGCACTGATATTAATGTTATGAACTATTAAATTCTGGTATTATTTGATCCATTCCGTGCTGGAGGTCCCAAAAGGGGGTTGATAATAATGTACAATTTTTACCGGACTGTAGACTACACTACACACAAATTCAAGTATTTATATGCACTGGTGTTAAATTTAAGAGCACATAAATTTTGTCCGAAATGGGCCCTTTGTGTGGTAGGTACCAAGAGGGGCGGGCTTATAGAGAATTGGGATACATAGTATAGATTAATTATTATATAATCAATATTTCACTACATTTTAACCCTTTGTGATTCAAGTACTAGAAGGAAGGTCTAATAGGGCTCATCTTAGATTGAGATAGAAAAGAATATTAGCTCGTGCCAAATTTGAAGTAAATCCGTTACTCATTTCGAGAGTTATCGTGCGCACCAGCCACAGACAGACAAACGGACAGACGGACGAACGACAGACGAATTGCTCAAATGACTTTAAATGTCCTAAAACGGATTTCCTTCAAACATACTTGGGGTCTTCGGTCACTCTTTCGATGTGTTATACATTTTGTCCGTAGCTGATGATTTTGTGTGTATAACCTCCTCCAATAAAGTGAGGGTATAATCATAAATGTTTATTTTTTTTAAACAGTTATGCGCTTCATAGATCACAACTTTTAAAAATTGCTAATCCATAGTACAATTCCCTCACTGTGCCTCTGATTGTCCGTTCTTCCAATGACGAGTATAAAAGTTTCTGCTGTTCTTTCATTACTAGGTTTCCTGCTGCTGAAGCTGTTGTTGCTGCTGTTCTTCCTCGAATTGTTTTTGTGCTAAGAAAATCCCGGGGAAAACACTAGCATCAAAGTTAATTACTACTACTGCTGGAGCCGTCCGCGGCTATACAACACTAATCAGATTTGTAAAGTAATCAGTTGCCATGGCAGCTCTGAAGGCATTGTTGAGTGCCACCACTTTGAGTCTTGTGAAATGTTGCATTAGGAGGTCCTTTCAACACGAACTGTGTAAGCAAATATATTTAGTGCAATAGTGCTGAAACAAATGTCAACACTAAATAAATTTCAATTTAATTCAAAGACTTGCCTATGACTTTGTCCCGGAACGAAATGATTATGCAGCACTTTAATGAACATTAAACAGCGAAATCGTTGATGAGATGCTTGGCAAAGACTGTTTGTCCGTTTGATTAGATTTTAATGGTACCTGGACTACTTACCTAAGCCTGGGAAAATGGAAGCAACTATTTCTCTTACCGGAGAATTTTATAGGAATTTATACTAATTTTGAAATGTTTATTTATAGAGTTGCCTTTAAAGATCAGGAAACTCAGAAAATGTCCCCGTTCAAATGAAGTCTTTAAATACACTGGTAATAAAGTTATAAGCTATTAACTTTTGGTTCAAAATTGTCCATTTATGTGGGAGGTACCAAAAGGGGCGTGCCAACTTCGCCCATTTTTCTCGAGGTGATAGCGACTAATAAACTAATACTATGTGTGAAATTTCAGCAGATGCGAATAAGTAGTATAGAAGTTATTAATATTTTTTCTGGGTAATATTGACTAATAAACTAATACTATGTGTAGAATTTCAGAGGATTCAAATAAGTAGTCTAGAAGTTATTAAATAATCAATATTTCACTAAATGTTAACCCTTTATGGGGAAGGTACTAGAAGGAGTGGACCAATATGGCCCATCTTCGAACTTAGCCGGAGGTAGGAGAAAATATTACCACATACCAAATTTGAAGTCAATCGGTTATTCCTTTCGAGAAATATCGTGCGCACCAGCCAGCAGACAGACACACAGACAGACGGACATTGCTCATTCGACTTAAAATGACCAAAAACGGATATCCGCCAAACATACTTAGGGTCTTAGGTCACTCCTTCAATGTGTTACACTTTTGGCCCGTAGCAAATGATATATATCCTCGTATCACTAAAGTGAGTGTATAACAAGTAAGAAAGTTTCAGTCGGGTAAACCGACTAAGGTATACCCTCACTTTGTGAGTAATGTAATATTGAATATTACTGGAATTATTCTGTCAGTTTGTGTGGGAGGTACCAGAAGGGGTTTATCAAATACACCTTATTTTTGCTGAACATTAGATACTTTAAATTCATTGCACTGTGCCGACTTATAAGCATTTATGTGCACTGGTATAAGCGTTATGAGACATTAAATTGTGGTATGATTTGGGCATTTTGTGTGGGAGGTACAAAGAGGGGCGTGGCAATAACGCCCATTTTTCACAGGGCTATAGACACTATAAAAGCATTACACTGTACAAAATTTCAAGTATTTTTATACACTGTTATTAATGTTATAAGCTGTTAACTTTTGGTGCAAAATGGTGCATTTGTGTGGGAGGTACCAAAAGGGACGTGGCGACTTTGCCCATTTTTCTCGAGTTGATAACGACTAATAAGCTAATACTATGTGTGGAATTTCAAAAGATTCGAATAAGTAGTATAGCAGTTATTAAAGAATCAATATTTCACAACATTTTAACCCTTTGTGGGGGAGGTACTAGAAGGAGTGGACCAATATGGCCCATCTTCGAACTTAGCCGGAGATAGAAAAAAATATTACCACATACCAAATTTGAGGTCAATCGGTTACTCCTTTCGAGAGTTATCGTGCGCACCAGCCAGCAGACAGACAGACAGACAGACAGACAGACAGACGGACGGACATTGCTCATTCGACTTAAAATGACCCAAAACGGATTTCCTCCGAACATACTTGGGGTCTTAGGTCACTCCTTCGACGTGTTACACTTTTTTCCGTAGCAAATGATATATACCCTCGTCACACTAAAGTGAGGGTATAAAAAGACATAAGTTGCAATAAGATTTGTTTTAAAGCACTAATTTTTTATTTCTACTTATTCCATGTTATAGATTGTTGTCAACCCATCAAGCAATGTATTATTATGCAAGATTATATGATTTCAATTACAAAGGAATTTTACGAACATTTAAAATTTCTGAAAAAAAGTAACTTTGAATTACTGAAAAATACTAAACATTTAAGGTATTGACGTCTTTTGTGAATATTTAAATGAAAATAAATATTTGTTTCGTAAATAATAGGCCCAAACAGCGAATTTTTCAGCGTGTAATGCACAGTACAGCACATGATTTTGGGACTCAATTCTGAGACTCGGACGTGAAAGTAGGCCTAGAAATAAGAACCTCTGCATCATTCCTTTGATTATGTTGGCTCAATTAATAATTTAATGGTCATACGATTTTTTTGGCTCAAGGTAGATTTTTAGTACCTTTTCCATATTTTAACATGGTTATAACTCGGTATACCGTACGGAATATCTCTTTTGTGTCTGAAGCAAAGTTGTAGATATTGAATAGGAGAACAAAATTTAAATCATACCTAACCGAAAAAAGTGCATCCAGTGCCTTAAAAATCGAAAAGATAAATAAGATGAAATAGGAAGTTTAAAAAGGGTGGAAAAAACCGAAAAGTGACTGTTTACTTATAAACTAAATTTAGTTGAGATTAATTTATGAATATTTCTATAAAATTCGCATTTCTGTAATACAACCTCAAATAATTTCAATTTTGAGTTATAACAGTCTTAAAGTAAGTGAGCGATATGTTTCTCTAGTGACAAATGTACTCGAATTATATGTATTGTTCTTGAATATCTTTGGAATTTATAGTAAAGTAACTCATTGCACACCACACAGATGGACGGACAGAGACATTGTCTGACGTGCCACAAAGTCGTCGATATCTACAAATGCATCTCGTTAAGTGCACTCTGATGTAACCTAATTGGCTAATAAAGAAGTTAAACTGAATGGAAATCTGTCTGCCAAAAGTTCAATGGCTTTTGGACGGGAAGACGACGGTTTAGGAGTAGGGTGTTTACAAAACGCTTCCATCACCAACCAGTTCACATACACCCACCATAAAACCACAGCGATAATATTTTTGAACGAAAGCAAAATAACATGACATCACCAATACGACCGACGCACAGTACTACGTTCCATAGACAAAAATTCAAATTGGAAGTTCCTGTCGTAGATAGTATATCGTCATCAGAAACGAAAAAGGGTCTATCATCATATTTGAAAATTTACAGGAGAATCAAAAAACTAAATATAATGAAAAGTGCTGTCGTTAGAAAAACGGGGTTTTCAGGATAATATCTAAACATAATGATGCATATATAAAATCACACAAATATGATTTATAACTTTTTTGTGAAAATTGTGTGAACTAGGATTTTTTTAACTATGAAAAAAGAAATAATATGTTGTTAGACCCTTTGCATTTCGTTAATAAATTCGCCATATTACGCCGCTACAAATTTGTCAGGATCGGTGTTTTGATGCAGTGTACCGAAATCCACCAAAAACTGATGGTGGATATAATGAAAAGTGCTGTCGTTAGAAAAACGGGGTTTTCAGGATAATATCTAAACATAGTGATGCATATATAAAATCACACAAATATGATTTATAACTTTTTTGTGAAAATTGTGTGAACTAGGATTTTTTTAACTATGAAAAAAGAAATAATATGTTGTTAGACCCTTTGAATTTCGTTAATAAATTCGCCATTTTTAATATTACGCCGCTAAAAATTTGTCAGGATCGGTGTTTTTAAGCAGTGTACCGAAATCCACCAAAAACTGAATTTCCATTTTTCTTGTAGTTACACCCTTTTTCTTTTCTTATAACGATATATTGTTGGAAAGCTTAATAGTATGTTAGCAAAAATATGGAAAATACTACTTGATTTAAAGCGTTTTATAGTCCCCAGGAGACCGTACAATATGATGTTATTTTACTCCAAAATAGGGAATGATTAATATAAGTTTTTGTAGTAAATGAATAAAATAAATAAATATTTAAAGTCATCTGGGCTATGTCTGTCTGTCCGCCAGTCTGTATATCGTCTATATTAGGCCAAGTTCTACACGGGGCAAAATCGCCTTTTTTGATATGTTTGAATCGAAAGAAAATATATTTGGAACACAAATTTTTAAATATTATATATTTCTTAGCAAATAAATTTTATTTGAAAATCAATAAAATATATTTGGAACGCATATATTAATATATTACAACAAATTATATTTGCAAACTAAATTTCTCAAATAAAATATGTGTTTAAATACAAATAAAATTATTATTTAGGAATTTTTCCAAATATATTTTATTTAAAAAATATTTCCAAAACTTTTGCTGAGTTTTTGATATTTCGGTTTCAATTTTTCTTGGGTTTCGAATTGTACCTCCCAGTTATGATACCATATGCAGCATTACCTTCTGTTTTAAATCAATCATTTCAAATTTCTGAGTATTCCAAGTCATCATTAGTTGTCAATCCTCTAAGTACTTTATATTGATCCATGTTTATATGATTTCAATTATTATTTTTTACGAACATTAACAATTTCTAAAAATTTTACTTTGAATTACTGAAAAATTTGACACAATTTATGTATTTTATGAATACTTAAATGCAAATAAATATTTGTTCCGGAAATAAAGGTCCCAAATAAAAACATATTGGAATGTAAACAAATACTTGTTTAGAACAACATCTTCCCAATTACACAATTTTTGTGTGTACCAAATATTACATACTTAGAGTCTACCCCAAACATATATATGTTTCAAGCCGAATATGTTTGGGACAATATACTACAGAAGCTATTTTTTTTCAGCGTGTAATATGCGCCACACTTCTCCATTTCATCTGGTACCTGTCCCACAAAGAATGATTTTTTAAGGGCTTCCGGATTTAATTTAAAAAAGAAAAAATACAATTTAGAGAAATGTGTAAAATATTTATTTGAGTCGATAGAACGGTCCATATAATTAAATGTTTAAAGATGATTTCATCAAATGGTTCATACGTTGGGTCCAATTTTGCCATACTCTCTCCAACATACCGGCAATATTGGCTTCCAGTGCGTCAACCTTTGCGTGTCCCTTTAGACATGAGCCTCACAAAAAACAATCTAAAGGCGTAAAATCGTACGATCTGACATAAACTGTTCACCGAAATCAAAATTCTATAGACATTTTAAAAAAATATATAAAATTCAATACTCTGCAAGCGTTGTTCATTTGCAAAAGTTGATTCATTATAAATTTGTAATATGTCATGATCTGTCATTTGTTTTCCATTGTATTCAGTAGTGTTTACAATTTCACTTTCCAGTCGACCTACGACCTTGACATCCATGAGCAATATTTTAGCTCTTATTAAGAGCTATCTTTTTGCCATCGACCGACTCCGATCTGACGTACCGTTAAGGAGCGAGAGTAAAATAAACTTTCCGTTCACATTTGAAAATGATGCTAAGTCCATTTTTTTAAAATCAAAAAAAAAAAAACACTTTCCAGTCGACTTACGACCTTGACACTCATGAGCAACATTTTAGCTCTCGTTAAGACCTATCTTCTTGCCATTGGCCGATTGTGGCTACGTGCCACACAGCAAATGAAACAATTGAATTGTTGCGAGAAAAGTTTGGAGATTCGATTATTTCAAGAAATTGTGATATTGAAGATGTGATTTACCACATTATACTATTTCTTGTGGGTTTATTTGAAGTCATTGATCTTTCGAAATAAACCAGACTCTCTTCAAGCTTTACAGATCAATATTGAACGTGCCATACGACTTGACATACGACTTGATTTAGTGGAAAAAGTTGTCGAAAATTGGGTTCATCGAATTCATTCCTCTAGGAGAAGTCGTGGAGGACATTTGAATGACGTTTTATTTAGAACTTAATTGTATTGATTCTTATTCACATTAAATAAAAAACTTTTGAATTTCCTTAACAATAAGTGTGTTTTTTTTCAAAGAAATCATATCGCTGTTATTGGAAAACCCTGTACATTATCTAGATAAGGACGTAGGATTTTTTCATATTGCATTGTTTTTATTGTAACAATTTTCAAACAATTTTGTAGACAAAATTGTAATCCTTTTCGATAAATCCAAAATCTCTATCTACTGTTATTATAAGCGAAAAGTAGTTACTTATAAATAAACTCATCGTAATGTGTGTCCGGCCCTGGATCTCGAAAATGGCAGAGACGGAAGGTGCCTTTAGTATTTGAAGTATATTTTTTCAACAAAATTGTTTTTGGAAAAAAATCGCGTATGTAGTATATTGTCCCAAACATATTCGGCTTGAAACATATATATCTTTAGGGTACACTCTAAATATATATTATTTGGTGCACACAAATATTATATATTTGGGGAGATGTTGTTTTAGACAAATCTTTGTTTACATCCCAATATGTATTATTTTGGAATATTTTTTCCGAAACAAATATTTATTTTCATTTTATTATTCAGAAAATACCTAAATTGTGATAAATTTTTCAGTAATTCAAAGTTAATATTTTTAAGAAATTATTTATGTCGTAAAAATAATAATTGAAATCATATAATCTTGGATCGAAATATATTACTTGGATTGACAACTAATGCTGGCTTGGAATACTCGGAAATTTTAAATGATTGATTTAAAACATAAGTTAATGTAATTCGAAAGTTAATTCGAAAAATTTGGAAATCTGTTTTAAATAAGTTATATTTGGAGAAATTCCTAAACAATAATTTTATTTGTATTCAAATACAAATTTTATTTGAGAAATTTAGTTTGCAAATATTATATGTTGTAACACATTAATATACGAGTTCCAAATATATTATATTGATTTTCAAATAAAATTTATTTGCTCAGAAATATATCATATTTAAAAATTTGTGTTCCAATTATATTTTCTTTCGATTCAAACATGTCAAAAAAGGCGATTTTGCCCCGTGTACCATCCCAATGAAGAAAGGGTCATCCCTAGTTGTTTGTAGACTCATATTTTATTTGTGAAAGACAGTTCGCAAATATATTTTGTTCTAATATATTAGTATATGAGTTCTAAGCTAAATGTATGGACTTTCAAATAAAATGTATTTGTAAACAAACATATATTTAATATATAAAAAATTTGTTTGCAAAAATATTTCCTTTCAATTCCTAGTGTAGCAACTGCAAATAAAGTAGTAGTGACAACTACAAACATTCAGTCGGCAACAAAAAGTTCGGCTGTCGAAACTTCCAGACCCATTTCGACAATTGTTTGGGAGGTATAATTTGATTTTGGAAGGTATGATTTGATTTCTTTGAATTTCAAATCAAATTTCGACCTTAAATTAAGTTTGTGCATCAATTCCATTCGGTTTTTTGTCGAGAGCGAAGCACTGTAGAACGACAGTCAGACAGGATACAGCTTCTACACAACAATAAAGCCAATAAAAGTGTTTGCCCGGGCACCGCCACTTCACCACTTATCTGCCATTCGCACCAGTGACTCCCCAAAATGACTGTTCACGAGACTTCTGTCGGGTGCTTCAATCGTTCCGCAAAGTGGCTTTTTGCCACTCTTAAACAATTCCCCAATTTTGCTTTGCTGTGCCTTCCAGATAAGATGAGACACCAGGCAACAAAAGCTCCCGCGAAATCCAATAAAGAAATTCAACGAGCCATACCGGTGTTGTGGATACAGTGGCTCGTTAAAGGTAGCCTTTATTTCGACGTCTTTAAATGTTTAAAAACATTTTTGAGTAAACTTTACTATTTATTAATGTTTAAGTTGAGAATAAATGGAGAAAATTAAAATAGACCATTTTCAACTGGATATTGTAATTTTATACTTTGGAATGCCATTTTGCTTAAATTAAAGAGAGAGAGTGGGATAAACAAATATATGTGTAAATATACACATGGCATTGTAATCGAATGTCTGTACAAACGTTTCCGGTGATTTATATTATGACTGTTTTAATTCCTACATTCTTTCATTTGCTGCCATTCATATTCGTTTGTATAAGTATGTGTATACGCATACATTCACGCACTCCTTCGGATCCATTACTTCTAAATATATATCGATGGCTTAATATAAAAAGGGCGTATCTTAATTTTGTTTTTCCACGAATAAAAACAAAACAAATCCTTTATTTGCAATTAAACCCCCCGAAAATTAAAAAAAAAACAGTTTTCAACCAGAATATACGAAAACGAAATCATGACAAAAATCAAGATACGCCCTTTTTATAGTAAGTCATCGATATGGGGCATTACATATGATCCAGAATAATGTAAAACAAGTAAGAAAGTTCAGACGGGTAAACCGACTTACGAATCCCCTCACCTTCCGTCCCAAAAATATTCTTAAATTTATAAATTTTTTATTTTTATTATACTATTATCAATTTAAATTGCATTTAATAACTTTAAAGTATGCACAGGTATTAAAGTTGTAAGCTGTTGTTAACTTTTGTTGCAAAATGCTCTATTTGTGTGGGATAACGAGTGCAAATAACGGCCATTTTTTACTGAACTCTGGGTACTATAAAAGCATTACAATGGACACAATTTGAAGTACTTGTATGAACTGATATTAAAGCTATATGCAGTCAAATGTTGATGCAAAATGGTCCATTTGTTTGGTAGGTACCAAAAGAGGCATGGCAACTTCACCCATTTTTCTCGAGGTAATAGCCACTAATAAAGTAATACTATGTGTGGAATTTCACAAGATTCTAATAAGAAGTAAAGAAGTTATTAAAGAATAAATATTTCACTAAATGTTAACCCTTTGTGGGGGAGATAGTAAAAGGAGTGGAGCAATATGGCCCATCTTCGAACTTAGCCTGAGATGGAGAAAAAATATTAGTGCATACCAAATTTAAAGTCAATCGGTTACTCCTTTCGAGAGTTATCGTGTGCACCAGTCGGCAGAGAGACGAACAGTCAGGCAGACGGCCGGAGGACATTGCTGAAATGACTTAAAATGACCGAAATCGAATTTTCACCAAACATACTTGGGGTCTTAGGTCACTCCTTCGATGTGTTAAACTTTTGGCTCGTAACAAATGATATATATCCTCCTCTCCAGGGGGAGGGGATAAAAATGTGAATCTATAAAATCTCATGCGAATGCCCCATACATACGACACGGATAACACAATGAATGTGTGGGTGTGCGTTTGCCCGACACATCGATAAAATTGGCGACACACGGATGTTTTCGATATTCTTGTTATGTATGATCTAAGTTCGAGGAGATACGTGTACGAACAGGAGAACAGAACCAAAGCAATGATAACATTTCGCTTAAATTGTATATAAAAGTATTCGGCATTTATATTCATGTATATAATACACGCATACATATGGATACACATACACAGTGAAGTGCTTATAATTCAATGACAGTTATTCCGGATAGATCCTTTCAACTCAGCAAGGACTCAAAGCCATGCTTGAGAATATTCTTCGTGTGTGCACGCTTTTTTGCCTACGAACTTAAATATGCAAATGGCTGTGTTCTTTTGAAGGCAAATTCTTTGTTACACAAATGTAAATTTGTTTTTGTGTTGACATTATCGTTACATTGGTATCTATTTGTAGTCCCCGAAAGGTTTTCTTTTACAATTGTCAATCCACATTTAGTTTGAGGAGCATTATTTGTTAACCTCAGACAATTAAAGGTCATAAATGGACAATGGTGGCGATTGAACTGTTTAAAAAAACCAAAATGATTTTCATAAATAGCAATATTGGACATTTGAAAATAACAAAAAATCACAGGACAATCCAATTTATTGTCATCTTCTTTCGCACTTTTTGTAATTGAATATATTGATTAAATACAATTTAATAAATATATTATATGTACTCGTATGTTTGATCTGTGTTGTAAGTTCAATATCAAAAGTTAGTTAGGTTTCGTTGTTTATTGATCTGCGGCCCACATTATGATTTCCTGGTATCACTTGACCTCTGCTGGCTTATGGGTAGTAATTAAGGGCTCAACTTGTGGCTATTTTGTCCTTGATCAAATTTAATTCCTTTCCACACCATAGCAAGAGGATTACTCATAAATCATGCAAAATAAAATAATTAAATTATAAACGCGCAACCAACCTTACTTGTGTTGTGTATGTGTATCATTCGAAAGGGAATATATATGCATTTATATAAAGGGTGGTTAAATTTTAAGGGCCGATGTTGATTTTGAATAAAACACAAATTATTTAGGAAATTATTGTCGTTTCTTTTTATTATTAAAATAGTGGTATGGTTCAATTATGTATAGAACAAAATATCGGCCAAATGGCCGCCGCCACCTCGTCTACACACCTCCATCATATGGTCCAAATTTTCGATGACGCTGAGGCATAATTGAGGTTCTATGCCGTTAATGTGCCGAATTATCTCATCCTTTAGCTATTGAATTGTTGCTGACTTATCGACGTACACATTTTCTTTTAAATAACCCCAAAGAAAGAAGTCCAACGGTGTCAAATCACATGATCTTGGCGGCCAATTGACATCGCCACGACGTGAGATAACACGGCAATTGAATTTGTTGCGCAAAAGAGTCATTGTTTCGTTAGCTGTGTGGCAAGTGGCACCGTCCTGCTGAAACCACATATTGTCCACATATATATCTTCCAATTCGGGTCATAAAAAGTTCGTTATCATCTCACGATAGTGAACACCATTCACAGTAACTGCCTGACCGGCCTCATTTCGAAGATTCATGGCCCGATGACGTCGCCAGGCCATAAGCCGCACCAAACGAACTGGGCGAGCATGCAAAGGTGTTTTCACATTTCCTACAGACCCGGTTTGCTGAAAGTTGCGCACAATTATCCCGATTGTGGACACATTTGGTCGATTATGCTGATCAAAAAAACATCACGAAGTGCACGAAATGCATTTTGATTTGAACGCCCATTTTCGTAAAAGGCTTAAAAAACTTTATCACATTGCTCCATTGCGTATGTTTCCATGGTTCAAATTGAGTTAGTCTGAAACTGAGAAATGTCAAATTAAATGCAGAAAAAAACTTGACGTTTAGGTGTGGTTCACATTCAACATCGGTCCTTAAAATTTAACCACCCTTTGTATTTAACAATAAATTATGTTCCCCTTGTCAAATACATATTAAATGATCAGGACTTTCGGCAATGAAATCTCTCTCTCTTGTGATTTAGTTTGTTTTATTGTTGTAACGTTTTAAACAATATGAAAGTCGACTTAACATGTTTACAGTGAAATTTTTAAATTCTAAATATTCCATGTTATATTCAGTCAAAATTTTGTTCTTTTTGCGTCAATCCAATCAAATGTTATTCAGAAAACAGTACAGATCGTTGGATTTGCATTAGAATGGAATTCCATACAAATTTCGCCTATCCTACTACCTACTACTTACTACTAGAAACTACTTTTACCCAGCAAAATTTCTCATTACCAAATAATCCGACGAGTAAGTAAAGTTCGATAATGGTAAGTACTTATTATTTAGCCACTTTTCTCATTATTTTAACATGGGGATGTCATTGGAGGAAAGTACTTTCCAAAAGCATACAATAAAGTAGCATAATAAGTACTTATTTGTAGCATAGGCATACCACATAAATATGTGCTTATATATTCACGATTTTAAGTACTTGAATAAGGCATTACCAATAAGTCATAAAATAAGTAGTAGATATGAAGAAATGGCCATTTAAAGTGTTTTTTTTTGCATATTATCGCGCATTTTTCTTGAAACAAATAATTTCATCATGCCAGATTCGAATTTCTGAACCCAAACCCCCATGTGAACAATTCTTCAACGGTCTAACATTATACGATATACGTAAATATTTATGGTATTTTCATTCAAATCTGCACGTATTATTTGAAAACATGTTGAAAAATAGATAAATCTTGTACAATAATAATATATGTACAATCCCAGCAAAATCTTGGTAAGTACCTGTCATTATTCCCTGCATTACCAAATAATGACATCTTATTATTCGCTGCATTACTTTCGGATTATTAATAATGACTTACCAATAATAACAGAAATAAGTGATTTTTTGTTATCAAAATCATTTTGGCAAATTTTAATAGAATGCAATTTTGGCTGTATGTGGGTTATTGTACAAGATTTATTTATATTTCAACATGTTTTCAAACAATACGTGCAGATTTGAAAGAAAATACCAGAAATTCGAATCTGGCATGAGGAAATTGTTTGTTTCGAGAAATATGCGCGACAATATGCAAAAAATCATTTTAAATGGCCATTTCTACATATCTACTACTTATTTTA
The DNA here is from genome assembly GCA_963930755.1 of Eudasyphora cyanicolor. NCBI lineage: Eukaryota > Metazoa > Arthropoda > Insecta > Diptera > Muscidae > Eudasyphora > Eudasyphora cyanicolor. Next base: position 6,938,625 of record OZ005734.1, on the reverse strand, counting down.
TAACTTATTGGTAATGCATTATTCAAGTACATAAAATCGAGCTACAAATAAGTACTTATTATGCTACTTTATTGTATGCTTTTGGGAATTACTTTCCTCCAATGACATCCCCATGTTAAAATAATGAGAAAAGTGGCTAAATAATAAGTACTTACCATTATCGAACTTTGCTTACTCGTCGGATTATTTGGTATTGAGAAATTTTGCTGGGATATAGCCAAAATTGCATTATATCAAAAATTGCCAAAATGATTTTAATAACAAATAATCACTTATTTCTGTTGTTATTGGTAAGTCATTATTAATAAGCCGAAAGTAATGCAGCGAATAACGAGATGTCATTATTTGGTAATGCAAGGAATAATGACAGGTACTTACCAAGATTTTGCTGGGTACCATACCCTCACTCTAGTGATACGAGGGTATACTCGTATATCATTTGCTACGAGCCAAAAGTGTAACACATCGAAGGAGTGACATACGACCCTAAGTATGTTCGGCGGAAATCCGTTTTTGGTCATTTTAAGTCATTTGAATAATGTCCGTCCGTCCGTCTGAAAAATGGGCGAAGTTGCCACGCCTCTTTTGGTACCTCCCATACAAAAGGACCATTTTGCATCAAAATTGAATTAATACAAGTGCATAAAAATACTTGAAATTTTGTTCAGTATAATGTTTTTGTAGCACATATAGTCTGGTAAAAAATGGGCATTATTGTACAGCCCCTTTTGGTACCTCCCCCACAAATGGACCGTTTTATACCAAAAGTTAACGGCTTATAACTTGCATAATACCAGTACATACAAATACCTGAACAGTGTACAGTGTACAGTGTACCTCCCACACAAAATGACCAAATAATACCAAAATTTAATAGCCCGTAACATTAATATACCAGTGCACATAAACGCTTATAGTTTGGAAAAGTGCATTCATTGTATTTAATGAAAATACTGATTACCGAAAAATATGTGTATTTTTTAAACCCCTTCTGGTACATCCCACACAAATTGACAGATTAATTAGTGTAATGTTATATATTGCATTACTCACAAAGTGAGGGTATACCTTAGTCGGTTTACCCGACTGAACTTTCTTACTTGTTTTTTTTTCAATTACCTTAAAAATGTTAAAAGAGATAAGTATATCACAGTAATCGTAAAGTCTGCCCTGTTTTAAGTAATACAGATTTTATTCGACGAAAGTCTGTGGATACGATGAAACTGTTTATAGTCTATTTAGAAAATCTACCATATTTATCTCTTTTTAGATACTTCAATCTTAAAATGATCGAACTTTCAAAGTGTTAACTCTATGGACAAATCGTTGAGATATACTCGTAGGGACATATATACTGTTACAAAATTAAACACACGGATTACAATAGTGGAATTGATCATAACCTACCCTTACCACGTGGATTATGAAAGCTAACCTCTGTAGCGTTAGTTTGTAATAGGTATTCAAAATTGCTTCAGTTTTCACCATGAGGTGGTCATATAATGAAACCCGTATCGCTCTTATAGCGCTTTTTAAATATGGAATGAAAAAAACAACATATTTAAAACGCTCTGCCCGCTTGGTTCAGTCTCATGTTTATCTACCGCTGCATAAAACTGTTTGATAAGACTGGTGATGTCAAAGACCGCCCCGATCGGGATGCCCTCGAACTGTTCGAACACCGCAGGTCACCAAATCAAGAATTCAGCGAATTCCGCTCCGAACTTAAACTTAACAAACGAAATGATATGGTGTATGCACGGTCATCTAAGGAAGCATCTCAAGTGATTCCTCGGGTCGAAAAGGTCTATCACAAAGCTTCAATCATGGTTTGGTGGGGTGTCTCTTACGATGGGGTCACTGACTTGCATTTCTGTGAACAAAGGGTCGAAACATTGGCCAAAAATTACCAAGAATCCGTTTTGGAAGCTGTTGTTAAACCACTTAACCATTCCCTATTCCAAAACCAGGCATGGACTTTCCAGTATGATTCTGCACTGACACATATAGCTAAGATGACCCAGACATGGCTTTAAAACAATTTGTCAGCTTTCAATTCTTCTGATGAATGGCTCTCTGGCAGCCCTGATCTAAACCCACTGGATTACAAATTGTGGACAGTTTTAGAGGACAAGGTCTGCCACAAAAGATACCCCAACATCGATTTTCTTAAGACTGCTTTGATTCGTGCTGTGGCCCCTATCCCAAAGGGTCAGGTAGTCTAAGGTGGATATAATATATGGATACAACATAAAAACAGGGTAACAACTCAAAATTTATAACTTGTGGGTTTTTTTGCAAGAAAACAACGTACAATGACAATTTTTACCCACTGCAAAAAAAGCCCATTGATTTTTCTCCTTTTTAATAATAAAAAACCGTTATGACTCTCTCTCTGTTTTTTCAGAATAACGTCTTTAGATTCAACTAAAGAGTTACATTTTGAATTGTCTCTAAGTGTTTAAGCAAATCGGACCGTTGAGTTATCATCTAAAGAGTAATATTTTTAGTTGTGCCCTTTTCAACTAATAATCCGAGTAAAATTTTTCAGTTAAAAAGGTACAACTCAAAATAATACCACTATTTATATACAAACTTTTTTCAGGAAAAGAGTAACAACTCAAAAAAGTTATTATTTTTCTATAATTAATAAAAAAAAAAACAAAAAAAGAAAATAGTGTTATTATTTTGTCTATGATATTTTCTTGCAACGACATATTCTTTTTATACCCTACACCACACTGTGGTAAAGGGTATTATAAGTTTGTTTCACGGCAGATGTTTGTAACACCTGAAAATAACACAGCTAGACCCACCTTAAAGTATACCGATCGACTCAGAATCACTAGCTGAGTCGATTTAACGATGTCCGTCCGTCCGTCTGTCCATGTAAAGTTGTTCGTCGACTACAGGTCGCAATTCCACTCCGATCGTTCTGAAATTTTGCAGTTTAGAGTATTTCGCGGATGTTAAGATCGCTATTGAATTGGTTCAAATCGGTTCAGATTTGAACCGATTTGAACCAATATATATCCCATATATATCTTTCGTCCGATTTGGCCCTTTAGTCCTATAGAAGCTGTATTTTACATCCGATCGTTTTGAAATTTAGAATGGTAGAGTTTCTTGATCCATGAACCAAAATTGCCGAATTTGAAGAAAATCGGTTGAGATTTAGCTATAGCTGCCATATATATGTTTCGTCCGATTTTGCTCTTTAGTAATGTAGAAGCTGTACTTTACATCCAATCATTTTGAAATTTAGAATGGTAGAGTTTCTTGATCCATGAACCAACACTACCGAATTTGAAGAAAATCGGTAAAGATTTAGCTATAGCTCCCATATATATGTTTCGTCCGATTTGGCCCTTTACTCCTATAGAAGCTGTATTTTACATCCGATCGTTTTGAAATTTAGAATGGTAGAGTTTCTTGATCCATGAACCAACATTGCCGAATTTGAAGAAAATCGGTTAAGATTTAGCTATAGCTCCCATATATATGTTTCGTCCGATTTTGCTCTTTAGTAATGTAGAAGCTGTACTTTACATCCAATCATTTTGAAATTTAGAATGGTAGAGTTTCTTGATCCATGAACCAACACTACCGAATTTGAAGAAAATCGGTAAAGAATTAGCTATAGCTCCAATCGTTTTTATACCCTACACCACACTGTGGTACAGGGTATTATTTAAGTATAAAATGTTCCAAAAGTAAATTTATGTAAACAATTTATACATGAATTACAAAATTTATATATCAGAGTTATTCAATATTACGAGAGTGGTGTAGGGTATTATATAGTCGGCACCGCCCGACTTTAGCCTTTCCTTACTGGTTTATACTATACTATTGTTCAATAATAACAGTGCGACAGATGGTAGGGGTCAGTGATGGGCGGCGGTTCTGACTACCGAGAAAAGTTATATCGGTCAAAAGAAGAGGTATACGTGTCCCGGCGTTTCGCTGTATAGAGTTACCGAAGGTGGAGTGATGTTAACGCCCATTTTGTATGGGTACTATAGGTACTGTTAAAGCATTACACTCCAAAAAATTTTAAGTATTTGTATGGACTGGAATCAAAGTTATAAAGAGTTAACTTTTTATGCAAACTGGTCCATTTGTGTGGGAGTTACCAAAAGGAGAGTGGCAACTTCTCCCATTTTTCACTAGATGATAGCGAAAAAGAAACTAATTCTATGTGTGGAATTGCAAAAGATTCTGAATAGTAGTATAGAAGTTATAAAATAATCAATATTTCACAAAATTTGACAAAGCTACATTTGTTTCCAAAGTACATTTGTTTCGATAGACACCACATAGAGTGGTGTCTATCGAAACTGCAGTCAATTCTCCTGTCGAAAATTATCGTGTGCACCATTCAGACAGAGGGACATTGCTAAAATGAATTTTTTATTTCTTATGTTTTTTCGTGCCAACGAATTTATTCTAATAGTTTAAGGACAGTTACTAAACTTCGTTTTCCACGTGGAAGTACCGTTATTAAAACTTTAGGAATTGCAATCTTTAATTTTTCTAAATTTGCTGCAGTAAAATCGGACTAGTCGTTCTCGAGTTATGTCAGTTAAAAGACCCCCAAAGTACCAATTTCCCTATATGATACTTACTAACTTCAAATCGATAAATCTCGATTCCTAGACGTGACCCACCGAAACGCCCGGGCACGTATACAATATTTTGACCCATATCCATTTTCTCGGTAGTCAGAAACCACGGCGATTGTGGCTGTCGCACTGAATAATGTGTGAGCCTCGCCCACAGATCCAATATCGCCAATTTGGATCAGTGGCGACTTATTGCTTACAAATAAAAGATTCCATAGCAATGCGTGCAATGAAGAATCAATAACGGCCGAACTTTCCGATATCGCTAATTTAGCGGCTAGCATACAGACAGACGGCCATTGATAAAATTATTAAAATAGCCCAAATCGAATTTCCACGAAACATAATTGGGGTCTTAGGTCACTCCTTCGATGTGCTACAATTTTGGTTCGTAGCAAATGATATACTATACCCTCCTCCCTGTAAGGTGAGGTGATAAATAGCAAATTCGTCCACGCGTGTTTAAGAACTATTACAAGTTCACCAACACTTCACGTTGCATGTATATATTTACGAATTTATGTATGTTCAGGCAATGACAGCTCAATACAATCGCAAAATGTTTACCCCACGAATGTTTGACATGAAATCATGACAACATTAATGTTGTCATTAACATATCCGTGTGATATGAATAACAGCAAAAAAAAAACAATAATAATATATACACATATCACGACATTGACATTCAAAGCAATGAATTCCTGGTGTGTTTGAATTTTAAATCATCCAGTATATTATTTAATTAATAATCATATTTTTGCATAAATGATTTTGCAAATAACAATAGACATTGATCAAGACGTTGCCATATAGAAATGAATTAGTTACCCCGTGGGGAGCAGAATGCAGGGAGAAAGATCGCTGTTTTGAATTGAATTTTTTTCAAATTTTCGATGCATAAACCTTCCGGAAATTAAAAAAAGTCGTAACACTTGAACCGGATATACGTCTGAAACGATAGGAAAAATTTATAGTTATACCCATTTTATTTATGATATTCTACCTATCGGTTCCCCGGCCAATGCACATTGCAGTAACAGCATGATGCAAATACGGGTATCACGAATATATCACGTACATTTAACGACACGTTCAAAAGTTAAACGAAAGTAAAAAATGTAACAACAAACGTTTGTGTAAGAAATATGGGAAAAAATTAGAATAGCATAAATAAAATGGGTATAACTCTCGAGTCCATTGCGGTTCCAACTTAAGATTTTTACAGTCCGTACATTATAGTTGCACCTTTTTGTACGAAAAAAAATAAGGAAATCAGTTGATAGTTTTCAGGATATTCAATGATTAAAAATGTTTTTTATATTTTCATGTCCTACCTTCAAAAGGACTTATTTTTTGCTAAATTTTTAAGAGGAGTAGAAGGGCTTTATGTTGATATCAATATCGTGAATTTACGTCAAGTGGTTAAGAAGATATGAGCATTTGAAAAAAGGGAGTTTTTGAGAAAAATCCCTGAGGTAGGCAACTTTGGAAATCTATATCACAGGAACCTCAACGAAATTCGACAAAATAAAAATGCCATATAATTCCCACACACTAGGAGAACAAGTGTGCAGAATATCTTTTAAATCCGAGGGGTCATTTTTTAAGTTGGTCGAAGTGCTTTGGAATTACTCTATTACTAATATTTTTTATACATACCATTCCAGGATAAAAAGGACTTCAAAAATGTTCTTGAAAAATTAAATGCTTTAAAATTCTGTGAAAATCTCCAACAATTTATTCGAAATAAGTATTTATTTGTAGCCTGTAAATAATGTAAAACCCCTAAAATTTCAACATTCTATCTTTATTAGTTAATTGTTAATAAAAGTTTTCATAAAACTCTTTCAGAAAAAGAGTTTTTAACTAAATGCAACAGAGTATAAAATTCAAAAAAAGTCGTCACACTTGCAACGGACGATATACATCTGAAACTATAGCCAAAATTGAGTTAATTAGCGTTTGCTATACATACCATTCTAGGACAAAAAGGGACAAAAAGGTATATATTTTTTTGAATAAATTGTTGTAGATTTTCAAAGGATTTAATTTTTTAACAAACTTGAAGCTTTGAAGCCCTTTTAAAAGTCATCAGGACCAGGAAACAAAACAAAATTGAAAACGCTAATTAACTCCATTCTACCTATAGTTTCAGACGTATGTATATTAGCCGGTTCAAGTGTAATATAGACTGTTGGACGGTGTAATCTAAAAAGTTGAAACTGATTTAACATATCAACAAATTGTATCAAAGGTATTTTAATTTTTTCACCAATTAACAGAATATTCTATTATTGTAGACTACCTTTTCTTCGGAATGGTCTCATTTTAATTATGGCCGATCAGTCTTTAAAAATAATGGAATATAGACTAATAATTTAAATAAAAAATAGAATGAATGTGAATTTGTCGATGTCTTTATGACGGTTTTATTTAAAAAATATTAAACTTTTCTCAACAAATATGATTTTTCGCTATATCTTGTAAGATATCTTTGAAACCACTGTTGGGATGAACAAATTTTAAAAGATGAAGCCCCACTAATAGTCCATAAGGAATATAGTCCACTTGAAGGAAATACCTAAGCTTTCGGTATTTAACACTTTGGACATGTTTCGTTTGATCAAACAAAAAAATATATGTAGTTTTAGACAAAAATGTCAAAACAAACCAAATTGACAAAATCTTTTTTTGGTTTGATTCGAAGAAAAATCTATCGGTTATTCTTTGGACAAAAATGTCTAAATACAATATGTACACTATGCAACAAAATATTTGTCGAAGTGTTGTGCATAACTATTTCTGGTGTAATATGGTGTCCAAAACACGAAAAAATTTGAAAAAAAATGTTAAGGTAAATTTTATTTTTAAATATTTTTCTTTAAAATTCCCATTTTCTTGGAGGTGTCTTTAGTATTTGGACCATATATTTTGAAGAATATGCTCGATAAAGCCCGGATATACTCTACATGAAAGGAAATTTATTAGGACTACAAATGATAGTAATGACACTTTCACGTGGAAAAGTAAGTTTAGTAACTGTCGTTAAAATAATTAGAAAACATTTGTTTTGTTTTTCAAAAAAATCCTTTTTTGCTGGCAAGAATAAAAACCCTCAAAAATAGAAAAAAATAGCAACAAGTTGTTTGTTCCATTTTTTTGGAAGCTAGTATTCTAACGAAGAAAACAATACCTATTTGAAGGAAATCTATGGATAAATGTAAAAATAATTGCACTTTTCGTAAAATATAAGAGAATTTCATACAACCACTATTGTGAACAAGGGTTTATCAGATGCTGCAGGTCAAAAGTGTAACATATCAATGGAGTGACCTGAAAGACCGCAAGAATATTTAGCGGAAATCCATTTTGTGTCATTTAAAGCAATTTTAGCAATGTCCTTCAGCCTGTCCGTCTGTCTGGTTGGTGCGCACGATAACTTTTGACAGGATTAACCGATTGACTTCAAATTTGGTTTGTGTCAATATTTTTTTTATCTCAGATTAAGGTCAGAGATGAACTATGTTGCTTGACTCCTTCGAGTACCTCCCCCACAAAGGGTCAACATTTAGTGAAATATTGATTAAGTCATACCTTCTATACTACTATTTAGAATCTTTGACCATTCCAAACATAGTATTAGTTTCTGGGTCGCTATCATCTTGAGCACAATGGGCGAAGTTGCCACACCCCTTTTGGTACCTCCCATACAAACGGACCATTTTGCAGAAAACGTTAACGCCTTTTACCTTGGTTTCCTGCATATACAAAGACTTTAAATTGTGTACAGTGTAATGTTGTTGTAGTACCCGTAGTATATTACAAAATGGGCGTTATTGAGATAGAAATAATATTATCCCACACCAAATTTGAAGTCAATCTGTTAATCCTTTCGAGAGTTATCGTGTGCTCCAGCCAGACAGACGGAAGGACATTGCTCAATTGGCTTAAAATGGCTCAAAACGGATTTCTGCCAAACACACTTAGGGTCTTAGGTCACTCCTTCGATGTGTTACACTTTTTGTTCGTAGCAAATGATATACATATACCCTCGTCACACTGAAGTGAGGGTATAAAAACTCATGTTTTTAATTTCCCTATTTTGACAATATCGGTCATAAATTACACATTTGTTCGTAGATATTTTGCAAAAAGGCATTGTTTTTTTCGTTCGGGGAACAGAATGTTTTTTTGCTAACTTTCTATTTTTTATGGCTTTTTCGTGCCAGCAAAATTTTTTTTTTAAAAATTTAATTTTCAAATTTTAAAAATGGATTTAATTTCATGACATTTGCTGTCCATCTAAAGAATTGAATACTTAGATGCAAATAAAGTTTTGTTTCGGAAAATGGATCCAAACAAACCAAAGTTAGGGTGGGAACAACGATTTGTTAAGGACAACATTTTTCCCAAACATATAATATAGGTTTGTGACAAATAACACAATATATCTGAGACAATGGCAATTACAGAAGTGTTTTTTTCAGCATGTGGCGTTTTCATAATTGAACTTTTCAGTTATTTCAGAGGTAATTTACCACTAACAAATTCACAGCCTTTATTATACCCTCACTTTAGTGTGACGAGGGTATATATCATTTGCTACGGAAAAAAGTGTAACACGTCGAAGGAGTGACCTAAGACTCCAAGTATGTTCGGAGGAAATCCGTTTTGGGTCATTTTAAGTGGAATGAGCAATGTCCGTCCGTCTGTCTGTCTGTCTGTCTGTCTGCTGGCTGGTGCGCACGATAACTCTCGAAAGGAGTAACCGATTGACCTCAAATTTGTTATGTGGTAATATTTTTTTCTATCTCCGGCTAAGTTCGAAGATGGGCCATATTGGTCCACTCCTTCTAGTACCTCCCCCACAAAGGGTTAAAATGTTGTGAAATATTGATTCTTTAATAACTGCTATACTACTTATTCGAATCTTTTGAAATTCCACACATAGTATTAGCTTATTAGTCGCTATCAACTCGAGAAAAATGGGCGAAATCGCCACGTCCCTTTTGGTACCTCCCACACAAATGCACCATTTTGCACCAAAAGTTAACAGCTTATAACATTAATAACAGTGTATAAAAATACTTGAAATTTTGTACAGTATTATACTTTTATATTGCCTACAGTCCAGGGAAAAATGGGTGTTGTTGCCACGCCCCTTTTGGTACCTCCCACACAAAGGTACCTTTTTGCACCAAAAGTTAACAGCTTATAACATTAAAACCAGTGTATACAAATACTTGAAATTTTTTACAGTGTAATGTTTTTATAGTGTCTATAGCCCTGTAAAAAATGGGCGTTATTGCCACGCCCCTTTTTGTACCTCCCACACAAAAATTCCCAAATCATACCACAATTTAATGTCTCATAACGTTTATACCAGTGCACATAAATGCTTATAAGTCGGCACAGTGCAATGAATTTAAAGTATCTAATGTTCAGCGAAAAAAAGGTGTATTATATAAACCCCTTCTGGTAACTCCCACACAAATTGACAGAATAATTCGAGTAATATTCAATATAACATTACTCACAAAGTGAGGGTATACCTTAGTCGGTTTACCCGACTGAAACTTTCTTACTTGTTTCAGAGGTAATTTATCACTACAGCCTTTTAGATGATCGATCTAAAAGAATAAAATTTGCAAACTTAAAAAAGTTTTATTGTTATTGCGATTTCATAAATGCTACTTCAATCTTCAGGAAGGTTTAGCTGTGAGTAATTATTTACATTATTTAATTTTTTGACAAAATTTTTTTTAATTATCAGACACGGGGCAAAATCGCCTTTTTTGATATGTTTGAATCGAAAGAAAATATATTTGGAACACAAATTTTTAAATATTATATATTTCTACGCAAATAAATTTTATTTGAAAATCAATAAAATATATTTGGAACGCATATATTAATATATTACAACAAAATATATTTGCAAACTAAATTTCTCAAATAAAGTATATGTTTAAGTACAAATAAAATTATTGTTTAGGAATTTCTAAATGATTTTTTTAAAACGATTTTTAAATCTTTTGCTGACTTTTTCGAATTTAATTTTTATTTTTTTTCGTGGTTCCCAATTGTACCTCCTAGTTATTATACCATATGCAGCATTGACTTCTGTTTCAAATCAATCATTTCAAATTCCTAAGCATTTGAAGCCATCATTAGTTGTCAATCTACGGAAAAATATATTTTGATCCAAGATTATAGGATTTCAATTATTATTTATTCTTTTTACGAACATTATAAATTTCTAAAAAAAATATTTTTAATTACTGAACAATATAACACAATTTATGTATTTTCTGAATACTTAAATGCAAATTTTTTATTTGTTTCGGAAATAATAGTCCAAAATAAAAACAAATTGGGAGTAAACAAAGATTTGTTTAGAACAACATCTTCCCAAATATATAACCTTTGTCTGTACCAAATATTATATTTTTAGAGTGTACCCTAAACATATATATGTTTCAAGCCGAATTTGTTTGGGACAATATACTACAGAAGCGATTTTTTGTCAGCGTGTAGTGTATTTATCTCAAATTCAGGATTAAACAACATTAAATTTCAAAACTATTTCAAATGACATTGATCCCAATTAAACTGATGTTAGCTTAGGGAAGTCCACCGTTTTAGCATTGTTAGTGCCAAAGCCTATTGCCCTTTTCATTTATGGATGTAATAAACGTTGATACTAACATTTATAGGTTATTCCAAAAATTTGGTTTATTTCTTTGTTTACCGCTTGAACAGCTATGCCAGTGAGAAAGAACCGAGAGCAGAATGTTTAGTCATGTGTAAGAATTATTTTCAATTTCCCGCTCTAATAACTTGGAGAAATGTTGTCGTGTCGTTTGCCACAATGACTCATTCGATGTCTTTGGGAGTGGCAGAGTTTCGCTTCAAAAGTTCGAAAACATCACTCCCATCCAAAATACCTTCAAAGGACTTTAATATCATTAAAGGTCATTACGAAATAACGTATCTTCCCCCAGGATGATTCTCTCAATATGTCTCCTCCTTTCCGGCTCTAGTGCAAAAAATAGAGCTCTCATCTCTAGAAGAACAAAAAAGGAACACTCACACAAATTCAGTCTCAGATTGAATGTGTCTTTAGCTATCTATGTATGTATGTACGAGTATAGTTATAGGGATGTAGCAAGGAAAGGAAGGGCGAAATAAACACAACACAATCAAACTAACCATAAAGTACAGGTGGGCGGGGATGTTTTTCATAGTTGTCGACTCAGTCGACTTTCGTTGGTCCTGCAAAGGATACGAGTACAAACAAAATGCAAACGACATGAGAATGATATTGTGAATGGATAATGAATTTAACGTGGAAATGGCAGTGAAAGTGGCAATGGAAGTGCCACTGATGATAGTCAAACAATACAACAATTCTTCAGTTATAGCGACGAGGACGACGGCGGCGGCTACAACGTTTAACACCTTTAGCCAAACAATTTTCGACAAATGTTTACAAAAGCTTTGAAGCATTGCTGGAACTTAAATTTAAATGTAAATTTCCTTCGTTTCACTTATTCCACCCATTTCGAGGGGAGAGAGCAGTTGGTTCATCTCTCGAACACTACCAAATATCCGACATAATACAATTAAGATGGAAATAAGATGGCATCGGAGTGTAAGGAATTGCCCCAAATAAAGTTAGTTACTCATTTGCGCCAAAAACCTAAGGAAGGCGAGACGAAATGAAACGAATGGTATCCTTACAAGCTACGCTCAGCGGTAAATAGATTTGAAATGTTCTCAAGGCAGTCGTGTCTAAATACACTCAAAGAAATCAATAATCCTTTAGAATCACGACTTCACGACGGTTTATCTACGAACGAAAACAAAGATTAAACTTTTTTAATAAACATATTATTTACAGAAAAGGAAATCCAGACTAAACAAATATGTTCTGGCTTGGGGCTGAAATATCGTCATAACAAGTTAGCAACTTGGGTTCGCGTGACCGAAGGAATTTGATATACGAGTATAATCTCAAATATTACAAAAATCCATATTTAGGAACAATAAGCTTTAGTGACTCAAAATGTTTCAAAATTGACTCTGATATTGCCGGAATTACAACTGTACTGACCTCTAGAAGATTTTGGTGCAAAAAAACTTAGAGATTTATTTTTAAAACTAAAAACTAAAACTATTTTAAACTAAAAACTTTTTTTGTGTAGAGTGAGGCATATTTTTTATAAAACCAAAACAAAATTCTTTTTATGGTAAAGATTTATTTTTTAAAATAAGTGAAACCGAAAACTCATTTTTAATTTTTTTTTATTTTGGCTATTTTGTTTGGGTTACCAAAATGGGGGTGGAAATAACGCCCATGTTTTCAATAGACTACTATAAAAGCATTACACTTTACAAAATTTTAAATATTTGTATTGACTGGAATCAAAGTTATAAGCCGTTAACTTTTTGAGCAAAATGGTCTATTTGTATGGGAGGTACCAAAAGGGCGTGACAACTTCGCCCATTTGCCCCAAGGTGGTAGCGACTAAGAAACTAATACTATGTGAGAAATTGCGGAAGATTTCGACAAGTAGTATAGAAATTATTTAAGAATCAATATTTCACTAAATGTTGACCCTTTGTGGGGACATGGTCCATCATTGACCTTACACTGAGATAGAAAAATATACGAGTTTTAACACATATCAAATTTGAAGTTAATCGGTTGCTCCTTTCAAAAGATATCGTAGGTAGAAACCAGACAGACAGACGGACGGACAGACATTGCTCAAATGACTTAAAATTACACAAATTCCGTCAATTATTCTTGGGGTCTCCTAGCTCACTCCTTCGATGAGTTTCACCTTTAAACCGCAGCAACTGATAAGTACTCTCGTTCACAATCGTGGGCGTATAAGAACATGCTTTTGTTGAAATTCTCTACAAAAGGTATGTAATTTCTACATTTATCCATAGATTATTCATCGCCTCGCCTTAGAGAGGAGGGAATATATCATTTGCTATAAGCCAAAATTGTAACACATCAAAGGAGTGACCTAAGACCCAAAGTATGTTCGGCGGAAATCCGTTTTGGATCATTTTAAGTCATTTGAGCAATGTTCGTCCGTCCGTCCGCTCGCCTGTCTGTATGTGTGTCTGTCTGCTGACTGGTGCGCACGATAACTCTCGAAAGGAGAAACCGATTGACTTCAAATTTGGTATGCGGTAATATTTTTCTCTATCTCCGGTTAAGTTCGAATGGGCCATATTGGTCCACTCCTTCTAGTACCTCCCACGCAAAGGGTTAACCTTTAGTGAAATATTGATTCTTTAATACCTTCTACACTACTTACTCGAATCTTCTAAAATTTCACACATATTATTAGTTTGTTAGTCGCTAACACGTCAAGAAAAATGGGCGAAGTGGCCACTCCCTTTCTGGTACCTCCCACACGAATGGACCATTTTGCACCAAAATTTATCGGCTTATAACTTGAATTCCAGTGCATACATATACATGAAATTTTGTATAGTGTAATGCTTTTATAGTACCTAGAGTCTACAGAAAAGTGGCCGTTATTGGCACGCCCCTTGTGGTACCTCCCATACAAATGGACCATTTTACACCAAAAATGAACTGATTTTATCTTTAATACCAGTGAATACAAATACTTGAACATTTTTACGGTGTAATGCTTTTATAGTATCTAGAGTCCACAGAAAAGTGACCGTTATTGGCACGCCCCATTTGGTACCTCTCACTCAAATGTAGACTTTTGTACCAAAAGTAAACTGCTTTTAACTTTAATACCATACTTACATTAAAGTTATTAAATGCAATTTAAATTGATAATAATTTTATTAAAACTAAAAAATAAATAAATTTACGAATATTGTTTTTGACTTAAGGTGAGGGGATTCATAGGTCGGTTTACCGGACTGAACTTTCTTACTTGTTTTCAAAAAATAAACTAAACTTCCGTATCTACATCAATATTATGTTTTCAATATAAATAGCTCTGATAATGTTCTTTAATTTAAATTGTATACCGGTTTTATCAAGCGTATAGTTAAAAAATATGGTCCAAATACTAAAAGCAAGTATTTGGACCAAGTATTTGGACCAAGGCGGGGCCACGCCCATTGGCTTGATCCAGCCCATTTTTGGACCAATCACGTAGACTGCCACTATATACATATACACAGATTTCCAGCACTCTCGCTAACAAATTGTGCAAACTATCTCAATTTCAAAATTTGGCTTATATGGGCGGGGCCACGCCCATTGGTCCGATTCCGCCCATTTTTGGAAAATTCACATAATCTGCCACTAAATGCATACACACAAAATTTCAGCACTCTAGCAAAAAATGTTTCTTAATATCAAAATTTGACCCATATGGGCGGGTCCACGCCCACTTGATATATCGAAAATTCAAGTACCCTTTTTACAGCACCCCCTACACATGTACATTCTGTGAAAATTTCAAGATGATCGGTCTAGCCGTTTAGACGTCTATACGGAACAAACAAACCCACAAACAGACACTCTCTTTTATATATATAGATTAAAACCCATTATAACTTTTTCAATCGTATTATTTCCCCGCAAGATTTTAATTTTCACTACATAGGTTTGTGTTTCAGCATACATATCTTTTTTTCTGTGTATGAGAAAGGGTTTTTGCATGTTTTGCGCGTGTTTATCGGATGTCGTTTGGCGTTTTTCACGCTTCGCTGTCTCTATTTTACTTACCACCAACAAAGATGTCAACTTGTGTCCAATTAAGTTTCGTCGCAATGCTTTTAACGGCAAAGGAAATTGCTTCGTATGAAGGCAGAAAATTGCTTGATTCCTGAAAATAGATAAAAAATATATACAATTTTAGTTAAAAATAAATATTCTAGTTTTGAATATTTTACGATGACTCTTTAAGTACGTCAATGAGATGTGTGTTTTCATGATTTATTTAATTTTTTTATAATATTTTAAAAAAATTTTTCTGAGAATTTGAGAAAGTTCTAATTTTTGACCTGTGACACTTGACAAAGAACTACCCATATATGGAGACCGCCAACCCCTGTAGGTTTGTTTGAAACTTTGAAGTCCTTTTAATGGGCAACAGGACCAGGATATGAAAAACTGAAAATGACAATTAGCTTTATTTTGCCTATAGTTTCAGACGAATCTCATCCGGTTCAAGTGTAATATGGACTGTCGGACGGTGCAATATTAAAAAATGTGTTATATTTATCATAAAATACCTTGTCTTTAATTAAAAACGTATTAATTTATTTAGAGACTATTCAAAATGGTATGCAAAATATGGTATCGAATAAGAAATAGGCTCTCAGCCATCAAATATATTTGCATAAATCAATGGCTTTTATTTAGCTAATTATTTATTTATATTTATCGGTCAAACCTAATGTAATGTTGAGAACGTAGTCGAATATACTAAATTTTTTGTTTATTTATTGTCCCCAAAATATTCATTATCCTTTTTTTGTGGAAATCAGCAGAATTGAAATTTTCGGTATTGTGCACAAAAGCTCCATAAATATTTCTTAAAGCTAATCGATATTTCGTTATTTGTTTGCAGACATTCTCCGGTGTTGCTTTGGAAATGTTAACACCTCTCTGGCTGAGCATTTTGAATTTCCATTATCAGTGTTGACTTTAATCATAAATTTACGAAATTGCAAATCCGTTGCATTCATTTGTTCATTGAACAGTTCTGTTCTTCGTTCGAACAGTGGATTCAAATGCAATCGTTTTCAACAGCTGCAGAGTTTTACTTTAATAGGGTATAGGGTGTTTTTTTCTACGAGCTTGATAACTTAAAATGATAAATCATTCCAACACAAATACTGTTGGAATGATTTGTTTTATTACAATCAAAGACTCCAAGTATATTCGGCGGAAATCCGTTTTGGGTCATTTTAAGTTATTTGAGCTCTGTCCGTCCGTCCGTCCATCCGTGTGTCAGCTTCTGCGCACGATAACTGTGAAAGGAGTAACCGATTGTCTTTAAATTTGGTATGTGGTACTATTCTATAACTCTCGAAAGGAATAACCGATTGACTTCAAATTTGTTATGTGGAAATATTATTCTTCATCTCAGGCTAATTTCGAAGATGGGCCATATTGGTCCACTTTTAGTACCTCTCCTACAAAGGGTTAACATTTAGTGAAATATTGATTCTTTAATTACTTCTATATTATCTTCGAATCTTCTGAAATTCCACACATAGTATTAGTTAATTGGTCGGGTGATGGCCCCTAAAAATTGTGAGAAGTTCCCACACCGCTTTTGGTACTTCCGACACAAATGGACTATTTTGTACCAAAGGTTAAAAGCTTATAACTTTGAAACCAGTGCATGCTTTAAATTTATTAAATGATATTAAAATTGATAATAATTTAATTTAAAAAAAATATATTTACGAATATTTCTTGGAACTGAAGTTGAGGTGATTCTTAAGTCGGTTTACCCGACTGAACTTTCTTACTTGTTATACCCTCACTTTAGTGTGACGAGGATATATATCATTTGCTACGAAAAAAAGTGTAACACATCGAAGGAGTGATCTAAGACCCTAAGTATGTTCGGCGGATATTCGTTTTGGGTCATTTTAAGTCGAATGAGCAATGTCCGTCCGTCTGTCTGTCTGTCTGTCTGTCTGTCTGTCTGTCTGTCTGTCTGTCTGTCTGTGTGTCTGCTGGCTGGTGCGCACGATAACTCTCGAAAGGAGTAACCGATTGACTTCAAATTTGGTACGTGGTAATATTTTTTTCTATCTCTGGCTAAGTTCGAAGTTGGGCCATATTGGTCCACTCCTTCTAGTACCTCCCCCACAAAGTATTAAAATGTTGTGAAATATTAAATCTTTAATAACTGCTATACTGCTTATTCGAATCTTCTGAAATTCCACACATAGCATTAGTTTATTAGTCGCTATCAACTCGAGAAAAATGGGCCATGTTGCTACGCCCCTTTTGGTACCTCCCACACAAATGCACCATTTTGCACCAAAAGTTAACAGCTTATAACATTAATACCAGTGCATAAAAATACTTGAAATTTTGTACAGTGTAATGCTTTCATAGTGCCTAGAGTCCAGTGAAAAATGGGTGTCATATTCACGCCCCTTTTGGTACCTCTTACACAAAGGTACCATTTTGCACCAAAAGATAACAGCTTATAACATTAATACCAGTGTATATAAGCACTTGAAATTTTGTACAGTGTAATGCTTTTATAGTGTCTTTTGCACTGTGAAAAATGGGCGCTATTGCCACGCCCCTTTTTGTACCTCCCACACAAAGGTACCATTTTGCACAAAAAGTTAAGAGCTCACAGCATGAGTACCAATGCACGAAAATGCAACAACATTTTGCACAGTGTAACGCTTGTGAAGTGCCTATAGCCCTGTAAAAAATGGCCGTTATCACCACGCCCCTTTTTGTACCTCCCACACAAAATGGCCAAATCATACCAAATTTAATATCTCATAACGTTACCAGTGCAAAAAGGCTTATAATTCGGCGCAGTGCAATGTATTTAAAGAATCTACTATTCAGAGAAAAATATGTGTATTTGTTAAAAAACATTCTGGTACCTCCCATACAAATTGACAGAATAATTCGTTTAATATTCCATATTACATTACTCACAAAGTGAGGGTATACCTTAGTCGGTTTACCCGACTGAAGCTTTCTTACTTGTTTTTGGCTAACTTTACTACGAAATTAAATTCAAGGATATCTGGGGGCGTATCCTATGGGAAATTTTCCTGAGATTCTTCATACAAAACACTATCTCGAATATAAATACTTTCATATTTGATCTCATTCTGGCAACAATTTAAAAAATATGCAATTTTTTGTTTCAAGAAATATGGGCGTTGGACGAAGCCTTTGAGATAATTTTCTGAAAGTCGGCAGAACTCTTTATTATACACAGGACTCAAATTGTGCCAATTTTTGGTTCAAATCTGACAATAATTTCAAAAATTATGCAATATTTTCATTTTAGGATTGGAGGAATGCGTGTCCTTGAACCAATTTTCACAGAGGTATATATATTTTTTCTTACTCACAAAATTGACTTGTACCAATTTTTATTCGCCTACGACAACTCCTTCTATTTTTGGCCAACGTTTACATGAAATCACGACACTGTGGGTCGTGACATTGTGCGCCACGGCTACGAGTTACATGGTCTATTCGATCAGTCCAATTTCTGATTACTTTTTTCAATAAATCTTGCCGTATGGCGTCAATGGTGGCTTGAATATTTTTCGGCATAAATCAATGACTTAACATTGCCGCATGAAAATAAATAAATGTTGTCATCAAATTGATTTTGTAATAAATCGATTGTGAAGCACGCTGCAAGTGCTTAAGTTCCGCCGTCTTGTTGGAACCAAATGTCGTTGATGTTTAGCTGATTAATTTTTTGAAACAAAAATTCAATCAGCATGTCGCAGCTCCTTACTAATTTTGAAAAAAATAAGGACCGGTAATTTCTTACTCATAACTGTATTTATTCTCATTGTAAAATTACATAGCCTGTTAAACCACTGTGCACTGCTACGACACATACAACACTAGTTTATTTCAGGTGTAACGAGAAAAGGTCTACATTTCATTTGAATACAATATCCTGTTGGTTTATGTGTGTGTGTGCGTTAGCGTACGTTTGTATGAGTACAACCTACCACAAACATTCGTGTTTGGGTATTACTCTCACTTTCAATACAACGATGGCTTACATGAATTTCGATTTCTGTTCAGTTCGATGCGAACGCCGTTCACTTTATTTACAATCAACAATAATAACCATTTTTCCCGCTTTTAATGGCCGTCCGTCCGTCTTTATAGTCAGACATTGGTTTGTCGGTGGCAATGTTACTTTGGAACAAGAGGATTTTCGGATTTGAAAAGAGCTACTGACGCTCCCTAACGAACTGACAACGGATGCAGTCAAATCCAATGAGCAGTTAAAGCCGATTGCAAGACTTTTGTATGATAGCGGGGGTAGAAGAGGAAACAGCAACAACGACAAGGTTCTCACTGACCATTGATAGGCTTTTGTTGGTCGTTCGGATTTTGATTAAACATGACACAATGTCAGTTGTGTGCTATAGTGTTACGTGTGTTTTATGTGAGTTAACCTTAGATCTTTCCGAGATGGATATAATGCTGTCTGCTATGGACTTCAGATGTCGCTGCTGATGCTGTTGAGGTCTCTATTTTAGTTGATTCGTTTGTGATGCCCCTCTGACCTTTGTGGATTCTGAACTTGATGCAAACATACATAGTTATTGGAAATCAATCTAATCAAGATTTTTTTCTTTTGCCCCACCTTTGCCTGACTACATGTCTGAGTATAGGTTTCTTCTCGAGAGTTTATGCCAATCGAAGAGGAAAACGAATAAATCCTTTCCAGAGATAAAAGCCACATATGGCAACAAAGGATGCCAGCAGCAGTGTTAGGAAATTGAATTGAATTTCATTAAGTTACGTTGAGTGTAAAAAACAGGGAGAAAGTTCACTTCCATTGTATCCACTCGCCGATATGCCTTGTGGTATTTGCTTGAAAGTGTGAATGCGCGACTATATTGGACTACTAAACGAAGAAGAGATGCTGCTGGGAACTAATTTCACTGAGCGTGGTGTACATAATTTCGATGAGCTCCACACCAAGTTTTTGTATATTTGCCTTAAAAGTTTACTGGGAAATTTAAAAGGTAAGTCGTCAGTTCATATGCGTTTTCGAAGCAGGAATTTCTGATCTCACTTTCACATTATCCGTTAAAATCGCCGTTATAAATTATGATATATAAAAAAATCAATGAAATCTGAGAATTTTACTCATAAAAGAAAGTCATTGTTGGAAGAAACGCATTTCTGCAAAATGTGATGAATATTGACATGAAATGTGGCTTCGGTAACGCTTAAATGCAAAATATATGTTTACCTTCAGGCGAGAGTGTACTAAGTCAAAAAACAAGGTATTTCAGGAAAAGCTTCCAAATATTTGTTGCAATTTCAAAATTTGTGTGCATAAATGCATAATCGACATGTATCTAAATGAGATGTATGTAACGTCTATTTCATACACAGAGAGAAACCCCCACTTTTTAAGAGATGGATGGCAAGTAATGGCAACACTGTTTTTGGTACCTCCTAAATAATATGACCAAAATAAAAAATATGAAAAATGTGTTTTTAATTTCCCTTATTTTTACAACATAATAATATAATAATAATAACTTATATAAGTACCCATAGATACCATATTGCAATTTTCCTCTTTTTAATATTTACGATTTCCATTTTACTCGAAACTTTGAAGCAAAGAAAAAATAATAAATTAAAAAAATTATGAAGATGTTCCCAAATATTTCTCGTCATGTCTTAATAAAAGTTTTAGCAAAAAGACTTCGTTAAACATATTTTAATTTATCACGACTTTAAATGAACTGTTTATATTGAAAGTGTTTTTGAAATAAGATTAGTATCGTTAAAAGGCTATGTGAATAATAGATATATATTATTTACATTCAGTTCATCTGAAGACTTCAGTGTTTCTATATTCACTGAAAATTTTCGCATTTTAGTTTTATTAACACTCTTTTTAAAGCAGAATGGCGTTTACGCCACTTTCAAAATAAACCGATCAAATTTACATTATACTATTGATGTGTAAAAGTTGGCGTGTAATTTTGCTAATTAAGAGTAAAGAGCTGTATTTACAACTTTGGTGTCTTTGGCGACCCCCACTGAAATTTCCGGCAAATTTCGTGGAATATTTTAATCCTTAAATGCCCTTTTTGAAAGACTTTTTTGATTTTTTAGAAAAAAGGGCCGAATTGCTCTTCCACATAAATGATTCTCATAAAATTCCACAATATAACTCTGACGGTGACATTAACTTACATTTTTTTCTTCATTTGATACAGGGTGGCGCAGAATGAGCTATATGGTTTAAATGTTTTATAACTTTTTTATTTATGCGATTATTATATTTTTTTATAATTTTGTGCAATTAGCTTTGAAAAATGATATCCTGTAAGTGATGTCCATTTTCTTCTTCGCACATACGTGCTCTTTTTAGCTTATTTTCCATAACTTTTCGCAAAATTTCGGAAAAATTCAATTATTTTTGTACGTTGTTCGATTCACAATTAATTCCCCCAAAATGCTGAAAAAAAAACAAAGAAAGAATAATAATTAAAAAAGTTTTAAAGAATTCAAACCATATAGCTCATTCTGCGCCACCCTATATTATACATTTTTAAAGAAGTGGGGGATATGAAACGAATGAAAAATTTCGCAAACATTTTTGTACGTTGTTCGATTCATAATTAATTCCCCAAGTCTCCTTCACAAAATGCTGAAAAAAACAAAGAAAGAATAATAATTAAACAAGTAAGAAAGTTTCAGTCGGGTAAACCGACTAAGGTATACCCTCACTTTGTGAGTAATGTAATATATAACATTACACCAATAAATCTGTCAATTTGTGTGGGAGGTACCAGAAGGGGTTTTCCAAATACACATATTTTTCGGTAAACAGTACATTCTTAAATACATTGAATTGTGCTGAACTATAAGCGTTTATGGTCACTGGTATATTAAAGTTACGAGCTATGTAATTTTGGTATGATTTGGTCATTTTGTGTGGGAGGTACAAAAAGGGGCGGGGTGATAACGCCCACTTTTTACAGGACTATAGGCACTACAACAGCATTACACTGTACAAAATTGCAAGTATTTGTATGCACTGGTATTAAAGTTACAAGCCGTTTACTTTGGTTCGAAACGGGTCATTTGTGTGGGCGGTACCAAAAGGGGCTGTACAATGATTCCCATTTTTTACCGGACTATAGGCGCTACAAAAACATTATACTGTAGAAAATTTCAAGCATTTTTATGCACTTGTATTAAAGTTATAAGCAGTTAAATTTTGATGCAAAATGGTCCATTTGTGTGGGAGGTACCAAAAGGGGCATGCCAACTTCACCCATTTTTCTCGAGTTAATAGCGACTAATATACTAATATTATGTGCAGAATTTCAAAAGATTCGAATAAGTAGTATAGAAGTTATTAAAGAATCAATATTTCACTAAATTTTAACCCTTTGTGTGGGAGGTACCAGAAGGAGTAGACCAATATGGCCCATCTTCGAACTCATCCGGAGATAGATCAAAATATTACCACATACCAAATTCGAAGTCAATCGGTTACTCCTTTCGAGAGTTATCGTGCGCACCAGCCAGCAGACACACAGACAGACAGACAGACAGACAGACAGACAGACGGACGGACATTGCTCATTCGACTTAAAATGACCCAAAACGGATTTCCTCCGAACATACTTAGGGTCTTAGATCACTCCTTCGATGTGTTACACTTTTTTCCGTAGCAAATGATATATACCCTCGTCACACTAAAGTGAGGGTATAAAAAGTTATAAATAATTTAAACCATATAGCTCATTCTGCACCACCCTGTATAATGCTCCCTTCGACCAAAAATTGAAAACTTTGACCCACTTTAAAAAAAAACTCAGACCAGCTGGACCATAAGCATATTATCTACTCAAAATGCACATTCATAAATATAGGGTCGCTATTCTGTTCCAATCATAAAGTCTTAATTTGTTGGACAGTGTAGTTAATGTGACCTAAAATTTGATATCGATTTCCGCCAGCTAGAAATTCATTTTATACCCATGGTTTCTTGCAGAAATGTTCATAGAATTTTCCGAAGATTACGGTCCTGACTGACACTTTGTGCGAACAAATTGACCCCTCCCTAATGTATATTGTCTTAGAAAGAATGCCCTTATTGTTCACAAAGTTATATACAAATGACTTTATTGTAAAAATTTTTTGTTTTTGGTCTGACCTGCTCCATATACTTGTTCAAAATTTTAGTTTTCTATCTCTTAAAGAAGTTTCTGTGCTCAAATGGTTGAATATCACGTGGCGGAAAATCGAAAATCAAAGTAGCCTATGCTATTTTCCAGATATTGGTTTATCTGTCCACCAAGTTTCAAGAAAATCGGTAAACGCCACGCCACTTTTTATAAAGCCCGGTAAACAATACGTTACGGCCAACTATTTTTATCGTACCCAGCACAACACATGAGTTTGGGATTTTTTTTTTTTTTTTTTTTATTGTTTATAAAATTATTTATATATACAAATTCATAAGATATAAATGCCTCAGCGCCGTTAGGCATTAGAGAGGCTAGTTGGCAAATAATACTAAATTATTTGTATAATTAAAAAATAATTAATTTAAATATCATAATAATTCATTTAATATATCATAAGCATATCATTTATTACAATAAATCATCAATTTGAGATAACAAATATTCTTTTAACATATTTTTAAAATTCGAAAGTCTATTTGATGCTTTAACATGATGTGGTAAGTTATTGAATTCACGACTACCAGAATATTCAACTCGTTGCTTAGTTGTCTCTGTACGACATAATGCTACTCTAAGTTGTTGGTTATTGCGAGTGTTAACTGCAACTTGATTTCGAGCAAATTGAATTGTGTGATGTCCTACATGATGTAGACATTTAAATACATATAAAAGAAGATGTTGTTTATAAGTACCGAATATTGGTAAAATTGAAGGAAAAACCTCATTAAATAAGGAGTACGTTGAATGCACAATAGGTAAATTAGCCACGATTTTTAATGCTTTATTTTGAAGCCGCTGCAGAGATTTCAATTCTGTGGTCTTTTTATGCGCGTATACGATAGCCAAATAGTTAATATTACTTTGAATTAACGATTGATAAATCAGGAGTTTAGTCCTATGATCAAACTTGTACTTGAATTTAAACAACAAACCAAGGGCAGATGATATTTTAGATTTCATGTAGTTTATGTGCTGATTCCAAGCTAGATTTGACTGCAAAAAAAGTCCCAAATATTTGACAGTGTTCACCTCCTGTATCTCCTTTCCATCTATGGTAATACTAAAATTCGAGTTAAAACGACCATGTGGTCTAAATCGAATTAATTTGGTCTTTGTAGGATTGATGAAAAGCTTGTTTAATCTCATGTATTCAAAAATCAAAGCAGAATCACGCTCCATAAAACATTTTACCGCAGCTTCTGAGAACTGGACGTGAACCCCAAAAATAAGAACTTTTGCATCATTCATTAAATTCTGCATTGAGTTATTGAGAAAAAATTAAATTTTTGCAATTTTAAAGGCACTGGATGCACTTTTTTCGAGTAGGTTTTCCGCATTTTTTCTCCTATTCAATATCTAAAACTTTTCCTAAACACATGAGAGATATTCCGTATGGTACACCGAGATATAACCGTGGTAAAGTATAGAAAAAGTGATAAAAACCACCTAGAGCAAAAAATCGTATGGCCAATAAATTATTAATTGAGCCAACTTGACTAAACGAATGATGCAGAAGTTCTTAGTTTTGGGGCTATTTTTACGACCAATTCTCAGAATTGAGTCCCAAATCAATAAGATGAAAAATGATATAATGTGTTATTTTATTCATTTAAAAAAAAATTTTAATTTTCTTTCGAAAATTTTTATTTTTTTGGTCTTCAAAGCGTAACGATGCGACGTTTTTAAGAACCCTGGTATCTTGTTATAATGTTGCTGTTGTTCTCAAGAATTGATAAACACAAGATAGATATAAATATAAGATACATATATATTGTCAATAAGATATATATTGTCAAGGACCTAAAGCATTATTTTGCAATGAAGTATCAGAGACATGGGAAACAAGGAACAATCCTATAGAATTAAAACAAAACTGTAGAAAACATCATTATCAACATCACTGCAACTGCTGCTGTCGATGATGTTGCCTTCATTCCATGTTGTTCCATTCCAATCGATTGAAAAAGGATTTGAAATGAAAACGAAACATAGAAACATAGAAACATCCATCATTTGTATAATTTCATTCTGTCGTATCCGATATTGATTTTTTCCACATTGATGTGTTAGTAAATTAAATTATCTGCCAGCATTGCAGACCCATTTTATTGGCATTTATCAGATAGAGATAATTTAATTTTACGGAGAAATCGACAGAAAGGTAATTTTTGTGGACAAGCTTAAAATATGTTAGATTTCAGGTAAATATTAAATCAGAAAATATTTTTGGATCTGAATGTGGAAAGTATTAGGATGGAAAATATCTTACATTGCAAATATTATGAATATACGCAGGAGAACTCAAAATAGTGAGCACTTTTAGGAATAAATTTGAAGTAGTATTTCATTCGCTCGATGTCACATAAGACTAAATAAGAATTAAGAAAATAGCTTGACATTATCTCTTACTACCAGGTTGGTGTTTCTGTGGTGAAGTATAAAAATCGATACCTTCATTCCAAGCTATGTCCGTACGCCCGAATGTATGTTTTGTGCACTCGATAACTCTCGAATTTGATAATTTGTTTGGGTAACCTTTCTTACGATAAGTTAGAAAGTGGGCCATATTGGCCAACTCATTCTCCACTGAAAAAAGGTGTAATGAGAATCAATGAAATCATTGCAACTTTTATGATTTTGGCTTTCATTTGGCACCAAAGACAATGTAATTAAAGACATGGAACAGAGTTTATTTAAAGCCATGAAACGACTTTAAATCAACTACATCTTGCACTTAAATAAAATGCATGAAATATCTTTAAATCAATAACATGTTGTAATTAAGTCAGGTACATGTTGTATTTACCATAAGTGTATCGCCTAACAATACTGATGGTAGACCCAAGTTAAAGAATTCCGATCGCTTCAGAATCACTAATTGATTCGGTTTAATAAAGTTTAGCTACACTGAAAAAAATGGTTAATGTTAATATTAAGTGTGGAATGTTCTTACTTTAAAGAATCTTTGTCATTGGCTCGAAATCATTATCATTATATTTAAAGTTAGAAAACTTTTTTTTCTGTATAAAAGCGGACTAGATTTAGGTTTAGCCCCCGCATAGATTTATAATCATATAGATGACTCCACTCGACCTTAGCCCTTTCTTACTTGTTTTTTCTTTATGAAAACGCGACAAATTTGGTCCCAATTTCTCCCCATTTGCCAAATTTTTTTCTTAACTTTAATAAAATTTAGTATTATTACCATGCTTATAGAAATGGCATCGCACGACGACTTAATCCAATAAATTGCAAAAGGAAATAAAAAATGCCATATTTGCGAATTCTTACAAAAATAAAATACAAATAGTTCGTCATAGGCTTGCCGTGTGACTTAAGTGGTATACATTAAATAAGTATTCGCGATGTGTTAAAATATATATTATTTTTTTTAGAGGAGGCTCTGAAAGCACGACACAAAAAACATCAATCGTATGCAATTCTTACCCCAAAAATGGCAAACAAATTGTGCGAAATTTTGAATAAACTAAATATTCCGTTAATGCAACAAAAAAGTGTCTTGACAAAACTAAGAACACCCGCCCACTTTTCCCGAAGAACAATTTATTTGGGTTATAATGACTTACATAACAATTTGCATCTTTCTTGCCCTTATAATTCAGGAGATAGCGCTGAAAAACGACGATTTTGGCGAACATTGCTAGAATGTTGTAGAATTCGAGGTCGATTTCCGTCAGCTAGGAATTCATTTTAGACCCATGGTTTCTTGGAGAAATATTATTAAAATGTTCGGTAGATTTCGTTTTTGCCTGACGCTTTGTTAATTTTTTTTTACAAATTGATCCCCTAATGTACACTGCGTAAAATTTCACGTATTTGTATGTACGGTTTTAAGCTGTTAACTTTTTGTACGAAATGGTCACGTTGTGTGTACGTCCGTCTGTCTGTCTGCTGGCTGGTGCGCACGATAACTTTCGAAAGGAGTAACCGATTGACTTAAAATTTGGTATGTGGTAATATTTTCTTCTATCTCCGGCTAAGTTCGAAGATGGGCCATATTGGTCCACTCCTTCTTGTACCTCCCCCACAAAGGGTTTACATTTAGTGAAATATTGATTATTTAATAACTTCTATACCACTTATTTGAATCCTCTGAAATTCTACATATAGTATTACTCTATTAGTCACTATTACCTCGAGAAAAATTGGCATTATTGCCACGCTCCTTTTGGTACCTCCCACACAAAGTTACCAGCTTATAACTTTAATACCAGTTCAAATACTTGAAATTTCGTACAGTGCAATTCTTTTATAGTACCTAGAGTGTAGAGAAAAGTGGCCGTAATTGGCACGCCCCTTTTGGTACCTCCCACACAAATGGACCATTTTACACCAAAAGTTAACAGCTTATAACTTTAATACCAGTACATACTTTAAAGTTATTAAATGCAATTAAAATTTATAATAATTGAAATAAAACAAAAAATAAATAAATTTACTAATACTTTATTTGAACCACAAGGCGAGGGGATTCATTAGTCGGTTTACCCGACTGAACTTTCTTACTTGTTCTGATAGGTATTTGCGAGTAAAACAACGTTTGATCTACGAAATTTGCCGGATAGGGTGTTGAATATTGACATTTTGGTTAAAAGGTCATATTTCCCCATCATCATAACTATTTATTGTATTTAGAACATTTTTTTTCGATCTTTTAAGAAAATGAAAAAAATTGACAAAAATATCTTGGTAAAGTTTTATGTGCGAAATTAAAACTTATTTTGACATTTTTCTAAAAACCCATATTTTTGATTTATATTTTGCTAAAAAGAAAGCTTTGGTAGTTTCCTTCAAGAGCTTTGTATTATTATAAGTCTTATTCCTTCTCTTTCATCTTCATCATCTCCGAGAAGGAATAATAGGACAATATAGGCCAATGAGGATTATTGACTTCGGTTTAGTAGACTGGATAAAAACCACCGAAAAACAAGACATTGCGAAAAATCCGAGTTTTTGAAAAAAATTTTATATATTTTTCAATTCAAATCACTTAATGTGTTTATCTTATTAATTTAGATATATGGCCTGGTGAATTGAAACAGATAAGACTGAATCAGATGTAAATCTTTACCATGTACATACGAGTTAAATTATACGCACCTACACTAACATACAAATACTCACTCTCTTATTAATATGTATAGGAAGACACATACGAGTGAATATATTTATATTGGCAATTTGGCAAATTCTTTGCGTTGCAGCGGAGAATGTATAATTCCCTTGTTTTCTGCTTAAAATATCTAGAGGATCCGCAAATGGGGTTAAGGATGGACATTAACAAAAGTAATATTTGACAAAGGCATTCAATAAATTTTAAATAATTTTATAGCCAAAGTTCATTGAGCTCAATATTAGAGATTGCATTTAATTTGTTTATATGTATATCTCATTGCTAGAGTTTCTCTATCCCGGAAAAAAGTTTAGCATATTCCGGAAATTGCCGCTAAAAGAAAAACAATACAAACTCTGTTTATTTTACAGTATGTATTAAATTATTGTTTATTTAATAAGATCTAATAAACATCAGCTGAAACAAACACAAACATTCAAAAAAAATTTACTTTAAAGCGCTTGGATTTGCATACGGGGGATATATTTATTTAAATCTGAACCATTTTTTTCAAATTTAGTAGGATTTATTCGCGTCTCAGAAGACTTCGCTCTACCAATCTGTTTAGTGTTTAAATGTCAAATCGGATCAAAAAAGCTTATATGAAAATTTGTTTTGTTTTAAACATATTCGCTAAATATTTCGTTTCTGCGACCACGAAATTAAAAATCAGGTGTTCCCTTAATAAAATTTTAAATTTTTATTATTTTTATTAAAATCTGGACCATTACTTACATTAAAATCTGGACCATTACTTATAGGGCGACGTGAATATACAGTCACTTTTTTTTCGGAAATAACTTCTAAAATTTTGGTCCGCTTTTCTATTTTTTTGCTCGTTATAGAACTGTTGATCTCTTGATTTCATTTAAAAAAAAAATTAACCATTTTAAGGCCGTAAACTTTTTATTTGATTGTTGGTCACAAATGGGTTAAAGAGGAAATCGGACTAAAATTGGAGAAGTTATTTCCGATTTTGTCAAAATTGATAAAGAAGTGAGTTTATATTGAAAATTTGTTTCACGCTGTTCTATAAATAATTCGTCTTCACAAATGAAGCCACTCTAATGTAGCGGACATATTATTGGTAAATTTCACACAGATCGGTGAAAATGTGGATCTTACAGTCTCAATATGCCAAATCGGAGGAACATTGTATATAAGAGGGCTATATCTTAACCTGAGCCGATTTTCACCAATTTCAATAGGGATCATCCTTGGGCCAAAAAAGAGTACTGCGGTAAATTTTTATCTATCTATTACTGCTCCTTGTGGGTGTTACAAACCATTGCACAAACTCATAATACCCTGGTCTGCAGTGGTGTAGGGTATAAAAATGCGTCGAACGTAAAATATCAACATGTCAAACAGTTATTTAATAAAACTGTATTGAAAGAGAAATAGCATAATATCCAACTCGCTCAATGCTGGACGTGAGTCACAAAATGAAGATGTCGCTATAATCGTATGTAACGAATCAGATAATGTATTCAGACGAAAGGGATACATCATTAGTTACGATAACAATTTAACTAATTAAACTTTTAACTTAAATAACAAATGCGAAAAAAAAATAAATAATTTCCCGGGGATACCTGATGAATTTTCCGGGAAAACCGGAATGAAAAATGACTAGAATTTCCCGGGAGGGAAACTCTACTCATAACTACGAGTATATTGACCAACGAAATTAAATTACATTTTCCGCGGGTTTTATTTGTCATGTAATTGTTTTGCGTGAAAGCTGCCTTTAGGGAAAATGCAAAATTAATGAGATGAATGTGGTGCGAGCCTTTGTTTGTGTGTTTTGTAAAATAAATTTAATTTTTGTGACTGATTTCAGTGATATTTGATTTGTATTCATTAATCAAACCACAACCAGAGTCAAGGTCAATTATGCAGTAGACCACAAAACATATTGATTGTTTTTTTTAAAACCTTCAAATTGAATTGAATAAAATTTAAATTATGGGATATTTGGGAATTCTGGCAAAAATATATATTTAAATAAGTACAAAAAACACCAAATAGCACATACTGGGGAAATGTGGAAAAATGGAAACAAATCTACTGTTCCAAGTCAACAGATTGCATGGCAATTTTGTATACTTATAGATGAGTTCGAGCATAAATTTAAAATCGCAAAGTAGGACCTCGGACCTATATATGCTTTTTTAAAGATTGTAACTTTTATACTCCTGAAAGGAAGTTGTATTACAAGAGTATATATATGGTTTTCCAATAAAAGTGATATGATTTCTTTGAAAAAAACCAAACTCATTTTTAAGGAAATTCAAAAGTTTTTTATTTAGTACAATCGATACAATTAAGTCATAAATAATACGTCATTCAAATGGCCTCCACGACTTCTTCTGCAGGAACGAATTCAATGAATCCAATTTTCGAGCACTTTTTCCACTAAATCAAGTCGTATGTCATGAATGGCATGTTCAATACTGACTTGTAAAGCTTGAAGATAGTCTGGTTTATTTCGAAAGACCAATGACTTCAAATAACCCCACAAAAAATAGTCTAATGGTGTTAAATCACAACTTCTTGGGGGCCATTCAATATCACAATTTCTTGAAATAATAAATCTCCAAACTTTTTTCGCAATAATTCAATTGTTTCATTTGCTGTGTGGCACGTAGCCACAATCTGTCAATGGCAAAAAGATGTGTGTCAAGGTCTTAGGTCGACTGGAAAGTGTTTCTTTTTGGATTTCAAAAAAAAATTGACCTAGCATCATTTTCAAACGTGAACGGAAATATATTTCTGCTCGAGCTCCTTAACGGTACGTCGGATCGGGTCGACCGGAAAGTGTTTTTGGATTTAAAAAAATGGACTTAGTGCACGAAAAGTTGCAATTGGGGAACGATTATTTTGATAATAAAACTGAATAATTTGTAAACGTTGTTCTTGCGTATATCTCTCCATGATGAAATTGTAAACACTACTGAATACAATGAAGAACAAATGACAGATCATGACATATTACAAATGGCCGAAACGTCACTTCAAAATCATATCATCCCTATTGGAAAACACGTTATTTGGAAATATCTACTTTCTAAATAAAAAATTTTAGTTCTCGCCTTTTCGCACCTATAGATATTTCATGTAGACTATTATCTAGAAAAAAATTACATTAATATATATCTACTAAGTCTAATGGCGATTTCTTTTCTGCAAAAAAGTGAAAAATTTTCGTTGC
Organism: Eudasyphora cyanicolor; assembly: GCA_963930755.1. Taxonomy (NCBI): domain Eukaryota; kingdom Metazoa; phylum Arthropoda; class Insecta; order Diptera; family Muscidae; genus Eudasyphora; species Eudasyphora cyanicolor. The sequence goes on along the minus strand of OZ005734.1, from coordinate 6,906,707 downwards.
TCTTTTCCCGAATACTTACGGACTTACCACCTTTTTGGAATTTTGAAATATGAGCTAACTTTAACTCGAGGGACTACATTAAGTGGGAAAATATTCTTCAGAATTTCGTGTCGACGGAGCAACATTTTTTCAGAATCGAAATCACCATATGTCAAATTATAGACAACTTACATTTTAATTTTCAAAAATATCGATTCTATTATTTGCTTCAGTATTTATTTTATTTGGCTTCAATATTCACAAAATACTGAACCAGAGAGATGGAGAAGGTAATTTAATTTTTATTTAAAAATCAGATACCTGTGAAGCTGTGCATGATAACACTTGTGAATAAAGAAGAAGAATCCGCACAAACCAATTTTCTCAAATGAGTGTAGAAATAGAAAAATTGCATACATTTCACAATGATATCTCCGCTATGGTCTACTCTGAGGCCACCGTGATTCAATTGAAACTACGAACTTATTTTATTTCGATTTTTTCGAATCTACCTCATTCGACTACAGGTTAAACTAGAGCAGAATAACCACATGTGATCCGAAACTGGATCCAATATATGGAACTGATATGCTGAAAAGACTTCTGTGTCCTGAGGTTTCAACAAAATTTAGGATGTTATTGGGTACGAATATAAGTTTGATGTGTGGAAGGTGCCACACCAAATACCATTAGACCACCTCATTCTTTGTCAAACTATATTTATGGGAAAAGTATTATTAAATACCGAATCTTAAAACTTTTATATTCCGCTGCTTAAATTATGGGCAGTAAGGAACGTGGAATAACGCCAAACGTAGGCGATGTGATAGCAGTGCTTCGTATCAAAGTTCAAGGTTATATTTGTCTTTATATTAAAATTATGATCTTTTCGTTTTTGATACGATTTTCTCAATATATTCAGAATGTACCAAAAAGGGCCGAGATCCAACTTTCGCCTTTGATGGAATCTGTAAGGTTATTATCAGTTGTAAAGTGTCGGAGCGCTAGGATGAATACTATATATAGAGAATCGGACAAAGCATATCCAAAAATATATAAATATCTTTATTGCTTCAAAAACCAATGAATTCGATTATATATTGAGAACTATTGAAAAGAAAAATCGAAATATTGAATTTTGTAATACTCTGGTCTATAAGAAAACAAGTTCTTACTGAATCTTATATACCCTCTACCATAGATCGCGTGTGAATGGTTTCGGTTACAAATAAACTCATATTATCAAATTTCAGCCTGATTCGTTGTAATTTGTGATTTTTGTTACGTTAAAAAGTCAAATCTACACGCAACGAAAAAAAATGGATGTCGTTTATCGTTATAGTTCTTTGTCTCAAACGCTTTACATTTCCCGTAACGGTTGAAATATTTCTAGTGAATGTAAACGTTTATCGTAAACGTTGTTTCTATCGTTGTCATCGAACATTCTTTCATTCCAAATTTTTCATAATTTACGTTTATGGTAAACTAAAAACGTTTACGGAGACACTTAAATATGATTGAATATTTTAAAGAGAGTTGAGAGAACCTGTTTTCATTTTGTGAGTGTGCTGTTTTATAATTTGTATACCCTACACCACACTGTGGAACAGGGTATTATGACTTTGTGCATTTGTTTGTAACACCCAAAAGGAGAAGAGATAGACCCATTGTTTATTATACCGATCGACTTGTAATCACTTTCTGAGTCGATTTAGCTATGTCCGTCTGTCTGTCCGTCTGTCTGCCTGTCTGTCCGTCTGTCTGCCTGTCTGTAGATGTATCCTTGTAATCAAAGTACATGTCGCAATTATGGTCCGATCTCAACTAAACTTTGCAGATATCTTTCTTTTGACCCAAGGACGATCCCTATTGAATTTGGTTAAAATCAGTTCAGATTTACATATAGCTCCCATATATATGTACCTCTGATTTGGCATATATGCACTTTATAAGCAACATTTTTGAACCGATTTGTACAAAAATTGACGGAGAGTAGTCTCGTGATACACTTATGTTACCCAGGATTTGACATTTAAGCGCTGTAGAAACTGTATTTTATATCCGATCACAGTTCGGCAGAAAGAGGTTTCTTATTACATGAAGGAATACTGCCAAATTCGGAGAAAATCGTTTCAGATTTAGATATAGCCCCTATATACATATACTCCTATGTTACCCCCGATTTGAAATTCAAGCGCTGTAGAAACTGTATTTTATATCCGACCACAGCGAAATTCGGCAGAAAATGGTTTCTTTTTACATGAAGGACTACTACCAAATTCCCGTATATATGTTAGCCCCGATTTGACAACTAAGCGCTGTAGAGATTGTATTTTATATCCGATCTGTACGAAATTCGATAGAAAGAGGTTTCTATTTTACATGAATGAGTATTCAGGGAAAATCGATTCAGATTTATACATAACCTCCATATATATGTACCTCCTGATTTGGTTACAAAGCGCTATAGAAGTTGTACTTTACTTCCGATCATTACAAAATTCTCCAGAAAGACGTTTCTCAATTTAGGAACGAATGTTGCTTAATTTAGCGATTATCGGTTAAGACTTAGATATACCAAGTATTTATTATTTACCCATTTACCAATTATTTCAAATTATTATCGCAATGACCCTTATCGCATTGTTAGGGAGGCGTAGGGTATCATATAGTCGGCCCCGCTGCCTTTCCTTACTGGTTTCTTTTTTTATATATTGGAATAGTATGTGCACATGTGTATGTACACAACACAAAAAATGCTGATGTGTGTGTACACCAGGGATGTAATAAATATTCGCATTTGCAAATGCGAAAGCGAATTATTCGCATCATTTTTAACAATCGCTTTCGCATTCGCAAAAACCATCTTTGGAATATTCGATTTCGCAAAAATATATTTCAGTATTCGCTTCCATTTGTTAAAAGTGTTATATTTTCTTATCCGCTTCACACATTTTAAAGATATTAATACCAATGAAAACCTCTGCTACTTCTCTTCAAAACAGTTGAAAGAATATGTTTGTCCTGTTTGTAACAGGCGGTCAAAATTTGGAAAGCATTCTTGAATAATCTGGAAAAGTATCAATTCAAGTCCTTAATTTTGTTTGTATTAAAGGGTCAAACTATTATCCGCATTCGCTTTCGCAAAATTGGATATTTCAGTATTCGCGTTCGCATTCGCAAGAAATATATTTCAATATTCGCTTTCGCTAAAGTCACTTTCGTTACATCCCTAGTGTACACAAAACAAAATAACAGATGTGTGTGTACACAATACAAAAAGGGGCGTTGTTTGTCCGCGTTGATTTATTAAGAGTTCTGCAGATGGTTCTCTGCATACCTCCTTCCGAACTGTTGTACCATTTCACAATAGTTGCAGTCGTACTCAGCATTCGTTTGTCGTTTAGGAGTAACGAATTTTTTCTTTGCGTGTAGAAGGACCTTTGTATGGGAGCTATATCAAAACATGGACATATGACGAGCGTTGTTCGTGTGAAGTGTTCTTGTTATAATTATACTTATGTTATCAATTTTCAGCCCGATCAGTTGAAATATTTAGTCCAAAAAAGGGATTTATCGAAGAATGGGCCAATAAGGCCCATTTTCATTGCCAACAGATCTGTTGATTTAAGAAGTATATGTACAAAATTTCAGCCTTTTGGCGTAATTAAATCCGATGAACAGACATATATGGACATGGTTATATCGTCTTAGAATTAAAGTATACATACTTTATGGAGTTTCTAATCAATACTTCGAGGTGTTACAAACAAAGTCACAAAATGAATATACTCGTACCTATATGTATATGACCATACAAATATGATTCAAATGTTTGTTTTCGGTTTTATATATATTAAAAGCTGCTTAAAGTTTCACAAAATATGAAATTGCATCCTAGGTTATTATAAAATATTACGATATACAACATTTGAAATTATTCGGTTTCTGCTTTCGATAGTTTTTGTTCGCACCCATTAGCTAGACTGACGGACGGACATAGCATACTATTACAATGAAACAAGTTAAAAAAATGTCCGATTGTCCCTTGGCGTGTCAATATCTGCAACACATTTCGAAACAAACGTAATTGAAAAATGTCTTTGAAACAATTCAGATTCTGTTTTTGCTCTTAATTTAATTCATTTTCTTTAATTAACCCCACCAAAATGTCGTTGTTATAATTTGCATACTTAATCATTTCTCTTTCAATAGTTATTCTTTATTCAGAGAATTTGCAATATTGTTGCCAGAATTCATTAATGCATTTTAATTTATTACTTTTTTCATTTATCACTTTTTCATCGACAAACGTCTCCATTGGCCCAAGATAATTGTCAGCAATCGATGGTAATCAATCTTTCCAATACTTTTTGCTCTTAACTTTATTCATAACCAAATGAGTAGGGGTGGCGGGGGTAAAGTTTGCCAGGTTTGATGGCAATAACGATTTGCACTTTTTTTCTTAGTAATATTTAATGCAAAACCTCTTTCCAATGATAGTGTTTTTTTCTTATTACGGAGGAAAGTAATTAAATACTGTTCACAGTAAAATGTTCATCAGAAAGGATAAATTCAGGCGAAGTGAACTATGTGATACCTTATACTCCTTATACTCCAAATCTTTCAAATTCGACAGAGTTGTTATTGTCTTAGATAAACCTCTTGATAAAACTCAGTAATGATCGGCGGAAAATGATGCTTAAGTGTTAAGAACAACAAAAAACAAATAAGGAAAAGGATATATATCCTGAAATTAAGTCATCTTCCATGGATCTAGATATTCCGCATCTTTAAATTCCACATACATACATTGTTGTTGCATTGACATCAAAGAGAGCTCCGTATTAATGTATTTTTTCATTTGGGTCACTCACTTTTCACATTCATCTATGTCATTATTTTAATGATTTAAAGAGATGTGAATAGATATTTTGTTCAATTAAATGAATGAGTTTTCGAGGAATAAATAACAGTGTGCAAAAAAAGAAGAAGAAATATCAAGTTGTATGAAACATTTTGGAAAAACCTTTAAAGACACAGTGCAACATTTTTTTAAGTCATCCATGCTTGAAATCTCTCGAAGAACTTATCGAAAATAACAAAACCCCATTTGGGTTTTGCTAATTAAACTGCAGATTGAATTGTATTCTATAGTTGCTAAACGTATTTCTCTCTGCTATATCTCGGAAACCAATTGGAATTTTGTTTTCCTATCTTGGGTATAATTGTTGCTAGAGAATAGGAGAAAAAAAGTGTAAATCAAACTAGCCCGTAAAAACTTTTTTTTATATATTTATCCCCTCACCTCAGAGAGGAGGGTATATATCATTTGCTACGAACCAAAAACCTAAGTATGTTCGGCGGATATCCGTTTTGGGTCATTTTAAGTCGAATGAGCAATGATAACTCTCGGAAGGACCAACAGATTGTCTTCAAATTTGGTATGTGGTAATATTTTTTTCTATCTCCGGCTAAGTTCAAAGATGGGCCATATTCGTCCACACCTTCATTTATTAACTTCTATACTACTTATTTGAACCCTCTGAAATTCTACACATAGTATTAATAGGCGAAGTTGCCATTCCCCATTTGGTACCTCCCACACAACTGCACCTTTTTGTACCAAAAGTTACCAGCTTATAAATTGAATAGCAGTGCATACAAATACTTAAAATTTTGTAAAGTGTAATGCTTTTTATAGTACCTAGAGTCCAGAGAAAAATGGGCGTTATTGGCCCGCCCCCTTTGGTACCACCCACACAAATGGACTTTTTGTAGCAAAATTTAACAGCTTTTAACTTTAATACCAGTGCAAGCAAATACTTAAAATTTCGTACAGTGCAATGCTTTTATAGTACCTAGAGTCTAGAGGAAATTGGCCGTAATTGGCAAGCCCCTTTTGGTATCTCCCACACAAATGGACCATTTTGTACCAAAAGTTAACAGCTTTGAACTTTAATACCATTACATACTTTAAAGTTATTAAATGCAATTTAAATTGATAATAATTTCAGTAAAATAAAAAATAAATAAATTTACTAATATTCTTTTGAGACTTAAGGTGAGGGGATTCATTTGTCTGTTTACCCGACTGAACTTTCTTATATTAATGGAGAACATTTTTTTCCTGTATATATACCGATTGGACCAAAATGACCGCTTTAAATTCCGCATACCAAATTTCAGTCGGTTTCCCTTTTCGAGAATTATCATGCGCACCAGCCAGCAGACAGCTGGACGGATATGACTTAAAATGACCGAAATCGAATTTCCACCAAACATACTTGGGGTCTTAGGTTACTTCTGCGATCAGTTACACTTTTGGAACGTAGCAAATCCTCTGTAAACAATTCATTGCGATAAACAATAATTAAGTTCTGTAATTTGATTATGACAATACAGATATATGTAGAATACTGTCTGTCAAGACACACCGACATAAGTAAATCGACTTACTAAATGATTCCAAATCCATCGTTAGAATAAAAAGTATGATTATCACGTATCCCTTTAGGTGTGTACAAAGTCACATAACCACAGAGCAGTGGTTATGATAGAAACCCCGCTCAATTGCTGTCTGGGTTAAGCTGCTATTGCGCTCAATGCCTTTGTATATGAAGTTAATTGGAAAAAATGTATTTATTTGCAGTTTATGCTCATCTATTCAACAGGCAATTCATACTATGAATGACCTTTTTATATTCACAGGATTGACTTATTCCATGTTCTTTGGCTTACTGCCTTTCACTTTTCCTTTTGGTTCATCAGTTGCGTCAGAGATGTTCATGTGCTTCCTGTTACTTTCGAAAAGTACTGTTGCTGCTGTTGAGGATGATGTAGCCAATGCCATTTATTTGTCTTTGCGATTCAATACATGGCCTTGTCATGAACGCGCTCGGCTTTAATTCTGCTCCAGCACAGCGCACAATTTGAATGGATTTTATCTATTTATGGGTATTAATAATGGAATATTTATGTGTATGGGTATGTGTGTGTGTGTGGATGGATGTGGGAGTGTGTATTTAAATGTGAATTTGTGCAGTTCATTGTTTTAAAGGTTATTGTCAGCGGTGGGTATTGATTGATTTCATTTCATTTTATTTATTGTTTATTTATGAATCCATGTGAAAAATGCTGTTTATTGTGTTTTATTTTTTTCAACCGATTTAACTGTGGTCTTGAATTCGAACAAAATAAATTAAAAGTCATCGTTTTTTCAATCAATATTAAAGCATAAATTAAAGCCCCATTGACCAAAGCTTGCCAATTTTTGTCATTATGCCTTTAAATGGATTAACTGCATTAAAAATATGTGGAATAACAATTAAAAGTCCATATGCAAAAGGTAAATATTATTTTAAACTTGGATAACATTAATCAAGAAGTTATTGCATACTGAATTGTTATTCGATTGTAATCATTGGATGCGAAATATTATATGTAGCTACTCGTACATACCAACCCGCTCAAATAATTATCCATTGGTAACCTTTTTTATGTCGTATTTCCATATGGATATTTCGAAAATTCGATTCACACCTGGTATGAATATTCTTTTTAGTATCCCAGTAAACTTTTTTTAGCAACTTTATCCGAAACGTGAAAATTGGTGGAAGGCCACCTCGGAAATACAAAACATTTAGATGCGTGTACCTGTTCTCTGCCTGAACTCATTTGGAAGATTATATGATAAATGCATCTATTGTTTATCAAATAAATATGAATGCGCGTAGTTCGGTTGCCTCGAATAATAACACCGGTCGAAAAAAACCCACTTTTTTCTTGCGTTTCTGTTTTAATGCATATTTTCTGATCTAGACATTAAACCAGTAAGGAAAGGCTAAAGTCGGGCGGGGCCGACTATATAATACCCTACACCACTCTCGTAATATTGAATAACTCTGAAATATAAATTTTGTAATTCATGTATAAATTGTTTATTCTAAATTTCAAAATGATTGGATGTAAAATACAGCTTCTACAGGACTAAAGAGCAAAATCGGACGAAACATATATATGGGAGCTATAGCTAAATCTTAACCGATTTTCTTCAAATTCGGCAATGTTGGTTCATGGATCAAGAAACTCTACCATTCTAAATTTCAAAATGATTGGATGTAAAATACAGCTTCTATAGGACTAAAGGGCCAAATCGAATAAAAGATATATATGGGAGCTATATCTAAATCTGAACCGATTTCAACCAAATTCAATAGGGACATTTACAGCTGCGAAATACTCTAAACTGCAAAATTTCAGAACGATCGGAGTGAAATTGCGACATGTAGTCGACGAACAGCTTTACATTGACAGACAGACGGACGGACGGACAGACATGGTTTAATCGACTCAGCTAGTGATTCTGAGTCGATCGGTATACTTTAAGGTGGGTCTAGCTGTGTTATTTTCAGGTGTTACAAACATCTGCCGTCAAACAAACTTATAATACCCTGTACCACAGTGTGGTGTAGGGTATAAAAAGTGCCAAAATACCCATTCCTAGCTTTTAAAGTTTGTTTTTGTAAATTTTACATCGATAAGAAAGTGTTGAAAAAACCTTACTAAATTAGCTACAACTTTTAAAATTATATATCGATTTTCTTCGGAATGGGGTCATTCAAATGATGGCCGATCAGACATTACGATAACAATATAACAATTATGCATTTTTAGATTGTTTTATGTGGTTTTTATTTGAAAATTATTAAAATTTTCTCCAAAAATATAATTTTTTTTTAAATTTTTTGTAAGATATCGGCGAAACTGCTGAACGGATGGAAAATGGTGTTGTGATTAGTTAAAGGCTACTTAATTTTGAATTCTTTCCTGAACTAATTCGGGTAAATGTTTCTCTAGTTATACCAAAATATGACACTTAGAAGTCAGACCCAAAAATCGTGTCGACCAGTGTAATTTACTTGGCTACTGGTTTTCGGTTTAACCGCAAATAACAACACGGTTAACATGTTTTTGACATTTCGAAGCAAGTTTGAAAAAATATTCAATTAATACCACTGTATAAGATTTTTTTGTAAAAACGTTATTACTAAAACGTTTCGATTTTATTATAGATAAGTAGTTGTGCATTTATCGTGCCACAAATTATATCTTATATCAAATTTTCATAAAAAGTGAACGTAGCAAAAATATTAACATGAAATTCGTAGAATATGCTAGAATTAGCATTATTGTTTATTTTTATTCTCGTGCAAAAACGTTATTTAAAACAAATAAGAATATACACAATACAAAGTCGGGGGTGGCTGACTATATAATAGCCTGCAGTTCTAAGTGTAAACAATTTTAATTACTAAGTATTGTCTCAGATGCGGATTCTATGGAAACACATTTTTTCCTGGGAGCTATATAAAATGTATACACATGGAAACTAGCAAATAAAGGCTAACGACAATAGGGATAGAGCAGAATAAGCAAGCATATACGAGTACATTATCCAAATTTGCACGATCACCTGGAAATCGTACTTTCAGTCAATGGATCAAAAAAACACTTTTTAAAAATTCTACAATACTGGTTTGGAAAATTTGGCTTTTCAAATGGTTTGGACTTCGTTTTGAAACGATGTGTCACCACATCATGTTGCGACATTTTAAAAATTTCCCCTGCACCCTCTTCTTATTTCGCATTTTCCATGCGCACAATCGAACAAAAATCGTGCGGTGAGTAAAACCCATACCTTCATTATTGCGCAGCCATTTGGTAGTGCATTAAGAATGTACGCTTTCATTTAGGTTTGGTTCTGAAGTCTGCTTTTTGACGGTGCAACACTCGACACCGCGAACTGGACTGAGTGTGGAAAATGCAATATTTTCGCATTTGCGGAGTGTAATAATTTTACAAACGAAATCAAAACCCGTTCATACGGCTGCACCATTTTTACAAACGAACTTCAAAATGCGGTTTCAATGGAAAATGTAGAAAAAATTTTACATTTTTAACCCTTACATGCATAATCGAAATTAATATCTAGCAGTACTTATTCGTAGATCAAGCGACTCTCCTCTTCCAATTTTCATCACGAGGGACTATTTAAATACAGTTTATATAGCGCATTGATCCCAAGTCGGAAGAAACATACGAGTATACATATATATGGGGGCACTATCTGAACCTGATCAGATTTCAGCAAAATTTTGTAGTCTTTATAGATGAAGAGACTTATATTTTTATCATGATCGGGTTTAAAATACAGCTTTTATAGTAATTTGTGTTTTTTTCTAGCTGCATGAGAACTTTCGATAACGATAACTATGGTTTGATAACTGATAATGTCAAACTGTGTTGACATTTCTGTTTGATAAAGTTTGGCAAGTCTTCATGGATCGTTGAACGCCAGAACAATGCTTCGAAATTGTGAAAATTTACTTTAAAAAAATAAATCTGTTTGCGAAGTTCAAATCGAAGAATTGTGTTTAGTGGTGAAGCTCATTTCTGGTTAAAAGGCTACATCAATAAGCAAAATTGTCGTATTTGGAGCGAAGAAAATGCTCAAGCCGATAACGAATCACAATTACTTCCATAAAAATTGACTGCTTGGTGCGGTTTACACGCTGGCGGCATAATCGGTTCTTATTTCTTTCGAAATGAGGAAGAAGCTGCCGCGTAACGGTGAATGGCGAGTGCTATCGAGCCATGGTGATTGAATATTTGTTTCCAAAAATTAATCAGCTAAACATCAACGACATTTTGTTCCAACAAGTCGGCGCAACTTGCTATATAGCGCGTTTAACAATCGATTTATTGCAAAATCAGTTTGTTAACAACTTTATGTCCAGAAGTGGTCCTGTTCACTTGCTCCTGGTTCGTGCGATTTAACGCCACCGTACTTCTTTTCACAGGGCGATGTTAAGTCATTGGTTTATGTCGACAAACCAGCAACTCTTGAAGCTTTGAAAGCCAATATGCAAGCCACCATTGACGCCACACGGCCAGAATTATTGGAAAAGTAGTAAAAAATTGGACTGATCGAATGAATCATGTAACTCGTAGCTGTAGCCATGCCATGGAATTATCTACAAGATTGTATCATCATTTGCTACGATGCACAAGTGTAACACATCGAAGGTGTGAACTAAGACCTCAAGTATGATTGGCGGAAATTCGATTTGGATAATTTTAAGTCATTTGAGCAATGTACGTCCGTCCGTCCATCTGTCCATCTGTCTGTCTGCTGACTGATGTACACGATAACTCTTAAAAGGATTAACCGATTGACTTCAAATTTGGTATATGGTAGTATGTTTATCTATCTCCGCCTAATTCCGAAGATGGGCCATAGTGGTCCGCTCCTTCTAGCGCCTCCCCCACAATGGGTTAATATTTAGTGAAATATTGATTATTTAATAAATACTATACTACTTATTCGAATCTTCTAAAATTCCGCACATAGTATTAGTTTTTAAGTCGTTATGGCCTCGATAAAAATGGGCGAAGTGTCACGCCCTTTTGGTACCTGTCACACAATTGGGCTATTTTGCACCAAAATAAACAGCTATATACAGCTTAACAGCTTATAACTGTAATATCAGTGTATACAAATACTTTAAATTATGTACAGTGTAATGATTTTATAGTACCTAGAGCCCACTGAAAAATGGGCGTTACTGTCATGCCCCTTTTGACACCTCCCACACGAAGGTACCATTTTGTACGAAAAGTTAACAGCTTATAACTTTAATACTAGTGCCTACTTTAAAGTTATTAACAGCAATTTATATTGATAATAATTTAATTAAAACAAAAAAAAAATAATTAAATTTACGAATATTTTTTGGGGTCTGATGAAGGTGAAGGGATTCATAAGTCGGTTTATTTCGACTGAACTTTCTTACTTGTTTGTTGTATCATTTGGTGATTGTATCATTTTAAGTTCTCAAACTCTTAAAAATACTCTATACTTAGATACCAAATCGGAATATCTAAATCTGAACCGATTTTCTCTAAATGCATTAGTCTTTATTAATGGCTGAAAAGACTTCCCTTTGCCAAGTTTCACATAGACCGGATATCAAATAAAGCTTCTATGGCGCTTAGATAATAAATCCGAAGAAACATATTTATGGGGGGTTGTATCAAACATTTAATTTAAAATTCAGAACTCGACTCTTAAAATTCAGAAATTCCATTTGAAATAAGGAATTCATCATCAGATTATTCATTTAAATTTCAGAATTCGTCAATTGAAAATCAAAACTTCTATTTGAAATTCAGAAGACATCATTTGAAATTTAGATTTTCCATTTGAAATTAAGAACTCATCAACGGAAATTCAGAATATCCATTTGAAGTTCAGAATTTCTTTTTGAAATTCAGAACTCGGTACTTGAAATTCCGTATTTCTCATTTGAAATTTAGAATTTTTCATTTGTAAAGAAGAAAATATTAATTCCCATTATTTAGTATTAATTCATACATATATATTTAGTTTGTATAGGTACATTTTGAAATGGATTTGACTGAAGTGAATAACGATTTTTAAGGCGGCCGGAAGTTGGACCCCAATAAAATGCACCCCAAATTGAAAATGAAAGTGCGCCCCAAATTTGGGGCCTATTTTCGTTACAAAAACTGATTTAGGAAATTACACCCCAATCAAGAAAACAGCATGAAATGACAATAAACCCCAAAAAACTAAGAAATTTTCTCTTCCTAAATCTGGGGAGTACGCATTAATACACGTATACAAACATATTTTCTAATTATAAATCTATTCCTGTGCGGTCGGCCTACGGCCTGCGGCCTTCGGCCTCTGTTTAAGACTTTCTCTTATGGACAGGATCCAAAGTTGGCAACGTGGAGCAAATCTTTTATGCGTAGCCTCTCCTGTTTCTAAATTAATAGATGAAAATAAGCCCCAAAAAGCAGACAAGAAATGAAAGTAAACCCCAAAAAGCAGTCAAAAATGAAATTTAGCCCCAAATAAAATTTTTGTTGTTTGATATGTTACTTTTTGGGGCCCATATTCATAAAAATAGTGGGGTGTATTTTCCTGGGGCCCAATTTCATTCCGCCGATTTTTAAATTGAATCTGATTCGAGAAAGAGCTCATACAATCCGCTTTCACGCGGAAAAACATTTTGTCTTAAAATTAGGAAAATTTACTTAACGTCTTTGGCGCATTTCTTTAATTTTATGGCAGTATCAGAAGATTTCTCTTTGCTTAATTTCAAATAAATCACTTTAAAAAAATGTAGGTTCTACAGTGATTTAATAACAAATCAGGAGGAACATATATGTATATGGGGGCTATATATAAATCAGAACAGATTTTCACCAAAGATAATTTGTTCAGAAAAAGAATTTAGTTGTAAAAATAAAACTAATTTGATGTTAACGCCGCTGTACTGCATCGGTAACAATCAACCACATAAGTTTTTAGCATTTGTGCCTTTTATGCGGGAATAAATTACTCGTATTTGAAGAATTCTTTCACTGATTTCTTGTCTGTTCCAAAGGACGGACTACATGAGTACACTTCAACCACCAGTTCCCGCCATTTATCCTTATTTGCTTATTTCCTTATAAAATATAAATGCGCAAAGTTATGCGGTTATCGTTTGCAAACGCCATTTATAACCATTGGCTACTGATTGCTCCATTCGTCGTTGTGGTTTATCGTCAAAAGTAGAATGTTCTCGCCATTCCTCACGTTGAGGTGCAGTTAATGTATGTAGGAACAAAATTCAACGTTTGCCTTCCCAACAAACCAATATTCTGCTCGGCAAATGGTGGCTCAAGGGTGTAGGAAGCCATATGGCTATAAACACAACGCCACAATTTTGACTTCAAACCTTAAATCCTTTACTTTTTTGTTTGCTTTAGTAGAAATTCAAACAAATGGAAAAAGGTGCAAAGGCACACATGTGACATACAGTTCCTTGTGCTAGCAAAAGGTCGTACATCAAAGCTGAAAGTAGGTCCTACCCTGCCCAAATCTTTTTTTTTGGTTTTTTTAAGAATTTCCTTTGAAACATAAACCCCTGAAATGGCTCTCAAATGTTCAAAAATATTTACTTTCGGAATACAAAACGAAATAATTCGACTAAGGGCGTTTAAAGTGTCATTTGGGCCAGGTTTCATCCTTTAAAGGCAACAGCTGTGTCTGACATTTGAAATGAAAAATGCGAATGGAATGTGAAAAACAAACGATGTCTTTTAAAATACTCAAAGTGGGACAAACATGGATAGAAATGAAATCTATTCAATTCCTCGAACTGTCTTTACTGAAATGGGCACCAACTTCCACCTATCCTTGTGTTCTTTAATGTGTCAATAAATTTCAACAAATAAGCAAGATTTCCATCCATTTAATATTTATTTATTAATTAATGCCAGGAAGTGTACATCGGAAACCCTTGAGTTTGGTGAAAGCCAAATAGCAAACGAGTGAGAAACTGCGATTTGGTTGAATCGTAAATACTCTGTAGCGGAAAAAATAATGTGTAAATTTATATAAGAAGCGTAGTTTACCTCTATATACGCTATTATACGCTATTAGAGACGGGCTAATTTCCATTACAATTGAGTGAACTACAAGGAAACGAACCCGACGACATCACGTACAAGAGTTCTTGCTCATATCGTTTGAACTCTTAACCTGACACACGCTTCTTCACGCCATTTGATTCTTTGAAAATGTCAGAGTTAATCGGACGTTTGCCTGAGTGACGAGTGTAGGGCGCAATCACGTAAATCACGTTGTCGTTATCATGTACACAAATTGTAGATGAGTATTTTATTGACTTGCGATTTTTTATATTTTATTTCATTCATCACATACTACAGTACTACACGCACATTAGGGTGGAGAGAGTATTTTGCGAATATTTTGGTAAAAATAAAGAAATAAATATATGATAATGAAATTAAAAATGGATTCAAATTTGTATGAGTAAGAAATTATTTTTTTTTAATCTTTTCATAAAATTGTTTTTTATTATTATTCTGAAATACAATATGTGTAAATCAGACAATATTTTATTTAGTCAAAGTGGTTGGAGTCGTCTTAAGGGACTTTTTTGAAAAAGTGAAGGGAGAATATCTTTTTTTACATTTTTCAGCATAACTTTCAGGAACTCGCAATGTTGCACTAACATTATTTGGGAAAAATCTAGCCACGGTAAATCTGAACAACTTTTGCGAACATTTAAATACAGTCTATTGATATGTTTTTTTTTTTTTTTTGAAAAAGTAAGGGAACATTTTTTTTCGCTTTCAGCATATTCTTAGCTACATTATTTCCAAATACAGATAAGCGAATTATTTGTTGGATAGTTTGTAGTTTTTGTTGTACGAGTATAGTGTTATCATAAGTACGCATACCGAATTTAAATATATGATTTCAAGTCAAGTGAGCAAGTTTTTTAAAGCTATGACTTCCGATCGGGATACTTGCACCAAGCTATGTGAGTCCTATTGGATAGTAGTTATGACACAAAATGTCAACGAGATCGAGTTGAATATTAATATTTCGTTCAAACGGCCCTTTTTCCCATATATAAGACTAATTTACCTATGGTCTTTACAAAATTTGGATCAAAGAGTTTTCGATACCCTTTTCTTCAATATTTTTAAGAAAATACAAAAATTCGCAAAAATATTTATACCCTACACCACACTGTGGTACAGGGTATTATAAGTTTGCTTCACGGCAGATGTTTGTAACACCTGAAAAAAACACAGCTAGACCCACCTTAAAGTATACCGATCGACTCAGAATCACTAGCTGAGTCGATTTAAGCATGTCTGTCCGTCCGTCCATGTAAAGTTGTTCGTCGACTACAGGTCGCAATTTCCCTCCGATCGTTCTGAAATTTTGCAGTTTAGAGTATTTCGCAGCTGTTAAGATCGCTATTGAATTTGGTTGAAATCGGTTCAGATTTAGATATAGCTCCGATTTGGCCCTTTATTCCTATAGAAGCTGATTTTAAATCCAATCCTTTTGAAATTTAGAATGGTAGAGTTTCTTGATCCATGAACCAACATTGCCTAATTTGAAGAAAATCGGTTAAGATTTAGCTATAGCTCCCATATATATGTTTCGTCCGATTTTGCTCTTTAGTCCTGTAGATGCTGTATTTTACATCCAATCATTTTGAAATTTAGAATGGTAGAGTTTCTTGATCCATGAAACAACATTGCCGAATTTGAAGAAAATCGGTTAAGAGTTAGCTATAGCTCCCATATATATGTTTCGTCCGATTTGGCCCTTTAGTCCTATAGAAGCTGTATTTTACATCCAATCGTTTGAAATTTAGAATAAACAATTTATACATGAACTACAAAATTTATATTTCAGAGTTATTCAATATTACGAGAGGGGTGTAGGGTATTATATAGTCGGCCCCGCCCGACTTTAGCCTTTCCTTACTGGTTTTTGTATTTATATGTTTATCAAAATAAAGATAAACCTCTGAAATAGAGGTTGAACCCTATATTTTAGCATAACTGGAGCACCATTTATCGTAATTAATTCAGGAAAGTTTTAGATAAACCTAAATTAAGTAGCCTTCATCTTCTTCTAATATAATTTTTTCATCGCAGCAGCGGTTTCAACGATATCTTACAATACATTGTGAAAAAATCGAATTTTTGAGAACAATTTAATAATTTTGTAATTAAAACATCTTAAAATCATCTTATTGTGTTAATTTCGCAAAAAAAAAAATGGCAATTACACTATGCAACAAAATTGTTGTCCAAGGGAAGTGTATAACAGTTTCTGGTGCAACTAGATGTCACAAACACGAAAAAAATATTAAAAAAAAATTTTATGGTATTTTTTTTTTTAATTTCAACTTTTATGGAAAGTACATTCAGTATTTGAACCATAATTGTCAAGCCTGATTGAGCCGTGTTATGCCTCAAATCAAAGGGAATTGTGAGGGCTACATATGCTGCAGATATCGATTTCACGTAGAATCTTTAGTTAAGTAACAGTCGTCAAAAATATGAGAAAAAAATATTTTTTTTTTTAAAACACTTTTCCCTTGTACAAAAAAAAACATAAAAAATAGAAAAAAAATATTTAATTAAATTTTTAAAAAGCCAGCAAGCTAAAGAAGGAAGCACTGTCTATTTGAAAAAAATCTATGGATAGATGTAAAAGTTATGAGCCATTTTGTAAATGTTAGTGAAATTAAAAAAAATCCTGTTTCATATTTTTTCGTTTTTAAATGATGTTTTTGCGTATATAGAATTCGCCATATGTGAGAGACACATATAATAGACATTGCACTTGCATTTTATTTTATGAGGATTGATGTCAGACATTATAAAATTATAGAGAGGACGAGGTTTTATGGCCGTTCGTATCACTCCATAAAACAAGATATGCAATGTCAGTGTAATTCAGCGCCTTTAAAGAGATAAGTCGATTTTGTGAAAAATATTATAAAGTTATATTTCGAAGTATGCGTACACGGCAAAAACTTTTCAATGTATAAATGATCCCGACAATTTCTGCTACATCTGCGGAAAATATGTAATTAAAAAATCGACGTGCGTTTAGTAAAATAATAGAAGAAATATATGTGTAATATTTTGGTATACGAGTTAAAAATATGAACGAACCGTGGACACCTAGTATTTTGTGTAATTCGTGCCATGTAAAGCTTACTTGATGGACTAGTGGAACAATGCGGTAAGTACTTTAAAATTAATGTATTACAATGTTTTGTGGAATAAAACGTTTTAATTTTAGACATCACGTGCAATTTGGAATTCCAATGATTTGGAGACAACCATTCATTCACGATATGGACTGCTATTTTTGTCTAAGTAAACAGATTGGAGTAGGAAGGAACAGTCGCTGGAATTACGGTGAAGTAAAATCTGTCACTTTGCCAGTTGCACATTCGGAAACAATACCAATTCCCAAGTGTCTATGTATAGCTAACAGCCTAATTACGGAAACATCATCAAGTTCAACTGAGTACTCAACTCTGACGATTCAAGTTTGTGTCAGGAGTCATCGCTTTTAACTCAGTTTCAACTCATTGATCTAGTGAGAGATTTGGAACTGACCAAAGATAAGGCATAACTACTTGCATCTGGGATGAAACAGTACAATATTTTGGCCCCAGATGTTAACATATCATATTATAGAGTCCGTGATATACCTTACAAAAAATGTTATACAACTGTGGATAACAGATGCTTGTGCAAGGACATTCCCGGATTGTTCGAGGAACTTAATCAAACATACAATTCAAAGGAATGGCGGTTACTTGTTGACAGCGGTAAAGAAAGTTTGAAAGCAGTACTTTTACACAACGGAAATCAGAAACCGTCGATTCCTATTGCTCATGGTGTCAACACAAAGGAATCATACCAAACAATGGCTAAATTGATAAAATACATAAAATATGAACATGACTGGAAAATTGTTTGCGATTTAAAAGTAGTTGGTATGTTACGCCTTTGGGATAGCCGATATTTTGCCACCACCGCATATAAAGCTGGGGCTTTTTAAAAATGTTGTAAAAGCCTTAAGGAAAGATGGCAATTCACTCTCATATTTAAAAAGTTTATTTAAAAGGCTTTCTTTACAAAAAATTGAAGAAGGAGTATTTGGTTGGCCTAAAATAAGGAAACTGATGAAAGATGTGAATTTCGAATCATATTTGACGTCGGATGAAATTGCAGCATGGAGGTCGTTTAAGCTTGTAGTTTCAAATTTCCTTGGATCCAAAAAAAGCCCGCAATATGGAACAATGATTTGTTAAAAAATTATGAAAAATTTGGTTGGAAATATAGTTTTTTATATTTATGTATATAACACATATGTATGTATTCTTCCAACTTATTTTTCGCTTTATGTATTCCAACAGGTGTAAATATGTCCCTCAAAATTAATTTCTTTCATTCTCATTTAAACTATTCCCCCGAAAATCTTGGCGACTTAAGTGACGAACATGACGAAAGGTTTCACCAAGAATTGAAGTCTGTCGAGCGGCGTCACCAAGGGCACTGGGATGAAATAATGATGGGAGATTATATCTGGTTCCTCATTAGAGAAACCGATACCGAAATATACAAACGTCAACAAAGAACTCACAATTACTTCTAATGAAACTTGTTCATGTAAATAAACTCAAATGTATTTAAACAGAAATTAAAAACCAGTAAGGAAAGGCTAAAGTAGGGCGGGGCCGACTATATAATACCCTACACCACTCTCGTAATATTGAATAACTCTGATATATAAATTTTGTAATTCATGTATAAATTGTTTACATAAATTTACTTTTGGGACATTTTATACTTAAATAATACCCTGTACCACAGTGTGGTGTAGGGTATAAAAACGATTGGATCTAAAGAGCCAAATCGGATGAAACATATATATGGGAGCTATAGCTAAATCTTAACCGATTTTCTTCAAATTCGGCAATGTTGGTTCATGGATCAAGAAACTCTACCATGCTAAATTTCAAAACGATTGGATGTAAAATACAGCTTTTATAGGACTAAAGGTCCAAATCGGACGAAACATATATATGGGAGCTATAGTTAAATCTTAACCGATTTTCTTCAAATTCGGTAGTGTTGGTTCATGGATCAAGAAACTCTACCATTCTAAATTTCAAAATGATTGGATGTAAAATACAGCTTCTACAGGACTAAAGAGGAAAATCGGACGAAACATATATATGGGAGCTATAGCTAAATCTTAACCGATTTTCTTCAAATTCGGCAATGTTGGTTCATGGATCAAGAAACTCTACCATTCTAAATTTCAAAACGATTGCATGTAAAATACAGCTTCTATAGGACTAAAGGGCCAAATCGGACGAAACATATATATGGGAGCTATAGCTAAATCTTAACCGATTTTCTTCAAATTCGGCAATGTTGGTTCATGGATCAAGAAACTCTACCATTCTAAATTTCAAAACGATTGGATGTAAAATACAGCTTTTATAGGACTAAAGGTCCAAATCGGACGAAACATATATATGGGAGCTATAGCTAAATCTTAACCGATTTTCTTCAAAATTCGGCAATGTTGGTTAATGGATCAAGAAACTCTACCATTCTAAATTTCAAAACGATTGGATGTAAAATACAGCTTCTATAGGACTAAAGGGCCAAATCGGACGAAACATATATATGGGAGCTATAGCTAAATCTTAACCGATTTTCTTCAAATTTGGCAATGTTGGTTCATGGATCAAGAAACTCTACCATTCTAAATTACAAAGCGATTGGATGTAAAATACAGCTTCTATAGGACTAAAGGGCCAAATCGGACGAAAGATATATATGGGAGCTATATCTAAATCTGAACCGATTTCAACCAAATTCAATAGCGATCTTAAGAGCTGCGAAATACTCTAAACTGCAAAATTTCAGAACGATCGGAGTGAAATTGCGATCTGTAGTCGACGAACAACTTTACATCCACAGACGGACGGACGGACGGACGGACGGACGGACGGACGGACGGACGGACGGACATGCTTAAATCGACTCAGCTAGTGATTCTGAGTCGATCGGTATACTTTAAGGTGGGTCTAGCTGTAGTATTTTCAGGTGTTACAAACATCTGCCGTGAAACAAACTTATAATACCCTGTACCACAGATTGGTGTAGGGTATAAAAATAGATTTTTTGTAATGCTCTTTCCTCTACCAAAAGGGCTATAATTTCTACATTTATCCATAGATTTTTTTCAAATAGGCATAATTTTCTTCGCTAGGATGCAAACCTTTAAAAAACAAAAATATATTTTTTTTTGATTTTTTTCTATTTTTTATGTTTTTTTTGTCCCAGAATTTTTTTTTTGTAAAAAATCTACTTTTTCCAATTTGTTTAATGGCTGTTACTAAACCACTGTTTCTAAGTGAAAGAGATATTTCCAACATTGGTAGCCCACATTAATAGCTTCAATTTAACGCATAAGTCGACCTGATCGGGCATACACTACAAAAATTATAGTGCAAATACTAAGGGTACCTTCGACGATAATAGCATTTTTAATAAAAAATTTATCTATACAAAATTTTTTTTGATTTTATATAACATTATGCCACAATCTATAAAAAACATAATTTTTAGGTCTAGGACACATAAAATTTTTTTTTGTTGCGTAGTGTTATTTTTATTTTCTTAAAAAGATTGAAGAAAAGCTATGGAAAACTCGTTGATCAACATTTTCTAAATACAATAGGTAGTCATATGGATGGGAAAAAAGAAACGATTGAACAAAATTTCAAAATTCAACATATTCCAACTCGGATCTCATAACTACTATCCAATAGGACTAAACTTAGGGCAAATTTCATCCCGATCAGAAGACAAACTCTACCATTCTAAATTTCAAAACGATTGCATGTAAAATACAGCTTCTATAGGACTAAAGGGCCAAATCGGACAAAACATATATATGGGAGCTATAGCTAAATCTTAACCGATTTTCTTCAAATTCGGCAATGTTGGTTCATGGATCAAGAAACTCTACCATTCTAAATTTCAAAACGATTGGATGTAAAATACAGCTTTTATAGGACTAAAGGTCCAAATCGGACGAAACATATATATGGGAGCTATAGCTAAATCTTAACCGATTTTCTTCAAAATTCGGCAATGTTGGTTAATGGATCAAGAAACTCTACCATTCTAAATTTCAAAACGATTGGATGTAAAATACAGCTTCTATAGGACTAAAGGGCCAAATCGGACGAAACATATATATGGGAGCTATAGCTAAATCTTAACCGATTTTCTTCAAATTTGGCAATGTTGGTTCATGGATCAAGAAACTCTACCATTCTAAATTACAAAGCGATTGGATGTAAAATACAGCTTCTATAGGACTAAAGGGCCAAATCGGACGAAAGATATATATGGGAGCTATATCTAAATCTGAACCGATTTCAACCAAATTCAATAGCGATCTTAAGAGCTGCGAAATACTCTAAACTGCAAAATTTCAGAACGATCGGAGTGAAATTGCGATCTGTAGTCGACGAACAACTTTACATCCACAGACGGACGGACGGACGGACGGACGGACGGACGGACGGACATGCTTAAATCGACTCAGCTAGTGATTCTGAGTCGATCGGTATACTTTAAGGTGGGTCTAGCTGTAGTATTTTCAGGTGTTACAAACATCTGCCGTGAAACAAACTTATAATACCCTGTACCACAGATTGGTGTAGGGTATAAAAATAGATTTTTTGTAATGCTCTTTCCTCTACCAAAAGGGCTATAATTTCTACATTTATCCATAGATTTTTTTCAAATAGGCATAATTTTCTTCGCTAGGATGCAAACCTTTAAAAAACAAAAATATATTTTTTTTTGATTTTTTTCTATTTTTTATGTTTTTTTTGTCCCAGAATTTTTTTTTTGTAAAAAATCTACTTTTTCCAATTTGTTTAATGGCTATTACTAAACCACTGTTTCTAAGTGAAAGAGATATTTCCAACATTGGTAGCCCACATTAATAGCTTCAATTTAACGCATAAGTCGACCTGATCGGGCATACACTACAAAAATTATAGTGCAAATACTAAGGGTACCTTCGACGATAATAGCATTTTTAATAAAAAATTTATCTATACAAAATTTTTTTTGATTTTATATAACATTATGCCACAATCTATAAAAAACATAATTTTTAGGTCTAGGACACATAAAATTTTTTTTTGTTGCGTAGTGTTATTTTTATTTTCTTAAAAAGATTGAAGAAAAGCTATGGAAAACTCGTTGATCAACATTTTCTAAATACAATAGGTAGTCATATGGATGGGAAAAAAGAAACGATTGAACAAAATTTCAAAATTCAACATATTCCAACTCGGATCTCATAACTACTATCCAATAGGACTAAGCTTCGGGCAAATTTCATCCCGATCAGAAGACATCACAAAATATATATAGAAAAATAAAATATTGAATATAGATGTAGATAGAATATAAATATAGAATATAGATAAAATAACTTTAAAAATAATAAATGAACATAGAAATGTATTTTTCAATAGCTGAAAAAAGTTCAAATCAGTAATACCCAAACAGATAAAATGCAAAAATATTATAATAAGGATATATAAGTGAATCTGGCAGAAATGCAATACTCTGGCAAGAAACCGGGAATAATTTTCGTATTAAAGTCATTCTTTCGACCATAGCTTTTACAAATATTAAGATCGCAAAACATAATGACTGCTTTTATTTTTGAGAGATCCAAGAATATTTTTTGGTGAATTTAAAGAAAATCGGAGCTTCTATACAAAAGAGAAATTTGAAGGCCAACAAATATACAAATTTGTTTCGTTAAAAAGCTTGTTTTGTTATTTTTGAGATGATAAAAATTTTGTGAATTGTTTATTCTGTTTTCGATCAGCAAGCACTGTTTTATTAATTTTTAAAGCCCAATAAATTACAAAAAAAATATATTTGTAATTTTAGTTTTTAGAAATGATCTGTAAAATTGTTATTTAAAAACATTACTTAGGTCAATACTATTGAAAAATTATGATTTGATTCAGTTAGTTATTTTTCCGGTGTATTAATACTGGGCGTATGAGTAGTGAAATAATGCACAAAAATCACTTATACCCAGATATGTACGTTCCGTACTAACGCTTTATCTCTGGTGAATGGTTTAAAAGCGTGAATATATGTAGCTTCTCTTTTTGCCACACAAAAGTAAACCTCAACATTTCCATTCTATTGTATTACTTATGCTCTTCGGTAAGCTCTCAAAAACTAATGTCCGTTATTTTTTTCAGATATTTTCGGGACATCCTAACATAGGCACACAACCACACCTACGTAACCGTCACACAGACATGCCAATACCAATGAACAGAATGAAATGAACGAAAATGTGTTGCCTTAACAATATGTAGTTGGCGCTTAACTAATGCCACTGCAACAACACTTATGTTCAGAATTACCACGCCTTCTCACACGGATTCCCTCGTTAGCTCTCTCTCACACTGCTTTCTACCTTCGCACGAACAAAGTCACACAGGGATGGGATGTTGGATTTCAACAAATTGAAAACGGATGGATTAAATGAATGCCACAGGTACAACGAAGACGACGAGTGACGAGTGTTTTATTGCACTGTGAATATATGTACAACTACAGGCACGCACACATCGATATAAATGGTATTAACTTTGTATAGAGGTGAGTGATTCGATGTGGGGATGTGGCATCATGATTTACACTTCGACGGATTTGGGAAACGTTTCCAAGTCGCACAGAAAGCGTTGAATTTACTGTGAAGTCATTTAAATGTTATTTGAACGGATGAATGGATGAGGGGAGGGAGCATAAACAACTTGTAAGCGAGTCTTTGATGTCTCGTTGATTACTTTTCAGACGAATTCCGCAAACAATCTTATCAATCAAATGTAAGCGTTGTTAATTCTTAACATTAATCTTCTGTTGTGTGTAAATTAACGACGACTTATGTTTATACACAAGTCAAAATTAAAGGAATCCCGGCATTCAAGGCTAAAGTAAAAGCTTCTCTTCTAAGAATAATTGAAGTAATTTATTACCTAAAGGCATTTTCACAAGCCGCCAGTCTCATCAATCATAATACAATAAACAAAGTAATTCCTTCGGATAATGCTTTCAATTAAATAGGTATTTAAAAGTGTAAACGTTCGTCCTCCCCCATTCCGATTCTAACAATGCCCTTCTTAAAGTTTGACATGTAATTTAACTTTTCGTATAATTTACATAATGTATGTACTTTAAATAAAAGGAAGAAGTTTGTGCAAAGAAAGCAATAAGAGTTGACTCTGAATAAGTATTAACGCTTAGAAAACATATATACGAGTATATATATATATGTTTTTTTTTTAAATTTTAAAGTGAAATTTAAATTTTATAATTAATTCGATTTCATTTTTTATTTCATGAATACGTTTCTTTTAACAAATAAGAAATTTAAGACGGATAAACCGACTAAGGTATACGCGTAAATATGCACTGGTATATTAACTAATATTAAGAGCTATTAGTTTTTGTATGTCTTGGATCTTTTTGTATGTGAGGTACTAAAACGGGGGTTGTGATAATTCCAATTTTTAAGAGGACTGTTGGAATTCAAGACGGTTTAATTCAAGTCAAGACGGTTTAAGTTCGGCCGTGCCGAAGCTTACATAACATCCACCATGGATCGCATGTAAATAGTTTCGCATACATATAAACTCTTTATACCAAATTCGAGCCCAATTCGTTGAATTTTGAGGTTTTTGTGGCTTTACAAAGTCGAATCTAGTGGGACGTATATGGAGGCTATATCAAAACATGAACCTATGACTACCGATGTTCGTGTGAATGATTCCGGGTATAAATAAACCCCAGCTACCAATTATCAGTCCGAACAGTTGAAATTGAAGTCTCTTTGGCGTTAAGCAGTCAAATCAGAGAGATGCTTTATATGGGGGCTATATCAAAAAATGGACCGTTATGCCCATTTTAAATTGCAACATACCTGTAGATATGAGAAGTATATGTACCAAATTTCAGACACCTAGCTCAAGTATTATAGATTGTAGCGTGATTACAACAAAATGGTCCATTTGTGTGGGAGGTACCAAAAGGGGCGTGCCAATAACGTGCACTTTTCTCTGTACTCTAGATACTATGAAAGCATTACTCTGTACAAAATTCAAGTATTTATATTCACTGGTGTTAAAATTAAAATCCGTTAACTTTTGGTACGAAATGGTCCATTTTTGTGGGAGGTAGCAAAAAGGGCGTGCCAATACCGCCCACCTTTCTGTGGATTCTAGGTACTATAAAAGCATTACACTGTATACAATTTCAATTGTTTATATGCACTGGTATTAAAGTTATAAGCTGGTAACTTTGGTACTAGATAACTTTTGGACTCTAGATAATATAAAAGCATTACACTATACAAAATTTCAAGTATTAGTATGCACTGGTATTAAAGATATAAGCTGGTAACTTTTGGTACAAAATGGTCCATTTGTGTGGGAGGTACCAATAGGTACCCTCTACTCTAAGGTGAGGGGATAAAAATTAGTCGTTTCAACGGATTGAATTATAACATCACTTTTTATACCTTTCACCATAGGATGGGGGGTATATTAATTTTGTCACTCCGTTTGTAACACCACTAAATATTGATCTGAAAGTATATATATTAATAATCGTCGTAAAATTCTAAGAGGATTTAGCCATGTCCGTCCCTCCGTCTGTTGTAATCACGTTACAATCTATAATACTTTAGCTAGGTGGCTATAATTTGGTACATATACTCGTACTTCTTATATCTGCAGGTATGTTGGAATAGAAAAAAAGCACCATCGGTCCTTTTTTGATATATCCCCTTTATATAGCATCTCTTCGATTTGACTTCTTAACGCCACAAAGAAGTCAAATGTCAATTGTTCGGGCTGAAAATTGGTAGCTGGGCTTTATTTATACCGGGAATCCCTCACACGAACAATGTTAGTCATAAGTCCGTGTTTTGATATAGCCCCCTCTAGATTTGACTTCCTAACGCCGCAAAAACCTCAAATTTCAATGAATTGGGCTGAAATTTGGTATAATGAGCTTATTTGTATCCGAAACGATTCCCATGTGATCCATGGTGGAGGGTATATAAGATTCGGCATGGCCGAACTTAATACGTCTTCACTTGTTAACAAATCTGTGGTCACAAGGCATAACAGCATAACTCGAGTTATGCTTAAACTGAGTTATTAATGCCATAATGTTCCCCATCTTTGATTACATATTGGGACACATTTGACATATCTCACTGTGTCACTACATTACAAATGGATTATTTTTTCGCAACAAACCTTTAAAGTTCACTCCTGAAAAGTTTTAAAAACAGACATATGCTGTTATGCCTTGTGACCACAGAAATATAATACGAAATCTGGTACTTTATGTGGGAGATGCATGAGGTCAAATGTGGTTGAATTCTATAAAACGCAGGTTAGAAATATTTTAGGTACGAGGTTTTTACGCGCTTTTCTATAGACACAACGAATAATAAACTCCAGTGACTTATAGATTTCTCGGAATAATTGAGTGATTTTTGATCGATCGCCGTAGACGAACAAAAAAATAATTTACAGACAGGCTTATAGTGTTTTTGTTAGGTTAAGGGGAGCGTATACAATACAAACCCACAAGGAAAGTGTGTTACGTGTACGCAACAAAGTTCGATGAAATAATAATATCTCTTGTTATCCCCTCACCTTAAAGGGAGGAGGGTATATATCATTTGCTATGAGCCAAAAGTGATGTGCTACGAGCCATTGAAGGTGTGACCTATGACTCTAAACTTAACAGCTTATAACTTTAAAATTATTAAATGCTATTTAAATTGATAATCATTTAATTAAAACGAAAAATAAATAAATTTACGAATCTTTTTTGGAACTGAAAGTGAGGAGATGCTTAAGTCGGTTTACACGACTGAACTTTATTATTTGTTTGAAACATGCAATTTATATTTTTCGCTTGAAAATTAAGTTTTCCAAAGAGACATTTTGTTGGATGAAATATGAAGTATATGTGGAAAATTTTAGCTTCTTTTAAAATAAAATATGCTGTATTTTAAGCAAATGCACGTAATGTGCGTCAGGGAAAAATACATACATATATTTCCTTTTGTACGTAAAGACGGAGAATGGATTTTAAATTTGACATAACACACATTTAATATGAAAAACGGATATGCCTAGGGTGTCACTCAGTGTGTTTCTGAATTTCGAGTATGTTTGTCAACAGAAATCTTAAGCATCATTGACATTGTCGATGTGACTGTAGTTGTTGTCGAAATATCTTACGTCGTCTTGAGAAAGACAAGGATTCTTTGATTCGGTTTTTTTTGTATTTAACTTGACATTGCTTTTACAAGCGGAAGCATGACAATCATTTGATGTTTGTGTGTGTGTGTGTGCGAGAGTTTTTGCTTATTTTCCTGCTGCTCTATGTAAATATGAATTATTAACATTTGAATAAATTTTTATGAGAATTACAAGAAAACGCTCGCACACACATACACACAGAGAAGCATACTCACAAAGACTCTCAACTTCAAGAGGAGGAAAGTGAAAACAGCATAAGTAAAAGAATCACAGGGAAACATGAATGGGAGATGAAATGAATGCAAAGCAGAGAGCCCAAAAAAGAATGTGGAAAAGTACAAAACTTTTGCAATCTAAATACGTTTTCCCTCTATTATTCCTCTTCAAATCATAGGTCTTCGGGGACCGTATAAGGGCGGGGGTCAGTTGATATGAGTGCGAATGTAAGGAATTTCTATTTTTCGTTTTTAAAGAAATCCTTGTTGTTGTTTGGTTTTCTGTTGTTGCTTTGTTGTCATTGTGTTTTCTCTGTGATTCTTTGGGCAGATTGAAAAGGGCACCATCAGCAGCAACAATGTCAAATATTTGCTGAACTGTAAATTAAATTAGATTTTTATTTTGCTCGATAAACACAATTTGTGTAAATTGTTAAGGATTTGTTAAATTTAACAAATACTTTAATAATTTACCTAAACAATGATTACACAGAAATCAACAAAATTGAGGTGTTTAAAAGAAACACTGTTTAAAATCAAATAAAAAGAAAAGTGCGAAGTTGTTCTGCCGGAAAAGTCGTCGGAGGAGGAAATACTAAAGAAGCATTTGTTTCTATTATGGCATAGAACTTCTGACATAGAAATATTTCTTCAATTAAGAAGAAAACCATTTATATTTTGGATTGGATTAAACATTTTATTATGGGAAATTAAAATTAATACAGTTCCTACTAATACTTTCGTGGTAAATTAACAGATTGAACGATTTAATTTGTAAAGATTTTGTTTACAAATTAGAGCAAAAAACTGGACAAAAAACTACCAGAACAAACGTCAATATGTATATCGTAAACAAATAAATTTGTATATTTTAAAGTTCAATCGATTTCGAAAAACATTTTTTCGAAAAGTATAGGTATTATTTAAAATTATTCTGTAATACGAAAAATATAACAGTTAAAAAACCAACTAACGAATAGCCCCACTTTGTACTAAACGCAATATGTAATTTTGTTCAATATTTGCGAAATACCAGAATAATTGAAACAACGTATCCAAGCTAGTCTATGTTAGTTAAATACCGCTTTGGTATCCCTCCACCGATTGGGGTGATAATAAAGCCTAATACACACTTCATAAATTTTATCCAACCAAGGATAATGTATTTCACAATTTTGTGCATTTCTACTGGAGAAATGTCATCTGGCCCCGGTAATGTAAACGGCTCAAAGCTGTTTGTCGCCCATATTATTGTGGATTTGTCGGTCAACAGACCGGCGACGTCTATAGTTCACCCCCCTCCTGCTGATCCCGTCAATCATTGAACTCTGATCTGTAGTTTCCCGGGAAGTGTGTGTTGGACAGTATTTTGAGCGACTGCTCTCTGTTTTTTGTCCAGTTGTTATTCTCATCTTGCAGATAACCCAGAGTGCAGGGCGCTGCGGATAGTATAGGGTTTTCCAATAGGGATGATATGATTTTGAAGTGGCGTTTCGGCCATTTGTAATATGTCATGATCTGTCTCTTTGTTTTTCATTGTATTCAGTAGTGTTCACAATTTCATCATGGAGAGATATACGGAAGAACAACGTTTACAAATTATTCAGTTTTATTATCAACATAATCGTTCTCCAATTGCAACTTTTCGTGCGCTAAGCCCATTTCCAAAAAAAACACTTTTCCAGTCGACCTTGACACCCATAAGCAATATTTTAGCTCTCGTTAAGAGATATCTTTTTGCCATTGACCGATTCCCAATCCGACGTACCGTTAAGAAGCAAGAGCAAAAATAAACTTTCCGTTCACATTTGAAAATTATGCTAAGTCCATTTTTTTTAAATCCAAAAAAACACTTTCCGGTCGACCTACGACCTTGACACCCATAAGCAATATTTTAGCTCTCGTTAAGAGCTATCTTTTTACCATTGACTGATTGTGGCTACGTGCCGTGCCATTGAGCGATTGTGGCTCCAAACGAGAAAAGTTTGGAGATTCGATTGTTTCAAGAAATTGTGATATTAAATGGCCTTTAAGAAATTATGATTTAACACTATTAGACTATTTTTTGTAGGGGTTATTTGAAGTCATTGGTCTTTCGAAATAATCCAGACTCTCCTCAAGCTTTACAAGACAATATTGAACGTGCCATTCATGACATACGACTTGATTTAGTGGAAAAAGTGCTCGAAAATTGGGTTCATCGTATTCGTTCCTGCAGAAGAAGTCGTAGAGGCTATTTGAATGATGTTTTATTTAGAAATTAATTGTATCGATTGTACTTCACTTAAAATAAAATTTTGAATTTCCTTAACAATAAGTGTGTTTTTTTTTCAAAGAATTATATCTATCTATCTTTCTAAGCCTTGTGGCATTTGAGACCTTCTCCACTTCTCCACAGAAGTTATACCAAGAATTCTCTGATCTTTCCTAAGCTGATTCTTATAGATTTTGTTACCGCAGTAATTTTGGCTTGATTGAATAGCCTGTTGCAAATCTTGTTCATAGCCTGCAACGCTGGTGCCCACCACTGAGGTTTAGTTGTAACCTGTGTGTTATCAGAAGACAGATGACTGCACTACAATATCTTTATAAGACAAGTAACTGCAGACCATCCAGTATATTCGATTACACATCACTAGACTGGCAGCTAATTGGTATTTACCAGTAAAATTAGGTAGGAGAAACATGTTTGGATCCTTCCTAACCAAAGTGCAGGTACATAAAGTACCTTCACAGTTGGCCAGAATTAACATAAAGTTTGGTGTCCTGATACCATACACCCTCTCCCACCTAATACATATGGTCTCTGTATTAGGACGATGTATAACACACCTGTGCGAAGCAATAGAGCCGCTGAGGCTGCTTTTGGGTATTTGAGGTTACTCTGTAGAATTCTTACCATTATTGGTAGTCGACAGACCAACAGGGTTGTTATCCAATTCCTCGTCCGTATTTTCTAGGAAGCCTCAACAGATGCGTCGAAGTGTCAGAAAACTCCCCGCAGTCCCCGTGCATTCGTCGTTGGAAATGGAATGACACCGTCTTTTTATTAGAGACTGAGGCTGCAGAAATTATTTGCGTTGATGGCCCGCACTTCCACACGGATAGGTGGTAACCACGGTTGATAACTCACCTTCTGTAGTGCGGGTTACCTCCTGCCTGTATTCCTTCAGAGCTGTAGTTCAGAATCGATACCGCAATGTTCCATTTGCCCGTTGTAAGTGAGGGATGGATTCAGCAGGAAACTATATCGAGAACAGGAAACCCAATCGAAACCTAACATCGCTAAAATCTATCCCTTCAAATTAAGCGTTTTTGGTGTAAAAAATCATCGCTATAAAAATTGAGGAAGTTACCAAGCCCCATTTGGTACCTCCCTCACAAAGTGACAAATTCATATGAAAATAATTTCCCCTCTGCATTTTAGACTACTTTTCCAATGAATTTAGTCGGACAACGTATGAGCAAAATTTTTCCAGCGTTCTGGCATCTCCCGCAGAAGCGACCAAGTTCCACAGCAAATTTATCACAAAGATATGGTGTACTTAGTCTTTTTCTTGTTTGTTTGATAGATGATAAATGATTTACAAGTTGTGTGGAAACGAATATTAATATAGACCATTTTTAAAGAAAAAAAATATCCATAGAATTAAAAATACCGCTTAATATTTTTTTGTTTTTTTGTTCGATCTCTTTAACTTTTCATACTTTTGTTTATTACTATCGAGATCGGGATCGGTTTTTGTTTTCTACAAAATATAATATTTTTGTATTAGGAGGCTTATAATAGTTCGAATGAAAAATGGTGAAAAAATCTGTATTTTGTAAGCTGCGATCCACCGTACGTTGATATACAGTTATCCGGCAGCATTGCCAAATAGTAACCGCGAACCAAAGCGGATATTCATTACATATCTGATTTATTAAAGATCAACTGGTGTTTCCCTTTAAATACTCCACCGCCGCAGAATCAATGAATTCAATCATGAGCAATGTATGTTTGTATGCATGGGTGCATATATGAGTGCGTGTGTGTTTACTTGCTTTAAATTTTCAATAATAATATGAGTGTCAGCTCTTGAGGTCCTTGTCATCGATGGATGGCTATGTTATGAATATTTAAAGAACTGTTCTGTGGGATATGTTTTTTTCGTTCAGTGTTTCGTATCTGCATGAAATGACTTAATTTTTCTTTTTTAAATGTTAAAATGTGTGTTTTGGTTGCACTTGCAGCATCATCACTCGTTCCCGACTAAGAGAGGCACAACAGTCATCGCACTTCTGTCGGCGACATTGTAAAGTGTGAACAAATGCATTTGGGTGTACGTCTCTGTGTGGGTGTGTGTTTGTTTGTTGCATTGGCTGAGTGTGGTTTTTATGGATTTTGCGGTCACACTTCATTTCGTGCACACTTCACTTCATATATGTACGTACATGTATACATACATACGTACATATGTACATACGAGTATATGAAGAGTGAGAGAGTGTAAAAAGAGGCGCATTGAATCTAAAAGCGATGCATTGATTGATCTGCTTCCTCCATGACGTACATGTGCACCCTGCAAACATTCTGCTGTAGATACAGTATATGAAGAAATTACTTTTTTACATCGCAAAAAATAATTTCTGTTGCCTTTTTTTGGGAAAAACTAAATTTTGTATCATTATATTATCTTTCGATATTTATAAAAAATGTTTGGTTTTTGTATTGTTGACCTTTTATTTTCTAATTTTGAAAGTTTTGTCTGGCTCGAGGTCATATATAAATTAAAAACTAAAAACTGGTGGTGTTGTTTTTATTATGTTTTATTTTTATTTATTTTCGATATTTCGATCGCTTCGACGATCATAGGGGTTTTTACTTAAAAAATAACAAAGAACATATATTATTTAAAGAAAAATTACAAAAATATATCACGATATTTACATTTAAACAAAACTAACGAGTTGTTGCTAACACAGCATTGTTTCAACTATCTATTTACAGCCTGTTTCTGTAACTTAAAATTTTGCTTTCGTTCGCTTGCCAGACGACAAACAGCTGATTTGGGTTTTACTAAATACCATCACAACGGCAAGTCGCACGATAATGAACTCGTACGAAAACGTTTCTCTATCTCTCTTTGCTGTCATCTGGGCGAACACAAATGTCAGATCGAGTCACTTTATTTTATTTGTCGACTGATAGGAACAATTGCAAAATAAAGTTATTAAAAGTAAAAAAAAAGTAGTTATTAAAATAATTATGGTAAAAACAATTAAGTAATAATAAAATTGTATACATATATTTACATTTTTAAGCATAAGGAAGTCAACATTGGCAGCTCGCTAAGATTGAAAAATTCATCAGGGCACAATGAGAGATACGTGTGAGAGAGAGAAAAAGAAATGAGAGTGTTGGATCAGCTCAGCTGAACCACCTAGGGTTGATTTTTGGCCACAAATAGTGTAAAGGATACAGAGGTGTATTTTCTTATTTTCTAAGGTCGACCATACAAAAATGTGTACTTTTTTAGACCGGAAGTTGTGAAATTATTGACCTGGAAATTGCATTATTTGCCAATTGGTAAATTTCTAACGTCATTGACGTAAAGCCAGGAGAACGAACGAACGAACCTTAGAGAAACCAAATTCCAGACAAAAGTGAGTGATTGGTTTTCGTTCGCAGAGACTTTCGTTAGAAATACAGAAACAGGCCGCTAATTTCTCGGTTTGTATTTTTCTACTAAGTTACGATAGAATTGTGCACAGTGGTCAGTGTCAGTATTATAGTTCATTCTTATGTCAGTGGGTACAATAATTATGTGCAGCATTTCCAGAGTATATATTTTCTTGTAATTGTTATCCTATGTCAATATGACAACGTCCTTGAAATTTGGCTCGTGTCCCGTCAGAGTACAATGTGCTGCTAGAGCTGTTTTTTGCTCCAAAGGTTTATAACTTGCTTCATGGTCAGATTTATGTCCTGAAATTCTAGTCATTAATTTAGTTTTTGTTGTACCAACATATACCTTTTGGCATATGTTGGTCTTGTTCCCATTACATTTTATCTCTAACAAAATAAGTTCGATTTGTCCTCTTTTTTAATTTTCGATTTTGTCCTACTGAAAAATTTATTTACTGTATGGTTTGTTTTAAGCGCTAGTTGATAATTGTCCTTATTGTAAATGTTGGATTTGCAGAATCTTTATGAAAAACCTGCGATGTATGTTGAGGTCTTGTTTATCTTCGCAATTTCTTCTTTTGTTTCCATTATTTTAGTTGATTTTTCCCTGACGTGTGTTATTAATTCGTCAATAGTGTTTTTGGGAAAATCTTTAATTCCTAATATGTGTCGTATCTTGTCTTCATTATCTTTGTGATATGCTTCGTCACTGATGTTTAGGACTCTGCTGATGAAATTTGTAGCCGAGTTAATTTTTAATCGTCGGGGATGTTTAGAGTAGTAATTTATTAATCGTCCAGAAGCTGTTGGTTTTTGGTACCAATTTAATTTCAGCATGCTGCTTTGTCTATGTATTATATAGTCAAGATATGGCAACTTGTTCTCCAATACACATTCCATTTTAAACTGTAGTTGTATACCAAAAGTGTTTAGAGTCTGTAATGTTGTGTCCACCTGAGTTCTATTAACAATACAGAAAAAATAAATAAATTTGTATCAATAAGTTAGTCAAAAACAAGTAAGAAAGTTTCAGTCGGGTAAACCGACTAAGGTATACCCTCACTTTGTGAGTAATGTAATATTGAATATTACTCGAATTATTCTGTCAATTTGTGTGGGAGGTACCAGAAGGGGTTTATCAAATACACCTTTTTTTTGCTGAACATTAGATACTTTAAATTCATTGCACTGTGCCGACTTATAAGCATTTATGTGCACTGGTATAAACGTTATGAGACATTAAATTGTGATATGATTTGGGCATTTTGTGTGGGAGGTACAAAAAGGGGCGTGGCAATAACGCCCATATTTCACAGGGCTATAGACACTATAAAAACATTACACTGTACAAAATTTCAAGTATTTTTATACACTGGTTTTAATGTTATAAGCTGTTAACTTTTGGTGCAAAAAGGTACCTTTGTGTGGGAGGTACCAAAAGGGGCGTGACAACAACACCCATTTTTCCCTGGACTGTAGGCAATATAAAAGCATAATACTGTACAAAATTTCAAGTATTTTTAAACACTGTTATTAATGTTATAAGCTGTTAACTTTTGGTACAAAATGGTGCATTTGTGTGGGAGGTACCAAAAGGGACGTGGCGACTTCGCCCATTTTTCTCGAGTTGATAACCACTAATAAGCTAATACTATGTGTGGAATTTCAAAAGATTCGAATAAGTAGTATAGCAGTTATTAAAGAATCAATAATTCACAACATTTTAACACTTTGTGGGGGAGGTACTAGAAGGAGTGGACCAATATGGCCCATCTTCGAACTTAGCCGGAGATAGAAAAAAATATTACCACATACCAAATTTGAGGTCAATCGGTTACTCCTTTCGAGAGTTATCGTGCGCACCAGCCAGCAGACACACAGACAGACAGACAGACAGACGGACGGACATTGCTCATTCGACTTAAAATGACCCAAAACGGATTTCCTCCGAACATACTTGGGGTCTTAGGTCACTCCTTCGACGTGTTACACTTTTTTCCGTAGCAAATGATATATACCCTCGTCACACTAAAGTAAGGGTATAAAAACAGCAAAAATAAACGTCCGCAGATGTCAAGAAAGTCGTTCTACACTTTTTTGTTGGGCCCGTACTCCGATCTGGAGTGAAATTGTTTTGGTATCATTCTGCTCTCTAGATTGTAAACTACATAATTCACTTTTAAAAAATTAAAAAAAAGCAAAAGGGTTATTTTCTACACTGAAAAAATCGAATGTCACAACACAATCTTGATATACTGTATCTCACTTTATCGCCAAATGTTTCCTTCTCTGATGTAACACTTGGATAACCGTTGGATAAATAAATAAATAAAGCACTGTCGTTATTTCATCTTCTAAATTTAACAAAACAATGTTTGTTGAAATTAGCTTCGACAACACGAAACTCTTGTGTAGCAGTGCATGTGCATTAGCCTTGCAAGCGGACAGTTTTGGATTGAAATACCACGTCAGGTAATACTAAAGTGACCAGCAGTCATTGGCCCAAAAGCGGGAATGCCTTTGCAAAAAAGCGGGATTTTGTATATAAATGTAATACAAAGTTTGAGGTATTTTTTTATACCCTCACTTTACTGATACGGGCCAAAATTGCATTTGCTACGGGCCAAAATTGTAACACATCAAAGGAGTGACCTAGGACCCCAAGTATATTCGGCGGATATTCGTTTTGGGTCATTTTAAGTCGAATGAGCAATGTCCGTCCGTCTGTCTGTCTGCAGGCTGGTGCGCACGATAACTCTCGAAAGGAATAACCGATTGACTTCAAATTTGGTATGCGGTAATATTTGTATCTATCTCCGGAAGAGTTCGAAGATGGGCTATATTGGTCCACTCCTTCTAGTACCTCCCCCACAAAGGGTTTACATTTGGTGAAATATTGATTCTTTAATAACTTATATACTACTCATTCGAATATTGTAAAATTCTACACATAATATTAGTTTATTAGTCACTATCACCTCGAGAAAAAAGTGTAATGCTTTTATAGTGCCTACAGTCCAGTGAAAAACGAGGGTTATTGCCACGCCCCTTTTGGTACCTCCCACACAAATGTACAATTTCATAGACAAAGTTATGAGCTTATAACGTGAGTACCAATGCAAGAAAATACGACAAAATTTTGCGCAGTACTTGTAGCCCAAAATTGCCAAATCATACCAAAATGTAATATATCATAACTTTAATATACCAGTTCACATAAACGCTTACAATTCGGTACAGTGCAGATTAATTCGTGTAATATTTCATATTACAGTACTCACAATGTGAGGGTATACATCAGTCGGTTTACGCGACTGAAACTTTCTTACTTGTTTAATTCCGATATTCATGGTAGTTGCTTTTAGTATTTGGACAATATTTTAACCATTAAATTATAGTAAATTATGAGGGCTACAGATGTTGAAGATGCCACTATCGCATATATAGAAACAGAAGTTTTGTAACTGTCGTTAAACGATTAGAATTAAACAAATTTGAATTTTTGGAGAAAAAAATCGGTGAAAATAGTTTAATCCTATTTTTAAAAGCTAGGAACCTAACGAAGAAAGCAATGTATATTTGAAAACAATCTATGGATAAGTGTAGAAATTATAGTTATTTTGGTAGAAATATAATATGCGTATATATTCTAATGATCGACTGAAGTAATCGTTGTAATAAGGATATTGACAATGGGAGTTTGGTGGCTCCCAAAACAGATCTGTCTATCCAATCATTACAACCACCCCCAATACATGTCACTTTAATTTTTAACAAAGTTGTTTTCAAATATTGAAAACATCAAAAACGATCTTGAGCCTAACAAAGTGCAAAAACAAAATAAACACTATATATATATACACGCTGAAAAAATCGCTTCTGTAGTGTATTGCCCCAAACATATTCGGCTTGAAACATATATATGTTTAAGGTACACTCTAAACATATAATTTTTGGTATACACAAAAATTATATATTTGGGAAGATGTTGTTCTAAACAAATCTTTGTTTATATCCCAATATTATTTTTCGGGGCTATTATTTCCGAAAAAAATATTTATTTGCATTTAAATATTCAAAGTAAATTTTTTAGAAATGTTTAATGTTCGTAAAAAAATAAATAAATAACTAAAGTTGAAACCGTATAACATTGCATCAAAATAAATTACTTGGAGGATTGACAACTAATGATGACATGGATACTCAGAAATTTGAAATGATTGATTTAAAATGGAAGTAAATATGCTATCATAACTGGGAGGTACAATTCGAAACCAAGGAAAAATTAAAACTGAAATTCAAAAAAGTCAATAAAAGATTTGAAAATCTCTTTTAAATAAAATATATTTGAAGAAATTCCCAAACAATAATTTTATTTGTATATAAACATATATTTTATTTGAGAAATTTTGTTGGTAAATACATTTTATTGTAATATGTTAATATATGCGTTCCAAATATATATGTTATTGCTTTTCAAATAAAATGTATTTGGTCAGAAATATATAATGTTTAAACATTTATGTTCCAAACATATTTTCTTTCGATTCAAACATATCAAAAAACGCGATTTTGCCCCGTGTATATGTATATATTATTATCTGTGGTTCCTAGGACGAACATAGTGCCGCAACAAACTGCTTCCATTCGGTACTGTGTGACGCAATTTATCTCCAGCTTCAACCGGTTTGCTAGACATCGAGTTCATTTTGCAACCTCCAAGTGTGCAGTGGGAGACATCGTTTTACCATGTGGGTTCCAGTCTATGGCATTTTTTGCTATGTCTCAATGTGGTCTTCGAAGAGTTTAACCAATCCAGCGCCATTTGCTGTCGAGAATATCTATGTAAATTGGGCGTTATTATTTGATATGGTGTTTGGACAACATATTTTTAAATATCCTTCGAAGAGAGCGATTGATGAATATTTGGATAGCGTTTGTATTGCGTGATGTTATATTCCAGGACTCACAACCATAGAGTAGGACTGATTTTACACAGGAGTTGAATATGCTAATCTTAGTTCACTTCGAAACACCAGTCGACTTCCACACAGGTCGTAATATACGGAAAGATTGAAAAAAACGTTACTATAAACAAATATTTGTTTAGGTTTGTATGTATTAAAAGTATGCATAAATCTACACAGAAAAAGTTTTTAGGTCTCGGACACAATACAAATTTTTTTGTTTCATAGTGTAAACATTTGTTACCCGACGGTAGGCTCTATCTCGTTAAGAACACGATATTTTCCATATGATGTTTATCTTTAGCAAAGCTGTACTGACTTTCACTATGGTTTGCTGGGCACTCACATACGCGTACATAGTGAGTGATTGACTGAGCGTATTTATACTCAAATGATTACTGTCTTGTCACACACACACACACACACTGACTTACAATTATCCATTGATAGTTGAACACGAGAACGAAAGTGTTTTCTAGGGACAACACAAACATTCATGTTAATGCACGCTCTGATGCCCAAATGGAAGTGCCACCAACAACCAGTGTATGACGCTGAAAAATCTGTCACAAAAACTGTCATTGTTATTGTGATGTCGTGTCACATAAAAGGCAAAAACTTGTCACACTGATAACAATGATCGAATGACAATTTAATGTTGCTGTGATGGAATGAACTCGTTTGAAAGTCCATCTTTTTGTGACAGATATGATTTATATGAGAGGGAGAGAGCTTTCAAACAATTGTGCAGTTGAGTAGCAATAGTCGGATGGAACAATTAAATACAATAACAGCGGGTTAACTGCTACAGTAATACGAGTATGTATTTAATAATATTACCACGCATTAATATTAATATAT
The DNA here is from genome assembly GCA_963930755.1 of Eudasyphora cyanicolor. Classification (NCBI taxonomy): domain Eukaryota; kingdom Metazoa; phylum Arthropoda; class Insecta; order Diptera; family Muscidae; genus Eudasyphora; species Eudasyphora cyanicolor. The sequence goes on along the minus strand of OZ005734.1, from coordinate 6,867,160 downwards.
TAATACTAATAATGTTACGGCATTGAATATGGACCGGTATTATGATGTGAGCGGACCTTGAGTACATAATTCCTGAATACAAAAAATCATACGCTAAAGCTGCCAAGGAGAGAAATCATTTTAAGTCATTTTAATGCTTAATATCAAGTAAAATAACACATCCGATTGTAAAAGATAATGACCTAATATAAACGATAATGGCATCGCCAAAGACAAGATTACGATAAGGATATTCCATTGCTATAGATATATTTCATTAGTAATCTAAAGACTATATCGTCTATGGACCAATTGATTTATCTCAAAATTGAGTACGCTATGGACTTGTTTTCATTTTCCAAATATTAAAATCTCTTTTTCACTTCATAAGTTAAATGTTATATTTAAATTTGCTCTGAATATGAAATCAAATCTCATGTCGATGTCTTTTATTCAATTACATAGAAATTATGCATTAATTACAGTTTACGAAAATAACAATGATTCAATTAAAATCGAAAAATCTAAAAAAAAATAACTATCTATGCATATTTAACCACAAATTCTGTCAACGTTTTTGAGTGTTTACAAAAGTGAGAATAATTCAATTATGTATTTAAAATTCCAATTCATTCAGAGTTTTAACATGGTCACTAATGCGTATATACATATATGTATGTATTTATATACATACATATTACGAAAAGCTTTTAAGCTATCACGGATAAACAATTGAGATATCTCTTACGATAGACACGTGCAGAAATGAAGTAAGCAATTAAATGCCTGAGAAAATGTTTTTGTACTTCTTTTTATTATTACTTATATCGTTATTGGGGTTCTAATGACAACAAAAATGATCATATATGGAAACGGCTGTTATACCCTACAACAGGGCTTCTCAGCCATTTTGGCTTTGCGGCACAACCCAGACGTAAAATTACAGATCCTTTTGTTATTTTATGGTTTTTGTTTTTTAACTGTAGACGAGTAAACAACAATAAAGAGTATATTGATATTTAGAAACGCGTCTTCAGACTAGCTCCCAAAAAATGGGATTGCCATCCAATTATATATTACTCAGGATAATGATCCAAACCACAGTGATCCTAATCAATCAATAAAATGTATGGAAACACCAAATATAAATCCCATTGAGAATTAATGTAATAATTTAGAGAGAAGAGTACGTGAAATGAAAATTCGGAATAGACATGAGTTGATCAGTTATCTCATGGTAGAGTCGGAAAAAAATTACACCGATGTGACTCAAAACATTGCGAATTATATTCGTTGCATACTAAAAGAAATTATGAAGAACAAAGGATCCCTAACTGTATATTAACTTTTACGATTTAAGCGATTTATGTAAAGGTTCTTGTTTTACAGCGTCCGAAAGTTAGTCTCCTCTCTTATAACGCGTTATCCCAATTCAACGATTTTAGTGTCATTTTAACTGTTCACTACACGCTGAAAAAAAATCGCTTCTGTAGTATATTGTCCCAAACATATTCGGCTTGAAATAAACATATGTTTAGGGTACACTCCAAATATATAATATTTTACACACATAAATATTATATGTTTGTGAGGATATTGTTCTAAACAAAAATATGCTCCCATTCAAATATTTTTTATTTGGAACTAGTATTTCCAAAACAAGGATTCATTTGTAATTATTTATTTTGGTAATGTATTAAATGCCTTAGCTTAAAGACAAGTTTTCTGTTTTTCAGATTTTCAAAGAGCAATCTTTTTATAAATTTTATATGTTTGTAAAATTTAATCAAATCTTAAATCGAGCAATCTTTCGTGAATATAAACGACATTGATGGATTGACAAAAAGTGATGAATAGGAATATTTATAAATAAGGACATTTTTAGCTATAAAGTTTAACACGAAAACTAGGAAAAGCTAACTAAAATTCGAATAAGTCAGTAATGTTTTAAAAATCTTTTTAAATAAAACATATTTGGAAATCTTCTTAAACAATAACTTTGTTTGTGTGTAAACACATATTTTATTTGTGAAATTCAGTTTGCAAATAAATTATGTTCTAATATATTAATATATGCGTTCCAAACAAAATTTCTTGATTTTCAAATAAAATGTATTTGTTAACAAATATATAATATTTAAAAAAATCGTTTCCAAGTATATTTTCTTTCTTTTCAAACAAATCAAAAATGACGTTTTTCTCCGTGTAGGGTACTTCAAAATTAATTATTTAAAAAAAATGTTGTCATTGTCAAAGGACATTGTATGTGTTCACTAGGGTACTTCAAAATTAAATATTTAAAAAAAATTGTGTCATTGTCAAAGGACATTAGAAATCAAAACATTATTTTAATCCTTCCATATCTCGAAATGCACCTAATTTTTTCAAATTTTTTTAAGTTGGACGGTTATGTCCTGTGATGTAAGTTTCAAGATGGAAGGATATTTGGTTTAAAAGATACGGAGTTTTTACTGTTTTCTTCAACACATATTTCAGGTTTTTTGTATGAAAAACAATGTAAATGCATTCTATTTTAGCCAAAAAAAACTAGACTGTTCAATATTTTTTTGCGGCTCAGTCGATTTGGATATCGATGGCGTATATCCAAAATGGGCTACATTAAAAACCCAATTTCTCAGGACAGCAAACAAACTGTTGAATTTTATTATTTCGCGATAAAGTTTAAGTGATATGAATTAGGAATTTGAAGGTATATGTATATTATAAACGTTCGTATACATAATTCATATCATATAAAAATTATCGCGAAGTAATAAAATTCAACATTTTTCGGCTCTCCTGAAAAATTGGGTTTTTTAATATAGCCCATTTTGGATATAAACCATCGATATACAGGATAAAAAAGTTCTCAGCGTAAAAGGGGGTTTCTTTCAATTGACTCAAGATCTCGTAACAAACCGCGATATGCAAAAATAGAGAGGTTGAACCACATATTGTACCATAACTCGATAACCAATACCTAAATTGGTTCGCGATTTAATCATACATTTTCATCCGTTCAGCGATTGCGACGGTATCTTTCAAGATATTGTTAAAAAAAACATCGAAAACGTGGAATATCTCTTTTGTATCTGAAGCAAAGTTGTAGATATTGAATAGGAGAAAAAATGTGGAACAACAAATCGCAACGATATTCTGTTCTGTTTTATACGTATTACGTATACGTATTTTTCAATAGTTTACTGACAGATATTTTATGAAATGCCTTTGTGGGCATTTTTGCGATTTTTAAGGCACTGGATGCACTTTGTTAATAAAAATTGGCTCACGTGACATGAAATGTATAATTCAAGCAGAATATATTTTGGGCCCAAAAACTACAGAAGCGATTTATTCAGCGTGTACACGCATTATTTCAACCTCAAAAGCTGAAATCTTCAAGAAGTTGGACTGTTTGTTAATAAGCATTTTTTTATTTTAAAATTTTAAAATTTTTGAAATTCGAGTGAAAATATAAATTTAAAGTCGAAAGATATAACAATTGTTTTAAATGTGGACACATATTTCAAATAAAACCCAAAAAAGAAAAAAAATATTTTCTTGATAATTTTAGATTTGTAAATTAGACCATAATTGTGGTACTTATTTCCGATTTAACAAAGAATGCATTAAAAACATGAAATAGTGACCTTCATATTAAAATATTTTCAACATTTTTCATGGCGTCTGGTAAAAATGGCTCAGTTTTCATTGTCTAATGATTTTTAGAAGTTATTTCAAGCGCGAATAGCTCCCAATTGGACTATCGCAGAAATAAAATATTATGGGAATGTTCATAAAACATACCAAATTTTCATTTAAGCTTAGAATACCAGCACCTTTTTCTTTAAGCCACTCTAATTAGCAGTCACTTTTTGGAGCTGGAAATGTGACTTTATTTTGTTTTAATCGTTTTTTAAATATTCTTGAAATCAGTTACGTTATTTGATATACATTTTTAGCAAATACCTATAAAAGTTAAAAGCATTCATTACATTTTACGTTCAATGTTCAAAAAGGGAGACGAGCACTCATTTTTTGGAGTGACTGTGTCCTACATAGATGTAATTATTAATTATTAATTTCTAAATATTCCAATTTTATATTCAGTCTAAATTTGTGTTTATCCGTCCACCCAATCAAAAGTTTTTCAGAAAACAGTACACAAACATGATTCATAACTTGTTTGTGAAATTTTACTTGAAATAGAAATTTGTAAGCATGAAAAAAGAAATAATTTGTTGTTAGGGCCATTGAATTTCGTTATTGCTTACAAATTCGCCATTTTCGATAGTAGGGTGTTAAACATTTTGTCAGATTGTGAATTTTGATGCAGTGTACCGAAATTTATCAAAAACTGAATTTGCATTTTTCTTGTTGTTACGCCATTTTTCGTTTCTAATGATCATCAACGTATAACAAAAATTTTTAATATAAAGATATAAGGGATTTTTTAATTAAAAATTATGTCATTCTAAATAAATATTGAAAATTTTTCATTGTAAATACAATAAGTATCTTCTAAACGTACTGCTTTGGGGATTTAATTCACCTGCCGCCAAAAAACGGTAATTAAACGCAGTCTTAATTGAAGTATGAAAACTTACTTTAATGCCACTTTATACCGAATGAACAGATGGAACTGATTTAATATTCATTAAATGGGACATACCATAGACAGTCATTTAATGACGGAAACCTCTCGTAAATGTTACCGAAAAGACGTGTTTAGTTTTGCGAGGTCGTTACGTGATGTGAACCCATGAAGGCTGTATTAAATCCCAGGCCCACAACAAAAGACGAACGGTGACAAAGGCTCCCGTTATGCTTAGGCAAACCACTGGCATAACCACTTGTGTCTCTTCCATGAGATACATAAGTCTTTAACCAAAGCTCGTCATAAGGAGGTTCCGTCTACGCCCCCACAGGATCCATTAAAGCAGCACCTCGCTAATGTATGGCAATTCTAAAGCCGGCCTCGGCAGACCTTTTTTGCTATTCCCACTTGTTTGTTTTAACATATCCTAATCATGCTTCACTTCCTGCCTTCGGTGTTCATCGCTCTCGCTTTTCACTTCTCGCTTCTCGGGCGCTTATCCCATGAAGTCATCGAATATTTTCCTCACGTGTTATGGACTTTTATTTGAACGTCCCGGGAATGGAAAGAGAGAGGAAAAACAAAATAACGGAATCATCAACACTAACGACAGGGGAAATTGGAGAAAAATTGTTGCTCTTTATATTGCGTGTCCAGCATAACAACATCCTCGCGTTTCCGTTTTCCAAGTGTGTGAATGCGTGTGTGCGCGTATAGGGGAGTTGAGCTAAAATCGAAGAGAATGTATTCAAGATGCAAAGTGTTTTATCACTTTAAAATAATGCCACAAATACATTTCCTTCGATAGTATTTTATTTTGTTAAATTGAAATTTGTGCCCTTATATTCGACATCCATAGTATTATTAATTTTACAATGTTATAAATTGGGTGTTAGTGGAGAAAATACTCGTATATGTAGTTAGTTTTACCTTAAATCTGTTTTTAATTCACATAAATCTTTTTACTTAACTAATGTTTTTTGATCATTAAATATTAGCGTGTAATTATTAAAAATGTTTTTGTGTAAAAACTATGGAGGGCAAGTTTAGTAAAACAATTTTACTTCCGTCACTAAAACTGCAAAAGGACCAATCATTATATTTGGAAATTTTATCCGAGCAAAAAGACTGAATTGAATGATAAAATGTGTGTTTATAAAAACGATGGTTTCAGAATAATACTAAAAACAATTATGAATTTATTCATTCTCGCCTATGCGATTTTTAACATTTCACTTGCAAGTGTGTAAGCTACTACACGCTGAAAAAAAATTGCTTCTGTAGTATATTGTCCCAAACATATTCGGCTTGAAACATATAAATGTTTAGGGTACGCTCTAATTATATAATATTTGGTACACACAAAGGTTATATATTTGGGAAGATTTTGTTCTAAACAAATCTTTGTTTACTCCCAATTTTTTTTGTTTGGGACTATTATTTTTCGAAACAAGTTAAATTTTTTTTTTTAAAAATTAATGTTCGTAAAAATAATAAATAATAATTGAAATCCTATAATTTTGGATCAAAATAAATTTTTCGGTGGATTGACAACTAATGATGGCTTGGAATACTTAGAAATTTGAAATGATTGATTTGAAACAAACGTCAATGCTGCTTAAGGTATCATAACTGGGAGGTAGATACAATTAGGAACCAAAAAAATTAAAAATGAAATTCGAAAAAGTCAGCACAAGATTTGAAATTATTTTTTATATAAAATATATTTGGAGGAATTCCTAAACAATAATTTTATTTGTACTTAAACAAATAAAATATTTGAGAAATTTAGTTTGCAAATATATTTTTTTGTAATATATTCGTTCCAAATATATTTCATTGATTTTCAAATTGAATTTATTTGCTCAGAAATATAAAATATTTAAAAATTTGTGTTCCAAATATATTTTCTTTCGATTCAAACATATCAAAAAAGACGATTTTGCCCCGTGTATATTACTTATTAAAACAAGAAGTAATTTGTTGTTAGACCACTTAAAAAGTGGGTAGTTTTGAAGGTAAAACGCTAATTTATGTGCTGAGTTGAATTTAATTTTTGTTACAATTTTAGACGTGGCTGGGAAGATTAATAAGGTTCATGTTTCATTTTGTGCAAATTTTTTGTATTGCGTTTTTTTAGGTGACTATAAGAAAACATCCAAACGACAGATTTACCATATGCCCATTGAATACTTGAATTTTAGATTTTTGGTACTTGATTATGGTATAAATTCACTGGAAAAGTAATATACAAACAAGTAAGAAAGTTCCATTGGGTAAAGCGACTTACAAATCCAATCACCTTCAATCCACAAAATATTCGAAAGTCTATATATATATTTTTGTTTTAATTTATTTATTATCAACCTAAATTACATTTAATAAGTTTTTCTGGTATTAAAATAATAAAATAAATGGTAATAATAAAAGTTTTTCTGGTATTTCTGTGGGCGGTACAGAAAGGGTACAATAAAAATTTCAAGTATATGTATGAACTTATATTAAAGCTATTAGCAGTGAACTTGTGGTGCAAAACTGTCCATTTGCGTGGGAGGTACCAAAAGGGGTGTGGCAACTTTGCCCACTTCTTTAGCGACTAATAAACTAATGTTATGTGTGGAATTTCAGAATATTCGAATAAGTAGTATAGAAGTTATTAAAGAATAAATATTGCACAACATTTTAACCCTTTGTGTGGGAGGTACTAGAAGGAGTGGACCAATGAGGCCCATCTTCGAACTTAACCGGAGATAGAAAAAATATTACCGCAAATTAAAAATTAGTTCTGTAAAATAAAAGCTTATGTCATTTCTAACTATATAATATAACACGAAATCTAGGAAAATTGTACACAACAATTTTAAATAGTGATCAAAGTTTTAAAAATATCTTTTAAATAAAAACATGTTTTATTTGTGAAAGTTAGTTCGCAAATATATTTTATTGTAATATATTAATATATGCGTCCCAAACAAAATTTCTTGATTTTCAAATAAAATTGAAAAAAAATATATTAACAAATATATAATATTTAATATTTCCTTTTCAAAAATGGCGATTAGGATAATCGTGCAAGTACACATACTATTAGTTTATTAGTCGCAAACGCCTCAAGAAAAATTGTTAACTGCGTATAGCATTAATACCAGTACACACTTTAAAGTTATTAAATTCAATTTAAATTGATAATAATTTAATTTAAAAAAAATAAATAAATTTACGAATATTTTTTTGGGACTGAAGGTGGGGGATTTTTAAGCCGGTTTACCCGACTGAACTTTCTTACTTGTTGCAATAATAATATTTGCAAATCATCACTTGTTGTCAATCCATCAATACAATTCATCATTAGGCAAGAGTATACGATTTAAATAAAAAAAATTACAATTAGATTTATTTATTGAATGTTTTCACATTCGAATTGTTCAGCTTTTCGATCAACTCTTCCTTTCGAAAGAGAGGTTTTTGTGGTGTATTGGAAAAGCCTCTGAAAGCCATGAAAACACATACCCTTATACGTATTTCAATCCTGTGCGGGGATATCATCAGAGGGTCTTATACATGACACACAGTGTGAGCTTGTAGTTGTGGCGATCATCACTTGTATATATACCAATCTACAAAGAAATTTGCATATGGGAATTATATACCTACGAAGTCACACAGCCAAAGCTTTAAGCGAGACTTAAATTCACCATTTTCACCACCCATGTGACTGGTAAGGGTTGCCAGTTCGACACAGTTGTCTCTACACCAATCGCCAGGTAGATGGCGTGGATTCTGAGATTAGTTGGACGATTAGAAAGACTTTACTACATTTCAGTAAGCATAGTATTTTTTTGTTGAATATCAACTATTTTATGTTATTATTTAGAATTCATTAACACTACGTGTTTACACTATTATTTAAATGTTTTTAGAAGTTTTTTGTTAATGATCGACTAAATTTTAATTAGATTTATTTATTGAATGTTTTCACATTCGAATTGTTCAGCTTTTTCGATCAACTCTTCCTTTCGAAAGAGAGGTTTTTGTGGTGTATTGGAAAAGATAAGACACTGCGCTCTGAAAGCCATGTAAACACATACCCTTAAAGCTTTGGCTGTGTGACTTGTACGCTTTCTTCGTAGGTATATAATTCCCATATTAAAAATTCTTTGTAGATTGGTATATATACAAGTGATGATCGCCACAACTACAAGCTCACACTGTGTGTCATGTATAAGACCCTCTGATGATATCCCCGCACAGGATTGAAATACGTATAAGGGTATGTGTTTACATGGCTTTCAGAGCGCAGTGTCTTATCTTTTCCAATACACCACAAAAACCTCTCTTTCGAAAGGAAGAGTTGATCGAAAAAGCTGAACAATTCGAATGTGAAAACATTCAATAAATAAATCTAATTAAAATGTAATCGATCATTAACAAAAAACTTCTAAAAACATTTAAAAAAAATTACTTTGATTTTCTGTAAAACTGGTAACTTGCCTTTCAATCAAGGTATCGATACATTGCCAAAATACTTAAATATAACTTAATCTTTGTTTCGAAATATTACTTCCAATAAAAACATCTTGGGATAGAAATATATTTTTTTTTTCATTTATTTTCAAATAAAATGTATTATATTATTTTCAAAGTTTTGCTATAAAATATATTTTTTTTTAATTCAACCATTTCAGGAGAGGCATTCACAGTATTTTTAAAATTTAAAATTTCTCTCGAATTCCTTTACAGTGAAATGTATACTTTGGTATACTTTGGAATAAAGGTATCGATGTTTTCATATTATACGATAATGACAATAATCGTATACGACGACAATAAGCTTTTTTGCTACCCACTCTAATGTGTGGGTGTGTTCAAAGCATTAAAATGTTCGAACGCCAAGGAAAAAACAGCAACAACTACTTACAAACAACATTGTAACATCATCAAGTTGCACTTTGACGTTTACAGAGCAAACTACCAACAAAATTACTCTCATACACCCAGACACATAAAAGCCATAAAACATTAACTAGACCACTTCTACTACTACTGCTACTACCACCACAACCAATACAATTATGTTCTCTGTTGGTTTTCTTTTGCACACAAACACTCTTGAGCGATTGTTTGGAGTGGGGTCGGGGGAGCGTCTGCTGATATGAACGTTTACAAGAGCATTACCATCACGCTAATGATGTCGTTCGTTGATACGTATGTATCTATGTATTCGAGTTTTCCTGTATTATAGTATTTTTTGTGATCAAAAGTGGTAAGTATAACAATCTTATATGTGAAAGTGAAATGTATCCAACTCTAACACGTCCCAGCACGGATGATAGGGTCAGAAGTACATTAATTTTTGCATTAGCATATCATAATGGATTGCTTCCGAGAGAACTTTGATGGCTTAATTCTCGAAAATAAGGCACTTCATTAATACATGTTTGTTAAGAAATCATATTTTCTATTCCAAATGATGTCCAAAAATTGAGAAGAGCCTTAAATTTGCTTTCATTCCGAGCGGTAACGAGTTGCCAAAACTGACTACGCAAAACACAAGGAGCACTCATTGTTGACAAATTACACAGCACTTACACATGATTTTGGGACTGAAATCTGAGAATTGGATGTGAAAGTAACCCCAAAAATAAGAACTTCTGCAACATTCGTTTAGTCAAGTTGGCTCAATTAATAATTTAGTGGTCATACGAATTTTTTTGCTCAAGGTTGATTTCTTTGCTATAACTCTTTGCAGTCATTTGTCATTTGCCTTTCAAAAAATGAAAAAATGCCAGGGGAATGACGAATAACAAGGGAACTATATAAAGGACGACAACCAGGTTCTGAAGATATATTTGGATATAACACCTCAAAATAAGAAGAAAAATGTGGGTGCATTTGATCGATATCTCGCTGAGTTAAAGAGTTATCAGATAATAAAGTTTAAAAAATTTAGAACTTAGAAAGTTCAATCGGGTTAAGCGGCTTAAGAATCCCATCATCTTCTGTCCCAAAAATATTCGTAAATTTATTTTTTTGTTTTTTGTTTTAATTAAATTATTATCAATTTAAATTGCATGTAATAACTTTAAAGTATGCATTGGTCTTAAAGTTATATGCTGTTAACTTTTGGTGCAAAATTGTTCACTTGTGTGGGAGGTACCACAAGGGGCGTGCCAATAACGCCCACTTTTCAATGAACTCTAGGTACTATAAAAGCATTACGCTGTACAAAATTTCAAGTATTTATATGCACTGGTATTAAAGTTATAAGCTGGTAACTTTCGGAACAAAAAGGTAAATTTGTGTGGGAGGTACCAAAAGGGGCGTGCCAATAACGCCCACATTTTCTGGACTCTATGTATGTACTATAAAAGCATTACATTGTACAGAATTTCAAGTATTTGTATGAACTGGTATTAAAGATAAAAGCAGTTAAATTTTGGTGCAAAAATTGAGTGGCCACTTCGCCCATTTCTTGACGTGTTCGCGACTAACAACCTAATAGTATGTGTAAAATTTCAGATGATTAGAGTAAGTAGGATAGAACGTATTAAAGAATCAATATTTCACTAAAAGTTCTACTAGAAGGAGTGGACCAATATGGCCCATCTTCGAACTTAGCCGGAGATAGAGAAAAATATTACCGCATACAAAATTTGAAGTCAATCGGTTACTTCTTTCGAGAGTTATCGTGTGCACCAGCCTGCAGACAGACACACAGACAGACATACGGACCTACGGACATAGTTCAAATGACCTAAAATTACCCAAAAGAATAACGATATGTTATACTTTTGGCTCATAGCAAATGATATACCCTTCTCTCTAAGGTGAGGTGATAAAAAGCTTCTCCTATCCTTAGGATACGCATGATGAGCAACTCTAACACAAAATTGCTCAAAACTTTTAGACTTTATCGTTTGTACCATATTTATTCTTTTTTGTCCCATTTTATTTTCGTGATTTTATTTTCAAATGTATGCATTTTGCATTTTGCAAATGCAAAGACGCATATCATCTAGTTGCATACACATTTCATAAACGTGTGTAAAAAAAACACAAAAATAAGTTACTACTATCGTTCTCTTGTACCTCTATGTAAAATTTCATAAAAGACTTCAATATTTATGGAATTTTATTCCGATATTAGCATAAAAAGGCCCTGAGAAGCTGTCAAGGTCTTCTTAGGGGATACTTGATATTTGTTCATTCTTTATTTTTATGCAAGGGTACTTGTCTACTCTTTGTAAATTCATATAAGTATATGTACATAAATATGCTCATACTCGTATACAATGTATCGCCATAATTCTTAATTTTAACATAACTCACGTATGTTTTCAGTGAATTTTGTATGCTGAAGTGATTATTTGAAATATCTATTCGATTCGTCGAGTCCTTTGTTTCCTCTTTAGCGGGGAATGTATAAAGAGATTTTGTTTCGTATTTTGTATTCGTAATACACTTATCGCATAAGGGTGACCATCAGGGTGAGAACGAAAAGACTTCATGGTTCGAGAGCTATATTAGAGGTAATATGGTCACCCCAAAAGCGGGCGATTTAACGAATGATAACCATATAAAATGTTTATGAGTTATAACATCATAAACATGACCGAGAAGATTCATGATATCTGTTGAGAAAACTGTTCGGGTTACTGGATTATCTTCATCCATTTTTGATGCCTGATTTTCCCTGTCTGTTCGTCGTGCATTCTTTGCTTGTCACGGAGAGAGATTTACGCAAAAATAAACGAAGTCAAATCAACTTAAGTGGAGTTTGAATACATGATTTGCCAGCCAAAGAGTAAAACGTGATAAGAAAGTATTCACTAAGAACTGAAATGACAACTGGATATATGGGATGTTCCTCGTTAAGCAGAACTGCTTTAGGTCGGCCTTAGGGTTTTAAGGAATTGGAGTTTCTTAGTTTAAGTCTTCGGCAGTAACATTTGGAGATACAATTTAATTTCTGCATATTTATCACTCATACGCACACAGGGCAAATAGGGATGTTGCTCATACGTTCCCTAATCCCCGACACTTTAAGAGTGTGCAATATTTATTTTTGTAGCCACTTCCTACACCAAGGGAGAGCCATCACTAGCACTGCGAGGATGAACTGTAACTGCAAAAACAACAATGAAATGTGAAGTGCATTGTTAACGTTGGCATTAGGGCCATAAAATATGCATACTTTGTTTTCTTTCGTTGATGGAAGTGTAATGTCATGTTCGGGGCATTATAACGGCACAAACTGCAAACTGAGGCTGAAGGCGGGGCAGGTAGCCATTATTATGAAAAACATTCGCCTGCTTTCATGAAATTTCAGGCTAGTGTTTTTCATTTTTAGTATTAAAATTAATATATAGTTTATTTTCCTAGATGAGTTTTGTGAGACAAGCAAAGTTGAAAAAAACACAAGAAATAATTAACTATGATTCTTAGTGAGGTAATCAAATTAGCACTTTAAATCAACTAAAAAACATTTCACTAGAATAAACCTATTTAAACAAATCTTCCATCTCAATAAATACTATGAGATCAGAAAACTATCTAAATAATTTAACAATAGATAAAGAGTTATTTAAATTATGATAAGGTAATCAATTTGATCAGAGGTAAGAAGAGGTAAGAAAATTCCAGTTGAGTAATCCAGCTAATGTTGAGCCAAGCTTCGAGTATTTGAAACTGTATACATTGGGAAAGAAGTCTAAAATAAACATGAAAGTTTGCGAAATATAAAGTCATTGTTTCGCCGGAAGTTATAGTACGTACAAGACAGGCAAACTGTCAGCAGACCGAAATGTCGAATGTCATTCTTAAGTACTGTTTATCTACTCGCCACATCCATTGACCAAGAATCATAGCGAGAAGTGAAATTTAATACTCTTAAACGATGTAATCAATCAACTTTTCATTCTCTTCTCGCCATCGCCTACAAAATCAGGGAGGATAAACAAGAAAAGTGTTTTTGAACCTTTTTTGCTTTGTTGTTCTTAAGAAATGAGTACCTCTAAAGTGGCAATGTTACACTTTCTACAGCAGAAATACAGAGCAGTGAAAACTCTCGCACACACATGCCTCGCACACACGCAAGAACTGTCGAGGAGCTATTCTACTTATCAAAGGACAAGTCAACCAAACCACAATGGTAATGGGACAAAAGTTAATGCCTCTATTACAAAAGTCCATTTATGTGTCTCCTAACAGCAATGAGTCTACAATTTCCGTAGTCACAGCTCAGGCGGCAATGGGCGGGGCCAAAGGTGGGGCTGCTGCTCCCATGCGATACGAAACAACTTTACTGGCGACACTTCCATTTGTTTTCTTAGCTACAAACAAAGTGACTTCAGTTGCCTCTTCACGACACTGAGAGTGTCTGAATGGGGCATTGTTTGTGGTAATAATATTTTGACAACTCGGAATGATGAATCTCTTTCTGCACTGGCTGCGACCAAGTGGATCTTTGTCGAGTAAATCATAAACTGTATGGGTTTGAACACAATAATCGAGGGAAGCGGGCAATTTATTTATTGAGATTTTTGACATTTCAGACAGCTCAATTACATTTGGTGCTTTGCGTATGATAAATTGAGATTTGGGAAATAGGCAAGGTAAAAGAGAATTTATAGTTTGAAGATACCAATTGTGATTGTATTAAATAGATGCTATTGCGATTACATATATTTAGTTTCAGCATTTGCCTTTTATTTGTAAATTTTCATTAAAAATTAAATCAATAAATCATAAGAAAATGAAATGCTAAATTATCATAACAGCGATTAATCCAATTAGTTTACTATATTTTAAACGTAAATTGTCATTTAACAAATTTCCAATTAAAAATAAATACTTGGGCTATATTTAAAAAAAAATTAATTGAGCCTGAATCTTTATTTAATTGTTTTCTGAATTTCAGATTGTTTTCTGTAGAGAAAAACCTCCAAAGCTTAAGATAACCTGCTAAATTGCTTTTGTAACAACTTATCCTCACTTACATGGGAACAACACCCTGGTACGATCCTTGAGGTGAAGTTATGCCTAAATCGAGCTTGTCTTAGAGAGATTGGACCATTTGATGACGGATCACCAATCCCAAGATAAAACAAATTTATTTGTATAAACGTAAAGGTACACTAATTACCGGACCGACCTTTTCGCAAAACATGATATCTTAGGGTTTCCTCAACAGTGGAAGGGAGGCATTAACTTTTGAGATAGATACCGCATCTGCCAGAAGAATTAAACCAAAGAATTTAAATTTTTTTTTTTTAAATCGTCAGCACATAAATCAACCATTTAGCTTTAGACATTGTCATTTTCGGTAGTATAAAATACTTTAGCAGCAGGTATGTGTTACTAAGAACTTTAATGATTTTTTTTGGCAGACATTTTTCTTAAGAATCGCCGTGAAAAACAACATTAAAATAACGGGTTTTCCAATAGGGATGATATGATTTTGAAGTGACGTTTCGGCCATTTGTAATATGTCATATAAATCATATCTGTCATTTGTTTTTCATTGTATTCAGTAGTGTTTACAATTTCATCATGGAGAGATATACGCATGAACAACGTTTACAAATTATTCAGTTTAATTATTAAAATACTCGTTCTCCAATTGCAACTTTTCGTGCGCTTAGTCCATTTTTTAAAATAAAAAAAAAACACTTTCCAGTCGACCTACAACCTACGACCTTGACACCCATTGGCCGAGTCCCGATCCGACGTACCGTTAAGGAGCTAGAGCAAAAATAAACATTCCGTTCACATTTGAAAATTATTCTAAGTCCATTTTTTTTAAATAAAAAAAACACTTTCCGCTCGACCTACGACCATGACAGCCATGAGCAATATATTAGCTCTCGTTAAGAGCCATTGACCGATTGTGGTTACGAGCCACACAGCAAATGAAACAATTGAATTGTTGCGAGAAAAGTTTGGAGATTCGATTATTTCAAGAAATTGTAATATTGAAAGGCCCCAAGAAGTTGTGTGGGGTTATTTGAAGTCATTGGTCTTTCGAAATAAACCAGACTCTCTTCATTGTATCGATTGTACTTCACATTAAATAAAAAAACTTTTGAATTTCCTTAACAATAGGTGTGTTTTTTTTTCAAAGAAATCATATCACTCTTTTTGGCAAACCCTGTACATCCAAGTGTACTTAAATATTTTACATTGTGATGAACATAATCTAAAGTCAGCGTACTTTTACCCGGGGATTAATTTTTAATTTGCCTTAATTTGGGTTCAATGAAACCGATCAAATGCCAACGAACCCGGATCAAAGGAAAATGCCGATTAAAGGACAAAAAGGTCAATAACCCCTATTAAAGTATAGTGTTCCTGCATTAAAAACCATTGACCCCTATTAAAGGTCAATGACCCCGGATTAAAGGTATATGACCTCAGCGTAAAGGTCATTGACTTCAATTGAATTTAATCCTATTAAAGGTTAATGGCCCAGATTAAAGGTCATTGACCCCGATAATCGATCTCATTGACCCCGGATTAAAAGTTCATGACTTCGACTAAAGGTTAGTGATACCTGATTAAAGGTCAATGGCCCAGATTAAAGGTCATTATCCACGATTAGAGATTAGTGACCCTGATTAAAGATCATTCATCTCATTGATCACAGATTAAAGGTGTATGACCCAGATTTAAGGACAATGGCGCAGATCAAAGGTCATTGACCCCGATTAGAAGTTACTGACTCCAATTAAAGATCATTGACCCCGGATTAATGGTTGATGACCTCGACTAAAGTTCACTGACCCCGGAAAAAAGTCAATGACACTAATTAAAAGACATTGACATAGATTCAATGTCATTGAATTGGATTAAAAGTGATTGATCCTCATTAAATGCCTATAAACGTCATTGATCCCCGAATTGAAGGTTATTGACAGCGATTAAATGTCGTTGGCACCTGATTAAATGTCATTGACCCACGATTAAAGCTTAATTACACCGCATTAAAGGTCAATGACGCCGACTCAATGTCATTGACCCCGGATTAAATATCATTCACAGAAGGTCATTAACGTTGGCTTAAAGGTTGAGGACCCTTGATTAAATTTGGATGACCCGAAAGAAGGTTAATGACCCCGGATTAAAGGTCAATGACCCCTGATTAAATGTCAATGACCACGACTAAAGCTTAATGAAGCTGTATTGCCACAGATTAAAGATCACTGACACCGGATTAACGGTCTTTGACCACGGATTAAAGGTCAGTGAGCCCGATTAAATGTCATTGACGTCGGTTATAGGCCATTGAACCTTGATCAAAGGTCAATGTAATTGATCAAGACTAAATATCATTCATCCTACGCCTAGGCTTTATTCGACAATCCTTCAAAAAAAAATTCACTGGAAATTTTTATACAACATTTAAAATCTAAACATATGCATTTTTAGCCTATGTACATTAAAAGGGGTCAAAAAATATATATCGCGGTTGTCCGCATCTCAAATAAAAGCTTGTTTTGTTTAGTGAATGTCCCCAAAATGTTTGGGCTGTGTCATGAGCCGGCAGTTAGTTAGAGACATATTACTTACACAACCTCTAAAATGCATTTTTTTCTTAAAAATATCGGACATCTTTGACAAAATCGCAACATTTTTCGTATGTACAGCTAGTTTCTCGCTATTCTACTTAAACAGTACCAATATTATGATTCTCGCTCTGATAGAACCGAAGTTATTCTCGATTTGAGGGCATAATTTTGCATTGAAAGTAGTTGTGGTCGGGGAATTGTGGACATTTCCAAGCAATTATATTTCAAAATGTATTATAGGAATGTCTACAATGCACTGACCACAGCTACTTTCATGCATAATTGCATCGCGGAGAACTTAGACATGTGAAATATACCTAGTCAATAACCACCATTTTACATTTATAAACTATATTATATTCTTAAATAAAAGAGCGAGAGATACTAAAAATTTCGTAAAATTACGCCCCTACGAGAATCACAATATTGGTAAACGGGGCAAAATCGCTTTTTTTATATGTTTGAAAAGAAAGAAAATATACTTGGAACACAAATTTTTAATTATTATACATTTCTTAGCAAATAAATTTTATTTGAAAATCAATAAAATGTATTTGGAACGCATATATTAATTTATTACAACAAATTATATTTGCAAACCAAATTTCTCAAATAAAATATGTGTTTAAATGCAAATAAAATTATTATTTGGGAATTTATTTATTTTATTTAAAAAAGATTTCCAAAACTTTTGCTTACTTATTTGCGACAATTTTTTGAAGGTTTGTCGAATACACCTAACTCATATATCTGTTTTTGAGGGTCAAATATGATAACTTTCTTTATTGTGTTCAGGTTTGAAATAGAACGAATATTTCCCTGGGAAGGAGTTTTCAATCCAGTCCCAAAAAAGTTTCGCACAGTGTTATGAATTTAATTTTTATTTTCCCCGTCCAAAACAGTATTGTTATTACGCTTATTAGTTCTTACTGAATCAAAACTAATGTGAGCCCAATCTTAATATTTTCCTCGACTAAAGGTTCAAAGTTCCCTCGTTTATAACAAAGTGTATGACATAAAACACAATGTATGTGTGTGTGTGTATTATGTGTTGTGAACGAAGATTGCAGACTAATTGAAACGTAACCCTTTCGTCTTCGTTGAACTTTGAGTCGTTCAAAAGAAATAAAAATAACTATAAATGTGTATACATATGTATGTATGAATGTATATGAGAATGAGAAAGGGGAAAACTAAACTAAAGATATCTTGTTGAAGGACCTTATTCGCAGAGATATATTTTAACCAAACAATGTTGAACATATATATCATCTGCAAACACATATACATCAGACTGACGATGGTTGCACTGTACGATTGGAGATAAAAGCGAACAAATACAAAAAAACCCTGTGTACAAACTCATCTACACACACAGAGAAAAAACTGATTTCCACAGGAATTTAGTCAACTACACACAGACTATTGAAAATTGTGCTGAATTCAAAAGAATTTTCAGGTAAGGAAAATTGTTAGAGAACTTGTCTAAAATGTATTTACTCTAGAAAGATTTTTTCTTTTGGTGTACAAAAGGGTCAAACGAAGAAAACTCCCGCAGATTCAAAGTATCCGTAGTGTTGTAGCCAAAGCTCTTTTTTTGAAGTCTTCTCTTGTTTACGAATGTAAATGAAGTAAAAGAAACCCCTTTGACCGGTTTATTTTCACCAACAAAATTTATTCAAAGGTAAATCCCCACAGTCGGATATTGTAGATTTATTTTCTCTTGTCTCATTGAGCTTTTGGAGGAGATATATAATAATACACGAATATATGTATATAGTATCTGTCTCTATCTTATGACAGTTTAGTTTCTTTTTTATCGACCTCTTATTTGATTCTCTTTATCATCTGCTCTAAGCTGTCTACTTAATTAAGGGAAAAATTCAAGAGTTAGAAAATCGATTGTATTGTATTGGGGATATCACATTTCGTGTCGAACAGAAACGTACATTGTCTGAAAAACTTTCTTTGAACTATGGCGATTTATTAAGTTAATATTAGGGTGGGTCGTTTTGCAACTTTAGTTCTATGATCCAATTGCTTTGGGGAAGAAAACATGTCCACACATACCAGTAACAGCAGTGCGAAGTATTTATTATATGGCCTATAGGGCAAAATCCCTGATAAATGGATGTATTTCAGTTTCTGTTTTCCCAAATATTTCCCAAATACCACAGTCGGCGATGCAAGAAAGTCACCAGATTTAAAAAATTGTTAATGGATCAAGCAACAACGACAGACCGTGTTTACACACTACAACACATGATTTTGGGACTCAATTCTGAGAATTGGATGTGAATGTAGCCCCAAAAATAAGAACTTCTGCATCATTCATTTAGTCATGTTAGCTCAATTAACAATTTTATGGCCATACGATTTTTATAGCTCAAGGTGGATTTTTGCACTTTTTCTCGGTATACCGTACGGAATATCTCCTTTGTGTCTGAAGCAAAGTTGTAGATACTGAATAGGAGCAAATAATAGATATTAAATAGGAGAAAAAAATACATCCAGTGCCTTAAAAATAACAAATCATAAAATATATCGCTCACTCTCACTTCAAGAGTGACATAACTCAAAATTTAAAATATTTGAGGTTGTCTTACAAAAATGCGAATTTTACAAATGTCCATAAATTAATCTCAGCGAAATTTGGTCTATAAATAAACATCCATATTTCGGATTATTCAAGCGTTTTTTAACATCTTATTTCATGTTACCTATCTTTATATACGGAATTAAAGTTACACATCTAGGCAATTTTAAATTTTGAGTTATGTCACTCTTGAAGTGAGTAAGCGATATGTCAGTAAAATATTGAAAAATACGTATACGTAATGCGTAATAGGTATACATACAAAACATTAAAACAGAACAGGACATTTTGCGATTTTTAAGGAGGGGGTAACGTTTCCAATTTGTTTTGCATTATTTTTTTAATTTCTTTCTGAGTAGAGAACCTTTCAAGAATATTGTGTGAAAATTGGAGGTGAATCGGAGCAAAGCAAACGAAGATGCAGCAGTCTAAGCAACCGCGCCTCATATGTGACTCAGTTCATCAGAAATACGTTAAAGCGTTTTTCTCACAACCCAGGTTTTCAAAGACGGTGCCCCTCATAGCTCAAAAACTACTAAAACTAATTTTGAAATGTTTAACGCTATTCCTTTACATAATGTACGAAGTAACGCTGTCGAGTTTTTTTTAACTCTGTTAATTTTATTTGATTTTGCAATAACCAATTAGTCGGTTTTTTTCTCACATATATCGCATTTTTCACTTCAAAGTGTTCCCAAAAATTGAAAAATTTTAATTTCGAAAAAACTCGACAGCGTTACCTGGCTATAAAGGTTATCTAACCAAATAAATTTATTTTTGAATATCAGATGATCCGGTATCATATACGCTTCCACATAAATGCTGTCGTTGCCATATTTTTTAATAATTATGTATGAAAATTTTACACAATAAACTTTAAAATTTATATTTACTTTAATGTACCATTGGTTTCTATCAAAAATGTTTAACCGTTTCGACACAAAAAAATCATAAAAATTTGCCTTTTTTGCACGAATTAACGTTACGCCCATTCAGAATTAGGGTAACCATGTACAGACTTTAGGCGACATACATTGAAATTTTAAAATTAAAGAAAAATTTTGAAAATCTTTTTTTTTGTAGATAAAGACTAGCCGGTACAAAATAGAACAACAGCAAATGAACGAAATTGCGGTGAATTTTTAAGCACAAATGTGTTTGCATATTTTTTGCATATGCACGATATATGCAAATATGCAAAAATTAAGAGAGGTATTCTTAATTATTTGTTGATGAAAAAAATTGTGTGTTATCGGTTTTGCCGTACAGCCATCCAATAAAAATATATAGCGTGATCCATTTCGAGGTTCCCTACTTTTTTAAAGAAAAAAAAAACACAGAGAATTCAAATTGAATGGGGAATGTTTATTATCATTTGAAAGAACATTCTTTGGCATTTATTTTTTGAAGATTATGTCTATCAAATGTTGGCCGCGGCTACGTCTCAGATGGTCCATCCGTTGAGTCCAATTTTCGATGACTCGTTCGAGCATTTCGACTGGTAACTGGCGAATGACACGCGTGATGTTTTGCTCCAAGGCCTCAATCGAAGCGGGTTTGTTCGCATAAACTTTAGACTTTACATATCCCCAGAGGAAAAAGTCTAACGGTGTGATATCACACGATCTTGGTGGCCAATCGACCGGCCCAAAACGTGAAATTATCTGCTCACCGAAGTGTTCTCCCAATAAATCCATTGATTGATGCGATGTGTGGGAAGTGGGCGCCGTCTTGTTGAAACCAAATGTCGCCGAGATCAGGAGCTTCAATTTCAGGCATCAAATAGTCGGTTATCATGGTACGATAACGGTCGCCATTGACGGCTACGTTTTCACCGGCATCATTTTTAAAGAAATATGGACCGATGATTCCGGTCCGTCGGATCGGGAATCGGTCAATGGCAAAAAGATAACGAGATCTAAAATATTGCTCATGGGTGTCAGGGTCGTGGGTAGACTGGAAAGTGTTTTTTTTTTCGAATTGAAAAAAATGGAGTTAGCGCAATTGGCGAACGATTATTTTGATAATAAAACTTAATAATTTGTAAACGTGGTTCAGGCGCAAGTTATTCCATGATGAAATGCCAAACAATACTTAACAAAAATAACATGACAGCATGACACGACTCACACGTGATCTGTCAAAGAAGGTTATTGAAAAAAGTATCTCTACTTATACATATCTTTTACTATTGCCAAATATGTTTTTGAGTTTTTGTGTCCTGATTTTTGATTCAATAACAAAAAAATAGTAGAGTTTCAATAGAAAAATGTAGAAAAAAGAATTAAATGAATAAAGTGCATATTTTTTGTGCAGCAAATTTTATTCCATTTGGTTGTCGATTTTTGCACAAATGTTAATTTTTTATATGAGTGGATTTCTATACTCTCTCTCCTTTGTCGGGAGTTTTTACCAGGGCTGCGGAGTCGAGCCAAAACTACTCGACTCCGACTCCCGCAGTCGAATTTTGAAATCATTCGACTCCAGCTCCGACTCCGGCAGTTAAATAACATAAATTTCTGAAATTATATTTCTACTTAGGCGTGAGTTCATGTTTTTGAAAATAAGATATAAGATACCAGTAATTAAATAAAATTGTATTATTTATTTATTGATGCTTTACTTGTAAGCTGCAGCTAATATGAGAATTCTTTCAACATGAAATCATAATAAAATTTTCATCAATTTGAAATTATTTTCGCTTCAAGCAACCAGTTCATTCGTTAGTTATTATAACCTGCACCACACTATGTTACAGGGGGTTTTAAATTAGTTTTTTTTTTTGGCAGATTTGTAAAAAATACTGCAGCTAGACCCACCTTAAAATATACCGTTCTACTCAGAATCACTAGCTGTCCGCCTGTCCATCTTAAGTTGTTCGTAAAGTACAGATCGAAATTTCACTACGAACCTGCTAAAATTTGGCAATAAGGACTCTTTCGCACCAGGTATTAAACCTAATTAATTAATTAATTGGTCAAAATCGCTTTAGATCGAAATTGCCCCCATATATAAATGTTTCTATAGAAAATTCTGTTTAGATTCAGATTTATAAGGTAATTATCTCATATATATATTTACAATATCTGAGCTTATTCTGCTCTAACAAGGTGTTGTACGGTATCATATAGTTACCTTCGCCCGACCTTTCCTTAACTGGTTTGTACTCGCTTAATAATATCGTATAGTCTTGCAAAAATACTTATTTTGTTAGCTAAATATAATCAGAGCTTTCGTAAAACTGTTTTACATAAAAAACTCGATAGTTTGGTTAACTTTATAGATATTGTGGCATACAAAAAAGGTTAAAAAAAACTTCGAATATTTTATCCTTCTTTTGTATCAAAATTGTTTTCCCAAACATTTTTGAGTGCAAAAGTTCTATCACATAAATGGTACATTTTGCACAATCCATCTCGGAGTCGGAGTCGACCATAATTTTTCGACTCCCGACTACGACTCCGACTCCGGGCAAATTTCCCAGACTCCGACTCCGACTCCACGGCCCTGGTTTTTACTGGTGTATAATGTAGTAGTTTCTTTCGAATTTTGTGTGTTGATAATTTTTTCACTTAATTCCATCAAACCCTAATACTCATATACATATGTATATAATTTGGGTACTTACCTTCATGTGTGGACAGGGCCAAAGTAAAACGGTTTTATTAAAATCACGCTGCAATGCTTTGGCCAAATGGCAATAACCAATGTTCAGGGATTGCTGATGTTTCTCCAATTGTCGTTGCTGTTGGATTTGTTCTTCTTCACTTGACAAATCCTCATAATGTTGCCGGGCATTATCATTATCAGCATCATTGACGTCTGCTACACTCACTTTCACTTTTCCATTCTCATTTTTATGCAGAGAAACCGAGTTGTTGTTGTTGCTATGGTTGATATTTGGGTGTTGCGGTTGCCGTGGCTTTGGCTTTGGAGAAACTCCTTCATGAAGGTCATCATCGTCGAGATTAATGCCGGCATTTAAGGTCTTTACCACCACCGTGTAATTGGGTTGCTCTAATAACTTGATGAACGTTGTTAAATCTATTAAATGAAAAAGACGAAGAAAAGAATAACAAACAACAGGAAAACAAATTAGAAAATGGCATAAGGAAAGATTTAACAAAAAAAAAATGAAACGATGAGAACGATAAAATATTTCAACTCAGCAAATTCCTCAGAATCTCATCCGTTGTCTTCTTTTGAGCGGCTTAAACCAAACGAAGAGGAGTTGTAAATTCGCAAAGAAATATTTTCGCTTTTTCTTTAAATCCTTTTTTAATTATAGACCCTATTTATACCCTTTTCATTCTATTCCTTTCCGCTAAATTCTTTGACGATTCTCCCCTCCTTCCTTTTTTATGAGGTTGAAGAAATCTTTGATCTGCTCGTTATGCCCGAGGTATTTTAAATATTCCGCTCTAAAATATGTTGCGAATAAAAATGATTTTCTTTTTTCTGTTTAATTTACCATTACTTTATTTTTAATTATATACATCCGCAGCTTTTGACCTTTTGCCGGGATTTCTTATCCCATAAATAGTACTTATAAAGTTGTGAAAGTGCGATTTTTTCATAAATGCGATTTATTATAGACACACAGTAATTAGGATTACGAGGGAGATACAAAACTGTGGCATAATTTCAAATTTAATAAATATAAATCAAGCAAAGAAAAACTTAAGTCGTGCGGTGCACTCATACAGTTACTGTAATTCTAAGAGCGTTCTTCATATTCTACAGTGCTCTTTGCTGAATAGATACTACAATCTTTAAAATGTAGTCATTCGATCCAAAATCGGGAGGCAGATACATATATTGACAACACCATTCCAAAGTATACTACCAAGAAAGAGATGCTCAAAAGTTTATGAAATTTTTAATTTTATATTGAAAAGTTTGGGGTTAAAGGATACTCGTAAATACAAAATTGTCAAATATAATTTGGAATTTCTAGAGTTTATGAAAGTCCCTTAAATCATGCTGTATTGACATACTTTAGAATGGAGATATCGATAAATACAATTCATACTAAGATATTAGGAAAATCATAATTGTTACAAAAAAAAATTAAATCATTTATAACCAATCTATTTTCAAGATATCTTGCACAATTTCTATCGAGAGTGCTGCAATGTTGTGTATATGTTTCTGGTGGCATTCTACGTAATTGGTCCAAACAAGGGGGGGGAGGTTCGGACCAATGGGCGTGGCCCCGCCCATATAAGCCAAATTTTGAAATTGAGATATCTTCCAGAATTTATGGCAGGGGTCGGATCAAAGGGCGTGGCCCCGCCCATATAAGCCAAATTTTTAAATAGAGATATTTTGAAATAATTTTGAATTTGCAAAATTTTGAAATTGAGGTATCTTGCACAGTTTATTAGCGAGAGTGATGAAATTTTGTACATATATATATGGATGCAGCCTACGTGATTGTTCCAAAAATGTGCGGGATCGGAACAATGGGCGTGGCCCCGCCCGTGTAAGCCAAATTGGGAAAATGAGATATTTTGCACAATTTGTTAGCGTGCGTTCCATAATTATGTGCATATGTATCTGGTGGCAGCCTACGTGATTCATCCAAAAATGGGCGGGATCCGACCAATGAGCGTGGCCCCGCTCATATAAGCCAAATTTTAAAATTGAGTTGCACAATTGTTTACCGTGTGTTCTGTCATTTTGTACATATGTATCTGGTGGTGGTCCATTTGATTGTTCCAAAAATGGTAGGGATCGGATAGAAGCCAAATTTTAAATTGAGATATTTTGCACAATTTATTGCCGAGAGTGCTGTAGTTTTGTGCAAATGTATCTAATGGCAGTCTACGTGATTGTTCTAAAAATGAGCGGGATCAGATCAGATCAAAGGGTGTGACCCCGCCCATATAAGCCACATTTTTACATTGAGATATCTTGCACGATGTTTTAGAGAGAGTTCTATAATTTTGTGTTAATGTATCTGGTGGCAGTCTACGTGACTGGTTCAAAAATGGGCGGGATAAGACGATATGTGTGGCCTAGCCCACGTGAGCCAAGTTTTTAAATTGGGATATCATGAACAATTTGTTAGCGAGAGTGCTGTAATTTTGTGTATATGTATTCGGTGGCAGTCCACGTGATTTTTTCAAAAATGGACGGGATTGGAAATGTAAAAGCCGGGGCAACGAAGTGGACCGGGTCCAGCCAGTACAATACTCGCATAAAGAACAACACTAAATAAAAATCTCTGCGGAATATTGTCGTTGGCAGACAAATTGTATGTTTTTTGATGAACCAAGACGTGTTTTATTCTAATTAATCTAATCTATTTTAATATCCTTAAATATTCCTCTTTCATTAATGTATTTCGATTTTTCGGATTACTATGCAAACTTAGCAAAAAAATATGCAAACTCACGTTAACCTGAAAAACCACTTCCATTTTTTGTAACGTCCGCAACGGAACTTTCGCCGTGAATATCGCATTAATTACAAATATTTAGGTAAATATTTAAATGTCACTTCAACGTACTTTCAAATAAGTGTTGTTTGCATAAGGTTATATGAAAATGTTGCATTCAGAACAACAACGGGATGAATTTTAGTAAAACACAATGTGTACGAATGTAACGTCCGTCACACAGGATTTGCCCATGTACTAAAAGCCCAGAAAGCATAAGCAAATTTCTAAGGTCAAACATGGTGTAAATTAGGGAAGACTGACAACAATATTAATCATTATTTTATTGATTCATTCATGGTTTTCACATACTACGACCCATACACTCGAGCTATACCGATTTCCACTAAATTTAGTAGTCTTTATTAACGGGTGAAGAGACATGTCTCTGCCAATTATTACCTCGATATGGTGTAAAATACACCTTCTATAGCACATAGAAGCCAAATCGGATTCCAAATTCCTCCCAATATACGCAGTTACAATTGTAGACAAGCCATAATAATTGCAAACCGATAATTAGCGAGGTTAGATACAATGCTCTGATCTTGCCTTAAAATTAGTAGTAAAAGAACTAATCTGAATCTCTAAGTTATTTAAATGTATCTGATCTTATTTATTTAAAAAGCGTTTGAGACTGGAATAAATGTTTTTCGACCAGACTTATTAGATACATATCTCCGGAAAGAATGTTTATTATTTGAATGAGCTAATGGCACGAGATATGCAAATAAGTAATTTTGTAAAGCGATTTTAAACACCGAAATGTGTGCAACAATAAATATACAACATTTCCATGGAACTTAATTTTACTCATTTCTTTGCAGTACACCGAAAATGTTTGTAATTTGATGCAGAATTTACTCCAGATGATCCTTTCAACATAGCGATGCTTTAAGAAATGTACAATTTATCATACCTTTTAATTCAAAAAAATCTGTATAACTGCATACCCAATCATTTAGCCAAGATGATTGCCTCCGCCTTTCACTTTGTTCCCCTAAGCCCGGCAGATATGCAAACAAATTCGTTTAACTTTTCGTTTTGAAGAACAGAAAAAAGCAGACATTTACATTGGTGACTCCAAAAATTGTATTTCCAACTAAAAGTTATCAACAAAACAGAATAAAGTATTTCGAAGTATTGCACCGGACACAAGAAGACAAACGAAAGACGCCCGGAGCGCAATCCTCCGTTCTCTACATATGGGACAACATTTGCAATAACCAACAATAGGACCACTGGAATCAACAGTGGTCTTCCTATGCACGAAGCAGCGGATGGACGGAAGAATGAACTGACTGAGTCGATGCCTGCGGGACTAGTCTTATTGATTGTTATCAATTTATCACAGCAACCGGAACATCTCCTGTAAATAACTTTTCCTGCCAAATGGTAGAGAGAGAGAGCGATAGAAAGAATAAACAACAAAAGGGAGAGAGGGGATAAACTTTAAATTGGAAGTGAAGAATAAAACCAAAGATTTGCCAAAGCAAGAAAAACAAAACATTCTCGGAGAGTATTTCCCTAGGCAATGGGAAAATTTAAGAAAAACAATTGTTTATTAAGGTGGGTGCCCCATAATTTTCCATTCATTTAAGGAAATAATATTTTGATACATTTTCAGTGTTTCCAAATATAAATACGAGTATATAAATGATTTCATAAACATTTTATGTAAATATATGAGTTACAAATTTCGATGATATTTTAAAATTTATATTTTGTTATTCATTTGGAATTTATTTCGGATCAATACCATTTGCTTCAGTTACACTCCATCTATTGCAAAATGTAATAGAAACAAATACAAACAAGTTAAAGCGTTAAGTTCGGCCATGCCGAATCTTATATACCCTCCACCATTGATTGCCTTCAATTTTATTACTGGAAAAATCTTTGGATATGGATCAAATCATCAAACGATCCATTTTGTTTTAGTCAATTATTAAAAAAACAAAAGCTGCAAATTTTCAGGCCGTAAATTCCGTAGCCAAACTATTCACCAAAAATGTGGTATTTTTGGCTTAAAACAGCTTTTTTGAGAGCTACATCTACACGGGGACTACAACAAAATAAAATTTTATTTGTATACACTTTATTGAGATGAATTCTTGCCAAACTGGAATACAAACTTCAAAGTTTCAGCTTAATTTTTTAGAAAATGTGGTGTTTATGGCTTAAAAACTTTTTGGGAGCGACATCTCTAGGTGGACTATTACAAAATATGAACTGATTTAAAAAATTCTTTTCTTAATTAAAAAATGCAAATATTCAGTTAAAATGCTTACAAAACATGGTATTTACGGCTTAAATACGTATATTTTGGAGCGACCTCTATAGGGTAACTATAACAATATATGAACCGAATTGTAAAATCTTTGCTGTGATGAATTTTTGTCAAAATAGAATACAAACTGCAAAATTTCTGCTAAATAGCTTTAAAAATGTGGTATCTATGGCTCAAAACCCGTATTTTGGAGCGACCTTTATAGGGAAGCTATATCAAAACATTGACCGATATGGCTCATTTGCAATCCCAAACAACCTGCAATTATAAGAAATATTTCTACCAAATTTTATCATCCTAGCTCTATTATTATGGACTGTAGCGTGATTACAACAGATGGACGGACAGACGGACATGGCTAAATAGTCTTAGAATTTTACGACGATTAAGAATATATATAACGGGTTTTCCAATAGGGATGATATGATTTTGAAGTGACGTTTCGGCCATTTGTAATATGTCATGATCTGTCATTTGTTTTTCATTGTATTCAGTAGTGTTTACAATTTCATCATGTAGAGATATACGGAAGAACAACGTTTACAAATTATTCAGTTTTATTATCAAAATAATCGTTCTAAAATCCAAAAAAAAAAAACACATTCTAGTCGACCTACGACCTTGACACCCATGAGCAATATTTTAGCTCTTGTTAAGAGCTATCTTTGTGCCATTGACCGATTCCCGATCCGACGTACCGTTAAGAGCAAAAATAAACTTTCCGTTCACATTTGAAAATGATTCTAAGTCCATTTTTTTTTTAAATCAAAAAACACTTTCCAGTCGACCTACGACCTTGACACCCATTCGCAATATTTTAGCTCTCATTAAGAGCTATCTTTTTGCCGATTCTGGCTACGTGCCACACAGCAAATGAAACAATTGAATTGTTGCGAGAAAAGTTTGGAGATTCGACTATTTCAAGAAATTGTGATATTGAATGGACTCCAAGAAGTTGTGATTTAACACCATTAGATTATTTCTTGTGGGGTTATTTGAAGTCATTGGTCTTTCGAAATAAACCAGACTCTCTTCAAGCTTTACAAGTCAATACTGAACGTGCCATTCATGACATACGACTTGATTTAGTGGAAAAAGTGTTCGAAAATTGTGTTCACTTTTCGAAAATTGTGTTCACTTTTGAATTTCCTTAACAATAAGGGTGTTTTTTTTTTTCAAAGAAATCATATTACTCTTATTGGAAAACCCTATACTTGATGGGGTCTCGGATCAGTATTTAGAGGTGTTTTAAACGGAGTGACAGAATGAATATACCCCCCATCCTATGAATATACCCCCCATGAATATACCCCCCATCCTATGGTGGAGGGTATAAAAATGGTAGCGAGTTTCAATTGCTTGACTGTAGATTCGACAGACACCAGTCTATCATCTTCAGAGTTAAATAGCAATAATGTATGTCTTTAACTTAGATACTTATGGCATTAGTAAATTAGGTGTGAAAATAACTTCTCACCAAAACCGTATTTCAAATAAGAAAGTTTAGTTGGGTAAACCGGCTTACGAATCCCCTCACCTTCAGTTGCAAAAAATATTTGTAAATTTATTTATGTGTTTTGTTGTAATTAAATTATTATTAATTTAAATTACATTTAATAACTATAAAGTTCGCACTTGGGTCAGAATATTTAATATCGACCTATGTTGTTTAGTTTTGGCTAAAATGTTTATAAGCAGTAAAAGATCTAGCTATAATTTTTTCTTAACATTTTTTTTTGTGAAAAAATTTTGTACGCATTTTAATTTTTTAAAAAATTAAAAAACTGAGTTTTTGTGTTTTACGAAATTTGTAGTTGCTCTCGAACGGCTGAAACGATTTTTGCAAAAAAATTTTACTAAAGTTTTTTTTGAAAAAACCTTTGTAGAAAAAATTAATCCACAGAATATTCGTCGCACTCTCACAAATGCCGAACAGTAAAAAAATGTTGTGAGACTCAATATTTGTAAAAGTTATGAACGATATACCAAGACTAGTCTGACAATTTTCGTCTGTTTTTGCAAAACACTGAACAGTGGTACGAATTCAAAAAGGGAAATAATTCGACCGTTTTTTAACCAAACAACCGATTACGACCAAACTTGGCATGGTAGATGAAGAAGTGTTAGAGAAGTTAAGTTTTATATTTGGGCCCCCTATGTCAGACAGGGCGGAGCTATAGGGCCTCAAAGTTGGCCACATCGGGTGAAGAAAACCTTCAAGCGCGTGTAACTCGTGTTTCTCTTCCGTTTTATAAAATTTCTTTTTGTGAGTGTTTTACTAACTGATGTCTACTAAAAAATTTTGAGACCTAAGAATTATCTCGTATAGTTACCGATATATCTGCAATTGAAAATTGAATTTTTCATTTTTTCCCTTAAAGTGTGCCAGTATTTTATAAATATCATATATGAAGAAAATCGAGAGGGGGCAACTTTTTACAACAGTTTTTTAAAAAAAAATTTCGTAAACTAATTTTTTAAAAAAATTTAAAAAAAAAATTTTTACAAGCAATTGTGCATTGTGTCCTCTTTAAAACAAAGTAAGTAAATCGGTTCAGCCATCCGAGAACAATTACAAATTTCGACCTTGAGCTTGAATATCTAACAACAACAATTATAAACACAAAAACAATTTTTTTTAAATTTTTCAAAAACTAAAATGCACATACAATTTTTTAACAGAATTTGTCAAAGCGAGATCTTATTTTGCCTATTTGTAACTGCTTATAAACATTTTAGTCAAAAATAAACTACATAGGTCGATATTAAATATTCTGACCCTAATTTCAACGAGGAACTGTATTGTAATCTTTACTTAAATCTGATGAAAAAAATCAAAATAGATATACTTATGTGCAGAAGATTATCCCGTACGTAAACATTTTATAAATATTTTCAATTTTCGTTATAATGCTGTGAATCGAATGCATTGTGGATACCGTTATTATTTGTCATGCATAATATAGGTGTGAGGTTATGTCGGATTTTCAAACGGTACACCACTTTTATATTTCCAGTTGAAAAGTTCAAATCGTAATCGCAGAAACGCTTTATTTTACTTCCATTTACATTTCGATTGTTTAGAAAGTTTGACTGGATATTTATAAATCGCGGCGCTTACGAATAAATATTTATTTATCGCCTGAAAAGTAAATTGCTTGAAACAACGACAAAATCCGGATGGAAATAGATTTCAACGCGCAATGTCCTTGACGGCCGACAATTTCAATTATTTAAGTTGGCAATAGAATTTTATGGAGAGAAACGAAGTCAACACAAATACAAAATAATATGAAAATCTATTTTCTCTTTAGTTATGTCCGTGTTGCTTTTCTATCATTTTTAATTTGCATATCTTTAATGGATCTTTAGTCCAATGGATGTTTGGTGTTTATTTCACATTTAAATAAGATTACGTCTGGAAGACAAAAAAAGTTATAATATACTAAAACATTTTGCAAAAAGTTTAAACTTGTGCTTCGACATAATGGAAAAAATTCGTTTTAAAATTTGAATTGTACAATTAGTCAATGTTATGAGTTCCTTGCATTTCCAAAAAAATCCCTAACCCAGCAAAGAGCTAACACCTAATGGAAAAAGTGTTTTTACGACGAGTGTTTTCTTAAATAATTTTGTAGAAATAAATAATTCTGCATTTCTAATCCCGTACATGTAAATGGGGTTTTAAATTTTAGTCAACTATATATACATTACTCTTTTCAGTTGTAATTAATCTCAAATTTGCAAAGCATCCTCTAGTTTACACAAATCGTTAGCATTTCCTGTGGCCTTGGATGGGCCCACAAAAAGAACTTTGTTTTCAATGCAATGCTTCGTAGCCTTGAACAGTGATTTTGCGACAGAGTATCATGCAGGAGAGAATGCATGCAAAAACAACAAAAATAAAATAAATGTAAACTTTTGTGGCACATTGCCCCAATGTCATGGCGTTAAAAACCTTAATATAAATAGCGGAATCTGTCCCAGTTATACTTTTTGAGGCGAAATCTCGCAATCATTTCGAAATCATTGGACGCTATGATAACGCTAAGGCTACATACAGCATGCCGAAACACACACACACATATAAATATGTATATAATGACTGCATTTACTTAAACACTGTGAATACGTAAGAGCGCCCCAGTAGGCGTACTCGCCTATGAGTTTGGGGGTCGTGGGTTCGATTCCCACCAGAGGCTCTGGTCTGTCGCTGCAAAATTTAGCCACATGGTCTTTGTAACCCGGCCTATCCCTGGACCTTA
The DNA here is from genome assembly GCA_963930755.1 of Eudasyphora cyanicolor. Classification (NCBI taxonomy): domain Eukaryota; kingdom Metazoa; phylum Arthropoda; class Insecta; order Diptera; family Muscidae; genus Eudasyphora; species Eudasyphora cyanicolor. The sequence continues at coordinate 6,834,425 of OZ005734.1, read as the reverse complement.
AAATTAGAATATAAATTTACTTTGTATTGTAATTCATACACGCTGAAAAAAAATGCTTCTGTAGTATATTGTCCCAAACATATTCGGCTTGAAACATATAAATGTTTAGGGTGCGCTCTAAATATATAATATTTGGTACACACAAAGGTTACATATTTGGGAAGATTTTGTTCTAAACTAATCTTTGTTTACTCCCAATTTTTTTTGTTTGGGACTATTATTTTTCGAAACAAGTTAAAATTTTTAATGTTCGTAAAAATAATAAATAATAATTGAAATCCTACAATTTTGGATCAAAATAAATTTTTCGGTGGATTGACAACTAATGATGGCTTGGAATACTTACAAATTTGAAATGATTGATTTGAAACAAACGTCAATGCTGCATAAGGTATCATAACTGGGAGGTAGATACAATTAGGAACCAAAAAAAATTAAAAATGAAATTCGAAAAAGTCAGCACAAGATTTGAAATTATTTTTTAAATAAAATATATTTGGAGAAATTCCTAAACAATAATTTTATTTGTACTTAAACAAATAAAATATTTGAGAAATTTAGTTTGCAAATATATTTTGTTGTAATATCTTAATATATTCGTTCCAAATATATTTTATTGATTTCAAATTGAATTTAGTTGCTCAGAAATATAAAATATTTAAAAATTAGTGTTCCAAATATATTTTCTTTCGATTCAAACATATCAAAAAAGACGATTTTGCCCCGTGTATAAATTAATGTAGATGACAATTGGGATTTTTTGTGGGATTAAATAAAATACGAGTATGTAGTAACAAACATTAGTTCTACAATTTTATATTTCGCTATGTATGTATTATTAAGGGGTCATACACAAATAATCAATTCACCTTTTTATATTAAGAATTTTTCCAAATATATTTTATATAAAAAGGATTTTTAAAACTAAGTATGCTGATTTTGTGTAACACATCGAAGGAGTGGCCTAAGACCCTAAGTAAGTTCGGCGGAAATCCGTTTTGGGTCATTTTAAGTCATTTGAGCAATGTCCGTCCGGCCTCCGTCCGTCTGTCTGTGTGTCTGTCTGCTGGCTGGTGCGCACGATAACTCTGGAAACGACTGTCGGATTGACTTCAAATTTGGTATGCGGTAATATTTTTCTCTATCTCCGGCTAAGTTCGAAGACGGACCATATTGGTCTACTCCTTCTAGTACCTCCCTCACAAAGGGTTAAATTTTAGTGAAATATTGATTCTTTAATACCTTCTATACTACTTACTCGAATATTTTGTAAATTTCACACATAGTATTAGTTTGTTAGTCGCTAACAAGTGGACACTCCATTTTTGGTACCTTCCACACAAATGGACCATTTTGAACCAAATGTTAACCGCTTATAGCTTTAATATCAGTTCATGCAAATACATGAAATTTTGCACAGTGTAATGCTTTTATAGTGCCTACAGTCCAGAGAAAAGTGGGCGTTATTGGCACGCCCCTTTTGGTACCTCCCACACAAACGGACCATTTTGTACCAAAGGTTACCAGCTTATAACTTTAATACCAGTACATACAAATGCTTGGAATTTTAATAGTACCTAGAGCATAGAGAAAAGCGGCCGTTATTGCCACACTCCTTTTGGTACCTCCCACACAAATGGACTATTTTACATCAAAAGTTAACAGTTTATAACTTTAATACCAGTGCATATAAACACTTGAAATTTTGTACAGTGTAATGCTTTTATAGTACCTGAAGTCCACATAAAAATGGGCGTTATTGGTACGCCCCTTTTTGTACCTCCCACACAAATGGACCATTTTGTACCAAAAGTTAATAGATTTTAACTTTAATACCAGTGAAAATAAATAATTGAAATTTTGTACGATGTAGTGCTTTTATAGTATCTAGAGTTCAAAGAAAAGTGGCCGTTATTAGCACGCCCATTTTGGTACCTCCCACACAAATGAACCATTTTGTACCAAATGTAAACAGCTTTTAATTTTAATAGCAGTACATACTTTAAAGGTATTAAATGCAATTTAAGTTAATAATACTTTAATTAAAACACAATAAAAAAATTACGAATATTTTTTTGGGACTCAAGGTGAGGGGATTCATAAGTCGGCTTACCCGACAGAACTTTTTTACTTGTTTTATTTATTATTGGAAATATAAAGAGGAAAAACACGAACACAACAGAGTATTTTGTATAATATTTATTAAGACGTTTTCAATCAAGCGGTCGGATAGACCCTCAATGACAATGCAGAAAAAAAGGGAAAAAACATAAATGGAACTCAAATACAGAGTTGATATGAGAAGGGTTGCCAGAATACAAATCAATAATTGTGTTGCCACACTTTTAACATTTATAAATATACCAATTCTCCACTTGTTATCAATCCATTAATGAAATTTATCGTTACCCAAGATTATACGATTTTTTAAGAAATTGCACTTTGAACTTCTGGAAAACAGAACAACAATATCCTCCCAAACGTATAATAATTGACGATGTCAACTATTATTTATTTATATTTTTGTGATTTTTTTTTATTTTATTAAAAGTTTGAATAAAAAGTTATCGAAAATACTTTAGGCAAAATTTTCTAATTAGTTATATGGATAGGAAAAAGGACCGTCTGCCCGAAATGTCAAAATTCAACACCCTCCAACTCGGACAGTGCCTAACCGATCTACTAGCCAATAGGACTAAACTTGGTGCAAGTTTCATCCCAATCAGAAGACATCGGTTTTAAAAATTCGCTCACATGACATAAAATCCCCTATATATTTTCCTCTGGAATTAATATCGAAGTGCTATAGAAGCTTCATTCAACATCCGTTCGTTATAAAATTTGTCAGAGAGGAGTTTCTTGATACAAAAACGATCATTGCCAAGTTTGAAGAAAATAGTTTCAGAGATATACGAGGGGAACAATCGCCATTTTGATATGTTTCAATTGAAAATATACTCGGATTTGATACAAAACAGTTTTGAATATTATATATTTCTAATTTGAAGCGCATATGTTTTTGTTTGTGCCAAATATGTATTTTTTTGTGCCAAATACGAGACTTTAGAGTGTCCCTAAAAATATGTATATTTTTAGCAGAATATGTTTGGGATAATATACCGCAGAAGCGTGTATGTATATGTATAAGTGTATGGTTGATTCCAAAGGAACGGGAGTGACAATGTTACTGAATATGTTCTTGATTTTGATCTATTTAATTTATAACGACAATTCACAAAGGGTGGTTTATGTAGACATACTTAAGTTTTACCTTCTGACATTCATATTTTAAATAAAATAAATATGGTTGATATATCACCCTGACGGGGGTGACCTTAGTTTTTGATAAAATCTTGATCAGCCGCTTTCTTTATTACATACTGAGCAATTTTTGTATGTACTGTCAACAAAAAATATTTTTGTAAGTATCACAAGTGTATTGTGTATATTGTAGACTTCATTCCAAATAATTTAAATTATTATACAATTTGTTGTAAATATATTCATATGTAACGGGTGTGACATGCCAATGTAACGGTTGTGACACAGTCTCAATCTCGAGGAGTAATAAGTACAACGAATTATTATCCAGTATATATTATTCAACATGCATCCATTAAACTTGTTTTTTTCTTTGAAACGACATACTAAAAAATTCGTTGGTACTCGTAAAAACAAGTTTTGACATCTATAAAACTAGAGCCAAAACTTATAAAAAATCACTCCTGTATCAGTGTTTATGACAATTAAATTTTTATTATCTACAAAGGCTTCATTCTTATTTAGAATACGCTGTGGGTCCTGCTATAATTTTATAAGCACAGCTCTTTTTATCCCATCACCTTAGAGAGGAGGGTATATATAATTTGCTACGAGCCAAAAGTGTAACACATCAAAGGAGTGGCCTAAGACCCTAAGTATGTTCGCCGGAAATCCGTTTTAGGTAATTTTAAGTCATTTGAGCAACTTTAAAGTTTATACTGCTATTAAAATTAAAAACTGTTTACATTTGGTACAAAATGGTTCATTTGTGTGGGAGATACCAAAAGGGGCGTGCTAATAACGGCCAACATATCGAGTAATTTGTTTTTTTTTTCAATAGTTTTATTTTGAAATTTTTAATAATTTTTCAATAAAAGCGTCGTAAAACACATCGGAAAATTAAGAATCATTAAATTTTTCATTATTTTATCGTAGAGTCTGATCGGACATGAATAAAATAAGACAATTCCGAAGAAAATCGATGCATAATTTAACATAAAATAATCGGGTAAACCGACTTATGAATCCCCTCACCTTGAGTCACGAACAAATATTCGTAAATTTATTTATTTTTTGTTTTAATTAAATTATTATTAATTTAAATTGCTTTTAATAACTTTAAAGAATGTACTGGTATTAAAGTTCAAAGCTGTTTACTTTTGGTACAATATGGTCCATTTTTGTGAGACGTATCAAAAGGAGCGTCCCAATAAAGGCACTTTTCTCTAGACTCTAGGTACTATAAAAGCATTACACTGTACAAAATTTCAAGTATCTGTACGAGCTGGTATTAAAGCTATAAGCAGTTAACTTTTGGTGTAAAATGGCCCATTCGTGTGCACCAAAAGGGGCTTGGCAACTTCGCCCATTTTTCTTGACGTGTTAGCGACTAATAAACTAATACTCAGAAGATTCGAGTAAGTACTATAGAAGTTATTACAGAATCAATATTTCACTAAAAGTTAACCCTATGTGTGGGAGGTACTAGAAGGAGTGGAACAATATGGCCCATCTTCGAACTTAGCCGGAAATAGAAAAAAATGTGACCACATACCAAATTTGAAGTCAATCGGTTACTCCTTTCGAGAGTTATCGTGCGCACCAGCCAGCAGACAGACACACAGACATACAGACTGACGGACGGACATTGCTCAAATGACTTAAAATGACCCAAATCGAATATCCGCCAAACATACTTGAGGTCTTGGCCACTCCTTCATTGTGCTACACTTTTTGCTCGTAGGAAATTATATATGTATACCTTCCTCTCTAAGATGAGGGGATGAAAAGTTGTAACTAATTTAGCAAGTCAACTCACTTAAATTTGAAAATTCGGTATAGCGCCCAAAGTGCACCCAAGGCGCAGGTGAAATTTTTACATATATTACAGAACACCTCAACGAAGGCCCTTAAAAAGATATTGTAGTGACGCCTTGCTACGTTTTCTAGTTATAAGAAACGTAACGTACTCGTATATATGATTTCTTACCTCATAAAGTTGATGTATATTTTGGTCCAATTTGTTTTTCATTTCTATCTTCTCAACATTTAAATATCAGCAAACTGTAAACGGTCTAAACATTAAGATATTTCATTTTTGACAGATCACGTGTGAATCGTGTCACGCTGTCATGTTATTACGCCTGAACAACGTTTACAAATCGTTCAACTTTATTACGAAAATTCACGTTCTGTGAGGAATGTGTTTCGTGCACTTCGCTCAACTTATGGTCAACATAATCGGGTCATCGAAAATTGGACTCAACGGATGGACCATCTGAGACGTTGTTCAGGCGTAAGTCTTTCCATGATGAAAAAGTATCTCTACTTGGATCACCCTATACAATGTATTGAATATGTGCTGAACAGATTGGCATAACCATTTTTTTATTTTAGATGCGTGGGGTTTTAGTTTCCCCTTTTGGTCTGTATGTGCGGCTTATCAAATAGTGAAAAGCCACTCTTAAAATGGCAAGGTCGGGATGTAATGATCTACACAAAAGTTGGCCATGCTACTTCACTATATATGTCAGAACACCCCAATACCTGTACTCAAAAAACAACATAAGATGGACAGACGGACGGAAGAAAAGACAGGCTTAAAGCACCTTCAGCACCTTTTGGTGTACGGCATAAAAAATGAGAATGAACGAATAAAAAAAACATACATTTATTCCCTGGTTGCTGAAACGAAAGACTTAGAATTCCAAAAAGTCGCAGCTGCGATCGACTTCAGCCTTTCCTTACCGCCTTTCATTCTATGTTAAATTAAAGTTAATTAAATATAAGCCTAATAACATATAAATATAAAAAAAAAATAAAAATAATCTAAAGCAAGAAACTGAAGCCTAATTCGGTCTGGAATTCGTCAGACTTACTTAGATCAAACACTTTGACCAGCAACAAATTAATGACCTAAGGATTTGGCTTGAGACAAATATAATAAAATAAAAACTCACCATCATCGGATATGAAATCAACAGTGACATTGTTCAAGTTCACTTGGAAGAATTCCACAAAATCATAGAAGCCCTGTTGCACATGCATCCGGTGGAGCAAATGGGAGGGCATGAGAATGGCCACACGACCGTAATCCTTGGATGTTGCAGTCACAAGGGGTTGTTGCTCTGCCGGCACCGCCATCAATCTCCGCGGACGGGAATGCGGTGGGGGACTGCCATTGTACGGAGATTGTTCTTTTGGCTGATGACGATATTGAGAGTTGAAGGATAACGATGGCGACGACGGCGACGATGATGATGACGTGGATGATGTTGGAGAAGCAAATGATGGTTGTAATTGTGGCTGACTTGAATGTGGTTGTGTTGTCTGTCGTCTGTCTGTCACTGTCCCTGACTGTTCCTGTTGTACTGTTTGCTCCTGATGCTGGTTCGGTTTGTGCTTTGGTTGCAATAACGAATCATTGTTCATATGTGGTCGTCTCATTAAACCCGTCACGTGTCCTGTCGTTGACTTTGAGTCCATTTCATCGACATTGTTATCACCGACTTCTGTCAATGACACGTTCAAAGGGGTTTCCGTCTCTATGGCAGTTGAGGTTGTAGTTGCTGCCGATGTTACTGGTGCTGTTGCCGCTGCTGCTGCTGCTTCTGTCGTAGTTCTTTCTTCCCTCAATGGGTTGACAGTCGCCTTCACCTGGACATGATTTTTGATTTTGATTTGTGTCCTGTCGCTTAGTTCAATTGCGTTGAATGTATTATTTATTAGCTTTTTAGCTTCGTCCGGGTAATGTGAAGCTCGCGCTGTCGTTTCCACCTGTCGTGTTGTTATTTTAGTTTGTTTTTCTTGTTGTTGTTGTTGCTCAGGTTGTTGTTGTCGATTTCGCAGCAGGAGAGTTTGTTCGAATTTCCGTTGGATATCGCTTTCGACAGCATCGACGACAACAACATGACCAGCAACGGCGACAACGGCAACAACAGCGACGTTTAGAGTTTTACTAGCAACGAAAAGGGCTGTCAACAGCAGAAACAATTTACCAAATTGACAGATTGTTAACTTCATTTAGACGCAGCTACCTTTTAAATGTTCTGTTGTTGTTGTTGTTGGTGGTGTGAGTGTTAGTCCCAATGTTTGTTGTCCTTTGTTCGTGGGAGTCGACTCCTTGAAACGTTAATATCCCCGTCGAAAACAAGCTGACAGACATGAGAAAGCCAGCAAAAGCTTAATTGATTATTGCTCTAACAAAAATGTTCGTTCATTTATAAATCGCAAGTGAATTTCTCGTACGAGTTTTGTAGTAAAATTCTTTGTTTGTGTCAAGTTTCCCCAATTGCTTGAATTTCATTTTTGTTCGCAGTTTTGGAAATTTTGCTAGTTTTTCTTATATATATATTCTAAATTGGCATGCAATTTTGATTTGTTTTTTTGTAAACGTACTCGTATATCACAAAGTGCTCGATTTTTTTGATTGTCGCATTCGTATACTCTGATTCCAATGAAGTTGTGTCTGTAATCGAAAAAAAAAAGATATTCATAAAATTATATTAAAATTGTAAATATTGTATATATGTATATAAACGATTTTTAAAAGCATTTTAGAGATAAATGTATTTTGCCACGAATCTCGTCAGAGCGGGGGGGGGGGGGGGGGTAGCAAATTCGATCAATATTTTATAAAACAAATCTATTTAGATAAGATAAAAAAGCAAATAGTAAGAAATTGTTGTTGTATTGTTTCCCCTCACTCTGTTAAACTTATTTATATACGGCCGCTTTACAACATTTGACAAGTATTCGGCCCCGTTACATATTTTACAAGATAGTGTTATAAAATGGAAAGCTCAGCGTAGTTAACACCTTTTTGGAAGAGTAGAATTATTGTATTATCGAAAGAAAAAGTGTATAAAGACAGATATCAAAACGAAATAAGGGGTCTGGACGAAACAAAGCAAGAATACCGAAACTGATCTGTTTATTGAGCTAAAGATTGTATTTCCAAAGTTAGTTCTAAAAATGCGGTAGAAATCTGGAATCGTCTACACACACGCGATCCAGAGAATATTGAATGAGGATATTTGTATATGTTTTGTCGATTATGAGAAAACATTCGCCACCGTCCAACATGGCAAGTTGATGGAAATCCTAGAATCATTTAATATATACATACGCAAATTAACTTTTATGCCTAAACAATAGGCATAAAAGTCAATTCTTCCCTTAGGAATAACATACGATACGCCGACGGCACCATACCTGGTCTAAGAATATTAATTGACAAACTTACTTCCGTAGGTAAAATGTATGGCCTGAAGCAGCAAGGAAAGACAGAAAGTCGGGTGGGCCGACTATATAATGCCCTACACCTCCCTAACAATGCGAAAATGGGCATTGCGTTAAGAATTTGGTAATGTCCATACATGTATTAAGAAAATTCTCTCAGGTACATATATATGGAAGCTATATGTAAATCTGAACCGATTATAACCAAATTCAATATGGATCGTCCTTGGGCCAATAGAAAGATATGTGCAAAGTTTCGTTGAGATCGGACCATAATAGCGACCTGTACTTTGATTACAAGAGACAGACACAGATAAATCGACCCAGAAAGTGATTACAAGTCGATCGGTATGTGTCTATCTCTCCTCCTTTTGGGTGTTATAAACAATTGCACAAAGTGATAATACCCTGTACCACAGTGTGTTGTAGGGTATGAAAAAAACTATCCAAGATATTTCTATCAAACAAAGAGGATACAAAATCTTTATTATTTTTTAACATTATAAAACTTTTAAACTTCAACATACTCTTTGTGCTTTCGCTGAATCTCATGTTCACGAAAACTACATCAATTTGTCGTGTTCGAATCGCTCCATTTTTGTCCTTATTTTCTCATCAATATTTCGCCTGAAAAAGACTAAAACACCAGTGATAGTACTATTAACGATCTTTAAGATCATGTAAGAGATGAATCTAAGATATGTTTTATTCTAACCTTTTTATACCTTCACCTTAGTGTGACGAGGGTATATATCATTTGCTACGAACAAAAAGTGTAACACATCGAAGGAGTGACCTAATACCCCAAGTATGTTCGGCGGAAATCCGTTTGAGCTATTTTAAATAATATGAGCAATGTCCGTCCGTCTGTCTGGCTGACACGATAACTCTCGAAAGGAGTAACATATTGACTTCAAATTTGGCATGGGAACATATTTTATTCTATCTCAGGCTAAGTTCGAAGATGGGCCATATTGGTCCACTCCTTCTAGTACGTCCCTCACAAACGGTTACAATTTAGTGAAATATTGATTCTCTAACAACTTCTATATTACTTATACGAATCCTCTGAAATTCCACACATAGTAATATTTTTTCTGTCGCTATCAACTTGAGAAAAATGGGTGAAGTGGTCCCACCGCTTTTGGAAACTCCCACACAAAGTGACCATTTTGTACAAGTTAATTTAACAGCTGATAACATTAATACCAGTGCATACAAATACTTGAAATTTTGAACAGGGTAATGCTTTCGTAGCGCCTACAGTCCCGTGAAAAATGGGCGTTATTAGTATCCTTAGTACAAAAGGATTTGGTACCTCCCACACAAAGGTACCATTTTGTACAAAAAGTTAAAAGCTTATAGCGTGAGTACCAATGCATCAAAATACTACAAAATTGCACAGTGTAACGCTTTTGAAGTATCTATAGTCCTGTGAAAAATGTGAGTAGCTCATAACGTTAATATACTAGTGAACATAAACCCTTATAATTCGGCACAGTGCAATCTATTTAAAGTATCTACAGTTCAGCGAAAAATAAGTGTATGTGACAAACCCCTTCTGGTACCTCGCACACAAATTGACACATTAATTCGTGTAATATTCCATATTACATTACTCACGAAGTGAGGGTATACCGGTTTACCCGACTGAAACTTTCTTACTTGTTATCACTTTGAATGTGTATATCGGTCCCGTTCGAAACTGTGGAATTGCCCATATGTTTTTTAACTACATATTTACAAACGATTGTTATCTTATACAATGCAGTTTATTGTAATGGTACACTGTAATGTATACTTATCGAAATTTGATAGATATTAGTATACATTATACGCCTCAATGAAATCAATAGCGTTCATACGCTCCCAGGGCATTAATGAAGGGAATGGAATGAAGTGAAGAAATCAACGAAATCAAAATCTGCAGGAGCACAACATTGCCTAAATACCCTAGCCGTATTTAGCATATAAAGTTTCAAGGCAAATGTAAAAAAAGCGGAAAAAGGCATGTAATAAAATACTCGTACCAACAAAAACAGAACAACAAACAAGAAGAAAAACAAGAAAATCAAACACAAACGCACACATCGCCTCATTAACGGCTATGATCTCCCTTAACGCTGTGACTTAAGATATTCCAATGGCTTAAACAAACAGCAGCCATTTGGTATAATATATGCCATACAATAAGAGTAGCAGCAGCAACTCTTACCAACAACATGGAAATTGCCAACATTTCAGTATTTTAAGTAGAGTGAACGAAAACGACGCTGCACTTGAATTTCATGCACACATTGATTTTAGTTGAATATTTTTTTATCATTATGAAAATATTAAAATTTTAAAACAATAACATTTCCACCGCAGGTAAGGGGAAGACACACAAGTGTTAATTATGAAATTGTATTTGGAAATTATATTACAGTTTATTAAGTTAACTGTATGTAAAACAGAACAAAAAGAGTCTAAATAACATCTGAGTCTAGAAAAATATTACAAACATTTTGGAGTTTTCCCAAAGTCTGTGTATTCACTTGCAGCAGCCATTAGTAAATTCTCCTAAGAATTATTTCAAGTTGATGCAAATAATAACAACTTAATTAAAAAAACTATAATTAGCTGGCAAACAAATTATCTTATATTTGTGTCAGATCACATATGCTAGCTTAGATTACTGCGCATACAAAAAAAAATAAATGAAATCGATTCGTTTTCTGTTAAATATGTATGTAAAACGGCAAGCGAATACCACTTTTTTAAATCCTTTAAAATTGCTGTTTCTTTTTGGTACAAAAACGTGCAAGTACACATATCATATGTATGTGTGAAAGAGAGAGAACGAGAGAGAGAGGGAGACATAGAGCGAAAAAGCCATCCAAATCACGTTCAGTCATACATTGTTGCATGTGGCCCTGCCGTCTGCCATTTATTTGCCTCAACATTCACTGTACAGGGTGGCGCAAAGGAAACGAATGGGTTTAAATAGTCATTAACGTCATTATAAAAAAATAGTATGTCTTTTCTTTATTTTTCAGATGTCAGAAAAATTGTCAGATGTTTGAAAAATCCAAAATAACGTAACCCACATGTTCATGATTTTTCAGGAAAAGCAAAAACAAAATAAAGTAATTTTAAGCTTTTGACCAAATTTATGGATTTCAGACTATTAAGTCGAAATCAAATAACAAATCTAGCGCGATTACTTGTGGCGTACATTCTGAATTAAATAAAATAAAATTCTATGAATCTTTCCGCTTTTTTATTGACCTTGTTTGTTGTAACGTCGTTTTAAGTATTACTCATAAAATGGCCAATTTATGGTATTGAACTCCAAAATTTTGTAGGAAAGTGTAGATTAGCCAAATGGGCTATAATCAATCGTAAAATTAATTATGATTTTTTTGATGTTACGTGATTTTGGATTTCAGATGACGAAATATACATAATAGTCCATTAAACAAATTTAATTAAACAAACGGAAAAGTCCCTACTGTTCCTTTTGTGTCACCCTGTAAACACTTATCTGCTGCGAATATATGCATGTATGTGTTGCAGGTTACACATGTGTTGGTGTGTGAATAACAAGTGGCAAAGTAAATATTCCCGATGGACATGAGCCCGAAATCTCAGTGCCAGCACTAGTTTTGCATAAATATTCCACCATCTGAAATGCAATGCGGCATCACAACATTAAGTCGGCTCACTACTCTACATATGTGAATGTTGCCGAATTGTTTCCTATGGCAATGAATGTGACATCTGTTGTCATTCGCAACATATGAGTATAGTACATTTTTCTTAAGATGTGATGGTTGGACATTGTATGCCGAGGAAAAATCTAATTATTGAACATTTCACAAAGAGATGAAATGAAATGAAAATTGATGTCAGCCAGGAAATTAATTGATTGAATTTATGGTTTGAAAATTTCAAGTATTTTTATACACTGGTTTTAATGTTATAAGCTGTTAACTTTTGGTGCAAAAAGGTACCTTTGTGTGGGAGGTACCAAAAGGGGCGTGAAAACAACACCCATTTTTCCCTGGACTGTAGGCAATATAAAAGCATAATACTGTACAAAATTTCAAGTATTTTTATACAATGGTTTTAATGTTATAAGCTGTTAACTTTTAGTGCAAAATGGTGCATTTGTGTGGGAGGTACCAAAAGGGACGTGGCGACTTCGCCCATTTTTCTCGAGTTGATAACGACTAATAAGCTAATCTATGTGTGGAATTTCAAAAGATTCGAATAAGTAGTATAGCAGTTATTAAAGAATCAATATTTCACAACATTTTAACCCTTTGTGGGGGAGGTACTAGAAGGAGTGGACCAATATGGCCCATCTTCGAACTTAGCCGGAGATAGAAAAAAATATTACCACATACCAAATTTGAGGTCAATCGGTTACTCCTTTCGAGAGTTATCGTGCGCACCAGCCAAACAGACACACAGACAGACAGACAGACAGACAGACGGACGGATATTGCTCATTCGACTTAAAATGACCCAAAACGGATTTCCTCCGAACATACTTGGGGTCTTAGGTCACTCCTTCGATGTTTTACACTTTTTTCCGTAGCAAATTATATATACCCTCGTCACACTAAAGTGAGGGTATAAAAATATAGGAAACAAAAATTTTCGCCGCATTTTGTTTGGTAATTTGATAGCATATTGGTAGCTCTATGTTAGGCGCAAAAGATAGGTTTCATCGAGTTTTTGTTTTCATAATAATAGCAATAAACATGTGGTCACGAACGTTCGCGAAATAGAAGAAGCTGAATTTAGTAACATGCAAAAATCTGCGTAATGGAACGGAATATTCTAAAGCTATTAACTTAATTTATAATTTGACACCGTTGGACTATTATTTGTGGGGTGCCCTCAAAGATAAGTGTTACGCCGACAAGCCAGAGACAATTGACGCTTTAAAGGACAATATTCGTGAAGCCATTGGTGAAATACAGCTGCACACAATCGATAATGTGCTTAAAAATTGGAACGATCGTGTAGGCTACTGCATGGCCAGCCGAGGCAGCCATTAAAATGAAATTATTTTCCATTATTAACCGGAAGGATTGTACTTTCAAATAAAGAAAGAAATTTGAGAAAATATTCAGCAGTTTTTTTTATAGCATTTTCAAAAAAAAAGTTATATGGCGGACCCTTTATTTAATATTTCGTATAAAATATCTGGTTTATAGTTTATAGTAGTTGCGATTATCCATCTATTTTTGCCCAGATTCGAAGCCAGATTTATCTATTGTTAAATACGAGTAAGTGTACCCATTTGCATAGCGAAAATATAAATTTTTTGGATGACGCTACTACTATAGAAAATCTGAAATGAAGAATGGGAATTAGTGTTGTGGTCGTCGAGGCATATTACAGTTTAAATATTACATATTACAGCAAAATAGTAAAAAAATGTTGTCACCAAGGGGTTAAGAGGCCTAAAAGACATAAATGCTCCTAAAGGCTAAATTTTTGATTACATTTTCTTAGCAGGTTTACAATCCTAGCACATATGTAGGCTGTGAGCGGATAGCTCAGGCATGTGGTCTGTGGACTCATAGGGCGATTTATAGGAAGTTTTATTATTAATAGCTCAGTGGAGACTTCATTAGTCAATTGGTCGATTATCACTTAAACCCAGATTGTTAGGTTGGTTCAAAGTTTCTTCAACACGCATTCGTTAGGTGTACAAAGTTTTAATAAACTATTTTTGCCTATTAGGAGATGTTGTCACACAAACAAAAGCTTTTAAATCATAAATAAATAGAGTAACATGTTAAGTTGCATCGGAACAAATCATTTCTTCCATTTTTTTACACAATTTAGTAAAAATATGTATTTAGTAAAATAATACAGTGTTAATTCAGTTCAGTTAATGTCGGTCCATGCCTTTATATTAAATCAAACACATACACTTCCATATATCGAAATATATATATATATAAGTATAATTGGACGCTCATTGTCAAGAGCTCAAATGTTTTTTGCCTACTAACACATTTTTTATAACGTTCAGAAAAACGTACATATTAAAAAAACAATCACAAAAAAACTATGAAAATAATTACTCTAGTGATTTCAGCATATACAGAAAATGTTATATATTCCCAAAAATTAAGCGGTTTGCAGCAAAATAGTTTTCCAGCAATATAAGTGTACTACAGAGGCAATTTACGAGTACACAGCAAATGTAATTTGTAATCCTTTGAGAATTAAATTTCATTTTGATTTGCCGTCATAAAAGTCTATATTGTCATAAAATTGATTGCACCTTGGACAATTTCTCTTGTTTTTTACATCCCTTTATTTTTCGCTCTGTTTGTCCCCAACAAAGAAATATCCTTGTTTTTTACTCTTGGCCAGGATGAGTTGGATGAACAAACAAACAAACGAACACAAAACAAAGAGGGGCCAACGTCGAGCGATATGAAGTTAAATAAACATCCTTTGTTTGCGACAAGTACGGTTGACTGATTGAATGACTGACTGGATGTTTGGTTGGTTGGTTGCCTGATTCTGATTCAGATTCTCAGTCAGCGAATTCATGCATAAATACTCGTAATAATCAATTTGTGTCGGCTCCAACAAAAGCAGAGATGAATGACAATCATTGGATTGTGCTCCGGCCTCTAATAACAAGGATTTTGTTGTTTTATTGCACTTTTGCAGAAATTGTTATTGTTTCGTAATAAAGTCAAACATTTATGAGGATAAAAGAAAATTTGAATATATATTTGATTGGACATGTAATCAATTCTGCTTGTAATAAATTGTTTAATTCAATTTTAAATATTTTTATTACTAAAGGTTATATTAATTTCAAAAACATAATATTATTGTTATTTGCAAGGACATATTATGTACGAGTATGCACATTTCATTGTTTTGAATAAATTTGATATTTTTCTGTCCTCTGCCGCCTCCTTTAGAGCTCAATTTATTTTGCAAAATAGCTCAACATCCTTCGATCATCTGAGGATTGTATGACTTCATTGGTTATTTTATGATTGTTAAGCAGCAAATCGTGTGTCTCTGTCGGTATCTGCCTTAAAGCATCACAGCAATTCTATTGCTGGATTTTATTTAAGGCCAATTAAGAACTCAACATGTTTATCATCTCGACTCGTAGGGCGGCATCCAATATATATCTTGCGGTAGCAGAAGGAGAAGGAGGCTATTTATGAGAGCTCTCTATCCACCCGTCCAGTCCCATGCCATTCGCTGTCCTCGCCTAGCCTCGCCACCCCACACCAAACAATCTGTCTTGACTAAAGACGATTTAAGCTCGTTGTGCGCTATTTGAGTAATAAGACGTCCAAAGACATTTCGTTATTTTCTTGAGAGTGTTATTATAGTCTATTAGTAAACATTTTCCAACATTTGCCAACGATGAAGAGATGCCGACGAGAAGATGAACAGAGAAACAACAACAACACACACATACATATGAAAGCCATATATGATTAAGATGTGAATTTACTCAAATACATACATTGTTATACACACAAACATGTGTATTAGGTTGTACCAATGAAGAAAACTTCACTCTCTGTATATAAAATTTCGTTTCGTTTTCAAAGACTAATTCTACTAGTTTAAAAAACAAAGAAAAGGAAATTAAGTCGCCAGAGCCGCCACCATTTTCAAGTTCATATGATCAAATTTTACGACAGATTGGTTGAAAAGGTTGATTGTAGGGCTCAACAATTCAGATCGGTAGTGGCTTTATTAAAAACATTAACTGATATAACACAATTTCTGCTCACAAATACACTGAAAAAAAATTTGACTTGAAATTAAAAACAAGTTTGCCCTTAAATCATATATTTAATCTGCCTTTGTATGATTATTTTTTCCTTAAAATTGTAGAAATTCTCATGTCAGTTTTTTAAAGACAATATACCCTTAATTTTCTGTACAGTTTTTTGGTATTTTTAAATTATCGATTAGTTATCTTTTAAATTAAGAGATCGTTTTTATATGTAAGAAGACAATTTAGACTCGTTATTGATTTGTGACTAGGATATTCTCCTGCATAAGAACTTCTTTGTCTCTATAATATTATAGAATCCCAATTTTATTTACAAAAAGGTATGGCAAATACAATTACATGACATCTCAGCTCCTTGTATTGCGATTTCGTAGTTGGTAAAGCAATAATTCAGCTAGGTTCAGCTTTAAAACACCAGCTCCAAGAGGCCTAGCTTCTTCAAAATGAATAAGCAGTATTCCTTTCAAATAATAAATTTGCTATCGCAGCTCATACAAAAGAACTATTCGGCAATGATTTTCAGTACACTTTTCTTTCAGTGTATGTAACGATATTAGCGAAAATTAATACAGGTCATTTCATAAACTACATCACACTGTGATAAAGGGTATTGTGATTGTATGCCTTTGTTTGTAGCACCCAAAAGCATAAGACGTAACCCATTATTTATTATTCCGATAGACTTTACATCAGTTTTGAGTAAACTAATTTTTAATTTAACTAAAATTGTCAAAGTTCAGGTCACAAAATTACACAAAAATTTGACACACACCTGTTTCCTGACTCCAGAACACCTATTAAATCAATGAAAATCTCTAATAATATTGAACCGCTACATCGAATGACATTAACTGTTTTTTTCTGCGTCATAGCGCTTTCGAGATATTTAGACACAACGTTTGCTAGGTAAATAAAGAGGTTATATAAGGTTTCGGACTGGATGTTCCATGTCAAGGGAAAAATTAAAGTGGAAATTTCACGAAGTATTTCTCCCGAAAGACCCGACACCCCCGCTTATCACCTTACCAGTGAAAATCTCCCACCAAAAAAAAAATACTATATCTAAAGTTTAAGAAATTGATAATTTTTTCGGGTGATCGAATACATCAAAAAAGATTTTTATATACATATAGCAAATTTATACACAATGTTTGTTGGGTAAGCACAGAGTTAGTTAATCCATGCACAATTTTGTCATATAATAAGTTACATGTTAAGAACAAAAAACAGGAGACACGTCAGGAAGTATTTCTCCCCCCGCTCATCCCCTCACCAATCTCCCTCCGAAAGTATTGACAAAAGTTGTAGAAAATCATTATAGGTTCCAACAATACACTTTTATGGCTAAACAATCGTTTTATAAATATATCGTACGACTTTTGATATATCATTATTATTGGTGGTAGATTTTCAGTGTAAGCCCAGCAACAAAAAGAAGTACTTCCAAAAGAATAACATTATAAGTACTTCCAAATCATAAGTATGAAAATTTTTTCGGCATTTAATGAAGTTCTTCTAAATAACTAACCAAAATGTAATTTCGGAATATAAATTATTAACCCTAGAATGCGTAATTTCAAAACGATTGGATGTAAAATAAATCTTCTGAAAGTCCAGATCGGAAGGAACATATATATGAGGGCTATGAAATATATGTAAAATACTGCTTCTATAGTGCTAAAGGGAAAAATATATATTTTTATGTGGCGGCTATATCAGAATTAGTTAATGGTTCTGGAAGCTAGTCGACTTTCGACTTTTTCATCAACCAAATTTCGTTTCAGTCGACTAAGTCGGTTAATCGGACCTAAAATCGACTTTTCATAGTCGATTAAAATAACAAAGTTATTTCAAAGTATGCTGATTTTCTTCGAAATATGTTAAATTGTGGAATTGTAGTACATTGGATTGCGATAAAAACTGAATTTATTAATAATACTATACTTTCCAAAAATGTTGATATATCGTCACCAGAAATCCCCAAGAGCATAACCCTCAAAAAATGAAAATTCGTTTTTCGTCCAAAAATCACGATTTTTTTGAAGAAAAACTACGTAACATCAAGTGCTCGTTTTTGATAAAGCACAAAAGGCGTAACCCACATTGTATTAAACAGAACGTACTGTATTCATCTATTTAACCTTTGAAGTTGTTCTCTTGTTGCTGTTTTGATTTTTGTGTGAATCGTGTTTGACAGCTATTTTAGATGCAAAATTCTATACAAGGGTCTGTATTTAAATTTGGCCTTTATCTGAATGGTATCCATTTTTTTTATCAAATTTCGCAGTGTTCATGATTCTATAAACTAATCTCTGCCAAATTTAATAATGATGTGAAGTAAAACATGAAAACACATTTGTCCAACCTTGCTAGTGACCGTTTATTCTCGGATTAAAAAATCCTTTGTGCAAAATATGACTATGGAGCTTGATGCCAAATCGGAAGGAACACATCCATGCGACTATGTGGGGCTATATGTAAATTTGAACCGATATTGTTCACACAGATACTAACTGTTGAAATAAGATACTCTTTACCAAATTTCATGAATATCGAAAGGAAATTCTATTTTCTATGGATGGTATGGATCGAAGGTACATTCTATTCATATATATTAAGATATCAGGTTCTAAACTGATATTCAAATAGTTGAGAGATTTTTGATCGTTCGCCGTAGACGAAAGAAAATAAGTTACATAAACAGGCCCTATATCTAAATACGGATTGTCTTTCAATTTCAATACGAATTGTCTTGTCCCAAAATAAAGATATGTGCAAAATTTCTTTGAGATCGGACTATATTTGTGACCTGCACATTGATTCTAAGTCGATTGGTATAATAAACGATGTTTCAATATATCTCTTCTCATTGTGGGTGTTAGAAACAAATGCATAAAATTATAACAAATTGTACCAGTGTGGTGTAGGTTATAATTAAATAATTTTAAAAGAAATTATGGTAATTAAATATAACATACCATATGACTGTACCACACTGTGGTACTTCACTACTATCTGAACCGGCAAAATACATAGCGCCGCTCAAATGTGCTATGTATTACAGAGTAAAATAAAAATACTTTTTTATTAGTGAGAATGTTGATCATTTGCGAATCATTCGGTCACACTTTTCAAGAGCCAGCTACACCATACAGATTACAAACATCTTTAAATGTCCTAAACATACTTACATATATATGATCGTTTATCTCTTTGGCCAATAGTATATTATTTATACGTTCCCTTCCCGTCCAATTTCAACATTTGTATACCTTTAAAATAAGAGATCTCTGGACCCAAAGATGTTAATAAGAACGACATACATTCATCAAATAAATACAACACCAAACCAGTAATAAAAGACTAAAGTCGGGCGGGGCCGACTATATAATACCCTACACAATACTCGTAATATTGAATAACTCCGAAATATAAATTTTGTAATTCATGTATAAATTGTTTACATAAATTTACTTTTGGGACATTTTATACTTAAATAATAGCCAAATCAGATGAAACATATAGATGGGAGCTATAGCTAAATCTTAACCGATTTTCTTCAAATTCGGCAATGTTAGTCCATGGATCAAGAAACTCTACCATTCTAAATTTCAAAACGATTGGATGTAAAATACAGCTTCTATAGGACTAAAGGGCCAAATCGGACGAAAGATATATATGGGAGCTATATCTACATCTGAACCGATTTCAACCAAATTCAATATGGATCTTTACAGCTGCTGGGATGGAATGAGCAGGAAAAGTATAAATATTTATATAAATAATATATCAAATCAGTATTTCGAGGTATACATATCCCATGGTGCGGGGTATATATATATTATAACTAAAATGCTTACCTAAAATTAATTAATAATTATTTTTTTTTTCTTTAAAAAATATTTATATATTATTTTAATTGTTATCCCTTTGTCTTAAAAAAAAGTAAACAAACTACAAATAATCACAGGAGTGCTTTCGAACTACAGAAAATAAATTCTTCTACTGAACAGGGTTTTAGGAGTGTAAAACCATTTCCAAGAAATGTGATTTTTAAAAATATATTTTTTTTTCAAGAAATCGAAACCCAGTTTTTAGAAGTTATTCGGGTTTTGGCAGCCCTTTAAATGCTGGGATTGTTTGTATATTTAGATAAATGGTCTAACACGCTTAATTAATAATGTCAAAACGCAATTCAAGTTTTTCGTCTAGTGTTTCAGTAGTGACACCCTAATGTACCTATGTACAACAAACAGATGTTTATGTGTACCAAAGTTATGTACATATTTTCCATGTTCACAAAGTAAAACAATGTAAGTACATTTTTATGGGCTCAACTTATTCTGTTGTCAACTTCTGCAACTATTTGTCAGCCGGCCTACAAGGGGGAAAATCGCCATTTGTGATATGTTTGAATTGAAAGAAAATATATTTGGAAACAAAATTTTTATTGTATGTATTTGTTTATGACCAACTGGATTTATTTAATTTATGTTTGTGTGGGCTACGTTTCGTTGGTTGTTTTTTCCAACTTCATCAGGAGAATTTTTTATTGAAGTTTCTGTCGATAGATGGTCTAATGTTATTTAATTTTTCTTATTCACTAGTATTGCATTTAGACTTACGATTAATTTTACATTATTTTTAAATATTATATATTTGCGAACATATAAATTGTATTTTAAAATCAAGAAATTTTGTTTGAAACGCATGGTAATATGGAAATTTTTTCTATCTCCGGCTAAGTTCGAAGACGGGCAACATTGGCCTACTCCTTCTACGTAGTACATCCCCCACAAAGGGATAAAATTTAATAAACTATTAAAAGTGAATAAACTATTAAATTTTAACCCCTAAGTATATTTGCCAATAATGTAGCAAAGAATATGCTGAACAAAGTTTGTTAACATTTCACGCGAACAAAATTTTTCCCGCGCTCTTTTTTTTTGAAAAAGTTAAGGAAAAAAAATAGTTTTTTCACCATAACTTACAGGGCCTCGGAATTTTTCACTAACAATATTTGGCAAAATTGTAGCCACGACCAACTTTTATGAACATATCAATACAATCTGAACGTGACTAGACACTCTAAATAGCTCAAAAAGAGCACATGCTACCTCAAAATTTTAGTATTTCACTATTTTGTAAAAAAAATATTTAAAATATATTTGTAAAACATTTTACTACTTTTGTTGCTTGTGTTAGGTTTTGGTCTTTGGTGTGTTTTGACACATATCGATACCTCCATTCTAAAACATGCTAAGTCGACTTAGCATAGTTTTAGGGAGATTTCATTTTTAATTTCTAAATACTCCAAATTATATTCAGTCCAAATTTGGTGTTTATCCGTCAACCCAATCAAAAGTTATTCACAAAACAGTACAGGTCATTCGATTTGCATTAGTAATTCCACACAAAATTAAAAAAAATCATCAAACTTTGAACGCCTCTCCTGAAAAACTACCTTTTTGCACTTGAGTTAGAATGTGGCCATTTTAAGCTATTTAGGGTACCTAAACACGTTAAGATTGAGTTGTTATGTTCACAAAAATTGTTTAAATTCACAGCGGCTGGCAAATGTTGTTAGCAGTGTTGCCAGAAATGACGATTTATCGTCATTTTGACGATTTTTAGGGCCAAAAAATTGGACATGACGATTTGCCCCGAAATGACGATTTTTTATGATATGGAAAAAAAACAAAGAAAAACTTACAAATTCTTCATATATTATAGATTTTTTTTATTTCCTTCGAGATATAATTTACGCTAAAATTTTTCAAATATTATGGACGATCATTGAAACAAATAAAGTCGGTGGTAGATACGATCGCATCCAATGACATAATAGGAAAAGTCTCTGGAATTGGGTTATGTTGCAGAATCGGTAGAGGTAATTGCAGTACACATTTTTATGTATGTGTCATGTCAAAAGTTGGATCTAGGAGGTCATTATTCCGACGAATGGTTTCAGTTAAAATAAATCGTTTGTAATTATTTGTTTCGCCCAATTGATACACGGGGCAAAATCGCCTTTTTTGATATGTTTGAATCGAAAGAAAATATATTTGGAACACATATTTTTAAATATTATGCATTTCTGAGCAAATAAATTTTATTTGAAAATCAATAAAATATATTTGGAACTCATATATTAATATGTTACAACATATAATATTTGCAAACTAAGTTTCTCAAATAAAATATGTGTTTGAATACAAATAAAATTATTGTTTAGGAATTTCTCCAAATATATTTTATTTAAAAAAGATTTTCGAAACTTTTGTTGAATTTTTCGAATTTCAGTTTTAATTTTTTTTAATTTGGCATTGAACTTCCCAGTTATGATACCAAATGCAGCATTAATTTCTGTTTTAAATCAATCATTTAAAATTTCTGAGTATTCCAGGCCATCATTAGTTGTTAACCCCCCAAGTTATATATTTCGATTTAAGATTATACGATTTCAATTATTATTGTTTATTATTTTTACGACATGAAAAATTTCTAAAAAATTAACTTTGAATCACTGATATATTTAACACAATTTAGGTATTTTCTGAATACTTATTTAAATGCAAATGAATATTTGCTTCGGAAAAAAATCGTCCAAAATAAATACATGTTGCGATGTAAAGAAAGATTTGTTTAGAACAACATCTTCCCAAATATATAATTTTTGTGTGTACCAAATATTATATGTTTAGAGTGTACCCTAAACATATATATGTTTCAAGCCGAATATGTTTGGGACAATATACTACAGAAGCGATTTTTTTTCAGCGTGTAGAAAGTTGTTTTTTCTTTCCGGTCACAAAGTCAAATCGAATGGGGACTTTGTGTGCGGCTAAGTCAAAATATGGACCAATGAGGCCACTTGTCATGGATAAAACAAAATACAAATTGCCGAATTTTAGCCATTGAGATAAATACTTGTATGTATAATATTGGGTCAATTTTAACGAAAATAGCGAAGTTTTACAAAGTTCGCCAATAATTCTGTGAATCGATCTCGGTAAAATTAAATACATATTAATTCAGACTAATCAGTTGGCACTTGTGGTTTCAAATGCGTCAATAAGTAAAATGTAGTGGAATCTTTTGTATGGGGCTATATAAAACCATGGTGGACCATGTTGGTGTGAATGATTCTATGCTGTCCATGGCTTCTATGAATTAAATAAATAAAATCGATTAGTAGAGTATCTAAATATGGACCATTTAATCCAAGAAATCAAATATGTATAAAATATGTTCAAGAATATGAGATCGGTTCACAAAATTTGATTAAGTTCAATTTGAGGATCCGCAAAATCATTTGGGAGTACCTATGAATACATATCTGTACCTGAAACATGACCTTTGCCTGAAAAAAACGCAAAAACTGTATGTAACTGGTAAATTTTTGTGTTGACGATTTTTTGACAATTTCGAAAATATATTTTGGCGATTTTCGTGCACCTATTTTGACAATTTTATGTCAAATTCGTCGGGCAACACTGATTGTTAGTGATAAATTACGAGTCCCTGTAAGTTATGCTGAAAAAGGTGAAAAAAATAATTTTTTTCTTCACTTTTTCAAAAAAATATGTGGTGTTCATTTGTTGCACAGTGTTTTTATTATAAAAACAATTGCAATTTCATTAATCAGAACTATTGAACAAGTGCTTGTGTTTGAAACTCGCTTAAAACAAGTGAGACAATTTCAGTCGAGTACCCTGACTAAGGCATTCCCTCACTTTGTGTAGGAGAACCCATAATGGTGGCATATTTTGCTCTTTCATTGTCGGATTATATACAATTGATGCTTTTGTTACTTAAAATAGATTTTCGTATGCATTTTTCGCTGAAATGTAAGCACTTTAAAAATATTGTATTTTCCAATGACTGTAGACTGAAAAAGAATGAACAAAGTTTTCAACGTTGTGGCATCTCCCCCCGAATTATCATATTACATTACTCATAATGTGAGGGTATATCTTAGTCGGTTTACGCGTCTGAAACTTTTTTACTTCTTTAGTGGGCAAATCTCTCCTATGAAATTTGAAGCAATATGTAAGAATGGATTGGTGGCATGTCATAACGTCCAGAGACAAAATGTCCGTGGATGTTGTGACACTGAAAAAAGTATCAAAAGGTCCATGGCCATTGATCACCTTTCAAGGGTGTCTTACTGTCCACAAAATCGATGTCACTACGTCCATGGAAAAAGCGGCCATTAAATAGACCATTTAGTCATTGAAGACAACTTTCTAGTTATTTAAGTGTCCAAAATCGGCTACGAGGAACAAAGTGGTTCAAGGTGGCCGGCCTTCGGCCGTGTTTAATGATTTTCTCCAGTGGGTGTGTCTAAAGGCGGCTACGCCGACCAAAGTGTATTAGAGTGGAAGTCCTTTGGCCGGGAATAATGGTTTTCTGTTCATAAGTCTGTTCTATGCCGGCTAAGCGAACCAAATTGACACAAAGTCCATGGAAATTGTGACGGTTTTGAAAGTGTCTTAATGTCCATGCACCTTATGACACCATTTTTGAAGCCATAAGGTCCATGGACGTTATGAAAGTGGACGTTGTGACATGCCACCAAAGAATTAAGAAAATATCAAAGTACTCGTATAGCAGTATTCCGGCGACCAATTACATCAATCTGTAATACCACGAAGGGTCAAAAACGCTATAATAATTCTATGAAAAAATAAGCATTAAACGCCTTAGCGTTTTTTCTTATCCTAAAAAATATCGAAAACAACAGAGGGAACGAATTTTAATTAGTTTACCATTTCAAACCGAATTGGATGTTATAATTTGGATAGACACAGGCATCATTATCGTTCAGTTTCAATCTAGATTTGTTTCTCAACAGCTTTAAGTTGTTTTTGCTTGTGAGCATGATTATATACATATGTATAAGCAAACTGAGCATTCAAAATGTTGCCAGTGTGGGTCTATGGTGAATGTCTGCTGGATGCGTGCGTGTGTGTTTGTGGCTTTGTCGCATGTTCCTACTTTCTTTATTAGGGCGGATATGTAAATCTATGAAATATCTACATACATACACACAATGGACGCCATAAATAAATCGTCACACACACACGCACACAGTAAGAGAGCCGCAAAGAGAATAGATGAGAATCAGAGAAAGGGATAGACTCGTATCGTATCGTGTTCATTTATATTTAAGAATGCTTTGCAGTATTTCATGGTTATTAACAATGTTTGTTCTAGGTTATGGTTGGATAGTTTAATTTCTCTTTGCCGCCCACACGGACACAGCCACGCAATTGAATGTGTAGACATACGTATGTATGCACATAAGGCCGTCTACAGGACGGAAAATGAACATTAGAAATGAAAAGGCGAAAGTCATCTACAATGTTCGGTTGTGCACAAATTGCATTTCCATTTTCATTTCCCTCAGCACGTGTTCAAGTGTACATCCGGTATAAACACCAGCCATTTCACCTGCACGAGTATGTGTAAACACAGAGGCACACATCCTCTCTGAAATATGTATGTTTGTTGGTATGCATGCATATGCATACATATCAACAAATCACTGCTGTAAATAACGTTTCTTAGGTGTTGTCGCATTCATTGATTTCGTTGCTTACAAATTCATGGCCAGCCTTTGTTCGAACGTCTCAAAAGAACTTGAAACATCAGTTCCTTTGGCGTTATTTCCTAAACGACTAACAGGAAGTGCCGTTTAAACTGAAATCGATATTTGGGAAATATTTTCTTCATCTGATGCTTTTCTTATAATCTAATATCGGTTTGACTGAAAAATATGCTTGATTCAAATGTATACAAAGGCAATTGAAGGTATAGAACTCTTAGCCATTTGTCCAAGAATTTACACAAGATGACAGAAAACATAAATTATCGGTCGTTTATATGCGACCAAGATGTAATTTCGAATGCATCTATGGAGAGCATTGTTATTATTTTGACAATCAACTCTGAAAACGAGTCTATACTTTCAATTGTCATTGATGTACAATATTTTTTATTTCGGTGTAGATGTGAATTTAACTTGATTGCGTTATGTTTTGCTTCGAAACTTTAAAAAGCTTAAACGACACACATTCCACCAATCCTTTTTTGCCATTCTATCTTTATGTTATGAAATATTCCAAACATTCTTTGTAAGGCTGTGGTTCTAAACATTATCATTTTGCCGTAAAAACCGAAAGCCATCAACGAACCCAACACAAACTTAACGAACCGTGATTGAGTATAGCACCAACACACCAATACACTAACAAACACACACATACCATCACACCAATATACTTCCGTCGACCTATAATTAAGTCAAACTGCCGGTTTCATTTGCTTTTATGGCTCGCCAAACCATAACCGACCGAGGCCATTCGAGGGAATCTACGGAACGCGAACAGAATCCCTGAACGGGCGACAAGGCAACTGTGGCTAAAGTAATTTCACCGTGAAACAGAAACATGTCCTACACAGCCAACAAAGCGTCCAAACTAAAGCAAAACTGCACGTATTTTTGGGCTGAACAAAAACTATGTACTCTTTGAACATTTAGCCAAAAGTTAATGGCCCAATTTTTGGGAAAGGGGGGAGCTTAAGCGGGTGGCAAAAGAGGGTTGTAAATGAGAGGAAATTAACGAAAACTTCAGTTTAACAAAGTCCTCAGGCATAAAAACTATTCGTACTAATGTCAAATGTATGACATTCGACCCGTCTACCGCATTTTAATGTTATCCATACGCCATGGAAGAAAAGAATACGAACAAAAAAGTATGTCTACAGTGCTGATCACAAGAATACGAGTGAGTGTGTAGTAGGTATACGGCATACGTGTACCCTAGAACCAAGGGTACCAACAGCCATAAAATTTGGAAAATTTT
The DNA here is from genome assembly GCA_963930755.1 of Eudasyphora cyanicolor. Lineage (NCBI taxonomy): Eukaryota > Metazoa > Arthropoda > Insecta > Diptera > Muscidae > Eudasyphora > Eudasyphora cyanicolor. The sequence continues at coordinate 6,807,260 of OZ005734.1, read as the reverse complement.
CAGGAATTACAAGATTTTTTCATTCTTCTAATTTTAAAATATAAACTGTTTGTAGTAGGAAATCTAAAAACCATCCTATAGTTATTGCAAAAGTAATGCAAGACGCAAAATTTTTAATATTCTTATTATAAATATGTGTCCGCAGGGTTTAAAAAGCCGACCAGATTTTAGCCAAAGCAAAGAAGTGCTCATTTTCATTATCAAAAATATCTCCATAACAAAAAGCCACCAATAGCTAAGCTGCGAAAAGTTAAATTTTAAATTAGTCTTAACCAAATAAAGCTAATGCTTTGAAATTGCCAGCGCTGAACAAAATAGCCAATTAGAACAGTAGCTGAGCGCCCCAGTAGGCGAGTTGGTAGCGTACTCGCCTATGAGTTTGGGGGTCGTGGGTTCGATTCCCACCAGAGGCTCTGGTCTGTCGCTGCAAACATTAAGCCATATGGTCTTTGTAACCCGGCCTTTCCCTGGTCCGTAAAATTACCATATAAATTTACTTTGTATTGTAATTCATAAAATAAAATAAATAAAACAGTAGCAGACAAAAAATCGGAAGCTTTAAGAATTCGGTCGCGACAATAGCACAACTCTCCGTCTCTCCACTCTCATGGCCAAAGATAGAATGTTGGAAAAAAGTGTAATGTTAAACATAGATAAATAAAAAAAGCTATGTATAAGAAAAGAAAGCTGGGCTGGTTGCCGAAAACTAGTAGCTAAATAATTAAAAAACAAGTAAGAAAGTTCAGTCGGGTAAACCGACTTATGAATCCCCTCACCTGAGTTTAAAAAAAGTATTAGTAAATTTATTTATTTTTTTGTTTAAATTAAATTATTATCAATTTAAAATGCATTTAATAACTTTAAAGCGTGTACTGATATTAAAGTAAAAGCTATTAACTTTTGGTACAAAAATTTCCATTTGTTTGGTAGGTACCAAAGGAGTGTGCCAATATCGCCCATTTTTCTTTGGATTCGTGGTACTATAAAAGCATTATCCGGCCATCCGTCTGTCTGTCTGTCTGCTGGCTGCTGCGCGCGATAACTCTCGAAAGTAGTAACCGATTGACCTCAAATTTGGTATGTGGTAATATTTTTTTCTATCTCCGGCTAAGTTCGAAGATGGGCCATATTGGTCCACTCCTTCTAGTACCTCCCCCACAAAGGGTTAAAATGTTGTGAAATATTGATTCTTTAATAACTGCTATACTACTTATTCGAATCTTTTGAAATTCCACACATAGTATTAGCTTATTAGTCGTTATCAACTCGAGAAAAATGGGCGAAGTCGCCACGTCCCTTTTGGTACCTCCCACACAAATGCACCATTTTGCACTAAAAGTTAACAGCTTATAACATTAAAACCAGTGTATAAAAATACTTGAAATTTTGTACAGTATTATGCTTTTATATTGCCTACAGTCCAGGGAAAAATGGGTGTTGTTGTCACGCCCCTTTTGGTACCTCCCACACAAAGGTACCTTTTTGCACCAAAAGTTAACACTTATAACATTAAAACCAGTGTATAAAAATACTTGAATATTTGTACAGTGTAATGTTTTTATAGTGTCTATAGCCCTGTGAAAAATGGGCGTTATTGCCACGCCCCTCTTTGTACCTTCCACACAAAATGCCCAAATCATACCACAATTTAATGCCTCATAACGTTTATACCAGTGCACATAAATGCTTATAAGTCGGCACAGTGCAATGAATTTAAAGTATCTAATGTTCAGCAAAAAAAAGGTGTATTTGATAAACCCCTTCTGGTACCTCCCACACAAATTGACAGAATAATTCGAGTAATATTCAATATTACATTCCTCACAAAGTGAGGGTATACCTTAGTCGGTTTACCCGACTGAAACTTTCTTACTTGTTGTAGCGTTATGTTGGTACTCATGTCCCTTACTTATGCTGACAAGGTCGGCCATTTTGAATGTTTAGTTAATTTTTGACAGCTGTTGTGCTTGGATGTGTTTTAACTTGTCTTCGATTTTTATCTATTTCAGAAAATGGATCAAAGAATCTGCATCAAATTTTGTGTGAAAAACAAAATAAATTGCGCTGACGCATTCCGAATGTTGACTGTGGCATATGGTGCGCTATCTTGGACCAAAGCAACGTTTATCGGTGGCACAAAATGTTCTTAGAGGGCCGAGAAGATGCGAAGGACGAACAGCGTGCCGGACGCGCCAAGTTCGGTCGAACGTAAAGGTTTTGTTCACAGTTTTCTTTGATTGCTGGGGCGTGGTGCATTATGAGTTCTTGCCACAGGGTAGTACGGTCAATAAAGAATATTACCTGCAAGTTATGCGCAAATTGCGCGAAGCAATCCGCCAAAAAACGCCCGGATATGTGGAAGAACAAAAATTGGCTTTTGCACCATGATAACGCCCCTGCACACACATCGTTGCTTGTGCGCGAATATTTGGCCAAAAACAACACAGTAATGGTGCCGCAGCCACCGTATTTCCCTGACCTAGCCCCCGGTGTCTATTTTTTGTTCCCAAAACTTAAAAAGGCCCATGAAAGGACGACGCTACGCCACGACTGAGGAGATAAAGACGGCATCGAAGGAGGAGCAGAACAGGATCACAAAAAATGATTATTTGAAGTACTTCGAGGATTGGAAAAAAACTTTTGGCAGATGTGTATTATATCCGAGGGGAATTACTTTGAAGGGGACAAAATAGATATTCATGAATAAATAAATACTTTTTGCAAAAATACAAAATTCGCGATATTTTTTGAACATACCTCGTATACCCTCCTCTCTAAGGTGAGGGGATAAAAATAGCTGCGCTAATTAGTGAAAAGCGGTAGCTAAGTCTGCCTGTCTGTCTGTCTGCTGGCTGGTGCGCACGATAACTTTCGAAAGGAGTAACCGATTGACTTCAAATTTAGTATGCGATAATTTTTTTGTCTATCTCCGGCTATGTTCGAAGATGGGCCATATTGGTATACTTCTTCTAGTACCTCCCTCACAAAGGGTTACAATTTAGTGAAATATTAATTCTCTAATAACATCTATACTACTTATACGAATCTTCTGAAATTCCACACATAGTATTAGTTTATTAGTCGCTATTACCTCGGGAAAAATGGGCGAAGTTGCCACACCCCTTTTGGTACCTCCCACACAAATGAACCACTTTGCACCAAAAGTTAATACCAGTGTATAAAAATATTTGAAATTTTGTACAGTGTAATGATTTTATAGTACCTACATTTCAGTGAAAAATGGGCGTTATTGCACACCCCTTTTGGCCCCTCCCACACAAAAGTACCATTTTGTACCAAAAGTTAAGAGCTAAATACCAATGTATAAAAATACTTGAAATTTTATACAGTGCAATGCTTTTATAGTGCCTACAGTCCAGTGAAAAGTGGACGTTATTGCCACACCCCTTTTGGCAACTCCCACACAAATGTACCATTTTGTACAGAAAGTTAACAGCTCACAATGTGAGTACCAATGCGCGTAAAAACAACAAAATGTTGCACAGTGTAACGCTTTTAAAGTGCTTATACCACTGTGATAAATGTGCGTTATCACCACGTCCCTTTTTGTACCTCCCACACAAAATGGCAAAATCATTCAAAACTGAATAGCTCATAACGTTAATATACCAGTGCACATAAACGCTTATAATTCTATGAAATGTTTTTAAAGTATCTGCTGTTGAGCGAAAAAAGTGTATTTGTTAAACTCCTTCTGGTACCTCCACAAAAATTTACAGAATAATTCATGTAATATTCCATATTATATTACTCACAAAGTGAGGATATACCCTTTAATCCCAGTAAACACTAAGTATACGTTGAAGGTATCTCTTTTGGAAGACCAATAAAAATATACATTTTAATCGGAAAACGCGTACGAATATTGCGTTCGTCACGCAGGATTTGTCCATATCTAAAACTATCTTAAGAAGAATCATCGTCTTCAAAAAGTTCTTACGCCAATTTTTTTTTAAAACCTGTTGAAAATTTGTCGAACCGCGCGGTCTTAAATGAATATGTCCCGTGATGGATTTCGCCGATACATATAACTTAGACCGGTCGATACTTCAATCATACTTTAGAAAAATTTGATCCATAGGTCTCAGAACTGGATGATGTTTCGGTTAAGTCAAACGAAGCAGTAACTTAACTTTATCATAAACGTAACGTTGCAACTACCCTAATTACGCCGCCTGTTTACGTTTCGTCTGCGTTGGCTAATCGTTAATACCAATTTCCGTATGACAGATTGATTCAGATGACTGCAACTTCATTAATTATTTGCCCGTTATTGTGGCTGAAAGGTTTTGTTAGCATTTGTTAGCAAAATCATTTTCAATTATCATATTTAATGATTGTTTGATTTGTACCTATTAAGACTTAATATTGCACAAATATAATCGCCAATTATCGCACCATTCTAATTGCTGGCGTAGTGATTCAATAAAACTTTTGCTGACCAAACAGACCTCAATCACGTCCATTGTTTGACTATGGTCAAACAATACACGGAAACTTTTTATGCCTTCTCTAACAAATTAGAGTGTCCAGTCTTCGAGGTTTATGGAAATGTAGTAATTTGTAATATATCAGCACAAATTAAAGACGCTTTGCTTTGTGTTAATTTCCCGTCCAGCAGCAACAAAGCGAATCTCCAGGTCTAGAACGTTCAGGTACGTTTTAATTCCTCCCCACAGCATGTGTTCTATCAACCGACTAATGCCACTGCCACTTCCACTACCAGCGACATCTCGACATTGCAAATGTCCCTTCAAACTTATGGTGGAATATAAAAGCAAATTGTTGGTCTATTAATGTTGAAATAGCAGTGGCGGCAGCAGCTTCAGTGGCATTAATGACCGACTAATTAAGAACAAAATTATAATGATATTTGGTTTAGCTGTGTTTGTGTGTGTGTGAATTTCAAGTCAGCAGGGGAGGAGAGCCATAGGAGGCAGAGTCAGGGCTTGTGGCAGAAGTACCAATAAATGTAAGAGATGGCTATCAATTAACAAGTCCTTAATGCCTAGTTATGGATAAAATTAGTGGTTTGTGGCCAACGAAATGAGGAAAATGCAAAATTACATGATGACAAGCACGTCGAAGTTCAAAGACTGATGCAGATCAGATGCTAATATAGGGAGCAGCCTTTCTGTGGAAATTAATCTCAAGTATCGTACATAACTATTGATTGACATTTAAATTCAGTGTTAATTAGACGATTGAAATAAAAATTCAATAATGAGGCAACTGGAATGAGTGAGTACATAACATAGATGTAATTTTAATTGTTTGTGTTAAAATTGCCTACGGTTAAAATTGCCAATACATTAACATCGAATGGGAGATTAACAACCTAAAAATACCAATAACATTTTATTATCGAAGTTTATTTCGTTGAAGATGGTAATATTTTAGAAAACTTTGTGATGATGATCTCAGCGCTCTAGAATCCTATTAACCCAAGTGTTAATGTGTAGAAATTAATTTTGTTTTTCAATATACACTAGGCGTAAAAAGTCTGCGTACACAAAAAAATCCATCAGTTCCTGCCAATGTTCTGCAGCAGTTTATGTCAGAGTTCTACACAGTTTTAATAGCTCAAAACATTACGAGTAATAGTAGTATGGTAGCACTAAACAAATTTAGAAATTCCTACGAAAATCATTTCCCCACAACTTGTGTTGCATTCATCTAATGGTTCATATATATTGTATTTTAGACTACCTTAGCAATGGCTATAGTCTGACAATGAATGAGCATCGATCTCGCATCTTCACAGAAAATAACAAATTCCATTTCAATTAACTCGATTGACATTTTCTTACTTGTTTTTTTTTTCTGTAAGCATATCCTTCATGAGCGACTTAACATATATATTTGTATTCCTTACAAGTCTAGCATGCAAATAAATGTTTAAAACATTTTAAAACTTGAATTGCTCTAACCACAATTATAATTTTTGTCACTTTCATACGTTGTGAATATTTTTTTTTTTTTTCAGAAACAAAATTTTTTTTAAGTCTATAACATATTTAAAGCGTTTAAATGTAGTTTGTGTCTTATACCACTCATCAGCAATATGCCAACTCTTCAATCTATCTTATACAAACTATCGCAGGAAAATACAATTTGTGACACAAAAACCCCATAAATGCTTTATGAAGATTTTAAATCCATCACTGCGCCACTACTATATGAAATACATAAATATATATATATAACAAAAATAGAATATATCAAAACTCCGTTCAGGACAAAAGACAAAACAAAAGTGTTTTGTGCCCCATTCCTTTCTTCGCCATGGAAACGTATGTTCGTTCATATTTTCCATTATTACAAACTAAATTGGATTTCACAGAAAAATTGCTATAAATAGATTTTGCTTTGATTGTATAGTACGATACAATATTGTAAGATTCAAACTGCAAAGACACAAAAAACGACAATGAAAAACTAAAATGGAGGTAAACTCTGACAAGTCGAATTTTGTGTGTACCCTACAATAACCCATTAAAAAATTGTTGTATTTGTCAATATCAGAATATGTACCCAACACGGCCATTGTACGCGTGAATTGGTCTAGGTTCAAGGTGGTGTATACAACTCACCCTGCACCTTCTATAGGACTTAGAAGCCAAATCGGAAGGAACATATACATGGGGTCTATATCTAAATCTGAACCGATTTCCACTAATTAAAGTGGTCTTTATTAATGGGTGAATTGGTTAGTCTCTGCCAATTTGTACCTCGATCTGGTGTAAATTACACCTTCTATAGCCCTAAGAACCCAAATCGAAGGAAAATATATATGGGCGATCAATAGGGATCGTCACTGGGCTATAAAAGTGCGTTTGTACGACTTGTACGCACTTTAATTACAACGATACATCTACAGACGGACGGACATGGTTAAAACGACTCAAGAAGTGATTCAAAGGCGATCTGTTAAACCGAATTTCCCAAATTTTGCAGTTAAGAAACTTCTTTGTGTTAAATTTTGTAATGACCGGATATAAAACACAACTTCTATAGTTCTTTGATGAACATATGCACATATGTATGGAGGCTATATCTAAATCTGAGCCGATTTTCACCAATTTCAATAGGATACGTCCTTAGCCCAAATAAGATATACATGCTCAAATTTATCGCGATCAGACAATAATTGCGACCTGTATTTTGATTACACGAATACATGCACAGACAGACGGACATATCTAAATCAACTCAGAAAGTGATACTAATGCGATCGGTTTAATAAACGATGGGTCTATTTCTTCTCCTTTTGGCATAGAGGAACACTTCTACAAAAAAATTGCAAAATTTAAACTATAAATCGTTTAGATGCCAAATCGGAGGCTATATACAAATCTGATTCGATATCCTTCGCATTTAAAATTATTCTATTTTTATACCCTACACCACACTGTGGTACAGGGTATTATAACTTTGTGCATTTGTTTGTAACACCCAAAAGGAGAAGTTTATTATACCGACTTAGAATCACTTTCTGAGTTGATTTAGCTATGTCCGTCTGTCCGTCTGTCCGAACACTGTTAAATTTGGAAGAAATCGGTTCAGATTTAGATATAGCCCCCATATATACGTTACCCCCGATTTGACATGTAAGCGCTGTAACAATGTTATTTTATATCCGATCAGTGCGAAATTCGGCAAAGAGAGGTTTCTTATTACATGAAGGAATACTGCTAAATTTGGAGAAAATCGATTCAGATTTAGATATAGCCCCCATATATATGTTACCCCCGATTTGACATGTAAGCGCTGTAAAAACTGTATTTTATATCCGATCAGTATGAAATTCGTCAGAAAGAGGCTTCCTATTATATGAATGAACACTTTTAAATTTGGAAGAAATCGGTTCAGATTAAGATATAGCCCCCATATATACGTTAACCCCGATTTGACATGTGAGCGCTGTAAAAATGTTATTTTATATCCGATCAGTGCGAAAGTCGGCAAAAAGAGGTTTCGTTCTACATGAAGGAATTCTGCCAAATTCAGAGAAACTCGGTATAGATTTAGATATAACACCCATATATATGTTACCCCCGATTTGACCTGTAAGCGGAGGTCGGAGAAAATCGGTTCAGATTTAGATATAGCTCCCATATATATGTTACCCCCGATTTGACAAGTAAGCGCTGTAGAGACTGTATTTTATATCCGATCAGTACGAAATTCGACAGAAAGTCTTTTTACATGAATGAGTATTCAGGGAAGATCGGTTCAGATTTATATTAAAGCTCCATATATATGTTCCTCCTGATTTGGTATCAAACCGCTATAGAGGTTGTATTTTACTTCCGATCATTAAAATTTTCCAGAAAGATGTTTCTCAATTTAGGAACGAATATTGCTTAATTCATCGATTATCGTTTCAGAATTAGATAAAATGTTTCTACCCATTTACCAATTATTCCAAATTATTATGGCAATGACCCTTATCGCATTGTTAGGGAGGTGTAGGGTATTATATAGTCGGCCCCGCCCGACTTTCTGCCTTTCCTTACTGGTTTATCATGATACTTGTCTCTGCCAAATTTCATAATGATGGAATATAAAATATAGTCTCTATACCGCTTATATGCCAAATTTGAATCAACCTAAATGGGTATATATCGGAGCTATATCTAAATCTGAACCGATTTTTTTCAAACTCAGCACTATTTATGATTAATTAAAGAAACTTCTTTGTGTCCAATTTCATGCAGGTTGGTTGAAAATTGTGGCTGAAATAGCGCTTATGTGTCAAATCGGAGGTACATATATGTGGGCTGAACAGATTTTCACCAACTTCAATAGGGGTCTTCCTTGAGCAAAACAGAAGTTTCTACCAAAATTCGTAGCTATCGGAGCATAATTGCGAACTGTACTTTGATTACAAGAATACATCTACAGGCAGACAGACAGACGGACATAGCTAAATCGATTCAGAAAATCATTACAAGTAGATCGATATACAAACAAATGCACAATCTCATAATACCCTGTACCACAGTGTGGTGTTTATAAAAAGTGTAAACAAATTGTTGATATTGTAAATAATATTTGTGACAAATTCTAATCTCAAGTACAAAATTATTGTTTGGCTTTTGAAGACAGCATTAATTAAACTATTAAAATGTAAAGTCAACGATAACAAATTTTGAAGTGAGTTCATAATTTAGATGTAATTTTAATTGTCTATGTCAAAACTAGCATTGCAATTTTTATTTTTCTGTAATGGGGCTTCATTACGACTTAGATCAATTTGTTTTTATTCATATCTTTTAAAAAAACATTATTAGAGAAAAGAAGATATCACGTAGAAATAAAGCATGGTCATTACAATATGACAGCATGCACAATTTAAATGTTTCTTAAGTCGACTTTCGAGAAAAGTCCCTTTTTATTTTTCTGTAATGATGCTTGACTTTAGTCAATATGATTTTGTTAATATCCTTTTAAAAAACAATGTTAGAGAAATAAGAATTTCACGGAAAACAAGAGTATTATTAATAGAATATGATAGCATATATAACTCAAATCTTTCTTAAGTTGACTTACCCCCATTAACACAAAACAAAAATAACCGAGCGTTAGAGCTAAAGAACGTTAATGTGTGTGGAAATTTACAGCTAAAACCCATATTTACTTTTAAAACGTAGTTTATTTCGTATTGATAATAGTCCCTAGACGGTTTGCGATTACCACCACAGATATATAGTAAGTGCAAACGTTATACAAAATTCTGAATTTTAAGAAATGGAGCTGATTGGGGCATTTGTTTTTAGTATGAATTGCCACATACATATACTATATAGGGTCCTCCATAAATTTTCCGGTTGTTACCCACCTCGTTGAACGTTCAAATCAATTCATTGAAAACTATTTTTAAATTTATATTTTGAATTTAAATAAATCGTGGATTGTTAGTGGGAGGGATTCGTTCTATTAAGTTTTAATTTTTCAACACAGATTTGTTCCAGAAAATCGTTCATTCGGCGTACGTGTCCTCCAAAAGTATCCATCCATCACAGTGAGAGTGACACCGCCGGGGCTCATCAAATGATTTTTCCGTGTAACTCGTATATGTATGTTTCCTCATATTGTCATTTGTATAATAAAAGGTGATAATGACGGTTCTGATTATGTGTGTGTGTGTGTGTGCCTTGCTGTATGTACCTCTCAGTGCCACAATTTAACATTGTTTTCCGCCAGAAATTGCGTAAATGATAAATTTATAGTCTACACCAACGGCCACAATCATTCGTGGGGGACATTTAAATATTGCAATTACACGTTTTCTGAGCTCATATACATCTGCCCAATTGTGACTGCTCCCAAAACCGAAAAAGCCACAAATGAAATGTCCTAAACATTGTTAATCAAATCAAATACCGCAGCAGTGATGCGTATAAATGGCCATATAAACGTAGACGAGATACAATGTATGTCGATTTGTGGATCGCAGCTGTTACACAAAAGTGTAGTAACTCAAAATGTACCGTTCTTTCAGTAGAAGCAAAAACAGTTGCACATTCTAAGGAAATTTATGGGAAACGAAAAAATCTGAATTTCCGAGATATCGGCGACATTTTTTAATTTCTACATTTTGAGTTATAACACTTTCGGGCAGCAGTTGGGATTTATAGCGAGAAATAATTAATCTCATATTCAGAAAATCAAACAATTAATATATTTCATTTTTATATCCTTTTTTAATTATACCCTCACTTTAGTGTGACGAGGGTATATATCATTTGCTACGGAAAAAAGTGTAACACATCGAAGGAGTGACCTAAGACCCCAAGTATGTTCGGCGGAAATCCGTTTTGGGTCATTTTAAGTCGAATGAGCAATGTCCGTCCGTCTGTCTGTCTGTCTGTCTGTCTGTCTGTCTGCCTGTCTGTCTGTCTGTCTGCTGGCTGGTGCGCACGATAACTCTCGAAAGGAGTAACCGATTGACTTCAAATTTCGTATGTGGTAATATTTTTTTCCATCTCCGGCTAAGTTCGAAGATGGGCCATATTGGTCCACTCCTTCTGGTACCTCCCCCACAAAGGGTTAAAATGTTGTGAAATATTGATTCTTTAATAACTGCTATTATACGTATTCGAATCTTCTGAAATTCCACACATAGTATTAGTTTGTTAGTCGCTATAAACTCGAGGAAAATGGGCGAAATTGCCACGCCCCTTTTGGTACCTCCCACACAAATGCGCCATTTTGCACTAAAAGTTAAAAGCTTATAACATTAATAACAGTGTTTAGAAATACTTGAAATTTTGTACAGTGTAATGCTTTTATAGTGCCTACAGTCCAGTGAAAAATGGGCGTTATTGCCGCGTCCCTTTTGGTACCTCCCACACAAATGCACCATTTTGCACCAAAAGTTAACAGTTTATAACATTAATACCAGCGTATAAAAATACTTGAAATTTTGTACAGCGTAATGTTTTTATAGTGCCTACAGTCCATTGAAAAATTAGCGTTATTGTCACGCCCCTTTTGGTACCTCTCCCACAAAGGTACCATTTTGCACCAAAAATTAACAGTTTATAACATTAATATCAGTGTATAGAATTACTTGAAATTTTGTACAGTGTAATGCTTTTCTAATGCCTATAGTCCAGTGAAAAATGAGCGTTATCACCACGCCCCTTTTTGTACCTCCCACACAAAATGGCCAAATTATACCACAATTTAATATCTCTACGTTAATATACCAGTCCATATAAACGGTTACAATTCGGCACAGTGCAATGTATTTAAAGTATCTACTGTTCAGCGAAATATAGGTGTATTTCTTAAACCCCTACTGGTACCTCCCACAAAAATTGACAGAATAATTTGTGTAATATTCAATATTACATTACTCACAAAGTGAGGGTATACCTTAGTCGGTTTACCCGACTGAAACTTTTTTACTTGTTTTTTTGTAATTTTAATAGAAATGCAGGTTGTCTCAAAAGAAAGTATATATTACTGCGTGAATGCATAGAATTCGAGGGACGCGGGTGCTAAGCCAATCGGAAGCAGGGCTCTTGAGAATTTAGTCTCCATGCAGTGTTTCTCGGTATGTATGTTGGTCGAAATATTTAATATCGACCTATGTAGTTTATTTTTGGCTAAAATATTTATAAGCAGTTACAAATAGGTAAAACAAGATCTCGTTATCATTTTTTTGTTTTAATTTTATGGGCTTTTTAATTTTTGAAAAAATAAAAAAATAAGTTGTAGTGTTTTACGAAATTTGTAATTGCTCTCGAACGGCTGAACCGATTTTTCCATACTTTACGTTGTTTTAAAGAGAGCACAATGCGCCATTTTTTGTTTAAACTTTTTTTGATGTTTTTTAAAAAAAAAATTTTACAAAAATTTTTTTGAAAAAAAAATTTGTAGGAAAAATTGCTCCCCCCAGAATTTTCTTCAAATTTTCACAGAATATTCACTTGGCATAGATGAACGGGCAGACGGACGGACATTGCTCTTTTGATTTAATATGTCCTAAAACGTATTTCCGTATTTCTTAGGTCACTTCTTCGATGTGTTATACTTTTGGTCCGTAGCATATGTTATATACCCTCCTACAATAAAGTGAGGGTATTAAAATGATGTATTGTTCAAAAAAGTAGCTGATTTACGAAATACCTCAGAGCAGGAAAACTTTAAGATCGGTAATGCAGAAAAAATATTAATGGCACCATCCTGTGTTACAGGGTATTATAACTTTGGACATATGTTTGCGACGAAATGGGTGGGATAGGACTACATAATGTCCGTCCGTCTATAATATATTCTTGTAATCAAAGTGCAGGTCGCAAGTACGAAACTATCATTATGAAAATTGCTAAAGACGCATTAAACAATGACGATCCCTTACGAAAATGGGGCAATCGGTCCATGGTGTGAAATAGCCCTCATACAAAGGACCCTCCTATTCGAGTTCTTGGTGCTCTAGAGAAAAAATTGTTTAACCGATTTTGCTGAGATTTTAAACATTTATACTTTACCTAGGTCATTCTCCTGGCTATAGACCGTCTTTGCCTCTATTGCTTATTTTAGAACGCAAAGTTTTTTAAAAAACGTTATGGCAAATACAATTACTTGACTGCTTAGCTCCTTGTATCGCGATTTCATGCATGCTACTGAATTCTTCAGCAAGGTTCAGCTTTGATTATTCTGTTCAAATACGATTTAAAAATCAAAATAAAACGTGATCGAGTAGGGAATTAAGCAGCTTTGTACGTACTAATTCCCCACTCGCTTCCCTATCTGATTCTTTTTATAAAGGGGTGGGACTTTCGGAACTAATTCTGAAAAAAATCTACTTTTTATATGCGATTGTGGGTCTGCCCAAAAAAACATAGATTTGTACATTTTTCCTATGGAAAATTAGCATTTTTCGGGCCGTATTTAGTTTATAATTTTGTTTGTTTTATGCTGCCTTTTATGTCTTAGATATTAATAACTATCCTGACTATTTATGTATATAAATTGAAGGAAAATATATTTGGAAACGAATTTTTTGAATATTATATACTTGTTAGCAAATACATTTTATTTAAAAATCATTAAATTTTGTTTGGAACGCATATATTAATATATTAGAACAAAATATATTTGCGCACAAATAAAATATGTGTTTACCCACAAACAAAGTTTTGTTTAAGATGTTTTCCAAATTTAATTTAATTAAAATTTTTTTTTAAAACTTTGCTGAATTTTTCGAATTTTTTAGTTTTTCTAGATTTCGTGTTGAACTTTGTAGTTAAAAATGTCTTTAGCAGCAATATGCTTTGTTTTACACCAATAAATTTTAATTTATAAGTATTCCAATTCATCACTTTTTGTTAATCCATCAGTGCAATTTATAGTTAGGAAAGATTATGCGATTTAAGTGTTAACTGAATTTTACAAACATAAAATTTATAAAAAAATTTTGCTTTGAACTTCTGAAAAATAGAAAACTTGTCTTTAAATTAAGGAACTGGTACATTGCCAAAATACTTAAATACAAAATAACCTTTATTTCCACATAAAAAAATATTAGCGTGGAAACATATTTTTGTTTAGAACAATATCCTCCCAAACATATTCAATTTGTATGTGTCAAATGTTATATATTTAGGGTGTACCCTAAGCATATGTATATTTCAAGCAGAATATGTTTGAGTCAATATACTACAGAAGCGATTCTGCTGATGGCATAACAAGTATCATATATCTCAGACTGCAGTTAGCCCATTCCTCCTGCAGAACAATATAATATGAAATAAAAAATTGTGTTTTGGAGATATGTTTCGTTGCCGCCTATAATCATTGTAAATGTAATCTAAAATACTGAATTTGAGGATATTGCTTTTGTGTAGTCGATTAAAAATTTATTTTACTTAAGGAATTTATTTAAACAAAATTGTATTATTTATTCATTAAGTTGTTCAACGTATTTATTCACAGCAATAAAATGAGTTATTGAATCAATAAAATGATACATTAATCTGAAACTTTTATTTAAAAATGTCTTAAATTAATAAAAACGTATTTAAAAAACTATCATACATAATGCAATGAATTAATAGATCCATTTTCAACTGTGTTTGTTTCTGCGTAGGGTAACCTACAGTCCTTCCCATCTCCGTCTACCACACACTACCACAACTGAGTTATTATTCTTATAGTAGGTAGAACAGAACATACATTTATGAATATATGCACACAGTGCATTTTATTCTATTTTCCGTCATCATTTTCTACGAAATATTTTCAAAACAAAACTTGTTTGTTAATAAAAAAAACTTGTTACGATGCCATCATACAAAACAAATTTGGGAGTAATGAATTTGATGGGTATCCCCCGACATACCTTCATCCGTATCTTTAGTCACATCCTTTGTGTACGTGTGCGTGTGTGTGGTTTCCGTCAACACAAAGTGATTTTTGATATGGCAGACACAACGACAACGATACGGTGACAGTCACTCACGCAACTGCAGTCTGTGGCACCGGCTCCGGTTGGGCAACTACAACAGCAGCAAAACCCCCAAATTACAAAAACTTGTCAAAAGTCACGTCTTCGGTAAAAGTGAGTACTGCAAAACAATTTGTTTTGGGCGACACAAAGAACAGTCATTTTGCATTGTTTATTTTTCTTCAAACAGATTTAAGGGTTTTGTCTGCTACGTATACGGCAAATGGAGTGAATTGCAACAGCTGTTGATGCTGTGATTTAATGCGAATAGGTATCACTTTAAGAGTTGCAATTAACTGTATAGAGAATTTAAATCTTAGGATTTAAGGCAATGTATTCTGATGAAACCAAAAATGTTCATATTTAAGCAAACCCTCATCCAAATAAAATTAAATACATCTTACGGAAATATATATATATGGGGGCCTCACGGTTGGTTCGCTCGGAAATGTTTGTACCCTTACCTAAAAGGGCGAAGTATTTACATTCATAGCTTCCGAAAGAGAGTAATGGCTCAGATAAAAAATAAAAAAACAGGAACCATATTACAGGTTAACGAAATTTCCTTTATCGCATCAGTAAATAACAAAGCTCAACAAAAAATCTGTTTTTGCTGTGGCAAAGGGTTTTTTGCAGACGATTTGAATATACGTATGAGATAATACAGTTCTTAGCTTAAAAGGTAAAAGGTAATTTCTTTCGTGACAAATCACGATTAGCAAACGTAGAGAGGTTGAGACACATATTATAGCATAACTCGAGAGTCATTTATTTGAATTAGTTCAGGAAAGTTTTAAATAATCCAAAATTAGGTAACATTCAACTTCTTCTAATACAATTGTTTCATCCGTGCATTGATTTCCTTCGGCCAAATTTTATAATTAAACAATTTTCGGTGTTCTTATGAAGTGTTTATTTAAAAATTATTAAAATTAAGTAGCCTTCACTCTTAAAGCATGACTTTATGTTTTTGTTCGAAGATTAGCCCTTCGTGATACTGAGCCCAAAATTTGGGATTCTTATGACGATTTCTTTTCTGCAAAAAAGTGCAACATTTTCGTTGCCCTTTTCCCTATAACTGGACTTTTATACCACATTTTGGAATTTTGAAAAACGAGCTATGTTTATTTCGGGGATCTACATCAGTTCGAAATAAAAAGTTCAGTTATTTTTTAATAGTTCACGTCGACGGGGTAACAGTTTTTTCAGAATCGAATTCACCTTTAGATACATAGAATCTTAATGCCACCTAGAACTTTATGCGTATTCAATCAAAGAAATAGCTACAGAATCGTCACAAAACTCTTGAATGGGACGTCTTGGCCACGCATACCAAGTAACCTCATACACTCATACCAATTCTATATAGAATTTAAGATATCAGTGCGTAGTTTTCACAACCTCCTGTGATATTTATTCAATAAATCAATCAATCAACCTCCGATGTAAACCTAAC
Source organism: Eudasyphora cyanicolor (assembly GCA_963930755.1). Lineage (NCBI taxonomy): Eukaryota > Metazoa > Arthropoda > Insecta > Diptera > Muscidae > Eudasyphora > Eudasyphora cyanicolor. The sequence continues at coordinate 6,790,821 of OZ005734.1, read as the reverse complement.
AGTTTTCATACACTTGCAGAATAAGCGTAACAAATATTACGAAAATTAAAAGATATAATTTTTGGGCTGTTCGTAGGACTTTCGAGTTAACCTTTTTTCCATTTCCTAATATAAATTATATCAATTTTTTCCAAATACGAAATAGAATTATTTTGTTTTGTGCATTGATGAGTTTTAAGCCAAACAATGTCCGTCAATTATCTTCAGTGACAATAGTAATTGTAAACCTTTTATAATGGGGCGTCCTTTGAAGGTCATCATCATCATCGCTTTCGGATGGCCTATTCATACAAAATTGTCACAATAACAAAGAGAACGCATTGTTGGTGACCCACAATAATGGGCCTTTTCCCGCCGGCGGCACATGCGAAGGAAAGATAATTCTCTTAAAGAAATCTTTGAATTGTCGATCTATTGCAGCGATTGCCAAGGCAAGGGGGAAAAGGAGCCTCAACTTTGTTGTCTGCCCTTTTCGACACTTGCCTTGTAAAATGATTTTTTTTTTTGCTATCTTTTCTTATTTTTGTGAAAGCCTTTGTGAAGGAAAAAGTTAGTTTGTTCCTTTTTGAAGGGTTCCTCAGGCTCTTCAGTTGTCAATGCCTGCAATGTGTCCTGATGTCCCGAAGTCTTCAATCTGTTTGGCTGAATATTTGCATTATTTTTGTTGTCAATTAAAAAAATTTTGTTGTTGTTGTTGTTGTCGTTGGCCCTACTCTCTTCAGAACTTTCAACGTAGTTGGTATCCTCTTGAGTTGTGGCAGATCCTGAAAAAGGCTCAGTGCCACAGCTGCACGTTAATGAAGTTGTGATGGGTTGTGATGTGATATCCTCGTCGGAGTTCAGCGGTTCAGAGGTTACATTCAAATGAGTTCACAGTGCCACAGTTGTGGCAAAAATGGGGTTACGCGCTTTCGGTTGTTTATTTTAATTATAAATTGCCAGACATTATCATATTTTTTCTGTTCGTCCGTCCGTCTGTCTGTTTGTCTTTGTTCTGACGTTGAATCTGTTTTTCTTTGGGCAAGTGTGTGTGTATGTTTATGAAATGCTTCAATTAATCCATGTACATTTGATAATAAAAAAACAACAACTTTCCATTACACATACATTGTTATTCCATAAACAATTTAATTTGACCTTATGTAATTAAGGTAACAAAGACTAAAGTTGTTGGCGTTTTTTGTGTAATTGGAAAATCAAACACTGTGCAAAGGCAGAATACCCCGGAAGTGGGAAGACAAAATTGTTCAAGGATTTATTATCGAAACAGATATTCGTATTACTTCACTTTATGTGAACACTTCTCACAGGGAGCAATAAATTGGGGGGAAATAGTAAAATTGGTATTTTTAATTCAATATAATATAATTATATTAAAGCCTGTTTATCCGACAACAAATAGTTGCAAAGAAGTGGGATTATCCAATTATTGTGATCCGGAAATTATGCAAAATCAAATCAGCGACAATCAATATAAAAATGGGTTGCTGCGGGATGATACTCTTTTAGAATACAGTAACAAAAATTTTATTTTTTTATAGTCTAAGGATACACACAGATTTGCAGCAAAAATAAATTTGTTTATTTTATATTTCGGAAACTTGTTGTGGGAAAGTTGTGCTCGAATGAATCTATCAGAAGGGCCTTGTCAATACGCCTATTTTCCGCTGAGCAATAGATACGTCAAATGCATTGCACTGTTCCGAGTTATAACTATACACGCTGAAAAAAAATCGCTTCTGTAGTATATTGTCCCAAACATATTCGGCTTGAAGCATATATATGTTTGTGGTACACTCTAAATATATAATATTTGGTACACACAAAAATTATATATTTTGGAAGATTTTGTTCTAAACAAATCCTTGTTTTCACCATAATACCTTTTATTTGGGATTTTAATTCCGAAACAAAAATGTATTTAAATTTAAGTATTCCGAAAATATCGAAACTTAATTGTGTTAAGTTTTTCAGTAATTTAATGATAATTTTTTAGAAATGTTTAATTGAAATGGTATAATTTTTGATAACATTAATTTACTCGAAGGATTGAAAAAAATGCTGACATGAAATATCCAGAAATTTAAAATGAGTCCCTTAAAACAGAATACAATGCTGCTAATGGTATTTTCGACTGGGAGAAATAATTCGAAACGAAGGAAAAATTAAAAATGAAATTAGAAAAATTCACCAAAGTTTTGAAAATCTTTCTTAAATTATATATGTTTGAAGATATTCCTAAACAATAATTTTATTGATATATAAATACATATTTTATTTGAGAAAATTAGTTTGCAAATATATTTTGTTGTAATATATTAATATATGCGTTCCAAGTAAATTTTATTGATTTTCAAATAAAATTTATTTACTCAGAAATATAAAACATTTAAAAATTTGTGTTCCAAATATATTTTCTTTCGATTCAAACATATCAAAAAAGGCGATTTTGCCCCGTGTAGGTGCTCTGGTATTAATGTTATGAGATTTTAAATTTTTGCATGATTTGGATATTTTGTGTGCGTGATGCCAAAAGGGCGTGACAATACCGTCCATTTTCACTGGACTGTAGGCATTGTAAAATTACATTACACCAATAGGTGTATTGAAACTTCAACCATTCTTCCCATGTCAATAGCAACAGATCAAATATTTTTATGCATGAATTTACAAAACAGTCAGATAAGTAGTATAGAAGTTATAAGTGATTAAATATTCCACTAAGGGTCATTCACAATAAGAATATAAGCTACGTTGTAGAGCAAACTATGGATTATAGCTGTAAATTTCCATACAATTTATTTTTTTTTAGCTCTATATGTATCATAAGGAAAAACCAATATGGCCCATTTTCGACCCCAGACTGAGATGAAACAAAAATATTACCACTTACCAAATTTGAAGTCAAACGTTACTCCTTTCTAGGGTTATCATGTGTACCAAACAGACAGGCGGACGGACATTGCTCAATTGACTTAACATTTAATAAACGGATGTCACTCCCTAGACGTGTTAAACATTTTGCGCGTAGCAAATGACATACAGTCAAGTACGCTTATAAATGATTTTCATTTATAATGAAACAATGTTGCTGGCCCCAACGATTTTGATTCAGATCAGATTTCATACAAATCTTAACTGTTGTAACGAACATCGCTTATAACGAACAACATTACTGGTCCCATATTCCACCTTTCTTTAATTCTTCTACGGTTATAACGAACTCTTTAAAAATTTATTGTTAAGAAGACGCTGACAACATGGCAGCTTAGAATTTTACAAACTTATGAAAAATCTTTATAAGAAAAATCCATAATTTTTTACAAAATGTTGACAATTATTACAATATTTATTAAACAGTGTTAAAGCGGTAGAGGTTTTTTCAGTGGGCCCCTTGAAAAAGGTGTCATCAGTTTTTGTCAAAAAACTAATTCAGACTTGGTGATACCGCTTAACTATATTCGGCAATAATGTATATGCTGAACAAATTTTGTTAACATTGTATGTGAAAAAAGAAATTTTCCCGCACTTTTGTTCTGAAAAAGTGAAGAAAACATTTTTTCACTTTTTTCAGCATAATTTAAAAGGACTCGTAATTTTTTGCTAACAATATTTGGCTGAATTGTAGCCACTGTAAATCTGAACAACTTTCGTGAACATATCAATACGATCTGAAGGTGTATAAGCACCCCAAATAGCTCAAAAATACCAAATTGTACCTCAAAAATGTTAGTATTTCACTATTTTGTAAGAAAAATATTTTTTGGTGTAGGGTATGTTCAGCAACTTTATAAATAATATTAAGGCAAATTTTTTTTGTGAAACCTATTAACCCTCTAGCTCCTCCCAAATAACTGTAATTTTTGGCGCTATTTTAAAAAATCATAAAAAACACCCCTAAAAAGAGGGATGAAATGTTCTACAAAAATCTCGGCTATAAAATTTTATTATATGTTTCAGAACACACCAAAGCCCAAAACTTAACACAAAAACCAAAAAACGGTCAAATAAAGCACAGATTTAGCTAGAAGGATTTTTTTTAATTCATATTCGGAAAGACTAACGTCGGGCGGAGCCGATTGTTTATTCCCTCCACCAGTGTCTGCCAACAAATTCACGGAAAATAATTATTACTATCAACAGTTGCAGGTTAAATAGAGTACATTTATAAATTCCAGGCATATGGGTATGGGTGACCTTAATAAGGGACTTATACTTATCAAAACATGCACCGAAATACTCCATTTACTAGAGACGTTGTAAGGCAATATGAAGTACAAAAACTTAAATATCCGCATGATGGGTTAAACAAATAAGTCCCCTAGAACGCCAAAATCGGAAGGGACATTCATATTTTCACAAGGGGCGACTAAGTGCAATAAAAGGATAAATTCTTAAATTTAACAAAATCAATTGCCTTCAATTACCTTCATATGGGAGCTGTACCAAAACATGAACCGATGTACCCCATTTTTACTAGGGACAATTGGGTCCAATATAAAATATAAGTTTTTCAATTTCAGGCAGATACATTGAAAAATGTTGTCTCTAGAGGGTCAAGAAGTGACATCGGTGGGGAGCTTTATATGGGGGCTATACCAAAACAATGAGTTGAAGTTGATCTATCTTATACTATACATTTTAAACTAAAATACGTAGTCCCTATATGTATATGTATATACATATAGGCATAAGTATATTTCTCAAGTGGAGTTAACTAATATCAATATATTTTAAAAAAATACATGGAAACATAAAAAATGAAGAATAACCGACCAAAACATTACTTTGAAAGGAGTTCTGCTTATAATATTCCAGCGGGACGCACAGCGTATTCTAACTTAGAAATTAATTCTTTGTAACGGGTGATCCAAGTAGATATACTTTTTTCAATAGCCTCTTTTGACAGATCACGTGTGAGTCGTGTCATGCTGTCATGTTAGTTTTGTTAAGTATTGTTTGGCATTTCATCATGGAAAGACTTACGCCTGAACAACGTTTACAAATCGTTCAACTTTATTACGAAAATTCACGTTCTGTGAGGAATGTGTTTCGTGCACTTCGCTCAACTTATGGTCAACATAATCGGCCTACTGAGCGTACTATTCGCAACACCATTACCCATCTTGAGACCCAGAATCCATTATTGGATAATATTCCACCGAATAGACCACGTCCAGCACGCAGTGAAGAAAATGTAGCGGCCGTAGCTGAGAGTGTACATGAAGACCGTGGAGAGTCGATTCGGCGCCGTTCGAAGCAACTCGGACTGACGTATGGAACGACTTGGCGCATTTTACGTCGAGATCTTAAATTGAAAGCATACAAAATACAGCTTGTGCAAGAACTGAAGCCGCCCGACCTTCCCAAGCGACATCGCTTCGCTCTATGGGCTCTTGAAAAGTTCCAAGAAGATTCGACGTTTTCGAGCCAAATTTTGTTCAGCCATGAGGCCCATTTCTGGCTCAATGGATATGTAAACAAGCAAAATTGCCGCATTTGGGACGAAGAGCAACCTGAAGAGATTCAAGAGCTGCCACTTCATCCAGAAAAAACATTGGTTTGGTGTGGTTTGTGGGCCGGTGGAATCATCGGTCCATATTACTTCAAAAATGATGCCGGTGAGAACGTAACCGTCAATGCCGACCGTTATCGTGCCATGATAACCGACTATTTGATGCCTGAAATTGAAGCTCGTGATCTCGGCGACATTTGGTTTCAAAAAGACGGCGCCACTTCCCACACATCGCATCAATCAATGGATTTATTGAGAGAACACTTCGGTGAGCAGATAATTTCACATTATGGGTCGGTCGATTGGCCACCAAGATCGTGTGATATCACACCGTTAGACTTTTTCCTGTGGGGATATGTAAAGTCTAAAGTTTATGCGGACAAACCCGCTTCGATTCAGGCCTTGGGGCAAAACATTACGCGTATCATTCGCCAGTTACCAGTCGAAATGCTCGTACGAGTCATCGAAAATTGGACTCAACGGATGGACCATCTGAGACGTAGCCGCGACCAACATTTGATAGACATAATCTTCAAAAAATAAATGCCAAAGAATGTTCTTTCAAATGATAATAAACATTCCCCATTCAATTTGAATTTTCTGTGTTTTTTTCTTTAAAAAATTAGGGAACCTCGAAATGGATCACGCTATAGAAAATGAAAAATAGAATTGTGATAAACATTGATACAAAAGAGAAAGCGTTTTTAAGATGTCAAAACTTGGTTTTGGCAACGAATTTTGTTTTTGTAAGTTTTTACTTTATGTGATAAAGACAGTCGACAATTTGAATATGATTTAGTGAATAAAACGACTTCGATTTTGTTTTTCGCAGAGAAAAAGTAGTTTAAAGGATGTATGTTGGCTAATAAATCCTGACCAGTATTTCGTTCTACTTATTACTTCTCCAGATTGAGACTATGTCACACCCGTTACATTGGCATGTCACACCCGTTACATATTAATATATTTACTACAAATGCAATAATTATTTCAATTATTTTGAATGAAGTCTACAATATACACTATACTCTAGAGATATCAATACACTTTTTTTTGTTGGCAGTACATACAAAAATGTTACAGTATGCAATAAAGAAAGCGGCTGATCAAGATTTTATCAAAACCTAAGGTCACACCCGTTACGGTGATATATCAACCATATTTTTCTTATTAAACATATTATTTAATTTCTTTGAATGTCAGTAGGTAACACTTAAGTGTATCTACATAAACCACCCTTTGCGAGTTGTCGTTATAAATTATATAGATCAAAATCAGAAAGATAATCAGTAACAATGTCACAACCGTTCCGTTGGAATCACCCATATATAACTTGCTACGGGTCCATTTATATCTTCCAGTATCTCCCCCACAAAGGGTTAACGTTTACCGAAATATTGATTCTGTAATAACTTCTATATTACATATTTGTATCCCCCACACAAATATTTGTTGCTTTTATGATTCAACTAAACGTTTTCATATTCCGTATTTTAGACAACTTTTTCAATAACTAAATACTGAGTAAAATGTTTCCACCTTTCTGGATCCCATACAAAGTACCATATTATATTACCCACAAAAGTGATTTTACGAGTATGTATACCTTAGTTGGTGAAATTTTCTTAATTATATTATTCATACAACAAGACTATTAGGATTATCATAACCGATTTTAAAGGGAAGAATCTGTGAGTCTGTAAAGAAGACCTACACTGAAAAAAAAATTTACGCAATATGTGTTTCAAAACTGTTATTTACATGTTTCTTATGAAAAGATAAATTTCCATAAAACACATAAATTTTTATTACTTTAAGAAAGGTCAGTCAAGTAAAAACATTAACTCAAAATGAGTAAAAGTTCAGACCTTTTCCCGAAAACGAGGAGATTAGGTTAAGTTAGGTTAGGTTAAGGACGCCATTGTGTATGTCCTGAGAAGAAGCAGATAAATTACAGAAGAGGAAGAGGGCAAAGAAAATGAAAGAGGTGATGAGTATAGAGAGGAGAGAGGGCTTTTCAGGGGAGGGGTAGTACCAAAACCTCGCCTGTTGATGCAGAAGTATAGGTTGTTATCAAACAATCCACCCTATGAAGCCGATAATTCTACCAATATCGTGGGATGACAGAGATTCCAGACTTTGTATTGAGTAATCACCTAGGTAGCGATGTCTTCGTCATTGACAGAGAAGGTGTTCGATTGTTTCCAGTTCCTTTTCATCCTCACAGAGGATGGAACATTTTTTTTAAATTATTATACCCTCACTTTAGTGAAGGAGGGTATTTATATTTTACAAAGGGACAAAAGTGTAACACGTGGAAGGAGTTACCCGACATCCTAAGTATATTGGGCGGACATCAATTTTAGGACATTTCATGTCATTTGAGCAATGTCCGTCCGTCTGTCGCCTGTCTGGCTAGAGAGCACGATAACTCTCGAAAATAGTAACGGATTGACTTCAAATTTGGTGTGTGATAATATTTTTTATCTATCTTAGGCAATGTTCGATGATATGCCATATTGGCAAAAATTTACCGGAATATTGATTCTCTAAAAACGTCTATACTACTTATCTAAATCCTCTGTACCTCCACATATAATAATAGTTTATCTGCCGCTATCGGTTGAGGAAAATGGGGGAAGTGACCCCACCCCTTCTGGTACCACTCACACAAAGGGACCATTTTGTACAAACATTTAACTGCTTATAACGTTAATACTAGTGCGTATAAATACTTGAAACTGTGTTCTGTGTAATGCTTTTATAGTACCTACAGACCGGTAAAAATGGGTATTATTGGCGCGCCCCTTTAGGTACCTCCCACACAAAATGGTCCAGTCATACCAAAATAGAATGGCTCATAACTTTAATGCCAGTGCACATAAACACTTACAATTCGTTACCGTGCAATGCCTTGAAAGTATCTATTGATCACCAAAAAAAAGGTGTATTTATTAAGCCCCTTCTATTAGTACTCCCACAAAAATCGGCAGATTCAGGCGAGCACAACATTCCCATAACTTCTGCCTTACATTACTCACAAAGTGAGGGAATACTTTAGTCGGATTACCCGACTGAAATTTCGTACTTGTTTTTTGTGAAAAAATTTAACATTACGAGAGAAGTATTTTCTTCAAATTGAAACTAAAATTATGTTTAAAGTATGTCGTCAATCTCAGGTATTTTCGAAAACTTAAATAAGTAACGTACTTAAAGGAGGTTAAGTACAGTAAAATTGGCCTGGCGATTTTTCCCACATGCCAAGATAACGATTTCCCCCCCAATAATGCAAAGATCATTTTTTATAAAGAAAATGTATTTAAATGTTGTTGAACAAATTTCACGTTAAAATCTGTTCAGTGTATGTTTCCAAGTAAAATAAATACTTGTATCTTTATTTGAAAAATATACTAATGTTTAAATTCTTTAATAAAAAAACTTACCATTACTTCATTATTGGCGTAAGAAAATCCTTAATCCATGGCTTAAGAAATGAGGAATTGTGTGTCCTTTTTTTTGATAAATATTGTTGTTTTTTTTCAAATATTTATTGCTTTTATGATTTTCTTTTTTTTTGGTATGAGATGTATACATATACAAAGAATTACACACACACACACTCACATACGCACTTAACTTTGTGGTAACTTCAATTACTTTTAAGATTCAATTTATGAAAGTAAACAACTCAAAAGTGAAACTTTTTGCAAAAACCATAATATTATTGTGGTTTATTTCCTCTTTCTCTAATACTCTCTCATCCAGTTGTTTGTTGTTTCCTCTTTTTGTTGTTGTTGCTTACGATTGTGTTGCTGACTAAAACTTGGTTATTGTTGTTGTTTTAGTTGGTGTTTGTTTATTTCATTACTAAAACACTATTTGACGTTGTTGATGTTGTTTTTATTTTTGCAACATCAACATCAACCACTCACACACACTCGCGAACACACGGATTCGGCTACGGATAGAGAGATGAATGTGTTACACACAAACACCATAACACTTGTACACGTTTATGTATTTTTTTTTCTTTAACCTCTTAGAGGTTTATATAAGGATCTTGGGCGACGAAGGAGTTGTAGTCTGTCCGTTAGTTAGACCGAGTATAGATAAACAACATCAGTGGCTGAGGCAGCAGCAAAGGAAAACCGACAGCGAAGGCGAAACGGACACGAGAACGCGAAAAGGAAACAAAACGCACAACACCGATAAAAGTGAAAATAGATTTTTGTAGTCACTCCACTCCACAACTCAAGACGTTCAAATAGAACGACAACACCACGCACTCACGGACTCACATACATGCATACACTTGCACGCACTTGTTTATTTATCGCCTGCTACGAGTTTCTGTAGCTGCGTCTGTGTGTGTGAAAGTGTTGGAGGGCGCGCGTGGTTGTATGCACAGGTATTTGATTTGATTATGTGACAACAAACACTTGACGATATCGGTACAAATTTCAACGCTTTGAAAAAACGTTGTGGCGATGTCGTTAACTGCCGGATTCACTAAAGAAACTGTGCTCTTCATTCACTGTCTGTACCAACGTTTGTATCACTGCCGCAAATTAAATTTATGATTTTTGTATTATTTTGCAAAACAACTCCAAGAGAGAGAGGGAGCGAGAGCATTTTTGCACTTGCCGTGTAGTCCGCAATGTCATCTGAACGGTTTGAAAGTTGCTCGTTAACTGTATTGAATGAATATGCCAACTGTCTATGCCAACCATTCATTAATGTTTGAGGCGAGAGCTTTTTTATGCGGCGAATCCTTAGCTTTCAGAGTTGGGAAAGCTCTGTACCATCATCATCATCGTCCATAACCGCCAGCTGACTGGCAGTCCCCATTCGGAGGAATGCTTATGTTTAACCAAATGTTTAGCGTGTTTTGCCTAAATTGTTTCTCATTTCCTTTTCTTGTCTTCTTTTGTTTTATGTGGTTATTATCAAAACAGTGAAAACATATTTGTGGCGTTGAGTGTGTTTACGTTTGTTTGGATAGGATCTTTTTTCTGTTTACATTTGCTAAATATTTGCAGAAATCAGCTGATTGCCACCATTGATTCAACTCTTTGCATTTGAATAATGATTTGTATTGGTAAATGGAAATGTAATGTTTAAGATTGAGATATTGGGCTTCATATGCTGGAATTCCACTGAATATATATATATACATAAATAAAGTATCTCATTCAATATTTACGAATAGAGGCAAATAAACCTTATTACATTGTTTTAATATTCTTGCAAAAATAATCAAAGAAATCTTATCAAGAAAATAAATCTCACAAATAGCTTTGAAATAAAGGATCTTCCATGAATGGACACAGCATTCAATAACACGTACAAATGATAAAATTACTTTTTCAACAAGTAAGAAAATTTAAGTAAAACGACTAAGGTATACCCTCACTTTGTGAGTAATGTAATATGGAATATGGCACTTTCGATGGGAGATGCCAAAACCGTGAGAACATTTCTACGTTCTTTGTCAGCCTATAGTCATTGGAAACGTTTTCTAAAATACAGCATATGAAAACTTTTATGAGCACTTCAATGCTGATATTATTGCTCCAGTTTGTGTGGCAGGTATCAAACGGGGCGTGGCTATAGTTCCCCAAAAATTTCAAGTATTTATTTTCACTGCTTTTAAAGTTATAAGCAATTAACTTTTTGTACAATATGATCCGTTTGTGTGGGATGTACCAAAAGGGGCCACTTCGCCCACTTTTCTCAAGCTGATAGGGAACGATAAAATATAACTATCTGCGGTATAGCAGAGGATCCAGATGGGTTGCATAGCAGTTATTAGAGAATCAATATTTCACTAAAATTTTAATCTTTTGTGAGGGAGGTACTAAAAGGGGTGCACCATTATGACCCATCTTTGAACTTAGCCTGAGAAAGAAAAAATATTTCCATACACCAAATTTTAAGTCAATCATTTACGCCATTATCGTGCGTTTTAGCAAACAGACATCCAGGCATATAGTCTGGCGGACGGACGGGCGTTTATCATTTCACTTAAAATTACCCAAAACATATATCCCCCGAACATACTTGGGTTCTTAGTTCACTCTTTCGATTTGTTGTGTTTAACTAAGTGGGGGTACAAAAAGCATGTTCTATTCGGGCAATGTTCCGAACTCTTTGCATACGCCATCGAACCAAATTGTTGAATTTGGGATAATACCAATCCATATGAGATCCAAGAGCGTCCAATGCATCCCGAAAAAGTCGCTGTTTAGTGTGGTTGAACGACGTTGGTCAGTAGTCAGCGGAGAGCGCTTAAGGTCGACGATTACCAACTTATTCTTGTGCGGTTTTCTTAAGTCGAAGGTATATGCGAATGAGTCACAAACTGCAACGGCCCCACATCCTTCATGCAATCGGTCAAATTCAACCAGATTTTTATGGACATTTTTACATTTCGAAACGAATAAAGTTCGAGAAAATTTCACACACACGTTGTTTTATGTACATTTAAAGATAAAGATATTGAAATGCTCTATAGTTGTGATAATTCCGATTATAATTGTGAAACAATATATCAAGCAAAAGATGAACGAATTAACGAAATCAAAAATAGACTTTTCGAGGGCGGTCCCATAACTAGTCTACCTGTCATATAAAGGGTCCGCCATCTAACGTTTTGACATATAATGTCTGATTTGATAGATAATTAGTTTTATCCTTCCGCTGAACGAATATGCTTGTGTATACGCTTGAAAACGGGAAATATTGCGACATTACTTTGAAAATTTTGATTTTAAATTTTTTTTTCATTTTTGATTTTCATTTGATTTTTCATTTTGATCTTGGCGGGTATGTAAACAAGCAAAATTGTCGCATTTGGGGCACAGAAAACCCGCACGCATACATTGAAAAGCCGATACACCCAAAACGAGTCACTGTTTGGTGCGGATATTGGTCCAGAGGCATAATTGGGCCATTTTTCTTCGAAAATTAGAAAGGAGTGGCCGTTACAGTCAATGGCCCAATAACGATCGCCATTGACTGTAACGGCCACTCCTTGTTGAACATTTTTGTTCACAAAAATTAAAGAGGAGGATATTGGCAACATTTGGTTTCAACAGCACGGCGCTACGTGCCACACAGCCGAAGCTACACTCGATGTTTTGCGCCCTGTTTTTGAAGATCGAATTATCAGCCGCAGAGCTGATGTCGTTTGGCCACCTCGGAGCTGCGATTTGACACCGTTGGACTATTATTTGTGGGGTGCCCTCAAAGATAAGTGTTACGCCGACACGCCAGAGACAATTGACGCTTTAAAGGACAATATTCGTGAAGCCATTGGTGAAATACAGCTGCACATAATCGATAATGTGCTTAAAAATTGGACGGATCGTGTAGGCTACTGCATGGCCAGCCGAGGCAGCCATTTGAATGAAATTATCTTCCATTATTAACCGGAAGGATTGTACTTTCAAATAAAAAAATAAATTTGAGAAAATATTCAGTATTTTTTTTTTATAGCATTTTCAAAAAAAAAAGTTATTTGGCGGACCCTTTATATAGGGTAAGACTATGATATCTCGATCTGAACACATATTTGGATAGAACACCTCAAAATAAGAAGAAAACATAATGTGCATTTTTCGATAACCCGCTTAGTTATCGGACGTTAAAGTTTGAAAAAATCGAAGGAAAATTTATATTATTGTAAAATGAGCTCAATGTGAGAAAAAATGAGAAAAAACTTTCGAGTTATAAAATAAAATAATATAAAAACATTTTTAAATATTATATATTTCTGAGCAAATACAATTTATTTTGAAATCAATAAAATATATTTGGAACGCATTTATTAATATATCGGAACAAAATGTATTAGCAAACTAAATTTCCCAAATAAAATATGCTTTTAAATACAAATAAAATTTTTGTTTAGGAATTTCGCCAAATATATTTTATTTAAATAAGATTTTCAAAACTTTTCCTGAATTTTTCGAATTTCAGTTTCAATTTTTTGTTTGGTTTCGAATTGTACCTCCCAATTATAATACCATATGTGTAGCATTAACTTCTCTTTTAAATCAGTAATTTCAAACTTCTAAGTATTCCAAGCCATCATTAGTTATCAATCCTTCAAGTAATATACATATTCTGATCCAAGATTATGCGATTTCAATTATTAATTATTATTATTTTACTAACATTAAAATGAAAAAAATTAACTACTTATGTATTTAGTTCATGAACTACACAACTCTAATAAGAATAAATATAAATATATAACGATTGATTTTCTTAATATCTTTCGGATTTGATTTAAGAAAACACATAAAATATAGATAAATGTATGAAATCTTAATTTGAGTCGATAGATAGACCGTGTCTGTGCCTCAAATGGTTCATACGCTGTGTCCAATTTTGGCATACTCTCTCCAACATATCAGCCGGTATTTCACCAATAAATTCTTCAATATTGGCTTCTAGTGCGTCAACCGTTGCGTGCTTGTCCCAATAGACATAGCCCCTCAACAAATAATCTAAAGGAGTTAAATCGCACGATCTAGGCGGCCAATTGGCCAGCCCTACATAAACTGCTCATTGTTTATTTTTTGTTTAGCGTACTGTAGAATATGTAAAAACAAATGACTGTTCCATATGGGGAAAAATTAATGTGTACAATAAAATACGAAAATCTCCGATTAATTTCTTGTTTATGTTCGTGGCATCAATGTACGATATTTATCTCTATTCCCTGTTGTACCTCTAAATGTCAAAAACTATTATTTGGATCATATTTTGCTTTTTTCATCTAGTTTATATTCCAATAGCTTCATTCACACCCTGGTACAATATAAAACAATATTTGCCCCACGGTGTCTAAGTTTTAATTAAAAAAAAGTTAAAATTAATGTCTAGTTTATGTTGCGAGACTTACAATTGCCATTGGGATCATATTTAATCATTTTCTCTGCATTGTACCACATTTAACCCAATGTGTCATAATTAACCATTTTTGCACCACTGTACAACATATAATAGTTTGTGCCCCACCAGTATCACTAAAATTGGGCATTTAGAGAACATCATAGTTTATATTCTAAGGGCCATATTCTCATCCTTAGGCCGTACTTTACCCTTTATGTCACATATCTGTGACACATTTAACTTTTTACGGTTAACATAGAACCTTCGCACTTTGGCCATGAATCATTGTACTACTTAACTTAATTCAATATTTAATTATTCCACTGTTCTTCTACAGTACGAAATTGTATACATATCTGGAACATATAACTAATTTTTTCCCCACTTACCACATTTAATCATTTTGCCACTCTTTACCATTTTTAACCCTTTTTGCTTCACTGTACCATATTTAACCCTTTTTGCTACAATCAGCCCTATTTAACACCTTTTAGCCACTCTGCACCATAATTTTAAACTTAAACTAAAGGCATAACATTTGAAAAAAGGACTTCTTAACTCATATTTATGTTCCATGTTTTTGCCCAATGTGTAACGCTTTTTGCCCACAGAATCATATTTAACACCTTTTTGTCATACAGTACCATATTTAACCATTTTTGTCCTACTGTGCCGTTTTCAACCATTTTCCCCAATGTACAATAGTCAATAATTTTTTCACATTGTAATATATTTAATCAATTTTGTCCCACTGTACCATAGCTAACACATTTTTCGCCTCACTGTTTCCGAAGTAACGATTTTTGGCCCACTGTACCATATTTAACCCATTTTGTCCCACTTTACCATTATTAACTATTTTTCGCCGCTGTACTATAGTTAACCCTTTTTTGTCCCATTGTGCAATATTAAACCCCTTTGCCTCACTGTAACATATTTAACACTTTTAGCCCCACTGTATCATATTTAACACCTTTACCTTGTCCCTTTTTGACCCACTGTACCATAGTTAACAATTTTTGCCACACTTTTCCATATTTAATCATTTTTCCCCCACTGTCTCATAGTTAATACATTTTTCCCCACTGTACCGTATTTAATCCATTTTGTCCAACTGTGCCATATTTAACCCTTTTTGTCCCACTGTGCCATATTTAACCCTTTATGTCTCACTGTACCATATTTAACACTTTTTGTCTCATTGTACCATATTTCAAAATTTTCACCACTCTACCATACTTAACCCCTATTTGACCTACTGTATCATAGTTAACCATTTTTGACCCAATGTATCATAGTTAATAATTTTTTCCCCACTGCTCCATAGTTAACCCTTTTTGACCCACTGTACAATGTTTAATCCATTTTGTCTCACTTTACAATATTTAACTATTTTTTCCCCACTGTACCATAGTTAACCCTTTTTGCCCCACTGTGCTATATTTAAAAAATGTCACAACTCTACCATACTTAACCCCCCTTTTTGACCCACTGTACCATATTTAACACTTTTGTCTCACTGTACCATATTTAACACTTTTTGTCTCACTGTACCCCACTCTACCATATTTAATCCTTTAATCCTTATTTAATCACATTTTATCCACTGTACCATTTTTGTCCACTATACAATATTTAATGTTTTTGACCCACTGTGCTCTTCACATCTCAAGTTTAAGTTCTAATTTGGCCCGATTGATTCATTTTTGCCCCAATGCATCATAATTAATCCGTTTTGCCCCACTGTGCCTCTTAA
The DNA here is from genome assembly GCA_963930755.1 of Eudasyphora cyanicolor. NCBI lineage: Eukaryota > Metazoa > Arthropoda > Insecta > Diptera > Muscidae > Eudasyphora > Eudasyphora cyanicolor. Next base: position 6,774,649 of record OZ005734.1, on the reverse strand, counting down.
AGTTAGAATTTCCAAAAATCACTTCCGATCTCTAGATTTTGTTACAAAAGCTACCCTAGAACCATGGGACCATATCTATCATTTTTAAACCACTGTACCCTGTATTTGACACTTTTTGCCCCACTGTGCCCCGAAAAGTACCCCTCTTCTTAAGGCGAGGGGATAACGAATAACACAATTAATTGAAAGTAGACTTGTGCAGTTTATGTAGCATATCTACGAAATATCATTGCAACCATCGGGCCAACATATTTATGTTTTTTAAAATATTCGAAATCATTACGTTTATCTAATTATATCCTCGCTTTAGTGGAGGGGCGATACATACATAATTGGCTACGGACCACAAGTGTAACATCTCGAAGGAGTGGGGTGTGTGTCTGCCTTGCTGTGCGCCAGATAACTCTCGGAGGAGAAACCGATTAACTTCAAATTTGGTACGTGGTATTTTTTTTTTCTATCTCAGGCTAAGTTTGTGGATGGGCCATATTGGCCCACTTCTTCTGCTACCTTACACACAAATGGCTTACAATTTATTTATTCCCTAATAATTTCTATATAACTTATTTGAATGTTCTGTAATTCCATACATAGTAATAGTTTATATGTCGTTATCACCTTGAGAAAAATAGTGGAAGTTGCCCAGACCTTTTCGGATAATTTGGTGTAAAAAGTAAACAGCTTTTAACTTTAACAAACGTAAATACAGATACTTCAAATTTTGTGCAGTGTACTACATCCATGACATTATCTACACTTGTAAACTTAACACTCACACAAAAACAGTCCACTTAAAGTTAACCATTTTATCGTAAATCAATATCTGTAACAACCAATATCAATGTCTTCAAAACATAATATGTGATTGATTGGCCACAATTTGCAGATACCTTTATATACAAAAAAGAGTTGACCCTATATAAACAAATCCCCAGGTAATCAAGTTCATAGTTTGAATATTATTAGAAAACGCATTTTGTGGAAATGAAATATTTGCTTGAGGTTGCGAACCTCTTAGTCAATCTGGAAGGCATACCTAACCCCGACCGTCGGTAGACAATCCCATCTTCGTCGTCGTCGTCGTCATCATCACCATAACCTCTCCAAAGATATCCGATAACGGCACACATTGGCAAAGAGGCAACAACCCAACACAACGCAACGAAGGAATGAAAGATAGTACACCTTGACAGCTTTTAAGAAGAGACAAAGTGCCATTCATCGACAAGTGATGGTGATTGTGGTGGTATCCACCCATCAGTCCGTCAACAGCAGCAGCAACCTCATTTCTCTGTAACTGAGAAAATGTCCTCACAGCGATTTGGAGGTGGGGAATGGGAGGGTATTTTGTGAAGTGGGATAGAATGAAAACAAAGTTGTATATAATTAAAAACCTTAAAATGGAAGAATAAAAAAACTGCTTAATAAAATATTGAACAGTGTGTTCCGTGCACAGTGGTACTGGGAAGCATATTCTAACTAAACTTTCTTATAATAATTTACCAAAATACTCCCTTTTCGACTCATACAATTCATACAATTTTAAGAAAAAAATTGGAGAAAAAACCGCAAATACTCCTAAAATGTGATTATTAAACTATTGAAATATTGAAAAACTTTAAATTATGTAAAGTAGTACAGCAGTTATCAGTGACTCATGTGCAATCGAGTGCAAATGTATAGAACCCCCAGGGGGTGTGCCACTGGCATGAGTGGGCCGGCCCTCCAAAGTTAGTGGGGGTAGGTCATACATTTGGACTCGATCGGAGCACTCTAAATGGGTCAAAGTGGGATTTTTTCCGCGACATAAAAATGGGTCAAAGTGGGATTTTTCAAAATTTGCCCATACCCAAAAGTTCGACCCAAATTCCGGGAAATCAGAATTCGCTTTAGAGGTATGGTTCCTTCGGCAAAGTTTGTTATTTTGATCCCTAGAATACGATTTTCACTGAGCAATGGCGACTTTTTTTGCCTCCCCACAAATCGACCCGGCCTAATATACATATATGAAGTTTCTTACAATTTGTGAACATCGCCGGCTTTATATTTCTTTGAAAGCATCATTTTTTATTTTTTGAAGCATAATAACATATAGTTATTCACCTGACCTTAGACATGGTCTGCTATAATATTAAAATGTTTGCCAAAAAACTACATATTTTTTAGAATCTTTCCCTAAAACATTTTCATTCTACTGTTTTTATTTGCATTTTAAAGTGCCTTTTAAAAATAATCTGGAGTGAGTTCGGAGATCTATAAAAAACAGGAGCCGCAATTGAGTAGTTGTGCTCCGACACCTGGTGAAGGCCATAAGCTGGACACTTAACGTATACTTAATATATAAAGTACACATAATTACTTATACGTATATAGTACCATTCTTTGTAGCATGAAAACAAATAGCATAGATAGATATCGATACCTCCATTCTAAACTATGATAAGTGCAAAAAGGTAGTTTTTCAAGAGAGGCGATCAAAGTTTGAAGAATTTTTTAAATTTATTTGGATTTCCTTTATGATGGAAATCGGATGACTTGTACAGTTTTGTGAATAACTTTTGATTGGGTTAACGGATAAACACCAAATTTTGACTGAATATAATTTTGGAAACGCAATCTCCCTAAAAACATGCTATGTCGACTTAGCATGTTTTAGAATGGAGGTATCGATATGTATCGATTTTAGTTCATTTAGTTGATTGATAATGTAAAATAAACACTTGAATTTAAAAGTGAACTTCAAATTGTTACTATCCGTTAACAGAACAATTTATGGCATTTACTGTTTGAAAATGATATCATGTAAACCTCTGAGGTGGTCCATTCGGAAGGTCCAATTTTGGGCGACTCGCTCGAGCATAGCGACTGATATCTCGCGAATAACAAGAGTGATGATGGCTTCCAAAGTGTCAATCATAGCTGGCTTATTCCTGAAGACTTCAGACTTTACATATTCCAGAGAAAATAGTCCAAAGATGTGATATCACACGATCTAGGTGCCCAATTTACCGTAGCAAAACGTGAAATTAAGTGCTCACCAAAATGATTTCTCAACAAGGTCATTGATTCACGCGCTGTATAGCTCGTATCGCCGTAATTTTGAAACCAGAGTTCATCCGAGACCATGCGCTTGAATTTCAGGAAACACATAATCCGTTGACTTGGTGCAATAATGGTTACCATTGACGGTAACATTCTGATTTCCCTCATTTTAGAAGAAATATGGACCAATGGTTCTACCAGCCCATAAACCACATCATATGGATGTAATGGTAGCTCTTAGTACTCTTCGGGTTGCTCATCAGCCCAGATACGGCAATTTTTATACCCTCACTTTAGTGTGACGAGGGTATATATCATTTGCTACGGAAAAAAGTGTAACACATCGAAGGAGTGATCTAAGACCCTAAGTATGTTCGGAGGAAATCCGTTTTGGCTCATTTTAAGTCGAATGAGCAATGTCCGTCCGTTTGTCTGTCTGTCTGTCTGTCTGTCCGTCTGTCTGTCTGTCTGTGTGTCTGCTGGCTGGTGCGCACGATAACTCTCGAAAGGAGTAACCGATTGACCTCAAATTTGGTATGTGGTAATATTTTTTTCTATCTCCGGCTAAGTTCGAAGATGGGCCATATTGGTCCACTCCTTCTAGTACCTCCCCCACAAATGGTTAAAATGTTGTAAAATATTGATTCTTTAATAACTGCTATACTACTTATTCGAATCTTTTGAAATTCCACACATAGTATTAGCTTATTAGTCGTTATCAACTCGAGAAAAATGGGCGAAGTCGCCACGTCCCTTTTGGTACCTCCCACACAAATGCACCATTTTGCACCAAAAGTTAACAGCTTATAACAATAATAACAGTGTATAAAAATACTTGAAATTTTGTACAGTATTATGCTTTTATATTGCCTACAGTCCAGGGAAAAATGGGTGTTGTTGTCACGCCCCTTTTGGTACCTCCCACACAAAGGTACCTTTTTGCACCAAAAGTTAACAGCTTATAACATTAAAACCAGTGTATAAAAATACTTGACATTTTGTACAGTGTAATGTTTTTATAGTGTCTATAGCCCTGTGAAAAATGGACGTTATTGCCACGCCCCTCTTTGTACCTCCTACACAAAATGCCCACATCATACCACAATTTAATGTCTCATATCGTTTATACCAGTGCACATAAATGCTTATAAGTCGGCACAGTGCAATGAATTTAAAGTATCTAATGTTCAGCAAAAAAAAAGGTGTATTTGATAAACCCCTTCTGGTACCTCCCACACAAATTGACAGAATAATTCGAGTAATCTTCAATATTACATTACTCACAAAGTGAGGGTATACCTTAGTCGGTTTACCCGACTGAAACTTTCTTACTTGTTTTATTCATCACTGAACAAAATTTCACTATAAAACACTGGATTTTCGGTTGGAACAATTTGGAGACACTGTTGTGGTGTGAGTCTTTTCGTGATGACTTACCATACGATACTGAACAAAAATGACAAAGCAATTTGGTATGAGTCACGCGTGATCCGTAAAGAAAGCATATTGAAAATCAAACCTCACGATGAATCACCCGTTACACAGTGCAAAAACCAAAATGGGAATGGTATGAAACCAATTGCAAATGAAAGTGGACATACATAACAAATCCTTTAATGGTTTGTTTCATTTCAGTGCGAGATTTTTTTTTACACGCATTTGAAGTTGGTGATTTTAGAACGCTGTCTAACAAGAAAAGATCATTGAAAATTTTATATTGCGACAACAAATTATAGCAAAAAGTATATATTATGACCCATTTTGTAAAGTAAGGGAGACACAAAAATAAATCAAAAAGTGTAGCACATCGAAGGAGTGACCTAAGACCCTAAGTATGTTAGGCGGATATTCGTTTTGGGTCATTTTAAGTCAAATGAGCAATGTACGTCCGTCTGTCTGCTGGCTAATGCGCACGATAACTCTCGAAAGGAGTAACCGATTGACTTCAAATTTGGTATGTGGTAATATTTTCTTCTATCTACGGCTAAGTTCGAAGATGGGCCATATTGGTCCACTCCTTTTAGTACCTCCCCACAAAGGGGGAAATTTTGATTATTTAATAACTTCTAACTTGAATCCTCTGAAATTCTACACATTGTATTAGTTTATTAGTCACTATGACCTCGAGAAATATTGGCGAAGTTGCCACGCTCCTTTTGGTACCTCCCACACAACTGAACAATTTTGAACCAAAAGTTAATAGTTTATAACTTTATTACCAGTGCATACAAAGACTTGAAATTTCGTACAGTGTAATGGTTTAACAGTACCAACAATACAGTGAAATAAATGGGCATTACTGCCACGCTCCTTTTGGTACCTCCCACATAAATGGACCATTTTGTATCAAAAGTTACCGGCTTATAACTTTAAAACCAGTGCATACAAATACTTGAAATTTTGTACAGTGTCAGCTCTCGTTAAGAGCTATCTTTTTGCCATTGACCGATTGTGGCTACGTGCCACACAGCGAATGAAACAATTGAATTGTTGAGAGATTGGAGTTTGGAGATTCGATTATTTCAAGAAATTGTGATATTGAATGGCCTCCATGATGTTGTGATTTAACACCATTATACTATTTATTGTGGGGTTATTTGAATTCGTTGGTCTTTCGAAATAAACCAGACCCTCTTCAAGCTTTACAAGTCAATATTGAACGTGCCATTCATGACATACGACTTGATTTAGTGGAAAATGTGCTCGAAAGTTGGGTTCATCGATTTCGTACCTGCAGAAGAAGTCGTGGAGGCCATTTGAACGACGTTTTTTTAGAACTTAATTGTATCGATTGTACTTTACATTGAATAAAAACTTTTGAATTTCCTTAACAATAAGTGTGTTTTTTTAAAGAAATCATATTACTCTTATTGGAAAACCCTGCATATACATCGTTACACGTGCCAGATCGCCTTTTTTGATATGTTTAAATCAAAAGAAAATATATTTGGAACACAAATTTTTAAATATTATTTATTTTTGAGCAAATACATTTTATTTGAAACTCAAAAAAATATATTTGGAACGCGTGGATTTATATTTGTAAAATTTTTTTCTAAAACATATGTGTTTACATACAAATAAAATTATTGTTTAGGAAATTCTCCAAATATATTTAGTTTAAAAAAAGCTTTCCAAAACGATGCAGATTTTTCGAATTTCATTTTTAATTTTGATTGATTTCGAGTTATACCTTACAATTTAAAATGACAGAATATGTTTGGGACAATATATGTACTTTAGATTTAGTTTTTTTTTCAGCGTTTACATTAATTCTGAAAGGCCTTAATAGATAACCAACCGACTGAAGCTTTAATCTCCACGGTATTTTAATATACTATTCGAGGCAACGGTTCTTAGGCTCCACGTTAACCAACCAACCGAAGCTTTAATCCTGAAATTTGGTGCGAGGGTAGTCCGTTACATTATATAGAACTAAGTTTCAAATTTTTTTTAGTTTTATCCAATTTGCCGATGCATATTTTTTGCATATGCAATTTTTTTAGTTGCATATGCGATTATTTATTTGCATATGCATTCTAATTCAACATATGTAAATTATATATTGGATATGATGTGCATATTCCCTTGAATATTTTTTGCATATAAAATGCATATATAGAATATGCCAATTGAATCGAATTTAGAATCCAAAAGTATACCTTATCCTAAAATATGAACTTGTTCGGACGACAAATAGAGATTGCATAAAATTCCGCGCTCTAATCATATGAATAAAGAAAAGAAGGAATATTGATTCCCCTCTTAAATGACCTTCCTACGTAATTTTGCCAAACGCCGATACACGTATATTCTTTTTTGTACCCCTATATCAGAATCCGTTGTCAGGGCTTTGTTGTTTTCGAAAAAGTTTCAATTTGTTTCACAATCAAAGTGTTTCAAAAATCCAATTATGAATATAACGAGTTCCTATGTAACTAAAGGGTCATTCATTAATCGCTTCTTACGTTTAAATTTTAATAAAATGAAGGGTATGTGAGATATCATTGAACATTGTTCGTTTCGTTTGATATGATGTTATATTTGAAATATATAACATCGTGCAAATTCCCGCCGAGACTTCGCTGGGTGTAGCGTTTCGAAATGTCCTATGACTCTGGCACATAAATCAGGCTGAATTTGACCGATGAGATGGGTTATGTTGATTTTAAGGGCGGCTACTTAATTTTTTTTAAGAAAGGTCTAACGTGGTAGAATCGCACAATCTCAGTGTCCAGTTCACATCACCTCCAGGTGAGTTGTTGATATCTTCAGACCCCTCATGCAGAACGTCTAATGCGACATGCGATGTGTGACGCGTAACGCCGTCCTGTTGAAACCAAGTGTCGCACGCTAAGAAAACCACATTTCTTGTATATTTCCCCAACATATTCTGCTTGAAACATACATATGCTTGGGGTATACTCCAAATATATAATATTTGGCACATGCAATTATTATACGTTTGGAAGGATGTTGTTCTAAAAAAAGTATATTTTGTTTGAAACTAATATTTCCGATACAAGGATTAATTTGTATTTAAATATTTAGGAAATATATCAATGCCTTAATTTAAGGCAAGTTTTTTGTTTTTCAAAACTTCAAAGTGAATTTTGTTGGAAAATGTATATGTTTGTAAAATTTTATTTAACGTTCGGATGTCCCTTTTGGCAGAACTTTTCGAAAATTTACAAGTCGTTTCTTCAATACACATCTGTTGCAAATTTGAATATTCAGGTTATACTATCAATGTTTATAGCAGATTTAAAAACGAATATTAAATAGTATTTTTTTGGCCGAAGTTTTTGTAAAGCTGTTAACATACTGCCCACTTACTTCAAGAGTGACATAACTCAAAATTTTTAATTGTCAAGTATGTGTAACTTTAAGTACGTATAAAAAGATAACAAACATTAAATATGATGTTTAAAAACGCTGGAGTAATCCAAGTTATCCTTACTGACTTATAAACTACATTTCGCTGAGAAAAATTTGTTGACATTCGCAAAATTCGCATTTCTGTAAGGCAACCTCAAAAATTTTAAATTTTGAGTTATGTCACTCTGGAAGGGAATGAGCGTTATGTTTCTTCAAGCAAATTAGTGACTCCTTGTACTTGTGGAGCGTCCATCTATACAGCAAAATGTACGCTATATTTTATGGAGCAAACTAAAGAGTAGAATTATGTAACAGAAGATTCTGAAGCTTTTTTCCCACTTCAAAAGCTTTTTGTTTTAATCCCAGCTGCTAGAAAATTTTTGTAATAAAAACAGCTAAAAGCTTTCCTACACACATAGCATTGCAATGTACCAATTTGATATAAGCTAAAAGCTTATTTTAGTCCAGAAGAATAAAGCTTTTGTAGCTCTTACATAAGTTATTTTAGTACAGAATAAAACTTTTTGTACAACTGTATACGTATGCGTGCGACAAGACTCCTCAGTTAATTGGAATTTCTGTACAAATACTTCCTCAACAATAACAATATCACTAATACCCGCACATAGTTGAGGAGGAAATGAGGAAACAGGACTTCTTCTCACGGATTTCTTGTTAGTTTGTTTGTTCGTTTGTGCGGACACAGCATTAGAATTTTCCGGGCAACGTCTAATTAGATTTGAATCGAAATGGAAAACTTTTACTCGACAAATTTAATCCAAATCTCAGATGCCACAACGCAGCAAACAAACGCACACTCGTACATATACATACATATGTATCAATGCACAGAGTGAGACTCTTATGGCACAACAATACAAACACAAACATATACATATTTAGACATCATTTTTATGAAAATGAAGAAAGAAATAAACATACGAATATTTGTACTCGTACTCGTATTTAGATTTACAACACTTCATTAATCACTGTTGGCATCTTTAAGACAAGTTTTGCCGCAACTTTCGTGCACATCTTCATCTTCATCTCCGGTTAATGGCTTATGCGAGTATTTTTAGAGATTTCTGGTTAGGTTTAGAGACTTTATTTTCGTTTGTCTTTTTCAAGCAAATCAAACGAAAATTGATTACCCATCTTTATGAACCCAAACGCAAATAATGAAAATGAATGCCACGAGAATCCTTTAGCGCATTTAATTATCAGAGCATCATCTAGTCTGAGGACATTGTTATTAATAAATTTTAAATGTTATGTCAAAAGGTGAACGACTTTATGTTCAATTCAAAAGGGAAAAATATACATATGTATATATTTAATATACTATTTTAAAATAGAGTACTTAATTTCGGTTGAATGATAGAAAACCTTTCATAAAATGATTTATTTGTCGATGGTTATGCCATTTCAAATGAATAATTTTAGATACATAAGAGACTTAACGTAAGATACATTTCCCATTTAAGTACACGTGTTTCTAGATTTGGCATTTAAATGTCGTATATTTTTTAACGAATGCTTTAGAACAGGGCTTCTCAGCCGTTTTGGCTCTGCACCTAATTTACATCAGGTTATGAAAAGCAGGGATATAACGAAATTGGCTTTAGCGAAAGCAAATAATGAAATATACATATTTCTTGCGAATCCGAAAGCGAATATTAAAAGAAGTAATTTTGATTAATTCATACATACATAGATTCATTCATACATATTGTCTTTTAAATTCAATATAGTCGTATGTACTAAAGTTGATTTATTAAATACTAGCTGACCCCAGCAGACGTTGTCCTGCCCGTTCTGTTTGGGATGAAATGCCCATTTACTTCTATGGTTTCGCAGATCTTGTTTTACTAACAAACGTAGAAAGGATTTTATACATAAAGATAAAATATTTATTTAATCCTATAACTTAATAAATAATCAATATTTCACTAAATGTGGGAAGGGGGGAGGTACTAGAAGGAGTTGGGGGAGTTGGGGGAGGTACTAGAAGGAGTTTACCAATATGGCCCATCTTCGAACTCAGCCGGAGATAGAGGAAAATATTACCAAATACCAAATTTGTAGTCAATCGGTTACTCCTTTCGAGAGTTATCGTGCGCACCAGCCAGCAGACAGACAGACGGACGGACATTGCTCATTGGACTTAAAATGACCCAAAACGGTATCCGCCGAACATACTTAGGGTCTTAGGTCACTCATTCGATGTGTTACACTTTTGGTTCGTAGTAAATGATATATACCCTCCTCTCTAAGGTGAGGGGATAAAAAGTAATATTCAAAGTTTAGTAGAGGTAAGTTATATTTAACATAAAGTATCGTCACTGTTTTGTTTTCACTAGAGGATCATAGATAAGTCCCTGGGGACAATTCCCGACGATGTAGTTTTAAACTGGAGTACAAAATCTATTTTTATGTTCAAACATGTATACATAAAATTTTTTGATTGAGGAAGCGAATACTGAAATATATTTTTGCGAATGCGAAAGCCAATATCCGTTACATCCTGATGCAAAAAAATCAATTCAGATTTATATATGTGGAGAGTTTCATCTCGAGTGAATTTTTACAACAGATGCCTTCTGATCGCGATAAAACTTGCACCCAGTTTAGCCCTATTATATCGTAGTTATGACACAAAATTTCAACCAGATCGGCTAAGGACTGTCCGAGTTGGAGGTATTGAATTTGGACGGGCATTTTCCCATCCATACAATTAATTACTTTAGAACATTTTGTCCGCAGCGTATTCGACAGGTTTTTCTTCGATTAAAGTAAAATATAACAAAATAAAAAATGCGAATTTTGTTTGTCAATTTTGAACAAGTTCTTGTATCTTTGTTAAAACTATGTTTTTATTTCTGTTTTTTTTCTTCAACAATATGAAACTATTTTTTACATCTAATTTTTTGCTTAAAAGAAAGCTTATGCCATTTGCTTCAATAGCTTAAAAGCACTATGTGAGATGCCATCTGCTAATACGAGTACATATGAATAGTTCTTTCAAAAGTGTCACAGGTCAAAAATTAGATTTTTTCAAATTCTCAGAAAATGTTACCCTAGTATGTTGTAGTAATGACCCACAATATTGAAAAAATTTAATGAAAATTGGAGGCTCGGGCGAGGCCAAAGATCAGATAAATTTATTTTTTTCTTCAGTTGGTTTTTTTAAGATAATTGTTTTTTTGAAGATAATTTTAATGCTACAAAGCATAAGAAATTGAAAATAGAAAATATTGTTTCTTAAAGGATTTTCCGAGGACTTTTCATAAAAAATAAAAACATACATTATTGCTATTGAATTCTGAAGATGATGGAGTGGTGTCCATCGACTTCTTTGCAATGGACAGAATGTGGCTGAAACATATGGTCTTGAACCAAATAAATTCTGACTGAGTAACAAAAACACAGACCAACAATAAAAAGCAACAACAAAAAATATTAATTTATCTTCAACAGTTTATTTAGGTCAATTTTCGAGGATATAAAAATACTAATCGATCTAATTTTTTCCTAAACTTTTTTTATATAAAATGGTCAATATGTACTCTACCGATGCTGTAAATTTTGGAGTGGGTACAACTTTGGTTCAGAAGTTACATTATAATAACTTTTTGGTAATTTTTTTTTCATATTACATGTATGTACAGAGGTACCAAAAGGAGCATGACCATTTTTCAGTGGAATGTAGGTACTATAAAAAAATATGGTACTGTAGGTACTATATGTGGGAGGTACGGAAAGGGGCGTGCCAATGATGCCCACTTTTTAATGGACTGTATGTACTATATAGCTATAAGCAATTAACTTTTGGTGCAAAATTGTCCATTCGTGTGGGAGGTACCAAAAGGGGGTGCAAATAACACCCACTTTTCTCTGGAATGTAGGTACTACAAAAACACAACACTGTACAAAATTTCAAGTATTTGTGTGCACAGGTATTTAAATTATTAGCAGTTTACCTTTTGTAAAGAATGACCCCTTTTGTATGGGAGGTACCAAAAGCTTATAGCGACATATACAATTTTACTATGTGTGGAATTACAGAAGATTCGGATAAGTTATCAGAGAATCAATATTTCACTAAATTGTAACCCTTTGTGAGGGAGGTACTAGAAAGAATGGACCAATATGGCCCATCTTCGAACATAGCCTGAGAAAGAAAAATATTACTACATACCAAATTTGAAGTCAATCGGTAACTCCTTTCGAGAGTTATCGTGCGCTCCAGCCGGACAGGCAGACGGACGGACATTGCTGAAATGACTTAAAATGTCCTTAAACGGATTTCCGCCGAACATACTTTTGGCTCGTAGCAAATGATATATACCCTCCTCTCTAAGGTGAGGGGATAATTAAGGACTTGAATTGTTACTTTTCCAAGGACATTTTCTATACAAGAACATACATACATATTTTATTCCACTACTTTTAAAAACACTAGCAGAACTTTTCAATGTTATGACAATTTTAACAAATTGTCATTTAGAGAACAATCCGTGAGAATAGTTGCTGTGCGCAACATAACAAGTAAGAAAGTTCAGTCGGGTAAACCGACTTATGAATCCCTTCACCTTGAGTCATTCGTAAATTAATTTTTTTGTTTTAATTAAATTATTATCAATTTAAATTGCATTTAATAACTTTTAAGTATGTACATGTATTAAAGTTAAAAGCTGATTACATTTGGTACAAAATGGTCCATTTGTGTGGGAGTTACCAAAAGGGGCGTGCCAATAACGCCCACTTTTCTGTGGACTCTAGATACTATAAAAGCATTACACTGTACAAAATTCCAAGTAATAACATAATTTCAAATATTTGTATGAACTGATATTAAAGCCATTAGCAGTTAACTTTTGGTGCAAAATGGCCAAAAAGGGAGTGGCCACTTCGCCCATTTTTCTTGACGTGTTAGCGACTAACAAACTAAAATGTGAAATTTCAGAAGATTCGAGTAAGTAGTATAGAAGGTATTAAAGAATAAATATTTCACTTAATGTTAACCCTTTGTGGGGGAGGTAGTAGAAGGAGTGGACCAATATGGCCCTTCTTCGAACTTAGGAGATAGAGAAAAATATTACCGAATACCAAATTTGAAGTCAGTCGGTTACTCCTTTCGGGCGTTATCGTGCGCACCAGCGAGCAGACAGACAGACGGACGGACGGGCATTGCTCAAATGACTTAAAATTACCCAAAACAGGGTCTTATGTCAATCCTTCGATGTGTTACACTTTTGGTTCAGCAAATGATATATGTATACCCTCCTCTCTAAGGTGAGGGGATAAAAAGGCCAAAATATTTCCAAACACTCAAATCAAAAGGAGTAAGTTTTAAAATGTGTGAGTTTTTCGGTTTATTTACTTTGGAATTTCCCAACTAAAAATATATGTATGTGTGAACTATTTTTAAATTTAGTTTTCATTTAAAAACTCATAAATTGCAAAATATATTGCAGTTTTGATTGGCTGTGAATTTATTGGCTGTTGCTTCATATCACTTGATTAAATATTCCGTTATATCTAACAAGGGAGAGACAATCTATTTTTTGTAAAAAAAAAACATTGTTGATGTTCGATAAAATATACGTTTTCAGAAATGTTTACACAAATAAAATACAATAGATATTTATTGTCAATTTATACTAACATAACTATATACGAGGGATGGATAAAAAATAGTGAGTTTTTTTCCAATCAAATAAAATATCAATGGAAAATATACAATGGCATAACAAATTTCATGAAAATGTTAGCGTATTTTCAAACTCCTTTTTCGTTGGAACAGAATCGGTTCATTGTACAAAGTAACCTAAGTTACCTCGTATGTTAGAAAAAATTCCACACTACGTGTTTTTTTGTTGAGATTCACTTATATTTAGTCTACATACACATACATACATATATATCTCTAAATGAAATTCTAAATAAAAAACCATTTGAATTGTTGCATACTAGGACATTGCGAACACAAAAAGGCTTGCAATATATTAATTTGCATATTTAATTAAATCCAACAAGTCACAATACTAATCAATTATAAACATCCAATATACTTCACACATACATACAAACACACACACTTATGCATGAATACAGTCACATTGTCTTTATCTCTAGCCAAATGAATGTGGACACATTTCCTTCATAGACTCAGTAGAGATTACTTGGACAATATTTATGTCTATCCATCCGTCCGTCCACATGGCATGACAGAGGTGACGTTCAACATGTTGCCAATGAAAATAATCGAATTCAAGACAACACATCCGAACAAAGGTCCCGGACATGACATCTCAAATGTGTCCATCTATCATTGTTGCCTACTTTGTATTCAATACATGTACGAGTAGAACATGTTTATGCTAACAGTGGGTTACACGACTAGAACAAAAAATATTCTTACTTTGGCAGACAAGGCTGTTTTTCAGCAAATTGGTTCCAGCAATCGACTCAGCCCATCGTAACTTTACGGGATATGATATTTAAAATATTTTTTGTAATAACTCATTTTGAAGTTATACAAAAAGATTTTGGAAAAATAGAAAATTTGTATATGAGTATCCATCTTAAATAAAGGTTCGTGGAAAACACTTTTGGAACTTTTTTCGCACTAAGATTTAACCTCACTTTGTGAGTTATATTATATGGAATATGATACTAAATATAAGGCCCGAGTGGTTGAACATTTTGTTCATTCTTTGTCAGTCTACAGTCATTAGAAATGTAGTATAAAATACATACTATGAATACATTTAGATGATTGATACAGAAGTTAACGGAAAAATTAATTTCGAAGGAATCTTTCAAATAGTGTAGGGGTACCAGAATGAGCATTACAAAGACGCCTATTTTACTCTACACCATTTTCAACTGTAATTCGAAAAAAATCAATTCAATTTCGAATAAGATCAATTGAAATTCGAAGATTCCATTTGAAATTCGTAAAAGGTCAATTGAAATTCGAAGATTTCATTGAAATTCAATTGAAATTCGAAATACATCAATTGAAATTCGAGAAACATCAATTGAATTTCGAAACACATGAAATGAAATTCAAAAAACATCAATTCAAATTCGGAACACATCAATTGAAATTCGTAATACATCAATTGTAATACGTAATACATCAATTGTAATTCGAATTTTTCCATTTGAAATTCGTAATACGTCAATTGAAATTCGAATTTTTCCATTTGAAATTCGAAATACATCAATTGAAATTCGAAAATGCAAATTTGTACATTGGATTGGGTAATATTTATTTATATTTTTTCTGGCCAAATTTTAACATATAATGTGTCGAAAGGAAAACAATAACATGATCTTATATTTTATGCATTTTTATTAAAGAATACTTGAAAGTTATAAAACAAAAAATTTAAATATCATGTACATATGTACATACATATGAATACGAAATTATTCTATTTCATGTTAAACATTGTCAAAAAATTACTTTAACACTAAAATTAAATTTAGAAAAAATTAAGACTGGAATTACAAATGAAAATTCATAAATTTAAATAAGGAAATTGTTTTTAATAAATGGCAAAATTTTTAAAAAATTATATGCAATTCCAATGCTACCTGTTGGAAAGTAGAGGAATGTATTATAGCTCGTGTGCAATCTCCCAACGAAATTGTTTGAATTGCATTATCCACCAATCCCTTGAAATATTGAAGCTTTTGTTCACCGATATTAGGAGGGTTTACATTTGGAATCTCCATTTGAGATTTCACAACACTTTTCACTTTAGACCAAATGGCTTCAATTGGGTTCAATTGCGGAGAATATGGTCCCAATATTAATAATAATACAGCCGGCGAATCCACAAATACATCTTCGAATTTACTGTGACAGTTCAGATAATTCATTGCCCAATTCTACCCATTTGGCAAGCACTGTACGCATCCATTCGTTGGCGTCAAGCGCACGGAATGGACCTCGTCGTTTATCCATCTTAATAACGCCACTAGTTCCTACGGCCCCAATTAAGTGAATATTTGGACCTCTGGATGATGGAAGTAACTGAACCGCCCGTAAGCCAATTCGTGACCAGCCATGCTTCCGACGGCAGAAAAGGTTGAAATTTGTCTCATCAATGTATATGACTTGCTTCCCAGATTAAATATATTCATTTAGAGCGCGAACATATTCCGCTCTCTTCTCTTTATTTCGGGCAATGTTCATGCCCTCTGGCTCAACATGGCAACATTTTACCGAATATAACTTCCCATGTAAAGTGTTCGATATCGTAGAAACTGAAACCATCTTATTAAATTCTGCTTGAATTTTTTGTTTTATACTCTCAAGGGTTATAATGAGTTTTCTTCAATCCAAGATAAATTGTGTTTATTTCTATTTCATTTAGTATACGGGGTTTAGCACCTCCCCGCTTTTCCGATGTATCAGTGTTCTTCGTAATCCATGTATATGCCGTAGTATATGGAATTCCTAGGGATTTAGCTAGTTCCGTCCAATCACATCCTTTGTTCGCGTATTCAATTACACGATTCCTATCCTGTGAATTATATATCTTATATGTTTTGCGGATAACATCCTCCAGGTTATAAATAACCCCTCTACATAATGGGCATATTGCACCCGATTCTAATTGTTGGACGCAAGTGCTGTGAAATAGATGCTTACAAGGCGTTATCCTCTTTAAATCGCCACGGACCATTTTACACCGACAAATTGCACATGGATCATTCACTTCCATTTTCCTTCCGTTTTTAATGAAGACAAATTTGGTTTAATGTTCAATGAAGTTTTTAAAATGTATTAAAAGTTCAGCTGACGTTTCACAAGCGAAGGAATATTTGTAACTAATGTTCTCTTCAAAATATTTCCAACGGCTAACAAAAATGTGTTGAAAATTCGAATTTGTTTTCGTTTAAAATTCATATGCATACATACTACTTCTCAAAGCCAACTATATACCCAAAAATATTCGAGTGTTCAAATTCAACCCTCTTGTGAATGTTGTTGATATATTTTCTTCTTCATCCATAAATAAAAAAATAAAAACTTACATTCCGAGAATAATTTGAAATGCAAAATCAAAGTGAACTAATGCTTTGATTTGAATATAACTGAAAATAATGTATCCACAATTGTTTCATGTTGTATTAATACTCGTATAAATTTACAATTTTGTTAGTTGTTATATGTCGGTATGTCCAAGCCCTTATGAATCCATTTAAAAAAACATATCTTGACTATTTCACAGCGTAAATTCGGAATATGTGGTTTCTTTCAATTGACTGTAGTTTTCGCGACAAACCGAAATAATAATAATTTATTAATGTTATGGCAAGGAAATAACTTTATAAATCTGCAATTAATTATTGTAATGTTTTTATCCACTTTAATATTAAAGGGTTTAAATATACAAATTGTATGACTTAAATGCTACCCCAACTAATACACAGCATTGATTTTGTTTACAATTTTCGAATTTTAAATAGAAAGCTACGAATTTCAATTGATGTTCTTCGAATTTCAATTGGTATATTACGAATTTCAAATGGAAAAATTCGAATTTCAATTGACGTATTACGAATTTCAAATGGAAAAATTCGAATTACAATTGATGTATTACGAATTACAATTGATGTATTACGAATTTCAATTGATGTGTTTCGAATTTCAATTGATGTTTTTCGAATTTCAATTGATGTATTTCGAATTTCAATTGATGTTTTTCGAATTTCAATTGACCTTTTACGAATTTCAAATGGAATATTCGAATTTCAATTGACCTTTTACGAATTTCAAATGGAATATTCGAATTTCAATTGATGTTTTTCGAATTTCAAAGGGAATCTTCGAATTTCAATTGATTTTTTTCGAATTACAATGGTGTAGATCGTAGATACATCGAATACATTGTACAAGTGTTTACGAGTATGTGTACTGGTTTTAAAATTGTATTCAATTTTTCACGGTCGTGATAGCAGCAACGAAGATGCCATTACTGTGTGTGGATTTATAAAAGATTCTTAAAAGCAGTTGGACATTCAATATTTCACTAAATTTTAAACCTTTGCGGTTGAGGTACCAGAAGAAGGAGTGGACCGATGCGGTCAATTGTTTACTCCTTTGTAGAATTATCATACATACCGACCAGACAGACGGACATTGCTCAAATGATTTAAGATTTGTTAAAACGGATTTCCGACGAACTTACTTAATTAAATTTTTGGCCAGTAGCAAATTGTATATCGCCACCATCACTCCAACAACTCCTTCAACATAGCAACTTTTTAGGGAAATTGCAGTTTTTTTTTATTGATTTCTAAAATTCCAAATATTTATACGTCAAACCAATGAAAATGTATGTGGAAAACAGTAGAGGTCATAATATTTACTTTATAAGGGAATTCCATACACATTTAAAAAATTCATAAAAGTTTGATAGCCTCTCCTGAGAAACTGTGTTCCGACTTAGCATGTTTTGGAATGGATGTATCGATACTCCTTCACTAAAATAAGGGAATAATAAGAACTTAAAAAGGTTTCGAGAAAAATGCACTATTGTTTTTCTTCAAATTTTGAAAGATAATATAGTCGCCAGGGCTAAATCTGGATAGAATGCTGGGTGGAGTGTTAGTTCATAGCACAATTCATGGATTTTTTCCATAGTGATTACACACGTGTGTACTCGGGCTTTGTCTGGGAGATCACTTTTGTTTCAAATCAAAAAAAAAATTGTGACTCACCTTAGCCTTCTTTGGTGTACGTTTACCCATTTTTGATTGTTCTTTCGTCTCTGTTGGGTTGTGATGGATCCGTGTTTCGTCCACAGTTACCAAACCGAGTTTTTGTTCGGACGGATTACTCATTTGAAGAGGTCACACGATTGAGCTTATGGTCAAGTGTGAACCATCGCGGTAGCTATCGCGCGGAAAGCTTTTTCATATCCAAATGTGATGTATAGGATCGGCTGCGGTTTAGGATGTCGATCGGGAAATCCCGATTCCGTAAATCCCGCTATTTCCCGATCCAGAAAAATCTCGAATCCCGGGATTTTTTAAGATCAATCCCATGAAATCCCGATTCATATTGCTGTAGGAATTTTGTTTGCTAACGGAAATAATAAGTATTTTAAATCCTATAAAAGTAACTGCGGAAGGGTTATGTCGTTGTGATATGAATCTGTACAAATCAGATGCTGCGCTGTCATTAATGTTGAATGAGATATCTGCTTTTAGGGGGGGGGGGGGGTTTTGCGTTTTTTGTGACGAAACGGTTAAAATGAGTGAAACCAATGGTACAATAAAGTATAACTTTCAAAGTTCATTGTGTACCATTTTTATGAAAAAATATTGAAAAATATGGCAACGACAGCATTTATGCGGAAGCGTCTCGAAAAAGAAGAAGTTAAAAAAATAACTGTCAAGTTTTTTGTAAAATTTTAAATTTTCAATTTCTGGGAACACTTTGAAGTGAATAATGCGATCTTTGCGACAAAAAATCGACTAATGTGTTATTGTTCAATAAAAAATTTACAAATTAAAAAAAACTCGGCGGCGTTACGCCGTAAATTTTGTAAAGAAATGGTGTTAAAAATTTCAAATGGATCGGTTCAGTAGTTTTTGAGTTATGAGGGCCACCGTCTTTGAAAACATGGGTTGTGGGAAAAACGCTTTTAAGCTTTTCTGATGTACTGAGTCACGTATGAAGGGGCGGTTGCTTATAATGGTGTATCTTTGTCAGTTTTGCTCCGATTCACCTCAAATTTTCACACAATATACTTGAAAGGATCTCTATTCAGAAAAAAATTAAAAAAAAATGCATTATAAAGTTTATAAACGTTACCATTTGCTACGGGCCAAAAGTGTAACACATCGAAGGAGTGACTTAAGACCATAAGTATGTTCGGCGGATAACTGTTTTGGGTCATTGTAAGTCGAATGAACAATGTCTGTCCGTCCGTCGGTCTGCTGGCTGGTGCGCACGATAACTCGCGATAGGAGTAACCGATTGACTTCCAATTTGGTATGCGGTAATATTTATTTCTATCTCAGGCTAAGTTCGAAGAGGAGCCATATTGGTACTCTCCCTCTATTAACTCCAAAACAAATGATTAACATTTAGTGAAATATTAATTATTTAATAATTTTTATACTACATATTCGCATCTTCTTAAATTCAACCAAAGTATTAGTTTATTAGTCGCCTCGAGCAAAATGGCTGAAGTTGTCACGCCTCTTCTGGTACCTCCCACACAAATGGACCATTTTGCACCAAAATTTAATATCACTTCATAGAAATACTTGAAATTTTGTACAGTGTAATGCTTTTAAAGTACCTAGATTCCAGTGCAATTGGGGGTTATTGACACGTCCTGTTTGGTAACTCTCACACAAATGGAACAATTTTGCACCAAAGTTATACAAATACTTGCAATTTTGTACAGTTTAATGGTTTTATAGTACCTGCAGTCCAAAAATGTGCGTTTTTGCTATGCCTCTTTTGGTACCTCCCACACAAAGGTACCATTTTGTACGAAAAGGTAAAAGAGTAATTCCATGTGAAGTGATCACAAAAATGTTGGTTTTCTCTCCGATTATGATAAAATTTTCCCGTTATGTACTTTGAGGGGTGCTAAAAAGAATCCGGATTTTTGTAATAAAAAATTTAAAAAAAAATTGTTATGGCCGTATATTGGTAATTTGTTTTAAAAATGTTCTAACATTTGGCTAAGAAGCATTTTTTTTGTAATGGATAAACAACAGCTGGTGCTCGTAAAAAAATTACAATATTTTAAAATTTTTTCTTAAAAAAATTATATACAAATTAAAATAAATTTTAAGAAAAAATACACAAATACATATGTGACTTCATATTCTTGAGAAAAAAATTAATATGAATGTGGAGACATTTGAAATTTTTTATTTCTGGGTAATTCCATGTGAAATAATCATACAATTTTCAACATATGTACTGTGAAGTTTGCAAAACAAGAAGTGTCACTGGAGATTTCCTATTCAAATAGTTATGAAACCACCAGTGTTAATGCATTAATATACTAAAAACCCCGCGTCCGCTATCTACTGACTAGGACACAAATTTGATCAGTAAATTAATGTAGGCCAGTGAAAAAAGTAAAAGAGGTCATTTTGATGTGTTTTCCCCCATAAAAATATTAACTGGATTTTTAACAACCTGCAAATGGAATTTCACAATAACTTTGCTTTCTTGTTGCAATTTCACATAGTGTTTAAAAACAAAAGCTTCGCATAGATCAAACCATATTTGAGTGTCCCATTTTGTAACCCTGTGTTAAAATATGTATTTTCATATGTATATGTAACGCTTATGTATTTATAAAACAATTGCAACTCATGAAAGTGTCAACTGTTGTAAAATATTATTTTAAAATTAGACCACACATGTTCCAACAAGTTTTCAAACAAGACTTCCAAAGTAGTCATTTGCCCTCACACCCGCAAAATAACACTCAATTTTATACCAAAACTAACACTCATACTGATCCTTTGTGTGCTAAGCTTCAATGCGGATACAGTTTACACTAAATATGTATGTATTGGCATTCACATGTACACACTCATAAATGAGTATGTCCATAGCTCTGTGAGTGAATGTGCATTTTCAAATAAACAAGTTTTGTTGGTTTCCTCATTGTCTGTCCTGCCCCATCATCGCTGCTGTTCAACAAATTTGAGTGTCTATTGTTGAGAGACCCATCACAACGAAAACGAAGACGACCCAGGCGGAGAGGGAGAGTAACAAAGCATAACTACATAGGCAGTTCTATGGCCTCGTGCTGCCTGTCGCCTGCTCATTCACCTTCACCGTCTCTTGTTGAGAACATTTTAGTTCGTAGGACTTTTGACCGTGGATGAGTTGTCCGTGTCTGTGGCTGCATTCCGGACTTTCGTTTTGGGTGCTAAACATAAAAAGCAATTAAATTTAGTTTTGCGGGACTCTATATGCAACGACCAGTTGGCTATGAAGGTTGAATTTTAATTGCGGGAACTTCTTATGAGGCCGCTCACAACTTTGGGATCACAACTTTTTGCGTTAGGAGTATTCGTTTTTGTTTTGTTAGACGGTCAGTATACATATCTAACCTCTGATAATGTATATAAATCGACATCACTTAATACGATGACCGATTTATATTTTATACTGAAACTAAATTAATTCTAGTTTACAAAAACATATTATGCATATCACGACGTGAAAATTATTAAAATTACTTTCCGACAACTATTTAACAAGTGGAAATGATGTTCAGTAAATAAACGGAAAAATAAAATAAATATAGTCAGGAATCATAAAAAAGTAGGGTAATAGCTAAATGCGACCAAAGACAGAAGCTATGTGATACGCTACACAAATAAAGTCGGTGGTTTTTTTCATGTTTCTGTAACTGTTATAAGCAATATATCGGAATATACATATGTACCGAAACGAGTGTATGGGGGATTTAATGTCAAGTGAGAAATTTTTTTAAAACCGATGTCTTCGTATCGGGAAGCATTTTGCACAAAATTTAGTCCTATTGGGTAGTAGTTATGACACAAAACTTTAACGAGATCGGTTAAGGACAGCTGAGTTGGCGGGTATTGAATTTTGAAATTTTGGCCAGAAGGCCTTTTCTTGCATCCACATCATTAAGTACCTATTGTATTTAGAAAATTGTACCCAGGTTCGTTGGTTTCATTGGTTTGTTCTTCAATAAAAAAAATCACAAAGATAAAGCTATAATAAAAAAGTTAAGCTACATTTTGAATTATGCATCGATTCTCTTCAGAATGGTCTCATTTTATTCATGACTAATCAGACTTTACGATAATTAAAATATAATAATTGTGAATTTTTCGATGTTTTTAAGAGGTTTTAATAAAAAAAAATGTTAAAATTTTAGCTCAAAATTTGATTTTTTCGCAAAATCTTGTGAGATATTTTTGAAACCGCTGATGGGAGGATTGTCTAAAGCATTTCTGAACCAATTACGATAGATTGTTCTCCAGTTATGCTACAATTCATAGTGGAACCTTAATTTTTATTATAGGTTTATCTTTATTTTAATAGATATTCTGGTCCCATCCCACTAATAAGTAGACCACAAAGCTCTTAAAGGAAATGACCTAAACTTTCTTTTCAGCAAAAAATTCAATTAATAATTATGGGTTTCTACAGAAACGTAAAAAACAAGTCTTAATTTTGCAAAAAAAAATACAAAATTTTTGCGAAGTTTTTTATTTTCTTAAAAAGATTAAAGAAAAAGTTATCGAACACACATTGGACAATATTTTCTAAATATGGCCGCCACATGCGAAGAGTTTTCGATAGCTTTTTTAAACTTTTTAAGAAAATAAAATAATTTCCCAAAATATATTATTGTGTTAATACCCTCACCTCGAAGGAGTGATCTAAGACACCAAGTATGTTTGTCGGAAATTCGTTTAGGGTCATTTTAAGTCATTTGAACAATGTCCATCCGTCAGTCTGTCTCTGTGTCTTTTGTTGGCTGGTGCGCACGGAAGGTGTAACCGATTGACTTTAAATTTGGTATGTAGCATTATTTTTGCCTATCTCAGGCTAAGTTCCAAGATGGGCCAAACTGGTCCATTCCTTCTAGTACCTCCCCCACAAAAGGTTAAAATGTGGTGAAATATTGATTATTTAATAACTTCTATACTACTTATACGAATCATCTGAAATTCTACACATAGTATTAGTTTATTAGTCGCTATCGCCTTGAGAAAAATGGGTGAAGTTGCCACGTTCCTTTTGGTACCTCCCACACAAATGCAAAATTTTGCACCAAAAGTTAACAGCTTATAACTTTAATACCAGTGCATACAAATACTTTTATACAGTGTAATGCTGTTATAGTACCTACAGTCCTGTGAAAAATAGGCGTTCTCAACACGCCCCATTTTGTACCTCCCACAAAATGACCAAATCATACTAAAATTGAATAGCTCGTAATGTTAATATACATATATACCAGTGCATATAAGCGCTTATAATTCGGCACAGTGCAATGTATTTAAAGAATCTAATGTTTACCGAATAATAGGTGTATTTGTTAAACCCCTTCTGATACCTCCCACACAAGTTTACATATTAATTCGTGTAATATTACATATAACATTACTCACAAATTGAGGGTATACCTTAGTCGGTTTACCCGACTGAAACTTTCTTACTTGTTAATATTGTATTCCGTATTTTACCATATCCATTCAAATATTATTAGAGACCCAAACTCGTATATTTTCTGTTTTGGTTTCTCGAGTGGTAAGTTATTATAATGTCTGATTCACCCGACTTTAACATTTCCGTAGTTGACTTTATTTGAATACGGGGTACAATTATGATAAATGAATTTTGCCCTTCTGGTCGTATGATTATATGAAGTAATACAGTACTTATACGACCCAAAGTACAACAATCCCACACAAATACAGGGCTAACGATTCTGAGGGGTAACACACTCTCAATTTGAATGTAGCTTCATTCCAACGGTTAATATCTGTATCCGTTTTTTGTTGAGAACACTATGATTAT
Organism: Eudasyphora cyanicolor; assembly: GCA_963930755.1. Classification (NCBI taxonomy): domain Eukaryota; kingdom Metazoa; phylum Arthropoda; class Insecta; order Diptera; family Muscidae; genus Eudasyphora; species Eudasyphora cyanicolor. The sequence goes on along the minus strand of OZ005734.1, from coordinate 6,750,150 downwards.
CAAGTTTCTCAAGTTAATCTCATGACGGATATAACTTATTAAGTTACTCATAAATTTTCCTCTTAGAGGACTCAATTTATTCACTAAAGATGTCGACGATTTCTATGGCTGATATTTTTATTGTAATAGTAAAAATAAATATATGAGGATATTCTATATTTCGGTTTCAGACATAGAGCGTACATTCCGAAGCTTTCGGCTTTAAAATTATCCCTAAAATATACGCTTTAGCAAAAAACGCAATGTCTCTTTAAGCATAGAAAATACTTGTATATTCTGAATTTCATCAAAATTCTTCCATCAAATAGCAAATTTTGTTGTCAATTTAAAGAAATCGTTATATATTAGGTATATATAGGACGAGGTCGAGAATAAAATAAAATTCAATTTTCAAATGCAGATAAATCGAGAACTGTTTGAACATCGAGGAATATTTTTCTCAGAACACCAACTAAAAATGTGGTCGATTTGTATGACGTTTGACACTTGTTACGATTTGCAATTTTCTAGAGGTACGAGCGTGAGAAGCTTGGGTGATTGTTTTGAGAGAAAAAATTCTCCAAGGCTTCCCTATATTTCGTTCTTTGGACTGAAGCGTGTATTCCGAAGTCATCCACTTCAAAACGACCTCCGAGGTAACTAACCTCCTTGATTTGCCAGCACACTTTGTGGTCGAATATCGCGAAAACACGAGCTAACCTAGAAAAACGGCTAGCACCACTAGTTCAGCAAAGTCGAAGTAGGTATATCCATAGGGTCTCCTTTTTTGTGACATTTTTAAAGTGTCCATTTCGAGCACAGTGTAATACAGTTTTATATCCTTAATTGAAAATGTTGCTGAATCAATTGAAAAATTAATGAATTTAATCAATAATAAACTGTTTCATTTAGTTTTTATCCTAAATTGAATAATTCGAAAAATGATTCAAACAATTGCATTTATAATCGCAGATTCTACAAATTCCAAGCTTTTATTGCCAAATTAATTTTAGACAATTTCATCAGTGTAATGATGTGTTGTATGTAGGTTATATGACAGCCGACCCCATCGGGCGTTTAACTTTCCTAACTTTGTTTATCATGTCCTGCTTTGTAATTAATTCAGACATGTGATGTGGGTTAATTTTGATATTTTAATTGCTTAAAGGATAACCAAAAGTAGCAGAAATTCAACTAATAATACTACAAAATATTCTAGATAAAACATCAAAACAAACAATTCCTATACGAATGGAAGCATCATTACTATCATCATTACTCTCCATATAAGCAACTATGTAATTTCCGTAATGTTCCAACTATGCCAAGAGTTACCCAGGAGATGAGAGAGAGAGAGCAAAGGATATCAACTTTTTACAAGAACAACAAAAAACATTATTTGCATTTTTCATAGCTACGCTATGCGCCAACAGAGTGTTCTATAATTTTTATATTGCAGAAGCGTACTATTTCGACTGTAAATTACTGTAATGACCCATGTTTCCATGTAGGAAAGTAAAAAAACAAAACCTTCAGTTCGACTCGCCCTCTCCTTGGCCCACAGAAACGTGATACTATTTTCGTATAAAAAACTTGTATATTTTAGTATTCTGAAGGAAGTGTGCTGCTCGCCAGACATATGAACTCAGCTCATAGAAAAATGGCAACTACATTCACGTTTCCGGCTACAAGCGCTCAAGTTCGTACGAAATTCAATTTTTAAATTTCAACGAAGAGAAAGTTTTTTTTCATTTTTGTTCATTGGTTTGCTTCATTTATTGATTGACATATTTTCATGTTTTTTATTAGTTTAACATTTCCGAGTTTCATTTATGTTCGAGACATGATGGCCTTCTATTTTCGCCCACCTTCCCGCCACAGCAAACCGTGACCGTCGTTGTGTGTGTGTGTATGCGAGGGTTGTTTGTTGCCTTCATATTTTGTCCCAATGAAAATTTAATAGACTCTTCCGCATTTTCAGGCGAATGCATGTTCTCACAGTTGATTTGTCGTGAAGGTAAAATGGCTTTTTTATAGTGGCATATGCGTTTTTATGATCCCTCCCAGAGTTTCGCAAATCAAGGTCTCGTCCCAGGTGAGGGGCGAGGTGCGAGTATAAAGGTAAGACATCTTTTTTTAGGGCAGTAGTCGAATAGGCTAAGTGTCGAAACCCACTGTACTGTGTAGTGATCTCCGGTTTGTTTGTTGATTAAAGAAACCAAAAAAGGGTTGGATGTAAATGCAAAACTTTATGATTTGGGAAAATAACATTTCTAAATAAGTAAAAGGGAAAATTGCTTAGTAATAAAAAAAAATGAAAAATGTTCAGGTAAAAATTTGCAAAGTAGATATATAAAACATATTAAAAACTGATTTTTATTTAATAATTATTATCCCCAAATACAAATCGGGATAATAGAAACAGAAACATGTTGATTATTCAACATGGATTTCTGGAAGTAAATAAGTTTTAAGAATTTACTCTGGGATTGCAACAGCATCTTGGGAAGGAAAATAAATTTAAAATGTATTAATAGGGGATAAAGGGATAACTTTCAGTCAGTTAACCGACTAAAGAATTACCTCACCTTTTAAGAAATATAATATGGAAATTGGTGGACAACAAAATGTCGAAATATATAAAAAGGGTAAGAAAATGTCAGTCGAGTAAACCGTCTAAGGCAATTCCTATCTGCGACTGCAGCTACTGTAAAATAAAAACAAATAGGAATTTTAAAAAAAGTTTCTAACTGAAAACACCATAAAATGCACACTTATCAAATACCAATTTTCTAGTTGTTATAGCGATTTCTTCAACATTACTTGTCTTTCTTCCAATTAAGTATTAGTATGATAATTTACCATGTCTAAAGATGTATTAGTTCTTTCGTCGCTGTGCGTTTTTATTCATAGCTCAATCAAAGTAGGGAAGGTATTTTAGAAGTCATTTTTGAATAAAGGAAAATATTTAACTAGTAAGAAAGTTCAGTCGGGAAAACCGACTTACAAATACCCTAACCTCCAGTCCCACAAAAAATCGTATTTTTGTTAGTTTTCATTATATTATTATCAATTAAAATGCATTTAATAACTTTAAAGTATCACTGGTATTAAAGTTATAAGCCGTTAACTGTTGCTTAAAAATAGTACATTTATGTGGGAGGTACCAAAAAGGAGAGCCAATGACGCCCACTTATAACTATAAAAACATTATACTGTACAAAATTTCAAGAATTTGTATGTTCTGGTATTAAAGTTATAATCTGGTTAATTTTGGTGCAAAATGGACAATTTGTGTGGGAGGTACCAAAAGGGGCGTGTCAACTTCGCCCATTTTTCACTGCACTGTAGGTAATATAAAAACATTACACTGTACAAAATTTCAGGTATTTGTATCGACTGATATTAAAGCTATAAGCAGTTAACTTTTGGTGGAAAATTGTTCATTTGTGTGGGAGGTACCAAAAGAGGCGTGCCAATAACGCCCACTTTTCACTTGACTGTAGGTACTATAAAAACATTACACTATACAAAATTGCATGTTTTTTATGCTCTGGCATTAAAGATAGCTTTTTGTGCAAAATGGTCCCTTTGGGTGGGAGGTACCAAATGGGGCAGGGCCTCTTCGCCCATTTTTCTCAGGCTGATAGCGACAGATAAACCATTTTTATGTGTGGAATTACAGAGCGATGTACTAGAAGGAGTGGACCAATATGGTCCATCTTCTAACTTATAGAAAAAAGTATTATCACATACCAAATCAATCCGTTACTCCTTTCGAGAGTTATCGTGCGCTCCAGACAGGCAGACGGACAGACAGTCAGACGGACAGACGGACGGACGATCGGACGGACATTGCTCAAATGATTTAAAATAGTACTTTTGTAGTACCTAGAGTCCAGTGAAAAGTGGCCGTTATTAACACGCCCCTTTAGGTACCTCCCACACAACTGGACCATTTTGTACTGTAAACAGCTTTTAACTTTAATTTCGGTACGTATATACTTTAAAGTTTTTACATGCAATTTAATTTGATCAAAATTAAATTAAAACAAAAAAATAAATTTACGAATATTTTTTTGGGACTCAAGGTGAGTCGGTTTTCCCGACTGAACCTTCTAACTTGTTTTTTTTTCATCTCCGGCTAAGTTCGAAGATATGGTCCACTCCTTCTAGTACCTCACACACAAAGAGTTAAAATGTAGTGAAATATTGATTCTTTAATAACTTCTACACTACCCATTCGAATCATCTGAATTACACACATAGTACTAGTTTATTAGTCGCTATCATCACGAGAAAAAATCGGCAAAGTTGCCACGCCTCTTTTGGTACCTCCCTCACAAATGCACCATTTTGCCCCAAAAGTTAACAGCTTATAACAATAATACCAGTGTATAAAAATACTTTAAATTTTGGAAAGTGTAAAGCTTTAATAGTCCAACAGTCCAGCAAAAAAATTGTCGTTATTGCCACTCCACTTTTGGTACCTTCCACACAAAGGTACCATTTTGCACCAAACCGTAAGAGCTTACAGCGTGAATAACAATGCAAAATACAACAATATTAAATTGTATGGGTGAAAAAAAATTAACAGAGCGTTAGGCAAAAATTAAATCTACGAAGAATTTTAAGAATATTTCTCCACGAAACCATGGGTTTAAAATTAATTCCTAGCCGGCGGAAATCGACTTAAAATTCTAAGATGGTCTAGCCATGTCCGGCTGTCTGTGGAAAGCAGACAACAGACCAGATGGCTGACTAGGTGGCTGTGTTGCAATTATTCAAAATCGGTCAAGGATAACATATTTTCCCCATACAAGGACTAAAGGAAGGTCGGGAAAAACTTCGTTTTTCAGCGTTATCTCCTCAATTATAAGATCTAGAAAAATGAAACTTGGTGTGTAAGTCATTGGAACAGAAATAAATTGTTTTTCGGAATGTGGGCGGAGCCACGTCCCTTTTAAAAAACGCTATATCAATCAAAGTACTTGGCTGATCTCAATAAAATTCAAATTATTCAATTTTATTACCCCTAGGGACCTCACTGTCGAATTTGAAATAAATCGGTTATGATTTAAATAAAGCTCACATATATATGTTACTTCAGATTTAAAATAATCTAATAAACCGCATAAGAACAGCGATTTTATTTCTCAAGCAAAGTGATATTGTAACACTATTATATTTTTTCTTACGGGTTACGTCAAAAATGACAAACGGCACGTTGAGATTTTTATTTTTTTCTAAAAAAAAATTGTTTTTAACAGTTGAACACAAGAAAAAGGAAAAAAAACTTGAAACAAATGCTACTAGGTGTTAGAAATAAAATGGTGCACACCATGGGTTTTTTTTGTCTTTGTGGTGGTGCATATAAGTACATAGGCCTTTTTACATTTTACGGCATTGCTTTTGTATGAACCTTTGTGTACAATTTATTATTTAATGTGACCTCAAATTTGATGTCGATTTCCGCCAGATAGGTATTCATTTTAGAACAATGGTTTCTTGGAGAAATGTTCTTTGAATTTTCCGTACAATGCATTCTTGACTGACGCTTTGTGCGAAAAAAAATTGACCTCCCCTAATGTAAATATTTCTCGGATTTTATTGTCCTCCCCTAATGTACATATTTCTCGGATTTTATTGTCTATTTTTTGGATTTGACTCGGAACGATCTAAAAATATTAACAGCCCTATTCAAAAAAAAACCTTTATTGTAGCTTTAAAGTACACAATACTTATCAAACCCATTTTGTGCAATAAACCTGTAATAGAACAGATTATTCAAAATCCCACAATAAAGGTTATATAACTAAAAGATATCTGATAGCAAATTTGTGTTTGCATCTGGCAACTTGTGTGATTTTTGATTGTCATTTTATGTATAATTAGATATGAAAAAATCCGCTTACAATGTATCCGGTAATCAAGTCTACACGACTACTGGCATACTTTTTGAAGAAATTAAAATGTATATATATATTATAAAAATTATAATATTTATATGTAAAATGAATTAACACATTTTAATAAAATTATCATTCGTTAAGATATATTGTTGCAGACGGCTCGAAAAGTATTCGAATAACGAGTTTGTTTACATTTTTTTGACGTCTCTAACATATTAATTTGCCTCAAATAATTTGTGAGCTGTAGAAATTACAATGGAATTGAAAAATATTAAAGAGAAAGTGACATGAGGAGGATGACATGGTAAATGCATATACATATATACTTCAGCAAAATTGGACGTGGTGAAGTATTATATGGCAATGGTTCAAATCTTTTCAAAACGCTCGCCATGAGTGGAAGCTGCGATTTCAATTCTTCACCGCTGTCTTGTATATGTTGATATTCTCTCCTTAGAGGCTTTTGTAAACATAACACCATATATTGCAGAACGTGAAGACAATAGGGATAAAAAGACAAAGACCGCTGTCGAGGCTGAACATTATGCGGAACAAACCATACCAAAGTCTGGCACTGCTACAGCTTCATTGGTATCCAGAGAACAACTGATCGAGATATAAATGCAAAAATTAAATTAACGAACTATAATTGACCCTGGGACGCTGTGAAGAACAAAAGAAAGTCCGATAAACTAATGAAGCAAATAAAGGTTAACCGACAAACTGCAGCCTTCCGCAGTTTCTTCTATAGAATTCATTCCAAGGAATTCCATGTTTTGTGACCTGGATGCCGCCTGGAAGAACAATCAAAACAGCAAGAACATTTCAGTGAAAGTTGCCCAAGACGTGTTGACTTCGGGCAATGAACGCATGACCGAAATGAAAGTGCGCCAAGACATGGCTTACATTGGAGATACAAGATACTAGACGACGGGTAGAACAATCTATTGAGTCTGCGTCAGAAACTATTTTTTGCTGGAGGAGACCACGTCGAGCAACGATGTAACTCGGCTAAATTATCTTAAAATTGATCTGTTCTACAACAATAACCTGGACACCGACAAAAATCTGTCCTTAGATTTTCACACTCCAGCTGATGGTTTGTTACAATCTCAGGCCAATTAACTACGCCTACAAGCTGCTTTTGTTTCTATTTTTTTTCATACTTCACTGAAATTATTTTTTCCTATAATTGTTATTATAGCATTTCAGTGCACAATACACAAAAATAAATAAATACATTAGACGTCAAAATGACAATCTCACTTATTGTAGATTTATAGAAGGGCATATCTTACAATACAATTTTGCAATTAAACAAACCTTTATTAAAGGCTTATAACGCTATTAATCGTTTTTGAATACTCATTTATGAAAAATACTCTATTATCCGTTTATAAAACTGTTGTAAGTTTTTTTGAATACGGCTGTAAAAGTTTACCTAACACTATGAAATGAAAGATCTATACGAATTCATTGAAAATAAATGTTCAATGTAAAATATTTTTGTTTATTTGTCCTTTTTTGTTTGCAAAATGTCAAGTATTCGACATTATTTTTACGACGTAGTATACTTATATATGCCGAATACGTCACAAACGCCACAGTTTACGACGGCTCATCTTCGGGTACCACTCATGAAAATTGGATTAACAAATTCTTTTTTAAAAAATTATATAATAAACATTTTTTGCTGTTGAGGGGAAAAACCCTCTAGCTCCCCTCTAGCTCTAGAGGGGAGCTAGAGGGTTAAGATCTTTCACAAAAATGATGCTCATAAAATTCCACTATGTAACTCTGACAATAATATGTCACTCAGACATTAACTTACAGCATTTTTTCATTTAGTATAATGCTCCCTTCGACCAAAAATGAAAACTTTGACCCGCTGTAAAAAAAACTAAGACCAGCTGGATCATAAGTTTATTATACAAAAATGGTCTACTCAACATGCCCTTTCAGAATTAAACGGTCGCAATACTGTTCCAAAAATGCTGTTGGACAGTGATATCAAAACTCCTATGTGTATTTTTTTTTCTTTTATTAATATTTAAAATGTTCCAAACAAAATATCCAATGTGTAGATTTTCTTGAAAACCATTTACCACGTCATGGCCTTTTTACATATACGATTTTTGTCATAATGTATTGGTAAATAAGTAAAATATAAATTCAAAAATCGGAGATATTGAGGTGTTCATGCTAGAAATTGTTAAAAAATCCACAAAATGGTATTTGATGACCGTTGGTTGGAGGTTCGTGATAGTGCTATACATTGCATATTGACGGGAAATTTTATGACGATAAAACTGTGGGCAAGATGGGTGCCACGTTTGCTCTCAATCAAGACAATGCAACAGTTCACACATCCACTATTGCGATGGCCAAAATCAATGAATTAAAAGTTCGAATTACTTCACCACCTATTCGCCCGATTTTGCTTCCTCGGATTATTTGTTGTTCAAAATTGAAAAAATGGCTCGGCGGAAAAAGATTTGCCTCAATGAAGTGGTGGAGCTAAACAGTTCTTATTATAAACAAGTTATCGAAGCTGTTGAAAATCGCTGGAAAGACTGTATCGAGCTAGAAAGCGATTATGTTAAGAAATAAAGAAAACTGTTCACAAATTTATTGTGTTGTCTTTGTTAGGTCGGCTAATTTTGGACCGCCCTCGTACATATGTTATAACCTACCCCTTTAATGTGAGTCTATAGTATAACAAGTTTTTATTATACCCTCACTTTAGTGTGACGAGGGTATATATCATTTGCTACGGAAAAAAGTGTAACACGTCGAAGGAGTGACCTAAGACCCAAGTATGTTCGGAGGAAATCCGTTTTGGGTAATTTTAAGTCGAATGAGCAATGTCCGTCCGTCTGTCTGTCTGTGTGTCTGCTGGCTGGTGCGCACGATAACTCTCGAAAGGAGTAACCGATTGACCTCAAATTTGGTATGTGGTAATATTTTTTTCTATCCCCGGCTAAGTTCGAAGATGGGCCATATTGGTCCACTACTTCTAGTACCTCCCCCACAAAGCGTTAAAATGTTGTGAAATATTGATTCTTTAATAACTGCTATACTACTTATTCGAATCTTTTGAAATTCCACACATAGTATTAGCTTAATAGTCGTTATCAACTTGAGAAAAATGGGCGAAGTCGCCACGTCCCTTTTGGTACCTCCCACACAAATGCACCATTTTGCACCAAAAGTTAACAGCTTATAACATTAATAACAGTGTATAAAAATACTTGAAATTTTGTACAGTGTAATGTTTTTATAGTGTCTATAGCCCTGTGAAAAATGGGCGTTATTGCCACGCCCCTCTTTGTACCTCCCACACAAAAAATGGTGTATTTGATAAACCCCTTCTGGTACCTCCCACACAAATTGACAGAATAATTCGAGTAATATTCAATATTACATTACTCACAAAGTGAGGGTATACCTTAGTCGGTTTACCCGACTGAAACTTTCTTACTTGTTTTTTTAATTGATTACAAATCATTGTGCACTGATGCTTCCCTACGTATGACTAACATTGAATGGTACCACATCGCTCATACGCTCTGACATGCCTGTTACGCCGAACAAAAGAAAAGGCCCGAGTAACATACTCGTGTGCAAAGAAAAATGTCTCATACTCACATATTTTAAGATACTCTACGTATGTGAGAATATTTTAAATTTGGAGGACGATAAATATGTTTCGCTCTACTTGGTTACTTCCCAAGATACTCGTATGTGTCCCTAAGAGTATGACTGCGTATGTTCGTATATCTGCAGTCTATTTAACTTTTCGGCACATGTATGTATGTGTGTGTATGTGCATTGCATGCCACCACTCTTTGTGTCTATTTCGGAGCGGTTTAATGGCTCTAAAAGTGTCTATTAATAATAAATCAGATTTTTTGAACGGATTTTATCTATTGGCATTGCTGAAAAAGGCCTAATTTATGAAGGCCCATAGGCAGCAATAAATGTCATCAACAAAGCGCTCAACATATAACAAATAAAAATTGTCGGATATCCTAGTATTATCTAATGCATTTTCACTTAAACACTTTGGGGATTTGTTACTATCAATGGATAGGGTATAAGGGGCAGCTGTTTTAATTCTAGATATTTTTTCATAATTACCTGTGATACTTTAAATTAATCCTTCGAATGTGTTCTCCTTGTTTTAAGCTGCAAATGTTGTTTTCGTTTTTCTATTTTACGTCAAAATCAAAGGCAGCATTTCGCGTTGCTTACATCCATTTTAATCATCCGTAACACTTTCAGTTGAGTTTAATGCAAATTATCCACCATCATAACACCATCACCACCATTACAACAACATCGCTCAACTCATTGTGGCTTGGCAAACCTTTGTGGCTGAAAAGCAGCCAAAGTTCTGAAACCTGATGTAATTTAAAAATGGGCAATAAATAGGATTAAAAGCGGCATTTTTTAATAAAAGTTAAAGCGTAAGTTTTTAGAAATTATTACTTTTAATTTTTACTACACTGCAAATGTGTGGTTCTTTAAAGCAAATAAACAGTGTTGTAGGATAAATTTGATTTTGATTCGTAATATTATGGATATCATTGAAGAGCAATGAAACGTATTTTCCTGTGTCTGATCTATGAAAGCCAAATCTTCAGTGTTCAGCGTCATGTGCACTGATAGCATGTTCAGCTCTGGCGGAATTTGCCGCGAATTCGTGGAAGGAAAGATCTGAGAATTTTCATAACTGTATATTTTATAATAAGGAATTCTTAAGTGCCACACAGTGTGTCATTACAACCCCATGGGCCATAAATTGTATCTCGTCGTACATTGAAAGCTATCTTGAAGAATTTATGAACGAAATAACGAACGCATGAAAGCCCGAACAAACGAGCACACGACGACGAGGGAGGAGACGAACAACCACATCATTCGCAAATCGCATTGCCCCAACCCAACTAAGCAACGAAGGCATCATACGCACAACATCCATTATAATCCCTAACACTAAGTACAACAATACGCTCAATGGAACATATGTAGTTAGACACGCACATGCACACACAAACACATACATCCCCCCACTCTCTCTCTCTCTCCACCTGATTCTGCTGCTCTCTGGCAGATATTCGCAAGTATTGCTTGTGACAACAAATTAAAACGGAAAGAAAGCGCAGTTTGGTAATGGTGGTCGCGTTATGAATACTTTGTCTGTCTGGCTTTCTGACTGTGTGTGTGTGCGTGTGTCTGGGTGTGTTTTTTTATGCGTCGGCTTGTGCGTATTCGTGTTTGTGTATTGTTATTTAAATTGTTTACTTTATACCTTTTGGTGATGATAATCACGTTTGTACTCGTATTAAGGTTTGTTTATTGTTAATACGATTTAAGCTCTGTTTTTGTTGTTAACTTTTAACCGGAATAATGAAATGGAAATTGTGTAATGCGCGATTCAAAAGCTAAATCCACTACCGAACAAGGAACCTCCATTGCCTCTAAAGAACACCACAACCACCATTACAAGCACAAGCGTAGGCACAGCTACAAACATTGCCGCCGGGGGCAATTTGTACAAAGCTTCTTGTATAACATGTTTTCTTCTTTTTTTATTAAAAATAAATTGATAAAGAAGAAAATCTCACACAAAAGAATCACTTAATTCAAAACATATTCGCATTTTTTTTTTGTAAAAGCTAACAAAAGAAAATGTAATTTACTTTTTTGGTATAACACAAATTTCATATAGAAAACTCACGCTATAAATCGGGGAGGAGACTCATAAAAACGATGGCTTTATTAAATAAATGTGATTCTGGCAATTAAAATGATTGCTAACATTGTGTCGCCTGAGAAACCAGGTTGGAATGCGAACAAAAACATTCAAATAAAAATAACGATGATAAACAGACATAGTAAGTAAAAAACTGCTACTTTATTTGGATAATTTCTCTAGAAATGTATATTTAACAAAACTTGTTTTTTTGATGATTTACAAAATCGAATATCCCGGGGCCTAATAGCTGGGTCGCCAAACATGACCAACTCGGGATGTGCAATTTTTAGATAGAGACCAAGAATGCAATTATTAATAGATAACATAGAGACTTCGCAGTTATGCTGTCATGTCACATGGAATAGACATATGAACGAAAAGCGCTAGCAAATAATTGAGTTCTCTTATCAAAATTAGTGCTTCGTGAAAAATTTATTTTTTTCGAAAAATGTTCTTCAGCGACAGCGAGCTTATAACACTATGCAACAAAAAAAAATGTTTTTGTTTCCTAGACATAAAAATAACTTTTTTGTATAGATTGTGGCATACTGTTATATAAAATCAAAACCAAAAAATGTTTTATGGATACATTTTTTTTTAAAAACAAAAAATACTATTATCGTCAAAGGTACCCTTAGTATTTGCACTATAATTTTTGGAGTACCGATCAGGTCGACTTATACGTTAAATTAAAGCTATTAGTGTGGGTTACAAATGTTGGAAATATCTCTTTCACTTAGAAATAGTGGTTTAGTAACAGCCATTAAACAAATTGGAAAAAGTATATTCTTCTCAAAAAAAAAAAACATGGGACAAAAAAAACATAAAAAATAGAAAAAAATCGAAAAAAAAATATTTTATTTTATTTTTTAAAAAGATATTTTATTTTTATTTTAAGCTATGGATAAATGTAGAAATTATAGCCCTTTTGGTACAGGTAAGAGAATTTCAAAAAATCTTTTTAAATTACTGTTTAAATAGCGATCTTATTTATTACATTTATATATATATTTTTTATTTTATAAATGTACTTAAAATTTATTTACACGAACAAGTTTCATTAGAAGTAATTGTCAGTTCTTTGTTGACGTTTGAAGATTTGGGAATCGGTTTCTCTAATGAGGAACCAAATATAATCTCCCATCATTCTTGCCCTTGGTAACGCCGCTCGATGGACTTCATTTCTTGGTGAAACCTTTCGCCATGTTCGTCACTTACGCCGCCAAGATTCTAGGGGGAAAAGTTTAAATGACAATGCAAGAAATTAATTTTGAGGGACATATTTACACCTGTTGGAATACATAAAGCGAAAAATAAGTTAGAAGAATACATACATATGTGTTATATGTGGCGAAGCCATAATTTGAATAACGTAGTTAGCTTTTTATAATTTTTTGTTTTTCATGCCAATCGAAAAAATAATTATTTCCATTAAAATTGTTCATTCTGATTTCTGTCCTAAAAATAACGAGTTGAAATATTGTACACTCTATTTTCATTTTAATTTCAAATAAATGTTAATTGTGATTTTTTATAAATAACGCAATTGTTTTATTGGATCGCACGGAACTTGTGTGACCTCGCTCGCTGATAATAGCCTTGGGGATTAATATTGCTGTCCGGGAACTCCTGAATACCATTCCGTTACATTGGTGACCCCGACAGGGACAATAAGTCGCATGAACAAGCGGAGGAAAACGTTTTGACGGAATTGTCTAGTCCCGCAAGAAACTTTGATTATATATAACCGCACTGTTGCAGATGAGAAACCCATTGGTTGGCTATCAGTAAAACGCAATTTCAGCGACCAATATATTTGGAAGGAGAGAGAGAGCAAGTAACAAAGCTTATCAGATACTGGAAAGACAGAAACGAACCAAAAAGAAAACGCCAATTTGGTAAGGAATAAAATTTGAGCAATACGAATGTATCGGACCTGTCGTTGGTAATCCTGTATAATTATTTAGCATTTTAAGTATTTATTTGATCGCGGTAGTTGTCCTTTGTGAAAATGTATATTTAGTGCCGAAATTAACGTAGATTCATTTTTTTCTTTTAATCTAAACTTTTAAAATTTTGGTGGAAATAATTTGCGTGGCGATTGTTTTTTTGCTTGTTCGAACCGTGGTAAATTTGAAAAACATTTTTAAGATGAATGACACTAAAGGTGATGAAACAAACGCAGAACAAACTCTGACTGTTGGTGCTGTCGCGGTGAAGCTTCCTCCTTTCTGGACGAATTTTCCTCAAGGATGGTTCATGCGGGTAGAGAGTATGTTTAGACGATCAAATATTGTGAGTGAGGAGACCAAATACGACTACGTTCTCTCAGTTTTACCGGAAGAGACAATCGCCAACGTTTTTGATATTATTGAACAGAATAATAAGTATGCCACCGAGTATCCAGTTCTAAGATCTCAGGATTCCAACACTCCTGCACCAACTCCTTACAAAACTCTTAAGTCTGCGCTTATTGGTCGGAACACCTTGTCAGAGCATCAGCGTTTGGAGCACATTCTATATCGAGAGACTATAGGAAATAGGAAACCTTCTGAATTTTATAGGCATCTTCGTCAGATTTCTGGAGATTCTAAAGTAGTGACAGATGAGTTGTTAAAAAGCCTTTGGCTTCGTAATCTTCCTCCACAAATACATCAGTCTTTGATATCTTCCGGAAAAAGTGATTTGAATGAATTGTCTTCTCTGGCGGATACACTTTTTGAGGTCGCTCAGAATGCTTCTCCTTCGGTGTTTTCTACCTCCACCAACGCAGACACGGATGACCGTTTATCTCGTTTGGAGACCAGTATAGCCACGTTGGCTGAGGCAGTGGAGGCGATAAGTTTGACAGGTTCATCTCGTAATCAAACCGACAATGGTCCTCGATCACGCGGACGTAGACAAAATTCGCACCGAGGTGCTGACAGGGTATGTTTTTACCACAGAAGATATAAGGATAAGGCTAATAGGTGTGTTAGTCCTTGTAGTTTTAAGTCGGAAAACTAAAGCGGTCCACAGTCACGGCGGCGGACGGTGGACCAGCTTTTGGTTCGCGTCGCTTATTTATTTTTGACCCATACACGAAATTTAACTTTTTAATTGACACGGGTGCAGATGTCTCAGTTATTCCATCCAATTTTGTTCATCCACTACCAAGAAACTCAGGTCTTTCATTTTCTGCTGCTAACGGCACCACAATTGATGTCTATGGTTCTCGACTTTTAAAGACGAATTTTGGACTTCGAAGAGAATTCATCCACCCATTTTATATTGCGTCGGTGAGTAAACCTATATTGGGTGCTGATTTTATTCATAAATTTGGCTTGATAGTGGATTTGAAGAACGGAAAACTCGTGGATCCACTCTCGAAAATTGAATCAATAGGAAAGTTTAAGCAGGACGATTCGCCTTCTCCAAAGACTTTTTCCTTGGATGATTCTCCATTCAGTTCTATTCTGAGGCAGTTCCCTACACTTACCAAGGAACTTGATTTCAACGAGACTCCGGTGAAACACAACGTGGTCCATCATATCCACACTAAGGGAAGATTGCCAGTTTCTCGGGCTCGGCGTTTGAATCCAGCGAGATATAAGGTAGCTAAGGATGAATTTGATTATATGATGAAGATTGGCGTTTGTCGGCCTTCGGATTCTCCTTATAGTTCGCCGCTGCATATGGTTCCCAAGGCGGATTCAACCGACTGGAGACCTTGTGGAGATTACCGTAGACTCAATGCGGTAACGACTCCGGACCGATACCCGATACCATTTATTTCGGATCTTTCCTCTAATATGTATGGGTGTCAGGTTTTCTCAAAGGTTGACATAGTACGTGCATACCACCATATTCCTGTCGCCCCTGAGGACATTCATAAGACGGCTATCATAACCCCATTTGGGTTGTTTGAATTCCCCATGATGACTTTTGGACTTAGAGGAGCTGCTTCTACATGGCAGAGATTTATGAACAAGGTGTGTCAGGGTTTGGATTTTACTTACACGTATCTGGATGATATTTTGGTGATGAGTAAGGACGAGGAACAACATAAGGAGCATTTGCGTTTACTATTCGAGCGTCTTGAAGAATATGGTCTCCGACTGAAAGCATCCAAATGTATTTTAGGGTCGACTAGACTTAATTTTTTGGGGCACGAAATTTCTAAGGATGGAATTCTTCCTGCTAGAGATCGGATTGAGGCGATAGCTAGTTTCCCAGAACCTACTTCCATTAAACAGGTTCAGAGGTTCGTTGGCATGGTTAATTATTATCATCGATTTTTCAGGAATTTAGCTCATAATTTGGCCCCGATACACGCACATGTTGCGATGCTACAGAATCAAGGTATAGTTAAGGGTGGACGGAAATCCAAAACGGATTCGAAAGATATAAGGGCAACCAGGAGGAAACCAACGCCTTTCACATGGCCAAGTGAATGTAGGCAAGCTTTCGAGAATGTCAAGAAAGATTTGGTTAATATTACTCTTCTAGTTCACCCATGCGATTCAACATCTACTGCATTTTCGTTGACGACAGACGCATCCGATGTAGCAGTCGGGGCGGTTTTACAACAAAGAGTTAAAGGGGTATGGCATCCACTTGGTTTTTTTAGTAGGAAGTTGTCTCCCGCTCAGATGAAGTATTCTGCTTTCGACAGAGAGTTATTAGCAATATACTTGGCTATTATTCATTTTAGATATTTTCTAGAAGGAAGAGATTTTCATATAAACACGGACCATAAACCCCTGACGAATGCGATATCTTCTAAGACAGATAGGAATCCAAGACAGTCTCGATATTTGGACTTTATTTCGCAGTTTACAACGGACATTCGCTACCTCAAAGGAAGGGACAATGTGGTGGCTGATTCTTTGTCTCGGCCTGGGGTGAACATATTGGAGTTTGCTACAACTAGTTTGGAAGACTTGGCTAAATTGCAGGTCAGTGATTCTGAATTGATCACCCTGCGACTATCACAGCCTGTGGGTACGATATTTGATCTTAAACCAGTTAATATACCACAGACCGATGGGGTAATTTGGTGCGATATTTCAACTGGCCGTAATAGACCATATATTCCTCAGAGCGAGCGTCGGAAGGTTTTTCAATCTGTTCATAATTTATCTCACCCGGGTATAAGGAGCACAAGGCGTCAGATATGTCAAAGGTACTTTTGGCCCAAGATGACGACTGACATTAATGGATGGGCGAGGTCATGTTTACAGTGCCAACGGCAGAAGGTTTTTCGTCATACAAAAGCGAAGGTTGAGAATATTCCTATCCCTTCAGGAAGGTTTAGGCATATACATATGGATATTGTAGGTCCCCTTCCACCAAGCGATGGCTTTTATTACATTTTGACCATTATTGACCGTTTCTCCCGTTGGCCTGAGGCCTATCCTCTCAGGGACATATCGGCTCGCACTGTGGCGCAGAAATATGTGGGCGAATATGTTTCTCGTTTTGGTGTAGCTGAGGTTATAACCACAGACCAAGGCGGACAGTTTGAGTCCACGATGATGCAGGAGCTTTTTAACTTACTTGGGTCTAAACGCATTAGGACTACGGCTTATCATCCACAGGCTAACGGAATGGTGGAACGATTTCATCGTTCACTTAAGGTCGCCATTCGTGCAACTGGCGATTCTCCTAACTGGTCTAGGCGGTTACCCTTGGTACTTTTAGGGTTAAGGACCGTGATTAAGGAGGAAATCAATGCATCCCCGGCGGAATTGCTTTATGGGGAAGAATTGATGTTACCAGGAGGTTTTTTTGTGGAATCTCCTAATGAGGACGGGTGTGAGCCAACGGACTTTGTGAGGAGACTCAAACAAACAATGAAGAACATTAGGCCAAGTGAGACAAGGAAGCAGGAGTGTGGAGTGTTCGTTCCAAGATCATTAGCGGATTGTGAAAATGTGTTTGTGCGGGTCGATCGTGTAAAACGTAGTCTTGAACCTCCATACGAAGGACCTTTTCCGGTTAAAAAAAGGAGTGCAAAAACATTTGTGATTGTCAGAAATGGAGCTGAGATAACGATATCTATTGATCGTCTAAAACCAGCACTTGATTTGCCCGATTCCCCCGTGGACGATTCTGCTAGGAAGAAAGTTCGCTTTAATATTCCGTGCGATACACCGAGAAGAACTAGCATGGTTTTAAGGTCAACGAAAGGTGTTTCATCTCGATAGCGACTTCGTCTGGGAAGGGAGTATGTGGCGAAGCCATAATTTGAATAACGTAGTTAGCTTTTTATAATTTTTTGTTTTTCATGCCAATCGAAAAAATAATTATTTCCATTAAAATTGTTCATTCTGATTTCTGTCCTAAAAATAACGAGTTGAAATATTGTACACTCTATTTTCATTTTAATTTCAAATAAATGTTAATTGTGATTTTTTATAAATAACGCAATTGTTTTATTGGATCGCACGGAACTTGTGTGACCTCGCTCGCTGATAATAGCCTTGGGGATTAATATTGCTGTCCGGGAACTCCTGAATACCATTCCGTTACATTATATACATAAATATAGAATTATTTATTTATTTATTTATATGAATTACAATACAAAGTAAATTTATATTCTAATTATAAGGTCCAGGGAAAGGCCGGGTTACAAAGACCATATGGCTGAAAGTTTGCAGCGACAGACCAGAGCCTCTGGTGGGAATTGAACCCACGACCCCCAAACTCATAGGCGAGTACGCTACCAACTCGCCTACTGGGGCGCTCTACATAAATATAGAAAAATATATATTTCTTACCAATTTTTTCATAATTTTTTAACAAATCATTAATCATTGTTTCATATTGCGGGCTTTTATTGGATCCAAAGAAATTTGAAACTACAAGCTTAAACGACCTCCATGCTGCAATTTCATGCGACGTCAAATATGATTCGAAATTCACATCTTTCATCACATCCATCAAAAACTCCTTCTTCGATTTTTTGAAAAGAAAGACTTTTAAATAAACTTTTTAAATATGAGAGTGAATTGCCATCTTTCCTTAAGGCTATTACAACATTTTTAAAGAGCCCCAGCTTAATATGCAGTAGTGGCAAAATATCGGCTATTCCAGAGACATAACATACCAACAACTTTTAAATCGCAACAAATTCCAGTCATGTTCATATTTTATGTATTTTACCAATTTAGCCACTGTTTCGTATGATTCCTAAGTGTTGACAGCATGAGCAATGGGAATCGACGGTTTCTGATTTCCGTTGTGTAAAAGTACTGCTTTCAAACTTTCTTTACTGCTGTCAACAAGTAACCGCCATTCCTTCGAATTGTATGTTTGATTAAGTTCCTCGAACAATCCGGGAATGTTCTTGCAAAAGCATCTCTTATCCACAGTTGTATAAAATTGTTTGTAAGGTATATCACGAACTCTATAATATGATATGTTTACATCTGGGGCCAAAATATTGTACTGTTTCATTCCAAATGCATGTAGTTCTGCCTTATCTTTGGTCAGTTCCAAATTTTTCACTATATCAATGAGTTGAAACTGAGTTAAAATCGATGACTTCTGACTCAAACTTGAATCGCTCAGAGTTGAGCACTCAGTTGAACTTGATGATGTTTCCGTTATTAGGCTGTTAGCTATACTTGGACACTTCCTACTCCAATCTATTAACTTAGAAAAAAATAGAAGTCCGTATCGTGAATGAATGGTTGTCTCCAAATCATTGGCATTCCAAATTGCACGTAAAGTCTAAAATAAAAACGTTTTATTCCGCAAAACATTGTAATACATTAATTTTAGAGTACTTACCGCATTCTTCCACTAGTCCATCGAGTAAGATTTACATGCCACGAATTACACAAAATACTAGGTGTCCACGGTTCGTTCATATTTTTAGCTCGTATACCAAAATATTACACATATATTTCTTCTATTATTTTACTAAACGCACGTTGATTTTTTTAATTACATATTTTCCGCAGTTATAGCAGAAATTGTCGGGATCATTTACACATTGAAAAGTTCTTTGCCTTTTACTCATACTTCGAAATATAACTTTGTAATATTTTTCAGAAAATCGACTTATCTCATTAAGGCGCTGAATTACACTAATTTATTAATAAGTTACATTCATAAATTCTGGGTTTAAGGTTCATAAGTTGCAGTACCTGTAGCTGACATACACCCAATATTTTCAAGCCTGCCGCGTACTACTTTGTATTGTGTACATATAATGTTACTACCTGTATATACGACTGGGATGTCCATGCCCCTAAAAGGCGTAACTGAATGGAAACCTCATAAATAAAGAACCAGAAATATTGTTGAAGCTCTCACATTGCATATCATGTTTTATGGAGGGTTACGAACGGCCATAAAACCTCGTCCTCTCAATAATTTTATAATGTTTCACATCAATCCTCATAAAATAAAATGGAAGTGCAATGTCTCTTATATGTCTCTCTCACATATGGCGAATTCAATATAAGCAAAAACATTATTTAAATACGAAAAAATAGGAAACAAGATTTTTTTGAATTTCCCTAACATTTAACAACATTTCCCTAACCTTTACATCTATCCATAGATTTTCAAATAGACAGTGTTTTCTTCGTTAGCATGCTGGCTTTTTAAAAATGTGATTAAATATTCTTTTTGATTTTTTTCTATTTTTTATGTTTTTTTTTTGTACCAGCAAAAAGTGTTTTTTTTTAAATCATTTTTTCTCATATTTTTGACGACTGTTACTAAACCAAAGATTCTACGTGAAAGCGATATTTGCAGCATATGTAGCCCTATTTCCCTTTAATTTGAGGCATTACACGGCTCAATCAGGCTTATACTTGATTGATGATTATGGTCCAAATACTGAATGTAATTTCCATGAAAGCTGGAATTTAAAAAAAATTTACCGTAAAATTTTTTTTAATATTTTTTCGTGTTTGTGACACCCAATTGCACCAGAAACTGTTATCCACATCCCTTGGACAAAAATTTTGTTGCATAGTGTTATGGGCACAATGGAAAGACAATTTTCAAATGTTGTCCGAAGAGCAGTAAGAGGCTGTTCGAGAGCTGCCAATAAATACATGCTAAAAATACACTGTATGGTTCATTTTTGTAAGGTACATTGTATGGTAGCAAATAAGGAAGTTCAGTCGGGTACACCGACTTACGAATCCCCTCACCTTCATTCCCAAGAAATATTCGTAATTTTTTATATTTTTGTTTTAATTAAATTATTACGAATTTAAATTGCATTAATATAAGCATTTGTGTGGGAGGTACTAACAGGAGCATAGACTATGGGTACTATAAAAGCATTAAACAGTACAAATTGTCAACTGTTTTCATGTCCAGGGATCAAAGTTATAGGCCGTTAACTTGTTGTGCAAAAAGGTCCGTTTGTGTGGGAGGTACCAAAAGAGGAGAGGCATTTCGTCGTCTCAAGTGGTAGCGACTACGCAACCACTACTATACGTGAAATTGCGTAATATTTCGATAAGTAGTATAAAAGTTGTTAACGAATCAATATTTCACTAAATTTTAAAACTTTGTGTGGGAGTACTCGAAGGGGTGGACCAATATGGCCCATCTTCGAACTTAGCCGATAGAGATAGAGAAAATTATACCAAAAAATACCAAATTTGTGGTCGATCGGTTAATCGTTTCGAGAGTTATCGTGTGCACCAGCCACCAGACAGACATACAGACAGACGGACGGACATTGCTCAAATGACTTAAAATGGCCCAAATCTAATTTCCGCCAAAAACACTTGGGGTCACTAGGTCACTCCTAAGACCCCAAGACCCACTCACTGCTTCGATGTGTTACACTTTTGGCTCGTAGCAAATGATATATACCCTCCTCTCTAAGGTGAGGGGATAATAATCTGATGGAGCTAAATATATCTGGCGAATAAGGTGTGTGCTGAAGTAACTCGAACTTTTATTCATTGATTTAAGCCATCGCAATAGTGGATGTGTGAAATGGTACATTGTCGTGATTGTGAGCAAACGTGGCACCCATCTTGCGCCCAGCTTTCTCACCATCAAATTTTCCGTCCATGAGTGATGTATAGCACATTTTGTCTTTGACTTCATAAAATTAAAAATTGTGTTGAATGACCATCGGTTCAATCTTAAAACCTATGCTTAAAAGGGTGACACTTTTCACAAAAGCATTATATTTCAATATACTACCGCCATCCATATGTCATGTATAATTTTGGGACAGCCCTCGTAAATGTTGTATTTTTTCTAGCCCTTTTAAATTTTGGAGCTATAGGAAAAAGAAATGTCTACAAATTGAAGAAATTCTCGTTCAATTTCATCTATAGCCATTTCCACCAAAAATTTTGATCTTTCATTCATATCTAAAAATATATTTCACAAAATCACCAAATTTCTACCAACTGGGCAAAAATAATTTATAGTTCACTTGCAATTTTATTTACACACACTTCAATTCTAGATATTTTTCTTGTTATAGTATGAAAGGGCGATCCACGATGGAGGGTATATAATATTCGGTACAGTCGAACTTTTCGCCATGAATTTTAATTCATCAGATTCGTATTATTTTTTTATTTTATCACTTTCTATAATTACCTCCCTCTTTAACTCGTATTTACTCGCAGCTGTGGATGTCATATTGGATATAATCAATGGTTGGACCTTTACATCCCATGATGACACACTTGGTAATATGTTTGTTTATTTCATTTTAACTCATAATTATTTTAAATCCTGATGGACAGAATAATGGCACTCAATCAATATTATCATTATGAAGAATACGCCATTTGGCTAATTGATTTATTGATCGGTTTACGTGACAATGGCTTTTTCCGGAATAAAGACTGACAGAATGGGTCATACAGCGACTGTTTTAACAAATACTCAATCAGTGATAATAATGCGGTTAATTAAGGTAATGTTTACACGCCAGTCCACATTTAAACATACATCGTTCTGACAATGACGGAAGTTGGTTGATTCAATTTGAAATGCATATTAATATGAGAACAATTTACATGACTTCTCATTTCCATTCCCTTTGTCATCAATAATTCGTTAAGGGCTTCCATTGCAGCCCTACATTATGTATAAAATATCCCTATATTTTAAAAGAGAGTAACATAAGAATGTTGGTGTAATAGGATCCTGTTAACTTTACAGAAGGTAAACAATAGTGATTAAGCATTTGCTTCATGCGACGGTGACCTTGTTTCCCTTTCCGCTTCGCCTTAAGGCACAATTGTTGACAATATATGCGATATGAAACCATTCACAATGTTTATTTCATAGAAATGACTTAACATAAAATCAAAACTAAACGATTGAGTGAGAGATCACACAAAAAATAACTCAATAAGGATTCCGTGACACCTTGGGCCGCTCTTTTATTTATTTAATCGTAAATAGTTGACTACGTCAGCACTATCACTGTGTCCATTTCCCCCCAGTAAGTAAGTCAAATAGTAAATCAAATATATGACTAATTAATGAATGTTTCTTTGAACAGGTATTGTGTGCGTTTGTGTGACTATTTTTCTATACATATTTATCACTGTGTTGTTGTTTTTGTCTTAAGCATATGGGGTACCGGAAACAACTTTAAAATTTGTTACCTATTCGTGACCACTTACCGTAATGTTCTCGTACGGAAAAGCATAAAAGTTTTATTTAACTTTTTGAGGAAAATTGTTATTGCGGCACATAACATTAACTCATCTCGGAGGGCATTTTATGGCCACACCAAATGATATTTCTACTTTCATTACTCGCCGGAAGTTTACGTTGTGCTACGGTTTGTCTTGTGTGACTGTTTTTACAGCACCATGTGCCAAGGAGCTGTAAAATGAACATCATAAATGTGAAAAACTAATGTGACGTGTATGAAAACACGAGATATGGACGCAACCTCATTTTGGTGAAGACCTACTAAATAGTTTCAGGGGACCATTTAAAAACTGATATGTCCATTGTCGATGACACAGAGGGAGGCAGAGAGAGGACAGTGATGACCAGCTTTTTTGTCTGAAAATGTTTGTGTTCCTAAAACCGATATAATTATCCCCTTACCTTAGAGAGGGGGGTATATATCATTTGCTACGAACCAAAAGTGTAACACATCGAAGGAGTGGCCTAAGACCCTAAGTATGTTCGGCGGATATCCGTTTTGGTTCATTTTAAGTCTGTCTGCTGGCTGGTGCGCACGATAACTCTCGAAAGGAGTAACCGATTGACTTTAAATTTGCTATTTGGTAATATTTTCTTCTATCTCCGGCTAAGTTCGAAAATGGGCCATATTGGTCCACTCCTTCTAGTACCTCCCCTACAAAGGATTAACATTTAGTGAAATATTGATTATTTAATAACTCCTATACTACTTATTTGAATCCTCTGAAATTCTATCTCCGGCTATGTTCGAAAATGGGCCATATTGGTCCACTCCTTCTAGTACCTCCCCCACAAAGGATTAACATTTAGTGAAATATTGATTATTTAATAACTCCTATACTACTTATTTGAATCCTCTGAAATTATACACATAGTATTAGTCTACTCGTCACTACTAACTCGAGATAAATGGGCGAAGTTGCTACGCTCCTTTTGGTACCTCCCACACAAGTGGACAATTTTGAACCAAAAGTTAATAGCATATAACTTTATTACCAGTGCATACAAAGACTTGAAATTTTGTACAGTGTAAATGTTTAATAGTACCTACAGTACAGTGAAAAATGGGCATTAGTGCCACGCTCCTTTTGGTAACTTCCACACAAATGGACAATTTTGTACCAAAAGTTACCAGCTTATAACTTTAATACCAGAGCATACAAATACTTGAAATTTTGTACAGTGTAATGCTTTTATTGCACCTACTGCCCAGAGAAAAGTGACCGTTATTGGGACGCCCCTTTTGGTACCCCTCAAATGGACCATTTTGTACCAAAAGTAAACAGCTTTTAACTTTAACACCAGTACATGCTTTAAAGTTATTAAATGCAATTTAAATTGATAATAATTTAAATAAAACAAAAAAATAAATTAATTTACTAATATTTTTTTAGACTCAATGTGAGGGGATTCATTAGTCGGTTTACCCGACTGAACTTTCTTACTTGTCGATTTTTGTATATGTTTAGAATGGAAAATGTTTTCGTTCCTAAGAAATATGTCATGCAGAACCAGCAGTTATTTCGTAATTATAATTTTTCAAAAATTAACTGGAATAATTTTACCAAATTCTGCTGATTGAATTCCAAGTTGAATGAATTACGAAACATATTATTTAAAATTCTCATTAAACTGCAACGCTATTCAATTGCATCAAATAATTGGGTTCTCTTCATATAAACCGATTGCTTATGACAACTACAATTTGATATTTATAACACACGCACATATACAAAAATGAACACATGCACAATCTTGTTTGTCTGACAGCCCATCCAAGGCAATTGATCCAACTGCACTTTGTGAAATATATATGAGATTTAAATTACGTTACATTAGAAAGTATACGAAATGTATGTTAGTACATTAAAGTAAAATATTTTGGTATTATTAATGAAATATTCTTACTTATTTCCTTTGTATATTGATGTGGTTTAAAAAAAAACTTGGGACATTACTACAATGAACTTCTTAATTAAATGATTTTAATTTAAAAAAAACTTGGGATTTGAATGATTTTTTTCCATTTTCTGTCATATTTTTTTTGTGACAATGAAATATTTTTCAATAAGTGTTCTTCATGGAGTTAGATCAATTGGTTTGTGATTAGCTCACATGGATGTGCAAAAAATATTTGAATGCTCCCAGTGCTCTGGGTGAAAAAGCTATGGCCAAAAAAAAAAACATAAAATTAACAATTCCCAATTTGGCGAACGAAGACGAAATGAATTTAATTTGACTCGCAACTATGAAATTCAATAAGAATCCTTCAGCGTCAGAGCTGGAAGCATGTGCTGTGAACAGGAACTCGTATACATATACTTATGTATATGTAGCAATAAAACACATACATCCCCTGATATGGAAACATTTCTCTAAGTGTGTGTGTGTGTCTATGTGTATGTGTTTGAGTGTGTATGAGTTGAGACTACATCGCGTGTCAGATTTCTGTGCTATTCCAGATTTTCTTAGAAAAGCACAAAACTACAGAAAAAGGCAATTGCATTACATGACTGGTTAAATTACGAAGGATTCTCGTCAGATTGCATGCATTTTTGCTCGTGCCTTATCCACTTCCTCTTCTTCTTCTTTGTAGTGTTCTTAACTATTTTCTTGCGGGGCATCACATCTTGTCAAGGGCTTCACAAGTTCCACTCCGTTTCTTCTTGTTCCTTTCGCTCATTGCACAGTAATGATGGAGATTATTTCTCAACCGCAATTTTCTTTTTCGAGATCAGCAAAAAAGTCCAGTCAAATGCATCTACGAATAACCCCCAGCGAAATTTCTGCGTTTTATGGCAAATACACGTAGAGGAACGAACATGTTATTTTTCCATACGCTTCAAGTGTGTGTCAGCTCATTAGGGTGCGTCTCGGAATTTTTCCATATCGAGATGGAAATCAAATGTACCAGCGTTATAATTATTTGCCTGGAAAATCGCTACCAAACATTGGTAATGAGCTACGATATTTACGTGTGAACAAAATGTTTATGTGTCGAACGTTACAATGATATGGATGGCATTAAAAACCGTCAAGAACAGAAATTTCCCCAGAAATTATTCAAAAGGTGAAGACCATAATTAAACGTAATCCATGACAAAGCACCGTTTAATTGGCTAAAAATCTCAAATATAAAAAGAGCACGTTTTAAGGCCCGCGCAAAAGGCAATTCGACTAGCAAGAACAAAGGTGTTAAACATTGTTTTACGAAAATTGCATTTAAAAGTTCGAAAGACAGACAGACTCGCACTCGACTCGAAAGACAGACAGACGGACGGACGGACATTGCTCAAATGACCCAAATCAAATTTCCGCCAAACATACTTGGGGTTACTCCTTCGATGTGTTATATGATATATACCCTCCTCTCTAAGGCGAGCGGATAAAAACATCCCCCAGAAACACAAATGTACAACTAAATGTCGCTCCAGGAGACAACATCGTCTTCACCGTTCCAACCTAATATATGTGTTTATCTTTTCCTCAACAAGTGCCTGTAAGAAATTCTGTTGGGAAACTTTGTGCGAAATTATGTTATAGTGTTATGTGAAAATAAAAGGATTTATTCATGCATATACACATACACCCACATACACACCGCAACATATGTACCTCTACGTGAGTACTTGAAAGTGTACTAAACAAAACTTACTGGAATTAACTGTCATTTTTCAAGTTTATAGTCAAAAATGCTCTCAAGTAGATTCAGAGACGTCTTACACGAGTGGATAGATGCCAACACGATGATGACGATGTGGATGATATGCTTACTTTTGGTGTCAGCTAAGGGCATTAGCAGGCTCGGCGCCAAATAATAAAAATAAGAAAATGGTTTAGTATGTATTTCCGACATGTTGTTCGAAAGATGGAGGGTACAATCCGCAAATGAGGGCAAATATTAAATGTGGACTAGTCATAGCTTAGCCGGACACATACGCCTGTGTTTTGTACACATATTTATTCGTCACAATTCTACGGAGAGGAATGCAAGAATGTCATCATGTCATTTTATTGTTAAGGAGGGTAGGAATTGACAAGTGTTGCCAACAATTAAAGTTTCATAGAGATTAAGTGACTAAAATATATGATTAATTTTATAAATTTAAATTACTTATTAGTACAGTAAAGGCTCTAGCAGCGGACTGCTCCTATAACACTAGTTTACACAATTTTTGTCGAAGGGCTGTGCATAGCATCTACTGTTGTAATATAACGTCTTGAATAAGAAGTAAAAATTAAACAAAAAAGTAAGAAAGCTTCAGTCGGGTAAACCGACTAAAGCATACCCTCACTTTGTGAGTAATGTAATATTGAATATTCCACGAATTAATCTGCCAGTTTGTATTGGAGGTACCAGAACGGGTTTAACAAATACACCTATTTTTCGGTGAAAAGTAGATACTTTAAATACATTGTACGAGTACTGTGCCGAATTTTAACCGTTTCTGTGTACTGGTATATTAACGCTATAAGATATTATATTGTGGTATTATTTGGCCATATTGTGTGGGAGGTGCAAAAGGGGTGTGGTGATAACGCCTATTTTTCACAGGGATATAGGCTCTATAAAATCATTACACTGCACCAAATTTAAAGTATTTTTATACACCACTACAGTATTAATGTTATAGGCTGCTTTAGTGCACAATGGTGCATTTGTGTGGGAGGTACCAAAAGGGTCGTGGCAACTTTGCCCATTTTTCTGGAGTTGATAGCAACTAACAAACTAAAACTGTGTGTGGAATTTCAGAAGATTCGAATAAGTAGTATAGCGGTAATTATAGAATCAATATTTCACACCATTTTAACCCATTGTGGGGAAGGTACTAGAAGGAGTGGACCAATATGACCCATCGTCAAAATTAGCCGGAGATAGAAAAAAATATTACAACATACCAAATTTTAAGTCAATTGGTTACTTCTTTCGAGAGTTATCGTGCGCACCAGCCAGCAGACAGACAGACAAACAGACAGACGGACGGACATTTCGCATTCGACTTAAAATGACCCAAAACGAATATCCTCCAAATATACTAAGGGTCTTAGATCACTCCTTCGATGTGTTACACTTTTGGCTCGTAGCAAATGATATATACCATCGTATCACTAAAGTGACGGTATAACAAGTAAGAAAATTCAATCGGGTAAACCGACTTATGAATCCCCTCACCTTGAGTCCCAAAAAAATATTAGTAAATTTGTTTGTTTTAATTAAATTATTGCCAATTTAAATTGCATTTAATAACTTTAAAGTATGTGCTGGCATTAAAATTCTAAGCTGTTAACTTTTGGTGTAAAATGGTCCATATGTGTGGGGGGTACCACAAGGGGTGTGCCAATAACGGCCACGTTTCTCTAGACTCTAGGTACTATAAAAGCACTTTCAAAACAAACATTTTGTAGAAAATGTTTGTTTTGCAAGTGGCTTAACTATTTTAACCATTGGAAAAAGCGTGTTAACAGGTGTCAAAAGGGAAAAATTGCAGACCTTGTCGAAACTTTGAAGACTTGTGACGATCTGTATGCATTTATTTTGCTTCTACCATTCAAGCCGATTTTTAAAAGAATTGAAATACAAAGCCCTTTATATCTCGTTTTAAAGACAAATGAATTTACGCCACTTTCAAAACAAATAGTTAATATTTTTGTGAAATTCGACTTAAAATTTAATCGTATCGTAACGATAAATTGCATCGATGGATTGGATTTATAAATTAAAAATTGGTGCTGTAAAGCAAAGGTTAATGTTGTTTTTGACATTTTTAAACTATTATATATAACAGGAAATGTAGGAAATATTAAAAATAAAATACGAGAAATTCAGAAACGTTTAAAAAATCTTTTTTAAATAAAATATATTTAGGAAAATTCTTAACCATTGTATAATATATTAATAAATGCGTTCCAAACAAAATTTCTTGATTTAGAAATAACATTTAATTCTTCATATAAATAATATATTTAAAAATTGTGGTTCCAAATAATTTTTTTCATTTCAAACATATAGGGTGATCCAAGTAGAGATACTTTTTTTAATAGCCTTTTTTTGACAGATCACGTGTGAGTCCGGACATGCTGCCATGTTATTTTTATTAAGTACTAGCTGAGCCCGGTGCGCTCCGCTGCCCATGTCAAAATTCGCGCTGTAGAAACTGTATTTTATATCCGATCAGTACGAAATTCGGCAGAAAGAGGTTTGTTATTACATGAAGGAATACTGCCAAATTCGGAGAAAATCGGTTCAGATTTAGATATAGTCCCCATATATATGTTACCCCCGATTTGAAATTCAAGCGCTGTAGAAACTG
Source organism: Eudasyphora cyanicolor (assembly GCA_963930755.1). Lineage (NCBI taxonomy): Eukaryota > Metazoa > Arthropoda > Insecta > Diptera > Muscidae > Eudasyphora > Eudasyphora cyanicolor. Next base: position 6,720,532 of record OZ005734.1, on the reverse strand, counting down.
TATTTTATATCCGATCAGTAAGAAATTCGGCAGAAAGTGGTTTCTTATTACATGAAGGAATGCCGCAAAATTCGGAGAAAATCAGTTCAGATTTAGATATAGCCCCCATATATATATGTTACCCCCAATTTGACATGTAAGCGCTGTAGAGACTGTGTTTTATATCCGATCAGTACGAAATTCGACAGAAACAGGTTTCTATTTTACATGAATGAGTACTCTAGGAAAATCGATTCAGATTTATATATAACCTCCATATATATGTTCCTCCAGATTTGGTTACAAAGCGCTATAGAAGTTGTACTTTACTTCCGATCATTACAAAGTTCTCCAGAAAGATTTTTCTCAATTTAGGAACGAGTATTGCTTAATTTTGCGATTATCGGTTCAAAATACATTTACCAATTATTCCAAATTATTATCGCAATGACCCTTATCGCATTGTTAGGGAGGTGTAGGGTATTATATAGTCGGCCCCGCCCGACTTTCTGCCTTTCCTTACTGGTATTAGTAATAAATTCACTGAATGAAAAAATACCGAATTCAGTGGAAAGTCCAGAAAATAGAAATGTATACTTATTAAATTTCCAAATTCTTGTTTCATTGATATTGCATCACATTATCATATTGCGATTGTATTGGAGTGAGCAGCTGTAATTATCGCATACCGAGCATTTTTGTTCATGTATTTCCTATATAATACTTGCAAGATATATCAAAATATGGGCTGGGCCACGCCCACTGGTCCTATTCCGCCCATTTGAAAGCCAATCACGTAGACTGCTACCAGATACATATACGCAAAATTTCAACACTCTCGCTAACAAAATGAGCAAGATAATTCAATTTCAAAATTTGGCTTATATGGGCGGTGGCCCGCCCATTGGTCAGATCCCGCCAATTTTTGGACCAATCACGTGGACTGTCACCAGATACATATCTACAACATGACAGCACTCTAGATAAAAAATTGTGCAAGTTATATCAATTTCAAAATTTGGCTTATAAGGGCGGGGCCACGCCCATTGGTCCGATCCCGCCCATTTTCTGACCAATTACGTAGAATGCCACCAGATACATATACACAACATTGCAGCACTCCCGATAGCAAATTGTGCAAGATATAAAAATTTCAAAATTTGGTCATTGTGGGCGGGGCCACGCCTATTGGTCCGAACCCGCCCATTTTTGGACCAATCACGTAGATCGCCAACGGATATATATACACAAAATTCCAGGTCTCTCGCTAACAAATTGTGCAAGATATCACATTTTTTAAATTTGGCTTATATGGGCGGTGCCACGCCCATTGGTTCGATCCCGCCCGTTTTTGGATCAATCACGTAGACTGCCACCGTTTACATATACACAAAATTCCAGCACTCTCGCTAACAAATTGTGCAAAATATCTCAATTTCAAAATTTGGCTTATATGGGCGGGGCCACGCCCATTGGTCCGGTCCCGCCCATTTTTTCACCAATTACGTAGAATGCCACCAGATACATATACGCAACATTGCAGCACTCCCGCTAGCAAATTGTGCAAGATATCAAAATTTTGTCTATGTGGGCGGGGCCACGCCCATTGGTCCGATCCCGCCCATTTTTGGACCAATCACCACCGTTTACATATACACAAAATTCCAGCACTCTCACGCCCATATACCACCGTTTACATATACACAAAATTCCAGCACTCTCACGCCCATTGGTCCGATTCCGCCCATTTTTGGAAAATTCACATAATCTGCCATTAAATGCATACAAACAAAATTTCAGCACTATACCTATAATAGGAGCAGAAATATCGGATTTTTAACCTGCGATTTGTATGGGAGGTACCACGCCCCTTTGTCCAATTAATTTTTTTCTATATAAACCATCTCGTGAAAATTTAGAATCGAATAAAAAAAAATCATCCAAATCGCTCCAGCCGTTCTGACGTGATGCCATTACACAGATGGACCGTTTCATTTTTATATATATAGATTGTTTGGCATTTCATCATGGAAAGACTTATGCCTGAACAACGTTTACGCGTGTCATTCGCCGGCTACCAGTCGAAATGATCGAACGAGTCATCGAAATTTGGACTCAACGGATGGACCATCTGAGACGTAGCCGCGGCCAACATTTGATAGACATAATCTTCAAAAAATAAATGTCAAAGAATGTTCTTTCAAATTATATTAAACATTCCCCATTCAATTTGAATTGTCTGTGTTTTTTTCTTTAAAAAAGTAGGGAACTTCGAAATGGATCACGCTATATAACCAATTTTGATTTTCCCCTTAAAGTATGTTTTAATAGCGGCAGCATATAACTGGATGAAGATTTATTTTAATTTAACATAATTCACATTATACGTCACTGAAATAAAGGATGGGGACTGCTAAACAGATTGGGTTATAACTAGTACACATATTTGTGTAGTAAAACCCGAATCCATAAATGCAAGTTACCATTGATTGCATTATAATGAACGGATTTTTATGGCAGTAAATTCATTCATTCATTCACACATTCTCTCATGAGCATTTTTGTTTCTCGCCTGAATACTCCGGTTTGGTGCCAGTGCGATAAAGGCATTACAGGCATTATTCTGGTCATGGTCAGCAAACACCAACTTACTTACATAGACAATAACAAAAAGAAAAAACTAAAAATGTATTTTTGTGTAAATTGTCCTAAAATGCATGTGACATAAAATCCAGAGAGTCTTTGGGTGCTTTGTACACCCTACCATAATTTGGGGGACAATATTTTGTTATAGATAAACTGATCTGAAAAGCCATAAGTAATTTTTTTATTGAAAATATTTTAAATTTATTTGTTGGTAATGTAAGACAAAATCCAATTTCTATGAGATTTATGGGGGGTTTCATGTGAAGTGAGTAATTTTTAAAAGCGATGTTTTCTGATCGGCCCATCTTCGAACTTAGCCTGAGATAGAAAAAAAATATTGTCACATAACAACATATCTAGAGTTATCGTGCACAACAGCGAGACAGACAGACTCTTAAAACTGATTTCTGCCGAAAATACTTTGAGTCTTGGGTCACTCCTTCGACGTGTTACACTTTTGGACCGTTTCAAAAGTCATATACCCTCCTCCACTCAAGTGCGGGTATAAAAAACGGAAGGAATAATTTTTCTTGCTCGTATAGCAACATCCGATGCTATATGCTGCTAAGGACATCAAAACCACAATGAGTAGTTTACCCAGTCACCCATACCAAGCAGCACACATGAGTGCACACAACTAAAGCTTCTTGCCACAGACCAACCTCCTGCATCGCCTCTCATGAACAAACATTTGTCCGTCGCCTCGCACTTGCAAAACTCTGACAATTATGGCCATAAATGTTCAAAAAGTTTTAATTAAGCCTTGCAAAATTACAGCAAATTTAAATAAAACAAAAACCTCATTCCCACTTTTGTTTGAGAATTGGGCGAATGAATTCTGTTTAACAGTTTCCCATTTGTGAAACATTCCCATTCCTCATCTCACCACCCAATAACCTCTCGCCAAACAGAAACGTTCTCATTTGAGAAAGTGGTCTCCCCTTAAGGGAGGCCAACTCATACAACATTTAATTAGGCATTAGGAGAATGCAAGATGCTCCACAATCTTCTCCAGCCACATAGCCATAGCTCAACAATTCCAGCACCAGATTCCATATTCCAGATACTAAGTCCCTTTAGACACTTTGCAAGACAGCACCTGTACAGTCAGGGCCGGCAACAGCCAGCAACTGAGACTGATACAATTGTTGGCAACTGTGTCGATGTGTCTGTGTTCACATTTTCATTTCAAAAATCTTTTGAAAAATCTTAAAACAAAAAACACAATCTCAGTGAAGAGAAAGAGAAAGAGAACATTGAGGAGAGGGGTAACACTTGTACCAATTGTGCTAAAAGTTCTTCTGACAAAGTTAAATGATTTAGAAATAAAGACGAGATAACTTATAATTTACTCATGAAAGAATCCTTCCTCTGCTGCAGCTGCTGCTGCTGCTGTTGAAGAATTCCTTTACAACTCACACACTGACATGTGCTGCGTATGAACGTGAGTGTTGATGTTATGTGTCTGTATGGTGGTGTGTATGTGTTATTTCGAATAAATTTTGCAGTAAAACAAAGTTATTTGCAACATTAAAATTATTTAATAGCACAAACATGAACATGAACATTTTCAGATGTTATACTTTCGACTCGACGCCATCAACAAATTTTAAGTTGGCACAAAATATGTTGCAAACATGGGAAACAATTCGTTAGGAAACTTTCATGACTTACTCGTAGTAGTCCATAAGTGGAAAGCAGAGAGCGGTGAGTGGAGAGATGGTTAGTGCGGGACGAAGTTTAATATTCGAGTAAATATGTATGCGACAATGGCTTTTACCTGAAGAACATTTTTAAACTTATTTAAAAATAAAATAGAATGTCGAAGTATTGTCGAAAAGTTGTGTTCTTTCAAGGCCGCATTGAGATTGGAATGCATTTTAAAATATTAAGGAAGACATAATTTGAATTCTTACAGTTCTGCCTACGTATAGGCATGAAAGAATGGATATTCCTAGATGTTGAATAAACCTACAACTACTATCACAGTCAGAGAAATAAAAAATGAAGCATTGCATATTGCACACATTTATTCATCGAAACGAATTTGTTTATTAAAGCAAAGCAATTGGTAAGAACATTTCAGTCGAGTAAACCGGGAAAAGTATTCCCAAATGTTGTATGTGTAAGATGTACATTAGGGATATGACTTTTTGCAAATATCAAAAATACCACCACATAGCCGTGTAGGCCATGAAAAATATTAAAAAATATGGTGTCACTTTTCCTTTTGGAGCAGGGTATACATATATACGAGTATATATATACTATGTAAAACCATACGCATATTAAACTTAAAGTTTATATCTTACAACTCCTAGTCTATTTTGCTTATTTTAACTTTAAAAAGACATGCATAAACCTATATATGTTTATACAATAATTTAAAAATCATAATGTCTAAAAAATAAAAATTGAAAGCACTTTAGAAATAGCTTTCGGTCCGGGTCCTTCTTTCAACGAATCAACCTAAACCCGTAAGGAAAGACCGAAAATAGGGCGGGGCCGACTATATAATACCCTACACCTCCTTATCAATGCGAAAGTGGGCATTGTGATAAGAATTTGGACGTCTTCATAGATGCAATACCCAGAATTTGGTAGTGTTTATTGATGTTATGAGAAAATTCTCTCTGCCAAATTTCGTACTGATCGGATATAAAATACGGTTTCTACAGCGCTTACATGTCAAATCGGGTGTAACATATATATTGGACTATGTTTAAATATGAACCGATTTTCCCGAATTTGGCAGTGTTCATACATGGCAACAAGAAAACTCTCTCAGTTGAGTTTCGTACAGATCGGATGTAAGATACGGTTTCTACAGCGCTTACATTTCAAATCGGGTGAAACATATATATGGAGGCTATATCTAAATCTGAAAGGCTTTTCCCCGCATTTGGTAGTGTTTACTGATGTAACAAGAAAATTCTCTCTGCCGAATCAAATGTCAAATCGAGGGTAACATACAGGGTGGCTGATATGTATTGCAAACAACTTCAGGTTGCTATCATTTCTAAACCGCTAGTCTGATAGTTGACAGATTTATTTCAGTGACAGTTCATTTTATTGTTTACAAGCTTTCCAACGCATTTTGATCTATTGCATTCAGAAAAAAAGTTATTCGTGATGGAATTCAAGCGAGATAGTGTGATTGCTTTATATTTGGGTGGAAAAACACAAGTGGCTATCGTTAGAGCCCTCCAGCATTTAAATGTGAATAAATCTTTTGTTTCTCGTACCATTGCTCGTTACCGTGATACTCGCAGTGTTGCATCGCGTCCAAAAAGTGGACGAAAAAAACGGTAACAACACCAGAAATGATCCGAAAAGTGAAGGCCAGATTTGATCGAAATCCACACCCCAGTGGTAGAAAAATTTCTCGTGAGCTGAACATATCGCGAGAACGGATACAATACACATTAAAAAATGAGCTTGGACTAAAGCCATTGAAGTTCCAAAAAGTGCAAGAGCTCACCGATGCACATAAAAAAGTTAGACTGGAAAGAGCCAAGGAGTTGCTTCGCTTGCACGAAAGTGGCCAGTTACCGAATTTGGTTTTCTCCGATGAGAAGCCATTCCAAATTGAGCAGTTTGTGAACAAAAAAAATGATCGGGTTTACTTGCCAAAGAGGTCAGCTGAAAATGTACACCTTCGATTGGCCACCATAACTCAAGCGCCGCCGATGGTAATGGTGTGGGCCGCCGTAACGGCCGATGGTCGCTCCCCGCTCGTATTCATCGACCATGGGGTCAAAATAAATGCCGAATATTATCGGGAAAATGTCCTAAAGACAAGATTCCAACAGGACTCAGCACCATCGCACTCAGCACGCGTCAACCAAGAATGGCTTAAAAAGGAAGTTCCTCGCTTCATTTCTACCGCACAATGGCCACCAAGATCTCCGGATCTCAATCCGTTGGACTTTTGCGCCTGAGGCATTTTAGAGAGTAAGGTTCGCACTAAAAAATACCAAAGTATCGATCATCTCAAGACGGCGCTTCGCCGGGAATGGGCCAAAATACCGCAGAGCCACTTTCGTGCAGCATGTGATGGCTTTGTCGGCCGTTTGAAGGCCATAATTCGTGCCAAAGGTTGCCAATTCTAACAAATCTAAACTGTTTCTAAAATTGTATGTTATTTCCGATATTTTTTGCTTTTGAACAATAAAATTTAAAAAAATATAAAAAAATATAGCGCTTTACTTTGTTGCATTACATATCAGCCACCCTGTATATATGGGGGCTATATCTAGATCTGAACAGATTTTGACCAATTTCAATAGGGATCGTCCTTGGGCCAAAAAAGAGCACTGTGCTAAATTTCGTCACAATCGAACCATAAATACGACCTACACTTAACAAGAATACATGGACAGACAGACGGACATGGCTAAATCGACTCAAAAGGTGATTCTATGTCGATCGGTATAATAAACTACCGTTCTATTTCTTCTCTTTTTGGACGTTACAAACAAATGCACAAAGTCATAATTCCCTGCACCACTGCGTGGTGTAGGGTACAACAAGTGTTTCTTTATTATCAGAAAGACATTCCCCACATGGTACTGGAGTGGTATTTTGCACTCAAAAAAAGTTATATCCCTAATGTACATATATATTAGAGTGGGTTGTTTTGTGAGGGCGGAAAAAAAGTTCGCGTTGTTCAAAGCATATATGAAAATTTTGTTTAAATAATCAGATTTTCCCTTAATAAATTTGTCAATTTTCATAGCTTTTAGGAATTGACCCCCGGGCACTAAAATCAGGACCATTACCTATAGGACGAGGTGACTTCCTTTATAAAAGTTGCACTATAAAGACACTCTATTCTCAATTTTAATGCAATTTTAGTGCATTTTTACAAAAATCGGAAATAACTTCCAAAATGTTGGCCGGATTTTCTCTTTTCATGGCTCCTTATAGAACTGCTTATCTATAGATTTAATTTTTATCCAAAATTAACCCTTTAAAGGCCGTAAACTCTTTATTTGATTGTTGGTCCCAAATAGATTACAGCGAATTGATTGCAATTAAATTGATCCTACATACGCATAATTTAAAAATCAAAACCAGGACCATTTAGTAATTTTGTTCACTTGAATTTGAGCAATTTTATAGAAAAATTTACAAAATGTCCAACTTGCTAAAAAATTTCAGCTTTTGAAGTTTAGGATCCTTTCTATGACAATTAAGTAGCTTTGATCCATTTGGGATCAACATCAAATAAAAATGTTACGGGCTTCAAAGGGTTAATTTTTTTATAAAAATTAAATTAAAAGGGTTCTTACAGCGACAATAACAAAAAAATATTTATGCATGAGTAGTACAATGCTGTTATTGTCGCTTCTATGAGCTGCTCTCATATTGTGTCAATTATTGACAGGGTATTTTGTCCAAGGTGCCGATGAGGTTGCTTGGTAGCTTCCGAAACGATATCGTCATCCAACCAGTGACAACCCTTAATACATTTCACACATTTCTTATTCTTCTTTTTCAAAGAAGGTTTGTTTTTCTGTTTAACAAAAAACAAAAACAAGTTTCTCGAACTCAATAGTCAAAAACAAAACTATGAAAAGTCATAACAGATCGAATAACAAAAACAAAAAACAATGGTTATTTCAGATTTTGTAAAAAATGTGCTAAAAATTTCACTAAAACTAAAAAAAATTCGACTTATATTTAATTTTTAAATTAAGTCACGTCGCCCTATAAGTAATGGTTCAGATTTTAATATCCGGGGAAAACTTTATTAAGGGAAAACGTAATTTTTAGATCTAATTTCGTGATCGCAGAAACGAATTTATTTAAAACAAATATGTTGCGAATGTAGGTATTTAAAACAAACGAATATTCATATAACCTTTAAACAACGTGATCTTTATTGACGCCACTCTAAAGCTAGAGAGAAACCCCGATCCCGTAAATCCCGATCCCGAAAAATCGCGAATCCCGGGATTTTTTAATATCAATCCCGGAAATCCCGATTTTTAGTAGAATGACGCTATGTCTATCTAATGAATAGTTTTCTAATTTACATCGTCTTATCCTCACGTTCTAAATTCGGTAAATGTCATTTAAGCATATTAATGGTAAGTTTATTGTCAAGTTTATTGGAAATAATATGTGGTTTAATTCCTATAAATGTAACTGTGGAAGCGTTATGGCCAAATCATACCAAAATTCAAGACATAACTTTAATAGCAGTGCACATAAACACAGAGAATTTGTCTTTGAAGTATCTACCAATCGATGTAATTCAATTCCACTCTGGTATCCCCATACAAAATTTACCGATTTATTCCAACACAATTCCTCCATATCTTCTGTAGGAATCTTCTGAAAGTGTTAATATTTTTTATTTTAGACAAATTTTTCAGTGACCATAAACAAAATAAAATTTCTGTACATTGCTAGTCCCACACATCGAACATTCCATATTACATTACTCAAAAAGTAAGGGTATAGCTCTTTGTTTTACTTAAATTATCCTACTACTTTTCAGCTTTTTTTACGAGCTTATTTTCACAAAAACATCCAAGTATTAGCGAAAAAAATTAACAATTTTCCTTCTAAAGGGTGCGGACCCTTTTAACTTTTTTGAAACCAAATGTTGCCAATATCCTCCTTTTCAATTTTTGTGAACAAAAATTCGTTCAACATGGCCCGATAACGATCGCCATTGACTGTAACGGCCACTTGCTCATTTTCGAAGAAAAATGGCCCAATTATGCCTCTGGATCAAAATCCGCACCAAACAGTGACTCGTTTTGGGTGTATCGGCTTTTCAATGTATGCGTGCGGGTTTTCTGTGCCTCAAATGCGACAATTTTGCTTGTTTACATACCCGCCAAGATCAAAATGAGCTTCATCTGAAAAGATGATTTTTTTTTGGCAAAATCGGCATCTTCTGTAAGTCGATCGCTCCCAGCGTTGTTCAAGCGTATACACAACCATATTCGTTCAGCGGAAGGATAACACTAATTATCTGTCAAATCAGACATGAGCTAAGTGTTACCATTCACGAAATAAGCACTAGTTGAAAAAAAAACGTTAGATGGCCGTTAGTTTCTTAAGTTTTTTAAACTAATTTTCATATTCAAATTAAATATGAATTCTCTGATTTTATCCCCTCACCGTAGAGAGGAGGATATATATCATTTGCATCGAGCCAAAAGTGTAGCACATCGAAGGAGTGACTTAAGACCCTCAGTATGTTCGGCGGACATACGTTGTGGGTCATTATAAGTCATTTGAGCAATGTCCGTCCGTCCGTCCGTCCGTCTGTGTGTCTGTCTGCAGGCTGGTGCGCACGTTAACTCACGAAAGGATTACCCGATCGACTTCAAATTTGGTATGCGGTAATATTTTTCTCTATCTCCGGCTTAGTTCGAAGATGGGTCATATTGGTAGACTCCTTTGAGTACCTCCCACACAAATGGTTAACATTTAGTGAAATATTGATTCTTTAATAACTTATATACTACTTACTCGAATCTTCTGAAATTCCTCACATGGTATGAGTTTAGTGGTCGCTTACACATCAAGAAAAATTTGGGAAGATGCCACGCCCCTTTTGGTGCCTCCCACACAAATGGACCATTTTGCACCAAAAGTTAACAGCTTATAGCTGCAATATCAGAACATACAAACAAATACTTGAAATTTTGTACAGTGTAATGTTTTTATAGTACCTAGAGTCCAGAGAAAAGTGGGCGTTGTTGGCAAGCCCCTTTTGGTACTTCCCACACAAAATTGACCATTTTGTGCATAAGTTAACATGTTATAACTTTAATACCAGTGCATACAATTACATGGAATTTTGGACAGTCTAATGCTTTTATAGTGCATATAGTCCAGCGAAAATTGGAAAATTAAATAAAAATGAACCATTTTGCATAAAAATGGTCCATTTTGCACAACTTTAATACCTGTATATATATAGTTAATGTAATTAAATGCTATTTAAATTGATAATAATTTATTTAAAACAACAACACTTTTTTAAAGGAAGTCATGTCGCCCTATAAGTAATGGCCCAGATTTTAATGACCAGTGGTCAAAAAGTAATAAAAATTTACAACTTTATTAAAGGAAAACCTAATTTTTAGAGTTTATTTAAATCTCAGATAGCTCCTAATTTCGTGATCGCAGAAACGAATATATTTAAAACAAATATATTTAAAACAAACCAAATTTTCATAAAAGCTTTGAACAATGTGAACTTTTTTGGACGCCATTCTAAAGCTATGTACACACTTTAGATGTCGATCGGGAAATCCCGATTCCATAAATCCAGGGATTTCCCGATCCCGAAAATACAATTTAAATTGATAATAATTTAATTAAAACAACAAAAAATTTAATAAATGTACTAATATTTTTTGGGAGTTAAGGTGAGGGGATTCTGAACTTTCTTACTTGTTACTTGTGTTCTTCTGTAAATGTGAATAATAAAATGTTTTATTGGAAATAAATTTTGTTTCAATGTTCTTTTTACGAAGAAAAAGCTAAATTTTAAAAAGTAATAAGTGTGTAAATTTCCCGGTATGGCGATAAAATGCAACCATGACAGAAAATTCATCGTCGAAAAATTGTGAGACATTGTAGGATGTGCGATGTTTATGCATCTGTCAATAGCGCCATTGCAAGGGAAAATTTTTTTGGCAACACTGTCTACAAAATATTTTTATTGCCTATCTTGCATTTAAAAAATGTTTACAAAATAAATTATGAAATTATAAGGTTTTCTTGCAATCGTCTGAACTGTCAATTCACCTTTGCTTAATAATCTGTCATTATCCGTTCATTGGAAGCACTTTAACAGAGTGTGTACATAGCTAAATAATAACTCCTCCCTGCAAGGTGAGTATGTCCAAATTTTACTTCTCCGGCAGCATGCGAAAAATATTTCTTTGTGCGATCAGAAATATTTTTGGTCCGAAACTCAAACTCTTTGCACTCTTTGCTCTCTCTCTCTCTCTCTCTTTGTCAATGAGGAATCCTTTCAGTGATGTTACAACCGTAGATTTCCATTTAATTTAATTGTATCCTTTGAACCTTTGTTTACGGCTTTTTACACGTATTCTGCAGATGTACAGTAAGTATTTAGATTGATTCAACAAACAAAAAAATAAAGAAAACAATTTGTTTATTTTATCCTTTAACCGCTGCAAATATTATAAGATGATGAGTTGAAGCAAAAATAAAACACTTAAAGTCCTGCTACGAGCGTTTAATGAAATGGAATGTAGAAGGCAGAAGCACGGCAGCGGGCATCACCTCCAATGTGGCGGTATTTTAAAAGCATTTATCTGGATATGTGTGGATCTGGTATGAATTTGTGAATGTGAGAGTTAGAGTTGGGTGAACGAGTGGTGGAGATATATTCCCTTCACCTCCTCCACTGGACAAACCGACATTAAAATAAACACACTTTTCATTTCGTGCAAAAACCTCAAAAAAAGCTTTTCTTGGTTTCCCAGAGAAAAATGAAACAATGCAAAGGTTGACCTTTTCATTCGATGTTTCGGTCTTTTTTTCTTAGTTATATCCAAAACTAAAAGCCTCTTATTGTTCTTTAGTTCAACATTTGTTTTGTGTATTCCGCTGCTAGAGACTGAGAGACAAACCGCCCGGGTGACCGCAGTTCATCAATAAAATTAAACGATTTGTCAGGATGATGTAAACGAAATGGATAAAATACAAACTCCACCAAAAAAAAAAAAAACACACAATCTATAGATTGACTCAATCTAGGTGAAGAATTCAAAAGGAATCGATTTGGCAAACCCCCTTTCATGACTTCAAGAGCTTCGTACAGATTCCCAAAGCAAATTGCGTATTGTGAGAAACAGTTCATTGTTTGACATTTGTGTCATAACGTCCATATTGAACATCTCTTTCCGTGCCTTCGTTCGCCCCCAAAATCCAATATCATTTTCAGCGGAAGGAAGTGTATGCGTCAACCTCCCCTTTGGGCGCATTCCCCCAAGACATTGTTTCATTAGTGGGTTATGTATTCGGACGTATCACAATTTTGAAACTTCACAGAATGTGAATTTTATAAACAAGGACTCTTCTCACTGGGATTCTCTTTTGTCTCTGTGGATGGAAGTGTTCGTGTGTGTGTATGGCTTTATATTGTTGTCGGATGTGTTGATGTGTTCGTCTTAAATTGTCTCAGTTGGAAGGTGCTAAACAGTCGGGCTTATTGTTCGAACGTAATGTTGTCGACATTTGAGATAAGACAACAATAACAACACTAAAAGGATCAAAAACCATCTGTGCAATGACAACAATGCTGCCGACAACAAAGCTAATGATGTTCTCGAAGCTGACGACGACGATGATGATGACGATGAAGATGATAGTGATGAGAATAGTGATGGTGATGATAATGATGGTGATTAACAACAATGTGCACTTGAAAGCAATCATAGATTATGCCTATTATGAACGAATGGATGAGTGACATCAAAGTGTCAGGACCAAATCTGTCCACAGATTGCCTAAGTAATTAAGGTGGCATATCAAAAATTTAGTTTTGTACTCGGTAAGATGAGTGTAAAATTGTATAGTAAGAGGGCTGACAAGGAATTGCCAGACGAGCTTCAGAAAGGTATCATCGTAAAACTTCCAAGGAAAGGGGACTTAACTGACCGGAGCAACTGGAGGGATATAACTTTTCTCAGCAGCATTAATAAAGTTATCGCCCAAATTGTCTCTAATAGGATATCGGACAAATTGTCACCAGAGCTAAGAGTAGAACAAGCAGGCTACCAAGCACAAAAATCTTGCAGAGATCTCGTCAATAGCCTAAGGGTAATTGTAGAGCAGTCAATTCGACACTCTCTCTCTCTCTTAATATTAAATTTGCCTCACTGGCACTCAACCTCACAAAATCACTATACACGGAATCAGGCGGTCGAATCCTAGATGAAAACCAACTAAGCCGCAGAATCTCTGTACTTAAAGGCAGTAGGCAAGACCGCGCTATGTCGCACTTGCCTTTTAACATCGTTCTGGACATAGTGATGAGAGAAGCGCTCGTAGAAGAATGAGTGATAATGAGGGGGTTAGACAAACGGCTAGGGGATCAATGCTATGCCGACGACTTTTGTCTGTTGTTCCATAACTACACCGAAATGTAAAAAAACTGTACAGTTTTATCAAAGCTGCAGTCAATGCAGGGCTACGAATAAATTTAGCTACAACATAAGTATTGCGAATACACAGCGACATCCCCAGAGACTCCAAAAATCGAATGTAATTCCCTTCTGTTACTTTGAAAGTTTAATAACCAACTCCGGTGGGTCCTTAAAGGATATAGAAAGTCGGACAAAGACTGCAAAGCAAGCATTTGGACGATGACAACGTCTAAAAATCAACATCACTATCAACGAATGTCAAAATAAGAATCTTTACTTCAAGCGTTAAGTCAATATTGCTGTTCGGATGCGATACATGAAATCTCGCACCCGTGACCCCAAAGCTGTACGGGCCTTTTTTAACAACGGCGTTGTAGCAAACAGGTTCATCTGTCCGATCCCACCCATTACAATACGTAACAAACTATTTTTTTTTTGTGTGCGAGGTCTAAAAACTTTTTTCGTATAGACTGAGGCATACTCTTTTATAAAACCAAAACCATTTTTTCTTATGGTAATTTTTTTTTTTTCTAAAATTCCAATTTTCGTGGATGTTAACTTGAGTATTTGGACGGTATTTGTATACGCTTACTTTAGTGTGACGAGAGTATACACCATTTGCCACGGGCCAAAAGTGTAACACATCGAAGGAGTAACCTAAGACCACATGTGTGTTTGGCGGAAATCAGTTGAAGATGGACCATATTGGAATACTCCTTCTGGTACCTCCCCACAAAGGGTTAACATTTAATAAAATATCGACTCTCTAATAACGTCTATTATACTTATTCGAATTTTCTGAAATTCCACATATAAGTTTATTAGTCCCTTTTGATCCAATTAAAAAAAAAAGAATTTTACATGAGTAGTATAGTTATAAGTTATAAGAGCTTAATATGTCACACAATTTTAACCATTTGTAAGGGAGGTACACTGATTGAAAAACCGAAGAATCAGTTTCGTCAATATACATACGTCAATAGAACAAACACGATCATCAACCCATGTTTCTGGTGATTTCGAAATTCGTGGAGGGAACGATAAGGTTTCATTACCACGACAAAAAGATTTATTTGTCCCTTTTTCTGAAAATATGATAAAACGAAGCAACCAATTTATAGTTTGTGCTTATTTGTACTGTTCTGATAACCTTAGTTAAACAATTTGTTGTAAAAGTCAAATTTAAAAAATCTAATAATGGTGATGAATGGGATTCGTCGTGGTGAGGAATGGAGTTTGTCGTGGTGATGAATGGTAATGAATGGTATTCGTCGTGATGATGAATAGGATTCGTCTGTTGGCAAATTACATTACTTGATGAGATTATTTTTGATTTAAAACATCAGAAGTAATGTATACATCTCGTTCGTTTGCTTTAAGCCTTTCCTGATAAGAACTGCGTTTCATATCGAATAATCACGACTGAAACTGGCAAAGCAGTCAAGTAATTTTATTTTCCATACAGTTTTTAATGGTCTAAATCCAGAAGAATATTTATTGAAATTTTTAAAATTTAAATAGTCGGGGGCATGAATTCGTCGTGGTGATGAATGGGATTCGTCGTGGTGATGAACTGATTCATCGTACGAATAAAATGTGATCATCCTGACGACGAAAGTTTTTGGAAACAGAGATTCGTCATGGTGACGAACAAATTCATCAAGTGGACTATTCGATACGTTAGCTGATTTTGACGAAAAAATAATCGTGATAATGTACCAATTCGTCGTCATGACGAAGCTTTTTCCATCAGTGTACAACAAAGAGTAGGCCAATATAGTTGTCCATCAAACATAAGCTGGGTTTGAATAAAATATTATAACGTACGAAATTTTAAGTCATTCGGTCACTCCTTTTCAGAGTTATCGTTAGCACCATTCAGTCAAACTGACATACGGACGGACACTAATTAATTCATATTTTTTAACCCATGGAGAACCCACGTTGAAATTTTTTTCATGTTGTGGTAAAATATGTGGGTAATTTTTAAAATTGAAACGAAAAAAATTGAGGATATGCCTTTCAGGATAATCGAGGATTAAAGAAATGTTCGTCCTTTTGATAACCTTAATAGACAAATTCATTACTTATAATTAGAGAGGATGTTCAATTCTTTCAAATGGTACTTACATCATTCAAATCTGATATTCCGTTCAAAAGTTATGTAGACTTCAAAAAGGCTAAATTAAAAAAAATTTCGTAGATGACCAACTTGGGCAGCCTATAAAATCTAAACCGTTATGAATTTGGACAATCTATAAAAGGTAATAAGTCTGCGTGTTTTTCTAAAATACGCGTTAAAAATTGAATTGAAATATACACCCATAAATATTCGGAGTTGGTCGGTTTCGTTTGGAAATGCCCGTTGATTTATTCACTAATTTTCTTCAAATAGGCATTGTTTTCCTCGATAGGATACCAGCATTCAAAAGTTGGAAGAAACCAAGTTTTTGATATTTTTCCAATTTTTATAATTTTTTTCGCGCCAACAAAAAACTTTTTTTTTGAAAAAAAAACAATTTTTTTCACTTTTCGTGAAAGTGTCATTACTAACATTTGTAGTCCTCATAATTCCAGCATACGAGTATACGTAACAAAATATGGCCCAAATACTAAAGGCACCTTCCAAGAAAATGAGAAATTTAAAGAAATAAAAATTACCACTCAATTTTATGTTTAATATTTTTTTCGTGTTTAGGACTCCACATTACACCATAAATGTTATGCACAGTCCTTCGACAAAAATTTTGTTGCATAGTGTTATGTGACGGGACTCACTCTTTGTTAACATAAAAACGCATATCACATTTTAGAGATTGCCGTTATTATAGACATGTTGCAATAGTTATTTACTTCGTATGGGAGCAGTCACGCCTACTTACCCCAACCCTCAACTTCTGCTGAAGTTATTTCAATAGATTATATTAATCTACAAATTAAATTCCATCCAACTACGCTTCAGAGATATCCCTCCTTAAATAATGCCACGTCCAATTATTTGATCCCGCATATTTTTTGACGCGATTGCCGATACGAATTTGAGTAACATGCATATCAAGTTTCGTTCCCCTTTGTTTTCCGGCATATTCTTTCTTTAAATAATGCCATGCCCATATTTGTGATAACTACTAATATTGACTCCAACAACTTACACAAATTATTTCGATCCTAAGAGATATATATAGTTTCCGGCATATTCAATATGTAAACATTGCTACGCCCACTAATCCTATGACGCCCACTTTTGGTGACATAACTAATTTGACTACAAAAACATACAATTCCATTTTCATTCTTCTACGTTCAATAGTGTCCGAGATACTCATGCACATAGTTATCATAGTGGTCTGGACCAGAAGTTCGTGCACGGGGCAAAATCGCCTTTTTTGGTATGTTTGAATCGAAAGAAAATATATTTGGAACGCAAATTTTTAAATACTATATATTTCTGAGCAAATAAATGTTATTTGAAAATCAATAAAATACATTTGGAACTGGTATATTAAAATGTTACAACATATCGCTCACTCACTTCAAGACTGTCATAACTCAAAATTAAAAATTTTTGAGGTTGCCTTACTGAAATGCTAATTTTGCAAATATCCATAAATAAATCTTAACGAAATTTAATTTATAAGTTCACAATCATATTTCGGATTATTCCACCTTTTTGAAACGTCTTATTTATCTTTTTATACGGACTTTAAGTTACACCTCCTGACAATTTTAAATTTTGAGTTATGACACTCTTGAAGTAAGTGAGCGATATAATATTTGCAAACTAAATTTTTTCAAATAAAATATGTGTTTGAATTAGAGTGATCAAAACCGGTTTAAAATAAACCGGCCCACCGGTTTTTTGCTTCCACCGTCCCCGGTTTTTCTCAAAATCATGAATTTCGAAAACCGGTGCAACCGGTTTTTTTCGTTTGTTTCCACCGGTTTTCCGGTTTTTTTATTATCACTAAAATATTAAAAATTATTTACAACTTTATATACAAAATATCACAAATTAAGATAATAATATGAAAGATCTCCTTATATGGCCTAAAAAGACTCGGCAACTTTGCTAGAATCCGAAGCCATTCACCAATTTCTATACAAATTACAAAAATTTAAAGAAAATAAATGATTCATATGCGCAGGAGTTATGTGAAAAGTAAACGCATTCTCCCACTTCCAAACCGAAAGAAAAACAAGTAAGAAAATTTCATTTGGGTAAACCGACTAGTGTATACTCTTATATATTTATATGTATACTCGTATATACCCACCTGCACTAAAGTGTGTATATAAAATATATATGTATAAAGATTTAATACCTCTATTAAATATTTTATTTAATATCCCGAAATATTAATATTTTCTTGACTGAACTACATAAGGGGAATTTCATGTCAAGTGAGTTAATTTTTAAAAGGGATGTCTTCTGTCGGGATGAAAATTGCACCAAGTAGCCCTATCAGATAGTAGTTATGAGACACAATTCCAACGAAATCGGTTAAGGACTTTCCGAGTTGGAGGGTGTCAAATATTGACATTTTTGTCAAACGGTTGTTTTTCCCATCTGAAATGCTAAAATGTTTGGTTGAACGTTAATTTTTTTTCAGAGGTTTATATTTATTTTGATAGATCAACAGGTCCCATCCCATTAATAGGTCACAAAGCTTTTAAAGGAAATTATCTAAGCTTTCTTTTGAGCAAAAAAATCAACAATTAAAACATAGGTTTTTACCAAAATTTCAAAAAAGTTTAATTTTGCAAAAAAGTAATAAAAATATATTTGCTAATTTTTTTAAAAGATTGAAGAAAAGACTATCGATAACACTTTTGGAAAATGTTTCGAAATACAATAGCTAATTAGTTATAAGTATGAGATAAAAGGACCGTTTGACTCAAATGACAATATTCATCACAATCCAACTCATAACTACTATCCAACAGGACTAAATTTGGTGCAAGATTTCTGATCAGAAGGCATCGCTTTCAAAAATTTAATATTAAAAAATCGCCTTTTTTGTTATTAAAAAGGAAAATGTTTTTCAAACGGCAATTTTCATACTGTTTTGTTATGCAGAAAAAAAACCGGTTCCACCGGTATCCCCGGTTTTCTTCGAAGAAAAAAACCGTCCACCGGTTTTTTTATAACTTAAATAAACCATCCACCGGTTTTTTATTTTTTCAAAAAAACCGGTTTTTTGATCACTCTAGTTTGAATACAAATTAAATTATTTTTTAGAATTCCTCCAAATATACTTTATTTAAAAAAGGTTTTCAAACCTTTTGTTGAATTTTTCGAATTTTAGTTTTAATTTGTCCTTGGTTTCGAATTGAACCTCCCAGTTATGATACCAAATGCAGCATTAACTTCTGTTTTAAATTAATCATTTAAAATTTCTGAGTATTCCAAGCCATCATTAGTTGTCAATC
This sequence comes from Eudasyphora cyanicolor, assembly GCA_963930755.1. Classification (NCBI taxonomy): domain Eukaryota; kingdom Metazoa; phylum Arthropoda; class Insecta; order Diptera; family Muscidae; genus Eudasyphora; species Eudasyphora cyanicolor. Next base: position 6,701,324 of record OZ005734.1, on the reverse strand, counting down.
CTCAAAATAATTTATTTCGATCCAAGAATATACGATTTCAATTATTATTAATTATTATTTTTACGACCATGAAAAATTTATAAAAAATTAACTTTGATTTACTGAAAATTTAACATAATTTAGGGTTTCCTGAATACTTAATTGCTAACAAATATTTGTTTCGGAAATAATAGTTCCAAATAAAAACATATTGGGATGTTTAGAACAATATCTTCCCAAATATATAAATTTTTGTGTTTACGAAATATTATAAATATGTTTAGAGTGTACCTTTAACATATATATGTTTCAAGCCGAATATGTTTGGGACAATTTACTACAGAAGCGATTTTTTTCAGCGTGTGATATTCCCCGAAGCAATCAATAAATTCTACTCATATCTACATTTAACTTGCAATCAAGATAAAACATAACTTTAACAAACCCAAATGAAGGAATCCGATTTTCTGATTATGTTTTGGCCTTTAATTTAAAAAACAAACGAAATAAAGTGAAATGTTTGCAAACAAAAATATGTCATAAATCATTAATTGCCAAAAATATTGGAGGACTGTAAATGAATGCCGAGAAAAAGGACAATATTTCACTTTAACAAGGAGCCGAAACACCTGGTGTCCATTGTCGTATGATAAATGACAATTTATGGTTTTGTTGAATTTTCCTCCTTTTGGTCGGAGACATTTTACGTAAGACTCGAATCGAATCAGTAACAAGTGTGTTTACGACAATTTCCACATATCCTGTATTGATTTCATTAGCATTCTCTGTTTAACTTTGCCTTTTTTTCGTAGGAGAAGGGGAGGCAGGTAGGTTTCTAATGGGGCTCGATGAATATCTCTTGTTTATTTTAAAGCTTCTTTTAGCATTTTTTTGCCTTCCCCTCGCATAATGAACAATGTGTATTGAGATGAACGAATATAAATACAAAATCCCTAAAGACTTTGTTTAATTTAAAATAATTCTGCAGAATTTTCATTTTTTATTGCCTTCAAGGTATTTAAAGCTCAACGAGATTTGAGCTGCAGATTACTTTGTAATAAAAACGCAACGCAAAAGCGACACTTATTTGTCATTATCACTCCCCCAGATTATATTGCACAAACATATGTATAAATATACCTTTGCACACCCTTCACTCACTGCCGTAATATACATTAATCTTCAACAATTCCATATGAGATAAATTATAAACTGATTAATCAATCCATGAGACACTTGAGGTTATAACTTAACCACCGACATGCAACAGAATGTCTCTTCCCTTTTGGAGATTGGTTCTATTGAAAGTGCTTCCTGTTATTTTGTTTCATTCCACAAAAAATTAAACTCCATTAATCATGTGCACTGCACTCGTATATAGTCAGTCATATTGTCTCGTTGAATAAATAGAGAATAGATTAGTTTTGCATTTGTCGCAAATTTGTCACAGACACAAGATATGACCGAAACCCCAAATACAAGTGACATGTCAAAATGCCATCGTTACAAGTAGCATCAATTTAACTTTCTAATGACCAAAAAGTTCAAAAAGGACGGCCGAAGCAGACGGATATTCATACAGTGTAGCGATTTCGGAAAAAAAATTTAGAAATATAATTTGCTAAATGTGTAACAAGTGAAAAAAGAGCAACAAGTGTTTTTGACCGAAATCTGTTTCAGAAATTTTAAGTCATTTGTGCTATGTTCGATACCTCTTGGGAAAGAGTATATTTGCCAACTTATTATAATTACGATATGCAAAAATATATAAAAAATATGTATCAAATATTTTTTAAATACAAAAAGTTCAATACTTTTATTTATACGTATAACTAGGGAAAAAGTGGAAAAGATACAAACGATGCCTTCGCATTATGGCTTTCCTAATAACAGATCGGTTGGATGGACTCAAAGACTCTAACGGATATCAAAGACAAAATTTTTGTATTATAATAGGTTTTCCAATAAGAGTGCTATGATTTCTTTGAAAAAAATACACTTATTGTTAAGGAAATTCAAAAGTTTTTTATTTATTGTGAAGTACAATCGATACAATTAAGTTCTAAATAAAACGTCATTCAAATGGCTTCAACGACTTCTTCTGCAGGAACGAATTCAATGAACCCAATTTTCGAGCACCTTTTCCACTAAATCAAGTCGTATGTCATGAATGGCAGGTTCAATATTGACTTGTAAAGCTTGAGGAGAGTCTGGTTTATTTCGAAAGACCAATGACTTCAAATAACCCCACAAGAAATAGTCTAATGGTGTTAAATCACAACTGCTTGGAGGCCATTCAATATCACAAATTCTTGAAATAATCGAATCTCTAAACTTTTCTCGCAACAATTCAATTGTTTCATTTTCTGTGTGGTACGTAGCCACAATCGGTTAATGGCGAAAAGATAGCTCTTAACGAGAGCTAAAATATTGGTCATAGGTGTCAAGGTCGTAGGTCGACTGGAAAGTGTTTTCTTTTTTATTTAAAAAAAATGGACTTAGCATCATTTTCAAATGTGAACGGAAAGTTTATTTTTGCTCTAGCTCCTTAACGGAACATCAGATCGGCCAATGGCAAAAAGATAGCTCTTAACGAGAGCTAAAATATTGCTCATGGGTGTCAAGGTCATAGGTGGACTGGAAAAAAATTTTTTTTTGATTTAAAAATTTGTAAACGTTGTTCTTGCGTATATCTCTCCATGATGAAATTGTAAACACTTCTGAATACAATGAAAAACAAATAACAGATCATGTCATATTACAAATGGCCGAAACGTCACTTCAAAATCATATCATCCCTATTGGAAAACCCGTTATATGGGTAAGTATTATATAAACAAATCAAAACTTATGGAAACTTGAAGAAATTTTGTAACGTCCTAACGGGATTTGTGTCCTTATATCTCTCGTTTTAATGATTGGAACGAAATTGGGTAAAGTCATTCTTATAGACTTTTTATACCCTACACCACACTGTGGTACAGGGTATTATAACTTTGTGCATTTGTTTGTAACACCCAAAAGGAGAAGAAATAGACCCATCGTTTATTATACCGATCGACTTAGAATCACTTTCTGAGTTGATTTAGCTATGTCCGTCTGTCTGTCCGTCTGTGCATGTATTCTTGTAATCAAAGTACAGGTCGCAATTATGGTCCGATCGCGACGAAACTTTACACATATCATTTGTTTGGCCCAAGGACGATCCCTATTTGGTTAAAATCGGTTCAGATTTAGATATAGCCCCCATATATATGTAACCCCCGATTTGACATGTAAGCGCTGTAGAAACTGTATTTTATATCCGATCAGTGCGAAATTCGGCAGAAAGAGGTCTCTTATTACGTGAAGGAATACTGCCAAATTTGGAGAAAATCAGTTCAGATTTAGATATAGCCCCCATATATATGTTACCCCCGATTTGATATGTAAGCGCTGTAAAAACTGCATTTTATATCCGATCAATATGCAATTCGGCAGAAAAAGGTTTCATATTATATGAATGAACACTTTTAAATTTGGAAGAAATCGGTTCAGATTTAGATATAGCCCCCATATATAATTTACCCCGATTTGACATGTAAGCCCTGTAAAAATTTATATCCGATCAGTGTCTGTATTTTATATCTGATCAGAACGAAATTCGACAGAAAGAGGTCTGTTTACATGAATGAGTATTTAGGGAAATCGGTTCAGATTTAAATATAACCTCCACATATATGTTCCTCCTGATTTGGTGTCAAAGCGCTATATAAGTTGTACTTCACTTCCGATCATTTAAATTTTCAAGAAAGATGTTTCCCAATTTAGGAGCTAATATTACTAAATTTAGCGATTATCGGTTTAGAATTAGATAATATGTTCCTACCTATTTACCAGTTATTCCAAATTATTATCGCAATGACCCTTATCGCATTGTTAGGGAGGTGTAGGGTATTATATAGTCGGCCCCGCCCGACTTTCTGCCTTTCCTTACTGGTTTAACTTCTACAATTTTTCTTATGTCGATAGAATACAAACTCTGCGTAGTTTTTGAAATAACTTGCAAAATGGGAGAAAACTCTTGCCCTTGGAAATGCCGATATATATATAAGTCGGGTAAAATTTCGCTGAATGATCGGAGTAGCATCCGTGAAATACCTAGACGGGGAGCTGAGCTGTCAAGTAATTGTTTTTGCTTCACCGTTTTTAAGCCAGGAGAATACACTAGTGACAAATTAACAACCTTTAAAAAAATATAATAATTGTGGATTTGTCGATGTTTTTAAGAGATGTTAATTAAAAAATTTTTAGAACTTTAAAAAAAATATATTTTTCAAGAATTTACTTTGAAACTGCTAATGGGATGAACTAATTATATCAGAAGAATATTATTATTAAATACCAAATTTGAAGTCAATCGGTTACTCCTTTCGAGAGCTATCGTGCGCTCCAGCCAGACAGACAGACGGATGGACAATGCTCAAATGACTTAAAATGTCCTAAAACGGATTTCCGCCGAAAAAAGGACAAATTCTAAAACATATTTATGAAGATAATATCTAATAGCTTTCTAACACTGTGCGATTGCCACAGCAGTGATATGAGCAAAGACGAAAGGGAAAAGACTCTATCTCCTTTGCTTTGTGAAAAAATCTAATTTTTATTAATGATTGAACTTTGCTGTACTTAATTATTTACCCCTCAACCCCCCATTTCAATGCACCATCTAAGCCGAAGAAAGTTCATAAGAAATTGTGTAAAAAGTTCGCAAAGACTTTACACAATTGTGGGACAACACTGACAAGGGAAACAATACAAATGACAGAAAGATCAGAATTTGGGACAAATTAGTTTGGAGGCGCGCACAAGGGAAATTAGCCCAAAAGTAAGATGTTGTGTCACCGTAAATAGCCATGGTTATTTGCCCATCAATCTGCACCGGTCTCATGGCCTTTCCCCGAATGGCCGGAATGTCGGACTATTATAAAATAACAACAAAAAAGCCATTTCCATGCAATTTAAGTTAAACTTTTTCATGTTACCTTTACAACGGAAATGAAGACATTTCTTATAGCAAATGGCACTACGTTCGTAAAAGTATACGTGTGTGTGTGAGCTTATGTAGATGTATGTGTTTGTGCCTTCGTGTTCTACTGTTAAGAGAACAAAAAACAGGCAGTTGTCATGACATGACAAATGTAAAAAAGTTTTAAACACATTTACATTGGATTAAGTTTTTGTGAATGGAATGACTGACGAAAGTGGAGGCGGTGGTGGTGGTGGTCGGCTGCTGGGAAAAGGAAGCCCACAACACTAGAACGTTTAATCACAACATACGATCGTTAATACAGGTGAGCCCACAATTAAAGTGGAATAGTTAAGAGAATGGTTCGGTTGTTCGTTGGCATTCAGCTTTAGATTACTTCCGTCAAACCACATCCGCCACATCTGCCAGTTCCTATCTCATTCCGACTAGAACAATGGCATATTTTGTCATTACAAACTGATGTTACACACAAACAGAGAGGGAGAGAGACAGAGAACAATTAAGAGATTTCCACCGCCCGACATATATTACTTAGCATTTGATTGGCGAATAAAGGCTGCTGTTGGCTCGTCTAGAGTTTTGTCATTTCCCCCCAAAAAAGGAAAACATTTTGCAACATTTGTTATCTCGTTTGTCAAGCCTACGTTTACTTTTCGTAATCTTTTTTGGTAGTGTCACAAAACGCCACCACACTTCCTTTACGGCTCCTCTGAGTGGAGTGGCAGACTTCCGGTTGTCAATAAAGGAAAATGTTACCTTAAATAGGTTTATTTTTCTTTTCTGGGATTAGCAAAGTTTCTCACAAGTGGCTTTTATGGAAGACAGCGAAACCAACTAAGTTTTGTAACTTTTTGGTGATAACTTTAAGGTACACTAAAAAAAAAGCGTACTGAAAATCAATGAATTTTTCGTAAAGTTTAAGATTTCGGCAATGATTTCGAGCCAAAGACAATCGCTATAAAAATAAGAAGGTTTTATAGTTAATTTAAAGACGTGAATAGTACTTGTTTTGAGGATGCATTTCATAGAATTAAGAATTTTGGGTAATAAAACTAATTAAGTTTGGTCTTAAAATAAGCACATTTGTGCGTAAATTTAAGTATGGCCCGTGCTTATTTTTAGTAAAATATCTTATAATTTAAAACATTATCGTAATAAAATTTAAAATGTTTGTCCTTGATATAAGAACATACTGGTAATTAATTTAAGGCATACATGAATTTAAATACAGTTTTTTTAAATATGTATGGAAAATTCGTTACATTATATTGATTATAATGTTACTCTTTTAAATGAATCATTTTCTTTGAAATCATTTACTATTCGTAGAAAATTCAATAACACAACACTTTATCTTTCTAAATAAATAGTTTATTTGTTATATTTTATATTGGAAAATACAAAAATAATATAATACATATTAGGATAACCTTGAACATTTTATAATTTAAAACAATATGTAATTGTATAAAGACAAATCGGCCAACACACTATGAAGTTTGACTTTTATTCGAATATTGTATTGTTATGTATCGATTCTATAGCGGGATTCGTTTCTCTATTTGTTTTCCATGAACAATTTTTATCGGAACCGACCTTAATGATTTTAAACCTAGAATTTGGCTGGAATTTAAATAGAAATTATATAAAACAAATATTATATTATTATATCATATAGTTTGGATGCTCACTAATTTTCTGCAATTTGTAAATTTTTAATTCCCCACTGCATTTTTCATATATCCAAATAAAGTTCAATTGCGCGAACTAAAATAAAAATAATTTGAATAGAAATCAAACAGAATGATTTATATACGATAAAGTATTAAAATAAATGTTATCATATAACTGTCACAAAATGTTGAAAGATAAGAGATATATTAAAATCTTTGGAATATACTTACTTACACTGAAATATTTAGTCACTCTTCTACGACACAAATTCTCATAATAGATCCATACAAAATTTGCTGTACTAAAAGTTAAAAAAAATATTTATGTAAGATATTATTAATAATAGAAACTGATTGTTTTGAAAGTGGCGAAAGTGACATTTTTCATATAAATTGAGTTATCAAAAATAATTTTCTCAAAAAAATCAATCGTGACATAGATTTTAAAATCTGAAGTTTTGTTAGCAAACAAAACTACAAAAACTTATTAAAAATTACTTCTGTAAAACAAAAGCTAATGCTGCTTATGACATTCTTAGCAAATCTGTACGAATCCTAGATTAAGAGTCCATTTGGTCAACATTACATTTTTCATATAAAATGAATATGGAAGACAATATTTTATATTTATTTTTATTCAATACTTCGTGAAAAGAAAGCAGTTTATTTACAATTATTTTTGAGCAAAAACGCTTATTATTTTGATTTTAGTAAAACAAAAATATCCCTTGGACCAAATTATAAGGTAATATATATACTTATTACCGTTTATAAAGGAAACGATACAAAAATTGGACCAAATGGGCCTAATCTAACAGCAGGTTTAATTATGAAGTACTTATGAACTTTTTAACAATAACTTTGTTTGTGTATTTTATATGTGAACGTCAGTTCGCAAATATATTTTGTTCTAATACATTAATATATGCGTTCCAAATTAAATTTCTTGATTTTCAAATAAAATATATTTGTTCAGAAATACATAATACTTACAAATATTGTTTCCAAATCTATTTCCTTTCAATTCAAACATTCCCATGTAGGTGTATGCTCACTTATTTTTTGCAAGTTATAAATGACATTCAGCACTGCATTTTTCATATATCCATCACATTTATCTTCAAATATTGCCTGATCTAAAATTAAAATAATTAAATTTTTTCTGAAAATAAATCAAATAAAATTATCTATAAACAAAAAAATGCAAATAAATTTTATCATATCACAATTGGAAAACGCTGAAAACTAAGAGAAATATATAATAAAATTTGCCACTCTTCTCACAAAAGACCCATTCTAAAATTGTTTTACTAAAAAAATTAAAAAAGATAGTTATATGTATAACATATTAGTAATAATAAATTTCTATATTGCCACAAATAGTTTTACATTTCTGCATTATGCGCTGGTATTTTTAATAAATAAATACTTTCAATTAAAATGTGTTTTGTTAATTTTTTAATTGCCAATAAGATGTTGATTTCAGGATTATAATATTATTCTTCACGTACCTAAACATTTTCCCATTGTTTCTTTCAGTATTACAAAATCTATTACTCACATTTTTGTCATCCATTTGGCACAAATCTCCTTCAAAAACGCATGTACATCGCCATAAATAACATACAGCAAAAATAACTATGACACACGCACTCCCTTATCACAGAGATCGATGGTGAAGCCGACGGCATAACCACATGCATACACACATGTACACGACGGTTTCATTTGTTGTTGTTGCTATGCTTTAGCAAAAATAACTGTTAACAGACCATATTAAAATTATTTTCGGTGCAATATGCACGTATACTTACATATTCACAGCAATCAATTTTTTTCACAATCCGCGACCCGAAAACAGACAACCGTTTCCTTCCATCGCTTGTAAATAACTGACGATTTAAAAGAAAACGAACAGAACTGTTCTCTATTTTCTCTTCTAGCATTCCATAGCAATTATTGATTCACACATTGCCAAACAAAACTGATTCTCCGAGCGAGAGAGGGAGGCAGAGATTGTATAATTCTCTCGTATATGTTCTTAAAAATAATGACAATAGTCATAAAATTTATTACCAAGACAGCCTTTCCTTTAAGAGGAGCATAGCCTTAAATTTATTACTCAAATTTCTCATACTGTTAATTAAGTCCGATTCGGCATTAAAACTATGACATGTCTACGTCGTAGTGTTAATGTAGAAAATCCTTAAAAGTATTGAAATATTACTTAAAATAATGCGGATTGTCACAAAAATAATGATTTTTTTCTTTAATTTAAATGCGTACATTTAAATAAGCGCGTACACAAAACTAATGATTAGATAGACATTAATTCAAATTCAAAAAACTTTATATTAAGGAAAATTTCGTACAAAACGTGTAAATTTTCATTATTTTAATGAAAATTATCATTGAATTGATGCCGAGGTAGCATACTTAATATAAGAATGTGTCATCATTAGTTTTATTACTATTTTTTTTTTTCAGTGTACCCATCCATTTAATGGATTTACTAAAAGCACTTGTATTTAATCTTCATCAGGAAATATTTTTATATATAATTGATATGTCGTAAAATTCAGAGCAAATCATAAATCAAAGTTTTAAAAAGAGCTTTGGTACACGCTAAGAAAAAATTCGTTTCTGCGAAACGAAATATTAGACAACTACAATTCTCGTTTACGACGACTGAAATTTCTTTTGGTCAGAATATGTGTCTGTCACAAAAAACGAAATTTCAGTTACGGCAAACGAGAATTGTAGTTGTCTAATATTTCGTTTCGCAGAAACGAATTTTTTCTTCGCGTGTATGTTGGCAGTTCGTTCAATCCCGAGGTAAGAGTTTGATATTCTACACAGATATCGAACATTATAATATCGTTGACGTTTATCGAACTACTTATTTTCTGTGGTGGCATATGACAGAAAGATCTCTGCGGTGAAATGTCAAAGCTTCTTGGTGGCAGATGGTTTGTAAGAAACCAACAAGGGAAACCAACCAAGAATGGGAGGGACAGAAGTTGGCGTGGCATTATCTAAAAATCGAATATCTTAAAAACTGTTCGTAGAGAAACGACATTTGGTATGTAAGTTAGTAGAGTTTATATCAACGACTTCAATGGGCGTGATCGGACTAGTAGGCATGGCAAAAGTACGCGTAGCGTTGTTTGAAACGTTGATATCCCGAATGCTATAGATTGTAGAAGAACGAAATTTCATTTATAACCCTGCAAAGTTAGTGAATACTTTTCACTTCCAAATATGTTCTTTAGAAGTAGTCATACAAATATTTATATTTTATGAAAAATATAAAAAAATAAAATGTTGTTATGGAAAATAGATTTAATAAAATTGAACAATAAATCAAATTTGCAGGATTTGAAACCCGATTTAATAATACTAAGATGAAGAGAGCATACAGAGCTGTGAATCAGATCCGACTTAGCACAACTTTGCAAAAATTTCCAACACGGTTTTTCGGCAAATATTTTGTTGCATAGTGTTATTTGTTTTAACGGTGATATAAAATACGCTATACGTGTTTCAAGAAAAAAAATTTAAAAAAATGGTTCAGAAGTTATAAAAGTGTAACACGTCGAAGGAGTGACCTAAGACCCCAAGTATGTTCGGAGGAAATCCGTTTTGGGTAATTTTAAGTCGAATGAGCAATGTCCGTCTGTCTGTCTGTCTGCTGGCTGGTGCGCACTATAACTCTCGCAAGGAGTAACCGATTGACCTCAAATTTGGTATGTGGTAATATTTTTTTCCATCACCGGCCAAGTTCGAAGATGGGCCACATTGGTCCACTCCTTCTAGTACCTCCCCCACAAAGGGTTAAAATGTTGTGAAATATTGATTCTTTAATAACTGCTATACTACTTATTCGAATCTTTTGAAATTCCACACATAGTATTAGCTTATTAGTCGCTATCAACTCGAGAAAAATGGGCGAAGTCGCCACGTCCCTTTTGGTACCTCCCACACAAATGCACCATTTTGCACCAAAAGTTAACAGCTTATAACAGTAATAACAGTGTATAAAAATACTTGAAATTTTGTACAGTATTATGCTTTTATATTGCCTACAGTCCAGGGAAAAATGGGTGTTGTTGCCACGCCCCTTTTGGTACCTCCCACACAAAGGTACCTTTTTGCACCAAAAGTTAACAGCTTATAACATTAAAACCAGTGTATAAAAATACTTGAAATTTTGTACAGTGTAATGTTTTTATAGTGTCTATAGCCCTGTGAAAAATGGGCGTTATTGCCACGCCCCTTTTTGTACCTCCCACACAAAATGCCCAAATCACACCACAATTTAATGTCTCATAACGTTTATACCAGTGCACATAAATGCTTATAAGTCGGCACAGTGCAATGAATTTAAAGTATCTAATGTTCAGCGAAAAAAAGGTGTATTTGATAAACCCCTTCTGGTACCTCCCACACAAATTGACAGAATAATTCGAGTAATATTCAATATTACATTACTCACAAAGTGAGGGTATACCTTAGTCGGTTTACCCGACTGAAACTTTCTTTCTTGTTTTAAAGTGATTACATCAATTTATTTTTTTGGAAATTTTAAAGTCATATTCTTAGACGTCCTTTTTAGCCACTGTGTGATTTTGGAAGTGTTGAAACAATGGGTTATTTTTAAAGATTTTTTATCAAAACATATTCTGTAAAAGTAGTCAAACTTTTTGCGGATGTACATTAGAGAGGCTTCATTTGTGAGGACGAAAAAAAAATTCGCGTTGTTGTTCTTATATGAACATATAGTTTGTTTAAAGTATATTCGTAAAATATTTCGTTTCTGCGATCGCGAAATTTGGGTCTATTTGCGTCTTAAATCACCTATAAAAATCACGTTTCCCTTAATAAAATTGTCAATTTTTAACACATTTATGAATTAACCACTGGACTTTAAAATATGGACCATTACTAATAGGGCGACGTGACTTCCTTTAACAAATTTGCAATTTTTAGTGGATTTTTAACAAAATCGGAAAACCTTCCACAATTTTGGTCCGGTTTTCTCTTTTCATGGCTCGTTATAGAACTTCTGATCTCTAGATTTTTTTCTATAAAAAATTAACCCTTTCAAGGCCGTAAACTTTTTATTTGATTGTTGGTTCCAAATGGATTAAAGCAAACGGATTGCAAAAAAGTAATCCTGCGCGCATTTTTCAACCTCAAAAGCTGAAATGTTCTCGAAAATAGCCATTTTGTAAATTTTATTCGAAATATATGTGTCCAAATTTAGAACAATTGTTATATTTTTCGACTTTGGATTTTTTTTCACTTGAATTTAAGCAATTTTATAGAAAAATGTCCAACTACTTAAAAATTTCAGATTTGCACTTAAAATAATGAGTGTAGGATAATTTGTATGGCAATTAATTGGCATTAACCCTTTTGGACCAACAATAAAATAGAAAGTTTACGGTCTTGAAAAGGTTAATTTTTTTTTAAAATTAAATCTAGAGATTAGCAGCTCTATAATGAGCTATGAAAATAAAAAATCGGACCAAAATTGTAGAAGTTTTTTTTGATTTTGTAAAAAAATCACCTAAAATTGCACTAGATATGAGAAAAAATTACTTTATATTGTAACTTTTTTTAAAGGAAGTCACGACGAACTAGAATTTTGTCATATTTTATAAGTTATCTTAAAAACTACCCAGACTTCGAATTCAATTGTCATAAGCAAAATTTTTAATTACCCAATCTAGTTTTAATCATTAATACGAGTTATATAAAGAAACAAATCTTGTTCGAATGCTGACAATTTCCCAGAAATGTGTAGCGTCCGAACAAGATTAGTTTTGTTTGTACTTATATAGTACTTATTAATGATTGAAACAAGATCGCTTAAATATATTTTATAGGTATCTTTTAGGCTCTAAAATGTAGTTTATAACAAATAAAATAACTTGGGAAAATACGACATAATTCCGTAACGTCCGAGATTTGGAGTTATAAAGAAATTAAATTTTTGCTGAACAGATCATTTACGTTAGTTATATATAAAAGCGATTAGAAGTCAAATATTGAGGGTGTACGATTAATGAGGCAAAACTAAAAAAACGCTATAGCCCCCGTTTTTCCATTAGGTTTCGTGCCCGATTCATGATAACATTAGAAAACTTTACAAAACATTATGAGCGAATTATCTTGGTCGTCGCCCTAACGGCGAGGCCTATAAAATTAACTCGGCTGTGGCACCACGACATTTCTCTCTCACACACACAGACACACGGACACAGACCGATAAGAAAAAAGGCACTGATGCATGTTGAAGGATATTTACGATTTAGACCAGACGAATACAAGGCCGTTTATCCTTATTTGCCTCACTCTTCATTATCTCCTCGATGAAGCAAAACAAAAACAAAATGAACTGAACTGAGCAGACATCTAAAATAAACTCCTCCGTACAATGGCCAAGAAACCGAGAACACGAAAAACAAAAAGGACACCAAACATTTTCCAGCTCAGTTTGCACACGAACGATCGTAAAACATTTTCATCTGAAAACTTTTATTTCCCCCCTTTGCTCCATTCCTTCCTTCCGATTCAGTCGATGCAATCTACGCTTCCTATGGCCCTCTTCTGTTCTGTTCTGTTTACCGACTATAGACGATGGACTATGAACTATGGTTCTCCATGGAGACCACAGCAATATACAGGGAACGAAAGAGCAGCGAGTGAATGTATGTCTGACTGCGAGGCGGGTCCATCTTAATAAATAAATGACTGAATGAATGAGTGGCTGACTGACTGACTATGTCGGATTGTTTTATATGGTTTTATAAGCGACCAAAACAGGAAATAACTGCGAAACGGGAGCAGAAAGGCGAGCGGAAAGCAAAAGCACAGAATGATTTTTAACTCATTATTTAGTCGACATTTTCATTATTATTCATTGTTCTTTAGCGGCAATAAGGCCAGTCGTCCTGGACGTCCTTCCAGTTCAGTTCGACTAAATGTCAGTCGCTGCGCTCCTGTCGCTGTGGTTGTAAAACTCTTATTTGTTCTCAGTATTGCTGTACGTGTGTGAATGTGTATGTATTGTAGTCGAAATGCTTCGCTCGCTGCCGTTCAACTTTTACGAGCGCTCATCTCATTTTTCTCATTTAAAAAAAGGAAGAACAAAACAGTGCGCCTTTTTAAACATTATTTAATGCCATATCTTGTTTCCTTCTTTCTCTTGTTGGCCAAACCAAGCAGAGGATAACAAAAAACAAAAACAATAACAAATGAAAAGTTTTGTGTGTTTCAACAGTTTACAGCTGTTCTTTCTGTTCAATGTCCACCCCCGTCTTTCGTTCGCCTCCAATTCGTGTTCATTCGATGGCTACTTGCCAGTTCAGCGATGTTGACATCATCATAAATTCATTGTCTTAAGAGCCTTTTCTCTCCGAATCGTCTTGGCTGCCAACAGAAATTGTTAAGAAATTGCAACAGTTTTGGGTTGAACTCTGCTGGGGCACGAGCGGGGTCTAGGTAGCAAATCGTCAATTCAAAACTAAATGCAAGTAATGGTAAATGGCCTTGTAAACGAAATATTTCCAATTTCGAGAAAGGCTAGTAAAGCCAGATTAAAAGTGATTGATACTTTAAAAATTTTACAGACAATACTTTCATGCAAAACTTTTTGCAACTTTCCCTGCAAATCAATGAAAAAAATGGTGGACGGAGCCGACTATATCATATCCTACGTCACAGTATTATATCAGAAATAGGGAATACCAAAAAAAATATCAATGTTGATATTATAACATAAGGTTAAATGTAAAGGGTGATGCAAATGCTAGTTTATCTTAAAAATTGGAAAAATATATAACAAAAATAAATTTATCGGCATTGTTGAACACAAACAAAAATTAACTAGTTTCTAGCAATGGATAAAAAAATATACGTGTATCGGCGTTGTGGAAGTTTACGTATGGAGGTCATTTTAGAGCGGTGCCAATATTTTCCCCTTTTCACAATCTTACGATGAATCGGCATAGAAAACCTTGTGATCCTTACATTTACATGACCAGCAAATATTTTTATTAAAACACTTCCGAAAACATTTTTGTGGATGACTTTAGGCCACTAGCTTCTCCACATAACGGTCAATTTTGGATCTATTTCTATAAATCGTAAAAAACATCCCTAGAAATGGGGAGGGCGGAAATAAAATTTTGTACACAAATTTTGGCAATAACAATTTACTGTATGTGTCAGAACACACAAAAGCCCAAAACTTGACACAAACACCAAAAAAACAGGCAAATTCCAGCAAAAACTCTATTTGGCCTGTTCTAGGCATTAGGTTGAATGAGTTACATTACTTGTACGACATGGTGTTAGAAGCAATAACGATAACAGTAAAGAGGAGTTCAACTAGAATTAGATTGTTTTTGGTGTTTGTGTTAAATCTGGGCGTTGGTGTGTTCTGACACATATAGTGAAATGTTATGTGTGTTTTTAACGATTAATTAAAATAGGTCCAAAAATGACCGTTATGTAGAAGAGCTAGATGCTTAAAATGTTGAACAAAACTGCTCCCCGTAGTGTTTTAAGTAAAATTGCTGAACATATCCTATACTCGTACATAAAATGTAGGGCTCACAAGGTTTCCTCTGCTGATTCATCATACAAATGTGAAAAAGAGGAAAATATTGACATCAAATCGCAGCTCCAAGGCGGCCGAGACTGATAACGCGATTACGCAAAATAATGATTGTGCCCAGATCTGTATGGCATGGCGCGCCATCCTGCTGAAACCAAAGATCACCCAAATCCATGTCTTCAATCTCTGGCAGCAATTTCAAAGCAAATGGGCTCGAAAATCGAGAGGATGCTTTGGCTTCCCGACGATCTTGTTCGGACTATCTGATTTCCAGTTGGGACAGTATTGCTTTATACCGACAAGAAGACATCGGGTTTAAAAGTACACTGAAAAAAAATTTGGCATATAATTAAAGAAATGCTCCAAAGACGTCCTTAGTCTTCAAAATAAGTACATTTTGTACCTAAAATTAAGAAAATATAATTAAAATTAAGTAAATTACTTAATATTATTGAAATTATCTATATTTTAAGTACAAAATGTACTTGTTTTAAAAACTAATGACGTCTTTGGAGCATTTCTTTAATTTTATGACAAATTTTTTTTCAGTGTACACTCACTTGACATGAAATCTCCCATTAACCTTACCATCTGGTATCAAAGAGGGTGAAATTTGGTTGAGGTCGAGATTTAGTAAAGAGAAGTTTGTTGATCAAGTTTAAAAGTTACGGTCATTTTGCAGAGCAAAAAATTTCACATTTGAGCAAAAACAGGTTTTATTTATTTATCTTTCAGGATTTTTTTTTATTTATTTTTCATTAAATATTATTTTTTGGAAGGAAATTCGTAAAACTTTTTACATAAGTTTAAAGTAGACGTCATGATCCTTTATTTAAGGTATCGTATGATTTCATCGATTTCGCTAAAAAAGCAATGAAGTTGCAACTTCATTTGCTTTTTGAAAATGAAGTTGCAAATTTGCATACGAATCGTTTACCAGTCGATTACACTCACCGCAAAAAATGGAATGAGAGGAGTGTGCCTCTTTTGGCTAAAAACAAAGCCGGTGTGGCACATTTGAGCAAAAACAGGATTTTTTATTTATCTTTTATTAAATATTATAAATGGAGAAAACCGGGTTTCATTTAGATATCGGCCCCATATGCAATATACATATCTCAGTGTTGTGTATTGCATACAGTCGGGTATATTTAGCCTTCCCATAATGTTTTTTTAGGATTAAGGACTTGGTGTCCTTTCAAAATGTTATACTTCGATATATTTTGAACCAATCGGCAATGAATAGTTCGAAAAATATTTCCTAGGGGCCAAAATAAGAAGTTACACATTAAAATTATTATTTAAACTGTGATACTCTCTCGGCCAGTGTTCCCAGACGTCAAAATGGGGACTTAAAAATCGTCAAAACTTCAAAATAAATTTTCCAAATCGTCAAAAAAATCTTCAACGCAAAAATCTACCAGTGACATACAGCTTTTGCGTCTTTTTGAGCGAAGGACATTTTTCAACGAAAAAGGTGCGCTTAAAATGCACAACCCTGAGACACAATAATAATGAAATTTGGTAGAAGCATATCATATACATAAGTATATGACATATCAGATTCTTGGCCATATTGGATGGAAAAATCCCAATCGATATTATTTCTTTACGTGGTAGAAACCACAAACATAAACCGATTGGGACGAAATTTGACAAAATACATTTGTGACCCCCCACAAAAGGGTTTCAATAGATTCAATTTCATGACACATTAGAGACCATAAGTACCAAATGATTAGGCTGAAATTAGTTTTGTTTTTAATTTTACCTAGAACAATTCACAGATTTTAAAGTTGAATGTTTTTATATAGAAACCACATAACTGAAATGTTATTTCACCCATAACACTAGTTAACAAAATTTTTGCCCAAGGTTTATGAGTAATATTCTGTTGTAATATTGTGTCTTAAAAAGGAAAATAATATTTAAAAAAAATTATGCACTATTCCGATTTTTTGGAAAGTGTCTTTAGCATTTAGACCATTTTTTTTAAATTTAAATTTAAAAAACATATTAAAAAAACTTTACCATAAAAAACCTCATTGGTCCACATTTTGGTATAATTTTGAATTTGAATTCTTGGACCAAAAGAAAAAATAAATTCGTAACAATTGGGCTGGAAAGTTTATAATTTGCGAATAATTTTTAACTTAAACCATTTGATGGAATAAAGATCTCATATGTCCAAGTTCTGATATAGTTCTTACTTTACTAAAAAACATTCACTGCAAGTTCCTCAACCGATATTGCGACTTAAAAATTCCACAGATCTTTCTTATTTGTTATTAAATGCTATATATGGCGGAGAGTATTCTGACCGATCGAATCTACCACCAATTTTATTTGTTATTTGTTTCAATGATCATCCATAATATTGGAGAATTATTGTAACATTTGTAATTTTAATTTTAAAACGACAATATAATAATAATAAATATAGGAAAAATTCGCGACGTTTCCTTTCCCCCTTTTTCATATCAATAAAAATCATCATTTCTGGGAAAAAATCATCAAATCGTCACGTCCTATATTTTGGCTCTAACAATCGTCAAAATGACGATAAATCATTTCTGGCAACACTGCTCTCGGCCCCAGACCAACCTGCTTACAGTGATAGAAACCAGGGATGTAACGAATATTCGCATTCGCATATGCGAACGCGAACGCGAATTATTCGCATCATTTTGACATTCGCTATCGCATTCGCAAAAACCATCTTTGGAACATTCGCATTCGCTTTCGCAAAAATATATTTCAGTATTCGCTTCCATTTGTTAAAAGTGTTAAATCTCCTTATTCCCTTCACACAATTTGAATATATTAATACCAATGAAAACGTCTGCCACTTCTCTTCAAAACAGTTGAAAAAATATGTTTGTCCTTGTGGTAACAGGAGGTAAAAATATGGAAAGCAGTCTTAATACTTGAATATCCTGGAAAAGTATCAATTCAGTTCCTTCAATTTGTTGGTACTAAAGGGTCAAACTATTATTCGCTTTCGCAAAAATGCATATTTCACTATTCGCATTCGCAAAAAATATATTTCAATATTCGCTCTCGCTAAAGTCACGTATTTCAATGCGTGCCCACAAATTATATCACGATTTCTGGGGCGTGACCCCCGTCATCAGTAATCTAAATGGCCAGTTTTCAATAAAGCTTTTGATTGATGATTAGTAATCAAACTCTCAAAAAGCCTATCAGGGGGCGACACATGCGAGCGAATGAGAATTGCACCCAAAGACTTACATTTCGGTTATCGATAATTTATATATGTACACTTTGCCATGTAAAAATACTTGCCTTCTATCACTGTGTAGAAGCAGGTTGGTCTTGAGCCGAAAGAGTACCTCAGTCAACGATTACAGTCCGAATAAAACGGGCAACCGACATGGACATTAAAATTATTATAAATTAAATAGTTGCAAACTTATTACATCTCAGATACTTAAATTTTTGTGAAGAGATGAAATTAATAATATTCATTTATTCTCCCCAAAAAAGGTCTTGTTTGAAGCAAAATAGTTTTCTTTTTCCGTAAATAATTCACTTAGACGAAACAATTTGATCTTCAGCTCAACTTGAAAAAAGAAATCACACTAATTTACAAAAAATTTGCAGAAGGGCTGTGCATAACATTTTCTGGCGTAATTTGGTAACCTAAACACGAAAAAATATTTAAAAAAAAATTGTATGGGATTTTTTTTAATTCTAATTTTCATTGTACGAATAGAAAAGGTGAGTTTTTAATTTCTAGGGCTGTGAATTCGAATTGCGTTTTTTTATGTTGGAATATTTGTCTCGAAAATAAGTTCTTAGTTTAGTTTGTTTGTTAGAGACATAACAGTTAAACGTGTTCTGCTTGTTCTGCTTGTTCGGCGATTCGGTTTTTATCTCCTTAATCGTCCCAAAGCAACGTCCTTTCATGGGTCTCATAAATTTTAAACAGGAAAAAGTCGCAGGTGTCCAATCTGGTGAATACGGTGGCTGAGGAATGATTACGGTATACTTTCGGCCAAAAATTACAATGTCGGTTCAAAAATTCAGAAATTTTGGAACGTACTTCGCTGCCACACCCTTCAAGCAGAAAATTTTCTAAAAAATTGTATGCCATGGTTGGCTAATGAGGTTCAACCTCTATGTATCCCCTTACCTTAGAGAGAAGGGTATAGATCATTTGCTACGAGCCAAAATTGTAACACATCGAAGGAGTGACCTAAGACCTAAAGTATGTTTGGTGAGAATTCGATTTGAGTCATTTTACGTCATTTAAGAAATGTGCTGTACATCTAGTGAAATATTGATCATTTAATAACTTCTATACTACCTACTCGAATCTTCTGACATTCCACACATCGCATTAGTTTATTTGGTATCTCCCACACAAATGGACCATTTTGTACCAAAAGTTAACAGCTTATATAAAATATCACTTCATAAAAATACATGAGGTTTTGTTCAGTGTAATCCTAAAGATGGAAAAAACTAACACATAGTACTAGTTTATAAATCGCTATCATCTTTAGAAAAATGGACCTCCCATAAAAATGGACCATTTTGCGCATACAAATACGAAAAATGTTGTACAGTGTAATGTTTTTATAGTACCCATAGTATATTAAAAATTGGCGTTATTGCCACACTCCTTTTGGTTATAAGCTGTTTACTTTTGGTGCAAAATGGTCCATTTGTGTGGGAGATACCAAATAAACTAATGCGATGTGTGCAAAATTTTCAATTTGTTTGGGATGTACCAAAAGGGGCGGGGCCACTTCCCTCATAAAGTTCTCAAGGTGATAATTACTAATAAGCTAATACCATGTGTGAAATTTCCGAAGATTCGAAAAAGTATTATAAAAGTTATTAGAGAATCAATATTTTACTAAATTGTAACCCTTTGTGAGGAAGGTACTAGAAGGAGGGAACCAATATGGCCCATCTTCGAACTTAGCCTGAGATAGAAAAAAATATTATCTCATACCAAATTTAAGTCAAGCCGTTACTTCTTTCGAGAGTTATCGTACGCTCCAGCCAGAGAGACAGACGGACGGACATTGCTCAAATGACTCAAAACGGATTTCCGCCGAACATACTTGGGGTCTTAGATCACTCCTTCGATGTGTTACACTTTTGGTTCGTAGAAAATGAAATGCACTCACGTGACATGAAATCCCCCATAATAGTTGTTGGTAAGAAACTGTACCACCCTAACATACAATGCGTTCAATTATTATCCGATTTAGATAGTAATATTTGTATATAATTTTGTTTAATAAAATTCATATTTCGTTCACATCTGCAGACATTTACGTTAATTCGACACTTTTTGTTACATCAAAGCTACTAAATTAAAGTGCTTATTTTTCGTATCTATTTACTTAACGTTATGATTTAATTATGCAAAATGTATAACAATGAATGGCAAGACATGATTTCGGTAAGTAGTGCAGTAGATTTTCCTACTACATTAATGACTCTGCGTCGCCCCAAGTGCGAAATATTTGATTTTTAAATTTTATCTCGACAGAAAACGCCAGTCGTAGCAAAGAATCCCCACTACGTTTCACCAGAATAATAAAAAATGCCAAATTAGGTATACGAATATTTTATGGAAATTATTATAAGCAGAGATTTGAGTTCATTATAAAGGCACAACATACAATTTCATTAAAAGCATTAATTATTTCGAATTTTATAAATAAATAAAAGTATTTCCAGTTTGCTCTCAGTTATATAATTTTGCTTACAAATTGAATTACGGATTCACACTGTGAATAAAATTAAAGCTGTTGAATATCAAAGTTACTCAAACAACGTTACCTTGCTAATTGAGATGCAATCATTTCCAAATTCTATTTGGCAAAAACGTGTTTTGGCTCGAAAATTATGTATGAAGACACGAGAAAATTGGTCATATTTCAAAGAAACCATTGAAAAGTCAATGGCCATTGAAACAAGTGGCACAAGTGCAGAGGTTATATTAATTGCTATTCTTACCGCACTCATTTGCAGCTGCTGAAGCAGCAAAGGCGGCCAATTGAAAGGCAACAGATCCCCAGGAGCTATACGGGCACTTAGTTGTGGTATCACAACGACAATTAATTAATTAGTTATTAGTCTTGCGTATCGTAGCAACTCAGACAGAATAAGTATAAATCAATTTCCAATATCAAAGACAAGGTGAGTGGCAAATTACGTTATGTTAGTAATTTAGAAATTTGCAATGCGATGCGATGCGACTCTCTGTGCAATAACAATTATACACAAGAACCCCTAAATGGAAATTTAATAATAATTTTTTCGGATCAAGGTCGAAGTCACGTTGTACTTGGAACATGGAAGTAACATTATAACACATTATAACGCGATTACAAAATATCGCCTTATCAGACGAGAACTTTTACCCAATAGAGCAACAAAATGTCCGGGTAGGGTTAGTAGAAAGATCGTACGACAACTTGGAGCAAGGATTGATCACTATAGCTCAAGCTCCTACACACGTCATTGTTTGGGCCGCTTTACATTAGTTTTTCGGGAGCCCAGTGTCAAAGTGAATGCTACTGTGTATCGCCAATCAGTCTTAAGCCTTGGGCTCAGAAACATTTCGGCGTTCCTTTAAACAGAGAATCAGGACTGTTTCAAAAGCACGTTCTTCACATCTCTTCTGGATTTCGGTATTTGGGTTATTTATTGTATTGGGTTATTAATAAACATGTAAGAAAGTTCAGTCGGGTAAACCGACTTATGAATCCCCTCACCTTGAGTCCCAAAAAAAATATAAATAAATTTATTTATTTTTTTGTTTAAATTAAATTATTATCAATTTAAATAGCACTTAATAACTTTAGAGTATGTACTGGAATTAAAGTTAAAATCTACTTTCTTTTGCTACAAAATGGTCCATTTGTGTGGGAGGTACCAAAAGGGGCGTGCAAATTACGACCTCTTTTTTCTAGATTTCAAGTATTTGTATGCACTGGTATTAAAGTTATAAGCCGGTAACTATTGATACAAAATGGTCCATTTGTGTGGGAGGTACGAAAAGGAGCGTGGCAGTAATGCCCATTTTTCATTGTATTGTGGCACTATTAAACCATTACACTGTTCAAAACTTCAAGTCTTTGTATGCACTGGTAGTAAAGTTGTAAGTATTAACTTTTGGTTCAAAATTGTCCATTTGTGTGGGAGGTACCAAAAGGGACGTGGCCACTTCGTCCATTTTTCTCGAGATAATAGTGACTAATAAACTAATACTATGTGTAGAATTTCAGAGGATTCAAATAAGTAGTATAGAAGTTATTATATAAACAATATTTCACTAAATATAAACCCTTTTTGGGAGAGGTACTAGAAGGAGAAGACCAATATTCGAACTTAGCCGGAGATAGAGATAAATATTACCGCATACCAAATTTTAAGTCAATCGGTTACTCCTTTCGAGAGTTATCATGCGCACCAGACAGACAAATAAACGGACGGACTGGCATTGCTCATTCGACTTAAAATGGCCCAAAACGAATATCCGCCTAACAAAACTAGTATCTGCCTAACATACTTAGGGTCTTAGGTCACTCCTTCGATGTGTTACACTTTTGGCTCGTAGAAAATGATATACATATACCCTCCTCTCTAAGGTGAGGGGATAAAAATACACCAGTATCGGCGCTGGGCGAAGTTGCTAATAACTTTAATAAATACTTGAGTTTTTGTGCAGTGTAAAGCTTCTGTAGTGCCTTCAGTCCGGTAAAAAATTGACGTTACTGCCACGCCCCTTTTGATACCTCCCCATTTTCAACAAAAAGTTAACTGCTAATAACTTTAATACCAGTGCATATAAATACTTGAAATTTTGTTCACTGTAATTCATTAATCGTACCTACACTCCTGTACAAATGGGTACCTCCTTCACAAAATCGCCAAATCATACAAAAAAGGAATGGCTTACAATTCGGTACAGTTCAATGTCTTTGAAGTATCTACTGTTCTGCGGAAAATAGGCGTATTCGTCTAGCCATTTCTGGTACGCCCACACAAATTGACAGACAGATTCATTCAAACACAACATGCTCATAACCTTCAACCTTCTGGTAGCTCCCAGGTTATAGTTTCTGGACAACTGTGTGACGAGTTGTGCTTCAAATAATTTTCTATTCAATAATCTTTCACGATTTATTCACTTTGTGGTTTGAGCTCCTTTGTCTTACCGCGAGTGAATATTTTCCAGTCAACCTTTAGACAAAGGCAACATAAACAAGAGAGTTATGAAAAATGAAAAAATTGCGAATGCAGAAAACTTTAAACGAAAACTTTGTCATTACAGCCACGTTGACGAACTCAGCCGCGAAGTGTTTATTTTTTGCAAACCTCTCCTGAAAAATAAAGTATGCACAGTGTCAAATGAGGAGATCGATGATTTTTGGAAAGATGAATTCAACAAAGGAGGAATTCCTATTGAAAAATGTTGCAAAATTGCTCATAATGTTTGATACAGATTTTCCAAATTTTCTTTTAAAAAAACATACATAAAAGTATAAAAAGGTAACAAAGCTACAAAGATACGAAAAGCTCTAACCATGTAGATGATTCTGCGCCATATTTATCTAAAGTATTTATATACATAATAACGTATACGTTATCCCTTCTTAAATCACCATCTCCTGTTGCAATCTTCCACTTTCGAGCATTGAATAAGATTTCCTCAAATATTTGCAGAATGTAATTGATACAATCTTTTATCGCAATTTATTTTAATACGTTTACAATTGTTCTTTCGTTGGCTTTTGGACTGGGCTTCATGGGAATCTGCCGGTTTGCTGCTTATGCAAGTTTAGATTCCAAAGAATTTCCCAAGTGATACAAAAAAATACAACTCCAGTTAAATTGCTTATCTATGGATGGCAGAGAATAAAGGAAAATAAGTGGGGAAATAAAAAACAGAACAGTACAAAGGAAAACATTAAAAGTAAATCGCACAGTACAAAATTTTACATTTTCAAATTGTACTCCAACCAAAAGGGACAAACAACAATTTTCACATTGCAACGCTAAAAGGAAGGAAAATGGCTTGGAACACACACACACATTCGGTCAAACGCGCATTCTTTAATCATTGACAAGGGATTTTTTGTTTAAAATTATATGTTTCTTTTAATGTTTCGCTGTGAAATATTGAAATTCTTCTCCGTTATTTATGGTACCTCAAAGACACATTACTTATGGAGGAGTTCCCTTCAGCTCTATTGGAATCTTAGCTCTAATGGGTTTTCGATTATTGCTCAGGCAGCGATGGAAACTTGAAGGAGTGCTAATTCCACTCAAGTGCCAACATACCTGCTTTTTATAAGGGGACGGAAAAGAACGAAAGGATGTTTATTGACTCCTACTAAGAATTTCCTGAAAATAATCTAAGCAAGTGCTGAATCATGCTATCACAAACAATAGTTTCATAGTAAAACTGCAGTTAACAAGTAAAAAAGTAAGAAAAAACCGACTAAGGTATACCCTCACTTTGTTAGTAATGTAATATAGTACTATGAATGGGAGATGCCATAACGTTGTAAAGAAATTGTTCAAACATTGTCAGACTGTTGTCATTGGAAATAATGTCTAAAATACAAAATATGAAAACATGTAATTTATTGCTGCCGAAGTTATGGGAATGTCGAGTTTGAATGAATCCCTCAATTTGTGTGGGGGAATCAGAAGTGGCTTGACGATTATACCTATTGTGTGCTGAAGAGTATCAGCTTTTAAGTAGTTCAAAAGTAGAAGTTAAAGCATTTTGTCACTCCCTAATAATTTCTTTTGTACAAGTTATGAATATAATTATTAATTTATGAAAAATATAAAATATTAAAATTTTTTAATACAAATTAAATAGAGGGAGGTTCATTGTAACTTTTTATTTAAGACATAATTTTTTTTTAGTTGTGCTGTTCCATTTTTTACTTCCCAAGTGTTTTTTACAAAATACTGAAAAGAAATAGAAAAAAATTATTACAAAAAAAAGTTATCTATAGGCCCTTCCATCAGTTTCGAGCACCCTGTATATCTCTGGAGAGTGGTAATTTTAACTTGTTCGTAGCAGTGGGCGTAGACATGCTGCTGCAGCGCTGAGTGACCCTGGTTCAACTCCGACAAGACCAAAAATTTCGCTTTGAAAAATTTAATAATTTTTTTTTATATAAAAAAAAAGATACAAGTCAAGACGGATTAAATTCGACCATGTCGGATCTTATATACTTTACTCCTTCGATAGCATGTGAATGGGCAACTCATTTCTTTGAAATTTGAGGTTTTTGTTGCATTACGAACTCAAATCTAGAGGGACATTTGTATGGGGGCTATATCAAAACATTTACCTATGACTACCGTTGCACAGTGGCGCCCGTAGAGCAAACGAGGTTGCAAAAATCAAAATTTTTATGTGCGCCGACGAAGTTTTGAATAAACCCATGTTATAGGAAACTTTTCAACGATTTCAAATATGCTACTCTTAATAATATTTTAGTTTAGAAGATATAACCGTTCAAAGTTGACCGACTTTCGGTTTTCAAAAAAACACACAATTTTTAGTCAATTTGTTGCGATTTCAGGTGTAATATCACGAAAAATAGGTAACGAATCGCCTTATTTTTTGTTTGTATTTATTGATGTATTTATTAAATGTATAATGGTAAAAAAAAATTAACTGTTTGCTTTGTGTTTCTCCTGGTAAAACACTATTTAAAAACTATCCGTTTTTTCACTATTTTTCAACTTTGACGGAAAATAAAAAAAATCTATATTTTTCTATATTTGCCATATTTTCAAAATATGTTCTTTGATTATTCCTTTACATAATCTCAAAGGTTTTATTTGCCTCTAGGCGCCCCTTTGGCTTCTAGAGGTGAAAAAGGTAAAAAAGACGTGGTTCTTGATTGGCAAAAATCAAATCATTAACCCTTCGTCATACACATGTTTCTATAGTCACATTCGTAACACATGGGTCAGGCCAGACCAACTGTGTATTCATTTTGTAAAACAATAAAAACAACTCGCGTAAACTTCTGTAACTGGCACTCATGATAGAATTATTGGGAAAATTAACTGTACGGACAGCATGGGATGCCATCATTTCCAACATGAAAACCCTTTTTTGAAAACTCACGCACAGTCCATCCCCGTTAAGACTCCGCCCACAAGAACCCAAGCGCACACTGGAAAATTCTACCTAATTTACCTGTGACCAAAACGTGGTGGTAAAAACTTGCGTCATGCACAGCTACTATATAAGTGTAAACACTTAGCGTGGTTTCAACAAACCTTATTGTGCTACTATTGACCAACCATCTAACCGCGAGTTATTGAAAACATGGCGTTGAACAATTTAAAATTATTTGAACTGTTTAGAAAGTCAACCACACCAAAGTTTTTCACGGAAGCTGCTTTAGAAGAACTTGATAGCTTATACGGAAATATTGAGAGAAGCGAAATTATAAAAAATAATTGTTATCTGATATATGCAAATATTAAGGCAAAATGGGTGAAATCTAATCGAACCATTCAGAAATTCAACTTCAAATACGAGGACTGGCTTAATGAAGACACCATCCTGGATATATTGGCAGTAGATAAACCCACCACATCAACCAGAGGAGCAAAGGGAAGGCCAAAAAAAAAGTATTGAGGAGTGTTCAATTTTCACAAGAAAGAGGAAACTTGCCGATGCCACCAATGACTTGACCACGAAGCATTTATCGGAGGCGCTGTCTATTAAATATACAAAGGATAGTGAAAGAGTGAGGTCGCAGATTACAAAATCTGTTGCTGATGCAAGCCCACTGCGACTAAAAAGGATTAAGGAAAGCATTCCCACGCCCACAAACGCACACATTAAAAAGTATGGTTCCGAAGAAGCCTTGGCCTTGTTTATGGACTTTCCAAAGAAAAATATGAGATACTACGGGCATCCTTGATGCGACACGGGGCTGACGTTTTACCAGGATACAAGCATATTACGCAAGCCAAAATAAATTCACGACCACTGCATACGGAGTTTACGGAAGTCTCTGTAAAAGCCAATCTGCAGGATCTCATGGGCCATACAGCAAAACGGTTGTTGGAGAGTCTTCCTGAAAATGAGGTGAAAATTCTTCCTGAGAAACTGACATTGATCAGCAAATGGGGCTGCGATGGACCATCCGGACAAAGCGTTTATAAGCAAAGGATATCTTCCGATGACGCTACAATATCGGACGGAAATATGTTTATGGCATCTGTTGTTCCTTTGCGGCTAAAATCTGATGTTTCCCCTCACTGGAAAAATCCACGTCCGTCATCAGTGCATTATTGCCGACCAATAATGTTTCAGTTTGAATCGGCAGAACTCATAAGGACCACGGTGAAGGACATTGAATAACAAATAAGCAAGATTAAGCCTACAAAGCTGCAAATTGGAGAAGGAAAATATATTGAATGCAATTACGAGTTCCACCTGACCATGGTTGACGGAAAAGTCGTTAACGAACTGACAGGAACAACCTCAACATTTCATGCCCGATTTGCAAAAAGAGTCAGAAGAACTTTGGTAATTTAAACGATTCTACAAACGAGGAGAATTACGAATATGGAATGTCACCATTGCACGCAAGGATAAGGTGTATGGAGTTCTTGGTAAAACTGGCGTATACCCTACCACAAGAGGAGGAAAACTTCGATGAAAATACATCAATAAAGGATGAGGAAAAGATCAGAAAGAAGCAAATACAGGATGCTTTTTTTAAACAAGTTGGACTAAAAGTAGACTGTCCCAAGCACGGATACGGTAACTCAAACGATGGAAACACTTCTAGGAGATTTTTTGAAAATGATGAGGCAGTAACTAGAATCACTGGAATTGACAATCAAATTGTGAAAAGATTGGAAATGATCTTAAATGTTTTAAACTGCAAAAAATGTCAATTCTACAAAATATGGAGAATATGCATCGAAAACTGCATCTCTTTTAGCAGAAATGTATCCACAGAAGAAGTTGACCCCGACCGTCCATAAAATATTGGCGCATGGCAAAGGTATAATTGAGTACCAGTCTTTGCCAATTGGAGAGCTTTCTGAAGAAGCACAGGAGTCTCTTAACGAATTTTATAAAAAATATAGATTGCAGAACACATTCAAAGCATCAAGGGTAAGGCAAAATGAGGACCTCTTCAACATGTTGGCAGCATCTTCCGGTCCACTTATATCTTCCCTGCGGCATGTGAAGTCACGAATAGAGTTAGAAAATAATTATAGTTTAGAAATGATTAGTCTTTTAGATATACCTTCTCCTACGAATTGTGATGAATATTTTACAGAAAATTGAAAAAATAAATTTAAAAAAGAAGTAATTTTTTTTAATTTGTTGGGTAATAATTTAAAACATAAAACCCTAAAGAAAAAAATAAAAACAATCTAAAAATGTAAAAATAATTTTTTTAGTTACCATAAAATTGATTTTTCTACAAATTTTAACTTTGATAACCCATAAGTAGGCCCCTACAAAGCGTAGCACCCTTTCCAAACGCTCATTTCATAGGCTGAACAGTTATCTATCATATGCTGTTTAAACTGTTCAATTATCTTATTCGGTTCAAAAGATATGATTTTTGCAACGAAAAAACTCAAATGGCGCCACTGTGCGTTGGCCGTGTGAAGTATTCCGGGTATTAATAAACCCCAGCTACCAATTTTCAGCCCGATCATTTGAAATTCGTGGTCTCTGTGGCGTTAAGAAGTCAACTCGGAGTAATGCCAAAATTGGACCGATATTGGCCATTTTCAATCCCAACATACCTGCAGATATAAGAAGTATATGTACTAATGTCAGCCACCTACCTCAAATATTATAGATTGTAGCTTGAGTACAACGGACGGACGGACATGGCTAAATCGTCTTAGAATTTTACGGCGATTCATAATATATATACATTATGGAGTCTTAGATCAATATTTAGTGGTGTTACAAACGGAGTGACAAAATTCTATGGTGGAGGGTATAAAAAATATTTTTTTTAGCAAACTTTTAACTTCTTAGGAGCATCAAAAAACAGCTTCATGAGCACGGCTGCGAATGTACTGCCAAATATTGAATGAAATTTGCCAAAGTATATTCGCAAAATATTATTATAAATCGCTTTAACCCGTTTGAGACCGACAAGTAAACAAAAAGTTTTATAAAAATTAAATCTAGAGATCAACAGTTCTATAACGAGACATGAAAAGAGAAAATCGGACTAAAATTGTTGAAGTTTTTTCGATTTTGTAAAAAATTCACTAAAAGTTGCACTAAAATTGAGAAAAATGTGTTAAAACAATTAGAAAAACAAACGAAAACAAAAACATAAAAAATAAGGGGGTAAAGGCCAAAAACTGCTTTGTTCCAATTTTTGAAAGCTAGCATCCTACCGAAGAAAACAATGGCTACTTGAAGGCCTTTTTGGTAGATGTTAGATAATTTCAACAAAATCATGTTTTTATAACCCCACCATTGTGAACGAGGGTATATATCAGTTGTGGTGGGCCAAAATAGTAACACATCGAAGTAGTGATATAAGAGCCCCAACAATATTTGACGGAAATCCATTTGGGGCCATTTTGAGTCATTTGAGCAATATCCTTCTATCTGCCTTCTTACTTTCGATAGGAGTAACCGATTGACTTCAAATTTGGTACGTGTTAATATATCGCTGTATCTCCGGTTAGAACAAAGATGGATCATGTTGGTCCACTCCTTCGAGCACATAAGCTTCCCTGACAGACAGACGTACCGACGAATATAGCTTATATTCCTACACGCTGAAAAAAATTCGTTTCTGTAGTATATTGTCCCAAACATATTCGGCTTGAAGTATACATATGTTTAGGTTACACTCCCAATATATAATATTTGACACCCACAAATAGTATATGTTTGGGAGGATATTGTTTTAAACCAAAAAATGTTCACATTCTAATATTTGTTTATTTGGAACTAGTTTTTCTGAAATAAAGATTAATTTGTCTTTAAATATTTTGGCAATGTATCAATGCCTTAATATAAAGACAAGTTTTCAGATGTTTAAAGAGTAATTTTTTTTATAAATTTTATATTTTTGTAAAACTTAATTGAAACTTAAATCGTATGTATAATCTTTCGTAAATATAAATTGGATTGATGGATTGACAAAGAGTGATGAATTGGAATATTTATAAATTAAAAGACATTTTTAGCTATAAAGTTTAACACGAAAACTAGGAAAAACTAACTAAAATTCGAATAAGTCAGCAAAGTTTTAAAAATCTTTTTTAAATAAAATATATTTGGAAAGCTTCTTAAACAATAACTTTGTTTGTGTGTAAACACACATTTTATTTGTGAAAGTCAGTTTGCAAATAAATTATGTTCTAATATATTAATATATGCGTTCCAAACAAAATTTCTTGATTTTCAAATAAAATTTATTCGTTAACAAATATATAATATTTAAAAAAATCGTTTCCAAGTATATTTTCTTTCAATTCAAACATATCAAAAATGACGATTTTCCCCCGTGTATGAGCTAAAAAGACCCAAAACGGATTTCCGGCAAACATGTCAAGGATTTAGTCTGCTCCTTCGCCATTTTTAACTTTTAGTCTGTAACAAATTATATACTGTTACTGTTCAACATAATTAAAATATAAAATAAATTTTTCTAAGGTTCGTAACTTTTTTATTCCATTCCCAAATAAGCAAATTACCGCGCTCCACGCTGTATATCATTATAAATCATCAATATTAAATAATCATAAATCAGAAACATTGCCGCACAGTGTAGCAATATTTTAATCACAGACATCAGTTCCATTAGTAAAACACCAAATAATAAAAATCAGCAGATTGTGATGATTTATTTTAATAGCTGTTCGTAGAATCTGGATAACATTTCCCATTAACCAAAAAAGAAAATCTAAAGAAAACTTTTTAATTAAGATTTAAACTGTACACCATATGAAATGTGAAACCTTTTTGGGTTATCAATTTTTTAAGGTAGGCGTATTTATGAAGATTTTGGGTCGAAATATCCGCCACATTCCTTTCGTGGCATTCACGGCTACTGAGGTAATTAAAACTTTTGCTTCGCAACCGTAGATGGGGCATCCCTTTGGTTGCACTGCTAATAAAGCTATTAAACAATATTTGTTTTGTTTTTCTTTGAGGATTCCTTCGGTATTTTTACTATAGAGTCTATAAAGCTGGAGTTTGATGGAATCATTATCATAGTTCATTCACCAATGATTTGGTGTAGGAAAAAAGTAGAAATATTAAAGCGATTTAAGTACAAAATGTTAAAAAGAATGGCTAAAATCTAGTCGCGGACTGAATGGGACTTGGGGTACTTATTCATGCCCCTTCTCACCCTCTCTCTGTTTCTCGTGTCCTTGCTTTACCATGCAATTGAATTCATAATTCATTTCATTTTGAAATTCAGCATCAGGTTGCCCATCTTCGGACATTTACTTGGGCAGATGCAAATTATATTATTTTCATTATTTCACTTTCAGTTTTATTTTTCTAATTTGTTTTCATCTCCTGCCCCCACCCCTTTTCGCATTGCATTGCCCTCCAGGATGGGATGATGGATAGATGACTGGATGGTTGAAATGTTGGTTCATATTTCCTCGGACTGGTTTTGTATGTCAGCGTCTGCCGCCGGCCAACATTTTGTGGCCAAATGGCTGGCGGAGTGGGTAGAGGTGGTATATAGATGGGACACCGTTCCGAGCAATTTCAGTTAAACACGATTATAATTGCATTACATTCACATTTACATTTACATCAACTTCAATCTCACTTTTCAATTTATAAACCCCACTAACGTACATTCCATTGCCTTCTCAACTCCCGGCAAGGACAATGACTAACTATCTCTCGTATGACAGAAGAAGGCAGAACAAAAAAGAAGAAGTAACAAAGTCAAATGGTGAAATATGTATATGTTCAGGACAATTTTAATAAAACTCGTTTCTTCTAGACTAAAGGCCATTACGAATAAGAAAACAAACTACGTTTTGGAGCTAACTATGGGTTGCAGCTGTCAAATTCGATAGAATTTTACTTTCTTTAACTATAACGCTAGGTCATTTTTCTTAGTGTTAATGGGGTAAGTGTAAAATTGTTATCAAATGAATCCATTGATGTAAAAATCCACAAAATCGAAAAATGGGCGAGGCAATACATAATTACTAAATATCACTGAAATTTGTGATTGAAGAATAACGCAATTTGGTTTGTGAGTAATTGGAGTTAATATTAGCAATTTTGCCAAAAGTGGTCGGAATCAAGTAATCGTAGAAGAAAAAAAATAGTTGTAAGTTAGTAGATTGAATACCGTTAATTGTTCCATAGTGGTTGGGATGGGATCAGTAGGCATGGCCCCTGGATCCAATAGGTTGGGTCCGACCGGACCAAATATTGGTCTAAAACAATATCTACAATACCTATCCATTCAATGTCAGACAAGACATAATTTATATTTAAAACCAGCTAAATGTTTAATATTTAGTGGTTATGTTTCGAAGCTGGTCCCAACTAGACCTCCAGTGAGAATAAGATAAACCAATTGGCCGTTCACTAAGGATTAAATAACCCAACTGGTCGTCTACTACGGAGTAGATAACCCAACTAATCTTTTAATAAGGAGTAGATTACCCAACATTTCACCAAGTAAAAAGTAGATAACCAGAATGGCTATGAAATAGCCATCAACTAAGGGATATGTACACCAACTTGTCGTCTACTGTGGTGTAAATAACCCAACTCATCTTCTATTGAGGTGTAAATAGCCCAACTGGACGCCTACTCAGGAGTAGATACCCTAATAAATCGTCAACTAAAAAGTAGATAACCCAACACGTTGTCTGCTGTGGATTAGATAACCCAACTAATGTTCTACTAAGGAGTAGATAACCCAAAGATCACCAAGTAAGAAGAAGATAATCCGACTGGCTGTGAAATAGCCATCAACTAAGGAATATGTCAACCAACTGGTCGTCTACTAAGGAGGAAATATCCCAACTGGTCGTCTACTAAGGAGCAGATAACATAACTGCCAGCTAACTAAGGACTATATAACCCAATAGATCTACAACTGAAAAGTGAATAAGCCAACTCGTTGTCTACCGTGGAGTAGATAGCCCAACTAACCCTCTACTAAGAATAGATAACACAACATATCACAAAGTAAGAAGTAGATAAACCGAATGGCTATCAGATCAATTAAGGAATATATAAACCATTTTGCCATCTACTAAGGAAGAAATATCGCAACAGGTCGTCTACTGCGTAATAGATAACCCCAACTGGTTGCCTACTGTGGAGTAAATAGCCCAACTGATTATCTACTAAGGAGCACATAGCCCAACTGGCCTCCTACTAAGGAGTATATAACCCAACAGATCGGCAACTAAAAAGTATATATCCCAACACCTTGTCCACTGTGGAGTAGATAATCCAACTAATAATCTAGTCAGGTGTAGATAACCCTACTGGTCGTCTAGTAAGGAGTATACATCCCAACTGGTCCTCTACTACGGAGTAGATAACCTAACTAATCCTCTACTAACCTAACTATTCGTTATCTTATGTGGAGTAGATAGACCAACTCGATGTCCACTGTGCAGTAAATAACTAGTTGTCTACTGTAGAGTAGATAACCCAAGTAATCCTCTACTAAGGAGTACATAATCCAACAGATCACCATGTAATAAGTAGATAACCCGAATGGCAGTCAAATAGCCATCAACTAAGGAAAATACCAAGGAAGAAATATCCAGTTGATCCACTAAGGTTTAGATAGCCCAACTGGCCACCTATTAAGGAGTAGATAACCCAACAGATCGTCAACTAAAAAGTGGATAACCCAACTCATTGTCAACTGTGGAGTAGATAACCAAACTAATCCTCTACCAATGAGTAGATAACACAACAGACCAGAAAGTTAGAAGTAGATAAACCGAATGACCGACAAATAGCCATCAATTAAGGAATATGTACACCATCTACTAAGGAAGAATTATCCCAACTAGTTGTTTACTAAGAAGAAGATAAACAAACTGGTCGCCTACTGTGGAGTAAATAGCCCAACTGATTATCAACTAAGGAGTAGATAGCCCAAATGGCCGCCTATTAGGGAGTAGATAACCCAACAGATCGTCACCTAAAAAGTATATTCCCCAACACATTATCCGCTGCGGAGTAGAAACCCCAAGTAATCCTCTACTTAGGAGAAGATAACCCCACTGGTCGTCTCATAGGGAGTATATAACCCAATTGTTCCCCTACTTTAGAGTAGATAACACAGCTACTCCTCTATTAAGGAGTAGATAACCCAACTGGTATCCTACTTGGTACTATATAACCCAACTGACCGCTTACTAAGGAGTAGATAACTTAACTGGCCGTCTAGAATTATTTGATTTCAGTACAACCTAATAATTACGACAATATACTCGTATACAGAAAATTTGTTTTTCATAGGCCACTCTGATTTCTGGCGCTTCATACGACCTCCCAAAGCGAAGAGGAAGAGCAATTTAATATCAAACACAGAATGTCACATACACATTTATATTAAAAGGAGTAGTGTTGTCTCGGTTTGTGCCCTTTGGCTGAATTGGTTCCTCTAATTGAATTATGTGCTACTCTACCAGTAGATGCTGTCGCTGTACCGGAAGCGGAAGTGCCTGTAATTCGTGTCCTTTTACTGCTCGACAAAACACCCAGAGCAGCAACGACAACAACAACAAAAATAACAACAACATCATAATAATAATAATGAAACGCATACACCAACACATTTACATGTTAACATACCTATATAAGTATGTGTATGTTCAGAGACTGAGACAGGGGAGTATGTACACAATGTAGCCATGTAATTCTGGGTGAAAGACAATTTCATAAATTATCCGAGTAAATAAAATCCAAAACATTAAAGACTTTTAATTATTTAATTATTCGCTTAATTAATACAACTTTGACATTGGGAAATGTACAAACGTTGGTGAGACAAAGAACACTGGTTTACGATTTCTTCCTGATTTTTATATTTACATTGTATGAAACAATTAATGACTAGCGAGTAAAGTTGTTATTTTTTTTTAATATAAGAAAAAAACTTTATGAGGGACGAACCTGTATATGAGGGCTATGTCTAGATAGATCACTCATTTTTATAAAATACTAGCTGACCCCAGCGGACGTTGTCCTGCCCGTTCTGTTTGGGATGTATTAGTTTGCCATTCAATGACATTTCGTTCAAAAATTCATACATCTCGAGTTTCAGGACGAAAACATCAACAAAATGTATATTGTCCATAAGTCCATTAAAACGCCATCTACCGGTTAGCATCATACATTTAAACTATTATCAAGATATCAAATAGCTGTGGAAATGCGTATTTTTCTAAAACCTTACCCACCTTGCCATTTATCGCGGTGAAAATAATTCTTAAACACAGATGTCCTCAAACTGAACCAATTGTTCAATTTTTAGCCCATTCGCTCTTATGGTTTCGGAGATCATGCGGAACAAACAAACGTTCAAAGGATTTTATATATAAAGATAAAATAACTATTCTCTCACAAATATCAGAAGAATCGGATACAGCTTTTAATACGCTTTAATATCACATCTGGTCTTCTAAATCTGAACTGATTTTCTCCAAACTTGACACTTGAATAAAGGTCAAATTTCGTAAAGAACATCTGTAAAATACAGCATCTATAGAGCTTCCAAGCCAAATCCGGAAGAATTCGACGCCAAAACCCGGAAGTCTTGCAAACATCTATGTGGGAAAAAATTGCGAAATGTTAGTCATATATATGGGTGTCATCGATAGGTAACAATAAGCACAATACATATATGTAAATATCTCGA
Source organism: Eudasyphora cyanicolor (assembly GCA_963930755.1). NCBI lineage: Eukaryota > Metazoa > Arthropoda > Insecta > Diptera > Muscidae > Eudasyphora > Eudasyphora cyanicolor. The sequence continues at coordinate 6,665,096 of OZ005734.1, read as the reverse complement.
AAACGAAATTGTCAGAATTAGACGGTTATTTCAGAAAACCACAGATATATAGGTATACCTAAATCTGTGCCAATGTCCCACACTTTCAATTGGTTTCATCCTCAGACCAAACAATCAGACAATATTTCAGACCTATAATTTGATTGCAACCCCTACGGGAAATAAGTGCTGGTTAAATGTGGACCAATTACTGATTTGATTATGTAGAACGCTCTAAACAATATTGCTGGACGTGGTCATCGTCATCGTACGAATGCATCAGAGAAATCTACTCCTTAGTAGCCGACCAATTGGGTTATTTACTCATGATTATACGACAAGTAGACTTTTTTACTATCTAGTATTGGTCCAGTTGCATGTATACTCCTTAGTAGTGGGTCACTTAAGTTATCTACTACTTGATAAAATGCCATTTGGTTTATCTACTGCCTGATAGACGTCCGATTGAGTCCTTAGATGGCGGCTAGTTGGGGTGTGTACTACATAGAAGACGACAATTTGGATTATCTACTCCTACGTTGAGGGGCAGCTCACTTATCTACTCATTAGTTTATGTTATCTACTTCTTATCAGGCGGCCAATTGAGTTATTTACTCCTTAGGAGAGGGCCAGTGGGGATATCTACTCATGATTTGACAACAAATCGGGTTATCTACACCTCAGCAGCCGACCATTTGGGTTATCTACTCCTCGGCAGCAGACCAGTTCTTAGTAGGTTCCAGTTGAAACCAGTTTTCGTAGTTCAACGAATTAAATAATACAAATTTAATAGGTTTCAAATCTGATTTACGCCTTCTGGCATTAATGGGTCGGTACCGGTTGTTTTCATAAAAAAAAGGGACAATCTGCAGCTCGCACTGGCACTGTCATTAATGGATCTATCACGCGTTTGATATGATCGGTCCAATTTCCCGTACGGACGATACATGGCCAGATAGACAGACGGACGGACATAAAATTCAGAAATTTTACTTACAGAAATTGTCCTCATATTAAGTACGAAATGTCACTATTTGAAAGATTAGAATGTCTTCGGCGCAAATCATCTATAGTAAGATAATATTTTGCCTGTGTTAGGAGGAGAGTTGTATGCTTCAGTCATTTGAGTGGCGTATGATTGTCATACTTGTTTCAAGCTAAATTGTACCAAAAAATATGTTTTGTAAACTAGTGTATTCTGTAGGCGGCAGTGAATTCTCATACCGCTCGTAATTATGAAATTCAATTAAGCATTTGCATCAAACATCCATTTTCCGCCAAAATAAAACTCATACAAAGAATACTCTTTGGTTGCCTCTGGTGCAGATGTAATTGCCTAACAAAGGGGAGAAATAAAAGTTGCCCTCCAAAAAAAGCAACTGTGTAACACTTCAGCCGAATTGTGTCACTGATTTCGGGAGTGGATGTCCTGCCTGTATGATTTCTCGGAACACTTTGCAGCCACAGGAACACTCTTCTTTTCAAATCAGGGACTTTGCTCGCTCGCCATAAATGCTCAACTCTGTTGGTATTCATTCGTATTTCTGGCTAATTTCCTGTTCAATTATTTACGAGTATTTATTTAAAGCGGCTGTGGTAATCACAAAGCAATTTGCCGCATTGACAAAACGTTTATGTTCCACTGGTATAAAGTGAGGTTGGGATGGATGTAAGGAGACAGAAGTCGTTCGACCAAAACATTAGGAAGTGTAGGAAGACAGAAGGTGTCAAAACTCTGTAGAAAAGTTCAAGATACTTCCCCCCTCATCAACCCAATACAATATGGCAAAAGATGGAACCGAAAATGTTTAGGTTAAATATACACGGGGCAAAATCCCGTTTTTTGATATGTTTGGATAGAAAGAAAATATATTTGGAACACAAATTTTTAAATATTATATATTTTTGAGCAAATACACTCTTATTTGTATTATTCAATAAAATTTATTTGAACGCATATATGAATATATTACAACAAAATATATTTGCAAACTAATTTCCTCAAATAGAGTCTGTGTTTATATACAAATAAAATTATTACTTAGGAATTTCTCCAAACATATTTTGTTTAAAAAATATTAGTTTAGAAAACTTTGAAGATTTTTCGAATTTAATTTTTAATTTTTCTGGTAATAAAATGACATTTGTTTTAAAGAAATAATTTTAAATGTATATTTACTTCAAGTCAACATTTGTTGTCAACCCATCAAGAATCGTGTAAGATTATACCATAAAAGGAATTTTACGAAAATTTAAAATTTCTGAAAAAATTAGCGTCGAATTACAGAAAGACATAAAACTTGTCTTAAAATTAAGGTGGTGATATATTTTCTGAATACATACATAAATGCAAATTAATATTTGTTTCGTAAATAATAGTCCCAAATAAAAAATATTAGGGCCGAAACAAAGATTTTTTTAGAATAAAATCTTCCTAAATATATAATTTTTGTGTGTGCTAAATATAACATATTCAGAGTGTACCCTAAACATTTGTATATTTCAAGCATAATATGTTTGGGACAATATTCTACAGAAGCGATTTTTTTCAGCGTGTACCAAACTCTAAAGGATTTCATTTGGCACTAAGCAGGTAACTCTCCGAACAATTGGCAAGTAGAGTCCTGTCACGTAGTCGACCTTTTTCCTAACTTTAGTTATTATTTAAGTTTCCAAAAAATTGTAAATTTTCTTTGGGGGCAACTCGTGGGGAATATTAAATTAGGACTGTTAAATTAGTTGATGAGTTATGATGAGAATACCTGATGCAAATTGACACCTCTGAGGTCAATTTGAAAATGACACTCGCTTTTAGAATGACTGAACGTATGTTGATTTGTTTGAACAAAATCGTGGTGCGCAGCATTTTAAATTAGAGCGAATGTATCCATTCGACGAACAGTGGGATCGATTGCGAACAACTGGTAATAATAATAATATCAGAAGTTGTTATGGGCAGATCGTTTTACTATGTAGTAAATCGGGGCGGCTCAAATAGGAAATGGAGACGTTGAGTGTTGAAAAATGCAGACCTAGACCTACACATATATAACACAGGGTCATTAAAATTAAGGCATTTCCTTCCAATGATGTTTCCTCTCAAGGTAGACGCAGAGTCAAAACTGCTTAGAAGACCTACACTAAACATTTATCGAAGCGGAGTTGGTCCTATATTTGAACCAACCTGAACTACTTTTGTAATGCCAAAACTTCTGAAACTTGTATCTTTCAAACTACTCAACATTTGAAGATTTGACTTTACTAAAATGGTCTACTTTGACGAAAAAAGAAGGTCACATTCTTCTTTTGGCGCGGGGTGTCTTAATTCTTCTCTGCCCTCCTAGTCCCGATCTGCCCAACAGTTTAGACATTCAGATATCATTTTTTGATATAAACCTGTACCAATTTTCGTAAATATGGCTTCATATTTCCGACCTGGACTTTAAACACAGAAGAGACAGACATATCACTTAGCTAAATCGACTCATAAAGTGATGCTATACCGATGGACCTATCTTATATCTTTTTAGGCATTAGAAACCAATGCACAAATACATAATACCCTGTACCACAGTGTGGTGTCAGGAATAAATACACCGTGTAACGTCATTTATGGGTAGACTAACTCAACATGAATTGTATTTTAATTTAGCCTTTTAAGTTTGCATCCTACAACAGATAAATGAAAAGTTATACATGAGTATTTATGAACTTCAAGGAAAAAAAGAGAGCAAATTAAAATGAACGGCTGAAACATCTTCAGTTGTTATGGTAATGAAAATTCCATATAAATGTAAAGGATTCAATAATGCATGTGGATTTCTTGGAAACTGTGAATCGAATGAAAGTGGTTCAATAAACTATCCATTTTAATTATTACAACTTTATAGGGCCAAGCGATTTGGTTGCAAGGCTCTGACAATCGTTTAGACTTTAAAATAAAAATTATGAAATGGGAATTAAAATCTCTATTGATTTTTCCCATTTCATTATTTGTATTTTAAAGAAAAAAAGAGAGCAAATTAAAATGAACGGCTGAAACATCTTCCGTTGTTATGGTAATGAAAATTCCATATAAATGTAATGGATTCAATAATGCATGTAGTCTACAAAAAAATAACATATGAGTTTCGGTTTAAAAAAAAAACAGGTAAGAAAGTTCAGTCGGGTAAACCGGCTAATGAATCCCCTCACCTTGAGTCTCAAAAAAATATTAGTAAATTTATTTTTTTGTTTTATTTAAATTATTATCAATTTAAAATGCATTTAATAACTTTAAAGTATGTACTGGTATTAAAGTTGAAAGCTGTTTACTTTTGGCATAAAATTATCCATTTGTGTGAGAGGTACCAAAATGGGCGTCCCAATAACGGTCGCTTTTCTCTGGACTCTAGGTACTATAAAAGCACTACACTGTACAAATTTTCAAGTATTTATATGCACTGGTATTAAAATTATAAGCTGTTAACTTTTGGTGTAAAATGGTCCATTTGTGTGGGAGGTACCAAAAGGGGTGTGCCAATTACGGCCACTTTTATCTAGAGTCTAGGTACTATAAAAGCATTGTACTGTACGAAATTTCAAGTATTTGTATGCAATATTATTAAAGTTAAAAACTGTTTACTTTTGGTACAAAAAGGTCCAATTGTGTGTGAGGTACCAAAAGGGACTGGCCAATAAAGCCCATATTTCTCTGGACTCTAAGTACTATAAAAGCATTACACTGTACAAAATTTCAAGTATTTGTATGCAATGGTATTAAATTTATAAGCTGGTAACTTTTGGTACAAAATGGTCCATTTGTGTGGGAGGTACCAAAAGGAGCGTGGCAATAGTGCCCATTTTTCACTATATTGTAGGTACTATTAAACCATTACACTGTACAATATTTCAAGTCATTGTATGCACTGGTAATAAAGTTATAAGCTATTAACTTTTGGTTCAATATTGTCCATTTGTGTGGGAGGTACCAAAAGGGGCGCGGCAACCTCGCGCATTTTCACCGAGGTGATAGTGATTAATAAGCTAATACTATGCGTAGAATTTCAGACGATTCACATAAGTAGTATAGAAGTTATTAAATAATCAATATTTCACTAAATGTTTACCCTTTGTGGGGGAGGTACTAGAAGGACTAAGTGGAAACAGTGGTTTAGTAACAGTGCCTAAAAAAATAGAAAAAAATTATTTTTTTCAAGAAAAAAAAGGTTGAAAATTGGCTTATTAACTGTCGCTATTTGGCACAAAAATAGAAAAACAAGTAAGAAATTTCAGTCGGCTCAACCGACTAAGGTATACCCTCACATTGTGAGTAATGTAAATATGCACTTGTATATATACTAATATTATGAGTTTTTTAATTTTGGTTTGTCTTGGCTCTTGTTGTATGGGAGGTACTACAACAGATGTGGTGACAACCCTCATCTTTAGCAGAACTGTAGGAATTTTAGAAATTTTACACTGTGCAAAAATTGTGAGTTTTTATATGCATGATATAAACTATTAAAATTTTGTACGAAATGGTAAGTTTGTGTGTGAGGTAGCAAAAGGGGTGTTATAATAACGTTCATGTTTAAACAGACTGTAGCCATTACAAAAACATTACACTATATAGAATTGTAAGTATTTGTATGCACTAGTATAAAAGTTATAAGCTGTTAACTTTTTGTACAAAATGGTACCTTTGTGTGGAAGGTACCAAAAGGGGCACGGTAATTTCACCAATTTTTCTCGAGGTGTTAGTGACTAATAATCTAATATTATGTGCAAAATTTCAGAAGATTCAAATAAGTAGTATAGAAGTTACTAAATAATCAATATTTCACTAAATGTGAACACTTTGTGGGGGAGGTACTAGAAGGAGTGGACCAATAAAGTCCATCTTCGAACTGAGATAGAATAAAATATTACAACATACCAAATTTGAAGTCGGCCGGTTACGCCTTTCGAGAATTATCATGCGCACAAGTCAGCAGACAGACAATCAGACGGACATTGCTCATTCTAGTTTAAACAGCCCAAAACGGATATCCGTCGAACATACTTAGGGTCTTCTGCCACTCCTTCGATGTGCTACATTTTTTGCCCGTAGCAAATGTGAGGGTAAAAAAATTGAGAGAAATACATTTTTGGATTTTACGAAATTTGTAATTGCTCTTGCACGGTTGAAGCGATTTTTACAAAGTTAACGTCATTCAAAAGGCGTTTGTTTTACATAGCATATTGACGTGAAATTTGATGATGAGAATGCTATTTGCAAGATGGTTGCCGCGTTTACTCACAATCAATACAGTGCACCAGTTTACACATCCACTATTGCGATGGCCAAAATCTATGAATTAAAGTCCGAATTACTTCAGCTTGCACCTTATTCTCCAGATTAAGCAACATCAATTTTTAGTTTCAAGCTTGAAAAAATTGGCCTGCGGGAAAAAGATTTGCCAGCATTAAAGTGGTGCATGTTGCGGTTGATGGCTATTTTAGGGAGCTAGATAGTTCTTACTATAAACAGAGTATCGGAGCTATTGAAAATCGCTGGCAAAAATGTATCGAGCTAAAAGTTAATTATGTTGAGAAATAAAGACAAATTGTCCCAGATTTGTTGTGTTTTCTTTGTTAGGTCGGCTAATATTTTGACCGCCCTAGTACTACTGAAATATGGATTTTTATCCCCCCACCTTAGAGAGGATGATATATATCATTTGCTACGAGCCAAATGTGTAACACATCGAACGAGTGACCTAAGACACTAAGTATGTTTGGCAGATATCCGTTTTGGGTCATTTTATGTCGAATGAGCAATGTCCGTCCGTCCGTATGCCTGTCTGCTGGCTGGTGCGCACGACAACTCTCGAAAGGAGTAAACGATTAACTTCAAATTGGGTATGTGGTAATATTTTCTTCTACCTCCGGCTAAGTTCGAAGATGGGCCATATTGGTACAGTCCTTCTAGTACCTCCCCCACAAAGGTTTAATATTTAGTGAAATATTGATTATTTAATAACTTCTATACCACTTATTTGAATCCTCTGAAATTTTGCACACAGTATTAGTTTATTAGTCACTATTACCTCGAGAAAATTGGGCGAAGTTGCCATTCCCCTTTTGGTACCACCCACAGAAATGGACAATTTTGAACCAAAAGTGAATAGCTTATAACTATATTACCAGTGCATACAAAGACTTGAAATTGTGTACAGTGTAATGGTTTCATAGTACCTACAATACAGAGAAAAATTGGCATTACTACCACGCCCCTTTTGGTACCTCCCACACAAATGGACCATGTTGTACCAAAAGTTAAAAGCTTTTAACTTTAATACCAGTACATAAAAATACTTGAAATTTCGTACAGTGCAATGCTTTTATAGTACCTAGAGTCTAGAGAAAAGTGGCCGTTATTGGCACGCCTCTTTTGGTACCACGCACATCTCATTATTCGCTGCATTACCTTCGGCTTATAAATAATGACTTACCAATAATAACAGAAATGAGTGATTTTTTGTTATCAAAATCATTTTGGCAAATTTTAATATAATTTTGGCAAAATTTAATATTTTGGCTATACTTGTATGTGGGTTATTGTACAAGATTTATTTATATTTCAACATGTTTTCAAACAATACGTGCAGATTTGAATGAAAATACCAGCAATTTAAATCTGGCATGAGGAAATTGTTTGTTTCGAGAAATATACGCGACAATATGCAAAAAAATCATTTTAAATGAACATTTCTAAATATCTACTACTTATTTTATAACTTATTGGTAATGCATTATTCAAGTACATAAAACCGAGCTACAAATAAGTACATATTATGCTACTTTATTGTATGCTTTTGGGAAGTACTTTCCTCCAATGACATCCCCATGTTAAAATAATGAGAAAAGTGGCTAAATAATAAGTACTTACCATTATCGAACTTTGCTTACTCGTCGGATTATTTGGTAATGAGAAATTTTACTGGGTATATTTAGCGCCCGCTCGAAGTATGTACTCTTCTAGATCTGACTGTTAGCATATTTTCCTTTGTACGATTACTTTTTAAGGGTAAATTCTTATACAGGGATTTTGTCAATTTTGATTTTTAAACTGTCCATGGGGTTATACACACTCTGTCATTCCGCTTGCAACACATTGAAATATTGATCTGAGACAACCTCATGAAGTTATGTGTATACGTTTGAAAGTCGAAAAATTCAAAGACAATTTATCCATGTCCGTCTGTCTGTTGGTCAAATTAGGCAAAACTATTTGTTAAAGTTGCAGATCATTTGAGTATGAAAATTAATCGTATCGAATAATGTATATTATATTAATTTTTGCATCTACTTAGATCTCATTCGATCTGCTGGCTGATGTAATTAGATCTGATCAGATCAAAATTTTTTCACTCTTTAACAAAGTGATGGTTCTTTAATGACCACATGCCGTATGAATATATGTAAGAGCCTGAAATCACAATCATTACAAACACACGCAAGAGGATGCCTGTCGGTACATTTCAACAAACCTACATGAGAGTATTTTTTAATTTGCATGTTGAATCTGGCGGTATTTAAAACATAGCACTTGTGCCGGAGAGGGCAAAACCGCATCAACACAAACAATCACGACCCTTGATATACGTAGATGCCACCCACATGCACATGCACATGCACACACACTCAGCCACACATGCACACGCACATGAAACTCAAACAGTAAGAGGCGTAAGTCTAACACAAACAAAACAAAATACTCGCATATATGAAAGGGTCATTCCATGGTAATCGGGCAAATTTTTGATTTTTCAACAAGTAAAAAAGTTCAGCCGGGTAAACCGAGTAGCAAATCTCTTCATCTTCAGAACAAAATATGATAGTAAATTTTTTTTGTAAAGTGTAACACATCGAAGCAGCGACCCTTCGAAATTAATATCAATTTAAATTGTATTTAACAACTTTAAAGTATGTACTGGTACCAAAAGGGACGTGCCAATAAAGTCCAATTTTCTCTTGACTATAGGCACTATGAAAGCATTACACTAAACAAAATTAGTATCTGTGTGCACTGGTATTGAAGTTAAAAGCAGTTAACTTTTGGTCCAAATGACACATTTGTGTAAAAAAGGGGCGTGTCAATAACTCACTGAACTCTAGGTACTATAAAAGCATAAAACTGTACACAATATTAAGTATTTGTTTGAAGTGATATGAGAGCTATAAGCAGTTCACTTTTGGTGTAAAATAGTCCATTTGTGTGGGTGGTATCCAAAGGGGCGTGGAAATAATGCCAATTTCTTACCGAATTGTAGGCACTATTAAAGCATTACAGTGCACAACACTTCAGTTATTTATATGTACTCGTACTGACATCACTGACGATATCACTTTTTTTAAAAAAAAGCTGGAAAATGTCAATACAATCTAAAATAATTCTTTATTTTTGAATATTTGAAACTTCGTCGTAATAAATCGGGTGTTATAAACACACAAGAGGCGACATCATCATTATAATACTCTCACTAAATATTTCTTCTTGATACCCTCACAATAAAATTAAATAACTTTAGAGAGAATCTGTGATAATTTTACAACACTCACTCGTATGTTTGTGAAAAATACTTATAGAGAGATTTTTTTATTTTATATGGACATATTCGTCCCTCAGTCTGCATGACTGTCTGCTTATTAAAAATCTATGGAATTACCCATATATGAGTATATCGAAAATCTGTGCTAAAACTGTTAATGAGTATTCGGTTTAACCACACGTCTTGGTCCGTCCGTGTGTATAAGTGTGACAGGATGTGTGTATGTGTGTCTGCAGAAGTGCGATGAATCTCTGATTTTTACACACTACGAGTGTATTAGGCGTGAACGCGACCGGGGTCTACAACGGCGGCAACAACCACTCCGAACGACTGGGTTCAGGTCGCCCGACAGGCAATACGCAAACCGGCACATGACAGGAGACCCCTGTCACGGGGTTCTGCTGATACCGACTGATTACAGATGTCATGACGTGTTTAACAACAAAACTGTCGAGAATAAAAACAATCACAACAACAATGGAAATTCAAAAGAAAAACAAAAAAAGGACTAAATTGGAGAAAACATCAAGGGGGGTCGGTTGGGTGGTGTGGGAAAGGTTTACAACCACAAAATACCAACGCCGACAACTACATCAAGGGTAAACGGCAAACAACAAAACAAAAGTTCAAATAAATAAATATAATTTCTGCTTGGATAAGGCTTATATATATTACTCTTGTTTAACTCAGGTAAGCGTTATTATGGCTCAGAAGTCCAAGACAAATACTAATAAACTGATGACATTGCCAAACAGAAAAACAATGGTATGAATAGACAATGGACAGGTTGCGGACAGAGACACGCACACACACTGACTCACTTACTCCGCACCAAAGAAAGTGACAGATTTTTGAAATATTTTGTAATCGAAATGAGACACCAATCCAATCAGTATTCATTTATTGTTGTGGTGGAAAAGTACAACGTTGTCATATGTTTTTTTTTCTTCTTCTTAAATGAAGGTTATATGGTAGTAAATCAAACAGATGTTGTGCTGCTTCTGAGGTTAACCAATCAAAGGATATGAGTTCGTGTTTCCTCTCCGTTCAAGTATTTTTTCCTTGAAGTAGTTTCAATTTGGAAGAGCGAGATGAAGATACGATGGTTGATGTCGAAAACAACCCAAATAGAAGAATTTAAAAGAATAGGTATGTAGATCTGTTCAAAATGATACATGAAGTATGAAGATTAGGTTGTAATGAAAACATTTTTTAATAGCTGTTTTGTTGGTTGTATTGTACGTAAAACATAAAATTTCTGTCAAAGTTCTTATCTTCACGATGCTACCCTAACCCCCTGTTAGCAGCTCTAGTTTCAATCACTATGATATCGCTACAACTTCCGGAGGATGATGACTGAACAATAATTTATTTCTTATTTGATTATGAACTGTACTGAAGAAGCATTCCCTTTGTAACCCATTGGGGCGTATAATATGATAATGATATTTATATTAGTCATACGTCACGCAACACTAACAATCATTACACTAATTTTAAAATGGTTACCTTCTGTTGATGAAATAATGTTCACTATATTATTCAATATGCGTCCACATTGATCTTAATTCCAAAATAAGCATGGAATGTTCTGAACATTGTTGTTACATCGGCTGTAAATACTAAATGGCAAAATCTATATTGGCAAAAAAATCAGATGGTATACTAATTCAGAAAAACAAATTAACCCATAAGGTTATCCATGGGAAAATTTTAAATTTTAATTTTTTATGTTAATACTGATATAGTACAACACAAGTAGGAAAGTTCAATCGGGTAAACTGACAACTGGATCCCTCACATTGAGTCCAACAAATTTTATTAAATTTATTTATTTATTAATTTTTTCGTTTTTTTAATTATCTATTCAAAATTCATTTTTAGGCACCCCAGTAGATCTGTTGGTAGCGTGCTCGCCTATGAGTTTGGGGGTCGGGGATTCGCTGCAAAATCTAGCCACCTGTTACCCGGCTTCCCAGGACCGTAAAACTAGAATATAAATTTACTTTGTATTGCAATTCATATAAACAAATAAAAAATTGCATTTAATAACTTTAAAGTATATACCGCTATTAAATTTGTAAGCCATTAAGTTTTAGTACAAATAACGGCCGCTTTACTTACTACCTAGAATTACTATAAAAACATTACACTGCACAAAAGTATTTATATGAACAGATATTAAAGCTGTAAGCAGTTCACTTTTGGTGCAAAATGGTCCATTTGTGTGTGAGGTACCAAAAGGGGCGTGCCAATTTATGTGCGGTTAACTTTTGGTGCAAAATGGTCCAAAAGGGGCGTACCAATAAAGCCCACTTTTCTCTGGACTCTAGGTACTATAAAAGCATTACACTGTACACAATTTCAAGTATTTGTATGAACCGGCGCTAATGTTATAATCTGTTAACTTTTGGTGCAAAATGGTACATTTGTGTGGGAGGTACCGTAAGGGGCCTGGAAACTTCCCCCATTTTTCTTGGCCCATCTTCGAACTTAGCCGGAGATAGAGAAAAATATTACCACATACTAAATTTGAAGTCAATCGGTTAATCCTTTCAAGTGTTATCGTGGCACCAGCCAGCAGACAGACGGACGGATGGAAGGACATTACTCAAATGACTTAAAATGGCCCAAATCGAATTTTCGGCAAACATACTTGGGTTTTTAGGTCACTCCTTCGATGTGTTATACTTTTGGTTCGTAGCAAATGATATCGAGCCCTAACCGCCAAAAAAACTTAACCAAAAAAAAAGTAAGAAAGTTCTGTCGGGTAAACCAACTAATGAATCCCCTCACCTTGAGTTTTAAAAAAAAATATTTGTAAATTAATTAATTTTTTTGTTTTATTTAAATTATTATCAATTTAAATTGCATTTAATAACTTTAAAGTGTGCACTGGTATTAAAGTTAAAAGCTGTTTACTTTTGGTACAAAATGGTCCATTTGTGTGGGAGGTACTAAAAGGGGCATACCAATTACGGCCACTATTCTCTAGACTCTAGGCACCATAAAGGCATTGCACTGTACGAAATTTCAAGTATTTGTATGCACTGGTATTAAAGTTATAAGCTGGTAACATTTGGTACAAAATGGTCCATTTGTGTGGGAGGTACCAAAAGGAGCGCGCTAATAATGCCCATACCAAATTTGAAGTCAATCGGTTACTCCTTTCGAGAGTAATCGTGCGCACCAGCCAGCAGACAGACAGACAGACGGACGGACATGACTCATTCGACTTCAAATGACCCAAAACAAATATCCGCCGAACATACTTAGGGTCTTAGGACACTCCTTCGATGTGTTACACTTTTGGTTCGTAGCAAATGATATACATATACCCTCCTCTCTAAGGTGAGGGGATAAAAATGGGCTTTATTGCCACGCCACTTTTGTTGCCTCCCAAACAAAATTGCCAAAATAAAAAAAATAGGAGCTATTTAACCTCAATGATTTTTATAAATTATGCATGCGAAGCAGCGGATACATGCTAGTATATAATACAAACTGCTAAGTTTCAGCGAAATTTCTTAGAACATGAAGATTTTAGGCTCAAAGAAAAATATTTTGGAGCGAACTCTATAGAGGAGCTATACCAGAACATTAATGATCATTTTCAATCCCAAACGACCTGCAACCAAAAGAAATAAACAAACTTGAGTAACCTAACTCAATTATTACGGATTGTAGCGTGATTTTGACAGACATACTGACATGGCTAAATCGTCTTGAAATTGTATGACGATTACGAATAAATGTGGGTGTTTCTATAATTTAAAATTTTGACGTATTTTGTAAGCTTTTTCAAAAACTACATAGATTTCGAATTTCATTGTCATAACCAAAAATGTAGAGATCAAAAAGATCTACAAGAATGTTTTTAGCCAATCTTGTTTCAATCACTAATACCAGTTATATAAAAAACACAAATCTTTGGAACATCGAATAATGTGTTATAGAAAATTCCAAAAATACGTCTTTAATTAATACTCGTATATGTACTACATACCTTGTTGTGCTACACCGACCAACAATTAGAAATATCAGCATCCGAAATTTGTGGACATCCGTTGTACGAAATTCTCCCACGATGCTGTTGTTCTCACAGAAAGTCCAAGACATTTTAATTACAATGACGACAGAAAAGCAGTATCGCACAGCACAATCCAATAATAATGGAATACAATCAATTGAATTTTAGGCTACATAAAATTTAATTAAGCCAATACAATATTTTGGCCAGATTTCAAAAGAAAAAATTGAAAACATCGAAAGGGGCACGTGCTTCACAGTTAGTCATGAGTACGAATGAGTTGTCCTCCATCCAAGAGGACCAGAGAAAAAACCAAAATCAGCATATCTGTAATAGAATAGAATTTATGAAAATAGAAAAAATTAATGAACACAGAATATACAAAATTAATCACATGTAAAATATTGGAAATACGTGAAATTAATGAAATCAATTAATCAAACAACGGCAGTGACACCGACACCGACATCAGAACCAGCAGCACAACACAAACGCCAGACGTGAGTAGTGCGAGTAATAGCACGCCTCTGTCACCCCATGGCGATGGAGCAGTTAGTAGTGATGGTGATGGCCAATGAAAATTCCTTTTCAATATTTTGTTTTGACAAGTGTACTTTTGCAATTCATTCATAGAAAACACACAGAGCGAAACTATTAGCAAGCACAATAACAAAGGCATAAACAAACTCATACAAACTCTCTCCCACTCTGCTGCAGATGCTGTAAAATTGTATGAGAAGAATTCTTTAACAGAGGGAAAATTTGTGCACTCTGTCCATTGGCGCTCGACATCACCCACACACGTGCCCGACGAATGTAAGCACGTGTTAAGTTTATTTTGAATGTGCTCAGAGACCCCACAAAGAGGCCTGTTCTCCTTACGGGCAGACGAAAACATCACACCACCCACACACCTTATCTTACTCTCTGAGCAAGTGCCTTTACTGTTATTACTCATATGCTAAAATATCCCAAAACAAATGTTTAGTTTAACAGTTTCCCCCTATTTTTCCGCGTTCGTGTGTGTGTGTGTGTCGCTGTTATTTAACATTGTGCGAGAGGCCGTATTGGCAAAAAGTGGAAATTCTTCTTTCATCTACAGTTGGCCAACAATGATGCTGTCTGGATGGTTGTTCTGTTATCTTTGGCTACTGCTACTGCCATGCGATGCGCCTCCGTCAACGTCACCACTTCAGACACAACGATGTGCGGAATGCGATGTGAAAAATCCACAAATTCAGTTTGTTGTAATAACTCGACGCGCTTAGAACGTCCGTATCATGGAGCTTAACGTACGCACCGAGAGAGTGAGAGTGAAATTCAAATGAAAATAAATGTGAAAAATGTGGAAAATGCAACTGAAATCAAACAAAACCGCAAAATACTTATACTAAACGCAATTGTCAACAGAATTTGACAAATAACAAAGCAAAAAAATAAACAATTTTAAATTTAGTACTTGTGTGAGAAAGTGATTATTTGTGAAGCGAAAGTAAAATAATATGGAATATTTTAAATAACAAATATATATTACAAAAGGAAAACAAGGAAAATGTAAACTAAATACTACCACTAATATGTAGCAACTCAACAATTAATAATTTTATTATTTTTGAGCTGAAATATATTTTTCAGTAGATTTTATTAAATATGAGTTTTGTGAGCTATTTTTTCGTGTTAAAAAAATATGTATTTAAACTAAATGTTAAATGTTTCTTTTCGGTTTGTAAAAGCTGATGTGTAATATCATAGCTATTGAGAACTACTCTAGAATATTATTTTTTCTATTCTGTCCACTATGAAAAATAAATATTGTATGGAAGTTAAGACTTTAATAAACAAGAGTATTTTACTGTTAATTCGAAAACAATCTCGAAATATTAATGTTGAAAATTTGATATAAAAATTTACAAACAGAGGATAAAACTGTAGCATTATATACTAACGCAGGACAAATTTCTGGACTGGCCAAATTCAAATTCTAATAAATAATTTTAAGAAAACTCTTCGCTAACTAACGAACTATCCGAAAGAATGTATTTAGCTAAAATGTGAAGCAAATTATAAAATGTCTAACCAAATGGTAGCAATTTATGTCTTCACTGACGTCACGGAATCAAATGGGGAGGTGAAGCCCTCCAAAACGTAGTTGACCCCAATGAGTGATTCTTGATAAAAATTCAAATCCAACTTCACTAATTGCATTGCTTTCGGATGAAATTTATACATTTTCGTCAATAAAAATATAAATTGAAGGGGTTTTTACCATGTGAGTGAATCTGTCTTGTCATCGGTTGAGGGTATAACAAAAAAGTGTAAAAAATATACAGATTCAGTCGAATCATTTAAATTTTAAAAAATTTAAAAAAAATATTAATAATTTTAGGCCCGCTTCCATCCAAATCTTATATTATAGAGAAGTAATAGAATTTTAAAATATCAAAAATTCACGATAATCGGAGAGTACAAACAATTTAAAAAATAAATTTTAAATTTCAAAGCCGCACACAAAAAAATTCGGTATTTTTTATTTTTTTTTTTTTTCCTGAAAAGTACCAAAAAAATTTCATCATTTCAAAAAAAAATTTTTCAAATCGGACAATAACTTAAGACGTTATGACCAAAAACCGGATACACAGAGTGATATCCTAACGATTTTTTAAATGTCAATAACTTCTGAACGTGTTTTCGGTAAAATTTCAAAAATTGCACAAAACGTTTTTTAGGTGTACAAAAAAAATAAAAAAAATTGAAAATATTAAAACCGAAATTTGTTTAAAACCCGTCGATTTATCGTGGAATTCCCCACATACACCGAAAAAATCAACCTTCATAATATTTATGAATCGTTTCTTTTTTTCCACAAATCCATTGAAATGTTTTTTTAATATCTATGAACTTTTTTTTCATAACCATTTTCGTAGATTAGTTCTATAACACAGTACAACACATGGGACTCGATTCAGAGAATTGGACGTGAAAGAAGCCCCAAAATAGAGAACTTCTGCATCATTCGTTTAGTCAAGTTGGCTCAATTGATAATTTAATGGGCATACGAATTCCTTTGCACTTTTTCTATATATTTTTCTCGGTATACCGTACGGAGTATCTCTTTTGTGTCTGCAGTAAAGTTGTAGATATGGAGTAGGAGAAAAAATGCGGAACAAAGCTACCCGATAAAAGTACATCCTGTGCCCTAAAAGTCGCAAAAATGCCCACAAAGTCATAAAATATCTGTCAGTACAATATTGAAAAAATACGTATACGTAATACGTATAAAACAGAACAATAAACCACAATCGAACATTTTTACGATTTTTAAGGCACTTTTTTCGGGTAGTTTTATTCCGCATTTTTTTTTTCTCCTATTACATATGTACAATATTTGCTTCAGAAAAAGTGCTAAAAATTCACCTTGTGCAAAAAAATTCGTATGGCCATAAAATTATTAATTGAGCCAACTTGACTAAACGAATGATGCAGAAGATCTTATTTTTGGGGCTACTTTCTCGTACAATTCTCAGAATTGAGTCCCAAATCAATGAGCTGAAAAATGTTGTACTGCGTAAATCTATTGTTTGTTTCAGAGGAAAAAATATTACATTTATGAAATTTGTTCATAATTTAAAAACAAACTCACTTTGTGGGTAATATAATATGGAAAAGGGTACTTTGTGTGATAGCCAGAAAGATGGACACATTTTGCTCAGTCTATAGTGATACCAAGAGATGTTCGCAAATTCGGAATATGGAAACATTCAAATGGTTGTTACAGAAGTTGTGGCAAAGTTTGTGACGAAGTTGCGTTCGAATAAATCTGTCAATTTGTGTTGGGGATATAAGAAGGGCATGACAAATACGCCGATTTCGACTGAATTTAGATACTTCAAACACACAATACCGAATTTGAGGTGTTTATCTGCACTGGTTTTACAGTTCACTGGACTATAGGTATTGTCAAGGCACTACGAACTGCAAACAATTTCATGCTTATAACCTTTTGTACAAAATTGCCCCTTTGAGTGGGAGGTACCAAGAGATGCGGCCATCTTCAACCAAATTTTGCAAAGTAAAGAGGAGAATAAATATCTCATTAAATGTCAGCCCTTTCTGGTGGAGGTACTAGAATGAGTGCACCAATATGGCCCATCACCTGAGATATAAGAAACTATTACAACATACCAAATTTGAAGTTGATCGGTTACTATGTTCGAAAAAGTTTCGTGTACACCAGCCAGACAGACAGCCGGATAAAGCCAAAATGATACATAGGGTCTTATGTCCCTCCTTCGATGTATTACATTTTTTTCGTAGCAAATGATTGAGCAAAAATTTTATTTTTTTTTTAATTTACACCAATCAGGAATAAAAGTTCTAGTTTCCAACTCTATTAACTGCTTTTAAGAATTTTTCGATTTAGCGAATGGGCCTGATAATATGCCATCCCTTATATCAAGCTTCGACACTATTTTCTTTCGGCAGATGGAAAGAAAACAATTCATGCGGCAAAACTTGCCGTGATTGTAGATGAGGTATTAGATAAGTGAAGTTTTAAATTTGGGCCCCCTATAGTATACCGGGGCGGAGCTAAAAGTAGGCCACCTCGGGCGAACAAAATGTTTAAGCGCGTGTAGCTTTCGTCAGATTCTTCTAACCGAGATCTACAAAAGACTTTGTGCACATAAGAGTTAGCTCTTACAGTTGCAACTGAACATTTTATTTTTCCCGACCCTGTCCTACTATTATGTGAATATCGGAGCGGAATATGCACTTATTTATTTCACATCAACTTTTCTGAATAGGCAACACCATTTGCTATATGATGATAAAAAATTCGATCCGATATACCCAATAAGACAAAAGCTATAGCCATTTTCAAAAAAAGTATATGTCGTATTTTGAAGTTATAGAAGAAGTTATTTAAAAAAAGTATAAAAGTATATATAGAATGTTCCTGAAGAAAGAACGGGCCAAAAATATGAACTGGTGTTGTTGTCCAGCTACTTCAATTTACACAATTTGTATACCCTCACTTTAGTGTGACTAGGGTATATATCATTTGCTACGGACATAAAGTGTAACACATCGAAGGAGTGACCAAAGACCCCAAGTATGTTCGGTGGAAATCCGTTTGGAGCCATTTTTAGTCATTTGAGAAATGTCCATCCGTCTGTCAGTCCGTCCGTCAGTCCGTCTGACTGCCCGTCTGTCAGTCTGTCTATCTGGCTGGAGCGCACGATAACTCTCGAAAGGAATAACGGATTGACTTCAAATTTGGTATTGGATAATATTTTTTTCTATCTCAGGCTAAGTTCGAAGATGGGCCATTTTGGCACTACTTCTAGTACCTCCCTCACAAAGGTTTAAAATGTAGTGAAATATTGATTCTCTAATAACTTCTATACTACTTATCCGAATCCTCTGTAGTTCCACACATACTAATAGTTTACGTGTCGCTATCAACTTGAGAAAAATGGATGAAGCAGCCCCGCAACGCCTTATTGGTACCTCCCACACAAAGGGACCATTTTGCACAAACAGTTAACAGCTTATAACATTAATACCAGTGCATAAAAATACTTCAAATTTTGCACAAGTTAATGCTTTAAAGCGCCTACATTCCAGTGAAATATGCGCGATATTACCGCGCACCTTTTGGTACCTCGCACACAAAGGTACCATTTTGTACAAAAAGTTGAAAGCTTACAGCGTGAGTTCCAATGGACGAAAATGCTACAAAATGTTACCCAGTGCAACGCTTTTGAAATACCTAATTTTACCTCCCACACAAATTGTTCAAATTATACCAAAATTGAATAGCTCATAACGTTTATATATTAGTGCACAGAAACGCCTATAATTGGGCACAATGCAATGTATTTAAAGTATCTACTGTTCAGCGAAAAATAGTTGTATTTGTCAAACCACTTCTAGTACCTCCCACACAAATTGACACATTAATTCGTGTAATATTCCACACTACATTACTCACAAAGTAAGGGTATACCTTAGACGGTTTACCGGACTGGAACTTTTTTACTTGTTTTAATGTATATATTTTGATTTTTATGCAAACTTGGCTAAAAAATTTGCAAATTCACGTTAACCTGAAAAACCACTTCCAGTTTTTATAACGTCCGCAATGAACCTTTTGCCGCTAATATCGCATTCATCAAAAGTATTAGGGTAAATATTTAAATGTCATTCAAAGAACTCTGGAATAATTGTTGTTGCGGAAGTTTATATGAATATATTGCATTCAGAACGCCAACAGGATGAATATTAGTAAACCAAAATGCGTACGAATGTAACGTCCGCAACCCAGGATTTGCTAATATGTTAATATTTCTTTGAATTTAGTCTTTATGAGAGACAACTACAACAAACATTTAATGCAAAAAATGTGGTTGCAAAATGATTACCATATTCTTAAAAACTGTTATTCTGAAAATAATAGTTTAAATGCTAAGAGCATGAAATCTGCGATTATCAGAAATTTTTTAAGTTGGAACTTAAGTTGGAACATTTAAAATTTAATAGTGCAGTCTCTTTAAAAACATGGCAAGTTGACATAGAATTATGTCGATATAAGCCAACAACTTTGCTTTAGAAATGTCATAGATTATTACAACTATAAATAACTCAGCTAAGGGTTGATGGCTAGGCTAATTTATTTTGCGTTTGATGTTCTTTGACAGTTTTGACCCATGTTATATGTAGTTTGAAAGATTTTTTTCAACTTTTTTCTTTTGTATTCTTTTTTCTTATTTTTCACGTTTTTAAGGCGTTTCTTAAAGGTTAATATACTCTAACATCCAGATATTTGTGCAACATACATTCATAACAAGGAGTCTAACTTTAATGGTTGGCAAAATAAAATGTAAAAAATCATGTGTATATAATTAAGTTTTCACTAAAGTTAGACAATCAACAGAACAAAAACATTCATATGAAATTAGAATAAAACCAGAAAAAAATTAAATATTAAAACAAAAAGCCCATAATATAGATCAAAAAGCAATAAAAATGCAAAAGAAATTACCCATATACATACATGTATTCCTAAACTGAAGAGCAGAAATAACATACACATTCTAAAACGAAAGAGAAAAATCACATATTTCAACAAAGAAAAAAAATGTTGTGGTCGTGGACAGAAATCACATTTCTCTTTGTATGGAAACACCTCCACCAAAAAAAATAAATATATATATATATATATATATATAAAAACAACGACAACTAAGTATAAATTTTCAAATACATAAATACGGGTATAAACATTTCAAAAAATGCAAAGTTTAATCAAACAATAAATCAAAAGTGCAAAAAAATCCTTAAATAAATAAATAGAATTACAACAGAATACAGACACACACCCGCACGCACGCACGTACCACAAAACATACACCGAGTAAACAATCGTAACAAAAAGTGGCAGAATAAATCAAACAAACTCATGACACCCCATCATTAGGAGCAGCAGCAACATCAGCAATAGCAACGACAGCGTCAGAAAATGCAGCAACTGCAGCGTCAACGTCAGCGTCAAAACTAAACCACCCAATCATTTCTCACACTCTAATGCAATTCACATTTGCATTTATATTTGTAAAACAACAAACGGGAATCGCCAACAAACCACTCAAGTAAGTGCAATAAAAACAATACACAATTCCATGTACATAGAACCACGTTAACAAGTATCTCCCCCGCGTAAAGTTCAATGATATGGCCACCCTGTAATATTTGTCTAATTAATAGAACTTATTTGTGTCAAGAGATAAGCAGAATAACGCTCAAAAGGATATTGATTGATTGTCGTATCATTATTGGCATATTTACATTCCTTCACACGCCCCCCTCTGGAGGGAGGGGGTTTAAATATGCAAATTAGATAACATAACAGTTAATTTTTCCGTCACATTTTATCTGCATCTGCAAAATTAGAGCATATTTTTATGAATTCACTTGTTAACAACGTTGATCAATAATTCCCATTATATTTGTTATTGTTCTTTATTGTTGGTCTGTTGTTTGTATTCAGTCAAAATTGATTTGGTTTGAGACCATATGTTTCAGTTACATTCTGTCAATTGCAAAAAATGTAATAGAAACAAGTACAAACAAGTAAAAGCATTAAGTTTGGCCATGCCGAATCGTATATACCTCCACCATGGATTTCATTCTATTTTATTTCTGGAAAACCCTTTGGATATGAAGCAAACCAAAAAATGGTTTCATAGCATATCTCAGTTGTTTTCATGAGAAAATTTGCCTAAAAACTGAAAAATTGTATTTTTTCCATTTTAAGCTACTTTTACAGACATTTTTATATTTAACTATTTTACATATAAAAATATATGTTATGCTTGCACTCTTTCTACAAAATTTCTCTATTACAATCAATTAAGAAGAGAAAAATTTAAGGAGACCAAAAAAAGTTCGATTAACAATTAATTTAACGGTTAAAACAGATGGAAAAATCGTACGTTCGCGACCGGCACCTAAGCCAATTAGAAAAAAAAACAATAGAGATCATTTATTGTGTAAATACTCGATAGAAAGCTACATTATTCCTCTTTTAAAATAAATTAATAGCTTTAGAATATTCCGTTCGTTTTCGCAGATTTTTGCATGTTACTACATTCAGCCAAAGTTTTCTGCTATCATGGCATTTTTGTATTATTAGGAATTCGAATAAATATTATACACAAAAAGTTTAGATTAATTTCCTTGCTAAACGAATTTTATACATCTAATCTACAACGTACATTTTAGGTAGTTTGTTCTTTTTTTTTTGGTTGACTTTCTCAAACAACCATTGACTTTGGCGCCATCTCGTGATGTTAAAAAGAGCTAAATAAAAAAAATGTTGATATTATTTATCTTAATTGGTTTTTTAAGATATTATGAATACTAATTTCACCATAATTTGATCTAATACATTATTATCGATTTTTGTCAATGGGACAGAGCACTGTGGATCGTCCCTAGTTTAAGAAATTCCTCTGCACTCATTTTCTTAAAGATTGCTTTACATTTACGACCTGCATCTTAATAACAAGAATACATGGACAGACAAACGGACGGACATGGCTAAATCGACTCAGAAAGTGATTCTATGCCGATCTTTGCAAACAAATGCACAAAGTCATAATTCCCTATACCACAGTGTGGTGTCGGATATAACTATTTTTTTATGTTAAAGTTTCATGGGCTTATATTTAATTTTGAAATATAAGGGCGATGGAGCCGAAATGTGCGATCCATTTAAGGAGAAATTATTTGGATAACAAATGTTGGAAATATCAGTGCTTTAGCAACAGTATTGATTATTTTCTGTTCTCTTTCTTTCCGCGAATTTTACTTTTTTGTGCAAATCGCTCTATGTGGAAACTTCAACGAATGGCCAAACATTACAACCGATGATTGTTATGTAGAAACACTTAAATACATCGATCTACGAAACCCATTTGTGATTGATATGAAATTTTCATTTATATTGTGTATGTATCTTTAAATCAATGTGTATCTTAAATACTTAGACTGTTTATTGCTTAGTTTTGTTCCAGAAATTACGATTTTTTTAATAGATAATTTATTTATAGTTTAAATAAAAAATTTTTTGTTAAAATGCAAAAAATAAAAGAATTTTAAAACCGCATACACTTGAATTCGCATAAAACGAGGTTTGAGTGTACTTATCTTCTGAGTTCAGCATCTAATTTAATTAAAATTCTTCATTACTGTTATTACATTCAATGAAATTCAGGCCTTATATTATACTAAAATTTAAAATTTACGTTCCCCAAAGATGAATGGAAGTGCGAACCATTTCGCCAATTAGAAAAATTTTAATTATAAAAAAAATTATTATATTTTTTGTGAGAATATTTAATGTCCACTCTATAAGTTATTTTGTTTTTTATAGACCTTTTTGTATCATAAAAAGAGGAATTTTGGCATTAAAAAACATTATTAAAAAAATGCGTCATGCTGCGTTCCACTGGCAGGTCAATGTTTCGGAATGTGATGATTTTCAGATGTTGATAAAATTAAATAAAACCACACGAGTAGATTATATGAGAAAACAAAAATAACTTTTTCAAAACACATAGTTAACGATAAAAATCAAAATAAATATTTATGTCGATTTTAACGTTTAGAAGACAGAACTACACAAGAAAATGCTTTATTGGATCTTTATGATATTTTTGTTGTATAGTGGGACACCTTTTATTATTAGGGTGTATACAATTTTTAGTGCTACAAGGCAACCGTAGGGCTGAGGCAGCTGAGAAGTCCCCTCTATAAAATATATGAATATAGAGAATTCAACGAAATATCGACGGGTCCAACAAAATTATGGTTTTATTTTTCCATTTTTTTTATTTTTTTCACCTGAAGAAACTCTGTGGAATTTTTTAAGATTTTCCCGATAACTAATTGTGAAGTTATCGATATTTTAAAAATCGTTAAGATATCACTCTGCCTATCGGGTTTTTGGTCATAACTGCTTAAGCTAAAGTTCAATTTGAAAACATATTTTTATCCACTCCCCTTTTGGTACCTCCCACACAAATGGACCATTTCGTACCAATAGTTACCAGATTATAACTATAATACCAGTGCATACAAATACTTGAAATTATGTACAGTGAAATGGTTTATTAGTACCTAAAATACAGTGAAAAATGGGCATTATTGCCAAGCTCCTTTTGGTACCTCCCACACAAATGGACCATTTTGTACGAAAAGTTACCAGCTTATAACTATAATACCAGTGCATACAAATACTAGAAATTGTGTACAGTGTAGTGCTTTTATAGTACCTAGAGTCCAGAGAAGAATGGGCGTTATTGGCACGCCCCTTTTGGTACCTCACACACAAATGGACCTTTTGTACCAAAAGTTAACAGCTTTTAACTTTAATACCAGTGCATACAAATACTAGAAATTTTGTACAGTGTAGTGCTTTTATAGTACCTAGATTCTAGAGAAATGTGGCCGTTATTGGCACCCCCTTTTGGTACCTCCCTCACAAATGGACCATTTTACACCAAAAGTTAACTGCTTATAACATTAATATATAAATACTTGAAATTTTGTACAGTACCAAGAGTACAGAAAAATGGGCGTTATTGGTCAAAATTTGACTGCTTATAACTTTAATACCGGTGCATACAAATACTTGAAATTTTGTACAGCGTAATGCTGGTATAGTGCCTATAGTCCTGTAAAAAGTGGGCGTTATTACCCCGCCCCTTTTTGTACCTCCCACACAAAATGACCAAATCATACCCAAATTACATAGCTCGTAACTTTAATATACCAGTGCACATAAACGCTTATAGTTCGCACAATGCAACAATGTATTTAAGAATCTACTGTTTACCGAATAATATGTGTATGTGGAAAAACCCCTTCCGGTACCTCCCACACAAATTGACAGATTTATTAGTGTAATCTTATATATTACATTACTCACAAAGTGAGGGTATACCTTAGTCGGTTTACCCGACTGAAACTTTCTTACTTGTTTTTTTTAAGCTTTGGCGGCATTTGATGCAATTAATTCACAACAACGGGTTTTACGTGTTTATATTTCTATATTTGTCTGTTGTAAAAGCTGTTGGTCGCAATAAAAATGTTTTTTTTTACTCCAAAAATTAAAAAAATTATATTTGTCCATATAAATATTTTTTCCTATAACCACATTTTTTTGATTTTGTGGGTTCTGATTTTTGATTTAATAACAAACCAAAAAAAATAATGTTTTGGTAGCACCAGAACTGACTGACTTACGGTCCATACGTATCTGTCAGTACGCTTGTTATCAGCGGTGAAAAAGTCGAAAATCACTTCTTCAAACTTCGAAATATTTTGACGTTTCTGTCCACCAAGTTTTGAGAACATATGCCCATCCCTGTAGACGTCACCCTGAATCCAAAAAATAGTAAATTTATGATCAGCCTGTGCTCAAACCGACAATAGTACTTGAGAACCAAAAATATCTGTTATCATCTCCATTTTTTCCTTTCGTGTTATAGGTGGTGCCGACATAGAATATGAGACTTCTTTGCCGTGGAATCTATCATGAAATTGGATAAATTAAAATTGCTACTTAGTTGAAAATTTATTTTATTTGACAACTCAGGTTTTAGTCATACAGCAAATAACATATACAACTAACTTTTAATAAGAAATACATATTACACAGTTAATGTCTGTGGTAGTCAGAGCTAAGGATTTGCATACTAGAATTTGGAACAGCTTCTGATGTTGTCTTTTAATTTGAGTTTTTATTATAATATTGACGTCCAGCTAACGAAGTTTGGAACATAAGTAGTATTAAAATACAACCGGGCAAGTCCGGGTATTATTTATTGTTTTCCATTCTACTATGTTCAAAAGTCAGATTGTTATTTTACTTTACTTAGTTTCCTTAAAACGAGTCATTCTCTAATGTTTTTTTTTTTTCGTTTTTGCGATTTGCATTTTTATTCGCAGAGCTCTAAAAAATAGACTAACTAACTGACATTCGCTTAAGTAATTTCGTTAAAAGTCTTAAATTTCACCCACCTCTTCCAGTTCTACCTTTTGACTGCTTTACGTAAAGCAACAAATCGCATAAAAACGCTTTCAGGGACACGACAATACACTTGGGCAGTAGTGCTTTGCTTGCGCACACAGTTGTATGCAAAACAAAAGCAACAACATTTATCGGATTTTATTCTAATGTTTTAATTATATTCTATATCACATCTTGAACAATTTAGTCGAAAAAACGAAATTCAGCTACATTTTCAATAAATGATTGTAGCATTTTCTAAAAAAAGTTTATTTATTTACTCGTAATCGTTCAGAACCATTGCTTAGAACCAAATTTTGCATTTAGACGTCCATATTTTCGAATTGCACTAAAATGTTTTATATTTGAACGAAAAACGTGTAAATTCAAAGTTTGGTTTCAATCGGATGAAAACTTAAAAATATGCCAAATTCCGAAGTCTACAATAAGTAGATATTGTACTCAAATTTAAAACTCGGCGTTTTCTGTGTTTTGTAAATTTGAGTACAAAATTTGTTTAAAATTAAGAAAATTTGTCTAAAATAAATTTAAATTTTAGTGTTGGGAAAATAAAAATTATGCTCATTACATTAATGATTTGCTAGGAATTCATTGCTATAATTTTCCGCAACACTGTCTGAAATTAGGTACGGAGAATGCATTTTGGAAATTTAATATGTTGACTGAGTGATTTAGTTGTTGTTCCAGCTTTGCGGTTTACAAAGCGTATTTAAATTACGTTTAGTTAAACGCTTCTTAACGGCAACGAAAACAGAAAATGTAGTTCCATGTAACAATGATGCCTGCCCGTCCAGAACGTATGTCCGCCCACACCCCCTCTCTAACCGACCATCCGCCTGTCCATCTGTCCGTCCATCCATCTGTGTGTAGATGCGCATTCATACCTATCTTCGTCATGTAATTAAACAGGTGAACAGTGTCTCCTCCTGTGCGGTTTGCAAATACCTTGCCCCGTCCTGGACCCTTCTTCAATGGGATGTAAATTTCCATTCACCCTCAAATTCAAACAATGTAAAGAGCAGTTCATTGTGTAGTTTTTTTTTAAGAAAACTGTCACAGTTTCTCCCTCCGACCGCAGCAGCGCCGATGATGAAGCCAGCCAGAGCTTACAACCACAACCAAAACGACGACGACTGACGATGCCAAACCACATCCACTGTCGTTTCTCGTTCATGGTCGTAGTCGTCGTCGTCAAGTTCGACCAATCCACAATGGTAAAGGGAAAAAGGGAACTACACACAAATGCGAGAAAAAGAAGAGTCTTAAGTTGTGAAGCGTACACGGGTGTAAATAATTTGTTGCATTGTTTTCACGCACCCTAGTGAAGGAGAGCGAGTATCTTTGGTTTATCGTCTGATTTGCAACCGTATAAGAAACTTATCTGCTTTTGATGAGGAAAAGCAATTTGCAGCAGTTGTAATTGGATGAAAACTAGATTTGTATTAAACTGACTTGAAAAGAGAAATTATGGGTCAGAGAAAAATACATGATCTTAATGTAAGGAGAATAGGAGTAACTACGTGACATAAATTAGACAGAATATTTTTAAATATTTTTGCAAAAAGCCAGTAAGAACACTTAAACGAGGACATACTCGAAATGCTGTTTGCGGAGTAGTAGAGAGAGAAATACGTAACCTCTATGAGCGAAGAAGTACTTAATCACCATTTTTAGAGAATCAAAATTGTGAATACCTAAAGGAATATATTAAAAGAGAGAAATACTTTGACCTTCTGAGTAGAGGAAATCAATAACGATGTTATAGAGCGTAGCTAGATTTTTACCAAATAGCCCAAATCATCATCTACCTTCACTCCTCAGTTCATATGTTCGTAAGAAACCAGTTTAGGTATACTCGTATATATGACGTTAGACTGCACTGCCTTTGTGGTTCCTTAAGATTCGACTTAACTAATATTACTTGCTCTCTGCTCCAAACCATATTCATTGGCATGTGGTGGCATATGCAAGCATGTTCAAAAACAACAACAACAACAAAACACTACAGAAACATCCAACAAATATAGAAGGCAAAGCGCGAAAGTTAAGAAGAGAAAACCAGAAAGAAAAGTAAAACTAATGTTAACTCAAGTGTTTAACTCATTCGTTGAGTAAACCGCATTAGCGAATTTCAGAATTGGCGAAACAAACACAGATGTTTCTCTGCCACCAGGAAAATTACACAGAACGATTAATTTCCAATTCAACTGCACACTCCCATACACACACACACACAGATCAGTCTCAGCCATCGGGAATTACCCGATAAGCCATTCAACTTTTATTGTTTCTCTAATTGACTACCGAATGCGTGTAAGAGAACTCAATTATGTTGAAAATCACAAATCCTTAAATTAATAACAAAACAGGAATAGTTAGTCTCCAATAACACAGTGCGTAAGCCGAAAAACCACAAACCATGATATTATTTTTGTTGTAGATTTTGTCGAGTAAAACAAGGTTTGTTCTGTGAAATTTGACGGAAACCCAAATATCGGGATTTACGGGTTAAAAACCAATTTTCTTGCCTTTGCCCTATTAAATGCGTATAACTTTGTTCGAACGAAGACCTTTTGACCTTTTGAACAATGTATATCTTGTTTGTATAAAAATGTAGAAATTATTGTTTATTTGTCCTACAAACACATTTTTTCATTTTTTTCGACATTTTCTACTTTAGGCAATGTTTTGTCAATTACTTTGTGAGATAACCGCACGATTACTTAATATACATAAATAGTACATTTTATAAGGAACAAATCGCAACCAGTCCCTTAAAAATCCGTTTGTAATTGACTGAGTTACTAAAGTTTCATTGTATCTAAATGTGGATATGGAGACATGGAACGCAGCACACTCCCTACAAGTCATTGTGAACTAAGTGAACATTGTGTCTAAGAAGTATTCTTCATATACACTGGCCAAAACCAACAACCGATTTTAGTTGAAATCAGAAGGCGCAAATGGAGCTGGATCGGTCACTCCCTACGCAGATAACCAAATGTTATTGCGAAGCAAGCCATTGAGTGGAACCCGCAAGAAACGAAACGACATCTAGACGATGAACTATCCCGAATACACCTTCGTTGGAATGAAATTAAACATCTTTCTTCAGTTAGATTGTATTGGACTAATCTTGCTACGGCCCTATGCTCCTTACAGGAGTAAAACGAACAAATATATATATATATAAATGTGGATATAAATACTGCAAATGTTCATCGAAACCAACATCAATAATAACTTGGTGGTCGGAGGAACCATATTTTCCATACATAAAATAACGTGGTTATCCAACGATAGCACTACGGAGAACCAAATCGACCACATCGCCATCAGCTCGAAACAGAAAACAGTGGATCTCCGACCAAACATGCAACAAAATAAACAGTAGGAAGCCTCTAAAACAACATTTAAATATGGCCAAACCCGAACAGGCAAGGCAAGATTGCGATCAGAGTACTACGCACTCGACAAGCAAGTCCAGAAAAGCGCCAGAGACGACAAGACGAGATGGTTTAATAACTTGGCAAAACATGCCGAAGAGGCTGCTTCCCTTAACAACATGAAAAATCTCTAGCGCATCGCCAAAAAACTTACCAGCAGAAGCTTAAAAAGTTGCAAACCATTGCGAAAAAGTATTGTTGAACTAGCCACCTCCAAGACAGACCATATGGCGACATAGTTAGAACACTACTCTTCCCTCTTATCAAGCGAGACGAGTGCACAAAATCTATGAGACTGCGCTACCCACGCGGTTAGACATTATATATCGACGGACCCGCTCGATATTTCGGCAATAATCGAGGCCATAAACTGTCCCAAGAACAAAAAATCTCCGCGATTAGATAACATTCATCCCGAACTGCTAAAAGCTGCACCGGAAACTAGCGCCAAGCTCCTAACCAACACCATTCTGACGTTCTGACAATCAAACGAAATATGTGTTGAAGTAAAAGAAGGAGTGATCATAAATATACGGAAACCAGTAAGGAAAGGCTAAAGTCGGGCGGGGCCGACTATATATTACCCTACACCACTCTCGTAATATTGAATAACTCTGATATAAAAATTTTGTAATTCATATATAAATTGTTTACATAAATTTACTTTTGGGACATTTTATACTTAAATAATACCCTGTACCACAGTGTGGTGTAGGGTATAAAAACGATTGAATCTAAAGAGCCAAATCGGATGAAACATATATATGGGAGCTATAGCTAAATCTTTACCGATTTTTTTTGGTTCATGGATCAAGAAACTCTACCATTCTAAATTTCAAAACGATTGGATGTAAAATACAGCTTCTATAGAACTAAAGGGCCAAATCGGACGAAACATATATATGGGAGCTATAGCTAAATCTTAACCGATTTTCTTCAAATTCGGCAATGTTGGTTCATGGATCAAGAAACTCTACCATTCTAAATTTCAAAAGGATTGGGTGTAAAATACTGCTTCTATAGGACTAAAGGGCCAAATCGGACGAAATATATATATGGGAGCTATATCTAAATCTGAACCGATTTCAACCAAATTCAATACCGATCTTAACAGCTGCGAAATACTCTAAACTGCAAAATTTCAGAACGATCGGAGTGAAATTGCGACCTGTAGTCGACGAACAACTTTACATGGACAGACGGACGGACGGACGAACAGACATGCTTAAATCGACTCAGCTAGTGATTCTGAGTCGATCGGTATACTTTAAGGTGGGTCTAGCTGTGTTATTTTCAGGTGTTACAAACATCTGCCGTGGAACAAACTTATAATACCCTGTACCACAGTGTGGTGTAGGGTATAAAAAGGGGATCTAACTTTGTGCAAAAACTGGCGTGGAATAACGCTTATTAATATCACCAACAAAGCTATCGCTCAAATCATCAATAAGCGTCTATATGATGCCTTCAAACCGGTATTACGCAGTGAACAAGCCGGGTTCCGCCCACACATATCGTGTACGGACCACATAAACAGCATACGAATCATCATTAAACAGTCAGTAGAGTAGCGTTCGCCACTCTATCTGGCTTTCATACACATCGTAAAGGCTTTTGACACCCTGACCCATTCCGCAATTTGGAACGCACATGCTTGCAGGGGAACTCCCACCAAAATCATTATGTCGCTGATTACACATTACACAAACGCGACATACCGAATCCTGCATGATGGAAGCGTCAGCCGACCAATCAGTTTTAAAGCAGGGGTAAGATAAGGATATGTTCTCTCCCTATTCCTAGTCAACATCGTTCTTGACTGTGTGTTAGAACGAGCACTATCCACACCAAGAGGTATATCCTGGGGATTCAACAGAAGACTGGAAGCCGACGACATCTGTCTCTTAGAACACAGACATGATGACATGCAAGGCAAGCTAGATTCTGTACAGACATAGCAGTTCTTAAAAAAAACAAACAAATACCGCTTGTCTACAAATCATGAATCACAACCTGGAGCATGTAGCAACATTCTGTTACCTCGGGAGCATACTGACTACATCCGGCAGATCCAGTGCTGACATCCAAAACAGAATTAATGCCAGCAAACAATCCTTTAGCCGCTGGAAACCCACTTGGCGATCTCTGCACATATCTTCCAACACCAAACTAAAAATATACACCGCCAAAGACAAAGAAAATTATTCCAAAAAATTTAGTGGATTAGTGGAAAAATATTTCAAAAATGTTATCATTGAAATGTTAAAAGTCCTATAAAAAGGACAAACGATCGCGAAATAAGAAAACTGGGTATGCTTATCCAATATTGGCCTATTTTCACTTCTATATAATCTCGTTCTTAGGAGGAAAGTCATGTCGCACGGTGTTACACAGTCGGCCAGCGATAGCCATTTGCCGTTCCTCAATTAATCTTGCATTGTATGTTTTGTATATTATTATTCCACCTCCGATGTCACCTAGGCTTGTCATTTGGTAATAATTTATGTTGATTGATATTTAAATAGTTCACCGACAGCATTTTGTGATTATCATTTGAATTTAATTGGGCGCGAATACATTCATCTCTAAGTTGGATCTCTTCCATTCATTCGGTCATTCATTCATCATTCACGGGCCACGCATAATTTTACAAAACTCACGTTCAGTGTCCGACAACTTGGATGATGGTGGCCATAAGAGAGATGATACAATAAATAGTCTTGTTGAAGTTCGCTATCGCTGTCGTCAGCGTTGTTCGCCGTGTGCCGACTGTGTTTAATGTTTATTTTTGTCTGTTTTCAAATGAAAGCGAAATGTTTCCATTTTTTATAAATATTGCATAAATATACATAGATACAAATGTACATATGTCTCTAAATATGAATAATGTACAATTGTACACTAGACCGCCTCAGGAAACAAAAGGGGGATAAATGTTGGATTATTGTAATTTTCACTTTGGTCCCAACAAAATGTTTAATAAAATTGTAGGAAATGAAAATAATGTAACTTTAAGTTAGAATTCCTTACGGCCAATTTCACAATCTCCTAAACTACAGTTATAGCTATCAAATTACATGATTTTTTTAGTTTTTAACTTTGATTTAGCTCTAACCGGAGGTAGTGAAATTGGGGGGTTAGTGGAATGAGTTGTATGGACTTCTGAATTGATGGTTGCAACCGCAATAGTAGGATTGGCCTTAGCATCTATTCGAAAGACCTAGAACTATTTAAATCTCCTAGGCTGCTGGATCACTACAGGGTTTTTACGAGGTTACAGTGTTAGTCAACAGGGAGTTTTCTGAGTAGGATGTCTGACAATGATCGAAGACGATACAGTAAAAAGTGGAGAATGGCTCTGAACCCACCTAATGTAGATATTAATGTACATGACATATGTTCAGTACTTGTTGTATTTCTTTAGTACAGAGTATATTTATACTTTTCACAATAGACAATAGATCTTTAAAAGTTTTTATCTTTCTGCAGAATAGACTAGAGGCAATGTCTGGCATCAATACTCGTATAATAAATAAATAAAGAAATACAGATTTTTCTGTTTTTTACTACGCACTACGTCAGAATCATAGAAAATAAGTGCACAATCTCAAAAAGTGAAGCCATTAACTCATTGTAGGTCATTTTTTGTGTATACGTATATCGTAGGTCGGAAAAAAAATCATTCCACAAATGGGGAAATGTATAAACTTCCTTAGTAATGATTTTCACTTTTGTTTAATTTGTGCATCCAGTATAAAAGTGGTTTGCCATAGGGTAATGCACTCCCATTGTTTTGTTTGATCGAAATGTTTCTTTTCTTCTTTTTAAAAACGCAAGACAAAACCTGTATGCGATCAGATCACGGCCAGTCGCGGCATAGATCAATACAATTTGGGAAATCGACTAAAAGGCATGAAAGCATTTCAATGTGAAAAATAATTTTATGTTTTGTCTATAACAAAATTTGCCTTATAAAATAGTTACAAATTGAACAATTGTTTGTGACTTCAGTAGTTATAAAGTGTAAAATTTCTCAAGGATTTAAATTTCGGATTTTGGGGAATTTTCGTATATACTTTGGGAATTGCGGGACTCACCTTTGCAGATAAATTAATTTTAGAATTATTCTCGATTTCTAATGTCATTCTAAAGTAGAAATAAAAAAATTATTGAAATATATTCACTTTCAATGTATTTTATGAAGTTATTATATTTTCGTCTCCATTTTAAAATTGTTCTTTAAAATTTTTTATTGTGATCCTGTTCTAGAAATAATGGCGGATCGGTATCGGTTTGTATCTCATTTTGATGATTTAATGACAAAATTGGCTACTTCGAAGATATACCCACTGAGGCAGAAGTTATAGTAATTTGAAGTTATACTTTCAAAAAGTATTCTTAATCAAAAATACAAAAAAAAAACAAGTAAGAAAGTTTCAGTCGGGTAAACCGACTTTGGTATACCCTCACCTTATGAGTAATGTAAAATGGAATACTACACGAATTAATGTGTCGATCTGTGTGGGAGGTACCAGAAGGGGTTTATCAAATACACTGAATACGCTGAACAGTACGTACTTTAAATACATTGCGCTGTGCGAACTATAAGCTTTTATGTGCACTAATATATTAATATATTAATTTGAGCATTTTGTGCGGGAGGTACAAAAAGGGTAACGCCCATTTTTTACAGGACTGTAGGAACTTCAAAAGCGTTACACTGTGCAAAATTTTGTAGTATATTCGTGCGCTATAAGCTATTACATTTTTGTACAAAATGGTGCGTTTGTGTGGGAGGTACCAAAAGGGGCGTGGCAATAACGCCCATTTTTCACTGGACTGCAGGCGCTATGAAAGCATTTCCCTGTGCAAAATTTCGAGTATTTGTATGCACTGGTTATAAATGTTATAAGCTGTTAACTTTTTGTGCAAAATTATGCATTTGTGTGGGAGGTACCAAAAGGAGCGCTAAAGGCTAAACAAGGATTTCCACCGAAAATACTTGGGGTCTTAGGTCACTCCTTCGATGTGTTACACTTTTTGTACGTAGCAAATGATATATACCCTGGTCACACTAAAGTGAAGGTATAAAAAACAAGTTAGAAAGTTTCACGGCCAATTCCACAATCTCCGGTTATCATACAGTTAGAGTTAACCTACAATTATAGCTGCCAAATTGTATGAAATCTCTATTTTTTTAACTGTTAGCTAGTTCTAACCGGAGGTGGTGAAATTGGGGGTTAGTCGAGTAAGCTGACTAGGGTATACCTAACTTTTTGAGTAGGGTTTGGACTTCGAGATATTCCCGGCTTTTTTAAACTACTTATAATTGAAAACTTATACTATTGAAAATGCATGTGTTTATACCCTACACCACACTGTGGTACAGGGTATTATAACTTTGTGCATTTGTTTGTAACACCCAAAAGGAGAAGAAATAGACCCATCGTTTATTATACAGATCGACTTAGAATCACTTTCTGAGTTGATTTAGCTATGTCCGTCTGTCCGTCTGTCTGTCTGTCCGTCTGTCCGTCTGTGCATGTATTCTTGTAATCAAAGTACAGGTCGCAATTATGGTCCGATCTCGACGAAACTTTACACATATCTTTTTTTTGGCCCAAGGACGATCCCTATTGAATTTGGTTAAAATCGGTTCAGATTTAGATATAGCCCCCATATATATGTTACCCCAGATTTAACATGTAAGCGCTGTAAAAACTTTATTTTATGTCCGATCAGTATGAACTTCGGCAGAAAGACGTTTCTTCTTATATGGATGAACACTGTTAAATTTGGAAGAAATCGGTTCAGATTTAGATATAGCCCCCATATATACGTTACCCCCGATTTGACATGTAAGCGCTGTAAAAAGGTTATTTTATATCCGATCAGTGCGAAATTCAGCAAAGAGACGTTTCTTATTACATGAAGGAATACTGCTAAATTCGGAGAAAATCGGTTCAGATTTAGATATAGCCCCCATATATATGTTACCCTCGATTTGACTTGTAAGCGCTGTAAAAACTGTATTTTATATCGGATCAGTGCGAAATTCGGCAGAAAGAGGTTTCTTATTATATGAAGGAATACTGCCAAATTCGGAGAAAATCGGTTCAGATTTAGATATAGCTCCCATATATATGTTACCCCCGATTTGACATGTAAGCGCTGCAGAGACTGTATTTTATATCCGATCAGTACGAAATTCGACAGAATTAGGTCTTTTTACATGAATAAGTATTCAGGGAAGATCGGTTCAGATTTATATTAAAGCTCCATATATATGTTCCTCCTGATTTGGTATCAAACCGCTATAGAAGTTGTATTTTACTTCCGATCATTAAAATTTTCCAGAAAGAAATTTAGGAACGAATATTGCTTAATTTAGCGATTATCGTTTCAGAATTAGATAATATGTTTCTACCCATTTACCAATTATTCCAAATTATTATGGCAATGACCCTTATCGCATTGTTAGGGAGGTGTAGGGTATTATATAGTCGGCCCCGCCCGACTTTCTGCCTTTCCTTACTGGTTTTGTTTAAAATAATATCCTCCCAAACATATACTATTTGTGTGTGTCAAATATTCTATATTTGGAGTGTACCCTAAACATATGTATATTTCAAGCTGAATATGTTTGGGACAATATACTACAGAAGCGATTTTTTTTCAGCGTGTATGCATTCCAAATAAATTTTATAGATTTTCAAATAAAATATATTGGTTCACAAACATATATTATTTAAAAATGTATGTTCCAAATATATTTTCTTTCGATTCAAACATATAAAAAAACAATTAAGAAAGTTTCAGTCGGGTAAACCGCATGGCCGACTATATAATACCCTACACCTCCCTAACATTGCGATAATAATTTGAAATAATTGGTAAAAGGGTAAGAACATATCGTCATCTGAAATCCAAAATCACGTAACATCAAAAAAATCTAAATTAATTTTTTGATTGATTAGGCTAAACTACACATTCCTACAAAATTTTGGAGTTCAATATCAAAAATTTACCTTTTTATTAGTGATATTCAAAATGACGTTACAGCAAACAAGGTCATTAAAAAATCGGAAAGATTTATAAAATATTATTTTATTTAATTCAGAATGTACGCCACAAGTAATTGCGCTAGATTTGTTATTTGATTTCGCCTTAATAGTCTGAAATCCCTAAATTTGGTCTAAAGCTTAAAATTACTTTACTTTGTTTTTTGCTTCTTCTGAAAAGTCATGAACATGTGGGTTACGTTATTTTGGATTTCAGGTGACGATATATATGTGGATATATCTAATTCTGAACCGATAATCGCTAAATTAAGCAATATTCGTTCCTAAATTGAGAAACATCTTTCTGGAGAATTTTGTAATGACCGGAAGTAAAGTACAACTTCTATAGCCCTTTGTAACCAAATCAGGAGGAACATGTGTATGGAGGTTATATATATTTCTGAATCGATTTTCCCTGAGTACTCATTCATGTAAAATAGAAACCTCTTTCTATCGAATTTCGTACTGATCGAATATAAATAAGCCGTCTCTACATCGCTTACATGTCAAATCGGGTGTAACATATATATGGGGGCTATATATAAAAATATATAAATCTGAACGGATTTTCTCCGAATTTTGTAGTATTCATTCACGTAATAACAAAACTCTCTCTGTTGAATTTCAAACTGATCGGATATAAAATACAGTTTCTACAGCGCTTACATGTAAAATCGGGGGAAACATATAAATGGGGGCTATATCTAAATCTGAACCGATTTTGACCACTTTCAATAGAGATCGTCCTTGGGCCAAAAAGAACACTGTGCTAAATTTTATCACAATCGGACCATAAATACGACCTGCAATTTGATCACAAGAATACATGGACAGACGGACATGGCTAAATCGACTGAAAAATAATGTCGATCGGTATAATAAACTATGACATTTCTTCTCTTTTTGGGCTTTACAAACAAATGTACAAAATCATAATGCCCTGTACGACAGGGTGGTGTAGGGTATAAAAATATGTCATGCAGCTTCCAAACAGCATCCAAACTGATATTACTAAGGCTGAAGTATTTACAAATCTAGATCAAAACAAAATATTATAAATAAATATAAAATAAATATCTCTCGTAGAACAAAACTTATGAACATTCGAATGCCCAATTTCTAATTATTAAATGTGCACTTCAGCCATAGTTTTGAGTTTTTTTTAATTTATCTCTATTATTGGAGCACCATACTTAACATTTCCACAAAGGACCAACTACCAAATTTTAAAAGTTAA
The DNA here is from genome assembly GCA_963930755.1 of Eudasyphora cyanicolor. Classification (NCBI taxonomy): domain Eukaryota; kingdom Metazoa; phylum Arthropoda; class Insecta; order Diptera; family Muscidae; genus Eudasyphora; species Eudasyphora cyanicolor. Next base: position 6,627,173 of record OZ005734.1, on the reverse strand, counting down.
TGAGAAAAAAATGAGTAACTCGCGTTTTGGAACTACTCGTAAATATCAGACTTTTTCTACAAAATGTATCCTATCTTTCAAGGGTGCAATTTCGTGCAGGCAAAAGTTACCCTGCAAGAATGGGAAACAATTTAACCTTTCTAAATATGTTTTATATTCCTCAAAGGCTTTCAAAGGAACAAAGTTATGTTGGTCCAAAGTCATACATTTTTTCAAAAAGATTTTTTTTTTAAAATCACTTTTATCACTTTAATGCTACCCTTCCAATGCTACCCTTCCAATATACAGCATTGATTTTGTTTACATTTTTCGAATTTCAAATGATGTTTTTCGAATTTCAATTGATGTTCTTCGAATTTCAATTGATGTGTTTCGAATATTTTGGTCGATGGATTTGGTTCTGAACCACTGTACACCGTCGTTCTATGAGATGTATTAATTTATCATTTTGTGTAGGTGGTACCAGATGGGGTACGTCAAAAACATTGCACTGTATTTGGGTGCACAGGTGTTACAGTTTTGAGCTATTTTGGTACGATTTGTTCCATTTTTTGTTGTTGGAGGTATCGAAATAGAGAGGGATGCTCATTGTTCACTGACTTGTAAACACTTAAAAAAGATTTCACTGTACAAAATGCCATGTGCTTCCGTGCACAGATATTACAATTTGAGGTGTTAGCTTTTTGTACAAAATAGTCTCTTTGGGGTGTGACAATTTCGTCCATTTTACTCGGTGTGAAAATACAACAAATTCGCATAATTAATAAATATAAAAGTAGTAAGAGATTTTTCACAAAATATTTAACCTTTTTCTGCAGACGAGATAATATTTACCCCTTTTGAGTCGAATCTTCCAATTTTAAAATTTCCAAAAAGGTTTTGGAGAAGAGCAGTTTTGAAAACGGCAAAGAAAATGCTGCCCTTTTTCCTGAAACGAAATCGCAATAACATACATAAAATTTGAAGTCATTCGGTCACAGCTTTCGTGAGATTTCGTCTAGTCCGACAAATAGACGGACGAGTGGATATATTTTAATAAGCTGATCTTTCCAAACCAGAGTTCCGCCAAGCATATCTCGGGCAGTGAATCACACCAGAGATATGTTACACTTTTTTGTAGCCAACTCTTCGCAGTAAAGTATATGCAAAAAGTCCAATAAAATTTGTGAAATCTTTTGTATACATTTCTCTGACATTATTTGAATGGAAATAAATCAATTTTTATTCTAACATTTCACCTAAATATTAGTCCCAATTAATTGCTTATTATTTTCGATATGAACAACAACAAAAACGACGGACGACCTGTATAATTTTCCTTTGACCTGACCTTGATTATCTTTATTGTGGGAAAAATAATTCCCAAGAACTTATGAATAATTTATCGGAGCGCCTTGGTAAATTCACCTGCTCCTCGGTTATGGTCTCGACGATTTGACAACGGCGCTCATCTTTTGGAGGAGACATTTGGAAGAAAAAACATAAATAGAAATGAAAACGACACATTTACATATTTCACTTTAGCGAAACAATGACAAGTTCTGACACAGATTCGTTCATTCCAATATGGGACACATTACACATTACACACCCCCTCTCCCTCCACCTCCACCTGCACCCCTCCGCTAACGTTAGCCTTGTAAATTATGCAGAATATTTATCTCGAGTGCATTGTTATATTCTTTTTGTGTTTTTTTTTTGCGCAATTTCTATGTAGATGAGTAATAGTTTTGGTTTCGTTTTCGTATTTACGATCATAAATATTATTTATGGGAAACTTCATAATAATCGTTATTAGTTTTATTTTCTTTACGTATATCTGATGATTTGGTGATGATGATAGTGATAGTGCCATGACATACATGATGACCTATGGCAATGATTTTATGTGATTTGATTGATACTCTCGCATTGTCGCTCATTGTTGGCTGTCTGGAATGGGTTGTAATAGTCATGCTAATGTTTTTATAGTAAAATAAACACACATGAATTGTTGACAGCAGTTTATGCTGAGTCATTTGTTCATCAGTCAGTCCAGTCCTTTCCCTTCCTTTCCCGGGCTGAGAATTTGGGTTGGCAAACAAGTTAAATAATATCCCTGGGCACAAAACTGTTTTCACATTCATAGAATAAATATAGGGCAATGACTAACACACTCAAACACACACCTAGTACGTGTACATGACGGATACACCGAAGCTGTTGATTTGATTTAAACAAAAACAGGAAACACTAAACTTGTCAAATTTATTTATATCAAATCTCTCTGCCCTACAGTTACATCGTCTCAACACATTACTACACATCCATATATACTCGAACAAACCCATACAGACACCATTACACACCAACCCACAGGCAAATGAATTTCCGTTTCCGTTGTCAACTTGGTCTTTCCCACTGCCATTGCAAAATGTGTGTCAGGCAATGAGACAACAAGAAAGTGAGTGGGAGAAACAGTTGGACAGATTGAAAGTAGTTTTAATAGTAGTTTAATAGTCATAGTGTAAAGAAATGCTGAACAAATGTCTTTTAATCAGAGCCATGCTTAAATATTGCTTCTGGAATGGGAATTTGATTGTCTCGGCAAAAAAAAACCTTTCTTCTTTCCTTGCAGTTAGTTTGTCTGTCAGGATGTGCAGACATCCATAGGACTTACTAGGAAAATTCATTTGTTCTGGCTACTCGACGCACACACAAGGTATGAACAGACGTACACATGCGTAAGAGAGCCAGAATAAGCATCAGTTAGAGAAATCAGTATATTTCAAAATATAAAAAAGGATCTCAAATAAAGTCCTTTATTTAAAATTTAAAGCTTAATTAATTTCTCCCGAAATTAATTAAATATATAAAATTAAATAAAGAAATTTAGAATATGTTGTAGATCAGAATAAAAAATAGTTCAAAATTGACTCAAATTGCCACAGAAAAATATATCACCCACCGAAGTAGAATTCTTGAAAAAAACATTATAGAATTATATCTATAAGTTTATTCAAGTTGCAAACCCTGTTATACCATCACTTCAATGGGGGAGGTTATATATAATTTGCTACAGGCCAAAAGTGTAAAATATGTGTGTAAGGTAGTGTCATAAAACCATAAGTTTGCTGGGCGGAAATCCGATTGGAAAATAATTCGGTTGAGGCAACTAAACTGTTTTCTGTGTGTATGCATCGATTAAAGGTAATATAAGTGTAAATATTTAAAAATTTTATTATCTCAGAAAAAAGGCTCAATCATGAATATTTTGGATGAAACCGATATCCAAAATATTCTTGATATGATAAAATCCGAATTGGAGCTAAACAAGAAAAACCAAAGTGGAATTTTATTAATTTCAATAAGCACTTTTAGGAACTGAATTCAAAAAAGGAGTCCACTTTTGATGACCTCGAAATGCTATCAAAGAAAACTTAAATTGTAGATAAAATTCAATAAATGAAAATTCTAAAGCTGTAAAATGTGTTGACAAAGCTTAATAATGTTTTAACAAAAAACGGCCAATAAATAAAAAATTTTTTAGGAACATTTCAGTCGAGTACATTTATATGGTATGCGGAACACTGTGACGTATAAGTAATTCCTGTTACGTATACGACACATTGGTAAACAATGAGGTTTTTATTGAAGGTAATCTACATTGTACAGTGGGTCCAGGTGTGATAAATGCTCGTCTTTGCTAGTAAAACCCAAATGGAGGATATGTTGATACTATTCTTATTAATTCGATCGACTTATAGCATCTTTCTGCAAAAAGTTTAACATTTACTATTGGGTCAGAATTTTTAATATTAACGTATAAAATTAATTTTTGCCTAAAAACCCTATAAAAGCTTGCATGGAAAAAATAAGACATAGTTATAATTAATTTTTTTAAAAATTTTTTTTTGGAATTTTATATGGGGATTTGAAATCTTAAAATCTAATTTTGGGATATATTTAAAACGTTCTATATGGATTTGAAATTTAAAAAATTGAGAAAAATGCATATTTCGTTTTTACGAAATTTTTAATTAATATTAAACGACTGAAAAGATTTCTTCAAAGTTTACGTCCTTTTTAAAAAAACCCTTCGATATTTTGGATTTGTGCGAGTCTGGTGCATATTCTGTGTACTTTTAAAAAATATTCCGTTATGTACGTAAACTTTGCAATGGGCAATTAAAAATTTTATAAAAACCAAAAAAGCATTTTTCTCAGTTTTTTTTAAATTTCAAATCCCCATAAAATTTAGCAAAGAAAAATTCAAAAATAAATGATAGAGATATCTTATTTTTTCCATTTACCAACTTTTTACACAGTCTATAGGCAAAATTAAATTTCATAGTTAAATATTAAAAATTCTGACCCTAATATAGTAATTATTTGCTCATATTATGGTTTCCTTTCTCAAACAAGAAATCTTTAAATATTTTAATATAAAATAACTTGTAATATGTTTTTATTATCTTTTAATGAAAATATGTTGCTGCAGGGACGGAAATTGGCTGGCTGTTTTTTGGCTGGCTGTTATTTCTGTGCTTATTTTCTAAAAAAAACACAGATAAAAGCCAAATATTGCAATAAATTCTATAAAAAATACGTGATCTTCGAAAGTGGGCAGCTTTCCACAAGTTAGACAAAAAAATATTTAAAAAACGTTTATTACTGAAGGCAATGAAATCAAACAAATCCTTATTTTCTTATCTGGAAAATAACAAAACGGATGTCAGTGACTTTTTTGAGAGACATGTTGTCTCGGACTCATATCCGTGAACGTAGCTCGTGCTCTTCGGCTTCTTCATTGCTGTCGCTGTAATTGAAACGTGTTAGGTTTTAGCTTAACACACGGCTTCTCTTCTCTTGGAACACTAAGGAAGCAGTCGTGCATCATTAGGAGCTTAGAGTCACCTTGTGTTATTTTCTCGTTGAAAGTTCGTGATCTTCCTGGGTTTCTTGGAATAATCCTTGATAACTTCAAGTCATGGCTGCTGGTAAAGTAAGTAAACATTTGTTAGCATTTTCCAGCCCACACTGTCATTACCACGGTCGATGTAGTCATATTCTTATACATAGATATTGCCATCGCCTTCATCAACAGCAGCAACCATCAACATCAGCAACATCATCAAAGTGGTCTTCTAAGGAACTAACCTTGTGCAAAGTTTATTAATAACGAATATTTCCATATACCTGCAGAGAAGATGAAAAGGGTGCTTCAATTAGGGCGGCCCGGTGTTGGTTGCCTTCTCGGGGTTTTTTATTATGTTGGCACTGATGACAAATCGTCATGTCAGTTACACGATTTAGCAAAGCGTGCAAATGATAATACTTCATTATAAAATTGTGGTGCTGTATACCACACACTCAATGCCACAATGAACATTCTGCATGAAGGATTAGGGAGTATGGTTATCACTCACGGAGGTGCTGTACATTAAGGGGATTTTTGCACAATGTCGTATTATATACATAATTGAATTCATGTCCCTTACAAATAATGATAGAGTAAAACATGTTGTTCGTGAATATCTCACATACAACATGTTTTACTCCATCATAAACATCGACCCGCCCTTATTGGAAACTACTTTACACGAGGTAGCAGCAAAAAAGCTATAATGAAAATATGCATAAAGGAGTTGGTTTTTTTACTTTCTTATGACTCTGTACTTTACATTTGTTTGTAATACTTTAAAGGATGTACTGCGATTTGCCTTCTGAGTCGATTTATTCAGCAATTGCATGTTTCCAGAAAACTGGTAAAGGAGAAATGTAGTTGAACGCGCCTTCTAACCGTTGTTTTCATTGGGATATCTACGGAAGCGATAAATTCACAGATATAATAGAGTTATCGGCATGCTAAACGGGTGTTCAAGTTATCAGACCATACCACACGATGTGCTGCGTAAAATTAAAGCGATTATTTTCTTTTTTCACAAAGAGTTAAACCTTCCTCGGATAGGTGCGAGAAGGAGTGAACCAATATGACGCATCTTCAAACTTTGATATGAGAAAGCATATTATTACATACACAATTTTAAAGGATTCAGTATCTACTTTCGTAAGTCCACACCAGACATACTTAGTTCGAAATGACCTGAGACGGATTTCTGTCTTAAAATGATCTGTCGCTCCTTCGATGTGTTGCACTGACGTTCTGTATGGAAGGATATTTACCAACCACTCCTTCTGGTAGCTTTTATAGTCCTTTCATTTCAATCAAAAATTGTGTAATTGCCACGCTCACATTGTACCTACCACATAAAGGTACCAAATCGTACCAAAATTTAATAGCTCATAACTCTAATACCCACAAATACTTAAAATTCGGTACAGTGAAGTACAAGTGAGAGTATACTTTTTGCAGTTTACACCACTGGTATTTTCTTACTTGATTAACAAAAGAAGATGTCAAAAAATTGAAAATGAACTTTAGGCATATTGTCACTCTATAAATTGCCACTCTTCACTTCACCCACGCATTTCCAGGCAATCCTACTAATAACAGTTTCACTCTTCATATACCACAATATTGTCTATGATGACAACGTTGTACATTTTTTTTTTTGGATTATTGGCGAAAATGATGATGTTTACTCAAAGATGATGCATGACGATAAAGCTGCTGCCCCCACCAACTTCATACGACGCGACGCGACAATAATGTTGACTACGTGCACAAGGACGCGATATTGAATCCTGTACGCGAAATCTTACCATCATCACGGCATTGGCTGCAAAGGACACATGTCAATGTCTAACATGGCATGAACACGACTTTTTATTATTTGACGGCTTTGCCGCGCTCACAATATCACTGCGACATCGACTGTGAATTCCACCATCAGCACCAACAGCTGCAGCAGCAGACGAACAATGAAAACGTATAGAAAAATCAATAATTGTTTGAGCTTCATGAACGACACTGGTGAGAAGCTTAGCGCGTAATTTCAACTGTGACAGCAGGAGGTGCATCAGCAACTAAGAAATACGACAGGATTTGCAGATTGTGTTTGTATTGCTTCCGCCCAATCGCTTCTTATAAAAGGGGCGGCTTATTGCTATGAATCAAAAGTATAGTTAGACATTATGTTCGTTTGAAATAAATACCTTTTGATGTATTTTTTAATCACTGTATTTTTTGAAGGCAATTTAGGGAAGCAAATCAATCTGTAAATATTTTCTTAAAATACAATGCTTCGAAGGCGAATTATAATGTTCCATCCCTACTCGTACTTCCCCCAGAAATTGTCAACATTTTGCGGCATATGTACTATGAACCATAATTTTATTAATAAAGCTTTCAAAAATAGAGAAATATTACTTTGAGATTGGTACTTCCACCACCTCCAAAATTTGCAAAATTCTTTCCATATGTATATGGGGGATTTCATGTGACGTGAGTAAATTTTTAAAAGCGATGTCTTCCGATCGGCATGAAACATGCACCATGCTTAGTCCTATTGGATATTACACGCTGAAAAAAAATCGCTTCTGTAGTATATTGTTCCAAACATATTCTGCTGGAAACATACATATGTTTAGGGTACACTCCAAATATATAATATTTGACACTCACAAATATAATTTGTTTGTGAGGACGTTGTTCTAAACAAAATTATGTTTTCATCCCAATATTTTTTTATTTGGAAATAATATTTCCAAAACAATGATTAATTTGTATTTAAGTATTTTGGCAATGTATTGATGCCTTAATTTAAAGGAAAGTCTTCAGTTTTTTTTAGAAATTTAAAGTTTAATTTTTTAGAAATTTTATATGTTTGAAAAATAATATTAAAATTTAAATCGTAAAATCTTGGGTAACGACAAATTGATGGATTGACAATTGGACTATTTATAAATTAAAAATAAGTGCTGTAAAACAAAAGAAAATGTTGCTTACGACATTTTTACCTATAAAGTATATCACAAAATCTAGGAAAAACAAAATTAAAAATTGCCGAAGTCAACAATGTTTTAAAATTATTTTGAATATAATGTATTTGGATAAATTCTTAAACAATATCTTTGTTTGTTTGTAAACACATATCTTATTTGTGACAGTAAGTTCGCAAATATAATTTGTTGTAATATATTAATATATGCGTTCCAAACAAAATTTCTTGATTTTCAAATAAAATATATTTGTTCAAAAATATATAATATTTAAAAATTTTGGTTCCAAGTATATTTTCTTTGAATTCAAACATATCAAAAATGGCGATTTTCCTCCGTGTAGTTATGACCAAATAATATAAACAAGATGGATTTAGGACTGTCCGAGTTGGAAAGTGTTGAATATTGACATTTTGTTCAAATGCTCCTTTTTTTCCCATCCCTAAAATTAATTTGCTATTGCATTTAGAAAGTTTTAGCGAAAGTGTTTTCCATAACTTTTTCTTCAAACTTTTTAGGAAAATAAAAAATTCCCATAGATTATTTTTAGGTCATTTCCTTTAACAGCTTTGTGGTCTGTCAGTGGGATGGGACTTGTTTATCTACGCGTATATATATAAGTATAAACCTCTAAAAAATTCAATTCAGGTTCAATCATATATTTTAGCATAACTGTAGAACCATTTATCGTAATTAGTTTAAGAAAGCTTTAAATAATTCTAAATTAAGTAGCCTTCATCTTCTTCTTTTATAACTTCCGCATCCCATCAGCGGTTTCAAAGAAAGCTTACAAGATATTGACAGAAAATCACATTTGTTTGAGAAAATTTTATTAATTTTATAATTAAAACCTCCTAAAAACATTGAAAAATTCACAATTTATTTAAATTTATTATTTTATCGTAAAGTTGGAGTAGTAATATTTAGATACTAATACGAATGGATGGATGATCGATGGAGGAGGAAGGTTAAGAGTTAGCCTACAAAGAAAGTGAGATTGATGCAACGAATTCCCTTCGAAGGAACAAACACCAGGCGAGCGTAGATCCAAACAACGAGTGATGAATTGCGAGAAAAGGAGAGACCCGAAAATGAAGCCAGGCAACAACCACCTCCCACAGGCAATCGGCGATCTACACACCCGTACTATAAAATAAAATGAGGGTATAAAAAGTAAAGGAACAAAGCTATAGTTTATTAGCTTGTAAACCACACTAAAAAAAAAGCGTACTGAAAATCAATGAATTTTTCGTAAAGTTTAAGATTTCGGCAATGATTTCGAGCCAAAGACAATCGTTATAAAAATAAGAAGGTTTTATAGTTAATATAAAGACGTGAATAGTACTTGTTTTGAGGATGCATTTCATAGAATTAAGAATTTTGGGTAATAAAACTAATTATGTTTGGTCTTAAAATAAGCAAATTTTTTCGTAAATTTAAGTATGGCGCGTGCTTATTTTTAGTAAAATATCATATAATTTAAAACAGTATCGTAATAAAATTTAAAATGTTTGTCCTTGATATAAGAATATACTGGTAATTAATTTAAGGAATACATGAATTTAAATACAGTTTTTTTTAAATATGGAAAATTCGTTACATTATATTGATTATAATATTACTCTTTTAAATGAATCATTTTCTTGGAAATAATTTAATATTCATAGAAAATTCAATAACACAACACTTTATCTTTCTAAATAAATATTTTATTTGTTATATTTTATATTGGAAAATACAAAAAAATATAATACATATTACGGATAACCTTGAACATTTTATAATTTAAAACAATATGTAATTGTATAAAGACAACACACTATGAAGTTTGACTTTTATTCGAATATTGTATTGTTATGTATCGATTCTATAGCGGGATTCGTTTCTCTATTTGTTGTCCATGAACAATTTTTATCGGAACCGACCTTAATGATTTTTAACCTAGAATTTGGCTGGAATTTAAATAGAAATTATATATATATAAAACAAATAATATATTATTATATCGTATAGTTTGTATGCTCACTCATTTCCTGCAATTTGTAAATTTTTAATTCCCACTGCATTTTTCATATATCCAAATAAAGTTAAATTGCGCGAACTAAAATAAAAATAATTTGAATAGAAATCAAACAGAATGATTTATATACGATAAAGTATTAAAATAAATTTTATCATATAGCTGTCACAAAATGTTGAAAAATAAGAGATATATTCAAATTTTTGGAATATACTTACTTACACTGAAATATTTAGTCACTCTTCTACGACACAAATTCTCATCATAGATCCATACAAAATTTGCTGTACTAAAAGTTAAAAAATATTTATGTAAGATATTATTAATAATAGAAACTGATTGTTTTGAAAGTGACATTTTTCATATAAATTGAGTTATCAAAAATAATTTTCTCAAAAAAATCAATCGTGACTTAGATTTTAAAATCTTAAGTTTTGTTAGCAAACAAAACTACAAAAACTTATTAAAAATTAAGTCTGTAAAACAAAAGCTAATGCTGCTTATGAAATTCTTAACCCTGGTGTTAGATTAGCAAATCTGTACGAATCCTAGATTAAGAGTCCATTTGGTCAACATTACATTTTTCATATAAAATGAATATGGAAGACAATATTTTATATTTATTTTTATTCAATACTTCGTGAAAAGAAAGCAGCTTATTTACAATTATTTTTGAGCAAAAACGCTTATTATTTTGATTTTAGTAAAACAAAAATATCCCTTGGACCAAATTATAAGGCAATATTTATGCATACATATATTACCGTTTATAAAGGAAACGATACAAAAATTGGACCAAATGGGCCTAATCTAACAGCAGGTTTAATTATGAAGTACTTATGAAGCAATAATGAACACGAAATCAAGGACAAATTTAAACTAAAATTCAAAAAAGGAAAACATCTTTTTAAATAAATTATATTTGGAAAACTTTTTAACAATAACTTTGTTTGTGTGAAAACACGTATTTTATATGTGAACGTCAGTTCGCAAATATATTTTGTTCTAATACCGTAATATATGCGTTCCAAATTAAATTTCTTGATTTTCAAATAATATATATTTGTTCAGAAATACATAATACTTACAAATATTGTTTCCAAATCTATTGTTTCCAAATCTCACTTATTTGTTGTAATTTATAAATGGCATTCAGCACTGCATTTTTCATATATCCATCACATTTACCTTCAAATATTGCGTGATCTAAAATTAAAATAATTACATTTTTTCTGAAAATAAATCAAATAAAATTATCTATAAACAAAAAAGAAATGCAAATAAATTTTATCATACCACAATTGGAAAACGCTGAAAACTAAGAGAAATATTTCAGCCGTTCATATATAATACTTACGTTGAAATAATTTGTAAAATTTGCCACTCTTCTCACAAAAGACCCATTCTCAAATTGTTTTACTAAAAAAATTAAAAAAGATAGTTATATGTATAACATATTATTAATAATAAATTTCTATATTGCCACAAATAATTTTACATTTCTGCATTATGCGCTGGTATTTTTAATAAATAAATACTTTCAATTAAAATGTGTTTTTTTAATTTTGTAATTGCCAATAAAATGTTTATTTCAGGATAATAATATTATTTTTCACGTACCTAAACATTTTCCCATTGTCTCTTTCAGTATTACAAAATCTATTACTCACATTTTATCATCCATTTGGCACAAATCTCTTCACAGGACTTACAAACAAGATCTCCTTCAAAAACGAATGTACATACATCGCCATAAATAACATACAGCAAAAATAACTATGACACACGCACTCCCTTATCACAGAGATCGATGGTGACGCCGACGGCATAACCACATGCATACACACATGTACACTACGGTTTCATTTGTTGTTGTTGCTATGCTTTAGCAAAAATAACTGTTAACAGCCCATATTAAAATTATTTTCGGTGCAATATGCACGTATGTATGCACGTATACTTACATATTCACGGCAACCAAATTTTTTCACAATCCGCGTCCCGAAAACAGACAACCGTTTCCTTCCAACGCTTGTAAATAACTGACGATTTAAAAGAAAACGAACAACAGCACTGTTCTCTATTTTCTCTTCTAACATTCCATAACAATTATTGATTCACACATTTCCAAACAAAACTGATTCTCCGAGCGAGAGAGGGAGGGAGAGATTGTATAATTCTCTCGTATGTATTCTTAAAAATAATGACAATAGTCATAAAATTTATTACCAAGACAGCCTTTCCTTTAAGGGGAGCATAGCCTTAAATTTATTACTCAAATATCTCATACTGTTAATTAAGTCCGATTCAGCATTAATACTATGACATGTCTACGTCATAGTGGTAATGTAGAAAATCCTTAAAAGTATTGAAATATTACTTAAAATAATGCGGATTGTCACAAAAATAATGATTTTTTTCTTTAATTTAAATGCGTACATTTAAAGAAGCGCGTACACAAAACTAATGATTAGATAGTCATTAATTCAAATTCAAAAAACTTTATATTAAGGAAAACTTCGTAAAAAACGTGTACATTTTCATTATTTTAATGAAAATTGTCATTGAATTGATGCCGAGGTAGCATACTTAATATTAGAATGTGTCATCATTAGTTTTATTACTATTTTTTTTTTCAGTGCATGTAACACATTGTTGGTTGTCATAACTGATTTAAAAGATTCCGTCGTTGTAAAACTTTTGCCTGCAAAAAAATTTGCTTTCTTCGCAGCTAAAGCCAAAATAAATAGGTGATAAATTACAGAAAGGTAATTCTATGTATAGATATACCTATTTGACAATGAATATTTAGAAGAACATATACCAATAAGACATGTTCTGCTAGACTTTAGGTTGCATAAATATGGAATGTATATCAAACACTACCAAATTTAATTTTTAAGAAACCGTACGAAGGTCACACTCATGAAACAGAAATGGTGGAATGTGCCTTAGGGCCATCTATGGTGCCACTTTTCGTGAAGTCGTACTGTCACACTCATGAAACAGAAATGGTGGAATGTGCCTTAGGGCCATCTATGGTGCCACTTTTCGTGAAGTCGTACTGAATATTGCACAACACTGCTCTAAAAAACCTACTCCCATTGATGGTATACCACCGACAACTTGTTGTGCCGTATACTTTGGTGGATTTACGTGTACTGCAGCAGAGATTGCAGCCATCCGAAGCAGCGGTGGCGGCGGCAACAGGATAAGCGTAAAACAAAAACATAGACCATAACAACAACAAAAACCACACTTGAAGGCTTCAAGGGTGTAATTTAAGCTTTCACTTTTTCGTTTTTTCACTCGTTTCGTTTGTTTGTGTTTCATTTATGTTTCTTTCGTTTTTTCCCTTTTGATGGCAACTTTTACGCGCAATTGCTGCTTTCATTCCACATTCACGTATATTAGTTTTGGCTACAAAGTGCAAAACTGGAACTGAATGATGGTGGCAGTGAATTGTAGCTCTCTCTTTAGGATTACATTATATTCATACATGCATACATACATACTCGTACATACCTCGACAAGCGATCAATCTTAACTTTCTGCCTGTTGCGATATCCTTTGTGTCGATGGCTGTGGTTGAGGGTGTGTGAGAGTGGGTGATGCTTTCATATAATGACTGCATTGGATGAAGTGTTCTTCGCTGAGCGTTCACCGTTTTCAGGAGGCGGCAAAAATCAAAAACCTTAATGGAAAAAACACACATATGCATATGTTAGTTTGAGAAATATATCATACAATTTTGCGGAGACTTATCCATGGGAAGAAAATATATATTTTTTGTTTTAATGTTTTGTACAACAAATTGGAAGCCCAAATAATATCCACGAAATATAAATGATGTAAAAAAGTTATCCGAAATAAAGAAATATCGTCCATATCTACAAATTTACAATACCAAATAATAGTAGCCCACAACCCCTAATGAAATATAGCAGAAAAATAAATTAAAAAAAATTGCCCATAACATTTGCTCATGTGAACAGGCTAAGAATTGGCAATGCGATAAAGTTTTCGGGAACACAAAGAATAGTCGATCTTGTAGATTACCTGCTGATATACTCATGTAGCTCTCTTTCAGCGGGTCTTAGGGTGTTTCTTTTCCATACTAAGCCTTACATTAGATTCGAACAAAAAAATTTCGATTTCTATTCCCAAGTGATTAATAGCGATAGTCTTGTTTTTTACTTTTTTGGAATATCAAATTGCTCCTCATACTACCCTGTGGTTAGGACATGTAAACATTTAAAAATCTGGGTTTTTACGGTTATAAAATTGCACAACAACTGTCCGCTATTCCATCCTCAAAACTACTTTTTTCGGTTCCTACACGATGGAAAAAATCGGTTCTGGGTAAAAATAAAACAAGTGTGTCAACATTTTTTGGAAGGTCAAGATTTTTTTTGAAATTTGTTAATAATCTGGTTGAGAATTTGAAGAAAATAAAACAATTTGAACCGTTTAGCAAAATTTTGATTTTTTCGCGAGATATGACCTATTAAATTTTTCCGAGTGTGTTTAGAAAATTGCATTTTAACATCAAGAAAACATATATTAGGAAAGAAGAAATGAAAGTGACTTTTCTCACGTCCCTTTTGTCGTTGATTTTGTACAGATTGATTAAGAATTGACGGAGATATTGCAAATTATATATCCACAGTTTGAAGTCGCGCGATACTGAGAACTTGAACCGCCGAAAAAAATTAATGCCTTTCTTGACTCAGAACTAATGGATTTAGCTATTGTGTAAATTTGGACAAAATTGGTAAGGTCCTTGGGGTCCTGTAATAATGAACCAAAAATATTCAATTCAAAAAGGTAGTGTCCGTAAATATGCTGTAAATTTTTACAAAGCGCGATCTACCACAATGTTTTTTCTGCTTCTGGTGGACGTCAATTTAGGACGAACTGTAATTAAAAAATATTTCAAATCACTGCTCCAGAAAGTGAAATTATTCGCATATGCAAAAAATATTTCCAATATTTTTCATATGGTCACTTGGTAATTAAAGTTTATGATATATTTAGATTTTAGGAAATGTTTCGGACCTACCTGCAAAAATTTCAGTCGAATCCGTTCAATATTTCCGGAGAAAAATTCAGTTTTCTAAAAAATAAAAAATTTAATCAAAATCAAAATTTTGCTAAACGGTTCAAATTGTTTTATTTTTTCACATTCTCAACCAGATTATTAACAAATTTCAATAAAAAATTGACCTTCCAAAAAATGTTTTTTAATGTTCGTAAACAAAACAAATTACTTGGTGGATTGACAAGAAATTATGACTTATTATGACTTGAATTATGAAATACAGGGTTTTCCAATAAGAGTGATATGATTTCTTTGAAAAAAAAAACACACTTATTGTTGAGGAAATTCAAATGTTTTTAATTTAATGTGAAGTACAATCGATACAATTAAGCCCTAACTAAAACGTCATTCAAATGACCTCCACGACCTCTTCTGCAGGATCGATTTGATGAACCCGATTTTCGAGCACTTTTTACACTAAATCAAGTCGTATGGCATCAATGGCACGTTCAATATTAACTTGTAAAGCTTGAAGAGAGTCTGGTTTATTTCGAAAGGCCAATAACTTAAAATAACCCCACAAGTCTAATGGTGTTAAATCACAACTTCTTGGAGGCCATTCGATATCACAATTTCTTGAAATAATCGAATCTCTAAACTTTTCTCGCAACAATTCAATTGTTTCATTTGCTGTGTGGCACGTAGCCACAATCGGCCAATGGCATATAGCTTTTAACGAGAGCTAAAATATTGCTCATGGGTGTCAAGGTCGTAGGTCGACTGGAAAGTGTTTTTTTTCTTGGATTAAAAAAAATTTACTTAGCATCATTTTGAAATGTGAACGGAAAGTTTATTTTAGCTCTAGCTCCTTAACGGTACGTCGGATCGGGAATCGGTCAATGGCTCCTGCTCATGGGTGTCAAGGTCGTAGGTCGACTGGAAAGCTGTAAACGTTGTTATTGCGTCTATCTCTCCATGATGAAATTGTAAACACTACTGAAAAAAAGACAAATGACAGATCATGAAATATTAAAATGACAGAAAAGTCACTTCAATATCATATCATCCCTATTGCGAAACCCGTTACTAACTCAGAAATTTGAAATGACTGATTTAAACAGAAGCTATATGCTGAATATGGTATTGTAAATGGGAGGTACAATTCAAAACCAAGGAAAACTAAAAACTGAAATTCTAAAAAAAAAAGCTTT
Source organism: Eudasyphora cyanicolor (assembly GCA_963930755.1). Taxonomy (NCBI): domain Eukaryota; kingdom Metazoa; phylum Arthropoda; class Insecta; order Diptera; family Muscidae; genus Eudasyphora; species Eudasyphora cyanicolor. Next base: position 6,611,017 of record OZ005734.1, on the reverse strand, counting down.
GAACATTTTTTTTAAATAAAATATATTTGGAAAAATTCCTAAACAATAATTTTATTTGTATTTAAACACATATTTTATTTGAGAAAATTTGTTTGCAAAAATATTTTGTTATAATATATTAATATATGCGTTCCAAATATATTTTGTTAATTTTCAAATTAAACTTATTTTCTAGGAAATATATAATGTTTAAACATTTGTGTTCCAAATATATTTTCTTTCGACTCAATCATATCAAAAAAGGCGATTTTGCCCCGTGTATAGTGTTCTGATTTGCAAATTTATCTATAAAATTTTGCCATAAAAAATCTTCCAAACGCCGCAATTTAATAACACTATGCAGCAAACAAAAATTGTGCCCGAGACGTGAAAACTTTCTTTTGTGTAGATTGAGGCGTACTATTTTATGAAACCAAAACAAGAAACAATTTAATGGAAAAGTTTTCTTTAATTTTTTTTAAATTTCCAATATTCAAGTATGATATACGCATTAAGTATTTGGACCCTATTTTTTTAAGTATAAGACGATAGCGCCGTGATGCCCTTTGAATTAATTATTTGGAAGATTCCTTTCGCGTAAAGACAGTTATTAACTAACTGTGTTTACAAAATGAGAAAAAAAATTATTTATTTCAAAAAAAATTTTGCTGGCACCATACAAATAATAGAAAAAATAGGTTGTTCCAATTGTGGAAAGCTTGCATACTATAGAAGAAAAAAAGGCTTTTTTGAAAAAATCTAAGGATAAATATATAAACAAGTAAGAAAGTTCAGTCGGGTAAACCGACATATGAATCCCCTCTTCTTGAGTCCCAAAAAAATATTCGTATTGAATATTGAAGTTAAAGGCTGCTTACATTTGGTACAATACCGGTCACTTTTCTCTGGACTCTAGGTACTATAAAAGCATTACACTGTACGAAATTTCAAGAATTTGTATGCACTGGTATTAAAGTTAAAAGCTGTTAACTTTTGGTACAAAAAGGTCCATTTGTGTGGGAGGTACTTACTCAGAAGAGTAAGTAGTATAGGAGGTATTAACGAATCAATATTTCACTAAAAGTTAACCCTTTGTGGGGGAGGTACTAGAAGGAAAATGGGCCATATTGGTCCACAATATGGCCCATTTTCGAAATTAGCCGGTGGTAGAGAAAAATATTACCGCATACCAAATTTGAAGTCAATCGGTTACTCCTTTCGAGAGTTATCGTGCGCACTAGCCAGCAGACAGACAGACGGACGGACGGACATTGCTCAAATGACTTAAATGACCCCAAACGGATTTCCGCCGAACATACTTAGGGTCTTAGGTCACTCCTTCGATGTGTTACACTTTTCGCTCGTAGCAAATGATATATACCCTCCGCTCTAAGGTGAGGGGATACTTATGACCCATATTGTAAAAGTACAGGAAATATAAAAAAATATATTTTTCATATTCAAAAGGGGTGTGGCAGTAAAACCCATCAATAGACTATGGGTAGTATAAAAGCATTACACTGAACAAAAGTAATACTATTGGAGAAACTAATACTATTTGAGGAATTGTAAAAGATTCCGATAGTTAGTATAGGTGTAATTAATGAATCAATATTTCACTAAATGTTGACCCTTTGTAGGGGGGGAGGTACTAGAAGCAGTTCACCAATATGGCCCATCTTCGAATTTAGCCAGGAATGGAGAAAAATATTTCCGCATAACAAATTTAAGGTCAATCGGTTACTCCTTTCGAGAGTAATAGTGCACACCAGCCATCAGACAGACGGACGGACATTGCTGAAATGGCTGACAATTACTCAAATCGAATTTCCACCAAACATACTTGGGGTCTAGGTTACTCCCTTAATATGTTGCATATTTGGCTCTTAGCAAATGATATACGAGTATATATATATATATATATGTATAGACCCTCCTCTGTAAATTAAGGGGATAAAAAAATACATCGCACAGAGGGATTTTTGAGTCAAAAAAAAAATTATTTTTCGACCATTCAATTTCAAAAATCAAATGATGCAGTTTTGTAGAGATGTGTCTAGATATGAAATATACATTTATGGTTTTCTCGAAAAATTTTATTTTACTTTTGAAATATTGAAGTAAAGTCCATGCAATGCGTTAAGCCAAATATGACTTACATATATGTTCATGTAATTCAGTGGTCCATATATGTATAATTGGAAATCATACTATATCTCTCCCTTACTAACCTGCTGAAAAGGGTGCATTGTTTTTCGAAGGGATGAAATATCCAAAGGCAGAACAAACCTTTACACATTTTTTATTTATTATTATTATCCTCTTGCTTTTCGTTTACATCCTAATACAACGAAAATCACAACTGGGTGCCATGACTCCTGCTGTTTTCATAATAGCTAGATATCCCTACCTAAACAATGTGTTGGTTTGGCATCAACGTGTTCAGTGTCAATTTAAGCGAGACGAGATGAAAATATCGCCAACCGAGTGAAATGTCATTAAAAAGGATATAATCGTATGAGAAATATGTCAGCAAACACATAAATTTAATTTTCCTTAGTCGGAATGAGACAACCAACAATGCCAATAGACACAAAGTTGGCAATGAATGAGTGACATATAGTGACACGAATGATATCAACAACTATCCGTCATCTACTCCAGAGAATAGTTCTCGTATAAGAGTATTTGCAACTTATCGCCAATCAGAGTGGCCAGTTTAAAACGAAGTATTTAAGTAAAGTTCAACCATTAATACGATTTGTATACCCTTTCAGATATTTCACAAAAATATTCCAAACCTCATTTTAATGGCATCCATTTCAATAAAATCCACGCTTTGAAGGTCTATTTGGTTGTTTTACTCAATGACGACTATTATTTAATGGATAAATCGTTCACCGCCAGACAATTTTTGTTTTTTAAAAAGGTGACGAAAATCAACTACAAACATTGCAGATAATTTTTCGAAACATTCTACACAAATATTCCTCATAAGATTTTACTGAAGAGTTCTGAGCACATTTTTGCTAAAACAAACGCGTACATTTAATACATGTTATGATTTTTTTGTCTTTTTAGAAACATCACATTTGGTAGAAAAGTCACAAATTGATATGGCCATTGTGGTTGAATTCGACCTAGGGACCATCTGTCCTTTAGATGTTTCATTATAGGGTCAGCATTTTTAATACTCGTATTAACCCATGAAATATATTTTTGCCTAAAAACTTTATAAAAAGTTGCTAACTGCAAAAAATAAGATATTGCTATTATTCATTTTTTGAAAAAAATTATAAGATTTTATGGGCTTTTTTTTGTTTTACAAAATTTTTAATTGCTCTTGAACTGCTGAACCGATTTTTGCAAAGTTTGAGTAGTTTAAAAAAACACTTTTTTAGGATTTTTATAAATATTTTTTAAATTTAAAAAATTTAACCCCCTTCGATTTTTTTAAACTTAAACATGATATAAACCCTACTACCACAAAACCAAAACAGTAATTGGATTTTTGAGGACTCAATATTTGTAGAAGTTATGGACGAAAACCTAAGGCAGGTCTGGCAACTTGTTTCTGGATTTTAAAATTCGAATGTGAAAAACAGAAGAAAAATTTCCAAAATTTTCAGGCCTACCTTAGAATTTAGTCCATAACTGATTTTTTTTGGCAATTTTCTTGTTGTCAACACTGTTTTTGGCAGCTCAGCCGTTTTGTGTTTTCATCTTTAAACATTGTTTTCCATCTTTAAACAAAATTGTCAGACCTACTTTAGAATTTCGTCCATATCCTGTAAATGGTGATTTTTGGCAGCTCAGTTGCTTTCGTGTTTTCATCTTTAAACATTGAATTATATAGACCGTTCTATCGCCTCAAATAAAGATTTCATATATTTCTCTAAATTTTTTGTGTTTTTATTTAATCAAATCCGAAAGCTCTTAAAAAATCACTCGTTACAAATTTTGTGAAGATATGAAAAAAAGGACAGTGCAGCAATTTTTTAAAATTAAAGTTTTTAAAAAATTTCTAACAAAATTGTACTAAATGTTATTTATGTTATGTTCTATTATGATCGCTTTCGAACGACGTAAAATTTTTAAAAATCACTTCAGCCGTTCAGTAGCAGTAACAATTTCGTAAAACCCAAAAATGTATTTTTCTCAATTTTTTAAACTTATAATCCCCAAAAAATTTTGTAAACAGTTTTAAAAAAAAAAATTATAACGATATCTCATTTTTCCCTTTAGCGACTTTTTATAAAAGTTTTAAACAAAAATATTTTTATATTAAAAAATCTGACCCTATACTCACCACCGTTTGTAAAAGGAAACGAATATATAATTTGTTATGAAAAAAGTGTTAATAGTGCCAATAGTTCCCTTTATGTATTTGAAAAAATCCGCTTCAGAACATTTAATTTTATTTTATCTCTTGAGCTATGTCCGTCCATCCGTCTATCTGGCTGGAGCACACGATAACTCTCGAAATAAGTAACCAAAAGACTTCAAACTCTGTATATGCAATTATTTTCTCATATCTCAGCCTATGTTCAAAGATGGACCATAACGATAACTCGGGTTCAAATTTTGTGTCATTTTGAATCCCCTATAGCTTCTATACTACTTACCGGAATCTTCGGTAATCACACACATATTTATAGTAATCTTATTTGTATTAGCTTTGGAAAATATGCGAAAATTCCACAACAAAGGACCACTATGTATAATTATAAAATCGGTACAGTAGCCCGGCGTTAAATTTAAAAAAAAATAAATATTTTTTTCGTGTTTAGGACACCACATTACACCAGAAAAAGTTATGCATATCCCTTCGACAATTTTCTCTATAAACTAGTGTTATTAAATGGGGGAATTTGTGAAATTCATACGAAAATCATTTTCCCATGGCATTTCATTGTCTTCAAATTCCGTGATTCACACAATTTTTGCAATGACTGATGTCCGGTAAATAATGGAAAAACTGTTTTCCACCTACACTGGCATATTCTGAAACAAAATACCAAATTCCATATTACATTTCTCTGAAAGTGAAATTCCATATTACATTTCTCAATCGAAATTTTGGGTACATATTTGGTTTACAAATTTAATTAGGATATGTTACAAAAATATCTGTTAAAACAATATCTCCGGTAAATGCAATGTAGGGTAGAGGAATAGTAATAAAGTCCTCGACAGGAAAAATGGCATGGGGTTTCTTGCCATTTTCCTTGTCGATGGCTTATTATGCCATGAAACAATGGGAAATTCCAAGCATCTGCATCTTAAGCCAGTAAATGACATCAACCGCGGAAATGCGTCGCCCCACTTTGGTGGCGCAGGAAGCACAACGGACGCAACAATAACCATTTCCATCAGCTAACAGGTCTCTGAGCGGATGACTCGATTGTCCGGGATGTCAACAAGCAATTAAACAAAACTGAGTAAACAGCCGCAACAGCAGCAAACATAATGGATTTATTTAAACGGGGAGGGCACTGAGCGCACTGAAGTCACAGGAAACGCTTCTAAATAAATGAAGCCAAGGACTCCAAGGGTATAAAAGTGAACATTAAATACATTGTTATTGAGCTGAGAGCTGTCGGGAAGAGGAAAAAAGAAACAACAACAAAATACCGACAGAAGTATTGTAGACTTTCAATTGTTTTTCCTGAAGGCATTTAATCTAAGCCTTTAACGAAGAAAAGTTATAAAATATATAAATTTATATTTCCAGCAGATGCAATGTGACAGTGGATACATATTAGAGTTGCCTACACAGGGACAACCAAAACACAAACTACATAGAATAGAGAAAATTATATTTCTAGCAGATGTTATGTGAGTGGCGATAAATATTACAGTCGCTCACAGAAGGACAGCACACACACACACATTATTGTTGGAATACCTTTTTAAATTATTCATTCATATTCTTATGAATTTCAGGATATTCCTCTAGTATTATTTGGGCTATCTGCAATAAAACGAAGCGTAGAATATCCGGAAACGGATATAAACATTTACATCTGCACTCAATTCACCTCTGTTACACAGTGGCCACAAGATTGCAATCTCAATTAGCCGTTTAATTGGTTTTTACTTAATTAGCTACTCAGCAGTCCCCATTGAATTGGATCGGTGCCATCAATTACCTGCGTTTAAATACATTCATTAAACGTTCAAATACAGTGGGAGTATTTTTGTTTACTTATCTCATTTCAATTTTAAGAGCTCCATAATAAGGAGCTCTTAAAATTGCAGGTTTATTATCTATCGAAGAAGAACATCAAACCGAATCCAGACGAAGTATTTTTATTGCAATCCCATAATTTCACATTTCAATCCAATTTACGATTTCGATTTACTCAATATCATACAATTGATAAATACCGAAGAAAGAGAAGAATTTATCCATTCACCCCCCCAATTCATTGACTGGTTCAGTCATTTATTTATTCTACTTTTCCGGTCGTCTTTGGTGGATACTCTGTGCATATTTGGAATACCATATTTCCCTCCAAATAACAAATAAGCATGGCAACACACACACCCATTATTTCGCTTCCTTACTGACATATCCGGTGGCCACTGGTCAGTGAGTGCTATACAAATAGTGGAAGCGAAAAACAAATTTCACAAAGGGGGCGAATAAATTCTATTGTCATCTTCAAGTTACTTATAAATATAAACATATAGGTTTTTTAATACCTTTACTAGGGTGTATTGAAAAATATATTTTATAAAATAATTTGAGGTGAAATGGCCAAAATAATAGTAACAGCGCTGTCAGAGTTGTCGGAATTTGAATGTAACAAATAGTTAGATTATGTTAAATCAATTACCGGCTAAGGTATTTATGTTAAATTAAATGTTAACATTTTGATAAAGGAATATTAAGACACTACACTGAAAAAACGTGCTGAGAATCAATGAAATTATTCTAAAATGTTATTATTATTATTATTTTCTTAAAAATTAGTACATCTTATACATTAATTTAACGACTTTAAATTAATTACATCTTGGACTTCAATAAAAGTCATGAAACGAATTTAAATAAATTACATCTTGTACTTAAAATAAAGACATGACACGTCATTAAATCAATTACATGTTCTAATTAAGTCAAGTATACATTGTATTTACAATTAAGTGTTTCGCCTAACAATTCTGAAGCTTGCTAGTCTCACGTTAAAGAATAGCAATAGACTGACAATCACTAACTGATGCGATTTAATAATGACTAAAAGCGGACAAACTGTAGGTTTTGTCCCCACATTGATTGAGAATCATATAGTCGGCTCCGCCCATCTTTAGCTCTTCCTTACTGTCCAACATATTGCTTACGTCATTTTTACCAGATAGATTTTCAAGTGAAGTAAGTACCGAGCCTTACTGACAAATTTTGCTGACAATACGGCGTTTACCGATTTTCTTGAAATTTGGTGGACAAATAAACCAATATGCGGAAAATATCATCGGCTACTTTTATTTTCGATTTACCGCCAGGTGATTTAAAACCACTTGACCACAGAAACTCCTTTAAGATATAGAAAACTGCAATTTTGTACATGTTTTTATATCCAGGATAGTTGAATGACTATAGGACAGTTCAGACCAAAACAAAAAATGTTTCAAATAAAGTCATTTGTGTTAAAGATTATGAACGATTATGGCATTCTTCCTAAGACAATATAGTTTTAAATTCAATGGTATGAAAATATCGTTCCGAAAATTAAAGGCATTTGGACTTTAAAAGTATGCCATGAAAATGTATATAATTCCAAGTATAATTTCATTAAAATTTGTGAAATGATTACTTAAAGTAAAATCATTTTTCCTTAGATCATTGTTATTTTCAATAACTCAAAGATATATCTTCAAAGTGTACACAATATTATTTACAACGAACCATCAATTAAAATTTCATTATTTCGTTGAATATTGTATTTAAAGTAAAGACAAACAATTTCATTGTCCCGAGGCAGACAAAAAATGTCATCTTGGAACTTTAACTCCATTTTAGAGAACAATTAGGCCTAATATATATTAGAGTGGCTTCATTTGTAAGGACGAAAAAAAGTTCGCGTTGTTCAAAGCTTATATGAAAATAAGGTTCGTTCAAATATATTCGCAAAATATTTCGTTTCTGCGATCGCGAAATTATGGGTTATTTTCTGTTTAAATAACCTCGAAAAATTCGATTTTCCATTAATAAAATTGTAAATTTTTATTACTTTTAGGAACTGGCCACTGGACATTAAAATCTGGAACATTACTTATAGGTCGACGTGACTTTCTTTAAAAATGTTACAATATAAATTCACTTTTTTTTTCAAATTTAGTGTAATTTTTACCGATTTTTTTAAAAATAAACGCATTATCTTAAATTATCACGAAAATATCCATTTTGTAAATTTTTAAATCTAGAACAATTGATACATTTTTCACCTTTGAAATTCTTTTCACTTGAATTTGAGCAATTTTATAGAAAAAAAACAAAAGGTTAAAAATTGCGTGTAGTACCATTTGTATGGCAATTAATTCGCGTTAACCCATTTGGGGCCAACAATCAAAAAGTTTACGGCCTTCAAAGGGTTAATTTTTTATAAAAATTAAATCTAGAGATTAACAGTTGTATAACGAGCCATGAAAAGAGAAAATCAGACCAACATTTTAGAAGTTATTTCCGATTTTGTAAAAAATACATTAAAATTGAGAAAAGGTGAATTTATGTTGCGACTTTTTTTAAAGGAATTCACGTTGCCCTGTAAGAAATGATCTAGACTTTATTTTTAATAATTTAATATAAATATATTTCTTTAATTAGAAAACATTTCTTTTAATTTGCTTTCTATTTTTTGATATATTTTTTTAATATTTATATACTAACAATTTGCAAAAAGTCCCTTATTACCCATAAAAATATATAATTTTTTTAATAAACCCAATAATTCTCAAAATACGCAATTTTGGAAATTTTTAAATCTTCAACAAATCCTTCGCCGGTAGCGAATTCTGGATGGGGTTTACGAGTTTTGGGAAATTCGATACGATTATTACGATTACAATTTGTAACGGTGCAGTCTTTAGTTGATTAGCCAAATATTGATTATATCCCAAAATACATTTGGTGAGTATTTTGTTAGTAAATAATGTATTTCCTAGAAAATTACAATATTTTATTTTATTAAATCTGGCAACCTTATTTCGATTTGACGACGACGACGACTTCTCTGTTTGCCGCTGAGCACTTTGTTCCGTTTATTATTTACGAATCGATTGATGAGGAGTACATGTAGCGATTTGATCTGGATATTGTGTAAATAATATGAAACATGCCCAAGCATCAATAATTTCTTTGTAAATATTTATCTTCTTGCAATCACAATCTAGCCATACTTGTACATCATGAAAAGCGAAAAAAAACTTGCTTTCATATAAACACATTCATATGTACATACATATGTAGTATATACATATACTCGTAAATAAATACAGAGAAGCCAATATGCATTTATGAGAAATTATATTAGAGTGGGTTTTGATGAAATGCGGCAGCAAAGTATTATCCTTAAAAAGTTGTTACATTTCCATAGACATATTTTTAGTATTTATATTATAAAGCCGAAATACTGCATAAACCACCCAAGTCCATTTTTGATTAATTTTATTATTGAAATGTAAGGCCATGAGTTACACGGTAAATCGGATTATATCTATCTATATACATTATGTCAAGAAAGTGTTTTGACATTTGATTTTTTTCACTTAAAAAAAAGCTACCCGTTATTATCCACTCACCTTAGAGAGGAGGGTACATATTATTTGCTACGAGCCAAATGTGTAACACATCGAAGGAGTGAACAAGTATGTTTAGCGGATCAATGTCCGTCCGTCCGTCTGTCTGTCTGTGACTCTCGAAAGGAGTAACCGATTGACTTCAAATTTGGAATGCAGTAATATTTTTCTCTGTCTCCAGCTGAGTTCGAAGATGGACCATATTGGTCCACTGCTTCTATTACCTCCCCCACAAAGGATTAACTTTTAGTGAAATATTGATTCTTCTTCTATACTATTTATTCGAATCTTTTGAAATTCCACACATAGTATTAGTTTATTCGTTTTTTCGCTATCTCCTCGAGATTGGCGAAGTTGCCCCATCCGTTTTGCTACCTCCCACACAAAAGGACCATTTTGCACCAAATTTTAACTGTTTACAGCTTTAATATCACTTACTACAAATACTTGAAATTTTGTACAGTGTAATGCTTTTATAGTACTTAGAGTCCAGTGACAAGTGGATGTAATTGGTACGGCCCTTTTGGTACCTCCCACACAAATGGACTATTTTGCACCAAAGTTAACAGCTTATAACTTTAACACCAGTGCATACATATACTTGAAATTTTGCACAGTGTAATGCTTTTATAGTACGTACAGTTCACTGAAAAATGGGCGTTATTGACATATGTCCATTTTGTACAAAAAGTTAACAACTTACTTATATCGTCAATAGCGGTACATATATATAAATACTCAAAATTGTTACACAGTGTAGTATTTAAAATTCCTACAGTCCTGTTAAAAATGGAATATCACCACACCCGTTTAAGTACCTCCCATTCAAAAAGAGCTAAGACATACCAAAATTAAATAGCTCATAAGAGGTATTAGTTCGTATGGCTGTGTATATTTACATTGTTCACAAAGTGAGGGTATACGTTAACCGGTTTACCCGACTGAATTTTCTTACTTTTTCATTAATGTTAAGACGATTTCGTTCGAGGAAGAAATGTTGGTCATCTTAAATCGTATTACTCAACTGAGATTTTCTCTAAATTGTTAACTATTACAAGCATATTTTGACCCATTTTAATGTACGTTTACCTATCGTTTATTCGCACATTTTGATAGCAATCAAAATCGATTCGAATCGTATCGCATCAAAGTGAGCATTCGCATTGAACAACCGAGTATCATGAGCTTTACCCAGTTGATTGGGTGGCGTTGCGTTGCGAGCAAACAAATGAATCCTCCAAACATTGTGGCAGACCCGTCTGTGGATGTGTAAGGCTTAAATGGCAATACTCAGTGAAAAGTCAAACAAATCAAACCGTTGGGGTTAGTGGCCCAAGCTGACACTATATTCTATATTCACATATACGTCTGTATAATCGTATACATATATACATATGAGCTTAAGGTGCACTAAGCAAATAAAGAAGATAAATAATTCGCTCAGGACTATGGTCGACTTTCTGATAACCGCTGCTCTACATTTCGGCAGTTTCGGCTTATGTATTTCTTTCAACATCAACTAAAGGAGAAGTATTTGCTGAACCGGTTGTGTATTGGTTTTGTTAGAATGTATACAAAATTGTTGGACGATTGACTGACTGGTCACTACCCACACCAAACAACTGAAGCTGCAATGCTCCAAATTTTAATGAAAAAATTGTTTTCCGAAATTCGTACTGTTAGGGGCACACTGGGAAAAGTGGCGCAGACCCATGTACATATATCGATACCTTCATTCCAAAGTTTGCAAAGTCGCCTTAATATGTTTTAATGGACATTGCATTTGTAAACTCTAAATATTCGAAATTCTATTCAGTCAAAATTTGGTGTTTATCCGTCTACCCAACCAAAAGTTATGTACAAAATGGTAGATGTTATGCGATTTACTTAAAGGACTTCCACAACAAATTTAAAAATTTCGACTTAGCCTACTTCGGTGTGTAGGTATCAATATGTATGTATGTATGTTGTAGGGTATTCCTGAAATTGAATGCAATCAACAAATATTTATGTATATCCCCATACAATGTAAATGCAAATATTAATCCGTCTGTCTGTCCGTCCGCTGCGTACATACATCATATCATCAGGCATGTGATCACAAACTTAATGAACAACATGAAATGTGGTTGCAATTACTTCGTTTTTGGCAGCAAAAACCAAAAACCAACAGCCAATCGTACAAATCAAATTGAAATTAAACGAATCTCGGTAATTGCTATGACTGGACGAGCACTGACCTGGTCTGGACCAGACTGGACTGGACTGATTCAACAAATCATACGCCAAATAATCGTACATCAGATAAACGTCAGTCAGTGCAGTCGAAATCTGAAATCCCATAACACCGAACATAGAACATAGAACTGAGATCTGAGAACAGAGAACTCTCATTACGATGTCCGACATCAGTTTGATTTGATTTGAATTGACATCGAATGTGGTAACGACAAACGAATAAACAGATATAGGTCTAATCGGTATTGATGGTTGGTTGTCCACTTTACTTTGCTGCTGTGGCCTGCCTCTCAACCTAAAACCGACAGCCAAAAATTATGCCAACCAACAGCCACTGAATTGTCCAACATGGACGATCAGCAACAACAACGATCCAACAACCATAGCCACAGCATCACCGGTAAGAGGTGCGGTGGCTGTGATGTAGACGCTGATGGTCGCTGTAGCAACAGAGTCTCGTTTCATTGCAGACCCATGGATGGAGTTGATAGAGTGATTGGTTGGTTGGTTGCTGGTTCGACGGTTTGTTGGTTTTTGGCTTATATGCAAGTTTTCCAACCATTACTGCCGCCATTTAATTATAATCCCATCAAGTTCTTTGCGTAGCGCTGTTTTGCATTAATTTAGTTATTATTACTGCGCCACAGACATGCGTGCGTATTATTTGTAGGTATTTCAATACTGGACGAAATGCCGTGAATTTTAAAACTTAGACCTATGAAGCAATGCAAAGCGAGCTGACTATAAGATTAATTATTAACCTTGGCTATCGAAATGTGAGTACATTCGAACTTAACAAAATTAACTTCCTATTCATCCAGCAAAAAATTACCAACTTAATATTTGTAGTTGTTCCAACTGTCTTTTTGCATTTCTAATCATAACAATTGTACATTTGTAGAATGATTACAAACGCCTATTTCATTGTTCATCAATTGATCGCCACTGCAATCAAAATTATGATTCTTTCAACAACAAAAATACTTTCAGAAAATAATTGCAACTTTGATAATTTTTCTTGACAATAGCACATTTTTTCTATATAAATCATAAAACCAGTAAGGGAAAGCTAAAGTCTGGCGGTGCCGACTATATGATACCCTACACCAGTCTAGTGAGATTGGATAACAATGAAATATCCAGTGTATACTTCAACTAAATTTTGTTTACACAATTTACATTTGGAACGTCTCCTCTGCATCTGCTGCCAAATCGAACGAAACATATATATGGGAGCTGTATGTAAATCTGAACCGATTTTCTTCAAACTCGGCAATGTTGGTCCAAGGATCAATAAACTCTAGAATGCTAAATTTCAAAACGATTGCATGTAAAATACAGCTTCTACAGGACTACAGAGCCAAATCGGACGAAACATATATATGGGAGCTATAGCTTAACCGATTTCAACCAAATAGGGTTCTTTCCAGCTGCGAAAGACTCCAAACTACAAAATTTCAGAACGATCGGAGTGAAATTGCGACCTGTAGTCGACGAACAACTTAAGATGGACAGACGGACGGACGGACGGACGGACAGACATGGATAAATCGACTCAGCTAGTGATTCTGAGTCGATCGGTATACTTTAAGGTGGGTCTAGCTATAGTATTTTCAGGTGTTACAAACATCTGCACCTGTACCACAGTGTAATGTAGGGTATAAATACCCTTTTTATAGTTCAGACCTATTAATGTAAGTTATCATTTAAAGATCTCATTTTGTATGGTATACAGTTTTCTTCTTTGTCGGTTGAGTACAGGGCAATTTTAATCTGATCGTGCTGAAATTTTGCATTTGAGCCTATTGAATATGAAGAAAATCGGTTTAGATTAAGATATAGATAGCTCCCATATATGTATATGTTTCGTCCGACTTGACCCTTTAGCCCTATAGAAGCTGTATATTGCATCCAATTGTTTTGAAATTTGGCACGATCGAGTTTCATGATCAATGGACCAACATTGCTCAAAAATCGGTTCAGATTTAGATATAGCTCTCATATATATGTTTCGTCCGATTTGGCCCTTGGCCCTATAGAAGTTGTATTTTACATTCAATTGTTTTGAAATTTAGCATGAGAGATTATCTTGATCCATGGACCAAGAAGAAAATTTGAAGAAAATTGATATAGATTTAGATATAGCTCTCATATATATATGTTTCGTCCGATTTGGCTACAGGGGCAGAGGAGACGTACCAAATGTAAATTGTGTAAACAAATTTTATTGAAGTATACACTGGATATTTTATAGTTATCCAAACTTACTAGAGTGGTGTAGGGTATCATATATTCGGCTCCGCCCGACTTTAGCCTTCCCATAGTTGTTTGAAAATAAATCCATTTAAATAAAATTAGAAAAAGTTACATTCTGATTCCTCAGTAAATATGGCAAAAAAATTAATTGTCAAACAAAATCCGTTACTTAGCATCATAGTTTTCGCAGTACTTCGAATCGATTTAACCATGTCCGTCTGTCCGTCCGTCCGCCCGTCTGTCCGTGCGTCTGTAGATGTATCGTTGTAATCAAAGTGCAGGTCGTATTTATGGTCCGATTGTGATGAAATTTAGCACAGTGCTCTTTTTTGGCCCAAGGATGATCCCTATTGAGATTGGTCAAAATCGGTTCAGATTTAGATATAGCCCCCATATATATGTTACCCCCGATTTGACATGTAAGCGCTGTACACACTGTATTTTATATCAGATCAGTACGATATTTGGCAGAGAGGGTTTGGCATGTAAGCGTAGAAACCGTGTTTTATATACGGTCAGTACGAAATTCGGCAGAGACATGTATGAACACTGCCAAATTCTTATCGCAATGCCCATTTTTGCCCCGCCCGACTATCTGCCTTTCCTTACTGTTTTTTTTTTTTGTAATCTGCTGTGTATTCTCGTCTCTAGATATTTTCCCACGGTATCAATGAGGCATATGGTTATGTATGATTGTGGTTCTCCTGGGGTTTTATCGGGTTTTGATATCAATATCAGTTTCTGCTTTTTCCACTTGTTATGAGATACACCATTTTTCAGGTTTGTTCTAAATATTTTGGCGAAAATCAGTGGTCTCGCTTTGAGTGGCATCTCTAGAGCACGGTTTGGTATGCAGTCTGGTCCCCGATCTGGTGTTATCCCCGATTCGTTTACAAAGATTGTTTATTTCTGTGGCGGTGGTTAAGGGTTTTCTTTAAGATTTTCATTGGGTAACACGCCTTCTGGGATTAGCGTTTTAACTATTTGGCCCATCAGATTCGGGCATGTATTTTTCGCTCATCGTTTCCCTTATGCATGCCTTAACTGTCCGGTATGCCTTGCCCCATGGATTGGCGTCGGCTTCATTGCATAGCTGCCTGAAGGATTGTGCTTTACTCGTGCTGATGCCTTTTTGGAGCTCTATTCTTGACTGGTGGTATGCTTCTCGTTTAGCTATGAATTCCTGATTTGACCTACTTCTTTGGTACTTCCTCCTAGTTTTCAAGCATTTTTTCTGAGTACAGATATGCCTTCGTTCCACCAGGAGTTTATCTCGCTAAATATGAATATCGATTGTCTCTGATGGGACAACTCTAATCTGCAGATTTTAAAAATGGTTTTTCAAACGGATTTCCAACTGGATGCAGACTGGATACTATCGTAGATCATAGTTGATATATGTAATTAAAATGCATTACACTAAACCAAATAACTGACTGACACACATCGCCGTGGCGATGAGTGATGCCATACGCAAATTCGAGTACAGCGAAGTTAATGAATGGATTGGTGGTGAAAGGAAATTGTCAAGAGTTTGTTTGGCAACATAAAATCATTTGGAATAATTACATCATTCTATGTGCAATTAAATCACCAACTATAGTGTGCGAAACATCTATGTAAGTAAAGCAACTTCTATTCAAAATAAAGTTCAATGGAAATTTATTTTAAATAAACTTAATCACTTAGATTAGAATGTGCGAAAAATGGTAAACAAATTAAATCAGTTTTCAACAAATTAAAGAATCGCTTTAAGTGAAACTGGAATTATTTTATATTTAATATTTTTTATTCATATAAAGTTATTAGTGTAGAAAACTTAAAGGCTAGAATTTACAGGATGGCCTTGTAAAACACATTCATTTTTTAGAAATTTTTAAAGTTTGTAAAAATACTTTATACTTCAAATCGTATAATTTTGGATACCCAGCAAAAACTGTCATACCAGGTAACCTGGTGGTAATGTACAAATAAGTACTTATTTATGTCAATATCTACTGATAATCATCATTCTCTGACTAAATGTAATGTAGCTTGTTTTTTGTGGCTTTTTTTGTAATTATCTTGAAAACAAACAATTGGCCAAAATCAATCTTAGCACCAATTATAGTGCTAATCAAGAGTTATAAGTTTCCCCTTTTGTCCAAAAGAAGAATATTTTGTCATATTTATTTTCACTTTGAATGCGTACGAATGTCGCATTCGACATTGGAGAAATACCCATATGCACCTGACACTCACAAATCCAAAAAAGTAACTGAAATTTTACACGCAGTGTTTTGCAGAAACAGAAAAAATGTCAAAAATTGTCAGAACTGCCTTAGTATTTTATCCATAACTTTAACAAATATTGAGTTCCCAAAAATCCGATTATTGTTTTGGTTTTTGAGAGTCCGGTGCATATTCTGAGTAAATTTAAAAAAAATAAATTGTTTTAAATTAAAGTTTTTAAAATTCAAAAAAAAAATTTTTTAAGGTTTTTCCTAATTTTCGGAAAAAATTAAATTTTTTAAAAAAAAAAATAAATTTTCTCACATTTTTTTTTAATTTTTAAAAAAAAATTAAATTTTTTCCCAAATTTTTTTAAAAATATTCTGTGTACATTTGAAAAATCGAAGGGGTAGCAATTTTTTTACAACTAAAATTTTCATGACATACAAAAATGCATTTTTCTCAATTTTTTTGAAAATCCAAAACCACTATTTTTCGAAGAATTAAATCAAAAAATAAATGACAGTAATATCTTATTTTTCCGTTTACCAACTATTTATTAAGTTTTTAGGCAATAATAAATTTCATAGATTAATATTAAAAATTCCGAACCAATACTCAGAAATATAAAAAGAGTGCTTTAATTCAGAAGTCAATGCTGCATAGGGCTTTTTTTAGCTAGGAGGAATAATAAGAAATCAAAGAAAACAATTAAAACTGAGATTCGGTAGAGTAAGCAAAGTTTTGAAAAACTTGTTAAATAAAACATATTTGGAGAAAATCCTAAACAATAATTTTATTTCTATTTAAACACATATTTTGTTTGTTATTATTTACGGACTTCAAATAAATGTTATTGATTTTCAAATAAAATATACATACTCGTATTTGTTCATAAATATATAATATTAAAATAATGTTTATCCAAATATATCAAAAACTCCGCTTTTTCCCTGTGTGAATATGTTGTGCGTTAATTTCTAAAACAATTCAGTTCGGCGACTCACGCTAGAATTGGTCATATAAGTAAAATTAATATTTCACCAAAACCATTTGCCATTTATAAACTACATTTAGGAGAAAATATTACTATCACTGGTTTACAAAATTGGAAGACCAGCCAGACCGACGGAGGGACATAGCTCAAACGATATAAAATGTCCTGAAATGAATTTCACTCAAACATATACAGGGTCTTTATTTGCAGAATTCATTTCCTAAAAGTAATTCCTGTGCAAAACAAATTCCCTCGTTTTCGGCTCTTTAACTCACCTTCCCTATCTCTTCCTTAGTGTCCTATTTCCATACACACACAAATAAAATGCCAAGTCGATCCAAAGAGTTACAGCAAAATGATTCTCACTGAATTTCAAGGGAAAAAAGTTTCCAACAAAGCCAATAGTTATATTTATTATTTTCCAAATATTTTGCAAGGCTTTCAGTTCACTGATGTTGTTCTTTGGAGTGGACAGTTTGCTGTATTGTTGGAGGACTTAAAAACATTGCCCTCTTTCTCTCCTGCACCTCTCCATCGTCCTTTTTGGGAAAGTCCTGCTGCTTCACTGATTTTTGGGGGGGGAGGGTGAGAGAAATCAGTTCGTTTTGGTTTGGTTCTGTTCGGTTTTAATGAGTCTGAGTTGTTGGTTAAATGAAAATTAAGAAAACTTCCAGATGCGAATGGCAGAGCTCTCGTTTGACACTCGTTTAAGGAGAGTTTTTAATTAAAACAAAACCAGAAATTGTTCCAAATGCTCAAGGCAAAACATTAAAATAAGTTTCTGATTTCTTCAGAATATTCAGCGAGTTCATTCAACAAAGAGCATTGCAATTAATCTGAACAAAGGAATATTAACATTATTCGTTAATGTTCGAGTGCCTGCTTGCAGAATTACAACTGTTTTACTGCCTTCATGGTCTGTTAGTTCATAGAAAAAACCATCGGATAAAAAAAATTTATTTATATTAAATTTTTTAATTAATGTTATTTAAATAAAACATTGTTTTATAAATGGGAATTATAATAATGAAAAATAAATTTTTAATTGACACATGATTAATGTATACCTCAAAATTGTATTCCCAATTATTAAAAATAAAATTGTGTTATAAAGATAATGCTAAAACACTCAGCCAAAACTATATATATATATATATATATTCCCTTCGTTACAAAACTAAGCACAACTTTATTCATCTTTTCAAGCAGTGCGGAATATGTCATCCATCTACCCCAGAGGTTCTCGGCCACCTTAACGTATGAGTAACAACAAACAATTGGCCACCATAATGCCACCGTAGCGTATAATTGATTTTTATTATTCATGAACTGCCAGCGAAGCCAATGTGGCGTACGAGCAACAATTTTTGGGTTGCAAAAATCACTATCTCACAATTTTTTTTCATGACTCATTTATGCAGTTTTACCACAGCTCAGCCTCAGTGCTATGTACGTTTTTATTTTTTTCCACTACCGCAACATAGGTCAACCGCAAAAGTTAATTATTTTGTTAATATCTGTTAGGTTTTTTTACAACATTCACTAAAAGATCTGGAGCAAGCAGAAGTTGGCCAAAATCCAGTACATTTTTGTTTACGATATGCAGACGACGGGTATACCCGTACATCAGTGGATGGACTAACGATGGCAGCACTTTCGCCATGTTCTCGTCCGTGTGGTGCTTCACTCCTCCCGGCATCACCTCATAAACTAGTACATCACGGCATCTCACTGAGACCGGAGGTGCATAATGGGTGTTACGCTACTCACATCTATTTATTGCGGTTGTTTGTATTAAATGTTGGCTCTATTCGTGTGGACGAATGAGCGAAGATAGGTTTTACAGTGGTACGATTGCAGACAAAAATTGGGAATAATATGAGAAGTTGTAGATATTTAATAGCAATTTACTTATGCTTTAGAATAAGAATAAAATGGGAACTGTTGTGTTAAAAAGAGTATTACATACAACAATTTTGTAATGTAAAACCTTCCAAGGCGTGTAAAATTCAAATGTATATTCTCAACATATAATAAACAGTTTGCTAACCTAAACTAGGAAATAATGTTTCAGTTGTGTAGACTCATTCACTCCAAAGAAATATATAGTTACGAGGGCAGTCCAAAATTAGCCTTTATTTCTGAAAATTGTTCTTTATTTCTCAACATTATCTCCTTTTAGCTCGATGCATTTTTTCCAGCTATTTTCAATATCTTCGATAACCTGTTTATGGTAAGAACAGCCTAGCTTCTGAAAATAGACATCAACCGCAACCTCCACCTTTTCATAACTGGACATTTTTTTTCCGCCTAGCAATTTTTTCAGTTTTGGAAACAAAAAAAAAACCGGGGGAACTAAATCTGGCGAATAAGGTGCGTTCTGCAGCAATTCGAACTTTAATTCATTGAGTTTGGCCATCGCAGTAATGGATGTGTGAACTGGTGCATTGTCTTGATTGTGAGCAAACGCAGCACCCATTTTGCGTGCAGCTTTGACATCATTTAATTTTCCGTCAATATGCGACGTATAGCACTTTTTAAAACGCTATGACTTCAGCTAGCTCACGAATCTTCAACTGACGGCCATCCAATACCATTCTGTGGATTTCTTTTAACCATTTCTGGCGTGGACACCTCAATTGGTTTTCGTCTAGGCAGGTCGTACGACCCCGTTTAAACTCTGCCACCTAATATTTAGTAATTGTAACCTGATGCGCAGACTTTTCCAAAGTAGAATCTTTGCTTGGTTTTAATATTGGTTGGACGGAGACCTTTCTAATGAAATTCACTGAGACCGCCGTTTACTTTTGAGTGCTCAAAAAAAATGAACAACGTGGCCCTTGAAACTTAAAATGTTTCAAACTACTATAGCCATTTATATGTCAGTTCGGCTATATTTGAGACCGCTCTCTGATATCTTCCTATTTCAGTTTAGTGAAATCAGAAGTTATCATGAGTTTCATTTAGGAATCTCGATAACCACACATAAAAATGTGATAATCTTGACCAAATAGTTTATTTCAATTGCTCATATTGTATGCAAAATCATATTCTTAAAGTATGCATGTTCTACATACATACTTATAAACTTGTTTTGTTTCACTGATGAAGTCGATTCGTGGAATGATTCTCCAGATCCAGCTGAACATTTCACATCCGTCCTTCTTTGCGGATGTGAAACGTGGAAAGTCACTGTGTCCATAACATCAAGACTACAAGTGTTTGTAAGTAAATGTCTGCGCAAAATAAACAACATATTTTGACCAAATCGCATCACAAACGTCGACCTGTTGTCAATTAGCAACCAATATCCTGTCGCCCACGAAATCCGCCGCCGAAAATGGACTTGGATTGGCCACACGCTGCGCAAAGGTATCTCCAACATAGAAAAGATCAGTTTACAAAAGGTAGACGAAATGTGAGGCGACAACGAACAACATGGAGTAGATCGGTTGAAGCGGAGCATCGACAACGAGGACTCACGTGGCCACAAATCCGACATATGGCACAAGGCAGAAATCGCTGAAGAGACTTTGTGAACAGGCTCCCTTAACATAAATCCATAAAAATTATTTTAGTTATCTTTATTTTATAACTGTACTAAAGTAAGTTTGTTTTTCTGTTAATTCAATTATAATGGTTTTTGCTATTATTATCGCTAAAAGCTCCTTCTCTGGAGCAGTACTCCCAGATCTGTGCTAACTAAATAATAAATCAGTAAGGAAAGACAGAAAATTGGGCGGTGCCGACTATATAATACCCTAACCTCCCTAACAATGAATCGTAAATCGTGTGAGGGGCTATATCTAAATCTGAAAGAATTTTCTCCGAAGTCCGCAGATTTTCGTACAGATCGGATGTAAAATACGGTTTGCACAGCGCTTACATGTCAAATCGGGTGAAACATACGTAGTATGTTCAAAAATTTTTGCGAATTTTGTATTTTTTCAAAAAGTATTTATTTATTCATGAATATCTATTTTCTCCCCTTCAAAGTAATTCCCCTCGGATATAATACACTACTTCCAAAAGTTCTTTCTAATCCTCGAAGCACTTCAAATAATCATTTTTTGTGATCTTGTTCTGCCCCTCCTCTTTCGATGCCGTCTTTATCTCCTCAATCGTGGCGTAGCGTCGTCCTTTCATGGGCCTTTTCAGTTTTGGGAACAAAAAATAGTCACAGGGGGCTAGGTCAGCGGAATACGGTGGCTGCGGCACCATTACTGTGTTGTTTTTGACCAAATATTTGCGCACAAGCAACGATGTGTGTGTAGGGCCGTTATCATGGTGCAAAAGCCAGTTTTTGTTCTTCCACAAATCCGGGCGTTTTTGGCGGATTGCTTCGCGCAATTTGCGCATAACTTGCAGGTAATATTCTTTATTGACCGTACTACCCTGTGGCAAGAACTCATAATGCACCACGCCTCTGCACGTGCTCGGCCGTCCGCCACGCTGTTCGTCCTTCGCATCTTCGCGGCCCTCTAAGAACATTTTGCACCACCGATAAACGTTGCTTTGGTCCAAGGTAGCTTCACCATATGCCACAGTCAACATTCGGAATGCGTCAGAGCACTTTATTCTGTTTTTCACACAAAATTTGATGCAGATTCTTTGATCCATTTTCTGAAATAGATAAAAATCGAAGACAAATTAAAACACATCCATGCACAACAGCTGTCAAAAATTAACTAAACATTCAAAATGGCCGACCTTGTCAGCATAGGTAAGGGACATGAGTACCAACATAACGCTACAAAAATATCAAAAATCAAATACACGTAGCCCGCGGAAATTAAAAATTCCCGATTTTTTTGAATATACCTCGTATATATATGGGCTATATCTAAATCTGAAAGGATTTTCCCCGAATTTGGTGGTGTTCATTCATGTAATAAGAGAACTCTCTCCGCCAAATTTCGTATTGATCTGATATAAAATACTGTTCCTACAGCGCTTACATGTCAAATCAGGGGTAACATAAGGGTAGTTAAATTATAAGGGCCGATGTTGATTTTGAATAAAATAAAGTAACTGCCCTTGGGCTATATCTAAATCTGAACCGATTTTGACCAATTTCAATAGGGATCGTCCTGGGGCCAAAAAAGAGCACTGTGCTAATATTATAATAATATTATAATAATATTATAATAATATTATAATAATTTCATCACAATCGGATCATAAATACGACCTGATCACAAAAATACATGGACAGACGGACATGGCTAAATCAACTCAAAAATTGATTCTATGTCGATCGGTATAACGATTTCTTGTCTTTTTGGGCGTTACAAACAAATTCATAATGTCATAATACCCTGCACCACTGTGTGGTGTATGGTATAAAAACCTGGTTCTCTGAGATGTACTTAGGCTAAGTTTGAAGATGAGCAATACTCTTCAAGCTTAGTCGAGCCCATCTCAGAAAATATCATCATATACACAGTTTTAAGTCAATTGATTTAAACTTGGCGTTATGGCGACATTAAAATATCCTGAATCGTATATCCGCCAAACAAACAGAGCGTTAAGTCAGTCATTAACACAGTGATACACACATTTTGATTTATCAAAATTCAGCCCTAGAATATTATCTGCTCCATCATGGAGCAAACTTCAAAATATCATATCATTTAGCATTGTGCATTTCCTTAGAAGCAATAAATAGAAGTCTACAGCCAGGCCAAGCAACCAGATTGGAAATCAAAAAAATGGTCTAATTTAAAACGCTCTTAACTGGATATCATTGGCATGTTATAGCAAGCTTTATGATCCACTGTACCGCATGATAACACTTTCGCATTTCTTTGGTGTTTTGGTCGTTGCCGCTCTTGTCTGTGGCATAGCCCCGAGTAGTGCAAATTGAAATGTATGGCAATATTCGTTGCACTATATGTAAATGTACGACCGAGTACACAGCATTGTATGCCAAGAAACATGTGTGTGTGAGCGTGTGTGTGTGGGAAAGATATAATAGTCACACAGTAAAAGGAGCAAACTACGAGTATAGCTTTGTACGAGTGTTGAGTGCTTTAAATAGAAACATAAAAACTTTTTCGCCTCATGCGGTTGCATTTATTATGAGCTCAGCGAATGCGTCATCAGATTCTTTAAAGTTGTCCCTCTCTCCTTCTCTGTCTTCTAGACATCAGGTGTAAACTTTAGTATGTGCGTATGTCTTGTTGTGTTAGTGTTCGTGTAAAGCCATAACGTGTGACAATAATAATGCAGTAGTAAAGCCAGTGTTACACCACACACTGTTTTTTGAAGAGATACTCTTCTTGCTCTTGTACTTCGTCTTCTTCTTGTTCGCCCTTTGAGCAGTAGCGATGAATAGAGTAAATGGGAATGTAAAAAAATGAAAATGGTGAGGCTTACCGAGTAATGCTTGTGCAGTGATGGCCTCTCATTGAAGAAAAGAGGCACACACATCGTTATCGTCATCCATGACATGCTTTACTATTCTATTTTCTGCTTCGTGTTCACTATTTCCTATTCATTTCTGTTCTCAATGGATTATCAAATAATATATGAACAAGTAAGAAAGTTTCAGTCGGGTAAACCGACTAAGGTATACCCTCACTTTGTGAATAATGTAATATATAACATTACACCAATAAATCTGTCAATTTGTGTGGGAGGTACCAGAAGGGGTTTTCCAAATACACATATTTTTCGGTAAACAGTACATTCTTAAATACATTGCATTGTGCTGAACTATAAGCGTTTATGTGCACTGGTATATTAAAGTTACGAGCTATGTAATTTTGGTATGATTTGGTCATTTTGTGTGGGAGGTACAAAAAGGGGCGGGGTGATAACGCCCACTTTTTACAGGACTATAGGCACTATAACAGCATTACACTGTACAACATTTCAAGTATTTGTATGCACTGGTATAAAAGTTACAAGCCGTTTACTTTTGGTACGAAACGGTCCATTTGTGTGGGAGGTACCAAAAGGGGCTGTACAATAATGCCCATTTTAGCGGACTATAGGCGCTACAAAAACATTATACTGTTGAAAATTTCAAGCATTTTTATGCACTGGTATTAAAGTTATAAGCAGTTAAATTTTGATGCAAAATGGTCCATTTGTGTGGGAGGTACCAAAAGGGGCATGTCAACTTCACCCATTTTTCTCGAGTTAATAGCGACTAATATACTAATATTATGTGCAGAATTTCAAAAGATTCGAATAAGTAGTATAGAAGTTATTAAAGAATCAATATTTCACTAAATTTTAACCCTTTGTGTGGGAGGTACCAGAAGGAGTAGACCAATATGGTCCATCTTCGAACTCATCCGGAGATAGATCAAAATATTACCACATACCAAATTTGAAGTCAATCGGTTACTCCTTTCGAGAGTTATCGTGCGCACCAGCCAGCGGACACACAGACAGACAGACAGACAGACAGACGGACGGACATTGCTCATTCGACTTAAAATGACCCAAAACGGATTTCCTCCGAACATACTTAGGGTCTTAGATCACTCCTTCGATGTGTTACACTTTTTTCCGTAGCAAATGATATATACCCTCGTCACACTAAAGTGAGGGTATAAAAATAACACCGTGTAATTTTCAGTGAGATGTGTTTATTCCTCAGACTTTTTTGTTATCTCATAAGTGTTTCTCTTCAATTCATCACAGCCATAATAGAACTCTACAATTCTGACTGTTGATAAGCATATGTACATTAGGCCGGGTAAAAAATATTACGTGGTTGTCCGCATTTCAAATAAAAGCTTGTGAGCTAGAGCGATATTACATAACCTCTAAAATAAAATTTTCTCGCAAATATCGGACAGCTTTGACTAAGGCGCGACATTTTTGGAAAGTGCAGTTTACATTATAAGTTGGAAAGTAAGATTTTTCAGTCAAAGAGGTACAACTTAAAATAATACCACTGTTTATACACAAACTTTTTCCAGAAAAAGAGTAATAACTCAAAAAAGTTTTTATTTTTCTATAACCACCAAAAGACACAAACGAAAATAACGTTATATTTTTTTCACTGATATTTTCTTGCAATGACATATCTTTTTATTCCCTCACCTTACAGACAAGGGTATATATAATTTGCTACGAGCCAAAAGTGTAACACATCGAAGGAGTGACCTAAGACCCTAAGTATGTTCGGCGGATATCCGTTTTGGGTCATTTTAAGTCGAATGAGCAATGTCCGTCCGTCCGTCTGTCTGTCTGCTGGCTGGTGCGCACGATAACTCTCGAAAGGAGTAACCGATTGACTTCAAATTTGGTATTTGGTAATATTTTCTTCTATCTCCGGCTAAGTTCGAAGATGTGTCATATTGGTCCACTCCTTCTAGTACCTCCCCCACAAAGGGTTAACATTTAGTGATATATTAATTATTTAATAACTTCTATACTACTTATTTGAATCCTCTGAAATTCTTTTTTACTGAACTGAAATATTAGTTCAGTAGTCACTATTACCTCGAGAAAAATGCCACGCCCCTTTTTGTACCTCCCACACAAATGGACCATTTTACACCAAATGTTAACAGCGTATAACTTTAATACCAGTGCATATAAATACTTGAAATGTTGTACAGTGTAATGCTCTTATAGTACCTAGAGTCCACAGAAAAGTAACCGTTATTGGGACGCCCCTTTTGGTACCTCCCACACAAATGGACCGTTTTGTATAATACCAGTACATACTTTAAAGTTATTAAATGCAATTTAAATTGATAATAATTTAATTAAAACAAAAAAAAATATAAATTTACCAATTTTTTTGGGACTCAAGGTGAGGGGATTCGTGGTTCGGTTTACCCGACTGAATTTTTTACTTGTTTTTTTATATAATGTATATTATTAATATCAACGGAAACAGTTTTGGTCTCTACTGAAATTTCCATGATGAAATGCCAAACAATACTTAACAAAAATAACATGACAGTACGACACGACTCACACGTGATCTGTCAAAAAAGGCTATTGAAAAAAGTATCTCTACTTGGATCACCATATATTAACGAGCCAAACCCAACAAATTGTTCGTGGAAGAAGCACATCGAAGCTAATGATAGAATTTTTTGTCGGCATAGTCGAACATAGGAACATAGGAGGTCAATTTTGAGTGTTACAGTCTGTTTGCCAGCAGTGTTCGAAGAAATAAGGAAACACATCCAGAGAAGACGAATTATTTTGCATCACGACAATACGAGCTCTCACACATCAGCTGAACTATTTGATCGATCACTCAAGATCACCCAATGACTTCGTATTCCCTCACATGAAGAAAAAACTTCTTGGTCCACGTTTTAAAAGATGAAAACACGAGCACAGCTGAGCTGTTAAAAACAGTGTGCCAAAAAGAATGTTGCCAAAAAATCAGCAATAGCTAATTAGTTATGAGAAAAATATATATACACTGAAAACAAATTTGCCTTAGAATTAAAGATTTGCGCCAAAGACGCCCTTAATCATTAAAATAAGTACATTTGTACTTAAAGTATAGATAATTTCATTGATATTAAGTACATTTTCTTAATTTTAAGTAGAGGGTGGAGCGCAGGAATTTGCTCTTTTGCACTGCAGGCTGTGGCGGCACTGTTGGTCAAAGAGAATGGAGAGTATGCGTGGCTTATAGTGGCTGACTGGAGATTTGTATTCGTCTGCCTTTCAGTTGCCATCATGCATTGGACACGTGAGGAGAGGTCATTTTGTGTTGAAGCGTACTCGATCATTGCAGTGCAGCGTGCTTTTCGTTTACGATTCGCTGTTCCCATGCGACTTAGCCCCATGCGATTTTTTTCCTTTGGGTTTACCTGAAGTCGAAGACGTATATCAACCGTCCCAACACCTGGAAGACTTAATTAGCAATATTGAGGCTAAAATTGGCAGAATAACAGTCGACATGCTTGTTAGAGTTCATGAAAACTTCAGAAAACGTATGCAGCAGTGTGTTGATAGCAAAGGTCGACATTTTCCAGATGCACTATCTAAAACCATGTACTTCAAAAATTCCCTTACTGTTCAATATAATTAAAATATAAAATAAATTTTTCTAAGGTTCATAACTTTTTATTTCATTCCTAAATAAGCAAATTACCGCGCTCCACCCTGTACTAAACGCACTTATTTCTAAGATTAGGGGCGTCTTTGGCGCAAATCTTTATTTTAATGTTGGATATACATCTCAATCTGAACCGAATGGGCACATATTCCCAGTTCGGAAGGTTTTGTTTGCTGGGAAATCAGAGAGATATCTCGAAAATTCAAAATAATCAGGAGAGCCAAAACACGTTTCGATTCTACTACCAAAGGGTAGTATAACCCTATACTCGGTTTGGCGCTTTTCAGGAAGGCTACACACGTTCAGATTGTATCTTTTTGCAAAATATAGTTAATGACAAATGAGGAGTCCTTGTACGTTATGCTGAAAAAAATTAAAACAAATATTTTTTCCTTCACTTTTTCCAAAAAAAGTGCAGAATTTTTTTTTGTATAAAATGTTAACAAATTTTTTCAGCATATGGTTAGTTACATTATTGGCAAATATAGTTAAGGGGTATTACCAAGTCTGAATTAGCTGTTGGACAAAAACTGATGACACCTTTTTTCGAGGGGCTCACTGATTTTCAGAATCTTTAGAGGCAAATAAAAAAAATTGGTCACCAATTTCGCCAAACCGGGTATAGGGTTAACCTATACTTTCAATTCCGTAGATTTTTCAAAAAGTGTTCATTTTTGCATAGTGTAATGAACAGAAATGTATTTCTGTTAAAATACCGAAATCTAAAATGTCTGACGTTTGTATGCGGTTATTTCAGAAAACATCAAAGTTATCTCGTTGGTGATTTTGATGTAGAAGTCTTCGGAATACACGCTTCAGTCCAAAAAACGTATTAAATGGAACCCTGGGAGAATTATTTCTCTCAACACAGTCGTCACAGTTACTCACCCTTTAGTCCTAATCAAATCCTATCATATTTCAAACGGCATGTTCCTCGCGCCTAATTACTACTAATTTCATAAGAAAGCAATTTCCCATAGCCTCTGTATTTTACGTTATTTTCCAAATGACTATAATCGGACAAAAAAAAAACTATCAACAATTTGCCACTGTTCAGGCATCTTCCACACAAAGTACCAAATTCCATTTTATATTTTTCACAAAATTAAGGTACGCTACAGTCTGTTAACTCGACATGTTTCAATCAACATCGTCCAGCCCTACATGGACAATTATTTATAAGAAAATGTAATATGGCAAACTATATTTAAGCAACTGTGTGTACGGTTATTTACAATTTCTCTTTGAATTTAAGACAAATTACGTCTTTGATTTAACGATTGGGTTATGTTTATTCGTAAGGATGGTTAGCGGTATTAAACTATCTCAATCGCTTAGTGTTCATGATCCATCCTCAAAAGAGATGTACTCGCTAAAGTCAAAAGTATAAAACTAATGATTGTTGCTGTTGACTCAATCCAAGACCAATGTAAAGGAAACCGTCCATACTTCAGGCTCAAATGAATTATTAAAATCTAAACACTGTCACCTGACTGGCTAGCTGGCATGAAATAAGGAGGGAGGAAGGGAGTCTGGTTGGTATCTATGAATGAAAGTGTAGACATTTTTCTAGGTAAACCAGTGAAGACAAACATAAGAGCGCTACATGGATGAATGAATGGACATCAACGACACCTACACTGGGGAGTACCACAAACACATCCTGATAATGATGACGATAGCGCTGGCAACGACGGCGACATTGGCAATACAACGACAGTGACGATGCCTCTGGGAAATGTTGGATTTGATGTCAATATAGCCTGAGTCTAATAATGGTGTCGATAGAATTCTTGGCAATAAGAAAAATGATACAGGGCAAGTACACTGTGAAGTACAAAGAATATCCATTCAACTTCCAACCAAGTGCAATCATCGACACGACCTCCCTCCGTCATCATTGTTATCATCATCACCTGCTGCTGCTGCTGTTACAATGCCATCATCATTTAAGCCACTTTTACGTCTTGGAATGGACAATGGACAGACATGTTTTTACAAAGTGATTGTTGATGGTCTGATTCACTGATGGACAGACAAATTTGAGGGTGTGGGTGCAGTGAAGTGGAGTGGAGTGGAGTGAAAATATTCGCAGCTCTAAATGGATAATGATGGATGGCGAATATATAGTTATTCTGAGAAATGTCAACAATCAAAGAAGAATTCCAACTACAGCCGAACTAAGTAAAATTTTCTATGTTTTGCACCGAGCTAATAGTTTACGACAAATTGCCCAACCAAACAAACAAAAGGCAAAGCGGGAATATTGATAAACCGCAAATTCAAAATGACTGAATAAATTATTGCAACATTGACGATCTAATTACACCGGATGGACGCGGAGTACATACGATTCTGCGGTTTTCAGGCGCAACAGGCAGTCGCCAATAACTTTGTTTGTTTATTTGCTTTCCGCAGGTGGATTGGCCGTCACTGGGGATTTAAATCGAATTAGACAAATGTTAATGTTGCACTGGATTATATAAAATGATATATCCTCCACATAACACAACTATGTATGTTAAACATTGCGGTTAGCTTCAAATAAACTAAAACCACATTTTAATATGAAATTCAAATTATGTACTCGTATTAGTTATATTTAAGCCCAGGACAGTGAAAGTGGTACAAGTCACATTGAACGACTTTATTAATACATCTGAATTAACTATTCTCAGCAGAAAAGAACGGCAATTTTATTATGCAAAAATAACGTTGGTATGAAGAACAAATATTTTTAAAGGCTAAATATAATTTATTGAATCTTAAGTAGCTAACCTACAGTCCAATTATACATAAGCGTAAACAAGTTATTTTTGAAAAATTTTGCAATTTATCTTTAATTGAGCTACATGCCATGCTTAAAATTGCACAGATAAATGTAATGATATTTATATGAATTTTAAAACATCAACATTTACATTTTATGTCCATTTAAAAGGTTCAAGAAAAATATATGTCAAAGGGTCACTATATATTATTCTCTCACAGGGACTATATATTTCGAATTGAATGAATACTATTTTCGATACAAATTATTTTTTAGGCAAATATAATATTTTCTTTATAGTTTGGAAAATGATTCTTTGATTCAAAGAAATTATTCATTAGTTTTCAGCTTAAGACAATATTCTTTAATCTAGCAAAAGTTTTATGTAATATAAAGATGTACTTTATCTATACCAAAGAAATATTTTCTTAAATTCAATGAAATATTTTCTTCAATTTAACTTAAGATTTTCATTAATTTAAAGAAAACTTTCTTTCATTTAAAGAAAACTTTCTTTAATTTAAATATAGTTTCTCTTTTATTTAAAGAAATACTTTCTTTTAATTTAAACAAATATTTTCATTAATTTAAACAAACATTTTCTTCAATTTTAAGATATTTTTTTTAATTTAATCAAATATTTTCATTAATTGAAGCAAACATTTTTCTCTAATTTAACTAAATTTTTTTTTTAATTTAAAGAAATATTTTGTTAATTTTTTATTTTCTTTAATTTAAACATATATTTTTGTTAATTTAAAGAAACCTTTCTTTTAATTTAAAGAAACATTTTTTTTAATTGTAAGAAATATTTTTACTTTAAATTAAAAAAATACAATTTAAGAAACATTGCTAGCGCTAAGAGTTTTTTTCTTTAAATGAAGAAAAAAAAAACAATATTTTCAAACTAAAATACAAAAAAGTTAAATAAAATTTAACAAACGGTTTTTTAGAATTTATGAAAAGTTTTAAGAAATAATGAAGAAGTTCAAAGGAACTTTTCATTATTTTTTGGCCAAAGATTTTTTTAATTTAAGTAATATTTTTATTTATTTAAACAAATATTTTCATTAAAATAAAGACATATTTTCTTTAACATTTGAAAATATTTTTTTTAGAATTTAGGAAAAAACATTTTGTTGAAGAAATAATGATGATGTTCTTTGAACGAAATTGTTCTTTAAATTTAAGTAATATTACCATTAAATAAAATAAATATGTCAATAAAGACACATTTTCTTTAATTTAAATAAATATTTTTTTAACTTTTAAAAATATTTTTTTATTTAAAGAAATATTTCAAAGAAACAATTTCATTAATTTAAAGAAATTTTTTCTTTAATTTAAAGAAATATTTTCTTCATATAAAAAATATGTTTTCAATTTAAAATAATATTTTCTTAACTTTAAAAAACAATTATTTTTTCTTAGAATTAAATGAAATATTAAATATTTAATTTAAAGACAAAATTAAATAAAATTTAAGAATATTTTTTTTACAATTTAGGTTTAATGAATAATGAAGAAGGTATATGATTCAAGAAAACTTTCCCTATTTTTTAGCCAAAGAAAATTTTCTTAAATTTACGTAATATTTTCATTAATTAAAATAAGTGTATTCATTAATTAAAAGACATATTTTCTTTAATTTAAATTATTTTTTCTTTAATTTTATTACACATTTTTTCTTTAAATTCATTAAATCAAATAGTTATAAATTTATATTTAGGAAAAAGTTTCCTTGTTTTTTAAAAAATGGTGATTAAAAGTTAAGAAGAAACTCTTTCTTCAGTTTTATTAAACACTTCTTTGTTTTTAAGAATTTTTAAATTAAGTTAATATTATTGGAGGAATATAATATTTCATATCTCGGAAACAAATACCAAAAAAATTCGTGCAAATTTCTTTTCTATAAACGCTTCTTCCGAACCACTAAAATTTCCGATTTGGCTTCAGAACTGATATTTCCAATATGTATTGCTCCAATTAAAATTTTTCAGGAGAATAAAATGTAGAATATAACCACAGTATTCCCCTAACTCAAGGCATAGAAAAAAGGATATGTTTCAGAAATGAGGTTCAAGTTTTAAAAGTAGTCAGTAACCTCCAACGGTTACTGATTCGTTTAAAAATATTTCCATAGGCTCTCTCCAGAAAAACATAAATTTGCGGAAAACACGACGAATCCCATTCATCACCACGATGAATTCCATTCATCATCACGAAAAATCCCATTCATCACCACGATGAATTCCATTCATCATCACGACGAATCCCATTCATCACCACAACGAACTCCATTCATCACCAAGACGAATCCTATTCATCACCACGACGAATGGAGTTCGTTCTCACCATTATTAGATTTTTTAAAATAAACTTTTGCAAAAAATTGTTTAACTAAGGTAATCAGAACGCATATAGAGCATTACCATTAAGCACAAACTATAAATTGGTTGCTTCGTTTTATAATATTTTCAGCAAAATTGTCAAATAAATCTTTCGTCACCACTACGATGAAAGGACAAACCGAACTGATCACATCTGAGCAGTTCATGACCATTTTGCATTTATTGGAAAAGATAACCTCTAAAACAAACACCCGTATGTAATTGATCCTTGTGTTACGAAAACCACATTTACCATATTTCGGTTGATATTCACTTTAGCATAAACTCCTTATGACGCATCTTCCAAATAGGATTAGGAAATCTGCGATATGGTGTCTGATTCTTTCATTATTATTGAGTCATAATGTTGCAATATACTCGTATTCCTCTACCTCCTGCCACATATCACCTGGTGACATTGTGAATATTGTCAGATATATGTCAGTCACTCAGAGTGTTCTATATGGATACGTGTTCTGATGAGCTTCCGACGACGTACGTTTCTCAAATAAAGTCAAACTCATAAATAAGTGATTTGTCTCATTTTTGTTTGCTTTCTTTGTTCAACAAGAATGAAAAACGAAAAGAATTGCTTGTCAATCAGTTTGTAAAATCGAATGAACAAAATTGCCACATAACCCCGTCACGGTCTTCTTAAGCCAAGAGGTGGTATTCTGTTCTGTTCCGTTACGCTGTTCTTTTCTTTTCCAGTTTGTTCACATGCTCGATTTAATTTTCCACTCGGGATGATGCGAACAACAATGCCAGCATCAGACATCAGACCCAAACACTATCGCCCCCCAGTCACAGCTGACGCCCGCCAGCCTGCCCGCCTTCCTCTCTGGCAGCTACAAATTATTTGTGTTTTTTCCTATTTTCTTTTGTTGTTTTTGTTATGTACATACTCGTATTTTGTTTTTCCACTACACACGTCAAGAACGTCATCAGAGTCTGAAGCGTGTAAAGAGCGTACAAAGTGTACACAGCGTTCGCAGGTATTGAATTTCGAATACCTGTGATGTTTCTTAGCTGCTTCTGCTGCTGATATATGGGCGTACCCTACACACAGCACAATAGTGTTACACATAAAGGTGTCATTAACATTACGAGATCGATATGTTTCAACCACTCTGAGAGAATTATTCCGTGAATAATATATATGAAAAAACCTCATAATATTTTTTAATAGTTATAATAGTCAAATAATTCGCTTGGAAGGAACCCTTTGATCTTCAGCTCAACTCCCAGTGAGAAAAATATAAAATTAAATTTCTGTATAGTTGTATTAGACTTTTTTGTGGTAAATATAGAAATTATTGTGTAATTTTGTATATTCGACCTGTGTTTTTAATTTTGTATGATATTTATCCAAAAATGAGCTCGAGGTTGTCTGTATAACAACAGACAACGACGAAGGGAGAACATACTCATTTTCTACTGATAATTTTAAGGTTATTCGTACTCATATTTTCTCATCCTGATGATGTCTTTCGAAGAAAGGCGAAATATTGAATGAAAACAATACAAAACACATAAAAAACCAACACCCAGCAAAATATCTCATTACCAAATAACCTGACGGGTAAGCCAAACTCAAAACTAGTAACTGCTTATAATTTGGCCTCCCTTCGAATTATTTTTACACACGCATGTCATTGGAGGAAAGTGCTTCCAGTCAAACATACCAGATGCCGAAAAATAACCACTTAACCCCACGCTTACAATTATCCAAAAATTAAGCGTGGATGTGTTGTTATTTTATGAGTGTGTTTGTGTGGTGGTGGTAGTGGATATTTCGGATTTGCTATTGCTTTGTTCCATCAGTGGTGGAATATGGTGAGAAATTAGAAGAGCGAATAATAGGGAAGAGCGTAACATTGGAAAGAGTGAAAAATTGGAGGAGAGTAATAATCGATTGCTGTTGTCATATACAGAAAAATGTAATTTACCGGGAGATGGGATTGAACTCGCGACCTCATGGTTTCTTAAGGCCCAGTTTCAGCGGTAAAAATACCCATGATTTAATCGCTGATGTAAGCAATATTTAGTAGCAATCAGTGACGATTCTATCGCTTATATTTCTGCTTACATTTACACACGAGTGTCATAGGCTGCTTAATCGGTGCCCTCTCGCTTACAAGGTAAGGAAAGATGTCAGTAAGTGTCATTTCAATTGCACTTACCTGATGGCACTTAAATATATGCAGTCAAATTAGAATGTAATGCACGCCGATTACAGTCTGATTTGCACTTGTAAGGCAATGTTATGAGATGGTACCACTAATCCTGATGATTTTGTAATTGAAAGTCTAATAAACATGCATTTAAATGTATCATTTGTTTATTTAAAAAAAACTTAAATACGATTGGAAAAATACTTAAATAAAAATAAATAAATTCATTTCACAACAAAAACAAAAGGCACATACTAAAGTGTATACTAAATATCACAACACAAATTCAGATTTTCAGGTTTGAGATAAAATTGTGAAAAAATTATTAAATGCACTTTTCTTTGCAAAATATCTATTTATGAGTTTTTTAAAAAAATGCTGCAAATCTTTTTTAAGTGTTTCATTCGTCAAACTCACTTCCTTGACAGCATCTGCAACAAACAAATAGAAATTTATCAGTATAAATACATATATAAAAAGTGTAAACCAATCTTACCGAAAACCGCATCATGTAGTGTATTATTAACTTAAAACAATTATTTTACTTACCAACTTTCAACAATGTCATCAACCTCTTTGTTGCGCGATCAACTTTGAACTAACATCAATAATAGTGATACATACATATTTCTTGTTATTTATGTATTTTTGCCAAAGCCGCTATAACGGAATTTTTTATTTCTTTGCAATTTTTGTGCATATTTACACGAACTAACTCTCCGCTTATATTGTAATCGGAGTTGTAATAAGTAAACGATATTTGTTAGATTACACACGTATAAAATTCTAAGTACTTAAATCGCTCGCTTAGAATGTCATACTGATGTCATTGATTATACTCTAGGTACTTCGTTTCATTTACCGCTGGGGTAACATTGGAAAGAGTGAAAAATTGGAGGAGAGTAATAATCGATTGCTGTTGTCATATACAGAAAAATGTCATTTACCGGGAGATGGGATTGAACTCGCGACCTCATGGTTTCTTAAGGCCCAGTTACAGCGGTAAAAATACCCATTATTTAATCGCTGACGTCACCAATATTTAGTAGCATTCAGTGATGATTCTATCGCTTATATTACTGCTTACATTTACACACGAGTGTCATAGGCTGCTTAATCGGTGCGCTCCCGCTTACAAAGTAACGAAAGACGTCAGTAAGTGCCATTTCAATTGCACTTACGTTATAAGTGGAGTTATAAGCAAGCCTGACGGCACTTCAATAAATGCAGGCAAATTAGAATGTAATGCACGCCGATTACAGTCTGATTTGCATTTGTAAGGCAATGTTATAGGATGGTACCACTAATCCTGAGGATTTTGTAATTGAAAGTTTAATAAACATGCATTTAAATGTATCATTTGTTTATTTAAAAAAAAAAAACTTAAATACAATTGAAAAAATACTTAATAAAAATAATTGAATTAATTTCACAACAAAAACAGAAGACACATACTAAAATGTATACTAAATATCACAACACAGATTATCAGGTTTGAGATAAAATGGTAAAAAAAATTATTAAATACGCATTTTTTATCTCTGCTTTTTTTTGTAAAATATCTTTTTTTAAGTTTTTTTAAAACGATGTTGCAAATCTTTTTTGAATGTTTCAATCGTCAAACACACTTCCTTGACAGCATCTGGAAACAAACAAATATACATTTATCAGTATAAATAAAACCAATCTTACCGAAAACCGCATTATGTAGAGTATTACTAACTTAAAACAATTATTTTATTTACCAACTTCCAACAATGTGAACAACCTCTTTGTTGCGCGATCAACTTTGAACTAACATTAATAATAGTGATACATACATATTTCTTGTTATTTATGTATTTTTCCAAAGCCGCTATAACGGCTTTTATTTCTTTGAATTTTTTTGTGCATATTCACACGAACTAACTCTTTGCTTATATTGTAATCGGAGTTGTAATAAGTGGACGATATTTATTAGATTACACACGTATACAATTCTAAGTACTTAAATCGCTCGCTTAGAATGTCATACTGAAGTCATTGATTATATTCTAGGTACTTCGTTTCATTTACCGCTGGGTAGGCAAACTTAACCGTAACGCCCCCGTAGCATAATGAATCAGCTGATTCAATCTGTCATATGGAAATCAGTGTAAACGATTAGCCACCGGAAACGAAACGTAAACGGACGGCTGAATCTGTTGAAATCAGAAATGGACGTTCCGTTTACGTACAATTTGACAACAGCTGATACTACATCTTGTTTACAATTACAATTGTATGTTCACCGAGAAAAGTAAAGAAAATAATTTATTAATTATTTGTTGTTTAAAAGTGCAAATAAACATGAAAGACGAATATTTGATTTCATTGGTGCATCCGCACGAGTATTTATACAATAAATATAATCCAGCATATAGGATATCTGAAAAAAAAGCGAGAAGCTTGGAAGCAAATTGGCAAGGAGCTGGGCGTTGCAGGTAAGTTTTATGAAGATCGCGGCTGACTCCATTAAAAATTAAATTTATAATCTGCTTCAGGATTCTTTTGACGACCAATCTTCTTCATGGTGGGTTAATTTGACAGCAATATAAGCGTCTCTACAAACGTGGACTTATTTATAGATAGAGATTGGATTTGGCTGAGTCCCTCTTCAATGGAAATAGGCATAAGTAAAAGTATTAATAAAACACAGAATATTTAAGATATTGAGTTCAAATTTATTCCAGGTGTAGTGCAAATGTTACATTTTAAGAATGAAATTCAATTTCGGTCATATGACCACCACAGCGACATTTCGACCGGAACGTTAACAATTTCGCGTTGGGTGTTGTCTCTGAGCTCGTCTATAGTTGTTGACTTAGACCAAGGATATTCCTCAGGGGAAACGCCGCATCGCCAATAAAAAAATGAGGAAAGGCTTCAGAGGATGCTGATGATAATGGTTTACTAGGAGGTACAGGTACCTTACCTAAAATAACTGATTGGCCAAACGGAGAATACTGGAATATAGCTGTATTTAATTTAAATTAAGAAATGGAAATTGTTTGTATTAAAATAGATTATAAATAAATGTAAGTTTAATGGACATACCCCCATCGTGTTGGCTGCCATAACTTCCAGCATTAACAAATATGAATGTATAGTTAGCATCACAGATTCCCACACAATTGGGCATATCCCACATTCGTTGAAAATCATTGGCAATGTGTTTGTACTGCTGTGTAGTTTGTTCACTTAAATAAATCGGCTAAAGCAAGCGCCACAAAACTTCACTGCATTCTAAAAAAATATTTCGAATTGTTGTTTTCCCCAGCTTGTGACTCCATGCAATCGATTGTATGGAACAACCGTGATCCAAATATCTACAATTTTAAAGAATAGAATGTTAATATTTCCCATCTTGGAATCAAAGGATAAAGCAATATTTGACATACAGTGGTGTTATTACTAGACTCTCTGCCGGTCTAATCCGTTGCTTTGGCGTAGTTAACTCATATTTTATTATTATTAATAACAAATTAAAAACTGCCATAGGCATTCTAGTGTCCGGCTTTCGCCCAGTCATTGTTTATAGGACGTCCATCCCATCTTCTTATCCGACGATATTTTCTTGATTACTTTTATTGTAAATTCTGCACAGATTTAAAACCACAAATTTATAAACATTATTTTCAACTTCATTTTTAATAAATCTAAACAAAAAGAAATCGCGGCTTTTTTGTTTACTTATGTGTTGTTGTTGTCAGAACATATGACTCGTTTTCTCAACGTTGGCTAATCGCTCAAACGGGCAACGTTACGTCAAAGGTAAAGATAAATTACGGTTACGTATGCCTAACCCGGCCTTTAGTTTAGCATCATAATCACTGGCCTACGTCGCGATTCATATTCAAATCGCTTAATAATCAAGAACATAAATATAACACATCAATATCTTGGTTAGTACACGAGCGACCTGTACTGTTTTGTGAATAACTTTTGATTTGGTTAATGGATAAACACCAAATTTTGACTGAGTATAATTTGAAATATTTAGAAATTAAAAATGTTATCTCCCTAACAGCATGCTAACTCGACTTAGCATGTTTTAGAATAGAGATATCGATATATCGTAAACCATTTAAAGAAAAGTTTTTTAGTTCAAATTAGATTACTAGTAATAACTCATTTTTGTCATTATTTTGTTAGTCGTTATTTATTTACCGAAAGTAATGCTGGCGATAATGAGATATCATTACCTGGTAATCCCGGTGGTAATGACATGTACTTACCAAGATTTTGCTGGGCATAGACGTCAAACTCATTTTTGGATAAATATCATACAAATTTAATATAGATATTTATATTATTAAAAACATATGTAGGTCTCGTAAAATATATAACAGTTCGTATTTATAATGAAATTTCTTCATAAAAACAAGTAAGACAATTTCAGTCGAATAAAACGACTAAGACATGCCTTCATTTTGTGAGTAATGTAATTTTTATATCATAGGGAAGCTATACCCCTTCCTCCTCGAAGGATCTGAGAAATCATTTTTTTGTTGTTGTAATGAACGGAGTTCGCAGATCCTTCGAGGAGGAGCGGACAAAAGTCGCAGGCCTAAGCAGATAACGTAATAATCTTAACTAGGGTAGTCACACCCAACCACAACTGATCTGATGCCAAGAGCACTAAGACGACTGTCAAACTGGGCACACTCCAATGGCTTAGGCGTCAACCCCAGAAAAGCAGAAGTGGTTCTCCTCACTCGAAGGCGGAACAACTCTGGATGGAATATAATTGCAGAAGCCAAATACCTCGGTGTTATCCCAGATCAGAAACTAAACTGGAAAAGAAACGCGAAGGAAAGAGTCAAAAGAGGCTTTATCCTGCAGAAACTCCTTACGTAAATGTTTGGGGTCTAGCAGCTACCTCAGAACACTGGGGAAAATACAACGTATTGCAGCAGTATTTATTACACTAGATACAATTCTGAACATTCAACCACTAGGTCAATATGTTCAATGTGTGTTGTCATAAAGAGTGATCTACGCCATCGAAAGTCAGGTTTCTGGCGGCCATCAAATTGGAGCCACTCAAGTCTACTGAAAGAGACAATAGATTTTGGTCAGTCACAAAAGCTTGAGAAAACTACTGACTACATGGTATCTCAATGTCTTATATATATATCTCTGACAAAATTATTTCTGGGAGATTAGACTGGAGAAATGGTCCATTTGAAGGACCAGCCATGTATATACACTAACGGGTCAAAAATCGACATAAGCACTGGAGCTGGGGTGTACTGTGAGTGTTTGGATTTTACACAATCTTTCCGACTCATTGACTCCAGCAGCGTTTTCCAACCAGAAATATTCGCCATAACAAAAGCTCTACCTTTGGTCAATCAACTGTACATCTTGTCTAACCAGCCAACTGCTCTCTACATTTATATCAGGTTTCTCGCGTTCGCATATGCGAACGCGAATTATTCGCATCATTTTAAAATTCGCTTTCGCATTCGCAAAAACCATCTTTGGATTATTCGCTTTCGCATTCGCTTTCGCAAAAATATATTTCAGTATTCGCTTCCATTTATTAAAGTGTTAAATCTCCTTATTCCCTTCACACAATTTGAAGATATGTGTGTGCTTGTGGTAACAGGAGGTAAAACTATGGAAAACAGTCTTAATACTTGAATATCCTGGAAAAGTATCAATTCAGTTCCTTAAATTTCTTGGTACTAAAGCCTCTAACTATTATTCGCATTCGCATTCGCTTTCGCAAAAATGCATATTTCACTATTCGCTTTCGCATTCGCTTTCGCTAAAGTCACTTTCGTTACATCCCTAGTAGAAACTACGCCATTACTAAAAATGGAACGATACACGATTCAACAACGCATTGAAATTATTAAAATTCGAAAAATCTAAAATCATTGAAAAATCATCTTGACTGATGAGGCCCATTTCCACCTCGGTGGCTACGTCAACAAGCAAAATTGTCGCATCTGGGGCTCGGAAAACCCAAGAGTTATTGTTGAGATGCCTCTCCATCCTCAACGTGTGACTGTTTGGTGCGGTTTATGGTCCGGCGGGGTTATTGGACCTTACTTTTTCGAAAATGTGGTTGGATCAACAGTTACGGTGAATGGATTGAAATGATTTTTTATGGTCGGAGTTGGATGTTATTGATCTGGACAACGTTTACTTTCAACAAGACGGCGCTACGTGCCACACAAGAAACGAAACCATTGCTCTGTTACGGGAAATGTTTCCGGACCGTGTTTTCTCTCGAAGAGGTGATCACAATTGGCCACCGAGATCTTGTGATTTAACACTTTGCGACTTCTTCCTTTGGGGCCACGTGAAAGATAAGGTCTACGACAACAGCCCAGCGTCGATTCAAGACCTCAAAGATAGCATTCGTGAGGCTATCGAGGACATAGGGCAGCCACTTTGCGATTTGGTTATGGAAAATTTCATGAAAAGGATATGGTCCTGTATGCGTGGTCGTGGTGGCCATTTGGCTGATGTTGTTTTTCATTATTAACGGCAAACCTTCCTCTTTATTATAAAATAAACATCCGATCATTTATCTCAAAAAATGGCATTTTTCTTTGAATACCAAAATAACACCTCTTCTTGGAAGACCCTTTATAACCCTTTACTCGTTTTGGTAAAATTTTATGGGCCTCGAAAGGATCTGAAAATCAATGGGTCTCTCGAAAAGATTTTATCCAACAGCGAACTCAGATTTCGTGATACCGCTTAACTATATTTGGCAATAATGTAGCTAAGAATATCGCGACCTAAGAGAAAAAAGGCGCTAAATCCACTTTTTTGCCTAAATGTAAAACAAATGTTCGCTACGTGTCATTTTACCCAACCTATACTCCTTCGCCATGTCCTCAAATTCAATTTATTTGGTATCTTTAACTTATATCAACGTACGACACAATCTGGTCGACCACTAACTGTAACAATCCATGGGTACTTGAACACTTGCTATTTTGTTTTTATTTTTTGTTTAATATTTTTTAATAATACTTTAGACAGCAGAAAAAAAACACAAGAACATGAAGTAAAACAATAACGAACACTTATTTGATGAACAATGCAAAGCAAAACAGAAGAGACGATAACAAAACCAAATAAACAGAAAACTATGACAATGATGAGCCCCACACACCGATGGCCACACACCAGGCCAAGCCAGCCATAGGAAACCGAAACCACAGCAGGACAGGGCGAGTAGTGAATAGTTGGTTAGTTAGTCGGTTGACCAACAGATGACATTGAGTGATTACATCAAACTAATAATGATCACATCATACGAGAGTAATTAATTATTTCGTTCAACTAAAAGCCCATTAGAATTGTGCAGGTACCAGCATTTTAAATATTCCATATTATTATATTATTGTATATTTATTTTGTTTTAATTTGCAAAATATGCATATTAACAACTACAAAAACCAAATTCAAGTTTATGGCCAAATTTAGAAGAGCAAAACTTATGTAAATTGTATATGTTTAAATAAAAGCGTTTTGGAGTACCCCCGAGCACACCCCACTCCACCGTTTACACGGTAACGGATGAAACATGAAAACATCCATCCAAATGGACCAGAACAAATACGAGTACGACAAGTTCTCACCCGTATAATGCTCAAGTATTCATTACTGCTGAACTGGCGATATTTGCCATGATTGACACAACAATGGCCCCCCAAATGATGGATAAAACGTGCCAATGGCCAAAAACAGATATGAGCACTCACTTAACACACAACGGCCACCGGGAAGCCAGCGGACAGAGGACAACTACGATGACGACCACGACTGACGACTGGTCGGAAGCCCCAATGAGCGGCGCAACACCAACCACCGACTATCGACTCTCGACAGACCAATAGCAGCGAGAGGCAAAACGTTCGCATGGGCGCTCAAAATGTTTTAAATATGTCCAAATTAAAATAATTTACATAAACTTATGTCAATTTAAAATTTTGAAATTTCAATGCACACATTCAACGCTTTATAGAGTGCAATGGAGGAGAAGTGGTGGTGGAGCGTAGTGAAGTGGAGTAGTCCTCATTAAAATGCGATTTTTTGGTTTTGCAAGTTAGAGCTCTGTTAATAGCATTATAGGCAACACTATCCCGATAATCCAACATCATCAGCATCTCGCACAGTGACAGCTCGTCCATGACTGATTAAATTTTTGCATTTTCTATACTATGCCAATTAGTACAAATTTCCGTCCATCGCATTGCTGTGTCATGGATTCATTAGGATTTTTAGTGCGAAAATTATATTCCAATAAAAATAATTTTATTATCAGATACAGGGTTGCCCATATTCGACGGACCCACGGACTCGTTGGGCCCATTCCAATCGACGAGGCTTGTCCGCAGGCAACAATCTTTGCGTCAATTGAATTTTGTACGGGAACAAATGCAAATCAACGCGAATAATCCGTTGTAAAGTGGACCGAGCCATGCCCAACTGCTGAGAACGGCGTTTTTGGGATGTTCTTGGGGACCTCTCAACACTGGCTCGTACGGCAGCGATATTCTCGGCCGATCGCCTTGGTCGACGTTTATTTGGCCTCTTCGGATTAGAAAGAGCCTCACCAGTCGAAAATTTTTCGTATAAACGCTTAATGGTGTTCTTAGAAGGCGCACTTCTCACATTTTTTAATATT
This sequence comes from Eudasyphora cyanicolor, assembly GCA_963930755.1. Taxonomy (NCBI): domain Eukaryota; kingdom Metazoa; phylum Arthropoda; class Insecta; order Diptera; family Muscidae; genus Eudasyphora; species Eudasyphora cyanicolor. The sequence goes on along the minus strand of OZ005734.1, from coordinate 6,567,473 downwards.
TTAAAAGCACGTTGACTTGACTTCTTCTGTTGAATGTAAATTTCAACTATTTCAGAGCGCTCGCGTGGCGTGTATTGTTCCATGGTAAAAATCTGCTTGGACTGACGCTTCAAACGCGGTATGTCATTAAGCGATCTGACATCTCTGTCAAAAGTTATGGCGTTGCCAGATGGGTCCGTCGAATATGGGAGACCCTGTATATGCATGCTGCAATTTTGACAATTTTCATTTTAGAACTCGTAAAACAAGTAAGAAAGTTCAGTCGGGTAAACCGACTTGAGAATCACCTCATCTTCTGTCCAAAAAAAAATAATTGTAAATTTATTTTGAAATGTAGTTATCTTTTTTTATTTTGTTGTTTTAATTAGATTATGATTAATTTAAATAGCATTTAATAACTATAAAGTATGCACTGCACTTTTGGTGCAAAATGGTTCATTTGTGTGGGAGGTACCATAAAGGGCGTGCAACTTCCTCCATGCAACTTCACCTATTTTTCTCGAGGTTATAGCGACTAATAAACTAGTACTATGTGTGGAATTTAAGAAGATTCGAATAAGTTGCAAAGATGTTATTAAACAAACAATATTTGACTAAATGTTAACCCTTTGTGGTGGGTGTACTAAAGGGTGGTTAAATTTTAAGGGCTGAAGTTGATTTTGATTAAAACACAAATTATTTAGGAAATTATTGTCATTTCTTTTTATTATGATAATATTGGTATGGTTCAATTATGTATGGAAAAAAATATCGGACAAATGGCCGCCGCTACCTCGACGGCACACCTCCATCCGATGGTCCAAATTTTCGATGACGCTGAGGCATACTTGAGATTCTATGCCATTAATGTGTCGAATTATCTCATCCTTTAGCTCTTGAAATGTTGCTGGCTTATCGAAGTACACTTTTTCTTTCAAATAACCTCAAAGAAAGAAGTCCAACGGTGTCAAATCACATGATCTTGGCGGCCAATTGACATCGCCATGACGTGAGATAACACGGCCATTGAATTTGTTGCGCAAAAGAGCCATTGTTTCGTTAGCTGTGTGGCAAGTGGCACCGTCCTGTTGAAACCACATATTGTCCACATCCATATCTTCCAATTCGGGCATAAAAAGTTCGTTATCATCTGACGATAGCGAACACCATTCACAGTAACTGCCTGACCGGTCTCATTTCGAAGAAGTATGACCCGATGACGTCGCCAGCCCATAAGCCGCAACAAACAAACTGGGCGAGCATGCACAGGTGTTTTCACATCTCCTACAGACCCGCTTTGCTGAAATTTGCGCACAATTCTCCCGATTGTGGATCAGCATAATCGACCAAATGATTATGCTGATCAAAAAAACATCAGGAAGTGCACGAAATGCATTTTGATTTGAACGCCCATTTTCGTAAAAGGCTTAAAAAACCTTAAAGTGTTCCATGGTTCAAATTGAGTTAGTCTGAAATTGAGAAATGTCAAATGAAGTGCAGAAAAAAACTTGACGTTTAGGCGTGGTTCACATTCAACATCGGCCTTTACAATTTAACCACCCTTTAGAAGGAGTGGACCAAAAAGGCCTGTCTTCAAACTTAACCTGTGGTGGAGAAAAATATTACAGCCAACAGACAGACAGACGGACGGACGGACATTGCTCAAATTATTTAAAACAAGCACGAAATTTCAGTCAGGTTAACCGATATACCCTAACTTTGTGAGCAATAGAAATTTGCACTGTTATATGTACTAATAAATATTATGAGCTATGAAATTTTGGTATGTCTGGGCTCTTTTTGTGTGGGAGGTACTAAACCGGTGTGGTCATAACTCCCATTTTTAACAGGACTGTAGAAATTGAGTATTTATATGCATTGGTATTCACGATATAAGCTATTAACTTTTTGTAGAAAATTTAACGTTTGTGTGGGAGGTACTAAAAGGGGCCCATTTTTCGACAGACTGTAGGGGCGTGCCAAGTGCGCCCACTTTCCACTGGACTCTAGGTACTGGAAAAGCATTACACTGTGTATAATTTTAAGTCTTTGCATGAAATTATATGAAAGCTGTAAGCCGGCCCATTTGGATGGGAGGTACCAAAAAGAGCGCACTATTGACGGAAATGGGATATTGTGGCCAAAATGCTGTAAAATCTACAAAAATGCTTGGATTTTCATGACATTTGGAATGAAGGCTAATAAAGTACCCTTTATTCATATCGCGTAAATTTTTTTTATTTTTTTTTTCTTATTTTCTTATTTATATTTTTAATATTTTCATAATTTTTTCAATACTTTCATTACATTTTTTATTATTTTATCGTAAGGTCTGATCGGTCATGAATAAAATGAGATCATTCCGAAGAAAATCGATGCCTAATTTAAAAAGATGTACTCACTTAAATTTGGAAATACGATATAGAGCCCAAAGTGCACCGAAGGCGCAAGTGAAATCTGTACTGAATATGACAGCACACTTTATCGAAGACTTTAAAAAAATTGTGTGGTGACGCCTCGTGACGTTTTCTAGTTATAAGAAACTTAATGTACAAAATACATTTTTTCTGCCAACAAAAGGACTGTGTTTTTACGTAAATTTTAGCAACGAAAACAAATAAATATTTCAAGCGTTTGGGAGGCATTTGATCATCTAAATATTAAGATATTTTATTTATATTTTGGACACAATATACTGAATATATGCTCAACAGATTGGCATAATCATTTTTTCAATATTGCATATGCCATAAAATTTGAATTTTGGTCACAATTTCCGCCCATAATGGGGCGTGGCGAATAAATTAATACTATGTGTAGAATTTCAGAATATTTATATAAGTAGTATACTCGAAGAAGTTATGAAATAATCAATATTTCCTTTGTGGGTGCGAAAAATTACCACATACAACTAACGTCCTCCAATACCTTTTCTAAATACAATCATGCCAAATTTTGTCGCAATCGGTCTGGTTATGAAACGGCCGAATTATTTCCTTTTTTAATTTCTCCCACTGAGCGCCAGTCTGTTGTATTGTTTACAAGTCTACTGAAGCCTATTGTTATAGGTCGCAGTTAGAAAAGTTGTCGAAGTGGAATTCACACTACACAGTGTTATTACTTCGAGTTTGACTGGTTAATGAGCTGCGACATTTTCGTGTGAACAAAATTTCATTTATTTATTTATTTACAGTCAATGGAATTACAGTATTCCTTACAGACTACGACTAATATCTAAAAATAAATTAAATCTAATACATTTGAAAACATTGCTAAACTTGAATTTATATCCAAATCCACACAATTTATGCGGTTAAACTCATTTAAAGCCCTCGAGATAGGTTCATGGTAAGAATAACTCGTTCTGTGGAACGGTACATAAAACTAATTATTACGTCTCAAAGTACGAGAAGGAACATTAAAAGGCAAAAGTTTGAGTAATTCAGAACAATCGACTACACCATTAACAATTTTGAAAATAAAAAGGAGAGACAAAACTTGTCTTCTGTTTTCAAGTGTTTTTAACGATACTAATCTGCATTTTTCAATATATTTGGGCTCAGGCAGTGTAAAATGTATAGAGTGAAGAGCAAACTTTATAAATCTTTTTTGTACATTCTCAATTCTAGTAATGTACTAAGAACAGAAGGGACTCCAGATAAAAGAAGCATATTCCAGCTTTGAGCGTACTAAAGACGTGAAAATAAGCTTAAAAGTATATGGATCCTGAAATTGCTTGCAATTTCTCTTTAAAAACGCAAGTAATGAATAAGCTTTAGGGATAATACGATTCAAATGGCTGACAAAAGTAAATTTTTCGTCAAAAATAACACCTAAATCCAAAACTTCATTTGAACTTTCAATTCTGAGTGAATTGATAACATAATCAAAACAGATAGGATTTGAACACCTACCAAATGAGACTTTACAGCACTTAGAGACATTTATTTCTAATGAATTTTCAGAACACCACTGGGAGATAGAATTCAAATCACTTTGAAGACGAAACGCATCAGCAAGCGAATTAAGACGCAGAAAGATTTTTAAGTCATCAGCATACAGTAAAACCTTACAAAATTTAACAGAAGATGATATATCGTTAATGAATAATACAAAAAGTAAGGGACCAAGAATACTACCTTGTGGCACACCAGATGTAGCTTTATAAGCATAAAACATAAGTTTTCTAATGCGAAGTTTTCTAGAATGCGAAGTTTTTTTGCAATCTGTTGTCTGGCTAGGTTAAGTTATTGAAGGAGGACACCGGAGTCCGTCCGATGTCCAAACTAGACCATGCTTGATCCATTATTATACCTCATTTTATAGTTTCTTTCTTCACGTCTACTTCTTCTTTAATTGCCCAGGTAATACCGTGAAAGTGCAGTCCAGTTTTCTAGTATCGCCTGCTTACATCATGTAGTTCTATAGGTGCCATCTAGATATTCTCTAGTAAAGGATGGGGGGTATATTCATTTTGTCACTCCGTTTCTAACACCACTAATTATTGATCTGAGACCCCTTATCGTCATATATATATTAAAATATTATTAATTGTCTTAAAATTCTAAGACGATTTAGCTATGTCCGTTTGACCGTCCGTCCGTCTGTAGTAATCACGCTACAATCTATAATACTTGAGCTAGATGTCTGAAATTTTGTACATACATATACTTCTTATATTATGTTGGGATTGATCATTTTTGGATATAGCCCCCCATATATAGCATCTCCCCGATTTCACATCTTAATGTCATAGAGACCAGAAATATTAACAGATCGGGCTGAAAATTGGTAACTGCGGTTCTTTTTATGGGCCCCAAAGTTTCTGAAAATCAGTGGGCCACTCGAAAAAGGTGTCATCAGCTTTTGTCCAACAACTAATTCCGACTTGGTGTTACCGCTTAACTATGTTTGGCAATAATGTAGCTAAGAATATGCTGAACAAAGTTTCTTAGAATTTTTGCGAAAAAAAATTGTTTCCGGTACTTTTTTTTTGAAAAAGTGTTTGACCGTTTTTTGGGTTTTTGTGTTAAGATTTGGGCTTTGGTGTGTTCCGACTCATATAGTAAAATTTTATGGCGAACATTTTTGTAGAACATTTCATCCCCGTCCTCCCCCTTTTAAGGGGTGTTTTTTACGATTTGGTAAAATGGGGCCAAAAATTACAGTTATGTGGGGGAGCTAGAGAAATGTTCCACAAAAATATTCGCCTTAATATTTTCTATAAAGTTGCTGTACATGCCATATACCAAAAAAATATATTTTTGTTACATAACAGTGAAATACTTACATTTTTTGGGTACAATGTGGTTTTTTGAACTACTTAGGGTGCCTAGACACGTTTAGATTGAATTGATATGTTTACAAAAAATTTTCAAATTTACGTTGGCTACAATTTTGCCAAGCATTGCTAGTGAAAAATTACGAGTCCCCGGAAGTTATGATGAAAAAAGTGAAAAAAAAATATTTTTTTCCTTCACTTTTTCAAAAAAAAGTACCGGAAACACTTTTTTTTCGCAAAAATGCTAAGAAACTTTGTTCAGCATATTCTTAGCTACATTATTGCCAAACATAGTTAAGCGGTATCACCAAGTCGGAATTAGTTGTTGGACAAAAGCCGATGACACCTTTTTCGAGTGGCCCACTAATTTTCAGAAACTTTGGGGGCCCATAAAAAAATTGGTCACCAATTTCGCCAAACCGAGTATAGGGTTATACTACCCTTTGATAGTATAATCGAACCTATACTGTCAAGTCCATGTATTTTTCAAAAAGTGTTCATTTGTTGCATAGTGTAATTTGTGTTTTAATCAAAATCAACATCGGCCCTTAAAATTTAACCACTCTTATATTACAATCGTCGTGAAATTCTAAGACGATTTAGCCATGTCCGTCTGTCCGTCTGTCTGTCTATCTATCTGTCCGTCTGTTGAAATCACGCTACAGTCCGTAGTAATAGAGCTAAATTTATCAAATCTGGTACAAATACTTCTAATAGTTGCCGGTCATTTGGGATTGCAAATGGGCCATATCGGTAAATGTTTTGATATATAACAGAGGTCGCTCCACAATACGGTACTTGAGCCATAGATACCACATTTTTAAAGCAATTTAACTGCAACTTTACAGTTTCTATACTATTTTTACAAAAATTCATTACAGCAAAAATTATATAAATCGGTTCATATTTTGATATAGTCACCGTATAGAGGTCGCTCCAAAATAAGCTTATTTAAGTCATAAATACCATAATTTCTAAGCATTTTAATTGAATCTTTGCAGTTTATATTTTATTTAGACAAGAATTAATCACAGTATTTTTTTTTTAAATAGCTTATATTTTGTAGTAGTCCACCTATAGATGTCGCTCCTTAATTTTGCTTAATTCTTTTTTCTAAGTAATTTAGCTGAAATTTTGCAGTTTGTATTCTATTTTGGCTAAAGAATTTGCATCGTTCGTTTTTATACCCTACACCACACTGTAGTACAGGGTATTATGACTTTGTGCATTTGTTTGTAACACCTAAAAGGAGAAGAGATAGACCCATTGTTTATTATACTGATCGACTCAGAATCACTTTCTGAGTCGATTTAGCCATGTCCGCCTGTCTGTCTGTCCGTCTGTCTATGTATTCTTGTAATCAAAGTGCAGGTCGTATTTATGGTCCGATTGTGATGAAATTTAGCATACTGCTCTTTTTTGGCCCAAGGACGATCCCTATTGAAATTGGTTAAAATCGGTTCAGATTTGGATATAGTCCCCATATATATGTTTGACATGCAAGCGCCGTAGAAACCACATTTTACATCCGATCTTTATGAAATTTGGCAGAGAGAGTTTTATTATTACGTGAATGAACACTGCCAAATTCGGGAAAAATCGGTTCAGATTTTAACATAGTCCCAATATATATGTTACACCCGATTTGACATGTAAGCGCTGTAGAAACCGTGTTTTATATCCGATCAGTACGAAAATCGGCAGAGAGAGTTTGCTTATTACATGCATGAACTCTGCCAAATTCTAATCGCAATGCCCATTTTCGCATTGGTAGGTAGGTGTAGGGTATTAAATAGTCGGCCCCGCCCGACTTTCTGTCTTTCCTTACTGGTTTTTAATAATTTGCTTCAGAAAAAAGAATCGTTCCATGATTTGCTACATATCCAAATATTTTTCCACTAATACTCGTAGTATTGAAAGCATTCCATGGAGGAGGGTATATAAGATTCGGAATGGCCGAACTTAAAGCTTTTACTTGTTACTTCCTCCCACTGTGTGGCGCTCGTCCGAAATGAACATGTTGCCTTTAACCGTTTGGTTTCTGTAGCAACAGATCGACCGTCGGGCCATATACGACAGCATAATGTAGTCTATTAACCGTTTATCTAAAATAAAGTGAAAGAAATCTTAAACTAAATAATGACACAGATTACTCTGCAAACTATTTTGCTTTCATAGAAAAGTTTTGTCAATTTGCCGAAATCATTGTTTCTTGCAATAATAATTAATTATACCCAAAACTTGTTCTTCGCTATATCACTTCTCTTATGAATTTCAACTTGTGCTGAAGAACTTAGAGAAACCATTAACCCCATTTCCAAAATGACAACAATTATCCCTAAACACCGCCCCAGCCACCAGCCCCAATGAAAGAAGCACTCCTTCCAAGAATAGTATTCCTCCAATTCGGACTGCCCTTATGGAATTATTAATAGTTCCTCAAGTTCACATCACATCACATCACAATGCACAGAAAAACATTAAAAGTTCCAATCTTCAAAATGATCAATTACAAAGAAATTAGTGCCGACAATATATGTGCCAATGATTAATTTGAAGGCGTCAAAAAGTAAAGCCAAATATTTTTCGCCCTTCTTGAGCCGATGCCGATGGCAGCACTTATTTTGAATACTTAGTATTATTGCTATTTGATTTTTATACATTTTTGGAGGGGCGAGAGGCGAATAGCAAAAATTAACATAAATCAAAAACTAAAGTTTCTGATCAACGAATAATTGACGAATGATTTATGAATTCGAATTAATTATGCTATCGCTTGCTGCCATTGCCACTGCCACTACTCTTTACTAAATTGTGAATTATTTTAATTGTTCAGAAGTTTCGGAAATTACATTCTCATTCTATTTGATATTTTTTTCTTCATTTCATTGCAGAACTCTATCTTTGGCTTTGGTTAACGAGAAGAGATTTCCACAAAGACGACAGGCATCCAATTCAGAGCGTGTCAAACAGCTTTAGAATGAAATGGATTTGCAACAAAGACTTGGTCTCCGACCAACAGCAGATGCCAATGACAGAGCCACCACCACAACAACAAAAGCAACGAGGGCGAGGACGACGACAACGACACCTACAATGTCGTCGACATCAACTACAACACCAAATATCTCAGTGTCAGCAGAAAGTGGAAATAACACACACAGGAACATCTCCTCCCACCAGCAACATTCCCCTAGAACTGGCAACGAAACAATGTATGATGCCCTTTGTGGAAGAGGCTTTGACTCGGGTATGCAGCAGCAGGACGAAGGTGAGAACGGCACCCTCATCCACATATGGTGTGAGGAGGCTGCTGCACAAATGTCAAAGACCAACACCACCACCACTACACTCGCATACGATAATAGCACCTCTTGGTGGGACAACACACTGGCAGAGGAGGAGCGACAGCAACAACAACCAGGGCTGGCTCACACATTCCGTTGTATACTTGAAACATTCGAAACATCCTCATCCGCAGCAACAACAACCACCACAGCCCACTATAGCTGCCTTAGCACAACACCGGTGTTGTCTTCGAAACAACAACAGCAACACCAAACCCCACACCTACACCACCACCACGACAAAGAACACTCACAACTGGCCAAAGATATTAGTGTGTCAGACGTGCCAACGGGTTCGGATCACCTGCCCCAACTACTCTCCACACCCGCCCCGACTCAAGCGTCCTCGACGTCGTTTGTGCAGAAGTGCGTAGAGCGCATAAAAATTATCGTCGATGATTTAAAACAGCCCCTTCAAGAATTCCAAATGTCCTTTAAGCAGCATCCTCGAGATAAGCAAACTGATCCTCACGAGAGACAACTCGAAGCCATGACAAGTATTACGACAACAACAGCAACCACAGGTGATAGTATTTTTAATGATAGCTATAGTGAGACAATTCTCAGCAATTCCATTGCATCGCCGCCAAGTCTGTGTCATCGAACGGTGTTCTGTGACAAATCCTCGATATTCTCCTCCCTCGTTGAAGAAAGTTCTGCGTTCAATCATCAGCCATCCACATCGTCGGCCACGTCTACAACAATAAGCAATAATGTACGATGTTTTGTTTTTAATAATCTGCCAGAAATGGCTAAAACCTCGTTCGAGACTCTGCATGAAATTTTACCCGCTTGGGGGGAAAGCGGCACTGCTGCACCGGCATTTCTCAACACATCTTTGACCTATACGAATGCGACGACGATGACGGCGACGTCGATGTGGAGCAACGACGATTTGTGGCCCTGGAGTCTATCTTTGCTAAATGCAACTGCTGTGAATTCCTCGCTGGCCACCCTTTCCGACAGCATAAATGGCTCCGATTGGCACGGCGATCTCATGGGTCCACCTCCCGTCAAAGGATTCGATTGGGGATTTCTATTTGTTATCTTTTTCATCTTTGCCGGTGGTCTGGGCAATATTCTGGTGTGTTTGGCTGTAGCCCTCGATCGTCGTCTGCAGAACGTCACCAATTATTTCCTGTTTTCATTGGCTATAGCCGATCTGCTGGTTAGTCTGTTTGTGATGCCACTGGGAGCAATACCGGCCTTTTTGGGTAAGTCACCAATTCGAACTGATTAGAATTTGCAGTTTCCAAGAAATGTTTAAACTTTACCCACGAGAAAATATGTCATATGAACCCACAAAAAGAGCATCCAACGAAGTGCAAAATATTCAATATCTTGTGAACCGAAAGTTGTTTAAAATTGGATCCGTAATTTGCCAATACATTTGCACTACTGCTTATAAAGTAATGCACATGTTACTCTTTAGATGTTCTCATGACTCAACATATTGGTACAATTACCAACAACCTACAATAAAAATACAAAACCAGTAAGGAAAAGCTATAGTCGGGCCGGGCCGACTATATAATACCCTACACCACTCTCGTAATATTGAATAACTCTGAAATATAAATTTTGTAGTTCATGTATAAATTGTTTATTCTAAATTTCAAAACTAAAGGGCACTAAAGGGCCAAATCGGACGAAACGTATATATGGGAGCTATAGCTAAATCTTAACCGATTTTCTTCAAATTCGGTAGTGTTGGTTCATGGATCAAGAAACTCTACCATTCTAAATTTCAAAATGATTGGATGTAAAATACAGCTTCTACAGGACTAAAGAGCAAAATCGGACGAAACATATATATGGGAACTATAGCTAAATCTTAACCGATTTTCTTCAAATTCGGCAATGTTGGTTCATGGATCAAGAAACTCTACCATTTTAAATTTCAAAACGATTGGATGTAAAATACAGCTTCTATAGGACTAAAGGTCCAAATCGGACGAAAGATATTTATGGAAGCTATATCTAAATCTGAACCGATTTCAACCAAATTCAATAGCGATCTTAACAGCTGCGAAATACTGTAAACTGCAAAATTTCAGAACGATCGGAGTGAAATTGCGACCTGTAGTCGACGAACAACTTTACATGGACAGACGGACGGACGGACAGACATGGTTAAATCGACTCAGCTAGTGATTCTGAGTCGATCGGTATACCTTAAGGTGGGTCTAGCTGTGTTATTTTCAGGCGTTACAAACATCTGCCGTGAAACAAACTTATAATACCCTGTCCCACAGTGTGGTGTAGGGTATAATGTAGTCGTACATGAAGATGGCGTTGCAGTCTTTGTCTGAAATAGAAAACAATATTATTACGTACCAAATTTGAAGTCAATCTGTTACTCCTTTCGCGAGTTATGGTGCGCTCCAGCCAGACAGACAGACGGACGCACAGACATTGCTCAAATGACTCAAAATGCTCTGAAACGGATTTCCGAGGAGGTCTTAGGTCACTCCATTGATGTGTTACACTTTTGGCTCTTCGTGCAGGGGCCAACATTGAAATCGATAAGCCCCCCGTAGTTGAGTTGGTAGCGTGCTCGCCTTTGACTTTGGGGGTAGTGGGTTCGATTCCCACCATAGGCTCTGGTCTGTCCTTGCAAAATCTGGCCACATGGTCTTTGTATATTATTTATATTAGAATATAAATTTACTTTGTATTGTAATTCATATAAATAAATGAAATAAAAGGAAATCGATTCAGATTTAGATATAGCGCCCATATTTGGGTAGTTCTTTCTCAAGTGACACAGGTCAAAAATTAGATCTCTCTCAAATTCTTAGAAAATGTTGCCCTAGTAAGTGGGAGTAATGACCTACAATAAAAAAAAAAATAAATTAAAATTGGAACTAAAAATCTTCACCAAATTATACAGAAATATATTTACAAGAAATCAAATTTTTATACCCTACACCACACTGTGGTACAGGGTATTATAAGTTTGTTTCGCGGCAGATGTTTGTAACACCTGAAAATAACACAGCTAGACCCACCTTAAAGTATACCGATCGACTCAGAATAACTAGCTGAGTCGATTTAACGATGTCCGTCCGTCCGTCCGTCCGTCCATGTAAAGTTGTTCGTCGACTACAGGTCGCAATTTCGCTCCGATCGTTCTGACATTTTGCAGTTTAGAGTATTTCGCGGCTGTTAAGATCGCTATTGAATTTGGTTGAAATCGGTTCAGATTGAGATATAGCTCCCATATATATCTTTCGTCCGATTTGGCCCAGTTTAGAGTATTTCGCGGCTGTTAAGATCGCTATTGAATTTGGTTGAAATCGGTTCAGATTTAGATATAGCTCCCATATATATCTTTCGTCCGATTTGGCCCTTTAGTCCTATAGAAGCTGTATTTTACATCCAATCGTTTTGAAATTTAGAATGGTAGAGTTTCTTTATCCATGAACCAACATTGCCGAATTTGAAGAAAATCGGTTAAGATTTAGCTATAGCTCCCATATATATGTTTCGTCCGATTTGGCCCTTTAGTCCTATAGAAGCTGTATTTTACATCCGATCGTTTTGAAATTTAGAATGGTAGAGTTTCTTGATCCATGAACCAACATTGCCGAATTTGAAGAAAATCGGTTAAGATTTAGCTATAGCTCCCATATATATGTTTCGTCCGATTTTGCTCTTTAGTCCTGTGGAAGCTATATTTTACATCCAATCATTTTGAAATTTAGAATGGTAGAGTTTCTTGGCCCATGAACCAACATTGCCGAATTTGAAGAAAATCGGTTAAGATTTAGCTATAGCTCCCATATATATGTTTCGTCCGATTTTGCCCTTTAGTCCTATAAAACCTGTATTTTACATCCAATCGTTTTGAAATTTAGAATGGTAGAGTTTCTTGATCCATGAACCAAAACTACCGAATTTGAAGAAAATCGGTTAAGATTTAGCTATAGCTCCCATATATATGTTTCGTCCGATTCGGCCCTTTAGTTCTATAGAAGCCATATTTTACATCCAATCGTTTTGAAATTTGGAATGGTAGAGTTTCTTGATCCATGAACCAACATTGCCGAATTTGAAGAATATCGGTAAAGATTTAGCTATAGCTCCCATATATATGTTTCATCCGATTTGGCTCTTTAGATCCAATCGTTTTTATACCCTACACCACACTGTGGTACAGGGTATTATTTAAGTATAAAATGTCCCAAAAGTAAATTGATGTAAACAATTTATACATGAATTACAAAATTTATATATCAGAGTTATTCAATATTACGAGAGTGGTGTAGGGTATTATATAGTCGGCCCCGCCCGACTTTAGCCTTTCCTTACTGGTTTGTAATATGGACGCTTTTTTATAAAAAATTTAAGGAACAAAATTAGATCGATTCTGAGATATCGCAATTTATATTTTTATTTCCGCGAAAAGTGACCGAAAGAAACTGTTTTAGATAAAATTAGTAGCTTTTTTGAAAAAACTTTAAGAAATCATATTTTCTATTTTCAAAGTCTTATTAAAATGAACTTGAAAAATTCATTATTGAGGAAAAAAAACTATTTTTTTGAACTTTGACCTTGCCCTCTGCCTCTAATTTCATTTAATTTTTTTAATATTGTGGGTCATTACTCCCACATACTATGGTAACATTTTCTGAGAATTTGCGAAAGATTTAATTTTTGGCCTGTGACACTTGAGAAAGAACTACCCATATATGTTCCTTCTGATGTGGCACTTAAGCGCTGCTCCGTTATTATTTTATAAACATATTCAACTCCTCCTTGAAATTATTCCAAATTAATTTTATCCCCTCACCTTAGAGAGGAGGGTATACATATATCATTTGCTACGAGCTAAAAGTGTAAAACATCGAAGGAGTGACCTTAGACCCCAAGTATGTTCGGCGGAAATCCGTTTTAGACATTTTAAGTCATTTGAGCAATGTCCGTCCGTCCGTCTGTCCGTATGTCTAGCTGGAGAGCACGATAACTCCCGTCTGTCTAGCTGGAGAGCACGATAATGGAGTAACCGATTGGCTTCAAATTTGGTATGTAATAATATTTTTTTCTATCTCAGGCTATGTTCAAAGATGGGCCACATTGGTACACTCCTCTAGTACCTACCTCACAAAGGGATACAATTTAGTGAAGTATTGATTCTCTGATACCTTCTATAATACTTATCCGAATCTTTTGTAATTCCACACATAGTAATATTTTATCTGTGGCTATCAGCTTGAGAAAAATGGGCGAAGTGCCCCGACCCCTTTTGGTACCTCCCAAACAAAGAGACCATTTTGTACAAAAAGTAAATTGCAATTAACTTTAATTCCAGTACATATAAATACTTGCTATTTTGTACGGTGTAATGTTTTTATAGTACCTACAGTCCAGTGAAAACTGGGCGTTATTAGCACCCACTTTTTGTACCTCCCACACAAATTGCCAATTTTGCACCAAAACTTAAATTCTTATAGCTTTAATATCAGTCCATACAAATACTTGAAATGTTGTGCAGTGCAGGGATGTAACTAATATTCGCATTCGCATATGCGAAAGCGAATTATTCGCATCATTTTTAACATTCGCTTCGCATTCGCAAAAAACAATTTTGAAATTCGCTTTCGCAAAAATATATTTCAGTATTCGCTTCCGTTTGTTAAAATTGTCATATCTTCTTAGCCGCTTCACATATTTTGAAGTTGTTACTGCCAATTAAAACCTTTGATACTTCCCTTCAAAACAGTTGAATAAAATATGTTTGTCCTTGTTGTAACAGGAGGTCAAAATATAGAAAACATCCGTAATACTTAGTATCAATTCAGTTCCTTAATTTTGTTGGTCAGTCAGACTATTATTTACCATGAAAAACTTAAAATGGATTCCTGATGGACCCGAAAGATTACCAATTTTGTTGAGTCAATATTATAAATGTTTTTGTTTATTTTTATTTTTATGTACAAAGAATATTAGATTCAACAGTTGGACTAGGGTAACTTCTAATCCATACATTGATGAATTATCGTGCCAAATTTTATTAAAATAAAAACGTTAATTTTTAAAATGTGTATTTTTGATTTTTTTGGAATTGCCCAAATACAATACATACATTGCAATTAAATGACAGAATGTTGGAATGTTCGCATACGTAAATTAATTTTTGAATATTCGCTTCGAATTCGCAAAAAAACAAAAAAAATATTATTCGCTTTCGCAAAAATGCATATTTAACTATTCGCTTTCGCATCCGCATTTGCAAGAAATATATTTCAATATTCGCATTCGCTTTCGCTTTCGCTTTCGCTAAAGCCACTTTCGTTACATCCAGTATAATGTTTTCATAGTACCTACAGTCCAGTGAAAAATGGGCGAATTTGCCACTCCCCTTTTGGTAACTCCCACACAAATTTACCATTTTGCTCCAAAAGTTAACAGTTTATAACTTTAATCCCCGTACGTACAAATACTTAAAATTTTGTACAGTGTAATGTTTTTATAGTATCTAAAGTCCATTGAAAAGTGGGCATCATTGACACACCCTTTTTAGTACCTCCCACACAACTGTTAACGGCTTATAACACTAATACCAGCGCGTACTTAAAGTTATTAAATGCAATTTAAATTGATAAAAATTTAATTTAAAAAAAAAAATAAATAAATTTACGAATATTTTTGGGTCTGAAGGTGAGGGGATTCGTAAGTCGGTTTTCCCGACTGAACTTTCTTACTTGCTTAAATTAAGCTTTGTACATTGGTAGGCAGGTGTAGGGTATTATATATTGTCCGCCCCACCCGACTTTCTGTCTTTCCTTAATGGTTCATATATGTATAGTCCATCCGCCCTCCCTTCTCATCCGTAAACCAACCCTTGCTCTTTTCCAAATGTTTTATACTTCTTTCGCAATTAAATTATCTAAATACAATATTGATAGAATGTGAATCCTTATTACGTATTATTATTATTTTTGTTTTAGACTATATTAGGGTAAAGAATACATAAACCACTCGAGAAACTGTAATGCTCGATAATAGTCGTATTTTGGATGATTGTCTTTCCAAATTCCAAATTCATTTCATTTGTGCATATTTATGGCCTCATTCAATTCAATGACATACATTTTGGGACTTAATGGATCCATCGCACTTCCGATTTTACTGCAAATTTAAGTATTCATTAAGTTGTCAAATAAATTTAACGCCTTCTCGCCATGACCCATCCGACGAACCCCAACCGACCTTATAACTTTAACCCTTAACGGAACAACAGCAATAACAACAAGTACAACAAATCCAAAACAAACTTTTCAACAAAAGTATTTTATAACATTTCGTTGTTGACGCCGCCACTGCTGTTACTGTTGCTCTTTTTGGTTGTTGTTTGTTGTTATCCGGGGAAAAACTGAAAGAAAAACTTTTGAGTTGGCAGAAAATTCGGTTAATGCAAATTTGAGGAAAATTTGAAATAATTTAAATCGAACAAAGCACATTTGAAGTCAGGAAAAACATTCAACTTTCGCAATCTACTGAATGGAGAAGAGGGAAAGGGAGGCGGAAAAGGACGAAGGCGAGACAATAACATTATGGGAACAGACGCCAAACAGGATTTGCGAACCAAAAGTCCCTTTTGGGCAAATGTATGTAAGAGAGTATGTAGGAAAGCTTTTCCTCTGGGTCCGCAAAATCAGATCCGAACAAATTAACGTGTTTATTATTGATTTAAAAAGAATTTATTGTTTTCACAATACAAATGCGGGTATCCTCCCATTCCCCTTCCCGCCTCTCCCCCTCTTTCCCAGCATATCCATCGTTTTTTTCATTTGGCAACAGCAGAATTTTAGCACTCCATTAATTCGGGTGCAGAATATATGTGCCACGAACAAAGGCCATTCAGCACAGGGTTATGGCTATCCTGTGATTTCATTCATGACAAATTTTCTACCGAAGGCTATTGAAAGAGGCCTCAGTGTAAGTGGTTTTCACACAAACACACGCACACACTCGTATTTAAACTAATACCATTAGAAAGGATTCCCTCCCATTCACGAGCGAGGTAATCTCTTGAAGATTTGGCACGAGTTAGCGTACCCTGTCATTACTTATCCTTAATATTCGACATTCATTCCAATCTCATGTGAGGACATACATACACATACCTACATACATGTTTATGTATGGATGTATATCCCTCTCAAGAGATATAAATGATTGTGATGACACTCACACATACTGGTACTTACATTTGCACGGTGTCATCTACCACATGAGCCGATGAGGTATTATAGGATTTCTGTAAAAAATATGCCAAAAATCACAAGTGTATAAAAAATGGCATATCCTCGAGCCGATATATTGCAGTTGACCTCAACACCTATGTGTCTTTATGCTGGAGGAGGCCTAATAAGAGAAATATGAAAATATTTTGTGTACATTAGACGCACACATATGGGCAAATCCGAAAAAATATATACCAAAAATGTAGAAAAAAATGCCAGGTGTGTAATGAAATAATTATTTTGCGGTTCATTCTAATGATCTCACCATTGAAATGACAGGTTCAGCTGGTCCTATAAAATATAAATTATAATATTATATAAAGAAAAATCCGCAGAATATTGTCGTTTTAACGTGTTGAAATTATTGTAACGTATACATTTTTTGTAATTCGCCTGTTGCGGAATTTCTAGTTTTTGCATGAAACAAGAAGTTTTTTATCCTAATAATAGCTATTTTAACATCCTTAAATATACCTCTTTCTTCGATGTATTTAGATTTTTCTGATTACTATGCAAACTTAGCTAAAAAACATGCAAATTCACGTTAATCTGAAAGCTTATTTCCATTTTTTGTAACGTCCGCAACGGAACTTTCGCAGCGAATATCGCATTCATAAAAGTATTAGGGTAAATAGTTAAATGTCATTTCAAAGAACTGTGAAATAATCGTTGTTGCTGAAGGTTATATGAAAATATTGCATTCAGAACGCCAAGAGGATGAATATTTATAAAACAAAATACGTACGAATGTAACGTCCGCAACCCAGGATTTGCCCATATGTATGTGTGTATGAGTATGTCCTGTGTATGCTAGAGTGAGCACTTAAACGAAAAGAGAATGTTGGCAAATTAATTTGTAAGGCACATTTGAAATATGATGTCAAGAGGAAGAATAATGAAAGTATCATCTATGCAATGTCGTCCGATAAAACCACCCGCGTCGATGTGTACATGTACGTATATACATATATATGTATGTGTTGGTATTTGAGTCTGCTTTTGGAGTGGCCAGATAAGAATGACGGAAAGTTTGTATAGAAGATGGATGGCATTGTTGCACTGTACCTTTGTTGTACGAATAACTACAAGGGTCGGCGTTCGAAGTTACCAACTTCACGCTGCAGTAACAACCAAACGCCTAATGGCAACGACCTCATTTTTAAACAGACATCAGTCTGTGAGGTTATTTACTAGCTTGCAGTGAGGCATATCATTTTACATCATAGTAACAACTTTTCGAAATTGAATTCAAACTCAAACTTGTTCGATAAATCGTAACCAGCCATTGTTAATGAGCTACTTCATGGAGATGCATATAAAACAGAGCAAAAATCCACGACAAAGCGCAGTTCAATTGGCGAAAAATGTAAAAATGTATTCAATTGAACAACTGAAGCCCTACAAAATACTAAAATTTTAAGACTTACCACTTGCACAAGACAACACAGATGTAAATCGAAAAATCTAACTCGACAAGTTTTTAAATGGTTCACGTAAACAATTGGCGTTTCAGCAAGACTCGGCACCATCTCATAAAGTCTGTGAAACCCAACGGTTTTTACAAAAAAAGATCCCAGCTTCTTCATAACAATGCGAACAATTCGATATGATCCATTATTGAGGCCAAAGTAGCAACTAAAAATTATGAGACAGTCATCGACTTAAAGATTGCTCTGCGCCGTCAAAGGGAGGAACTGTTTGAGCTCTACCTTTCTGATATTCCACTTTCACCCGACGGCATCGAGATCGTAACGTATGCGGATGATTGTACGATCATGGGCCTCATAGTTGATGACATATGTTTTAGGTTAAAGGCCTATTTGATTGATCTAACAGCCTTTTTCCACGCTAGGAATATGAATATATCCGCCAACATTCAGCCACACTGTTTACCACAAGAACAGCGGAGTTGCGGGTACCATTAAATGTGCAGGTCGACGGTGTAACAATTCCGACCACTGACTACCCCAAGATTCCTGCAGTCACATTCAACAGAATTAGGAACAAGTCCTCAAGTCTCTAGCCGGCAGCACTTGATAAGGAAACCTTGTTGACATCATAAAACGCAATAGGCCAGTATGCAGTTAGCTATGCGGCACCAGTGTGATCTGCGAATGTGAGTGATACACAGTGGAAAAATTCTGCCAGAACGCCGCCTTACGAACTGCGACAAGGTGACTCCTTATATCCCCAGTGGATCATCTGCATGAGGAATCGAGGATCACACCCGCGCGTCGGCACAACAAAATGTTGTCGATGAAGTCAGAGCTATGCCAACCACCACCTAGTAGACAGGCTCGTCAGAAAGGATCTTCGTAATCTAGACAGTGAGGTCCAACGATATAAGAGAGCCTTTATGTAGATAAACAAACCTATCAGCCAGATATTGATGGAATTCACACTGATGCAGTTGCTGATGCCATAAATACATATCGAGTGAGTTCCATCCTCGGAGCACACCCACAATCCATCGCAGCTGAAGAACAACAGCTGCCCAGATAAACCAATGTGGTCTTGGAACAACTTATATCGGGATGGTGCAGCCGCCTCAATTCGTATTGCGTCCGAATTGATGGCACTGTGCAGAACATGTGCCCTGCATGCGGACAGGTCTGCATGACACGCTGCACCTCTTCAGCCGCAGCAGATATTTAAGCTGCTACAACAACAACAATATTTATACCCTTACGTTAGTGAAACGAGTGTATATATAATTTGCTACCGGCCAAGAGGAATGACCTAAGACCCCAAGTATGTTCGGCGGATATCCGTTTTTGGTCATTTTAAGTCGAAAGAGCAATGTTCGTCCGTCCGCCTGTCTGTCTAGATGTCTGGCTGCTGGTACGCATGATAACCGTCGAAAGGAGTAGACGATTGACTTCAAATTTGGTATGTGGTAACCTATTTTTCTATCTCAGGCTAAGTTCGAAGATGGACCATATTGGTCGACTCCTTCTAGTACCTTCCCCACAAAGGGTTAACATTTAATGAAATATTGCTTCTTTAATAGCATCTATACTACCTATTGAAATATTCCACATAGTATTACTTTGTTAGTCGCTATCACCTTGGGGAAAATGGGCGAATTTGCCGCTCCCCTTTTGGTACCTCCCACACAAATGGACCATTTTGCACCAAATATTAATACTCGTAACATCTATACTACCTATTGAAATCTTCTGAAATTCCCCACATAGTATTACTCGCTATCACCTTGTGAAAAATAGGTACCCTTTTGGTACCTCCCAGACAACCATTTTGCACTAAATATTATTATTATACTTGCAATTTTGTGCAGTGTAATGGTTTTATAATATCTACAGTCCGGTTAAAATGGGCTTTATTGTCATGCCCCTTTTGGTACCTTCCATTAAATGCCGCTATTTTGTACGAAAAGTTAACAGCAGGGTAAAAATAAATTTGTTAATAATCTGGTTGAGAATTTGAAAAAAATAAAACAATTTGAACCGTTTAGCAAAATTTTGATTTGTTCGCGAGTTACGACCCATTAAATTTTTCCGATTGTGTTTAGAAACTGCAAGGAAGTGTTTCTTCAAAAATTTCAGTCGAATCCGTTCAATATTTCCAGAGAAAATTGCAGTTTTCTAAACACACTCGGAAAAATTTAATAGGTCATATCTCGCGAAAAAAATCAAAATTTTGCTTAACGGTGAATTTTAACGTATTTTTCTAGAAAAATTCTACTTTAGATAAATTTCTAAAAAAAATAGATTTCGAAGAAATTTAAACAAAGCCCATTTTTTATGTTGCTTGCTTGCTTTTATTCGGTCTGCAAATCATTGTGATTCTAACTAGGATATTCTCCCGGCTTCAAGACCATTTTGTTTCTATATTATTATAGAAACAAGTATTTTATACATGACGGTGTATAAATATGTATTAAAAATTGGCAGCACACATACTGGATCATGATTTCTGAGCCGTGACACTCGTTATCAACAGTTCTGCTGCAATTTTGCCAAGTCAACCATATAGAGCTCCGTATCTCCCATACAATTGCAGCAGAACTGTTGATAACGAGTGTCACGGCTCAGAAATCATGATCCAGTATGTGTGCTGCAAATTTTTAATACTATAAATATGTATACCGCCATGTATAAAATACTTGTTTCTATAATAATATAGAAACAAAATGGTCTTGAAGCCGGGAGAATATCCTAGTTAGAATCACAAAACCCATTTTTCAACGAAGTAATGTAAAATGTAATTCCATAAAATGTAATTTCCATAAAAAAATTAGAAAATTGCAATTTCAACTACATATTTTTTAGAAAAAGGCATATTCAATAAAATTAAAAAAAATTTAGGAAATTTTCTAAGAAAATAAATTTCAATAAAAGGCAAGTTAAGCTGAAATACTCTAACGAAATTTTCTATAAAAAAATGCAATTTCAACGACATTTTTACAAAAATTAAATTTCAAAACGATTTTCTTGAAAAATTCAATTTTGATAAAACAAACAAAATAAAAAAAATTTGAGGTAAATTTTGTACTACATATTTCAGCGAAAATTTTTAGAAACTCTAAAGAAATTTGCTAGAAAAAAATTTCAACGAAATTTGCTGGTAAAAGAGTAATGTAATTTCAAATTTTTTTTAGAGAATTGCTGGAAACCTTATATTTCAACAAAAATTTAAAAAAGTAAAATTTTAACGAAATTTTAAATAAAAATACAATGTCAAAGTAATGTAATTTCAAAATTTTTTTAAGAGATTTGCAGAAAACACGAAATTTCAAAAAAAAATTTAAAAAGAATATATAACTTTAATGAAATTTTCAAGGAAAATAAATTTCAATCAAATTTTATTTCTATGAACTGCGATAACGAAGAAATTTCGTAGAAAAATTTAATTTTGACAAATTAAGGTAATTTTCCATAAAAAATTCAATTTCGAGTAAAACTTTTCACAAATAATATTATTACGGCATTTACAAAAAAAACGTCATTGCACCAATTGTAAAAAAATTAAATTTTAGCAACAATAAATGCTGCTTCGAAATTGGTTTCTTATAAAAGTGCAATTTGAAATGCCTTTTAAAATTAGAAGACTTGAAGGCTCTACTAGGGGTAATTTATGATTTTTATGGGGATTTTGACTTTTGAAAATGTTAAAAAGGAGGTAAAGAAAGTTACCCAATATTTTTAGACAAAATAAAGGATTATTTTAAGTTATATATACATAGGTTTCGACATTTGTTTTAAATATTCTACAATAATTTTTAAAACAATAATAACACTGTGCTCGGAATGGACACTTTAAATTTGTTACAGAATGGAGAATTTATGAACATATGTACATCTTTCGACTGACTGACTGACTGTTTTGAGAGAAATAATTCTCCAAGGGTTTCCTTAATTTCGTTCTTTGGGCTGAAGTGCGTATTCCGAAGTCTTCCACTTCAAAATCTTCACCGAGATAACTAACCTCTCAGAGTTCCATTGTGGTCCAATATCTCGAAAACAAGAGCTAATCGAGAAAAGCGGCTAGTAAAATGGATTCAGCAAAATCGAAATAGGAATATCCATAGTCTCTATTTTCTTTTACATTTTAAAGTGTCCAATTCGGGCACAGTGCAATTATCGTTAACCCATTGCAGAATAACAATGTCTTCTTTAGTTTCCCATTGATATCCCTTCACATATCAAATTTAAATTGTTTAAAAATAAACCAGAAACGTGAATTAGAATTGTATTATTTTGTCTTAGATTTTGTTGGGTTATTCGAATTCTAATCGCTTTGGTTCTTATTAATAGTATTACAACATTTCTGATGATTTCTACTTGCGGGAAGTGGCATGACGATTCTTCAGTCGATTTAGGGATGCAATTTTTTAGATGTGATGAAAAACGGTTACACCAACCATCTTTATGTTTTCGAGTTCTGTATTTTACAATTTCAAAAATATTGCAAAATGTCCTTATCATTCCAAATTGTACACCATTTTCAATCACTGTGAGGATACAATACTATACTCTGGCATAAATATTTCTTAATTTCAACACGCCAAATCTACAACAGGTCATTCTTGTTGTGCTAGACAGACAGACAGAGGACGGACGGACGTCCGGATCAACTTCTTTCCAAGTTTCATCTGGATAAGTATCTCCACAAAGTAACTTGGCAAAAGTATCATTGAGTATTAAGGTATTGTAGTAGCGGTAGTCGTCGTCTGCTATTGTATGCCAGGGAAGGGGCAAAAGTTCTTCATATTGGCCACAGGAAGAGAATTATTGGGAAAACTCATTTTGGAAAAGAAATGCAAAGACTCCAAGTAGTTATAAATAACTACGTGTGGGTGTGTGTGTGAGTGCGATTGATAACTTAATGCCAGATTTGATTAAATATTCGATAATGGGCATATGATAATGCTCATTGAATGGCATTGTAATCAGACATATTGATGGACAATGTGAACTTTTTGGATGAGACGAAAAACTTTTCGCAATTTTCCCTTTTTTTGTGCAAAGCTCTCCAGTCCTGTGTGCACTGAGTTGCATATAATAGTCTGTGAACAGAATAATTTGGACGAAGCAACAGTCTGCGGGGAAAACCATAGCCACTGGAGAATAGCTGACATTTGTATGGGAGATAATGCCGAGAGATAGTATGAGTACACTGCAAAATGAGACCACATTTTGTTGCCAGTTATGGAAGGAAATCAATTCAATTCAATCGACATTGCTAACATATAAAAAATCCTAAGAGCACTCAATATCCAGTTACTGTGTTGCGGAGGAATGTATTTTGGGGGAATCCTGATTGAAACCCCTTTCCCATGTGCTACTGATTGTCAACCGTTCGTTCGTTTGTTCGTTTGTTCATTGAATCAGCCAAATCATGTCATCGGTATTGCGTCTCTGCCGCGCCACATGAAATATGCCCTGGGAAACCTTAACCAAATTGAAACTGAAGAATATTAAAAAAACAAATGGCAATTTGTGAAGGGAGTAAGTACTGCAGGATGCAGTCAATATTAAATTTGCCATAACATTTGTATCCATATATTACATTGAATATAGATAGACATATGGGCACATCTACAGCACTTTTACTTTTTCTATTGACATACATATGTGCTACATATTTTGAGACTATAGTTTTACTCAAGATATTATAAAAAAACAATGCCTTAAATGTGAATCTTTTGCCAAAAGCTCCTTAGCTCTGAGGGGGTGGGGGATGTAATGTAAACGCTTTTCCCTCCAACGGAAATTGTATTTTTCGATTAGAGAATTAGTGTTTACACAGGAGAATGGAGGGCATGAAACGGTCCAACCGCCATTATGCGAGGACGCTTTTTCTGGTAGGCAATTTAAATGTTGGCTTAAACAACATTCCCAGCATCGCACAAACAAACAGCTGTTCCATGAATGACATTCGTCTTCTATAGAATTCGCCGACATAGGCTCAAATCAAATTCACATATACAAATATACATACATACCGATGTCTATGTACACTGAGAGAATTATTATCAATAATGTTTATGAAACGATTTCAAAGTTGCAGTAGAAATTCCGCCTAATTTATTTGCATGAAATTTTGACAATTTTTCATAAAAGTTTTGTAGAACAAAAAATTGTTAATAGATTTATAAATATAAAAAGAGTCATATTTTTGAAATGTTTTTCATAAAACTAATGAACCACTTCATAACATTAGTTATGTATAAAGCGCCCTGGTTACACGCAGACAATTGATCAGATTGAACACGGTCTCTCCAACCTTTTTTTCAGAACTGTACTTTCTTCTAAATCGAATACTAATAATAAATCTTTGTTAGGGAAAAACGATCCAAATAAAAAATATGAGGATGCAAAAAACAGTTGTTTAGGACAAGAAACATACGAGTATAATAAAACTTTCAAAACCTATAAAATTGTTTTGTGCCAAATATTAAATATTTCGAGTGTTGTCTAAACATATGTAAATTTGTTGCAGAATGTTTTGTGGTGGATTTTAAGCACTTTTCTATATTTTAACACGGTTATTTAATAGGTATCCCGTACGGAATATTTCTTTTGTGTCTGAAGCAAAGTTACAGATATTGAATAGAAGAAAACAATGCGGAACAAACCTACCCGAAAAAAGTGCATCCAGTGCCTTAAAAATTGCCTTTTTCACCTTTTTTTACTCAATAACTGGATTACAAATCCACAAATATGGGCATTTCCGTCGAATGGTCAACCATACAAAATATCTACATTTTTAAAATGTAATAGTTTCATAGCATATCTCAGCTGTTTTCATGAGAAAATTTGCCTAAAAAAATTTTATTTTTTTCCATTTTAAGCTAATTTTACAGACATTTTTATATTTAATTATTTTACATATAAAAACATATGTTCTGCTTGCACTCTTTCTAACAAATTTCTCTATTACAATCAATTAAGAAGAGAAAAATGCAAGGAGACCAAAAAAAGTTCGATTAACGATTAATTTAACGGTTAAAACACATGGAAAAATCGTAGGTTCGCGACCGGCTTCTAAGCCAATTAGAAAAAAAACAATAGAGATAATTTATTGTGTAACTACTCGATAGAAAGCTATATTAATCCTCTTTTAAACTAAATTAATAGCTTTAGAATATTTCGTTCCTTTTCGCAGATTTTTGCATGTTACTATATTCAGCCAAAGTTGACTTCTATTTCGCGTACGTTCGTGACCACATGTTTATTGCTATCATTACAAAAACTAAAACTCGATGAAACCTATCTATTGCACCTAACATAGAGCTACCAATTTGCTATCAAATCACCAAAAAACAATTAAGAAAGTTTCAGTCGGGTAAACCGACTAAGGTATACCCTCACTTTGTGAGTAATCTAATATTGAATATTACTCGAATTATTCTGTCAATTTGTGTGGGAGGTACCAGAAGGGGTTTATCAAATACACTTTTTTTTGCTGAACATTAGATACTTTAAATTCATTGCACTGTGCCGACTTATAAGCATTTATGTGCACTTGTATAAACGTTATGAGACATTAAATTGTGGTATGATTTGGGCATTTTGTGTGGGAGGTACAAAGAGGGGCGTGGCAATAACGCCCATTTTTCACACGGCTATAGACACTTTAAAAACATTACACTGTACAAAATTTCAAGTATTTTTATACACTGTTATTAATGTTATAAGCTGTTAACTTTTGGTGCAAAATGGTGCATTTGTGTGGGAGGTACCAAAAGGAAAGTGGTGACTTCGCCCATTTTTCTCGAGTTGATAACGACTAATAATCTAATACTATGTGTGGAATTTCAAAAGATTCGAATAAGTAGTATAGCAGTTATAAAAGAATCAATATTTCACAACATTTTAACCCTTTGTGGGGGAGGTACTAGAAGGAGTGAACCGATATGGCTCATCTTCGAACTTAGCCGGAGATAGAAAAAAATATTACCACATACCAAATTTGAGGTCAATCGGTTACTCCTTTCGAGAGTTATCGTGCGCACCAACCAGCAGACAGACAGACGGACGGACATTGCTCATTCGACTTAAAATGACCCAAAACGTATTTCCTCCGAACATACTTGGGGTCTTAGGTCACTCCTTCGACGTGTTACTCTTTTTTCCGTAGCAAATGATATATACCCTCGTCACACTAAAGTGAGGGTATAAAAATGCGGGGAAAATTTTAGTTATCCCCTCACCTTAGAGAGGAGGGTATATATCATTTGCTACGAGCCAAAAGTGAAACACATCGAAGGAGTGACCTAAGAACCTAAGTATGTTCGGCGGATATCTGTTTTAGGTCATTTTAAATCGAATGAGCAATGTGCGTCTGTCTGTCTGTCTGCTGGCTGGTGCGCACGATAACTCTCGAAAGGAGTAACGGATTGACTTCAAATTTGTTATGTGGTAATATTTTCTTCTATCTCCGGCTAAGTTCGAAGATGGGCCATATTGGTCCACTCCTTCTAGTACCTCCCCCACAAAGGGTTAATATTTAGTGAAATATTTTTTATTTAATAACTTCTATACTACTTATTTGAATCCTCTGAAATTCTACACATAGTATTAGTTTATTAGTCCCTATTACCTCGAGAAAAATGGGCGAAGTTGCCACGCCCCTTTTGGTACCTCCCACACAAATGGACCTTTTTGTACCAAAAGTTAACAGCTTTTAACTTTAATACCAGCGCATACAAATACTTGAAATTTCGTACAGTGTAATGCTTTTATAGTACCAAGAGTCCAGAGAAAAATAGGCGTTATTGGCACGCCCCTTTTGGCACCTCCCACACAAATGGACATTTTTTAAATTGATAATAATTTAAATAAAACAAAAAAATAAATAAATTTACTAATATTTTTTTTGGGACTCATAAGTCGGTTTACCCGACTGAACTTTCTTACTTGTTTTCTATATTTTTTGTACATCAAAACCACCTTAAAGTATACCGATCGACTCAGAATCACTGAGTCGATTTAACCATGTCTGTCCGTCCATCCGTCCGTCTGTCCGTCTGTCCGTCTGTCCATGTAAAGTTGTTCGTCGACTACAGGTCGCAATTTCACTCCGATCGTTCTGAAATTTTGTAGTTTAGAGTATTTCGCAGCTGTAAAGATCCCTATTGGTTGAAATTTGGTTGAAATCGGTTAAGATTTAGCTATAGCTCCCATATATATGTTTCGTCCGATTTGGCCCTTTAGTTCTATAGAAGCTGTATTTTACATCCAATCATTTTGAAATTTTGAATGGCAGAGTTTCTTGATCCATGAACCAACACTACCGAATTTGAAGAAAATCGGTTAAGATTTAGCTATAGCTCCCATATATATGTTTCGTCCGATTTGGCCCTTTAGTTCTATAGAAGCTGTATTTTACATCCAATCGTTTTGAAAGTTAGAATGGCAGAGTTTCTTGATCCATGAACCAACATTGCCGAATTTGAAGAAAATGGATTAATATTTAGATATAGCTCCCATAAATATCTTTCGTCCGATTTGACCCTTTAGTCCTATAAAAGCTGTATTTTACATCCAATCGTTTTTATACCCTACACCACACTGTGGTACAGGGTATTATTTAAGTATAAAATGTCCCAAAAGTAAATTTATGTAAACAATTTATACATGAATTACAAAATTTATATATCAGAGTTATTCAATATTACGAGAGTGGTGTAGGGTATTATATAGTCGGCACCGCCCGACTTTAGCCTTTCCTTACTGGTTTCTAGTAGGTTTGTTCCGCATTTTCTCCTATTCAATATCTGAAACTTTGCTTCAGACACAAAAGAGATATTGCGTACGGTAAAGCGAGATATAACAGTGTTAAAATATAGTAAAAGTGCTAAAAATCCACCTCGAGCAAAAAAATTCGTATTGCCATTAAATTATTAATTGAGCCAACTTGACTAAACAAATGATGCAGAAGTTCTTATTTTTGGGGCTTCTTCATTCATTCTCTCAGAATTGAGCCCCAAATCAATGAGGTGAAAAATGCTGTACTGTGTATGTTATGTTATGAAAATCTCTATTAGTCACTTCTTTATGACATGTTTCACTGATTTTATGATAAAGACCTAAATATTAAGAACATATTCTTTCAGTGTACAAATGCGGTATATACTAAATATAGTTACATATAAACTGACATGTACATGCATACATATGTACGCATGTATGTATCTATATCCTTACAAGTGATTGCAGTGTGTGTGTGTTTGTGGGGGTGTGGGCTGAATGATACGGCTACAATAAATTGAAAAAAAACAGCGGGAGCACAAAAAGGGAAATTCATTTTTATTCTCGAATTCGCAGTGTTTTTACAGTTTTCGTTTTGGCCAAGAGCCAATTTAAGTAAATTGAACCTTTTGTTTTTAGCTACAGCAAAATAATGAAAGCAAAATTGGAAACATAAAACGGAGAGAAAAGCGGTTTACTTTATTTTTCAGTTTGAGTCTATAGTTTTTGTTTGTTTGTTTTTTTTTTTTGCCGGCAATACACACACCTCCGCAATGTGTGATTTTGTTTGTTCCCACAGAATTGAATTCAATTTGGCAACATATTGTTCTGCAGAATTCAAATAGCAGTTCGAATTGTCCTTAAGAATAAACGAGGATTTCCTTGGTTGGACAAAGAAAATCATTGAAGTAGTTTCTGTCGTATAGGGAATGAGTAGGTAGGTAAATAGCGCATTTCCATATGGGCCGAAAGAAACACAACTGTACAATTCACAGAAGTAATTACCACAAACATCTCTGAAGGGATAAAAGATCCTACTCAAATCTCCAACAATGAGCTTAATGCATTTTTGAAAATTATTCACAAGGATTTTTTCTTAACAAGAAATTTAGGAAATATTGTCCAATATGTAAACCTGGAACACTGAGGGTGGCACTTCAGAAACATTTAAAGTTAAATTAAATAAATTTTACATCTACACGGGGCGAAATCGCATTTTTTGATATGTTTCAATAGAAAGAAAATATATTTGGAACACAAATTTTTAAATATTATATATTTCTGAGCAAATGAATTTTATTTGAAAATCAATAACATGTATTTGGAACTCGTATATTAATATGTTACAACATATAACATTTGCATACAAAATTTCTCAAATAAAATATGTATTTGAATACAAATAAAATTATTGTTTAGGAATATCTCCAAATACATTTTATTTAAAAAAGACGCTCGAAACTTTTGTTGAATTTTTCGAATTTCAGTTTTATTTCTGTTTTTTTTTTTTTTTTTTGGTTTGAACATCCCAGTTATGATACCAAATGCAGCATTAACTTATCAATTAATGTTTAAAATCAATCATTTAAAATTTCTGAGTATTTCAAGCCATCATTGCTTCTCAATCCTCCAAGTATATATTTCGATCCAAGATTATATGATTTCAATTATTATAATTTATTATATTTACGACGTGAAATTTTTTTAAAAAATTAGCTTTGAATTACTAAAAAGTTTTACACAATTTAGGTATTTTCTGAATACTTAAATGCACATAAATATTCTTTTCGGAAAAAAAATAAACACATATTGGGATGTAAACAAGATTTGTTTAGAACAACATCTTCCCAAATATATAAGTTTTGTGTGTACCAAATATTATATGTTTAGAGTGTACCCTAAAGATATATATGTTTCAAGCCGAATATGTTTGGGACAATATACTACAGAAGCGATTTTTTTCAGCGTGTATAAATAAATTAATAATTTTTTGTATTATTTGCATATCTATATTTTGCATATTTTGTTTTATTTGCATTGTTCGGAAATTTGGAGACCAAAGATATAAAGTATTACACGCTGAAAAAAAATCGCTTCTGTTCTGAAATTTTGTATAAAGTATAACACGAAATCTACGAAAAACGAACTATTTAAAAAAGTGTTTTTTAAATAAAATATATTTGCGAAACTTCTTAAACAAACTTCTGTTTACACACTTTGTTCGTGTGTAAACTGATGTTGTAGTATATGTAAAAGTTAGTCCGCAAATTTATTTGTTCTAATATATTAATATATCGTCGGTGCGCCGACGAAAACTCCTATGTGTTTTTTTACTAGTTTTCAGGAGAGACAAAAAACGTTGCAATTTCGTCAAATCGCGATATTTTTAATATCTCCGATTTTTGAATTTTTCTTTTAATTATTTACCACCAATATATCATAACAAAAATCGCATATGTGACAAGCACATGACGTGGTAAATGATGTTCATGAAAATCGACACATAGGATGTTTTGTTTGGAGCATTTTAAATATTTATAAAACAAAAAAATTACACATAGGAGTTTTGATATTTGAATGTTCACAGCGTACCTAAAGCAAACAAAAGTTGACCTGGATTGTGGCTAAAAACGGCTAATGAGGTTTTGTACAGAATCATTCCCTCTACTCAGATAAGAAAAAATCAAAATCTTATCTGCTTCCTTTCGCGAGGTATCGCGATAAAAACAATTTTTAACCAAATAACCGAACCTAATTACATTGAATCGCGGAAATTTAAAACTATAACATAATTTCCCATAAATATGAACATTTGTAAGACGCTTTGTAATGTCCGCGATATCTGATATATTATTCTATAGCGAAATTTTTGTAATCCAAAAATTCGACTTACACTGCTAAATTTTTACAAAAATATTATTGCGAATTTATTAAAATTAATATATTTACATTCTATGATTTCTGAGGGATAGATTGGCACTAGCATTTCCGCCATAATCATCCCATGACGAATACATTTCGAATAAAAAACATTTAAGTTCAGAATTATTTAACTATATAATGCTTATTACTACGCGAACGGTCAGTCCTAGGAAAAAGTGGTCAAAGAAAGTTTGGGAGATATTAAAAACGACTACAGGAATTTCTTTAACAAAAAAATTATAATAATTTGGTATGGATTTACAATGTATAAAATCAAAATATGCCTCTTATGAAGGGAAAAGCATACACAAGTTTTAACACACTGTAAATCCTTACCAAATTACTATAAATTTTGTTTGCTAAAGAAAGAGTTGTAGGCCTTTCGCTTATCTCCCATACTTCCTTTGACTACTTTTCCCTAGAACTGTTTATTCGCGAGATACTAGCATTATATATAAAATAATTCCGAACTATTTTTTTTTTTTTACAAAATTTAGAATGCAAATATATTAATCTTATTAAATTCGGTATAATAGTTTTGGAAAAAATTGGCGGTGTAAGTCGATTTTATGGATTAAACAAAATTCGCAATATAAAAATATTGCAAATGTCGCGGGCGTTACAAAGCGTCTTACAAATAATCATATTTAAAACTGTGTTACAGTTTTAAATTTCCGCGTTTTTATTTACAAATCAAAACTATCAAGTTTGTTTTGTGTAAAAGTACTGTTTTCGCGATAACTCGCGAATGGAAGCAGATCCAATTTTGATGTATTCATTGTCGAATAGAGGGGATGGTTCTGAACAAAACCTCATTAGCCGTTTTTTGGCGTGAATCTAAGCCAACCTTCTATCCCTTCGGACAGGCTGTGTCTACAACACATAGGAGTTTTTGTCGGAGCATTGCTATAGAGAGATACACATAGGAGTTTTTGGTAACTTCGGAACCGGTCAAGATAGCGCAAAATGCTTTGGTGGGTAATCGTTTGACCGCTAGGACGTTCTAAATCGACAATAAAAAAAAATTCGAAAAATTACACATAGGAGTTTTTGTCGGCGCACCGACGATATGCGTTCCAAAAAACTAATTTTTTTTATTTTCAAATAAAATTTATTTGTTAACAAATATATAATATTAAAAAAAAAAATTGTTTCCAAATATATATTCTTTCGATTCAAACATATCAAAAATGGCGATTTGCTGTACATTTTAAGTTATCATTATATATTAAACTAGCTGACCCCAGCAGACGTTGTCCTGTTTGGGATGTATTGGTTTGTTATTCTTTGATATTTCATTCAAAAATGCATATATCCCGAGTTTTAGGAAATATTGTATATTGACCTAATGTCCACTACAACGCCCTCTACCAGTCCAGAATCATACATGCAAACTATTATCAAGACAAACCACATATACATTTTAAATTTCAGTCAAATCGCTCTGGAAATGCGAAGTTTGCAAATAACTCGACCACTCCGCAATTTAGCGCGGTGAAAATAATTCTAAAACACAAATGACCCCAAACTGAATATATTGTTAAATATTCAGCCCATTAGCTTTTATGGTTTCGGAGATCATGCGTTACTAACAAACGTACAAAGGATTTTATATATAAAGATAATGGCCCTTATTCATAAAAATGTAATGAATGTTTGAAGAAAGCATTAACACTGCTAAAGCGTTCCTCAAACCTTCTTTAACTTTTTATGAATAAGGCCCAATATATTTATTTATTTAGCAATGATTAGTTCTCTGGAAAGTTCTTTCCTCCCTCTAATACTATTTCCTTCAATATATGACTTGAGAATGTTTTGAAGGTATTTATATTTGTAGTTGCTCATTATGTGTCGCAAATGTTGTTGTTTTACGCCGTATAGCCGTAAACATTTAACAAATAAATTAAAAAATATCTGCATCTGAAACATTGTTAACATATTTAAATTTCTGCGCCTTATGTTCCTCTAATTTTTTGCTATACTAAATTTGCCAACCAAATAATCCAAAACTGAATTATTAAGGAAAATAAACTATTTGCAGTTTTTTATGGATAATCTTGTGAATCATGGAAATATTTTTAAACTTTGAAAGTAGCACATTCAGTTTGAAAATGGCAAAACTCTACATTCTTGACCACATCGGTTGTGGGAGAGCCATAGAAAAGCCTTTAAATACTTTAAATTTATGTTTGTCACTTAATTAATATTTTTAGAAAACTAAAAGCGACCATTTCCTGACCACGATGTCCTTTGTATGGATGTGAGTGTGTTTCTCTTAATGGAAGTGAAATAAGTTAGAGAGAAAACTATGACGCCATTACACTCACAAAGAGTTGTATAAGAAATTTTCATTAACCTCACTTTAGTGGAGGAGGAAATATAGGGCCAAATATCGCAAAAAAAAATATTTTTTGAAAGCTAGCATACTATCGAAGAAAGCAGGCTATTTGAAAAAAATCTATGGATAAATTATGACCCATATTGTAAAAGTAAGGAAAACTCAAAAAATTTAATTTTAAATTTTTTAATTTGGCCACTTTGTTTGAGGGGTACTAAAATGGGTGTGTCAATACCGTCCATTTTTCAAAGTACTGTAGGTATTGTAAAAGCATTACATTGCACAATATTTCAAGGATTTGTAAGGAATAGAATCCATGTTTTGAGGTCTTAACTTTTAGTGCAAAATGGTCCATTTGTATGGGAGGTACCCAAAAAGGTGTGGTAATAACGCCCATTTTTCATGGGACTATAGGTACTATTAAATCTTTACACTCCACAAAATTTTAAGCATTTGTATTGACTGGAATCAAAGTTATAAACCATTAAAATGTTGTGCAAAATGGTACATTTGTGTGGGGGGTACCAAAAGAGGCGTGGCAACTACGCCTCATTCTGATGAGTAGTATGGAAGTTATTATAGAATTCTACCTGACCCCAGCAACGTTGTCCTGCCCGTCCTGCCCGTCCTGCCCGTCCTGCCCGTCCTGTTTGGGATGTATTGGTTTGTTATTCAAAACAATTATCCATTCGCTTTTATGGTTTCGGTGATCATGCGTTACTAACAAACGTACAAAGGATTTTATATATAAAGATAGAAATGTCTCTTAATTTTGAACCTTTGTGGGGGAGGTACTCGAAGAAGTGGACAATCATGGTTCATATTTGTTCTTAGCCTGAGATAGAAAATGATATTAATACAAACTAAATTTGAAGTCAATCGGTTACTCCTATCGAAAGTTATCGGCAGCAACAGCCAGACAGACAGACGAATGATGGACGTATATTGCCCAAATGTCTTAAAGTGGCCCAAAACGGATTTCTGCCAAATAAACCTGGGGGTCTCTTAGGTTTCTCCTTCGATGTGTTACACTTTTGGTCCGTGGCAACTGATATAAATTGTAAGGGCCGATGTTGAATGTGAACCACACCTTAACGTCAAGTTTTTTTCTGCATTTCATTAGACATTTCTCAATTTCAGACTAACTCAATTTAATCCATGGAAAGATACACAATCGAGCAACGCGTTGAAGTTTTTTAAGCCTTTTACGAAAATGGGCGTTCAAATCAAAATGCATTTCGTGCACTTCGTGATGTTTTTTTCCAACCTTATTTTCCATAACAAAGATAAACAATTAAAAAATTGCGTTTATTGTGTAGGTAATGGACGTTAAGTTCCTTAGTTTTTTATTCGAATTTTATTCATAAATATAAATGTACGAGATCAGTAAAACTTTTTATAATAAAATACGTAAAAGTTAAAAATGCAATCTTCGATTTTTTTGAAAGAAATATATCAATTATTTCGTCGATTTTGACGTCATCTTTGTATATAGACATCAAAGCCAGATAAGATAGCCTTTCTCCTTCCATTCTGTTCCGGAGATAAATTTTTATTGTTCTTAACGTCCAGAAACTTCGCTCAGCAGATGCCGTTGTTACAGGTATTGTGGCCAGTATCTGGAAAGGGTAAAAACGCTTGGGAACATATCCTCATCACAAACTGAAATAGCATCTAATGCATTTGATGGCTTATCATTCTTCTGCTTCCAATAATCAATCCATATACTTATTTCAGCTAAAACAGATTTTGCTGAATTTTTTAAATAGTTTTTGTAAAAAAGTGTGACTTCTTCGAAATCTTCCTTTATTAGATTTACAACTCGTATCGGAACGATATTAAACAGACTTGTAATTATAGCTTCATGTTCGGAAAATCTATTATTTAAATGTGATATTACTTCGTCCAGATATGGTATGAACAATGTTGTCCTAAAATACGCCTTGGCATCTGAACCAGGAATATTAGCCCTATGCTTTTGAGTGCCTACTCTTCTAGGTAGTGCAGCTTCTATTCCAAAACTTCTTGCAAGTTGTGTGGATTCTTCAAACAGTTTATCAAACTCCGCATCTGAATTTCTACGCATGTCACTTAATTTAGTCGTTGCCAATTTTTTGATTTCGTAAGCCTTTATTATATCTAGGTTAATCGTTTGCAAATACCCTGGTAAGTTCTGTGTAATGGCCAAAACCGTACTACTTATTACCACACCCAATATAAAGTCAAATTTACATACACGGTTGTGCAAACTCATTCCATCACTGCAACCTACATGTTAAAAAGGTAGATAGATAAGAAATCATAAATGTAATTTTAACTTAATTTTCGCCATATCTGGTTATCATAAATTTAAAGCCAACCAATAATTATACCGGTCGACAAAAACAACATTTTTTCTTGGGTTTCTGTTTTAATGCATAGATTCTGATTCTAGACGTCAAAAACGTCAAAATCTCCAATCTTAGCTTTTAAAGTTTGTTTTTGTAAATTTTACATCGATAAGAAAGTTTTAAAGTTAAAACCATACTAAATTAGCTATAACTTTTTAAATTATGCATCGATTTTCTGCGGAATGGGCTTGTTAAATTCATGACCGAACAGACTTTACGAATCATAAAAATATAACATTTGTTCATTTTCAGATTGTTTTATGGGAGTTTTATTTTAAAAATATTAAAATTTTATCAAAAAATCACATTTTTTTGCAATATTTTGTAATACTCGTACTCGTATATCGTCGAAACTGCTGAACGGATGGAAAATGGTATTATATGAAGTTGAAGGCTCCTTAATATTTAATTCTTTAAAACTTTCCTCAACCAAATCGGATAAATGGTTCTCGAGTTATGCCACTATATGTGGTTTAACCACTAATTTCTTTCCATATCACAGCTTATCGCGAGAATTTAAAGAGACAACCCTTTAGGCTAAGAAAAAAGAGAGGTTGAACCACATATTATGACATAACTAGAGAACCATTCATCCGAATTGGTTCAGGTAAGCGTTACAAACTTCAGAAATAAGTAGCCTTCAACTTCGCATAATACAATTTTCCATCCGTTCAGCGGTTTCGACGATATCTTACAAAGTATTGCAAAAAATCATATTTTTTGAGAAAATTTTAATAATTTTTTAATAAAAGCCTCATAAAAAACATCTAGAAACGCATAATTGTCATATTTTTGTTATTTTATCGTAAACTCTGAAAGATTATGAATAAACTGAGACGATTCCGAAGAAAATCGATGCATAATTTAAAAAGTTTTAGCGAGGAAACCATGCACTTTCCTTATTTTTATTTGTTATTACATTTACTGTTACCATTTTTTACGCTTTTGTATTGTTTTTTTTAACGGCCTGATTTTGAAAATTGTAAACAGTTTATGCCTATGTTTAAAACACATACGTCCCTGTTCTCAACTTTTGTAGTAGCCATCATAATTTCCTTAAATCTAAAGCGTATGACGACTGTATAGAGCCCAAAGGTTCAAATAGTAAAGGCTCAATCCAAGAAAACCGGAATTTAAAAAAATAGCATTAAAATTTATTTAGTATTTTTTTCTTGTTTAGAACATTATATTACATTAGAAAATGTTATGCACAGCCCTGCGACAAAACATTTGTAAACTAGTGTTACCTATTCTAGCAATCCACAGTGTAAGTATAAGTACTCGTATGCATAGCATTGCATGATAGAAGAAATGCTGTAAGTTGTCGACGTTGTTGGTAATGTGTCTGAAAGTTCTTTGGAATAGTCTTAAAAATGTTTCAATTCAAATAGAGCCAAATAAAACTACCAGCCACCATGGAAGACCTACGCAGCAGCACCCACAGTAGTGCTCAAGATTATAGCATTTGCAGTAAAAAAGTGAAAATCGATAAAAAAAAAGATCTGAGATAAATAAAATGCTAGACTATTTCTAGGGATAACAAATTTACAGCTTAAGCTTAATATTTACTCGTATAATTAATTAATTGTAATAAAATGCAATTGCTCTCTACTGGACACTCAACTGTGCCTCGCCGAAGCAATATTTTCATATGAGTCTATTTCCAAGAGGTCAGTCAAGCACATTTTCGTTCCTTTGCCACTGGTTGGCATGACACTCCAGATGAAACTACCAAATAAATGTCCCCTGCCAAAAACATACCGACACATTCCAAAGGACATACATCACACGCTCATGGACGGACGTATATACTCGTTTCGTACATTAATGTTCCCAGTGAAGCGAATAAATGAAATTTATATCATTTTGCCGCCTAAGTAAACTAACCAAATGAGCAAAATACACTTCCAGAGAGGGGCGTGTGGGGTGGGGGCAGCACATCAATACTAAATGACAAAAAAAATATATTCTCGTAACAATTTAAGACACATAAAATATTCCTACGTCCTTTCTCAGAATGAATGTAAGTATTTGCCCAAAAACTGAATGGAAGAGCAGCTTTCAATGAAGAATTATGTACATTTATTCATATGAGCTCTTAAAATGCCTCCACAAACACAATCTTTGGAGAATTATTTCTAAATTACTGTTCGTTCGTTCCAAAGAATTTCTTGACAGAGTGCAGGCTCCTGCACATAGTCTCTCCATCATACATCGAGACACAAAGGTTATTTATGTGTTCAGTGTTGACCACATCCCACAATGGAAGAGATAGCAATAGGAGTTGGTTTGTTGACCAACATGTCCACTTTATTACAGATATCAAAGGCAAACGGCGTTTGTGGACAAATTCCTCTGTAGCCCTCTCGAATGACCCAATACAAAAGGTTAATCTGTCTATAATAAGAAGAAGAACGCTTGAAAGAAATCGATTGACCTTTAATGATAATCGACACCTGTTGTCCCAATGTCATTGGAATTACTGTGACATTTTGGAAAACACACACCTTCATGATAGTACACACACACTTATACATATACAGCCACAAGAGTGCCGGCGTGTGTTGTTTGTTGTAGGTGGCGATATCGTGTTACATATCGACTTCTTCGGAATGTTTTCACCTCAACGCTTAGTGATTTGTTATCATATTTCAAAATGAAGAACTGACTTCAATCGTTTTAAATTGTGAGTGATGTGACGAAGAACATAGTTTGATGTTTTTGTACAAATCCCCTGCGAAAAACCCATCAACCCAATTCCAAATTGCAAAAATAATATCCATTAATGTTTCATGCGGACTATGTGATACCATACACCCTAAACTGTCGCAGCAGAATAAGAAGAAACATTGTCCGTCTTTGGATCAAGAATGAATTTCGGAATTATTGGATGTATATCGGAGGTTCCTATGTATTTAAGAGAACTATATCTAAATCTGAAAGAATTTTACCATGGTGAAGATGAACAGACAGACAGACATGGTTAAATCTACTCAGGCAGTGGTTCTGACATACCAAGGTGTTACATACATTTGTACCACAGTGTGTTGCAGGATATAAAGCATCGTTAAGATGGGTCAGACCGAATCTTACACTGAAAGAATAAATCTTTTCTACATCGATGTAACCATTACATTACTACACTGTTATCGAATTGATGCAACGAAAAAAAATGGTTGATGCAATGAAATGCTACACTGAGCCAAAAATTAACCTTATATAAGGTTAACTTAACCATAAATAAACATGACTTGGAGTCTACGTTATACTCGTATGAGGTTAATTTGAACATTTTCTTGTTGACTGGCATTTAACAATAATAATATTTAATTTAACTATTACATGGTTGAATTGTTCAACCATGAAAATTTTAGATTGATCATTGTTG
Organism: Eudasyphora cyanicolor; assembly: GCA_963930755.1. NCBI lineage: Eukaryota > Metazoa > Arthropoda > Insecta > Diptera > Muscidae > Eudasyphora > Eudasyphora cyanicolor. The sequence continues at coordinate 6,528,357 of OZ005734.1, read as the reverse complement.
AATATTTTTAACAATGACGATTCCTAATATTAACATTTCGTAGTTAATTTATTGAAACAATGCATGTTCAATTTAACTATTACATTGTTAATATTATTAACTATGAACATTGTTATTGAAACCTTTTTTATTCCCTCACCTTAGAGAGGAGGGTATATGCCATTTGCTACGAGCCAAAAGTGTAACACATCAAAGGGGTGACCTAAGACCCCAAGTATGTTCGGCGGATATCCGTTTTAGGACATTCTAAGTCATTTGAGCAATGTCCGTCTGTCCGTCTGTCCGTCTGTCTGTCTGGCTGGAGCGCACGATAACTCTCGAAAGGATCAATTTATTGACTTCAAATTTGGTATGCGGTAATATTTTTTCTATCTCCGAATAAGTTCGAAGATGGGCCATATTGGTCCACTCCTTCTGGTACCTCCCACACAAAGGGTTAACATTTAGTGAAATATTGATTCTTTAATAACATCTATACTACTTATTAGAATCTTCTGAAATTTCACACATTGTATTATTTTATTTTATTAGTCGCCATCACCTCGAGAAAAATGGGCGAAGTTGCCACGCCCCCTTTGGTACCTCCCACACAAATGGACCAAACTGAAAAAAATTGAACTGCTTATAACTTCAATACAAGAGCAATAAAATACTTGAAATTTTGTTATTGTACAGCCCATTTTGGTTCCTCCAACACAAATGGACCGTTTTATACCAGAATTAACGGCTTATAACTTTAATAATACTCGTAGTGCATACAAATTATTAAAATTCTGTACAGTGTACTGATTTCATAGCATCTAGAGTCCAGAGAAAAATTGACATTATTGGCACGCCCCCTTTGGTACCTCCCACACAATTGGACCATTTTGCACCGAAAGTTAACAGCTTATAACATAAATACCAGTAGATGCATTAAAGTTATTAAATGCAATTTAAATTGATAATAATTTGATTAAAACAAACAATAAAAAAACATATGACTTAAAATTTCATACAACGGATTTTGTATTTTTTCAAATAGTATTTATTTATTCATGAATATCTATTTTGTCCCCTTCAAAGTAATTCCCCTCGGATATAATACACTTCTGCCAAAAGTTTTTTCCAATCCTCGAAGCACTTCAAATAATCATTTTTTTGTGATCTTGTTCAGCTCCTCCTTCGATGCCGTCTTTATCTCCTCAATCGTGGCGTAGCGTTGTCCTTTCAAGGGCCTTTTCAGTTTTGGGAACAAAAAATAGTCACAGGGGGCTAGGTCAGGGGAATACGGTGGCTGCGGCACCATTACTGTGTTGTTTTTGGCCAAATATTCGCGCACAAGCAACTATGTGTGTGCAGGGGCGTTATCATGGTGCAAAAGCCAGTTTTTGTTCTTCCACAAATCCGGCGTTTTTGGCGGATTGCTTCGCGCAATTTGCGCATAACTTGCAGGTAATATTCTTTATTGACCGTACTACCCTGTGGCAAGAACTCATAATGCACAACGCCCCTGCAATCAAAGAAAACTGTGAGCTCGGGCGTCCGGCACGCTGTTCGTCCTTCGCATCTTCTCGGCCCTCTAAGAACGTTTTGTACCACCGATAAACGTAGCTTTGGTCCAAGGTAGCCTCACCATATGTCACAGTCAACATTCGGAATGCGTCAGCGCACTTTATTTTGTAAACGATAATCCTAAATTAAGCAATATTCGTTCCTAAATTAAGAAACATCTTTCTGGAAAATTTTAATGATCGGAAGTAAAATACAACTTCTATAGCGGTTTGATACCAAATCAGGAGGAACATATATATGGAGCTTTAATATAAATCTGAACCGATCTTCCCTGAATACTTATTCATGTAAAAAGACCTGCTTCTGTCGAATTTCGTACTGATCGGATATAAAATACAGTCTCTACAGCGCTTACATGTCAAATCGGGGGTAACATATATATGGGAGCTATATCTAAATCTGAACCGATTTTCTCCGAATTTGGCAGTATTCCTTCATGTAATAAGAAACCTCTTTCTGCGAATTTCGCACTGATCGGATATAAAATACAGTTTTTACAGCGCTTACATTTCAAATCGGGGGTAACATATATATGGGGGGTAACATATATATCTGAATCGATTTTCTCCGAATTTAGCAGTATTCCTTCATGTAATAAGAAACCTATCTTTGCCGAATTTCGCACTGATCGGATATAAAATAACATTTTTAAAGCGCTTACATGTCAAATCGGGGGTAACGTATATATGGGGGCTATATCTAAATCTAAACCGATTTCTTCCAAATTTAACAGTGTTCATCCATATAATAAGAAACCTCTTTCTGCCGAATTTCATACTGATCGGATATAAAATAAAGTTTTTACAGCGCTTACATGTCAAATCGGGGCTAACATATATATGGGGGCTATATATAAATCTGAACCGATTTTAACCAAATTCAATAGGGATCGTCCTTGGCCCAAAAAAAAGATATGTGTAAAGTTTCGTCGAGATCGGACTATAATTGCGACCTGTACTTTGATTACAAGAATACATGCACAGACAGACAGACAGACGGACATAGCTAAATCAACTCAGAAAGTGATTCTAAGTCGATCGGTATAATAAACGATAGGTCTATTTCTTCTCCTTTTGGGTGTTACAAACAAATGCACAAAGTTATAATACCCTGTACCACAGTGTGGTCTAGGGTAAAAAATCCAAGCACAACAGCTGTCAAAAATTAACTAAACATTCAAAATGGCCGACCTTGTCAGCATAAGTAAAGGACATGAGTAACAACAATGGCAATTATGATTTGATCCCATTAATATAATATAGCAAATCATTTAAAATATATCCTCTTTATTGTCGGTGGTAATTAACATATCGTCATCAGAAACGAAAAAGGGCGTAACAACAAGAAAAATGGAAATTCAGTTTTTGATGGATTTCGGTACACTGCATCAATATACACATTCTTGCAAATTTTTAGCGACTTCTGTCAAAAATGGCGAATTTATTAACGAAATTCAAAACGACCTAACAAAAATTATTTCTTTTTTCATAGTTAAAAAATTATATTTCACGCAATTTTCACAAACCAGTTATAAATCATGTTTGTGTGATTTTATATATGCCTCAATATGTTTAGATATTATCCTGAAAACCCCGTTTAGCTAACTACAGTACTTTTCATTTTATTTAGTTTTTTGCTTCTCCTCTAAAATTTTCAAATATGAAAATTTTTCGTTTCTGATGACGATATACATATTATTATACTTTCTTGATTAAGCAATTAAAAAAATTTAAATTAAGCAATTACTGTGGACTGTTCTTTCTTTGTGCATATGTGTGTGTAAATATTACAGTGTACATTACCAAACAATTATTGTGACAATATTGATGAGTGCAGAGAATGTCTGCATCCAACTCAAACCTGTCGAATCGTGCAAAGGTAAATTGTCTTGTTGACACAAATTCGTACTTGCCCCACATTCATGGAATATATATAAAGAGCCCGCATTGAGTCATCCATCAATCCATCCATTCTTTGTGGCCCTCCACGCGGCTGATGTGATGCTAGGCAGCCAGTCACCTTGCTGTTAAATTGGCATTCGAATTGTGACATCTGACTTTTGCATTTGTTAGAGACTACAGGTAAACACAACTGAGCTGAAATGTATTTTCAACATAAAATGAGCCGCGACGATGACACACACACAACACAATCACAGTCATCTTGTGCCCATTGCAGTCGCGAATCTGTGAATGAAGGTGCATCTGTCAAATTTCCTATGAGTTACATGATAGGTCCCACATTATTGGCGAGGCTGAAATGTTACAGAGAAATTATAAAAATGTAATTATATTAATTACAATACAGAGTAAATTTATATTCTAATTTTACGGTCAAGGCTACAAAGACCTTGTGGCTAGATTTTGCTGTTACAGGCCGGAGCTTTTTCTGCGAATCGAACCCACGACCCCCAAAATCATAGGTGAGCTCGCTACCAACTCATCTATTGGGCGCTCAAAATTATAAATATGTTATAGCCACAACCTTAAATGATTAAAAGGACAAGTATATACTGGTATCTTTGTGTAAACATTTTTACTGAAGTTATGTGATTTGCGATAGGACAACTAGAGTTGTGTAGTTCGTGAATGAACTAAAGAATGGGCGATTTAAAATTTTAAATTTGAATCGGCTATAAAAAAAATTTCTGATAATTTTTTCACATTTCTGATTTTATTGGAAAGGTTGAACATTGTCATTTAATAATGGAAAACAATATCATTTATATGACTACCACGACTGGCTCTGCAGTACCTCATCCGATCAACCCAATTTTTCAGTACATTTTCGATTCGAATCTCTTCAATGGCAACTTCGATTTCATGTTTCAACGCTTCAATTGTCTCTGGATGCTTTGCGTGACATTTATACTTAATGGTTCCCCACAGAAAATAATCCCTTTGGCTCAAATCACAAATCAAAGTAATCGGTTGCTCAAATTTAAAATTTTAAATGGCCCACCCTTTAGTCAATTGAACGGTCACTTTACTGAACCGTACTATATATTCAACTGATTCCATTCATGTCGCAATCAGATTCCTTGAACAGCTGCTGAATTGAACTGGTGATCTACTGAACGAAATGAGCTGTTGAATTTGTGTGAGGTTCTGTAGTATATTGTCCCAAACATAGCGACACCAATTTTTGGTCTGTAACCAAAAAAACGGTATACTCAGTTTTTTATTTTCTGGTCGAGTTCGTGTTTGAAAGGACATGACATTTTTATACCCTACACAACACTGTGGTACAGGGTATTATGACTTTGTGCATTTATTTGTAACACCCAAAAGGAGAAGAGATATACCCATTGTTTATTATACCGATCGACTTGTAATCACTTTCTGAGTCGATTTAGCTATGTCCGTCTGTCTGTCTGTGCATGTATTCTGGTAATCAAAGTACAGGTCGCAATTATAGTCCGATCTCTACGAAACTTGGCACATATCTTTATTTAGGTCCAAGGACGATCCCTATTGAATTTGATTAAAATCGGTTCAGATTTACATATAGCTCCCATATATACATATGTACCTCCGATTTGGCATATATGCACTGTATAAACAACATTTTTGAACCGATTTGTACAAAAATTGACAGAGAGTTGTCTCGTGATACACTTAGAGACAATACAAAATTTGAGGGAAATCGGTTCAGATTTAGATATAGCCCCCATATATATGTTACACCCGATTTAACATGTAAGCGCTGTAGAAACAGTATTTTATATCCGATCAGTACGAAATTCGGCAGAAAGAGGTTTCTTATTACATGAAGGAATACTGCCAAATTCGGAGAAAATCGGTTCAGATTTAGATATAGCCCCCTTATATATGTTACCCCGATTTGACATGTAAGCGCTGTAAAAATGTTATTATACCCTACACCACACTGTGGTACAGGGTATTATAACTTTGTGCATTTGTTTGTAACACCCAAAAGGAGAAGAAATAGACCCATCGTTTATTATACCGATCGACTTAGAATCACTTTCTGAGTCGATTTAGCTATGTCCGTCTGTCTGTCTGTCCGTCTGTCTGTCTGTCCGTCTGTGCATGTATTCTTGTAATCAAAGTACAGGTCGCAATTATAGTTCGATCTCGACGAAACTTTACACATATCTTTTTTTTTGGCCCAAGGACGATCTCTATTGAATTTGGTTAAAATCGGTTCAAATTCAGATATAGCCCCCATATATATGTTACCCCCGATTTGACATGTAAGCGCTGTAAAAACTGTATTTGATATCCGATCAGTGAAAAATTTGGCAGATAGAGGTTTCTTATTACATGAAGGAATACTGCTAAATTCGGAGAAAATCGGTTCAGATTCAGATATAGCCCCCATATATATGTTACCCCCGATTTGACTTGTAAGCGCTGTAAAAATTTTATTTTATATCCGATCAGTATGAAATTCGGCAGAAAGAGGTTTCTTATTATATGAATGAACACTGTTAAATTTGGAAGAAATCGGTTCAGATTTAGATACAGCCCCCATATATACGATACCCCCGATGACATGTAAGCGCTGTAGAGACTGTATTTTATATGCGATCAGTACGAAATTCGACAGAAGGAGGTCTTTTGACATGAATGAGTATTCAGGGAAGATCGGTTCAGATTTATATTAAAGCTCCATATATATGTTCCTCCTGATTTGGTATCAAACCGCTATAGATGTTGTATTTTACTTCCGATCATTAAAATTTTCCAGAAAGATGTTTCTCAATTTAGGAACGAATATTGCTTAATTTAGCGATTATCGTTTCAGCTTTAGATAATATGTTTCTACCCATTTACCAATTATTCCAAATTATTATGGCAATGACCCTGATCGCATTGTTAGGGAGGTGTAGGGTATTATATAGTCGGCCCGCCCGACTTTCTGCCTTTCCTTACTGGTTTTATATCCGATCAGTGCGAAAGTCAGCAAAAAGAGGTTTCATTCTACATGAAGGAACACTGCCAAATTCGGAGAAAATGGGTTTAGATTTAGATATAACACCCATATATGTATATGTTACCCCCGATTTGACCTGTAAGCGCTGTAGAACCTGTATTTTATATCCAATCAGTGCAAAATTCGGCAAAAAAAAGTTTTTCTTATTACTCGAAGGAATACTGCCAAGTTCGGAGAAAATCGGTTCAGATTTAGATATAGGTCCCATATATATGTTACCCCCGATTTGACATGTACGCTCTGTAGAGACTGTGTTTTATATCCGATCAGTACGAATTTCTACAGAAGGAGGTCTTTTTATATGAATGAGTCGCTCCAAAATACGGTTTTTGAGCCATAGATACCACTTTTTTAAAGCAATTTAGTAGAAACTTTGCAGTTTGTATTCTATTTTGACAAGAATTCATCACAGCACAAATTTTACAAATCGGTTCATATTTTGTTATAGTCACCCGATAGATGTCGCTCCAAAATATACGTATTTAAGCCATAAATACCAAATTTTCGGGGCATTTTAAGTGAATCTTTGTAGTTTTTATTTAATTAAGACAAGAATTCAACGCAGTAAACATTTTTTAAATCATTTCATATTTTGTTATAGTCCACCTATAGATGTCGCTCCCAAAAATGCTTATTTAAGCCATAAACATCAACTTTTCTAAGAAAGTTAGCTGAAACTTTGCAGTTTGTATTCTATTTTGGCAAGAATTCATCTCAATAAAATGTGTACCCACCAAATTTTATTTTTTTGTAGTCCCCGTGTAGATGTTCTCAAAAATGCTATTTTAAGCCATAAATACCACATTTGTTAGGTGAAGAGTTTGGCTAAAGAATTTGCGGCCTTAAAGTTGGCTAAAACTTGCAGCGTTCGTTGTTTTAATATTTTATTTAAACAAAAATTATCGTTTCATGAATTGCTAGAATTGAATGCAATCCATCGTGGAGGGTATATAAGATTCGGCATGGCCGAACTTAACGCTTTTACTTGCTGATTTTCGTTTTCGTGTTTTGGACACCATATTTCACCAGAAAATGTTATGCACTTCCCTTCGAAAAAATTTTGTTGCATAGTGTAACAATAACAAGTAGAAGCGTTAAGTTCGGCCATGCCGAATCTTATATACCCTACACCATGGATAGCATGTGACCATACAAAATAACTCAAACCTAATGAAAATAACACCGAAAACACACAAAAAAATATAGTAGAATCACAAGAAGATAGATGCTATATATGGGAGCCATATCTAAATATGGACCGATATTGCCCATTTCCAATCCCAAGTTACCTGCAGCTATAAGAAGTATCTGTACCAAATTTCAGACACCTAGCTCATGTATTATAGATTGTAGCGTGATTACAACAGACGGACGGACGGACATGGCTAAATCGTCTTAGAATTTTAAGACGATTAAGAATATATATACTTTATGGGGTCTCAGATCAATATTTAGAGGTTTTACAAACGGAGTGACAAAATGAATATACCCCCATCCTATGGTGGAGGGTATAAAAACACATTTTTATTGAAATTATCTTACTTCTACCAAACGGCTATAATTTCTACTTTTATCCACACATTTATGCTAGTTTTCATAAATTATAACCTTTTTGCCTTTTTTCTATTTCTATACCCTACACCACACTGTGGAACAGGGTATTATAACTTTGTGCATTTGTTTGTAACAACCAAAAGGAGAAGAAATAGACCCATCGTTTATTATTGAATTTGGTTAAAATCTCTTCATATTTAGATATAGCCCCCATATACATTTATGTTACCCCGATTTGACATGTAAGCGCTAAAAAAACTTTATTTTATATCCGATCAGTATGAAATTCGGCAGAAAGAGGTTTCTTATTATATGAATGAACACTGTTGAATTTGGAAGAAATCGGTTCAGATTTAGATATAGCCCCTATATATACGTTACCCCCGATTTGACATGTACGCGCTGTAAAAATGTTATTTTATATCCGATCTGTGCGAAATTCGGCAAAAAGAGGTTTGTTTCTACATGAAGGAATACTGCCAAATTCGGAGAAAATCGGTTCAGATTTAGATATAGCCCCCATATATATGTTGCCCCCCGTTCCATACATATGTTCCTCCTGATTTGATATCAAAGCGCTATAGAAGTTGTAATTTACTTCCGATCATTAAAATTTTCCAGAAAGATGTTTCACAATTTAGGAACGAATATTGCTTAATTTATTCCAAATTATTATCGCAATGACCCTTATCGCATTGTTAGGGAGGTGTAGGGTATTTTATATAGTCGGCCCCGCCCGATTTTCTGCCTTTTCTTACTGGTTTTATGGTTTTTTCGTGCCAGTACTTTCTTGAAAAAAATTATTACAGTTTCTAAACTTTTGTTTCTACTTGAAAGTTATATTTTCAACAGGCCTCATAATTTCCTTTAATATATAAAGAAATCGAATGTATACTTTAGAGTTTTGGGGAAAGCTATGAAGGACCGATGTTATGCGAACAGTTCATTTACATTCATGCATATAGTACGAATTCGACCAATCCTTTCTTGAGATAGCGCCAGAAACAGTCACCATATTCTTCGTAAATTGGGTTGACAGGATGCGCTACTGCTAAGTTAGCCGGATACCTGTTTTTTCTAAATCAGTTAAAGCATTTCAAATATATAACGGGTGATCTAAGTAGAGATACTTTTTTCAATAACCTTTTTTTGACAGATCACGCGTGAGCCGTGTCATGTTATTTTTGTTAAGTATTGTTTGGCATTTCATCATGGAAAGACTTACGCCTGAACAACGTTGACAAATTATTCAGTTTTATTATTAAAGTAATCGTTCGCCAATTGCGCTAAGACCATTTTTTACAATCCAAAAACAAACACTTTCCAGTCGACCCACGACCTTGACACCCATGAGCAATATTTTAGCTCTCGTTAAGAGCTATCTTTTTGCCATTGACCGATTTCCGGAATCATCGGTCCATATTTCTTCAAAAATGATACCTGTAAGAACGTGACCGCAGAGGCGACCGTTATCGTGCCAACCGATAACCGACTATTTGATGCCTGAAATTGAAGCTCGTGATCTCGGCGACATTTGGTTTCAACAAGACGGCGCCACTTCTCACACATCGCATCAATCAATGGATTTATTGAGAGATCACTTCGGTGAGCAGATAATTTCACGTTTTGATGCGGTCGATAGGCCACCAAGATCGTGTGATATCACACCGTTAGACTTTTTCTTGTGGGGATATGTAAAGTCTAAAGTTTATGCGGACAAACCCCCTTTGATTCAGGCCTTGGAGCAAAACATCACGCGTGTCATTCGCCAGTTACCAGTCGAAATGCTCGAACGAGTCATCGAAAATTGGACTCAACGGATGGACCATCTGAGACGTAGCCGCGGCCAACATTTGATAGACATAATCTTCAAAAAATTAATGCCAAAGAATGTTCTTTCAAATGATAATAAACATTCTCCATTCAATTTGAATTTTCTGTGTTTTTTTTTTTGTTTAAAAAGTAGGGAACCTCGAAATGGATCACGCTATATATACATTGTAGGTCAAAGCTGAAAAGGGCTTTGATTTTTTTATTCAAAAATTAAACTCGATAAAAGCGACTTACATCGAATAATTTCGATGATATGATTTAGTTTATAAAATATTTGTAGTTTTTAAAAATATTTGAACACAAATTCTGCGGGAAATGTTTGATCACTTCAGCGATGAATTTGAAGTGTAAATGTTGTCTTAGGATTCTCTAAGTTTATTTCTGAGAAGAAGCGCATTTCAAAGAGTTCCATTTGAAATTCATTACAGATGTGTCTAACTTCTGCGATTTCCCAGCAATCTTTGTGCGCGAATATCTCAAAAACTTGATGTTATGGCAAAGCTGGCTAGTGCCATTGGACTAAGTGTATCGAATTTACATATATGGACAATATTGGTTTCAGTTAATTTAATTATTTACAAAATTACCTAATGCTATCATATTTCATTGAATTTTCGCACATCGTGGGGAGCAGCAGACCTACCTCTAGCAGTAATATTTTACTGATCTGAAACTATATGATTCTTTCTCTTCACCCACTGACATATATGTACATACATATGTACGCTATGTGGAAACAATTTGTGATTGTTAAGTGTATTGTAGTAAAACATACAAATATGCCAGAATCTCATTAAGTCAAATTTATTTTCCCACTTTTATAGGGCTGAGATAAAATAATAAAATAAAAAAACCACCCTTCTTTTGGCTTTTTTGCTTTAGGTTTCAAAATTGTCACATGACTTCCCGAACTTTGCGGTGTCTGCTTTGACTAAAACATTGAATCACATAAATTCTTTTGAATGTCGGGTCAAAGGACTTAATTAGCCGACAAAGGCGAAGAAAGCTCATTAAAGAAGTCTTCATTTCGTCATCACGATTTTTATGTGACATTTATGTAAGACTCAAACTTTTGTATACTTTCGTTTAATTTATGATAATTGTCATAATGAATGCCATAGCATAACTTTGATGCACAGCACAATGGGGTAGGTTTGGGTGAAATTGTATCAAAAAACAAGTAAGAAAGTTCAGTCGGGTAAACCGACTTATGATTCCCCTTACCTTGAGTCCCAAAAAAACATTCGTAAATTTTTTTTTGTTTTAATTAAAATAAAAGTTTGTACTGGTATTAAAGATAAAAGCTGTTAACTTTTGGTACAAAATGGTCCATTTGGATGGGAGGATTCAAAAGGGGCTTCCCAATGATGGCCACTTTTATATGAACTCTAGGTACTATAAAATCATTACACTGTACAAAATTTCAAGTATTTGTATGTACTGGTATTAAAGTTATAAGCTGGTAACTTTTGGTACAAAATGGTCCATTTTGTGTGGAAGGGACCAAAAGGAGCGTGGCAATAATGCTCAATTTTCATCGTATTTTATGTACTATTAAACTGTACAAAATTTCAAGTCTTTGTATGTACTGTTAATAAAGCTATAAGATTATAACTTTTGGTACAAAATGGTCCATTTGTGTGGGAGGTAGCAAATGGAGCGTGGCAACTTCGCCCATTTTTCTCGGGGTAATAATGACTAATAAACTAATACTATATGTGGAATTTCAGAGGATTCATATATGTCATGCAGCTTCCAAACAGCATTCACCTCGATATTACAAAAGCTGAAGACTTTATGAATCTAGGTCAAAACAAAATATTTAAATATCTCTCGTAGAACAAAAGTTATGAGCATTCCAATGCCAGCACATGTCGATATTTTTGCCCAAATTCTAATGTTCAAATCATTTTAAAGGCAGATTGTATTTAAGTGGATGTCACGTTGTTTGCCATGATTAACTGACCCACTGTGATCTCTTGCATGTCGGTCACACATTCATTTGATGTTTAATGGCACTGACAATTACCAGTATATAATCTCAAGTCAATTAGAGATAATCCTACATATGTTCTAAGCTTTTTTGCAGACACATATAAATAAAATCACGGCGACTTTATAGCAGACACCTCTAGGCACTTTGAACTTGTTTAAGAATACATTGGGATTCCTAAACCGCCCTACATTAAATAGCAAATTATAATGCCACTAATAAGAAAATGACCAATTATTTGTCATAACTGACGTTACGTGAGTGTCAATTGGACAATTGAGCATTTCACATTGACCACAACTGAAATTATTCCTTTTAATATGTCATGATTAACATATTCAAATACAAATAACATTTATATATATCTCTCACTACGACTATAACTTACTCACTCTCTCTGTCTCTCTCCCTCTCGCAATGTCTTCAATTTCAGGCTATTGGCCATTGGGCTTTACGTGGTGCAACATTTATGTAACCTGCGACGTGATGGCCTGCTCGTCCAGTATCCTGCACATGTGTTTCATTTCGCTGGGCCGTTACCTGGGCATACGGAATCCATTGGGCTCGCGACATCGCTCCACCAAACGCTTGGCTGGCATGAAAATTGCCATTGTCTGGCTAATGGCCATGATTGTGTCCAGCTCCATAACCGTATTGGGTAAGTCTGAGTGTGTTCACCAATGATGACACGAAATACACAAATTCATACCTGTACACATACATACACACATACATAGCTCCATAATGCCGTTGTCCCTTTTGTTTTGAGTTTTTTGGGACACAGGCGCAAATATATTTCATGTAATAGTCAGATACGGAGGTCGTTGCGGTATCATAGTGCCTCTCAGGATGTTACCCAACCCAACCGGACCAATGAATTACTCCTCCGAATGACTTATTTCGCTATAAATTAACATTGTTGTCCTTTGTCCCCACATCTCTTTTGTTTTCCAAGGTCTGGTCAACGAGAAGAATATAATGCCACAACCGAATGTTTGCGTTATAAACAATCGGGCGTTCTTCGTATTCGGCTCTTTGGTGGCATTCTACATACCGATGGTCATGATGGTCATCACGTACGCCCTGACCATTCCACTGTTGCGGAAGAAAGCTCGATTTGCTGCTGAACATCCGGAAAGCGAATTATTTCGTCGGTAAGTTTCATTTGTTTGTTATTATCACTCGTAAAAACGTAAAAGTTACCAAAATTGTTTTTAACATCGGTCAGTCCGGAGGGAGATGTGGTGGGGTTGGTTGGTGACGAGTCTATTTTGTGGTAAAGTTGTTGCTAATTGTCCATATGACTCTGGGGACTGCAATTATAGCATAGCTTTTAATATGAATTTAAAATTTAATTAAAATTGTTACATATACTTTAATGTGCAATAAAACGAGAATTTCCGAGAAACATGTAATGGCTAACATTGGCAACAATTTCGAGCCAAAAAACGTGAATAGTTTAAAAATGTTACAGAAGCGATATCTTATCGCTCATTTACTTCAAGCGTGACAGAACACAAAATTTTAAATTTTCATGACGAGTAAAAGTCAAGTTAGAATAAATAGATAAGTAAAATGAAATAAGATGTTTGCAAGAGCTGAAATGATCCATAATATGGCTGTTTACTTATAAACCAAAATTCTTTGAAATTAATATAAGGACATTTGCAAAATTTTTAAATTTTGTCTTAGTCACTCTCGACTATATATTTCAGGCCAAAGAACTAAATTATTGTCTTAACTATTTGAGGAGAAAGTAACTTCTTTGTTTATTATGCATCGTAAAAATACATATTTTTGTTGACCCCCATATAAATGACCCCAGGGACACGAAAATAAGGTTAGAAATGTGGGGCTCATGCTCCTAATAATGGACCATGTCATGGATGTGATCAATATTATACTCAATTCAAACCCCCCTAAATGGTCTTGAAAAATGGAGGAATAAAATTTGCAATTTTCCCCTAAATCTATTCAATTATATTGACTGAAAAAAGGTAAAAATTTGTTAGCGTTATAAATTCCGAACTCTTAATGGCTTTTTTAATACAAAGGTGCAAGCTATCCGAAATCTGTTGTAGATCACGGGCGACACAAGATATAGTCAAACTATTTTGAGTACAGTAAATAAAATAAAACGAACTTTATTATTGATGACGACAACCTCATTTTTTATGTTCACCCGATCTGACAACTGGTCTATGTGGAGATTGAAAGAGAATCTGACCAGTGTCGTAGGTTAGATTTAGACAAACTGTATCTTTATACTGTATTAACAGGGTGGTATGGTGTATCATAAAGTCGGCTCCGACCGACTTTAGATGTTAGTAACTCTTTATACCCTACACCACACTGTGGTATGTTTGTTTTGGGCCAAATATTTGTAACGGCTAAAAATAATGAAGCTAGATCCACCTTAAGTATATGGATCGACTCAGAATCAGAACCCAAACTATCCATCACCAACGTCCTATCAAATGTTTAGAAAACAGACAAGCGGAACGTTGAGGGCTACAGCGACTGAGTTTCCACAAGCCCTACTCCATCTACTGCCTGGGTAATTCCAAAGAAAATCGACCCAAAAATTACGATTTAAAAATTTTACCTTTTTGATTTTGCTGAAATTTTGCACGCGCATACTGCTAGATGATACGAAATTTTGACAGTTTACCGTTTGTTAAAATTTTTAGCGGTTTAGATTTTATAGGGTGCCAATGTGGGGCATCTACATTTTTTTGTTGAAAATTAAGCTATGTTCAAGTCGACATAACTTTAGAACGGAAGGTTAGATTTAAATTAAATAAGTACAATTTTAAAGATATTAACGTTCTTTTTAAGTACAATTTACAAAAGGATAACTAAATGTGTATTAAGGATACCAAAAGGACGAAAATGTCCTTAATCCTTGATTATACTGAAAAAAGTATTTTCAATTTTTTTATTTTACTTCTGAATATAACCCCCATATTTACCCATAAAATACAAAATTTTCAGAATGGGTGCTCAATGGGTTCAAAAGATATGACTTAGTTAATGTCCGTCTGTCTATCCGTTTGACTGGATTATGCGAACGATATCTCTGAAAAGGAGTGACCGAATGACTTACAAATTCGTATGTGGTATTAATTTCCCCAAATCTACTTAATGTTTTGAAGTGGCCCAAGTCGGACCCCTCCTTGTAGTACCTCCCCCACAAAGGGTTACAATTTTGTGACATGTTAAAACTCTTATAACTTCTATACTACTCAGTGTATAAAAGAAATGTAATGTTTTCATAGTGCCTATGTATAGCCCTGTGAAAAATTGGCGTTATCACAACGCCCCTTTTTGTACCTCCCACACAAATGCACCATTTTTCACCAAAAGTTAACAGCTTATAACATTAATACCCGTGTATAAAAATACTTGAAAATTTGTACAATGTTATGTTTTTATAGTGCCTGTAGCCCCGTGAAAAATAGGCGTTATCACCACACCCCTTTTCGTACCCCCCATACAAAATGACGAAATCAACCCAGCCAAATTTGTCTATATTTTTATGCACTGGTATTAGTGTTATAAGCTTTTAACTTTTTGTAACAATTGGTTCTTTTGTGTGGGAGGTACCAGAAGGGGTGTGGCAATAACGCCCAATTTTCACTTAATTGAAGGTACTATAAAATCATTACATTGTACAAAATTTCACGTATTTTTATACACTGGTATTAGTGTTATAAGTTTTTAAATTTGTGTACCAATTGGCCCCTTTGTGTGGGAGGTACCAAAAGGGGCGTGACATTTTCGAGATATCGTTCGCATAATCCAGTCAAACGGACAGACAGACGGACATTAATTAAGTCATATCTTTTGAACCCATTGAGCACCCATTCTGAAAATTTTGTATTTTATGGGTAAATATGGGGGTTATATACAGAAGTAAAATAAAAAAAATTGAAAATACTTTTTTCAGGATAATCAAGGATTAAGGACATTTTCGTCCTTTTGGTATCCTTAATACATATTTAGTTATCCTTTTGTATATTGTACTTAGAAAGAACGTTAATATCTTTAAAATGGTACTTATTTCATTTAAATCTGACCTTCCGTTCTAAAGTTATGGCGACTTGAACATAGCTTAATTTTCAAAAAATATGTAGATGCCCCACTTTGGCACCCTCTAAAATCTAAACCGCTATAAATTTTGACAAACGGTAAACTGCATTTATTTCGTATCATCTTGCAGTATGCGCGTTCAAAATTTCAGCAATATCGGAGTTCATAAAAATTCAGAGTGGGTCGATTTTCTTTGGAATTACCCGCCTATTAATATTGTGGCGAGAGAAGTTTGCAATCAGAAAAGCATTAATATTAAAATGCCTATCAATGTGGAGGTACAAGAACTACGGCCACATGAGGATATCCAGGTGTAGTGCTATGATAACCGACAGAGTGGACTATATACCAACGGTATTCATCTTCGAGAGGAACTACATCACCATGATACCAGCCAGAGATGAATGGGTTGGCAGATGGTATACGGATGGTTCGAAGCTTGATGATAAGGTTGGTTTCGGACCAGACTGTAAAGAACTTTGTCTTGATATAGCTCACAGACAAGCAGATTCCTGCAGTGTCTATCAAACCGAAATAATGGCAATATGGGAAGTCCCCAAGTGGCTGAATTGCAACATAGTGTCAGATTTTTGGCTAAAATGTTTATAAACAGTTACAAATAGCTAAACTAAGATCTCGTTATTTTTTTTTTAAATTTTTTTGAAAAAGTTTGTGGGCATTTTAATTTTTGTAAAAATTAAAGAAATGAGTTTTTGTGTTTTACGAAATTTTTCATTGCTCTCGATCGGTTGAATCGATTTTTGCAAAGTTTACTTTGTTTTAAAGAGCACACAATGCGCCATTTTTTGTAAACAATTTTCTTTTACATTTTTTAAAATTTTATTTGAAATAACCTTGTAGAAAAAATTGCTCACCCCTCGATTTTCTTTTTCACAGTACCGACAATTGGACCGGTACAATACCAAACGCGTGATAAGCCCATTAACTACAGGGATTGGTTCCCAGATTGTCTCTTTTATATGAAAAAAACGCTATGTTTAACCTGTTTTTGCCATTAGAGTTGCAGTGCTGAATTGTCACCATACCCAGACATATTCAAGTACTGGTCTAAAAGAATACCTGAACCTTCAATGACAGACACAGCAGAAATCAATAAGTCGATGAACTTTAAAAAGGTGTAGGTCGTCATCTAAGGAGTAGATAGCCCAAGGGGGAGTCTACTAAGAGATAGATAAGTAATTGCACATCTATTAAATAGTAAACAATACAACTGGTCTTTTACTAACTATTACATAACCCAAATGGTCCTATACTAAGGAAAACATGACCCCACTGGTCCCCCACTAGGGAGTAGATATTTTAACATTGTTATTTTGGTATTAGATTATTCCCATGGAATCCTCGCCAAACTGCTTGAAACAATGCCATTCATTATTATTCATTCCCAAATTCCCAACATTTAATAAAAAATACAATTTGCTAAAGACCATTTGTATCGGGTAACGGGTCATAATATGATTGGATTTGATTTGATTAGATTTTATTTAGAACTCTGTGATCCCTGCTAATCCTCGTTTGTATTAAATAAAATAATTCGAATGAAAATTGATGTTTATTTGTGCATTTTCCAATTATTATATCATTTGCAGCTTGGGCGGTCGTTTCACAATACGACCACAGCATTCGCAGCAGCAGATCCAAATGCACAGTAGTTTCAGCAATCATTCGAGTTTTAACAAATATTGCCCGGGCAGCAGTGATTCCAATCGTAATTTCAGCCACGACTACGAGAAGACACCGCCCCATCGTTCCAGCTCGACGAATTTCTCTAATGGCAATAACAGCGGCAGCGGCACCGGGTCCGGCTCACTGCTGACGGCGACGGGCAACAGTGCGACCAACACCTGTCGTACAAGTTTTCGCAGTGGAATTCTGCGTCATTCATCTTCGTCATCTTTACGCAGCAAAGCGGGCAACTTTAAAGTTATGGTGGCCACAACGTCTGCCAGTGGCAGCGGTAGCGGAGGCGGCAGTGGCAATGGTGGCGGAGGAGGTGGTGTTGGCTGTGGCGGCAACAGTTTCTCTAACAATGATAAACGACGCATATCGCATACTCACCAAACGGCATCGACTCACCAGGACACGAGCAACTATTGGCGTTCATCGCATGCTGGTAATGCGAATCTAATGGATAGGTATGTTACACTTAAAGAAATTATTTGAATCTCAATAAGCTTATGCAACTTCAAGACATTTCTCGGAGAAATAATTTCCTTTAAAGGCAGCAACCTTATATGAATAAAATGAATTGAACAATTTATGTCAACCTTGTGAATATTTAATGAAGTTGCATTAATTCATGTCGATACATCCACCCTAAAACATGCTAACCCCAATTTTCAACAGCTCTGGGTAAAATTTTTAAATTCGAATTTAACAATGTTGTAGGTTTTTGTTTGTATATGTATAGCGTTTATTTACTGTATGTGCTACATAACATAAAAAATTAGGGCCTCAGCGCCATTTAGGCATTATTGAGTCATGTTGGCAACGAAATTTACTATACGATAAATAATTACATTACATTTCAGAATAAATATAAAAAAGTATAATTGTTAAAGAATAAATTCTAGTACATGATTCACATTTTCTAACATTATCTTAGAAGCATTTCGAGATTTAGTTGCAAATAATTCAAAAGGCGAATATTAAAAGAAGACAAACTGTTAACATGGTTCACATCATTTGGCAAACTGTTATACAAAAAAAACCACCCGTATATTCAACGTGCTGCTTGGTCATTTCTAACCTGCATCTTACAACACTTAGGTTAAGCCTATTTCTCGTATTAATAGATGTCTGATTTTGTGCAAATTTAATCGTTGGTATCCGACATTATTCAAGGATTTATAGACATAAAGTAAGGTCTGATATTGGTATAATGCGTGAACAGGCAACACTGTCTTACAAACATCTGTATACAGCTGCACAGTAGAGTGAGTTATCGGTAGGTTAAAAATTGTCTTTAATGCTTTATTTTGCATACATTGTAACGTTCTCAAAGAATTCGAATTTTTAGACCCATATATAATTGCTAAGTAATTAATATGACTTTGTATATAACCGGATCTGACTGTAGAATAACCGGAGATGGTGAAATTGACCGTAAGTCGACTTTAAAATCTTTAAATTAGTATAACTATATCACAAAATGTATAGCTATATAACAATACAGGCATATTATAGCATTTTACTTGATACGGAAGTAACCACTCCTAATATTCCCATTCTGTCTTATATTTATTTGTGAAATTATTGACACAGCAGACTGCTAAGTCACAACCTAAAATTCTGCTATGTCTAATAATTTCTCTTTAAATAATATTAGGAATATTTTCGGCGAAATTACTAATATTTTCTATAAAAGTTAGAGAAGTAAACTGATTTATTTCACTATCAATAGGTTCCGAGATGTTGAATACTGCCTCGCCACTTTTATCTAAATAAGCTACAAAATTTCGTTTACAATGATTGATATTTTCTGATAGATTCAAAATGTAACTAATGTCACGTCCATTTATTCAATATCCCCATATTTCGATACCGCCATTCTAAACTATGCTATGTGCAAAAAGATAGTTTTTCAGAAGAGGCGATCAAAGAATGATGTATTTTTTAAATATGTGTGGAATTCCTTTATAATGCAAATCGAACGACCTTTACTGTTGTGTGAATAACTTTTGATTGGGTTGACGGATAAACAACAAATTTTGATTGAATATAATTTGGAATATTTAGAAATTAAAAACGCAATTTCCCTAAAAACATGATAAGACGACGAATGGAGGTATTGATTTGTCGAAGTTACCTATATTATTTTGTGATCGATAGCTTTTGGTATGTTCAATATTTAACTAATGTCATTTCCACTTAATCTACTCCGCCCACTTTTTTAGTGATGTTGTTGATATTACCTCCATTGATTTAAACGCTACTGTACTGTATCAATTGCTTCTCAGATATTCAAATTGTACCTAATACCGCACCCACTCTTTATTTTTTGTAACAGTTCTACCTAAAAAGCTTTCAAATAAAAGAAACACTTTTAAACTCAGCGCAGTAGATCATGCGTGATGCAGTTATCCCTTATACGGGTATATAAGAGATAGGAGAAGGGATTTAACGAGTTCACAAAAAGTTCTACTATACAAATCCCTTTATTCAAGTGATTCCTTAGGCTTTGTTGCGTTCTGATTGAATTTTGACAGACAGGCTTTATTTTTATGCCAATAATTGTATATAATTTTAAGATTGCAATTTCTCTGAGTGTTCCAACTAAACTGCTTTGATATTGTGCGCCAAAGAAGAAGCGAACATGAACTTGAGCAAGAATAATGACTCTGTAAGGTAGACATGTTCGTTCGGACACACGAACAAACGAACTCACGGCAGCATCACAATTTCAGAATGGAAATTATTTTTTAATTACATTTTCTACGCCGGACAAAAAGAAGATTTATTAAGACGTTGTTGTGTGTCCCAATGGAGTGGGTTGCTCTCCCAAGTGTTAGTGATTTTTGGGATGTGTTGATTGGAAATTGAATCAAGGAGGATAATGACAATCGATTTTGATCTATAGTAAAAAAAGGATTTTAGAATGTGTATAAGAAGAAAAGACAAAAAAAATATTCTCAGTGAACATAAGAGACGAGAATACGATTATAACGAAGTAATACAATAATCATCAGATAATATTATCAAAAGGCAATTTGGAGATATGCGCTTTTAGCAAACAGTTCTCGTTCAATGTTACTGAGCTGTGCGTATATATTCTAATGATCGACTGAAGTAGTCGTTGTAATAAGGATATTGACAATGAGAGTTTGGTGGCTCCCGAAACAGATCTGTCTATACAACCATTACAACCACCCCCAATACATGTCACTATACTTTTTCTTCAATTTTTAACCCTTTGACGACCATAAGGATTGAAACAACTACCTACTTTTTTTACTTCTCTGAACTACTGCTCGAAAAATAAAAAAAATGGACGAATGATTTTAGTGGAATCAAAAAATTACATAGGTTTTCTTCTGACTTAATAAACATTTAAAGCAAATTGAGACATTTTAGACATAAGTATGGTAAAAATTGCAAAACAATTCGCATGGGACATACATGTCCCATTGGTCGTCAAAGGGCTTTCAAAGTTGTTGAAAACAACAAAAACGATCTTGAGCCTAACTAAGTGCAAAAACAAAATATGTATTATGAGAGCAGATCGAATAAATCAAAAAAAAACAAAAACAAAAACAAAAAGCAAAAACTATATCAAACTACCACTATGTCCTATATCACTTTGAGGTACGGGATGTTATGACTGTTAACATTAACATAATTTACTGTTCCGATCGGTATAGAATTACTTTCCGAATCAATTTTGCCATGTCCATTCGTCTGTTCGTGTACTCTTTTTAATCGCTGTGCAGCTCTTAGGGATTGTCTGTAAATAGACTTATGTGGACGAAACCTGCAAAAAATGCACCATATAGGTCCTTCTTTTAAAGTAAAGGTCGACTATACTAGAGACGATCTCAGAAGTCTTCCTCTATACTAGAGTCGACATAGAAGAGCTTCATCTATACTAGAGTCGTCCTAGGAGGTCTTCATCTAAACTAGAGTCGACCTCAAAGGGGTTTCAATTTACTTGAGATGATTTTAGAAGTCGCCTCTATACTAGAGCGGAACTCAGAGGTCTTTCTCTATACTAAAGTCGATTTCGGAGGTATTTCTGTATACTAAAATCGACCTCGTAGATCTTCTCCTACACTAAAATCGACCTCGGAGGTCTTCCTTTATACTATAGTCGACCTCGGAGACATATTTTTTTTGGAAAATTCTCAATAAAGATAGGATATCCATAGGTCTTCCTATGTAAGTACTCAAAGTAGTCGGCCTCTGAGGTCAGCTCTCGTAGAGAAGGAAAACCTCTGAGGTAGACTTTCTCCATACTGGAGTGTTATAACAATAATGATTCATGTGAAAATGTAAAACGATGCGACCTGATAATTGATGATTAAAAAATTAAATTTTGTTCTTGCAGGTAGATGTTGCAGACGTATTAGGCTGCTGCTCATATTATATGATCTTCCTCATCTATGTTTGGAACGAATAAACCTTAAAATTATTTCCCTTAAATGCTTTCATTAGTTCCTTTCTGTTATCGTTGTATGATTTGTCCTAATTCCACAGTGTTCTCACTTTCACATTTCAACTAATCTCACGAACTCTACCAAACACCACTATACTATTAATAAAGAAAGTTTCTCGAGTTTATAATAATCCCGGTTTCAACAGCAAAGTTTTCGCCGACGTGTTGCTTTCTTTCGGTTCGCAAACTAATGTCAAAACTACAATATCTGGTGTGGGGAAGGACACCAGTGTTTATAGTGCAGTGTAGAGCAGTTCTATTTCGGAAATTTAAAAGCCACACTTATAGTTTTAGTTGTTACTTAGCCCGACATGAATTAACAATTAGTCGGAGAACAAATAACCGCGCCAACGCGTTTTATTTAATGTTACGTATTATGCGTTAGTCGCGTCGAACAGCTAAACCAAAGGGGGAAAACGGAAAACCACAAACTCTGCTCAATGCCGATGTTATTATTGTTCTCGGTGATGGTTATGCTGATGGCAATGATTATGGTTATGTTGGTTGTGTTCTCTTGTTATCCTACGAACAATATTCCAATATTGAATATCCCCCCTCCCCATACGACAGTAAAAGTAACTATTTTATGGGAGTTACCTCGAAAATATATGTTTACATACACATACGGTCTCATTTGCACGTACATGTGTAAATAACACTAGTCTTCAGTTATATCACTGCAAAAGCGAATTCATTTGCTGGCCCTGCAGACGTGGTTCTGCCCTTTTCGTACTGTAGGTTATTTGGAGTATTCTATAAGACTCGTCACCATCACTCGTCACTTTCAAAAATAGAAAATCAAATGGATAATGATAAGTCCGGAAATCTGGAGGCCAAGGTACAAATCTAAAAATGTGGTATAAAATAACAACAGGCCATTCTCGGACAGCCTACGAAGCCCTCGCGGGCAGACTCGAAGCTATTATCCACGCTAAAAAATGATATATCGAACATTAGCATATTTTCTTATAATTTTAAATATGTTTACGATAAACTGAAGTTTTTAAATAACAAGTAAGAGAGTTCAGTCGGTTAAACCGGATAATGAAACCCCTCACCTTGAGTCTCAAAAAAATATTAGTACATTTATTTGTTTTATTTAAATTATTATCAATTTAAATTGCATTTAATAACATTAAAGTATGTACTGGTATTGAAGATAAAAGCTGTTAACTTTTGGTACAAAAAGGTCTATTTGTGTGGGAGGTACCAAAAAGGGCGTCCCAATTACGGCCACTTTTCTCTAAACTCTAGGTACTATAAAAGCATTGCACTGTACGAAATTTCAAGTGTTTGTATGCACTGGTATTAAAGTTATAAGCTTTTAACTTTTGGTTCAAAATTGTCCATTTGTGTGGGAGGTACCAAAAGGAGCGTGGCAATAATGCCCATTTTTCTCTGTATTGTAGGTACTATTAAACCATTACGCTGTTCAAAATTTCAAGTCTTTGTATGCACTGGTAATAAAGTTATAAGCTATTAACTTTTGGTTCAAAATTGTCCATTTGTGTGGTAGGTACCAAAAGGGACATGGCAACTTCGCCCATTTTTCTCGAGGTAGTAGTGACTAATAAACTAATACTATGTGTAGAATTTCAGAGGATTCAAAAAAGTAGTATAGAAGTTATTAAATAATCAATATTTCACTAAATGTTAACCCTTTGTGGGGGAGGTATTAGAAGGAGTGGGCCAATATGGCCCATCTTCGAACATAGCCGGAGATAGAAGAAAATATTACCACATACCAAATTTGAAGTCAATTGGTTACTCATTTCGAGAGTTATGGTGCGCACCAGCCAGCAGACAGAAAGACAGACGGACGGACGGACATTTCTCATTCGACTTAAAATGACCCAAAACGGATATCCGCCGAACATATTTAGGGTCTTAGGTCACTCCTTCGATGTGTTACACTTTGGCTCGTAGCAAATTATATATACCCTCCTCTTTAAGGTGAGGGGATAATAAGCATAAAAATGACACTATACTAAACTGGTAAGAATTCGAACTCCTACTCCTGTATAGATGTTGTATATTAGCATTTTAGAGCTTCAAAGGTCTTTTCAATCATGTACCCTCAATGCGTAATGATATGTTGTATACTAGTGTAATCGTAAACAATATAATGTGTGGTACATGCTGATGGGAAATTCAGCGATGTTGCCAACTTGATGTGATTTTTCGTATTACAAAGGACATTTTGAATCATTTTTAAACATGTTTTTTTTTATTTCATAATATGTGACATCTGCATAGCATATTAGCAGCTCATTATTCGAATACCATACATGAAATGATGTTCAGTGCAATGGAAACAAACAAGTAAAACACTATGCCTATATTCCAGTGAAAAATGGTCGTGAATGTTACGTCCCTTTTAGAAACTCCCACTCAAAAGGGTCAAATTAGACAGAAATTGAATTGTTCATAACCTTGTAAGTATTTACAGACGCAAAAACTCGAAATTCGGTACATTTCAATGTCATTGCGCAGAACCTTCTTATATATCTTCTGATACAGAAATGGTACAAAAGCTACATTTTCCAACCGATTTGTATGAAACTACAAAGAGAGTGTTATAAGGAAATCATTTCAAATTTTCGGCAACTATGTCATGATCTGTCATTTGTTTTTCATTGAACTCAGTAGTGTTTACGATTTCAGCATGGAGAGATGTACGCAAGAACAACGTTTACAAATTATTCAGTTTTATTATCAAAATAATCGTTCTCCAATTGCAACTTTTCGTGCGCTAAGTCCATTTTTTTTTAAATCCAAAAAAACACTTTCCAGTCGGGCTACGACCTTGACACCCATGAGCAATATTTTAGATCTCATTAAGAGTTATATTTTTGCCATTGACCGATTTCCGATCCGACGTACCGTTAAGGAGCTAGAGCAAAAATAAACTTTCCGTTCACATTTGAAAATGATGCTAAGTCCATTTTGTTATTTAATCAAAAAAAAACACTTTCCAGTCCACCTACGACCTTGCCACCCATGAGCAATATTTTAGCTCTTGTAAAAAGCTATATTTTTGCCATTGACCGATTGTGGCTACGTGCCACACAGCAAATGAAACAATTGAATTGTTGCGAGATAAGTTTGGAGATTCGATTATTTTAAGAAATTCTGATATTGGATGGCCTCCAAGAAGTTGTGAAGTCATTGGTATTTCGAAATAAACCAGACTCTCTTCAGCCGTTCCTGACATACGACTTGATTTAGTAGAAAAAGTGCTCGAAAATTGGGTTCATCAAATTCGTTCCTGCAGAAGAAGTCGTGGAGGCCATTTGAATGACGTTTTATTTAGAACTTAATTGTATCGATTGTACTTCACATTAAATAAAAAAAAATTGAATTTCCTTAACAATAAGTGTGTTTGTTTTTCAAAGAAATCATACCACTCTTATGGGAAAACCCTGTATATTTGTGGTTATTGTGCTCTAACTGGTTGGGCAACATATAGTCGACTGCTGCCGACTTTAACCTCTGCTTAGTACTTTCGTATGGAATTAAAGTCTTTTGTTTTGAAGATATATTTTATTCGGTTTTTTGAGTAAATCATTTACCGCATAAAAAAAGACCTAAGTGTATATGATTGTTACAAGAAACATATTTTCATATTTCCCATTTCATCCGTCCATTCGAAATGTGACCGAGTGATGGAAACTCTGGCTGTACGTGTTCGAAGCTTTAGAACACTGAACACTGCAGTCGCTCCTGCCGCTGTTTCGGTGTGTGTGTCACGGAACTTTATTTGGCGAATAACAACACAACCGCATCGCATATAAAAATGCAATTTCACTTACATTACAAAAGCCCCAAACTGAATACCAAAACAGCAGAAAAAATGAAAAAAAAAAAAAACAAAAATTCATTTTATAAACTGGCGAATAATAATGTGTAAGGATAACTGCAGTTATTTAGGGCGGATGATGGCGTGTCTGATGCCACTTCAAACTTAAGCTCTTCTCTAAACAAAATGCATTTTTACCAGAGGGGTCTAACCGGTGCACAGTGTGGCAAAGTAACAGAATAACTGCACTAAAAAATATGGTATTTTATTGAGTACAGATTTACTACAAATGTTGATGTTTTTTTTTAAATTATGGATAGATTTTGTTGAATTTTCTCTTCAATAACACTATGCAACAATTTTTTGTCGAAGGGCTGTGCTTAACATTTTCAGGTGCAATATGGTGTCTTAAACAAGAAAACAAAATTTTATTTTTTTTTTAATTCCGGTTTTCTTGGACGTTGCCTTTTGTATTTGGACAATATTCTTTTAAATTAAAAAGCCGGCGTCTAAATTAAAGAAAGTTACGAGGGATACAAATACTTAGAACTTCACTTTCACGTAAAAACAGAAGTTTAGAAGAAGGGGCGTGGCAATAACACCAACTTTGTACTGGACTGTAGGCACTATAAAAACATTATACGGCACAACATTTCACGTATTTGTATGCGCTGGTCAATTTGGTCCCTTTGAGTGGGAGCTACCAAAAGGAGCGTGGCATTTTCTCCCATTTGTGTTCAGCTTATAAAGACGGTAAAATGATTACTATGTATGATATTTTACAGGGTACCCATGAGTAGTAGAAGTTATATGAGCTTTAACATGTCTCAAAATTTTAACAATTTGTGAGGGAGGTACCACAAAGAGTAGGCCGATATGGTTGTCCATCAAACATTAACTGGGTTTGAATAAATTATTATAGCGTAAGAACTTTTAAATCATTCGGTCACACCTTTTCAAAGTTATCGTTATCGTCACCACTCAGTCGCACCGACCGACCGACGGACACATATTAATTCCTACTTTTTTAACCCATGCATGGGTGAATCATTTTTTCATCTTGTGGTAAAATATGTGGGTAATTTTTAAAAATAAAAACCGAAAAAAATTTAATGTATGCTTTTCAGGATAATCAAGGATTAATTACATTTTCCTTTCCTTTTAATATTCCATTTTCCTTTTTATGTCCTTAATAGACAAAAATTAATTACTTAAGTTATAATTCTTAAAGAGGATGTAATCCTTTCAAATGACACTTTCATTCATTCAAATCTGATATTCCCTTCAAAAGTTATGTAGACTTCCAAAAGTCGAAATTTGAAAAATAAAAGTTGTAAGTGACCAATTTGGACAATCGGTACAAGGTAATAAGTCTGCATGGTCTTCTAATATATGTACGTGTGTAAAATTTCATTGAAATCTAAATCTACAAATATTCGGAGTGGGTCGTTTTCCTTTAGAATTAATAGTTTACAAAAATTTTTCCAAGGGGCTGTACATAAAATCATCTGGTGTAATTTGGTATCCTAAAAACAAAAATAAAATATTTAAAAATTTTGAAAATAGTTTTTTTTTAATTTTTTTAATATTTTTTTTGTAATTCCAATTTTCTTGGATGGTGCGTTTTGAAGTATAAGCCCGATATAGCCAGGATAGGGTTAAATTTAAGGAAATTATGAAGATCAGAAATATTGGAAATATCTCTTTCACGTATAAACAGAGATTTAGTGATAATCTTTAAAAAAATTAGAACAAGTAAGCAAGTTCAGTCGTGTAAATAGACTTACGAATGTCCTCACCTTCAGATCAAAAAAAATATATTTTTATTTTCGGTTTAATTAAATTTGTTGAAAAGTGTCACCAAAAGGGGAGTGGCATTCGACCATTTTTCTCAATGTGATATCGTGTAATAAACTTAAAATATGTGTGGAATTTCAGATGATTCGGATAAGTAGTATAGAAGTTATTAGAGAATCAATATTTCACTGTGGGGGAGGTACTAGAAGGAGAAGACCAATATGGCCCATCTTCGAACATAGCCTGAAATGAAGAAAAATATTACTGCATACCAAATTTGAAGTCAATCCGTTACTCCTTTCGACATTTATCGTGCGCTCGAGCCAGCAGACAGACGGACATTACGATACTCAGATGACTTAAAATTACATTATTAGGCCACTCCTTCGATGTGTTACACTTTTGGCTCTTAGCAAATAATATATACCCTCCTCTGTACGGTGAGGGGATAAAAATGTAATATCTCGGAAACTACTGACCGTAGAAGAACGAAACTTGTATTGTAAGTTATTACAGTCAAAATTAGTAATTTCACCAGAAATGGGCGGCATATACATATGTATATAAATGGGATTGACAATATTTAAATATTATCTCGGAAACAATTTATTGCAGATAAACGAAATTTCGTTTGTAAGTTATTGGAGTCAATATTAGTCAATTTTCTATAAGTGGGCGTGATAGTATTAGTGCACCCAGGAAAATAATTGGTTGAAATTCGATTGTAACAATAAACCAGTAAGGAAAGGCTAAAGTCGGGCGGGGCCGACTATATAATACCCAACACCACTCTCGTAATATTGAATAACTCTGATATATAAATTTTGTAATTCATGTATAAATTGTTTACATAAATTTACTTTTGGGACATTTTATACTTAAATAATACCCTGTACCACTGTGTGGTGTAGGGTATAAAAACGATTGGATCTAAAGAGCCAAATCGGATGAAACATATATATGGGAGCTATAGCTAAATCTTTACCGATTTTCTTCAAATTCGGCAATGTTGGTTCATGGATCAAGAAACTCTACCATTCTAAATTTCAAAACAAGTAAGAAAGTTTCAGTCGGGTAAACCGACTAAGGTATACCCTCACTTTGTGAGTAATGTAATATGGAATATTAAACGAATTATTCTGTCAATTTGTATGGGAGGTACCAGAATGTTTTTAACAAATACACCTATTTTTCGCTGAATAGTAGATTCTTTAAATACATTACACTGCGCCGAATTATAAACGTTTTTTGCACTGGTATATTAACGTTATGAAATATTAAAATTTGGTGTGATTTCGCCATTTTGTGTGGGAGGTACAAAAAGGGGAGTGGTGATAACGGCCATTTTTTACAGGGCAATAGGGACTTCAAAAGCGTTACACTGTGCAAAATGTTGTTGCATTTCGTTCAATGGTACTCATGCTGTGAGCTCTTAACTGTTTGTGCAAAATGGTACCTTTGTGTGAGAGGTACAAAAAGGGGCGTGGAAATAGCATCAATTTTTCACAGTACAAAAGACACTATAAAAGCATTACACTGTAAAAAATTTCAAGTATTTTTATACACTGGTATTAATGTTATAAGCTGTTATCTTTTGGTGCAAAATGGTACCTTTGTGTAAGAGGTACCAAAAGGGGCGTGAATATGACACCCATTTTTCACTGGACTGTAGGCACTATGAAAGCATTACACTGTACAAAATTTCAAGTATTTTTATGCACTGGTATTAATGTTATAAGCTGTTAACTTTTGGTGCAAAATGGTGCATTTGTGTGGGAGGTACCAAATGGGGCGTAGCAACATGGCCCATTTTTCTCGAGTTGATAGCGACTAATAAACTAATGCTATGTGTGGAATTTCAGAAGATTCGAATAAGTAGTATAGCAGTTATTAAAGATTCAATATTTCACAACATTTTAACACTTTGTGGGGGAGGTACTTGAAGGAGTGGACCGATATGGCCCATCTTCGAACTTAGCCGGAGATAGAAAAAAATATTACCACGTACCAAATTTGAAGTCAATCGGTTACTCCTTTCGAGAGTTATCGTGCGCACCAGCCAGCAGACAGACAGACACACAGACAGACAGATAGACAGACGGACGGACATTGCTCATTCGTCTTAAAATGACCCAAAACGAATATCCGCCGAACATACTTAGGGTCTTAGATCACTCCTTCGATGTGTTACACTTTTTTTCGTAGCAAATGATATATACCCTCGTCACACTAAAGTGAGGGTATAATTATTGGATGTAAAATACAGCTTCTACAGGACTAAAGAGCAAAATCGGACGAAACATATATATGAAAGCTATAGCTAAATCTTAACCGATTTTCTTCAAATTCGGCAATGTTGGTTCATGGATCAGGAAACTCTACCGTTCTAAATTTCAAAACGATTGGATGTAAAATACAGCTTTTATAGGACTAAAGGGCCAAATCGGACGAAACATATATATGGGAGCTATAGCTAAATCTTAACCGATTTTCTTCAAATTCGGTAGTGTTGGTTCATGGATCAAGAAACTCTACCATTCTAAATTTCAAAATGATTGGATGTAAAATACAGCTTCTACAGGACTAAAGAGCTTTAGCTAAATCTTAACCGATTTTCTTCAAATTCGGCAATGTTGGTTCATGGATCAAGAAACTCTACCATTCTAAATTTCAAAACGATTGGATGTAAAATACAGCTTCTATAGGACTAAAGGTCTAAATCGGACGAAAGATATATATGGGAGCTATATCTAAATCTGAACCGATTTCAACCAAATTCAATAGCGATCTTAACAGCTGCGAAATACTCTAAACTGCAAAATTTCAGAACGATCGGAGTGAAATTGCGACCTGTCGTCGACGAACAACTTTACATGGACAGACGGACGGATGGACGGACGGACTGACATGCTTAAATCGACTCAGCTAGTGATTCTGAGTCGATCGGTATACTTTAAGGTTGGTCTAGCTGTGTTATTTTCAGGTGTTACAAACAAACTTATAATACCCTGTACCACAGTGTGGTGTAGTGTATAAAAATAGTACTAGCAACAAAAAGTAAATTGCCTACACCGTCTGTCCGTTGTAAATATTTATATATAAATAGTTGAGACAACAATAATAACATGGATACGATCAAATGAAAATGCTTGCAACCAAATCGATGGTTGTATCAATCGAATTAAGATTGTTTTTTCATTGACACTCGGTTAGTTGAGGTAACCAATTTTAAACTTTCATTACAGTACCATATGATCGATTTTTGGTTGTGACAACCAATGTTTTATTCTTGACAACAGAAAATCAATAGACCAAAGATTATTATAGCAACGAATAATTGGTTACTACAACAGAAAAAATATTAATAAATAATCGTTTTTTGGTTATCCCAATAATTTCCGAAATTTACAATAATTAAATGTATTTTGGGAAATACAACCGAAAGATTGGTTTATGTTCTTTTGCTGATACATGACAAGCAAAAAATAAAATTACTCGACATAAATAAATCTTCAACATTTTGTTCAAGAACGGTATACTCGTATGTAGTCAAAAATAATCTCGTGTGGATAATAATACGCGGAATGCAGAATATGTTGTGCAAAATGTTTTACATAAATAAAAATTAAAAGCAACAATCATGAAATTGAAAACACAGGGTCAAGCGATATTTGCATAAAACTTTTGTGTTTTTTTTCGTGTATTAAAATTTGTGTCAAATATTTTCACATCTCATAATAGTGATGAATTTGTAATATGGGCTTTTTAATTTTGTTATGAATTGTTTGGTTTTTTGTTCAATAAATAAAATGAAAATTAATGAAAACTGTTTTTAATTAATTGTCGGTAGTATATGACTGACAAATTGTCAGAACAAACAATTTTTTAAAACAGTTAGTTGTGGCAACATACAACAGATAATTTTAGCCACCACTTCCGTAGTTGGCGCAACCAAATATGATTGTTGTCAACATGGAAGCATAAGTATACCACAACCAAAATGTTGGTTGTCCTGATGGAATCGCCTGATAGTAGACAGAACTACCAAAATTCGGTTGCCAAATAACTCGGTTGAGGCAACCAAACTGTGTTCTGTGTATGGACAGGGACGGTTCGCGAAAATATTCTATAATCTTTTTCTTCTTTGTGACCACGGTAAAATGTTAAAACGAGGTTACGCAAAATAGCAGAGCCTTCATACCTATTTGTGTGCAATTGTGGAGCTGTCATATTTGCATACAAGTATTGTACACATACTAATGTACGATATACATACATAGATATGGTTATCATTTACATAAACACTCTCTCGCGTTAAGTATTCATACGAATTATAACAATTGGTTAAAAACAACAACAAAAGTCCTCAACACAAATGAGACATGGTTGGTTGCAAGAGTACAGTGGCTAAGAGATGAACTTGACACACCTTGGATTCTGTTGACAGATGACTTTCTTGTACTTTAATCTAAAAACAGCTCACAACCACTTTCAATTTCCATATCAATTTCCCGTTGTTGAAAGTGTTACACTGATTCCAATGAATTTTTTGGTAGCCACACAAAAGAGTCCATTGAAATGCCGTTTTTGCTTCCTCCAACGGAAAATCCTTGACAGTTTTTGAGTTGCTACCATTACAATAATTAAAAAGGATATTGTGCAACATACCAGAATATACCGGCTCAAACAAACAGATGTATTTTTTAATGTCCTTTTTTTGTCATTATGTATAAAGTGACCAAGTCCATTTCGATTTAAAGGAACTAAAGCGTTAAGACAACATAGAAAAATGGGCGGCATTGCCCCGGCCCTTTTGTTGTCTCCCACACAAAATGGCCAAATCATACAAACATGTAATAGCTTATACTTCCAATGGTAGTTCACATAAAGACTTACAATTCTATATGGTACAATGCCTTCGAGATGTCTACTGTTCAGCAAACGATAGGTGTAATTGTCAAGCCCCATCTAGT
The DNA here is from genome assembly GCA_963930755.1 of Eudasyphora cyanicolor. Lineage (NCBI taxonomy): Eukaryota > Metazoa > Arthropoda > Insecta > Diptera > Muscidae > Eudasyphora > Eudasyphora cyanicolor. The sequence continues at coordinate 6,495,631 of OZ005734.1, read as the reverse complement.
GCCCCTACAAATTTAGACAGATTCATTCGAACACAACTTCCCCCATAACAGCTGTAGCAATCATTCAATTGTTTTCATATTCTGTACTTTAGACAAGGTTTGCTAATTTGGTAGTATATATTCATTAACTGAAGCTGCAGTGAAAATGTAGTGGCGCTTCTGTCTTTAATGTAGATTACTCGAAATGGACTTGACCGATTTATACGCCGTATCGACCATACACAAAAAACACACATTGGGCTGAGTGACATCCAAGTATTATCGACTCAATAAAGAACACTCAAGTTTGGTAAATACTCACGTAAATACAGGCAAGGCAACCCATGATTTTTTTAAAGCACCAACAATAAAAACATCAGAATATATCAGACTGTTGTCACACGACCTCACGAATCCATCCTTCATTCGAGAATATGGAAGTGGTCGAGAATGTGGATGTGAACGAGGATGTGGTTGTGGATCTGGATCTGGGATATGAAGGTAGAGGATATAATGCACATTGTCATCGTTGTTCGCAGTCATGTTTTTGTTTCTTTTTTCAACAAACAACAAAAACCCATGAAAAGTGGGACAATGCAGAAAGTGGGGCACAGGCAAGATCCCATAAACACAAATGAATGACTACTTCTGTGCCACGGACACCCATTAGCAGGAGATACGTGTGATGCCATACATACATAACTGAGGGCCTATATGTAAAGGATGTAAAGCCACCCTGCATTACAGTGCATTTACATTTGGAAAAACAATTTGCACATAAACGAATATTTGAAATACGTACATATGTTATAAATAGTATCTACACGGTGAAAAAAATCGCTTCTGTCGTGCGAATATATTGTCTGAAACACATTCTGCTCGAAATACACATTAGAGCGGCTTTATTTGTGAGGAAGAACAAAAATTCCCGTTGTTCAAAGCTTATATTAAAATATGGTTTGTTTTAAGTATATTCACAAAATATTTTGTTTCTGCGATCTCGAAATTTGGGGCTATTTGCGGTTTAAATAACCTCTAAAAATGTAGTTTTCTCTTAATAAAAATAATAAAATTTTATTACTTTACGGTATTGACCAATGGACATTAAAACCTGGACTATTATTTATAGGCGATGTAACTTCCTTTAACAAAAAAAAAATGCAATATAAAGTAATGTTTTTCTCAATTTTAGTGCAATTTTAAGCGCATTTTTTACAAAATCGGAAATAACTTCTACAATTTTTTCCGATTTTCTCTTTTCATGTCTCGTTATAGAACTGTTGATCTCTAGATTACATTTTTATAACCCTTTCAAGGCAATGTCCAAAATGTCAAAATTCTTGAAAATTACAGCTTTTGGCATTGAAATAATGCTTGTAGGATAATTTTTATAGCAATTAATTCGCTTTAACCCATTTGGGACCAACGACCAAATAAAAAGTTTACGGCCTTGATAGGGTTAATTTTTTATAAAAATAAATCTAGAGATCAGCAGTTCTATAACGAGACATGAAAAACAAATCGGACTAAAATTATAGAAGTTATTTTCGATTTTGTAAAAAATCCATTAAAAATTGCACTAAAATTTAAAAAAAGTTATATCGCCCAAAAATAAGAACTTCTGCATCATTCGTTTAGTCAAGTTGGCTCAATTAACAATTTAATGGTCATGCGATTTTTTTTCTCAAGGTGGACTATATTTACTTTTTTTATATTTATACCCTCACTTTAGTAATACGAGGGGATATATGTCATTTGCTACGGGCCAAAAGTGTAACACATCGAAGGAGTGATTTAAGACCCTAAGTATGTTCGGCGGATATTCGTTTTGTGTCATTTTAAGTCGAATGAGAAATATCCGCCCGTCTGTCTGCTGGCTGATGCGCACGATAACTCTCGAAAGGAGTAACCGATTGACTTCAAATTTGGTATGTGGTAATATTTTCTTCTATCTCCGGCTAAGTTCGAAGATGGACCATATTGGTCCACTCCTTCTAGTACCTCCCCACAAAGGGTTAACATTTAGTGAAATATTCATTATTTAATAACTTCGATACTACTAATTTGAATCCTCTGAAATTCTACACATAGTATTAGGTTATTAGTCACTACTACCTCGAGAAAAATAGACGAAGTTGCCAGCCCCTTTTGGTACCTCCCACACAAATAGACAATTTTGAACCAATTTGGTCTATTAATAAACAATCATATTTCGGATTATTCAAGCGTTTTTTAACATCTTATTTCATGTTACATATCTTTTCATACGGACTTAAAGTTACACATCTTGGCAAATTTTCAATTTAGAGTTATGTCACTCTTGAAGTGAGTGAGCGATATGCACAAATACAGAACAAATGTCATATTTTTCGACAGAGTTTTTATTTTCACCTAAATTTGAAAAGTTTTATAGCAAAATGTACAAAAAGTCCAAATTCTTGAAAATTTCAGCCTTTGGCATTGAAATAATAATGCCTGTAGGATTATTTTTATAGCGATTAATTCGCTTTAACCCATTTGGGACCAAGAACCAAATAAAAAGTTTACGGCCTTGATAGTGTTAATTATTTATAAAAATAAATCTAGAGATCAGCAGTTCTATAACGCGACATGAAAAGAGAAAATCGGACCAAAATTATAGAAGTTATTTCCGATTTTGTAAAAAATTCACTAAAAATTACACTAAAATTGAGAAAAAAGTTCCTTTATATTGCAATTTTTTTTAAAGTAATCATCGCCCAAAAATAAGAACTTCAGCATCATTCGTTTAGTCAAGTTGGCTCAATTAATAACTTAATGGACATACGATTTTTTTTTTGGTCAATGTGGATTTTTTGCACTTTTTATCCCCCTACCTTAGAGAGGATGGTATATATCATTTGCTACGAGCCAAAAGTGTAACACATCGAAGGAGTGACCTAGGGCCCTATGTATGTTCGGCGGAAATCCGTTTTGGGTCATTTTAAGTAATTTGAGCAATGTCCGTCCGTCCGTCTGTCTGTCTGTCTGTCTGCTGGCTGGTGCGCACTATAACTCTCGAAAGGAATAACCGATTGACTTCAAATTTGGTATGTGGTAATATTTTTTTATATCTCCATAAGGCTAAGTTCGAAGATGGGCCATATTGGTCCACTCCTTCTAGTACCTCCCCCACAAAGGGTTAAAATTTAGTGAAATATTGATTCTTTAATATCTTCTATACTACTTACTCGAATCTTCTGAAATTTCACACATGGTAAAAAAAGTTAAAAGTTGGCTGCTTATGGCTTTAATTGTGTACAGTGTAATGCTTTTACAGTACCAAGAGTCCAGAGAAAAGTGGGCGTTATTGGCGCGCTACTTTTGGTACCTCCCACACAAATGGACCATTTGGTACCATAAGTTACCATCTTATAACTTTAATACCAGTGCATACAATTACTTGAAATTTTGTACAGTGTAATGTTTTTATAGTACCTACAGTCCACAGAAAAGTGGGCGCTATTGGCACGCCCCTTTTGGTACCTCCCACACAAATGGAACTTTTTGTACCAAAAGTTAACAGATTTTAACGTTGAAACCAGTGAATATAAATACTTGAAATTGTGTACGGTGTAATGTTTTTATAGTATCTAGAGTCCATAGAAAAGTGAGAGTTATTGGCCTGTTGGTACCTCCCACACAAATTGACCATTTTGTACCAAATGTCAAAGCTTTTAATTTTAATACCAATAAATACTTTAAAGTTATTTAATGTCAATTAAATTGATAATAATTTAATTAAAACAAAAAAATAAATTAAAAATATTTTTTTGGGACTCAAGGTAAGGGGATTCATAAGTCGGTTTACCCGACTGAACTTTTTAACTTGTTCTATATTTTTTTTCTCGGTGTACCCTACGAAATATCTCTTTTGTGTCTGAAGCAAACATTATTGCTACTGCATTCTGAAGATGATAGGGTGGTGTCTATCGAAACTGTAGTCAATTCTAACAAGCAATTAAGACGCTCTACCATTTTTTGTATTTGTTTATATTACATTTTTGCAATAGACAGAAAGTAACTGAAACATATGTTCTTCAACCGAATAAATTCTGACTGAATAACAATTTATAAATAAAATATATTTGGACAATTTTTTATTGTAATATATTAGGTTAGGTCAGGTTAAGAACATGCGGCACACAACCATTGCTGGCGTGCCCCACTTCACTCGGAGACCATTTGGTCCATTGTGTTCGTCCTGAGAAGATGAATAAAAGAAGAGGGAGAGGTCGAAGAAGATGAAGGATGTGATGAGTATACATAGATAGGAGAGAGGGCTTTTTAGGAGAGGTTTAGATGAGTTGATGTCAAACCATCCATCTCAAGCAACCTTTGAAGCTCATGGTTCTATCAATATCGTGGGATGATAGAGATTCCAGATTTTGTACAGTGTAATCACCTAGGAGGCGAAGTCTTCATCTTGATAGAGTAGGACATTGACAGAGAAGGTATTCGATTGTTTCCAGTTCCTCCTCATCCTCACAGAGTCGAAAATAGTCGGCAGAATCACACTGCCACTTTGATGTTAAATATCTAACAGTACAGTGGCCAGTCAGCATGCCTACCATTAAACGAAAGTCCCTCTTTGTGAAGTTAAGAAGATCTTTGGCCTTAGATTTCGATATGGCTGGCCATAGAGATTTAGTGATTTTACAGTCAGATCTTCCCGACCATTTCTGGTTTGCCAGGTCTTTGTAGAAACACCCCAGGTATTTGTTACTGAAAAATTCGCATAAGGGGGGATATAGGGATGGCTCAACCCTTGCAGCGTCCATCACTGATCCATTTCGCGCGAGTTCGTCAGCCTTCTCGTTCCCCGCGATACACAGTGTCCGGGGACCTAGCACAGTCTGATTATGTCTGCCCGTTGTTGTAGTTCCCAACGGCACTCATTAACGACATTTGATTTAATAGTGGTATTTGGACCCACGAGTGTAGGAGAGTGGAGGTGCTATGATAAGGACTTGGCGAAGAAGCCTATTTACTCGCTGAGGCGCCCAGGTATCAGCGAGACTTCGTACAAATAATATATGCACTCCAAAAACATTTTGTTGAGTTCCAAATAAAATTAATTTGTTCAAGAATACATAATATTTAAAAATAAATTACATAATACATAATATTCCAAATAAATTTTCTCTCAATTCAAACACATCCAATATAATGATTTTTCCCCGTGTACACTGACAAAATATTTGGACATAATCGGTCAATGGGTGTCAAGGTCGTAGGGCGACGTGAAAGTGTTTTTTTTTTATTTAAAAAAAATGGACTTAGCGCACGAAAAGTTGCAATTGGAGAACGATTATTTTGATAATAAAACTGAATAATTTGTAAACGTTGATCTTGTGTATATCTCTCCATGATGTAATTGTAAACACTACTGAATACAATGAAATACAAATGACAGATCATGACATATTACAAATGGCCGAAACGTCACTTCAAAATCATATCATCCCTATTGGAAAACCCGTTAGTATAGAAGTTATGAGATAATCAATATTTCACTAAATTTTGACCTTTCGTGGGGGAGCTACTCGCAGTTGTGGACCAACATTATCTATCTTTGACCTTAGCCTAAAAAAAAAAAAATATTGACACATATATTTTAAATCATTCGGGTAATCCTGCCGAAAGTTATCGTGCGCACCAACCAAACTGCCAGACGGACAGCTTACGGACATTGCTCAAATGACTTAAAATGGCCCAAAACGGATTTCCGCCAAATATTCTTGGGGTCTCTTAGGCCACTCCATCGATGTGTTACACTTTTGGCCCACAGCATCTGATATATACCCTTGTTCACAATACTCGTAGTGGGGGTATAAAAAGCGAATTTTGTTGAAATTCTCTGATTTCTACCAAAAGTGCTATAATTTCTACATTTATACATAGATTTTCTTCAAATAAGCATTGTTTTTTTCGTTAGGATGCTAGCTTTCAAAAATTGGATCAATATTTTTTGCGGTTTTTTAAAAAAAAAAATTTTCTAATTGTTTTAACGACAGTTACTAATCTTCTGTTTCCACGCGAAAGTGACATGGTTAATAATTTCCTTTAATTTGTCGTGTATACCGGCTGAGCATATACCAGGGATGTAACGAATATTCGCATTCGCATATACGAACGCGAATTATTCGCATCATTTTAACATTCGCATTCGCAAAAACCATCTTTGGATTATTTGCTTTCGCAAAAATATATTTCTGTATTCGCTACCATTTGTTAAAAGCGTTAAAACTTCTTATTCGCTTCACACAATTTGAAGATATTAATTCCAATGAAAACCTCTGCCACTTCTCTTCAAGTCAGTTGAAAAATATGTTTGTCCTTGTAGTAACAGGAGGTAAAAAACATTCTTAATACTTGAATATCCTGGAAAAATATCAATTCAGTTCCTTACTAAAGGGTCAAACTATTATTCGCTTTTACAAAAATGCATATTTTACTTTTCGCATTCGCAAGAAATATATTTCAATAGTCGCTTTCGCATTCGCTTTCGCTAAAGTCACTTTCGTTACATCCCTAGCATATACGGGTATGTACTTCAAAAAATATGGTCAAAATATTAGAGGCACCATCCAAGAAAATTGGAATTTTAAAGAAACATTTGAAAAAAAAATTCATAAAAAATCTTATTTTTTGTGTTATGCGCAGCTCTTCGACAAAAATTTAGTTACATAGTGTTATTTAAGAAGACCCGAACAAGTTTTTGGGCTATCATTAATTTAGCTTCGTATTATTAAATTTTAATATTTATTTTTTTATTTTAAAAATCGAGCTACTTTAATTAAATTCCAGAAGCCTTTTTTTTATGGCTTTGTGCATTTGTTTGTAACACCCAAAAGGAGAAGAGATAGACCCATTGTTTATTGTACCGATCGACTTGGAATCACTTTCTGAGTCGATTTAGCTATGTCCATCTGTCTGTCTGTCTGTAGATGTATTCTTGTAATCAAAGTACATGTCGCAATTATGATCCGATCTCTTTATTTAGGCCCAAGGACGATCCTTATGATATGTACCTCCGATTTGGCATATATGCACTGTATAAACAACATTTTTGAACCGATTTGTACAAAAATTGACAGAGAGTAGTCTCGTGATACACTTAGAGACAATATAAACTTTGGGGAAAATCGGTTCAGATTTCGATATAGCCCCCTTATATATGTTACCCCCGATTGGACATGTAAGCGCTGTGGAGAATGTATTTTATATCCGATCAGTACGAAATTCGGCAGAAAGAGGATTCTTATTACATGAAGGAATACTGCCAAATTCGGAGAAAATTGGTTCAGATTTAGATATAGCCTCCATATATATGTTAGCCCCGATTTGACATCTAAGCGCTGTGGAGACTGTATTTTATATTCGATCAGTACGAAATTCGACAGAAAGAGGTTTCTATTTTACATGAATGAGTATTCAGGGAAAATCGACTCAGATTAATATATAACCTCCATATATATGTTCCTCCTGATTTGGTTACAAAGCGCTATAGAAGTTGTACTTTACTTCCTATCAGTACAAAATTCTCCAGAAAGATGTTTCTCAATTTAGGAACGAATATTGCTTAATTTAGCGATTATCGGTTCAGAATTAGATATATCCACAATTATTCCAAATTATTATCGCAATGACCCTTATCGCATTGTTAGGGACTTTCTGCCTTTCCTTACTGGTTTGAAAATGATTTAATAATTATAAAGATTGACGATTTTTCTCCTCTGGGGTATGTCCAAAGTCGGCTACGCGGACCGATGGGTATTTGACAGAAATACTTTGATCCGTGTAGCCGTCTTGGACATATTCTAGAGGAGAAAATCTTTAACCACGGTCGAAGCCTGACGCGGAGAAACATTTGTCCCGCGTAGCAGGCTTTAGACATTTCGACTTGTAACAAAATGAATCTTTCATTTCTGATTTGGGCTAAAGTTCATTATTATGTGGACGATTTCTCATAAATAATTTGGCCGATTTTTTTCTGTTTGGGGCGATTATTCGCATATCCTAGAAACAGTGCTATCACTGATTTCCATTGTGTTTATTCCATTTATTCTGTTAAAACACAGATGCTACAATAGTATGTATTCCCAAGGATAAATGACAGATTTATTTGCAGATTTTATATTTAGGGGAATTTAGTTTCAATAAAAAATGTTTTCTTTGTGTGCAATAGCGAATAGAGGATTATTTACTCAAATATTGAGATTAGACCTGAGGGAACAAATCAAAATATTTACTTTCCGAACACTGTGTGACATTTTCCCAATGCTTATCCGACAAATTACCACTGACCTTGAATAGAATAAGAATCCCCTGGGGATAAAGTTGTTTGTAGGCGGTGTTCTCACCACTCTATAGCATTATCTGTCTGTCTATTTGGAAGTGCATTTTGCAATTATGAATGTTGCAGATTAAAAATGAATGTTGCAGATTAAAAATCTTAAAATTGTACATTGTTAAGTTTGGGGGTGTGTGGGTATATTAAAATGTTAAAAGTCGTGCAACAAACTCCTCCAACACTACCAACCGACCCAGTTTGATTAATGGATTTGTGGACCTAAAATGCTTTACTCTACACACACACACACACGCACCCATCACTATGTATCCCCTTTGTTGCTTGATGTACCCTTTTATAGGTTTTACAACGGGTGACAGATGCTAAAAATTGTCAAATATTCGAGAGTTTTAAATGGCATGTTAATGGCCGAACGAACGGCAGCAATTGTAATTGACACAAACATTTGGATGCCCAATATTTGTGAATGGACTTTTTATGACACTTAAACATTTATGGGCCGAGACAAGTTTTCCACAGCGGCCCACAACCCTTCCAATCACAAGATTTACTCGTACCATTGTCATTTCAACTTTTCAACAAACGAGTCCAAGGTTAATGATGCTCGATGTCCCCAAACCGTGGTGTGTCTGTTTGGTAACGATTCCTTACCACTTATCCAATCCCAATCCAAATTTCAATCCCATCACCATTACCATTACCACCCAAGTTGGGAGCAAAGCAATAATTATGATTGCTTAGAACGCTTTCATGAAAATGAAAAACTGCCAAAGAAAGAGCTAAGAGATAAGCAATTCAAGCCTATTGCCCACGGATGTGGTTTGCTAACACTCAATGCTCTCTAAGGGCCTCTTTTTGGTCAACCCCCTTGCCCTGTATAAATAGTTTATTAAATTTCTCAAATTAAATTTAATTACAAACTTTATATGTGTAATATTTCCTTTATCTTTCTATATCTCTACACGGGGCAAAATCTACTTTTTGATATGTTTGAATCGAAAGAATATATATTTGTAACACAATTTTTAAATATTATTTATTTCTGAGCAAATCAATTTTATTTCAAAATCAATAAAAATATTTGTGGGACGCATATATTAATATATTACAACAAAATATATTTGCAAACTAATTGTTGGTTTATATACAAATAAAGTTATTGCTTAGGAATTTCTCCCAATTTTTTTTTAAGTTTTAAAAAACTTTGCAGATTTTATTAATTTTATTTTTAATTTTTCATTGATTTCGAGTTATATCTTACAAATTTATAATGGCATAAGTAACAAAAACTTTTGTTTCAAAGCACTAATTTTTAATTTGTATTTATTCCAAGTCGCAATTTGTTGTCAACCCATCAAGCAATGCATCATTATGCGAGATTATACCATTTCAATTATAAAGGAATTTACGAACATTAAATTTTTTTGAAAAAATTAACGTCGAATTACTTAAAAACATAAAACTTGTCTTAAAATTAAGGTCCTGATGTATTTTCCCTCACCTTAGAGAGGAGGGTATATATCATTTGCCAAAAGTGAAGCACATCGAAGGAATGACCTAAGACCCCAAGTATGTTTGGCGGATATTCGATTAATTAGTAATGTCAGTAATTTGAATAATGTCCATCCGTTCGTCTGTCTGGCTGTGTGTGTCTGTCTGGTGCGCACGATAACTAATATTTTTCTCTATCTCCGGCTCGAAGTTCGAAGATGAGCCAGATTGGTCCACTCCTTCTAGTACCTCCCCACAATGGGTTAACTTTTATTAAAATATTGATTCTTTAGTAACTTCTATAGTAATAACTCGAATATTCTGAAACTCTGCACATAGTATTAGTTTATTAGGCGCTAACACGTCAAGAAAAATGGGCGAAGTTACCACGCCCTTTTTAGTACCTCCCACACAAATGGAAACTTTTGCACCAACAATTTACAGCTTATAACTTTAATACCAGTGGATACAAATACTTGAAATTTTGTACAGCGTAATGCTTTTATAGTACATAGAATTCAGAAGAAAGTGGGTGAAGTTGCCTCGCCCCTTTTTGTACCTCCCACACGAATGGAACATTTTGCACCAAAAGTTAACTTTCCTACTTGTTATTTAATATATAACTATTTATTTTTTTAAATATGTACAATACGATAATGGAGATATTTTGTTTTCTTCAAGTCTTTTTTACAAAATACTTACAGTAAATAAAAACAAGTAAGAAAGTATTTTTATACCCTACACCACACTGTGGTACAGGGTATAATAACTTTGTACATTTGTTTGTAACACCCAAAAGGAGAAGAAATAGGCCCATCGTTTATTATACCGATCGACTTAGAATTACTTTCAGAGTTGATTTAGCTATGTCCGTCTGTCCGTCTGTCTCTCTGTCTGTCTGTCCGTCTGTCTGCCTGTCTGTCTGTCTGTCCGTCTGTCCGTCTGTCCGTCTGTCCGTCTGCCCGTCTGCCCGTCCATCTGTCTGTGCATGTATTCTTGTAATCAAAGTACAGGTCGTAATTATAGTCCGATCTCGAAGAAACTTTACACATACCTTTTTTTGCCTATAAACGATCCCTATTGAATTTGGTTAAAATCGGTTCAGATTTAGATATAGCCCGCATATATATGTAATAGGGCGGGTCGATTTAAAAATCGCCCATTGCTCAGTGAAAATCGTATTCTAGGGATCAAAATAAGAAACTTTGCCGAAGGAACCATACCTCTAAAACGAATTCTGATGTCTCAGTTTAGGAACGAATATTGTTTAATTCAACGATTATAGGTTCTGAATTAGATATAGCCACATATATATGTTCCTACCCATTTACCAATTATTCCAAATTAGTATCGCAATGACCCTTATCGCATTGCTAGAGAGATATAGGGCATAATACAGTCGGCCCCGCCCGACTTTCTGCCCTTTCTTACTGGTTTAAATATGTACAATACCTTAATGGAGACATTTTTATACCCTCACTTTAGTGTGACGAGGGTATATATCATTTGCTACGGAAAAAAGTGTAACACGTCGAAGGAGTGACCTAAGACCCCAAGTATGTTCGGAGGAAATCCGTTTTGGGTAATTTTAAGTCGAATGAGCAATGTCCGTCCGTCTGTCTGTCCGTCTGTCTGTCTGCTGGCTGGTACGCACGATAACTCTCGAAAGGAGTAACCGATTGACCTCAAATTTGGTATGTGGTAATATTTTTTTCTATCTCCGGCTAAGTTCGAAGATGGGCCATATTGGTCCACTCCTTCTAGTACCTGCCCCACAAAGGGTTAAAATGTTGTGAAATATTGATTCTTTAATAACTGCTATACTACTTATTCGAATCTTTTGAAATTCCACACATAGTATTAGCTTATTAGTCGTTATCAACTCGAGAAAAATGGGCGAAGGCGCCACGTCCCTTTTGGCACCTCCCACACAAATGCACCATTTTGCACTAAAAGTTAACAGCTTATAACATTAATAACAGTGTAAAAAAATACTTGAAATTTTGTACAGTATTATGCTTTTATATTGCCTACAGTCCAGGGGAAAATGGGCGTTATTGCCACGCCCCTCTTTGTACCTCCCACACAAAATGCCCAAATCATACCACAATTTAATGTCTCATAACGTTTATACCAGTGCACATAAATGCTTATAAGTCGGCACAGTGCAATGAATTTAAAGTATCTAATGTTCAGAAAAAAAAGGTGTTTTTGATAAACCCCTTCTGGTACCTCCCACACAAATTGACAGAATAATTCGAGTAATATTCAATATTACATTACTCACAAAGTGAGGGTATACCTTCGGTCGGTTTACCCGACTGAAACTTTCTTACATGTTTTTATTTTTTTTGGCACGTTGTTCAATTGTGTACTGTTCTATTTTAAATTCTTCAAGTCTTTACAAAAAACTTGAAGGAAATAAAAAAAATATATTAAAAAGGTTATAAGGAATTCAAACCCCTTCGGTCATTTTTTATGTATATGTATACTGCATTTGAAAAAAAATCACTTTGGTAACTGGGTGGACCAGGTGAATGTATCATAATTATATTAATTACTAATTAACAATCTAAATAATATATACAGAAGTAAAAATAGCAGCAGCTTCTGTAGCACGCTGATTACTTTGAGGAAAATCTTAAGTGCATGAAATAAGCCAAGAGATAGAGGAACAAGCTATAAATTCTTGACGAAATTGAGTGATTTTCCTATAGCTGTTCGTTCGACATTGTGAAACAGGCTATTATTGGTAGGGTACTTCTTGGGACGTAGACTCATAACAGGGAGGAGACTTTCGGGAATTCATCTTGTTTGTCGGCTAAATGGACGAAAAGAATAATTACTTATGGTACCATCGCCGAAATCAAAATTGCTACTTCTAAAATTAGCTGTGAGAGTAACTCTACTCTGCACTATATACACAGATATAATTAGAACTAAAGACACGATGAAAAACGAACTTTTAAAATTCACGCAATATAGTCGTCTTCTTCAGGGATCTGGAATGTTGATATTAAATTGTTTTTGACTTTCTTAAAATGAGAATTATACTTTACATTGAATATTCGTTGTGGCGGTCCTTTTTCATTACATAAAATGCCGTTGTCAGCCCTTTTGTCCCGTAAAAATGACAAAGAAGTCTAAAACGGAACGGAAGGTCGTAGTGGGAGCCACTCAAAAACAAAACGTTACGTTACTAAATAGTTTTTTAACAACAAATAAGCAAACCGAAAAAACGGCCTCGAATATAAAATAAACAAACATTTGGCTTTCAAATTACTTGGCCGACGAAATCAAAGTATTCCAAAAAACAAACACTCCTGCCTTGTTTGTATTTGGAACTGAGGTCCATATTTGGAACAGCAAAAACTAAAAAAACAAACAACTAAACAATTCTGTCCAATCAATATGAATTTCACCCAATTTCATCCAATTCAATTTGTCTCCCAATAACTAAAATATCTATAAGCACTTATCATTAGTTTCTTTTTTCGGGTGCTTTTTTGTTTGTTGTTCTTGTATTGTGGTGTTGTTGTTTGTGGCTGTTGTTTATCTAAAACAATTTAAGTTGTTAAAATCATTTTCATGTCGATTTTAAGAGTCTTCCATTGTATTCTGCCTTTGAAGGACTTTTGACTGAGATTTCTTGCAATGCGTTCGTTAGAGGTAATTTCCTAAATACATATCAATGTCTTCGTATGTGTCCTCCGACATACTCGTATGACCTCATGGAGGAGGTGAGTGTGGTTACTTAAAATTTTATGTGACTATGGCAATGGCATGATAACTTCTAGGACTTCAATCATGCAGATTGGTGAAAATATTTGTAATGACATGACAATTTCTTAAGTAATTGGAATGTAAAGTAGTGCATTAATTTGACAATTTCCAAGGGATTAAAAATAATTGAAATTAACGCTAACTGAATGTGTCTGATTCTATGTGGATAGAAAGCAAATCTTGGAATGAACAATTACGTAAACAAGGAATAATTGAGTTTAAAACGTTATCTCTACTGAAAGAAAAGTCTTCGCATACTTGGAACAAAACATTTTCCCCGCCACTCCTTTATTTATTCGCGGAATTCTTTCAACTAAACATCATTCTCTTGATAAAGTAGTGCTTACAAATATCAAAAAAAAATTGTGGGAACAATCCAGCAATTCCCAAAAATATTTAAATGATCCCATACTAAAAGATGACAAAACAACTAAGAACATTTCAGTCAGGTAAGCCGCCTAAAGTATAACCTCACTTTGTGAATAATGTAATATGGTACACCGGCTGAGAGATACCAGAACGTTGTCCATTCTTTGTCAGTCTATGAAAACATTTAGAAAGACAGAAAAGGTTGATAAAACAAGTAAAAAAGTTTCAGTCGGGTAAACCGACTAAGGTATACCCTCACTTTGTGAGTAATGTAATATGGAATATTAAACGAATTATTCTGTCAATTTGTATGGGAGGTACCAGAATGTTTTTAACAAATACACTGCACTGCATATTAACGTTATGAGAAATTAAATTGGTATGATTTAGCCATTTTGTGTGGGAGGTACAAAAAGGGGCGTGGTGATAACGGCCATTTTTTACAGGGCTATAGGCACTTCAAAAGCGTTACACTGTGCAAAATGTTGTTGCATTTTCGTGCATTGGTACTCATGCTGTGAGCTCTTAACTTTTTGTGCAAAATGGTACCTTTGTGTGGGAGGTAAAAAAAGGGGCGTGGCAATTGCGCCCATTTTTCACAGTGCAAAAGACACTATAAAAGCATTACACTGTACAAAATTTCAAGTGCTTTTATACACCGGTATTAATGTTATAAGCTGTTACCTTTTGGTGCAAAATGGTACATTTGTGTAAGAGGTACCAAAAGGGGCGTGAATATGACACCCATTTTTCACTAGACTGTAGGCACTATGGAAGCATTACACTGTACAAAATTTCAAGTATTTTTATGCACTGGTATTAATGTTATAAGCTGTTAACTTTTGGTGCAAAATGGTGCATTTGTGTGGGAGGTACCAAAAGGGGCGTAGCAACATGGCCCATTTTTCTCGAGTTGATAGCGACTAATAAACTAATGCTATGTGTGGAATTTCAGAAGATTCGAATAAGTAGTATATCAGTTATTAAAGATTCAATATTTCACAACATTTTAACACTTTGTGGGGGAGGTACTAGAAGGAGTGGACCAATATGGCCCATCTTCGAACTTAGCCGGAGATAGAAAAAAATATTACCACGTACCAAATTTGAAGTCAATCGGTTACTCCTTTCGAGAGTTATCGTGCGCACCAGCCAGCAGACAGACAGACACACAGACAGACAGACAGACAGACAGACAGATAGACAGATAGACAGACAGACGGACGGACATTGCTCATTCGACTTAAAATGACCCAAAACGAATATCCGCCGAACATACTTAGGGTCTTAGATCACTCCTTCGATGTGTTACACTTTTTTTCATAGCAAATGATATATACCCTCGTCACACTAAAGTGAGGGTATAAATAGATAAAATGTAGGTTCAAAAAAAGATCGAATAAAAACAAAGTCTTTTAAAATATTTATCCATTTATAGGTTTGCAAGTTCAAAAAGGCTTCCACTATGATCTTCTGGCTGTTAAGGACATCGTTGCGATGCGTTGAATTAAAACATGACTTAAGCTTTGTATACACGATTGTCAGATCGGACAACATTATCAAGCCTATTAAAGTGCTGCAGATGTACGGACAATGACAGATTGTTAGGCAAAGGTGAATTTACAGTTCAGAAGATTGCAAGAAAACCTTACAATTTCATATATTTTGTAAATATTTATATGCAGGATTGCCAATAAAATGTTTTTCTGACAATGGCGTCGTTGTCACATGCATAAACTACGCACATCTAACAATATGCAAATTATCTTACAATGTCTTTTCTGTCAACGTTGCAAGACAAAAATTGTATGTTCACAAGGTTGTACGTTCACAGGTTTGCATTTTTCTGACAATATTGTCCTATCCGGCAATCGTCTCAACATAGCTTAAGATCTAGAATGAACCAAGATCGATTTTGAAATTTGGTCATCTTAAATATCGAAAACGAACTAGTAAAGTTGTCGGTGATATTCTTATTGTTTTTAAAGGGTAGAAGAATTAATTTTATATTGACAATTTCCTCCGTAAATAATGTTAAAGCTTAAACACAAACTTTCCTTCTTGGCGCTATAGCCCTCCCCAGCAGAAATCCATTGCTACGCCAATGGGTGTGTCAGAGAGCAACATTTTAAAAATGCCGCTCACACCCTTTTGTACTTTGTAATGTTAATGGCCGAAATCGAAAATGCCAAAAGGCAGACATTTAACTCACTAAACAAAGTATGCTTCTAAGCGTCGCCTAAATAAAACATCTATCCAAATATACAAGCGGATATTTGGGCTATTTACTTGACGCTGAGAAAACATCTATTTATGGGGCAGCGCTCACCTTTTGATTTAATACAGGGCTAAAAATGTAGTAGGCAAAATCACCTTTTTCAATATGTTTGAATCCAAAGAAAATATATTTGGAACGCACATTTTTAAATATTTTATATTTCTTAGCAAATAAATTTAATTTCAAAATCAATAAAATAATATAATATATTACAACAAAATATATTTGCAAACTAAATTACTCAAATAAAATATGTGTTTAAATACAAAAAAAAAATATTGTTTAGGAATTTCTTCAAATATATTTTATTTAAAAAAGATTTTCAAAACTGTTGCTGACTTATTCGAATTTTTGTTTTAAGTATTACAATCTATCATTAGTTGTCAATTCTCCAAGTAATTTATTTTGATCCAAGATTATACGATTTCAAATATTATTATTCGTTATTTTACGAACATAACAATTTCTAAAAAAATATCATTGAATTACTGAAAAATTTAGCACAATTTAGGTTTTTTCTGAATACTTAAATGCAAATAAATATTTGTTACGGATATAATAGTCCCAAATAAAAAACATATTGGGATGTAAACGAAGATTTGTTTAGAACAAAATGTTCCCAAATATATAATTGGTGTATGTACCAAATATTACATGTTTAGAGTGCACCCTAAACATATATATGTTTTAAGCCGAATATGTTTGAGACAATATACTACAGAACCGATGCGAAATGTAGAAAAATTTTAGCATTTTCTGGCACAAAAGAAAACACCATTAGTGTTCGAAGAACCGTACGTTATGCCAGTGGTTGCGTTCGACATTTCAAAATCTTATGGTGATTTCGTTTCTGAAAAAAGTGTTTCCCCGTCGACGGAAAGTTCTGAAAAATATTGGATCTTTTTGTGTGGATCTGATGTAGTCCCTCGAATTAAATATAGCTCCTCTTTCAAAATTCCAAAATGTGGTAAACTAATTTTCAGCGTATTCTGTACTTTTGTAAGAAATGTGTTTGTGTACTGTTCGCGACGGTAGAACCGTACAGAACGCTAACAAACCGTTCCTTAATGTTTTTTCCGAACTCTGGCCAATAATACTAACGAACATTTGCTATTTTGAAGTATGATGAAGTTCCCTGTATGATGCATATGAATTTTAATAACTTTTATTACAATTCAAAAATTAGACATGTACGTTTTTTCGGAGGAAAGTGGTAAAAATCTACTTATTTAAATGTATGTATGTATATTAAATTGGCAATAATTTTTGATTGACTTGTATTGTCATGTCATTATTATAAAAAAAGTGAAAACTGTTGCCATATTTTTGGCTCCGACTTTCTTAAAATACTAGACTCCCCACGGTAGCGGAAGATCACAATTTTAATTTCAAATGCAGATATGTCGGAAATTATAAAAGACTTTTGAAGTCCAAAAACAGAAAATGATGATTTGAAGGTTTTTGCACCGAAAGCAATACAACAGGTTAGGTTTAGGTTTAGGTTAGGGTGGCAGCCGTATTTTTTATACAAGCTCACATAGACCAGTTTAGGTCGCTAGTGTTACCACGGGCTGAAATGCCCCTCATCGAAACCAACCTATTTGACATACAAATTTAACGATAGTACGAATATCGGTACTGGAAAGATATGTTAGGCTGCCTAGAAAAGCCGACCCCAGTATGTCCAGTCGTCGTTTACTCAGAGCGGGGCAGTCGCATAGCAATTGCTCAATGCTCTCCACTTCTTCCTCATCTCCACAGCTTCTGCAGAAGTCATTAGAGCCAATACCCAATCTTTTGGCGTGTTCGCCGATCAAGCAGTGTCCCGTCAGAACTGATACTAACGTAGACAATCTTTGCCTCTCTAGTGCGAGGAGATATTTTGATCTTCTCAGGTCATACCTTGGCCAGATTTGTCTAGCTACTCTGCAGGTGCCGATTTCTGTCCATCTTTCGTTGGACTGCCTGATTGTCTCTTGCCTAAGCCAAAGCTTGCACGTGGATAGTGGCGCACCAATATATGCAAATTCTTCGAGAATTTGTAATGTCGTCCCTTTCCTAGCAAGTTCATCGGCTTATATCCCTATGCCCAGGCACCCATATGAGGTGTATATTAAATTGCTCAGCCATCTCGTTAAGAGATCTGCGGCAGTCGAGGGCTGTTTGTGAATTTAGGGATGTTGCCTCCAGAGAATTGATGGCAGCCTGGCTGTCCGAGTAAATTACAACCCCAGTGTTGGTTACTATGTTACGACTCAGCCACTTGGCCACTTCCCATATTGCCATTATTTCGGCTTGATAGACACTGGTACCTAGTAGTCTGTGAGCTATATCCAATCTAAGCTCTGCACAGTGTACTCCGAAGCCAACCTTTTCATCAAGCTTCGAACCATCCGTGTAAAAGTGGAGATGGTTTATATTACCTGGTATTCTTCCAACCCATTCATCTCTGGCGGGAATCATAGTGATGTAATTTCTCTCGAAGGTGTACACCGTTCGTATATAGTCAACTCGGTCGGTTACCATAGCACTACACTTTGATATCCTCATGTGACCGTAGTTTTTGTACCTCCACATTGATAGGCAGTTTAATCTTATTGCCGCTTTGGTTGCAACTTCTCTCGCCACAATATTAATCGGCAGTATATGGAGTAGGGCTTGTAGAGACTCGGTTGCTGTAGTCCTTAAGGCTCCGCTTATGCGCAGGCTGTTCTCTGAACCTTTGTTAGTAGGTTGGTGATGGTTAGTTTGTCAGTTGCCGTCCACCATACCACAATGCCGTATAGCAGTATAGGACGAACGACTGCTATATATATCCAGTTGACGATTTTAGGAGAGAGGCCCCATCGCGACCCTACAGCCTTTTTGCAGGAATATAAGGCGACATTTGCCTTCCTTACACGTTCCAATACGTTAAGTCTAAATAACAATTTTCTATCTAGAATTATTCCTAAAAATGTTGCACTTTCAGAAAAGACTAGATCTGTTCCATTTATCCGAGGTGGAGGGTCCACATGTGGGACTTTATTCATCCTAGTAAAGAGAACCAATTCTGTCTTGTTTGGGTTTACGCCCAAACCGCTGCTTCTGACCCATCTAGCCAATTTGTTCAGAGCCACCTGTAGAATGTCTCGGAGGACGTTTTCGAATTTGCCACTCACTGCGATTGCAACGTCGTCCGCATATGCCACGACCTTGCAGCCACAACGTTCTAGATCTAGCAGGATTTCATTCACCGCTAGGTTCC
Source organism: Eudasyphora cyanicolor (assembly GCA_963930755.1). Lineage (NCBI taxonomy): Eukaryota > Metazoa > Arthropoda > Insecta > Diptera > Muscidae > Eudasyphora > Eudasyphora cyanicolor. The sequence goes on along the minus strand of OZ005734.1, from coordinate 6,476,149 downwards.
AAATTAGTGGAGACAGTACTCCTCCTTGTGGGGTGCCTCTGTTTACAAACCTTGTTAGAGTTGTGAACCCAAGACATGCTGTTATGCGTCTTCTGTTGAGCAGACTTTGAATTAGTCTAATCAAACTAGAATTAACTTTTAGATGTGACAGTGCCGCAATTACTGCATCTGAGTGAATGCTGTTAAAAGCCCCTTCCATCTCAAGAAATGCCACCATGGTGAATTCCTTGAAATGCAGGGACGATTCTATAGTGCTCACAAGTTCGTGCAGGGCTGATTCTGTAGACTTCCCCTTATTGTAAGCATGTTGGTTCACCGACAGGAGTTTTGTATCCAGGTTTTCCCTAACGAAATAATCTAAAAGTCTTTCCAGACCTATCAATAGGAAGGAGGATAGGCTAATTGGTCTGAAGTATTTTGGCCTAGTGTGTGATATCTTCCCCGCTTCTGGTATGAATACCACTGGTATCCCTCCATCGATTCGGGATGTATGAAAGCCTGATACAGCCTACATAAATTTTCTCCCGCCAGGGGATAATGTATTTCAACATTTTCTGCATTTCTGCTGGAGTGACGCCGTCTCCAGGTGATTTGAAGGGCTCAAAGCTATTAATAGCCCAGCTTATTATGGATATCTCAGTCAACAAGCTAGCTACGCTCGCAGTCCACTCGCACTCTTGTTGGTCCTGCTGATCCTCTGGTTCTGTTAGAGAGTTCCCCGGGAAATGTGTGTCGAGCAGTACATTGAGCGACTGCTCGCTGTTTTTGGTCCAATTATTTGCCTCATCCTGCAAGTAACCCACTGTACATGGTGAAGCTGATAATATTTTCCTCAGCCTTGCGGCGTCGGAGAACTTTTCCACTTCGCCACAGAAGGTATACCAAGAGCGTCATTGCGCCTTTCTAAGCTCCTTCTTATAGATCTTGAGTTGCTCTTTATAGGCATCCCAAACATTAGCGACCCCCGTAGATTTAGCCTTGTTGAATAGCTTGTTGCAGGTCTTTTTCATAGCCGTTAGCTCAGAAGTCCACCATTGGGATTTAGTTTTACCCTTGTACCTTGTTTTTGGACAGGCTTCTTCAAGGGAACTATTGAATGATGTGGTGATATGCTCGACCAGATTATCCAGACCGGCTTTGTCATTCGATTCGTACAAAAAAAGAGTTGATGACTTTCTTGAAATTCTTTTCATACAGGTGCCACTTTGTCTTTCTCACATTTCTGTGGACGGCATGTTCAGGCGCTTTTTCAGCGAGTTTGAAGTGAATATAATGGTGGTCTGAGAATGAGTGGTCGTCCAGTACATTCCACCCAATAATTTTGTCTGACAACCGGTCAGTAGCAAACGTTACGTCTAGTACTTCTTGTCTGTCTTTAATTGTAAAGGTCGGTTTATTACCTATGTTACAAATACTTAGGTTGGTAGTTAGAATAAAGTCAAGAAGCGAATCACCCCTATTGTTTATATCCGTACTACCCCAGATAGTGTGGCTGACCGCACACCCTTCCTCCCACTGCGTAGGGCTCCTGTATCAGGACGATGTCTACTGCACCTGTGGACAGGCGCAGCAATAGAGCCGCTGAGGCTGCTTTAGCGTGATGGAGGTTAATCTGTAAAATTCTTACCATCATTGGTAATTGGCAGATTAACATCCACCCCGACAAGGGTGTTATCGAACTCTTCGTCCGTATCATCGAGAAGCGTGTCCCCGCCAGATGCGTCAAAGAATACGGAGACTCCCCTCAGCCCCTCTCTGTCAGAAGTAGAGCTTTCGTCCTCAGAGTAGGACTATAGTCTCGAAGCCATACTGTAGGGTTGCACTTGCACGTTGTATATGGGAGGTGGATTCAGCGTTAAGGATCAAATTGACCTGCCGCTTTTTACCATCCGCCTCACCCACCTTGCTGATTCTCCAATTATGGGCGGGCAGACCATGATTGGAATCTTTTATTATTTCTAATATGTCAGCCGGGTTGGAGGGCTCTTCTGTAACCCAGGTGATGGCTCTAGGGTGATTAGGGATGTTGTTTTTTTCGACAACATCCAACTGGGCACCCGGCCACACCTCACCCGCTCGACTCAGAGCAGCCTTATACAGGTTTACTGATCTGGCATCACCGAAATATAAGAGCTTTACTCTCCCCTGATGCCATCCTGCATCGTTGCAGATTGATGGTGTGCCCGGCATCTCTCTACGAACATCGAGGTAATGAGCCATAATGGCTGATTGTACATGGCTCCATTTGTCCTTGAGGATGGATCCATCCTCACTACTTCTGTCTATAACGGCCATCACTAGACTCTCCTTCGCCACTTCATTGAAGGGCTTGGTGAGTGTCCTGTTGATGGTGACATTAGGGCCTCTTGCCTTTTTCGAAGGCAGGGGTTCATCAGGTGATCTGATTCTTTTGACTTTATTAGCCGTTAACACAGATGAATTTGTGGCTCTTTCAGTCGGCTGATTGGCCTTAGAAGCATCTATGACGCCTTTAGCCCAGGTAAGTGACTCTTTTTGTTTTTCGGTAAGAGCCGAAACCTCAACAGCCTCCAACTTCGTCAAAACTCTGAGCGCTATCCGGTGCTCATTGTGCTTCCGTTTTGACGGTCGGACATGACGTTTTCCCCTCACCGTACCACCTGTTGTGAGTACTAAACACGTCCGTTCACTACGACTGATCAGCAACGACTCCTTTTTTACAACAGGTAAAAAAGGGTGTAATTTCAGCAAGGTCGAATCTTATATACTCTTCACCATGAATCTCATTTAGTAAAACGTCTAAATGCAAAATTTGATTCTAAATATATGTAGTCTTTATTGAAGCTTTGCTCCCAGAAAAGCAATGATATAAAAACACATTTTATATAAATTTAAGAAAATATTGAAAAGAGTTATCGTAGCTTTTGGTGAAAAAAATTTGTCACTTTAGATTCAAAATCCCTGTTTTGAAAGACACAATATTTTTCTATAAAAAAACGAAAACAACATTCTGGCTAGGCGTTAAGGGAAATTTTTATAAAAAGTAAAAATTAGATTGACTAAAACAAAAATTTATTTTTGAAATTCTGGCGGAGTAGTTTACAAGGTACTTATATATCCTGTATCAAAAACATCACCTTGCAATAGAATAATTGTTCAAAGTAATGGGTGATCCATTTCGAGGTTCCCTACTTTTTTAAAGAAAAAACACAGAAAATTCAAATAGAATGGGGAATGTTTATTATCATTTGAAAGAACGTTCTTTGGCAATTTTTTTTTGAAGTTTATGTCTATCAAATGTTGGCCTCGGCTACGTCTCAGATGGTCCATCCGTTGAGTCCAATTTTCGATGACTCGTTCGAGCATTTCGACTGGTAACTGGCGAATGACACGCGTGATGTTCCGGCATCATTTTTGAAGAAATATGGACCGATGATTCCGGTACGTCGGATCAGGAATCGGTCAATGGCAAGAAGATAGCTCTTAACGAGAGCTAAAATATTGCTCATGGGTGTCGAGTTCGTGGGTCGACTGGAAAGTGTTTTTTTTTTGGATTTAAAAAAATGGTCTTAGCGCAATTGGCGAACGATTACTTTAATAATAAAACTGAATAATTTGTCAACGTTGTTCAGGCGTAAGTCTTTCCATGATGAAATGCCAAACAATACTTAACAAAAATAACATGACAGCATGACACGACTCACAAGTGATCAGACACGCTATATAACCTCATTTGAATTTTTTAAGTAGATAATATTATTAGTCGCCTATGTTAGGAAACATTTAGTACAATGCTGAACCACCATTTTTACTGTCTTCAGTCAGTTCAAAGAAATAGTAACCGAAGACATCTATTACCTCTTGATGAGCTTTATTTCTAAATTACCTTTTAAATTTTACCATTTTCCTAACGGAGACATATACTCGTACATAGTTCATGCCTCTTCGTTTTACTTTAATTGATTGCCGGGGACAAATGTTATTCCGACAATACCGACCTTCTTGCAAAATTGCATCAGTTTACAGATGTAGTGTATATTAGGTTGAGCCTGAATTTCAGACAACATGGAAAACATAATAATAGTCGAATGACGTTGAAAAATTAAAAAAGGATGTGAATACATTTTAATCTTTTTCATTGTCAATTCACTTTTAGCTCGGCACACTTTTTCTATTTGACTAAAACACCGATGTATTTTAGAACAAACAGAAAAATGCCAAAAAAATATAATAAAATGGAAAATTAAATATGTATGTACATATGTATATGAAAACATTATTTGTAATAAAATGCCCTTTTTAAAAGCATGTTATTTTAAGAAAATTGCCATTTTTCGGAATACCCCAAATGGGTGGGTGAACCTCTGCGCCTGCCATTTAAAATGAAACGGAAAAATAATAAAAATCTAATTCAATTTACAGCCATCCAAATAGACGTTCCTCGGTGCGCATTGCAAGTGGTAACAACCGGTCCCAACTGGAGTTTTGTGGCAAAGGGAATGGTCAAGGGACATTGGCGCCGACAATGCAACCGTTGCGTTTCTCACTGCGACGTAACCGTCGAGATTGTGGAGTGAATGATGAAGCCGGAGGCATGGGCATTTCAACGATTGGTATGGATATGGGCAACCACTATCACCACCAGCTCCCACACCACCATCAACAGCAGCAGCAGCACCATTTCAATGGAACCTGCGAACAAGGAACCCAAACGCCGACATCAATTAGCCGCGAAACGAGGCGAAATCGAAGACTGAAAGTATTTCGTTTTAATTTCAATAAAGTTGCAACGCCCGCCATAAATTTGCGGTAAGTAAGTGAACCGATCAACGAATTTTATTGTTTATAAGAGTATTCTATGGTTTTAGTTTCACTTTATGCCAAATGACATAATGGAATATGCGGGGAAAACATTAAAGAACCCATTGCATTAGTTCGACATAAAACTTTTATTGATTTGATGAATTTATTCTTCAACTGGAAGACAACGCCGTTAAAATCTTTTGATTACAAACAATGGTGGTGGTGTAAAATTTTCATGAAGAAATACTAAAAACAAGGCGGGTAAACCGACTAATGAATCCCCTCACCATGAGCCTCAAAAAAATAGTAGTAAATTTATTTATATTTTGTGTTATTTAAACTATTATAATTTAAATTGCATTTAATAACTTTAAAGTATGTAGTAGTATTTAAGTTATAAGCTGTTAACCTTTGGTACAAAAAGGTCAATTTGTGTGGAAGGTACCAAACGGGGCGGGCCAATAACGCCCATTTGTCTCAGGACTCTAGGTACACTGGTATTAAAGTTATAAGCTGGTACCAAAAGGAGCGTGGTAATAATGCCCATTTTTATCCCCTCATCTTAGAGAGGAGGGTATATATCATTTTCTACGAGTCAAAGGTGTAACACATCGAAGGAGTGACCTAAGACCCTAAGTATGTTCGGCGGATATCCGTTTTGGGTCATTTTAAGTCGAATGAGCAATGTCCGTCCGTCTGTCTCTCTGTCTTCTGGCTGGTACGATATCTCTCGAAAGGAGTAACCGATTGGCTTCAAATTTGGTTTGTGATAATATTTTATTCTATCTCCGGCTAAGATCGAAGATGGGCCATATTGGCCCACTCCTTCTAGTACCTCTCCCACAAAGGGTTAACATTTAATGAAATAATGATTATTTAATAACTTCTATACTACTTATTTGAATCCTCTGGAATTCTACACATAGTATTAGTTTTTTAGTCACTATTACCTCGAGAAAAATGGGCGAAGTTGCCACGCTCCTTTTGGTACCTCCCACACAAATGGACCATTTAGTACCAAAAGTTACCAGCTTATAACTTTGATACCAGTGCATACAAATACTTGAAATTTTGTACAGTGTAATGCTTTTATAGTATCTAGAGTCCAGAGAGAAATGGGCGTTATTGGCCCGCCCCTTTTGGTACCTCCCACACAAATGTACCTTTTTGTACCAAAAGTAAATAGCTTTTTACTTTAATACCAGTACACACTTTAAAGTTATTAAATGCAATTTAAATTGACAATAATGACTTTCTTACTTGTTCACGGTATTATAGGTACTATTAAACCATTACACTGTACAAAATTTCAAGTCTTTGTATGCACTGGTAATAAAGTTATAAGCTATTAACTTTTGGTTCAAAATTGTCCATTCGTGTGGGAGGTACCAAAAGGGGCGTGGCAACATCACCCATTTTTCTCGAGGTAATAGTGACTAATAAACTAATACTACTCGTATGTGTAGAATTTCAGAGGATTCAAATAAGTAGTGTAGAAATTATTAAATAATCAACATTTCACTAAATGTTAACCCTTTGTGGGGGAGGTTCTAGAAGGAGTGGACCAAATGGTCCATCTTCGAACTTAGCCGGAGATAGAAGAAAATATTACCACATACCAAATTTGAAGTCAATCGGTTACTCCTTTCGAGAGTTATCGTGCGCACCAGCCAGCAGACAGACAGACAGACAGACAGACAGACGGACGGGCATTGCTCATTCGACTTAAAATGACCCAAAACGGATATCCGCCGAACATACTTAGGGGCTTATTTCACTCCTTCGATGTGTTACACTTTTGGTTCGTAGCAAATGATATAAACCCTCCTCTCTAAAGTGAGGGAATAAATATGGCGATTACAGCAATTATAATCGATGACGCATCATCGGAAATTAAAAAAAAATTTTTTCGTTAGATAATCGTTATACCCAGGTAACGCTCGGGGAGGGTTTTTTTGAAATTTAAATGTTTTCAAATTTTAGGAACTCTTGAAGTTAAAAACGCGAGTTCTGCTAGAAAATCGACTAATTTGTGATTTTATAATAAAAAATATAAACAAATTTGATCATGTAGTAGATCATGTATCATGTATGAGACGCGATTGCTTAAACTGTCGTATCTTCGTTTGTTTTTCTCCGATTCATCTAAAATTTTCCCACTAAATTTGGAACGATTACCTTGAAACTCGTACTATCAGCCAATTGATCAAGAAGTCATCTGAACTTTTTTTAAAATTTAGTCTTTATCAGTGGCTAAAGAGACCTCCCTCCGCCAATTTTTACCTCCATCTGGTGACCACATCGGAAATAATATATATGTATATGGGGGCTATATACAAATCTGAACCAATGTCTACAAAATTTAGTAACCTATATTAATGAGTGAAGAGATTTGCCTCAGCCAATTTTTACCTCGCTCTGGTGTAAAATGTACCTTCTATATATACATAAATATATAAACATAAATTTGAACCGATTTTCACCAATTTCAATAGGGTTCGTTCCTGGTCTAGAAAAGTGCCCTTGGCTATATTGCATCACAATCGAACCATAATTACGACCTGCACTTTGATTACAAGGATACGTCTGTAGATGTACGGACTGACGGACGGACATGGTTGCATCGACTCAGCAAGTGCTTCCAAGTCTTACACAGAAATACTTCCAGTTTCGATTGTCAATATTCAGTTAAGCATTGCTCTGTGCATTCTATTGAAGTAGTTGTAGAATTGGGGCCAAGACAATAACTCTTCATTGTATTTTTTCCTTCCGCATTATTATGTACTTATAGTATATTTATTCTGGATTTTTTAATGGGGAACTTAATTCCAAAAATTCGCAAAATTAACGAGTCTAATAATAGAATTGCCTGGTTAATTACGAGAACCCAAAAAGGAAGCGAGACTATCAAAAAATCCTCTTTCCATAATAGTATACACAGGGCAAAATTGACTTTTTTGATATGTTTGAATCGAAAGAAAATGTATTTGGAACACAAATTTTTAAATATTATATATTTCTAAGCAAATAAATTTTATTTGAAAATCAATAAAATATATTTGGAACGCATATATTAATATATTACAACAAAATATATTTGCAAACTAAATTTCTCAAATAAAGTACATGTTTAAGTACAAATAAAATTATTGTTTAGGAATTTCTCCAAATATATTTTATTTAAAAAATCAAATTCAAATCTTTTGCTGACTTTTTCGAATTTCATTTTTAATTTTTTCTTGGTTCTCAATTTTACCTCCCAGTTATGATACCATATGCAGCAATGACTTCTGTTTCAAATCAATCATTTAAAATTTCGAAGCCATTCGAAGCCATCATTAGTTGTCAATCCACCGAAAAATTTATTTTGATCCAAGATTATAGGATTTAAATTATTATTTATTATTTTTACGAACAACATAAATTTCTAAAAAAAATTATTTTGGATTACTGAACAATATAACAAATTTTATGTATTTTCTGAATACTTAAATTCCCATTTTATTTTGTTTCGAAAATAATAATACCCAAATAAAAACAAATTGGGAGTAAACAAAGATTTGTTTAGAACAACATCTTCCCAAATATTATATGTTTAGAGTGTACCCTAAACATATATATGTTTCAAGCCGAATTTGTTTGGGACAATATACTACAGAAGCGATTTTTTTTTCAGCGTGTAATAACTGCAGAGCGCTAGCAAGCATTGTTTTGAAGCATGTAACCCAGGTTCAAATCCTCGTCGGATGGAAATAAAAAATAAATAAGTCTATGAAAATAAATTAGAAAATAGAAAATAAAGAGATGAAAAGGGAAACACGAGAGGGACAAAATATTTTTGTCCAATTTTCAAAGAATGCATTCTTTTTTCTGCAATTCAGAATAACTTGCGGAAGTCTCATCCCGCTTCCCTAACCGATTCTTTTTATAAAAAAATGAGACTTCCTGTAATGACTAGTTTCGAAATTTTTACCAGTTTAGAAAATTTGAAAAAAAAAAGGTTTTTGTTCTTTTTCGTTTTTATTCCCCTTTTATTTTCTATTTTTATAGACTTATTCTCTATAATCTCTATAATCTATCTACATATCTATATCTAGACCTGATTACTTCTGCGGATTTTTGGACTTAAGTTCTCCATTAGAAAATCCAGAAAAAAATAACACATTATATTCCGTAATAAAATTACTATGTAGAATTAATGTCTTGCCGCCAGTTCGACATCTGCTTCAATAGAATGCAGATAGCAATGTTTAATTGAATCTTGGCAATCGAAACTGGTAGTATTTCTGGGCGAGTCAGTTACAAATAGAACCAATAATTTTAACTGGGCTAGACCACAGTCCGGTGTAGGGTATAAATGTGCATACAAAAAGTTTATAAACGTTAACCACACGCTTTATATGGATAGACAGGTGGGCGGATGGGCAGTATTGCAATATACTGCAACAAAAACTGAAATTGATGGTACATAGTATAATTATGTATTTACCTCAGTCTTTGACAAAGTCATTTTATGATAAATAAAGCTATTAATATACTTTTTTTGTTTCTTATTTAGTTTCCTCAATAACCGCAACAAACGCAACAGCCTTTCGGCCAATGCTGTGGCCACAGAACAAAAGGCCACCAAAGTGTTGGGTTTGGTGTTCTTTACATTTGTTTTGTGCTGGTCACCATTCTTCATACTTAATATCATATTTGCCGCTTGCCCGGAATGCGAAGTGCCCGAACACGTGGTCAACACTTGTCTTTGGCTCGGCTATGTCTCCTCCACCATCAATCCCATAATTTATACGATATTCAATCGAACGTTCCGAGCTGCATTTATCCGTTTGCTCAAGTGCAACTGTGAGAGGTTTGTATCAGAAGGTGCAGAAGTGATTTTCAAGAAGGATCCATAATGTTGCTCTCTCTCTATCTCTCTTGCAGATCTGGTCGTCCCACACGTTATCGATCGGTGACAGAGGGACGCAGTGCTCTGAGTCTGTGTGCCCCATCTGCCTTGCCATTGGCCATATCATTCCAAGGAGCACCACTCATGGCCGCCGCCACTGCAACGTCTTCGTCCAATGCCAATGTCACCACTCCATTAGGCGATTTCCGTGGCAGTTACACCATAACCGATGACGAATGTTGATGTTCCCGGTGATGATGCATGACACCGACCATAACACACGAGTCCTGTAAATAAAAACGGCATATACGAGTATTTATCATTTATGTATATTAGGATTACCACATGGATACTTACATACAAAAAGCCCGAAATGTGGACATCATCCACTCATTACACATATACATTGGGGTGTATCGATAACATACATACATATGTTTATTTTATTTTTAATAATTTCAAGGGTTCAACTGTAGTTTAAGATCACCTCACCGATTTGAATAGACATTTTTCACGGTGAAATCAAAAGATATAAACTCATAATCAACATAACCAATAAAACTGTAACAAAAATCAGACAAAATGTCTTGGCGCAGGACGACTCTTTCGCCACTTTGTAACCTTATAGGTAAGTACAGTAAAACCTCTAAAGGGCAGATTCACCGACTATAGTCATTGGGAAAGCAGTCTAAAATGCCAAGTATAAAGATATTGCTACAAGAAGTTAGTTGGGGAAACCGATTTTCAAGTGCTTTATTAATTGTTGTTACAAAAGAGGCGCGGCTCGGTTCCTTTTTAGGGAACAAACACTTTTTTTGCCCGTTTTTAGGAGACAATTTTATTTCAGTTTTTTTATAAAATTTCTAAATTTTGATCCATCTCGATTTTGCAGCACCTTAACAGGGGCCCGAAAAACCGAATAAAAATCAAACATATCGGGTTTTTACAATACCTATTGTTCTCAAACTATAGCCCCCGACAATTTTAAAAAATAAAGGTGTATTTGACAGCTTTATAGAAAAATAAACGGACAACGTAATTATGACAAAAATCAAGATACGCCCTTTTTATATTAGGCCATCAATATACTCGTTATATTCGGCAGAACGGAACACAACGACCAAATCTACAACACCAAAACATTTAAAGTAGAGTTGTAGAAAAAAATCGTTTTACATTTTACCTCCACAGAATGCATCGATTTAGATTATTCGGTGAAAAAAATATGTTTTCGGCGCACCCTCATATAGATACATATGATATCAACACATGTGACAAACAGTTTCACTCACACATCTGGATATTTTTCCTTCAGAATACTCATAAAAATTACAGCCCCCGCTTCACAACAATTTTCTCGACATCAGCCCCCCAAAACGCCGAGGAGCTTATTCCAGCTACTTTGAGGTAGTCATGGATTTCAACCTGTAAAATTGCAAAAAAAAATATGGCTTCAAAAAATCGCAATACATGAATTTCATAACATGGTAATTGATGATTTCGCATTTCACGGATTTGTGACGGATTTATTCATTTTGACATAATTTGTTTTTGTTGATGTCTGAAATAATGGTAGACATGTGAATACCTCCAATACAGTAACTGGGATTTATTGAATCTGAATGAATTAAACCTCCCTTTGAAACATACATGCATAATTCGATGACTCCATTTTAAAACATGGTAAGTCGAGTTAGCATGTTTTTAGGGAGATTGCATTTTTAATTTCTAAATAGTCCAAATTATATTCAGTAAAAATTTGGTGTTTATCCGTCAACCCAATCAAAAGTTATTCACAAAACAGTACAGGCCATTCGATTTACAATATAAAGGAATTCCATACAAATTAAAAAAATGCATTAAACTTTGATCGCCTCTCCTGAAAAACTACCTTTTTGCATATAGCATAGTTTAGAATGGAGGTATCGAATTGTAGAATTTCCTTTAATAAACACAGAATAAATATTTTGTTTTAAATTACTCGTACACCTTACGAGTACGACAAAATTATAAGACCCTAAGTATGTTCGGCCGAAATCCGTTTTAGGATATTTTAAGTCATTTGACTATTTGGACATTGACCATCGGATGCGCTCAGACATCTGCCGGATGCGCACGATAACTATCGAAAGGAGTAAGGTATTGACTTCAAATTCGGTATGTGATAATATTTTTTTGTATCTCTGGCTAAGTTCAAAGATTAGCCATATTGGTCCACTCCTTCTAGTACCTCCCTCAAACAGGGTTAAAGTTTAGTGAAATATTGATTCTCTAATTAACTTCCGAATCCTTTGTAATTCCACACAAAGTAATAGGTGATGTCGCTATCTTCTTGAAAAATTTGCGAAGCTGTCAATTCCCTCTTGGTATCTCCCAAACAAATGAACCATTTTGTACAAACAATTAACCGCGTATAACTATAACATCAGAGCTTTTATAGTACCTAGCATTATTGCCACGCCCCTCTTGGTACCTCTACCACACAAAATGGCAAAATTATGCCAACATTGAATGGTTCATAACGCCAATGTCAGTGCACTTAAACACAATTCGGTACAGTGCAATGTCATTGAACTATCAACTGTTCAGCGTAAAATATGCGTACTCGTCAAGCCACTTCTGGTACTAACCACACAAATTTACAGATTCATTCGAACATAATATTCCCATCACTTCTGCAGAAATCTTCTAAATGTCTTCATATTTCGTATTTTAGACAACATTTGCAATGACTATAGACCGACAAAGAATGGACACTCTTTTTAACGTTTTGGTGTCTCTCACCCGATGTACCTTAGTCGATTTACCCAACTGAAATTGTCTTACTTGTTATACATACCCTCACTTTAGTGTGACGAGGGTATTCATATGAATAGGGGTTTTATAATAGGGACATAACAATTTCGTATCTTTATGTTATCGCACCCTTAAACATTTTTAATGATCTTTCAGTGTCAAAACGTTAGTCGAAGTCAACATTTTCATTAAGGTAAAGTTCAGTTACCTGCAACGTTTGGAAATCATTAAAAATTACTACCGAAATTCTGAGTCGGTGGTCGCAACTTTAATAATCGTCCCACCCGGATATTCCGGCGCCAAAGAGACGCCGTACCCCTAGAAGCGACGAAAATATTGCAGCCGTAAGTGTATCCGTTCAAAATGAACCAAATCAGTCGATTCCACATCGTCCTCCTCAGGAATTGGGCATCTCTCAAACCACACTGTGGCGTATTTTGTGAAAAGATCTTGGCCTTCATCCTTATAAGGTCAAAGTGGCTCAAGAACTAAAGCCACCCGATCATTTGAAACGCCGAAACTTCTCCGGTTGGGCTCTGGCAAAGTTAATGTTATGTCCTTAATGGAAAACCCGGTTTATCATTTGATACGGGCTAAAAGTGTAACACATTGAAGTAGTGACTAAAGGCCCCAAGAATTTTCGACGGATATCCGTTTTGGGTCACTTTAATTCAAAATGGGTCACGTTAAGGCAAATGATATAAATGGAACAAAAACCAATATATACTCGTATGTATAACTGATGACACATCTGTGGTTCTCTAGAATAACAGCACGTCTCAAAAAAATTATCAACATGTTCAAGAGAGCCAAAATACTTTTTGCCATATATCGATCGACAGATATTGGTAAGCTGAATACATGTATATCAAATCCCGAAATCGAAAAATTTTGACAAAAATTTGACATTATCCCCTCACCTCAGGTTTAGGTTAGGGTGGCAGCCGTATTTTTTTTACAAGCTCACGTAGACCCGTATAGGTCCCTAGTGTTACCACTGGCTGAAATGCCCCTCATCGAATCCAACCTGTTTGATATACAAATGTATCGATAGTACGAATATCGGTACTGGAAAGATCTGTTAGGCTGCCTAAAAAGGCCGACCCCAGTATGTCCAGTCGTCGTTTACTCATAGCGGGGCAGTCGCATAGCAAGTGCTCAATGCTCTCCACTTCTTCTTCATCTCCACAAATTCTGCAGAAGTCCTTGGAGTCAATAGCCAATCTTTTGGCTTGTTCGCCGATTAGGCAGTGTCCCGTCAGAACTGATACTAACGTAGACAATCTTTGCCTCTCTAGTGCGAGGAGATATTTTGATCTTCTCAGGTCATACCTTGGCCAGATTTGTCTAGCTACCTTGCAGGTGCAGATTTCTTTCCATCTTTCGTTGGACTGTATATTAAACTGCTCAGCCATCTGGAAGGCTGTTTGTGAATTTAGGGATGTTGCCTCCAGAAAATTGACGGCAGCCTGACTGTCCGAGTAAATGACAACGCCAGTGTTGGTTACTATGTTGCAACTCAGCCACTTGGCTACTTCCCATATTGGTATTATTTCGGCTTGATAGACACTGCAGGTATCTGGTAGTCTGTGAGCTATATCCAAACTAAGCTCTTCACAGGGTACTCCGAAGACAACCTTTTCATCAAGATTCGACCCATCCGTGTAAAAGTGGAGATGGTTTATATTACCTGGTATTCTGCCAACCCATTCATCTCTGGCGGGAATCATAGTGATGTAATTTCTCTCGAAGGTGTACACAGTTAGTATATAGTCCACTCGATCGGTTACCATAGCACTACGGTCACATGATATCCTCATGTAACCGTAGTTCTTGTACCTCCACACTGATAGTCCTCAAGGCTCCGCTTATGCTCAGGTAGGCTGTTATCTGAACCTTTCTTGGTAGGTTGGTTATGGTTACCCTCACCTTAGAGGGTATATATGTATCATTTGCTAGGAGCCAAAAGTGTAGCACATCGAAGATGTGACCTAAGACCCCAAGTATTTTCGCCGGAAATCTGTTTTAGGACATTTTAAGTCATTTGAGCAATGTCCGTCTGTCCGTCCGTCTGGCTGGATCGCACGATAACTCTCGAAAGGAGTAACGTATTGACTTCAAATTTGGTATGTAATAATATTTTGTTCTATCTCAGGCTAAGTTCGAAGATGGTCCATATTGGTCCACTCCTTCTAGTACCTCCCTCACATAGAGTTACAATTTAGTGAAATATTGATTCTATAATAACTTCTATACTACTTATTCCAATGTTCTGAAATTGCAAACCTAGTAATATTTTATCTGTCGCTATCAGCTTGAAAAAATGGGCGAAGTGGCCCCGCCCCACAAAAAGAGACCATTTTGTACAAAAAGTTAACTGCTAATAACTTTAATGCCAGTGCATACATGCATGTTTTGATATTACCTATAGTCCAATGAAAAGTGGGCGTAATTGTCACGCCCCTTTTGGTACCTCCCACCCAAATGTACTATTTTGAAGCAGCAGTTAACGGCTTATAACTTTAATACCAGTGCATACTTTAAATTTATAAAAAGCTATTTGAATTGATAAGAATTTAATTAAAACAAAAAATAAACAAAAATACCTTCCTTCACTTTGAAGGAATTCTTTGATCTTCAGCTCAACTCCACAGTGAGAAAAACCATAAAATAAAATAATAGATCAATCCCGCATAGGGAAACATCAAAATAAAAAATAAATAAATTTACGAATATTTTTTGGGACTGAGGGTGAGGGGATCGTAAGTCCGTTTTCACGACTGAACTTTCTTATTTTGGTTTTGTGTTGAGAAATTAGGCGCTAAATCTTAAAAAATAATAAAAATAATTATAAAACTGGACTGACGGGCATGGCTAATTCGACTCAAAAAGTGATTCGATCAGTATATTAGACTCTGGGTCTACATATATGTATGTGGCAGAAAAGAGTTCCATGATTCAGGAATGTGCCAAATTTTGAGAAAATCGGTTCAGGCCAAGTATGTTCCCTAAGATTTGACAGAAGATGTATTACACATCTTATTAAATGTGACAGAGAGGATTTTATCGAATATCCAATATCGAAGTCGGTTCACATTAAGGACTTAGCCCATTATATAAGTATCCGAGTTTGTATGTATGCTTCAAATAAGCCACATTTTCCCGAAGATCTTTATGAAATTTGAAGAAGAGACAACACGGTTTGAGATACCTCGACAATCTGCTGTCTATTTTTGTAGTCGTGTTTTTAGTGTTACTGTGAAATATGTATGGAAGGATTCACAGAAAAAATCCATGAAATCAGACGAGCCGTTTGAAAGCTTAAAGACTCAATAAATCTTCAAAATATTCATACATTTCAAACATCTCCCCGCCCTACTCAGATTTTCAAAACCGATTACAATTTCCCACATGGCTATGTATGTATGTACTTATGTATGTAAATTGATATGTATTGTATGTATGTTGTAGATATGTACTTACGCATCAATGTATGTAATTAAGTAGAAATCAACGTCTCTATGTTCAAACATAGTCAAATATTCGATTATCTCAACCGCATAGTAGATCTAGTTAATGACTTTTTGTTATTTTGAATGTTAATATTGTTTCCCATTATTTGGTGAATATATAATTTATCTGTGTTTCTTCTTTTAATAAAAGAATAATAATCTGTAGTCGTAACAATAATTTTTAGCAAAAAAAAAACAAAATCAACAATAACATACGAGTACATATGTATTTATGTAATTTAGTGTATATTCTCGCTTAAGATTTTTTTAAATAAATATAACAAATAATCGAAGAAAACCATTTAGAGTCGTATGTAGCAGTGTCGAAAATACAGGGTGTATCATTGAACCTAAAATAATCTGAGAATAATAAGTTTAAGATTAAAACTATGATAATAAATAAATGTTAACTTTTAATTTATATTTGAATTTTATTCTATGTTTTTCCTTAAAGGGGTGGGGGTGTTGAGGATGTTATGGCAAGTTCAAAGAAAAACAAAATCCATAAGATGCATGCTATATATATTGTTAATAATAAGGGCCGCGAGTTTACCGATACTAAAAGGAGGTGGCATTAAATAAAATGAAGTTCAGTCCCAGAATACTTCTTTTTTCAAATTGTTTGAATTTCATTTGATTTCGCAGAGATACCATAAAAGCATTATATTCCAATAACGTCCAAGCAACTGTATTCACCATAGTTATCTGCTACACGGAAGATGGAAAACTGGAACACAAAAGTATGTATGTACAATCAAAGCCGACGATTTAATGCAAGACCCCGTTGCTGTTTATGAGTTCCAAAAGATACTAATTAATTATCTAAAACCCAAATTCACAGTAGAGAAGGTATACTACGTTTCGGGCGGAGCTCTTCAACAAAGAGAAAAAGAGTCAAGTTGAGGAAGTTTTCTGCCTCTACTGAATGTGATTTCTTTCAAATAGAGAGAAAACATAAACTTTGTAACAATACAGTGCCAAACACGAAACCATGAGCGAAAACAGCAGAACCTAGTAACGCCAGCAAACAATTGTCAAAAAAGCCACAAAAATTACGAAAAATAGGACTGATGAAAAATTAAAACCCCTCAAACGTTTCAGTTTGAACTACAGGGTTTTCCAATAAGATGTGTTGTTTGGAATCACCCGGTATTTCGGTAGCTGTCACTTTTGAAGGTTTTATTCTTTGACATTTGACAAGTAGAAACTGCGCCATTACTAACCAGTAAGGAAAGGCTAAAGTCGGGCGGTGCCGACTATATAATACCCTACACCACTCTCGTAATATTGAATAACTCTGATATATAAATTTTGTAATTCATGTATAAATGGTTTACGTAAATTTACTTTTGGGACATTTTATACTTCAATAATACCCTGTACCACAGTGTGGTGTAGGGTATAAAAACGATTGGATCTAAAGAGCCAAATCGGATGAAACATATATATGGGAGCTATAGCTAAATCTTTGCCGATTTTCTTCAAATTCGGCAATGTTGGTTCATGAATCAAGAAACTCTACCATTCTAAATTTCAAAACGATTGGATGTAAAATATAGCTTCTATAGAACTAAAGGACCAAATCGGACGAAAGATATATATGGGAGCTATATCTAAATCTGAACCGATTTCAACCAAATTCAACAGCGATCTTAACAGCCGCGAAATACTCTAAACTGCAAAATTTCAGAACGATCGGAGTGAAATTGCGACCTGTAGTCGACGAACAACTTTACATGGACAGACGGACGGACGGACGGACATCGTTAAATCGACTCAGCTAGTGATTCTGAGTCGATCGGTATACTTTAAGGTGGGTCTAGCTGTGTTATTTGCAGGTGTTACAAACATCTGCCGTGAAACAAACTTATAATACCCTGTACCACAGTGTGGTGTAGGGTATAAAAATGGAACGATACACGATTCAACAACGCATTGAAATTATTAAAATTCGAAAAGTCGAAAATCATCGAAAAATCATCTTGACTGATGAGGCCCATTTCCACCACGGTGGCTACGTCATCCTCAACGTGTGACTGTTTGGTGCGGCGTATGGTCCGGCGGGGTCATTGGAGCTTACTTTTTCGAAAATGAGGTTGGATCAACAGTTACGGTGAATGGATTGCGCTATCGAGAGATGATTAATGATTTTTTATGGTCGGAGTTGGATGGTATTGATCTGTACAACGTTTACTTTCAATAAGATGGCGCAACGTGCCAACGTGTTATCTCTCGAAGAGGTGATCGCAATTGGCCACCGAGATCTTGAAATTTAACACCTTGCGACTTCTTCCTTTGGGATATGGCATTTTTCTTTGAATACCAAAATAACAGTCTGCAAAATCGATTACCCGACTCTTACTGTGTGAGTAATATAATATGATACTTTGGGTGGGAGATGCCAGAATGTTGAACAAAAATTTTTCATATTTTGTCAGTCACAGTCATTTGGAAATATTGTCTAAAATACAAAATATAAAAATATTTAGATGATAGCTGCAGAGGTTATGGGAATGTTGTGTTCGAATAAATCCGTCAATATGTGTGGGTGTTCCAGAAGTGACTTAAGGAATAGATAGAGTAGATACTTCAAAGACATTGCTCTGTACCGAATGGTAAGTGTTTATGTGCACTGATATTAAGGTTATGAGCCATTCAAGATATAGTTAATTTATGTGGGAAGTACTAAAGGATACGTGCCAATAATGCCCATTTGTTACCGGATTGTAGTTACTAAAAGGGCGGGCGGTTATAGCAACATATAAACTATTACTTCGTTTGGAACTACCGAAGATTCGGATAGTTAGTATAGAAGTTATTAGAGAATCAATATTTCACCAAAATTACAATCTTCGAAAATAGCCTGCGATAGTAGCTAACGAAAGCTCACACAGTGAAGGACTATTTTTTGTTACAACAATATTAAATATTCTCCCTGATGATGACCAACGAAGTTGGCCGAAATATTGGGCAAATAAAGAAAAATAAATAAAAAATAAAAGTATTGTCTTTTATTTACCACGGACCTCAAGCCAAACCAACAATCCAATCAGAAAAAATATTATCACATACTAAATTTGGAGTCAATCCGTTACTACTTTCGAGATTTTTCGTGCACACCAGCAAGACAGACGGACATTGCTCAAATGACTTAAGATGTCCTAAAACGGATTTTCGTCGAATATACTGAGGGTCCTTCGATGTGTTACACTTTTGGCAAGTAGCGAATGCTATATACCCTCCTCCACTAAAGTGAGGGTACAAAAAGCTTATGACATCATTTAATTATTTTTAATAAGTCTGTTTACTCCGCTAAGCGAGGGGAATGGGTCGCTTAACTGTCCATCATGCCCCACTCTACAAACACCTCCTTTGTAGCTTTTTTCTATTTGATTTATACTTTTTCTGGGAATTCCTTTGTTGGCTAGGGCTTGCCATATGCAGTTCCTGTCTAGGGCGTCCGAAAGCCTTATCGAAGTCTATGAACGTTAGATATAGACGGGAGTTAAGTGCAAAAGACTGTTCGATTATGATACTTTTATCCCGCCGAAATCCAGTTGTGTGTTCGAAAGGCATAAGTTAAGGGTCTGCAAGATTCAGCTCGGGATTATTTGATTGAATATTTTTGTAATAGACAGGATTATTGATATGCTTCGCCAATTGTTTCTATTTCTCAGATCTATTTTTTTCGGTGTTTTTATTATCATGGACTCTTTGCATTCGTTATGTATATATTCTTCGATCCAAGTTTTTTGGAACAGAGGTAGAAAATGAATTGTCTGGTTGAACTGCAGAAATCGCTTCCATTTTTTCATTCTGTGTCGGAGGATCAGAAGAAAAATTTAAATGTTTGATGTAAGTCGATTAAATATATGTAGTACAACGGAGTTGTCATTCCTTCCGTTCACAAACATTTTTCAGACCGACTTTAATGTTTTCTCTATTTTCGCTAGTTCTGTAGTGGCCTATATGTGGACATGGTATTTCACTACCTTATTTGTGGATTATTTAAGACGTAGTTAAGAAGTACGAACTTTGTCAACCATGTAAACTATTCATTCTTGTTCTTCCTCTCTTTTTGCGCAGTCATCGCATTGCATCTAAGATCTCACTATTTCATCATCATTTCATGTATATTATTAGAATTAGTTAAATAAAGTGTTTATTATATTAAACATTATATAGCCGGTTTATTCATTCATTAAACTAACCACGAACGGCTATAGTGGTGACCCCGACGTGATAGTAATACACACATGAGATGAACGAAGACACAGGCAACGAGAAGACAAGCACATCCGTGGGAGCAGGCCAGGCTCCGGACACTGCTGGACAAGGAGTGGCGAATTCCCCGATGTACGGAAATTTTGTAAGCAGAGTTTCAGTGAAAGTACCGCCGTTTTGGTCTGATCACCCTGAAATCTGGTTCGCACAAATAGAGGCTCAGTTCGTCGTTTCAGGCATCGTGGCTGACGAAACGAAATACAGCACCGTCATAGCAGCGATTGAATCACAGGTGTTGGTGCAGATTTCGGATGCTGTCCTCAAGCCACCTGCAACAGGAAAATACGAATTTTTGAAAAAATGCATCATCGAACGCTTCTGTGAAAGCGAACAGAAGAAAATACAGAAATTGCTGTCCGACATGCACCTTGGCGACAGGCGACCTACACAATTATTGAACGAGCTCCGTAGTCTTGCGAAGGATAGGGTAAGTGATGACTTCCTGGCATCATTGTGGCTTCAACGACTACCACAGAATGTTCGTGCCATTCTCCAAGCCTCCAACGCGGAGCTGTCCGAATTGGCGAAACTGGCGGATAAGATTTTGGAGGTGAGTGATTATCGACAACTCGCCGCTGTGTCCACATCCACGACACCTAACGAAGCCAACTTATTGCAAAGAATTGCGGTTTTGGAAGAACGTTTGGAGAAATTAGGCCGCTCTCGTTCATCCAGTCGCTCATCGAATCGTAAGAAGAGCCAACGTAGTGCCACGCCATCTTCGGAGAAATTTTGTTGGTACCACTGGAAGTTCGGCGAGGCCGCTACAAAGTGCCGCCAGCCTTGCGAATTCCATTCAAAGCCAAAAAACTAGTTACCGTGGCTGGTGCATTGTCCAGCGCACCACGCCGAATTACAGTGGCACGTCTTACATTGCTGGACAACGATACAAAGGTGAAGTTCTTGATCGATACGGGGGCTGACGTTTCCGTTTTGCCACCGCGTTCTTGTGACAGAAACGTCACATCGAATTCAGTAACATTATTTGCAGCTAATGGCACCCGTATTAAAACATATGGCGAACGTCGTCTCAAGTTATCTCTTTCATTAAGAAGAGTCTTCGAATGGAATTTTCTCGTGGCAGATGTTTCAACTGCCATAATAGGTTCTGATTTTCTCAAGCACTTCGATTTACTTGTGGATATTAAGCAGAATTGTCTCGTCGATCGCAGGACTTTGCTGCACGCTAAGGGTGACACAGTATATTCATGTGCACCCGTCATATCAACATTCAATGCCGACAACATATTTTCACGACTGCTATTTGAGTATAAAGACATGACCGTGTTAAGCAGCAACCGAGATCGAGAGTCATTGCAGACGGACGTTACACACCACATCGTTACGGGTGGCCCAGCGGTGTCTGCCCGACCACGAAGGCTGCCACCTGAGAAATTCGCTGCTGCCAAAAAAGAGTTTGAGTTTTTGGTGGAGCAAGGCATTTGCAAGCCATCCAAAAGTAATTGGGCAAGCCCCCTTCATATGGTAAAAAAGACGAACGGGGAGTGGCGGCCGTGCGGTGATTACCGTGCGCTTAATGCGCAAACTTTACCAGATCGCTACCCTATTCCATTTTTGCATGATTGTACTCACATGCTCCATGGCAAGTGTATATTTTCTGTGCTAGATTAGCAAAAGGCGTACCACCAAATACCCATAGAACCCTCCGACATACCTAAGACGGCGATAACAACACCATTTGGGTTGTTCGAGTTCAACTACATGACATTTGGATTGCGGAATGCTGCACAAACTTTTCAGCGCCACATCAATTCTGTTTTGCACGGCATCGATTTTACATTCGCTTATATCGATGACATTCTCATTGCATCATCTAGTGCGGACGAGCACGAGAAACACCTGAGGATTGTTTTCGATCGGCTACGTAAATCTGGTTTGGCAGTAAACGGCAGCAAATGTGTTTTGGGCAAGTCCGAAGTTAAATTTTTGGGACACACTATAACACCGAACGGCATTAAACCACTAGAAGAGAAAGTGACAGCAATACGTGATTATCCCAAACCTAAAGTGGCTAAAGAACTTAAGCGGTTTCTGGGGATGATTAATTTTTACCGCTCCTTTCTCAGGAATGCAACGCGCAATCAAGGAAAATTGCAGGCTCTCATTTCGGGCAACGTCAAAAACGACACGACGCCAGTTGTTTGGGACGATGAAGCCACAAACGCATTTGAGGCCTGTATGGAGGAATTAGCAAACGCCACCATGCTTTGTCACCTGTCGCCCAACGCAAAATTGTCTTTGTATACAGATGCCTCTAGTGAAGCTGTTGGCGCAGTTTTACACCAGACTGTAGATGGTAAGGTCCAACCATTGGGATTTTATTCCAAGAAGTTAACAGCCGCACAAGCAAAGTACAGTACATACGATCGGGAGCTGTTGGCCATTTATCAGTCAATAGACCATTTCCGGCACTTGTTGGAGGGCAGACAATTCACGATATTGACCGACCACAAACCGTTGATATATGCTTTCGCCCAGAAAGGCGACAAGACACCACCAAGGAGAGCGCGCCAACTGGACTTTATTAGTCAGTTTTCGACCGACATACGACACTTGCGGGGAGATGACAATGGCGTTGCCGATTTTTTGTCCCGAATAAGTTCGATAGACAGCCCGGATTTTGAGGCCTTGGCGAGAGAGCAAGGTCGCGATTCGGAATTGGAGCAAATTGTAGAAACCAATAGTTCAACGCTAAAACTGAAAAAGGTTGCTGTTTCGAATTCGACCGAGACGCTGTATTGCGATACCACTAACGACAAAATTCGACCATTCGTACCACGAACTTTTCGTCGTCAGGTAATTGCGAAACTACATGACCTGTCCCACCCTGGACGAAAGGGAACGCAACGAATAGTTGGAGAAAGGTATGTATGGCCTGGTATGATGAAGGATATAGCATGTTTCGTCAGAGAATGCATACCGTGTCAGCGAAGCAAAATTTGTAGACACACGAAAACACCTATTGGAAATTATGAGCCAGTCGAGGCCCGTTTTGATCATATCAACGTGGATATTATTGGACCACTTCCAGTCTCCAAGAACCAACGGTATTGCCTCACGATCATTGACAGATTCACGCGATTTCCAGTGGCCATACCAATTGCTGACATAACTGCAGAGACTGTTGCTAGCGCTCTGATCGAGGGATGGATATCTTTGTTCGGCATACCTCTTCGTATATCCACCGACTTGGGACGACAATTTATATCATCCGTTTTTTCCGAATTAACAAATATTTTGGGAGTACAGCATCTGAAGACCACTGCTTATCATCCGCAAGCCAATGGCATGATCGAGCGATTCCACCGCACGTTGAAGGCTGCCATCAAGTGCTACAACACAGACGACTGGACGGCAGCGTTGCCATTGGTTATGCTTGGCCTACGCACTACGGTGAAAGAGGACATAAATGCGAGCCCAGCGGAGATGTTGTTTGGTTCCCAACTACGAATTCCTGGGGAATTTGTACATGCGGGTAAAGTCAAAGCTAGCGAATCCGACTTCATTAAAAACCTTCGTAGGCAGATGTCATCGTTGCGTCAGTATTCAACTTCACATCATGGCGAACCTAATGTGCACATCGATCGCAATTTGCAAAACTGTAAGTTTGTTTTTATACGCATTGATAGAGTTCGAACTCCTTTGGAAGCGCCATACGAGGGCCCCTTCGAGATATTGAAGAGGGGTGATAAATTTTGTAAAATCAAATTGGGACAACGGAATGTGAATGTATCTAATGACCGTCTCAAACCAGCATTTATCGATTTTAACGACACAACTCTAGCTGCTTCTAGGAACCCGGCCACTGAGGAAACGACATCTCTTGAAAGTCCTAGTATGTCGAATGGTCAGCCGTTTTTTCAACACGAACCCCAACCAACACCAGAGACCCGACTAACGAGAACTGGCCGGCACGTTCGATTTCCGGCAAGGTATCTCTAGAGGGGGAGCCCTGTAGTGGCCTATATGTGGACATGGTATTTCACTACCTTATTTGTGGATTATTTAATACGTAGTTAAGAAGTACGAACTTTGTCAACCATGTAAACTATTCATTCTTGTTCTTCCTCTCTTTTTGCGCAGTCATCGCATTGCATCTAAGATCTCACTATTTCATCATCATTTCATGTATATTATTAGAATTAGTTAAATAAAGTGTTTATTATATTAAACATTATATAGCCGGTTTATTCATTCATTAAACTAACCACGAACGGCTATAGTTCCATCATAGTTGATTTCCACTGCGTTTAGATTGTCTGCTAGTTTATTCCAATTAGAAGCGTTTTGAATCTTCTTCTATTTGCACAGATTTTCCGCCGGATGGATAATACATCTAATTTAAGTTGGCACGCTAAATAAAAGTGATCACTGGATATTTCCGCACTCCTTCGGTTTCGTACATCGCAACATATGTTGAACCATTCACGCGAAATACATATTAATCTAATCCATTTCGAGGTTCCCTACTTTTTTAAAGAAAAAAAACACAGAAAATTCAAATGGAATGGGGAATGTTTATTATCATTTGAAAGAACATTCTTTGGCATTTATTTTTGAAGATTAGGTCTATCAAATGTTGGCCGCGGCTACGTCTCAGACTCGTTCGAGCATTTCGACTGGTAACTGGCGAATGACACGCGTGATGTTTTGCTCCAAGGCCTGAATCGAAGCGGGTTTGTCCGCTTAAACTTTAGACTTTACATATTCCCACAGGAAAAAGTCTAACGGTGTGATATCACACGATCTTGGTGGCCAATCGCCCGGCCCAAAACGTGAAATTATCTGCTCACCGAAGTGTTCTCTCAATAAATCCACTGATTGGTGCGATGTGTGGGAAGTGGCGCCCAGTTTTTGAAACCAAATGTCGCCGAGATCACGAGCTTCAATTTCAGCCATCAAATATTCGGTTATCATGGCACGATAACGGTCGCCATTGACGGTTACGTTCTCACCGTCATCATTTTTGAAGAAATATGGACCGATGATTCCGGTACGTCGGATCGGGAATCGGTCAATGGCAAAAAGATAGCTCTTAACGAGAGCTAAAATATTGCTCATAGGTGTCAAGGTCGTGGGTCGACTGGAAAGTATTTTTTTTTTGATTTAAAGAAAATGGACTTAGCGCAATTGGCGAACGATTATTTTGATAATAAAACTGAATAATTTGTAAACGTTGTTCAGGCGTAAGTCTTTCCATGATGTAATGCCAAACAATACTTAACAAAAATAACATGACAGCATGACACGACTCACACGTGATCCGTCAAAAAAGTCTATTGAAAAAAGTATATCTACTTAGATCACCCATTACTACCCTTTGGTAGTAGAATCGAACCTATACTGTCAAGTCCGTGTTTTTTTTCACTGTTGCACAGTGTAATTGGTGATGAAATTTCGAGAATCTTACAAAGTACACAGTGAAAAATAAGGAATATTATCAATTAGACATTTTTATATCCGTCAATAACAACAGTCCGTACATACACGCATTCCATTATTTGCCAAGGACTTCATTTGCCAATGGTAAAGTAAGTTAAACGACATATACGATGATGTCGGACATCCGATGTCCTCCACAATGCTCCAACGTGCCTGGCAAGGACCTACATATAGTTGTATGTACATTAGGGTTAGTCACTTTTTTTTGCGAATAACCATTTTTTTTACTTTGCGATCAAAAACCTGATTTTTTTCCTGATTTTAACATTTGAGAAAACATTTTTTTTAATAAATCTGCTAAGTCGTGGATCTTAGTTCACTTTGATGTCGTGATCACGAATCTGCTTTTTGATCTAATATTGGCCATATAGTTTTTGAGATGCGGCGGTTTTAAAATTTACAAAATATATAATTTTTTTTAAATGTGAAAACCCCTATATCTCCAGAACTATATGACAGATTCGTGATCATCACACAATAGATTATTTAATGGCGGTATTTGGAAAACTGTTTAAGACAAATTTTTGTTTCAGAACATTATATACAGCGCGCCTCAATTGAAAATTGGTCTTGATTGCCGCCAAAAACATTAAATGAAGTTTTGTTCGACTTGTCCTCTCTATTCGACTATGAAGAGATATTAATCGGATCTGCTTCTTCTCGGAGAGTTATCGCGAAAACAGTATTTTTACCCAAATTTCTGAGATTTTCTTTACAAAACGAAGTAATTAATTTTGTCTCTTTGGGTAAAAATACTCATTTCGCAATTACTCTCCGAAAGGAAGAAGATCCGATTTTGATCTCTTCGTAGTCGAATAGAAGGGAATGATTCTAAACAAAACCTCATTAGCCGTTTTGACGTCAATCTAGGCCATCTTTCTACCGCTTGAGTCACGCTGTGTATGATGTTCTGATTTAAAAACTTAACAAAAAAATTGCCATAAACATTCTTCAAAATATCGCCATTTAATAAATTGTTATGTGGTGATCAAGATCAAGACTCATTTAAAAAATAAATATATATTGCAAATTTTAAAACCGCCATATCTCAAAAACTATATGTCCAATTTTAGATCAAAAAGCTGATTCGTGATCACGATATCAAAGTGAATTTATATCCGCGACTTAGCTGACTTATTATACAGACATTTATTTTCACAAATTTGAAAATCAGGAAATTAATTGATAAATAAATGACAATACTTTTATTTTTCTTTATTTGCCCAATATTTCGGCCAACTTCGTTGGTCATCATCAGGGGGAATCTATCACACAAAAAACAAATATATTCAAAACTAAAAATACGGTTTCGGGCCTCAGTAATTGCATTCGATTCAGTGCGGAAGGTTTTTGTGCAATTTTAAAAAAGTAAAAGCGCAGTTCTTCATATTTTTACTTGCCCTACACGGTAATCTCAGGAGCAATTTGATATTCCAAAAAAGTTGAAAAAATGACTAGCCCTAATGTACATATGTCCAAACACAGATCCATACAAATGTATGCATGTGTATTTGTGAGTGGGCAATGGCAGAGAGACACAACATTGTCGATAGCGAAATGTTTATAATATAGCACACAATTATTTTCTCATATACGAGTTTTTATGTACATATGTATGTATTAATGTAAATGCACACATTCTCATCTGAGGGTTGCTATTTATATTTCGGGTCCAGCAATAGCAAAAAACAATCATATATCATTGGAAATGGTTTTATTGTTTTTCAAAATATTTTCCGTGAAGATCAATACACCTAAACCAATTTTCGAAGACCTTTTTCCACTCCCATTGAGAAACCTTCAAAACATGGTTTTTGGACGCTTCAGCAGCTGCTTTTTTTCATTTATTCTTTATTTATTTAAAAAAAACGTTACAATATATGATTTAGAGCCCCAGCGCCTTGCAGGCATTAAAGAGGCTAAAAAACTGACAACTTTATATACACAAGTTCTCTCTCATCTTAATATATAAATATTACAAAATTACATCGCCTATTTTCAATTACAACTAATGTTAAATTAGAAGTGTTTCAACATTGTGAGTTAAATATTCTTTTAAATTGAGTTTAAAAGAAGATATCGTTGGCATGTTCTTCAACCGTGATGGAATTTCATTATAGTGCTTTGGTCCAGAATAACTAATTCGCTGTTTTGTTATTTCAAGTCTACATCTTGAAGTTGTGATATCATTTGATTGTCTTGTATTTCTTCCAGTTAGGGATCCATTCCTACTAAACATAGTGGTACGAATACCGGTTCCATGTAGTGCCTTAAACATGTATAATAGAAGCTGCAGTTTGTATAGACCATAAATCGGAAGTGTATTTTTAACCTTGTACTTATATAAATCATGGGACGAATACCTGATAGGAAGGTTGTGCACAATTTTTGAATCTTTGTTTTGTGCATATTGTAACAATCGCAATGCTCCATGATTCCTATGTGCGTATATAATAGGTAGATGAGAAAGATGTGAGTGAACAAGAGCCATGTAGATCATCTGCTTTACTTTTATGTTCATCTTATGTTTAAACTTGTATAGTATCACAGTGCCAGATGCAATCTTTGATTTAACTTCTTCCATATGGGCATCCCATAACAAATTGTGGCTTAGAGTTACACCTAGATATCTCACAGTTGGAGATTCAACAATAGGTATCCCATCTACACGTACAGTCATGTCTTCATCGGTAATTTTGGTATAAGGTTTAAATCGTATGAACTTAGTTTTGGAAGAATTTAAAACTAGCTTATTGACACGTGAAAACTCAGAAATTAAAGCTGCATCATATTCAATATCTGTTTTTAGCACAGCATCATATTTATAATTATAAAACAAACAAGCATCATCTGCAAACATAAACAATTTCCCATTAAAACCCAAGTTCTTCATGTCATTGATGTATACTTTAAACAATAATGGTCCTAAAACGCTGCCTTGTGTAACGCCATATTTAATTTGTTGCAATTCACTTTTCGCTTCACCGATTTGAACATATTGATGTCTGTCACGTAGGTAGTCCTTCAACTTTCGCACCAAAATATCGTGATGAACCAAGTCAAACGCTTTCGAGAAATCGAAGAATACGCCTGCAACACCTTTGAAGCCTGAGTCAATTCCATTACAAATGGTCTCCATCACATTTATCGATGCCTCCTCTGTACCCGAACCTTTCTTGAAACCATATTGTCTTTCGTACAAGGTATTATTTTCACACAAATAATTTGACAATTGTTCAAAAATTAATTTTTCAAAAACCTTATCTACAACAGACAAGACTGATATTGGACGAAAGTTGGTAATGCTGTTGGAACCCGACTTCTTGGGTATAGGTACAACTTTATGTGTCTTCAGGCAATTAGGATATTTTCCCTCTACTATCATTGTATTAAATATTTTCGCCATTATTTCAGCTACTATCGACTTGTTCAAAAGCAACATCTTTGGTTTAATGTTGTCGTAACCAGCACCTTTTTTTAAATCAAGAGAGTCAAGAATGTGCAGTTAACATCATCACCAATCTGTTGTTGAATATTATTCTTCAGACTTCTAACAGATTCCACGAAATATTTATTAAATTCGACGGCTTTCTCTTCATCTGCAATAACGCTTGTACCATTTTCAGTGATAATTTCATTTATACACTTTCCGGAGCGCCCCAACTGCCTATTTAACCAGTAAGGAAAGGCAGAAAGTCGGGCGGGGCCGACTATATAATACCCTACACCTCCCTAACAATGCCAAAAGGTCATTGCGATAATAATTTGTAATAATTGGTGAATGGGTAGGAACATATTATCTAATTCTGAACCGATAATCTCTAAATAAAGCAATATTCGTACCTAAATTGATAAACATCTTTCTGGGAAAATTTTAATGGTCGGAAGTAAGGTACAACTTCTATAGCGCTTTGAAACCAAATCAGGAGGAACATATACATATATGGAGGTTATATATAAATCTGAACCGATTTTCCCTGAATACTCATTCACGTAAAAAGACCTCTTTCTGTCGAATTTCGTACTGATCGGATATAAAATACAGTCTCCGTGCTTACATAGCAAATCGGGGGTAACATATATATGGGGGCTTTATCTAAATCTGAACCGATTTTCTCCGAATTTGGCAGTATTCCTTCATGTAGAAAGAAACCTCTTTTTGCCGAATATCGCACTGATCGGATATAAAATAACATTTAACAGCGCTTACATGTCAAATCGGGGGTAACGTATATATGGGGGATAAATCTAAATCTGAACCGATTTCTTCCAAATTTAACAGTGTTCATTAATATAATAAGAACCCTCTTTCTGCCGAATTTCATACTGATCGGATATAAAATACGGTTTCTACAGCGCTTACATGTAAAATCGGGTGAAACATATATATGGGGGCTATATCTAAATCTGAACGGATAATAAGAATACATGGACAGACAGACAGACGGACATGGCTAAATCGACTCAATTTATTCTATGATCGGTATAATAAACTATGGTTCTATTTCTTCTCTTTTTGGGCGTTACAAACAAATGCACAAAGTCATAATACCCTGTACCACAGTGTGTTGTAGGGTATAAAAATTGCCATGTTTTCTTCACATCACCGTTGCATGCTTTCAAATTATTAGCATAATATTCGTTCATAAGAATAATATTGCAACTCCTTATTACTCTGCTTAGTCTCTTGAGAACTCACGGTATCTTTCCTTATCTTTGGTTTTCCTTCTCATCTTATGCATATTTTTCTTGTACTGTATTAGAGAATTCATTTTGTCGGTCACCCACGGAGTTAGTTTGGTACGTATATCGATCGAATCATTAATTATGGTATAGCATAGGAAATATTATGCATTAGCTTTTCGCATATATCAGAAGATGCATTATCGTTGAGAATTCTAGGCAACTCCTCCTCTAATATCTGACTCATTTTAGTGTAGTCGACACGTTTTCTTTCATTATTAACATAATTCACAGGCCCTACATTGCAACACGGGGCAAAATCGCCTTTTTTGATATGTTTGAACCGAAATATAATATATTTGGAACACAAATTTTTAAATATTATATATTTCTTAGCAAATAAATTTTATTTGAAAATCAATAAAATGTATTTGGAACGCATATATTAATATATTACAACAAAATATATTTGCAAACTAAATTTCTCAAATAAAATGTGTTTTTATTTACAAAAAAATTATTGTTTAGGATTTTTTCTAAATATATTTTATTTAAAATAAAAATCTAAAACTTTTGTGGACTTTTTCGAATTTCAGTTTAAATTTTTTCTTGGATTCAAATTGTACCTCCCAGTTATGATACCATATGCAGCATTAACTTCTGCTTTAAATCAATCATTTAATATTTCTGTGTATTCCAAATCATCATTAGTTGTCAATCGTCCAAGTAATTTATATTGATCCCATATTATACGATTTCAATTATTATTATTTTTATTAACATTTTTTTAATTTTTAAAGTTTTTAAAAATGTAACATTAAATTACTGAAAAATTTAACACAATTTAGGTATTTTTTGAACACTTAAATGCAAATAAATATTTGTTGCGGAAATAATAGTCCCAAATAAAAACATATTGGGATGTAAACAAAAATTTGTGTAGGACAACATCTGCCCAAATATATAATTTTTGTGTGTGCTAAAAATTATGTGTTTAGAGTGTATCCTAAACATATGTATGTTTCAAGCCGTATATGTTTGGGACAATATACTACAGAAGCGATTTTTTTTCAGCGTGAATAAATGCAACAGCTCAACATATTGTGATCTGATAATGTATTCTCAATGCTATGTATGTCAACTACCTGAGAAATATTACTGTAAACCCAATCGATTGATGTTAGACTTTGGGGACGTGTAACTAATATATGGCAAGATTGCATATTATATTCATTCAACATACATTTCAAACTCTCACCAGACGAAATTAACATCACCAACTAATATTAATGGCGATGAGCCAAATTGCTGCAAAAACGTCTCCAATTTTTCCATAAATAATCTCAAATTACAACGCTGAGATCTATATATTGACACGAGAATCATTTTCGAATTATCCACCTTTACGTCAGTTAATTCGATAGCAATCGGGCGTTGAAAAACGTTGACCGTGCAGTTTTTTCTTGATATGAGGGAATAAGTCATTGGCTCCCAATCAGAGCTGTACGACGACGGATGACCCATCAATTCGACAACGTGAGTGCTCAAATAGGACATTGTGTCAGCTGATGTGTGAAAGCTCGCATTGTCGTGTGATGCAAATTCATCCGTTTTCTCTTATTTCTTCGAACACTGTTGGCAAACTGATTGTTGTGTACCACTCCGAATTGACCGTACTACTCTTGTCTCAATAATCCTCGCCGAAAATCGTAAAAAAATTTCACGTATTAATTCCATTTTTTGACCGAGATGCATTTTTCAACTCACTGTAAATCAAACAATTCGCGCTCAAATGACAAAACGTTCTG
Source organism: Eudasyphora cyanicolor (assembly GCA_963930755.1). Lineage (NCBI taxonomy): Eukaryota > Metazoa > Arthropoda > Insecta > Diptera > Muscidae > Eudasyphora > Eudasyphora cyanicolor. The sequence continues at coordinate 6,443,927 of OZ005734.1, read as the reverse complement.
AGTGAAGTTATGCTTAAAAATGTCAAACATTCCAATGGAAGTTCTAGTTTGCATCTGGCAACACTACTAGTGGCAGGGCCAGAAATATAACCCGGGGCTTACACGAGACAGTTTTGCGAAGACAATAGCAATATATTTACACTAATACACCTAGACATTTCTTACTGTCTTCTCACTGTATCTGATTTTTTGGAGACAGTCAATTCGGCAATTGTCTTGACGTAACAGAAAATTCTATCACGATTCGTTGTAATTTGTGAGAGAAAAAAAACAAAAATAATAGCAAAATACCGCAAACTTGGAACAATTTATTTTTATCTGAGATTTTGGTAAATATAATTGAAATATTGAATATGAAAGTGTATTGTCTTCATTTTGTCTGGACGCCTACGTCACATAAACAATTTGTCCCTCTTTTGACATCCAATACAAATTCTCAATTGTCGTCTGCCAATTGTCTTGAGTAAACGCAGGGTATTTAGCAACCCTCGTAGATGTGGTTGCTAGTGGACGTGTAGTTGTATGAAATATAAAACTGCAGACATTAAAAACAATAACAATTTGTTGACAAAGTTGCACATATTGTTATTTAATGGATATAATGGATTTCTCGTTCTCTCTTATTTCCACAGTACACACTCACACAACAAAAATATGCGGACACACATACGTGTAACTGTCGTTGCTGCAAGTTTCCATAAATTCCGACCATTTCCGCATCCGACTAAAACCTTAGGCGCTAAATGCACTTCCCGCAAAACAATTCATATTTCATTTGCGCTGCATGCGAGAAGCGGAATGTAAGACGAGACACACTTAAGTTCTCGTTCAAATACTTTCAAAGCAAAACACAAAGTAGCTTTCATTCGGCTTAACACACGCAGTACGCCGCCAGCAGACTAAGCTGAATGCACTATCATATAAAGCGTTGGATACAATAATGACCTAACCCAAATGAGCAATTAAATAGAATAATATAAAATACATAATTTGTCACGCAACCATAGGAAGCGTTTCACAGTGAGCCTTTTGTCCTAAAATGTCAGGTAAACTTGAGTATTGTATTAGTAATTTTCATCAATTTGCCTTAAGAGACAACTTAAGCTCCCAAGAAGTGCATCAAATGTTTAATATACTCGTACTTTCCATTGACATTCGGAAATATTTTATTTTAATAAAGACACAATAAAATGCAGATTGCCGTAACATGCCACTAACATGCGTTAGACCTGAAGAGGTTATCAAATGCGGCACCAAGAACCTTAGGGTAATTGTTGGTTAGAATACTTGTGCCATCGACTATCACATCGGGTCAGTCACAGTGGCGGCGCCAAATGTGACTGCCGTCCGTCACATTTGGTCGTCTCTTCTGCTTGGATTCGAGAGTGGCTTAACCGGTGCTCACAATTTAAGTTTCAAATGATCCAGCCATTTATTCCGCTTATATTCATCGACTTTCCTACCGTTTTCTAGATTCAGTTCCCTGATTCTAGTATTAGCAGGGTTAGAACAACTAATTTCATAACGTTAGTTTGCGAGTTGCGCTGCATCTGCAGCGAAATTAGGTCGTATCTCGGGTATTCGACCAGCAGGGATAAAGCAATCGGCTGCAGGGTTAGAACGACTAATTTCACCACGCTCGTCTGCGAGTCCCGGATAAAGCAAGCGGCTGCTACATTGATGATGCCTCAGAATTTTTTCTCAGCTACCCGAACGTCTGAGGGGTTGGGTATTTTATAGAGGGGTTGGGTAGTTGGTGAATTCTCTGAAGCCGTTCCAGTCCGCTTTTCTTTGATTCAAGAAAGTACGGCGTTCAGAGATGATGAACTCGGTTGGTCTATCTATGGAGAGGATTATGGGGAGTTGGTCTGATCCCAGTGAAATGACGGGATGCCAGTTGACGTCATTTATTAGACCAGGAGACACGATGGTAATATCTGGCGAGCTGCTGCAATAATCCATAATCCGTGTGGGGGCGACCTCATTCACTGTGAAGGACGTAGAGCCATCTATTTGGTCAGCCAAAGCTATGCCTCTTTGGTCATTAGCTAGGAGAGAATGCCAAAACTCGTGATGGGCATTAAAGTCGCGGTTACTGCCCTGAAGTAACGGACTGATGTCCGGAAAATAACACGGAGAATATCTACCAATCGGCGGTATATATGTATACGTTATGCAGCTCTATCTCGGAAGTCCCAGATGTAACTGCTACTTTATGGCTGTTGTTAGGTTAGGTTAAAGGACGCTACAAATTTGGAGTACACTACTCCACTCGGAGACGAAAAGGTCAATTGTGTTAGTCCTATAAAGAATTAAAGATTCGGAGAAACAGTAGGAAAAAATAATAGATTGAACAAGTGAAAGCGTTAAGTTCGGCCATGCCGAATCTTATATACCCTCCACCATATGTCCATGGTGACCTCACAAAATAACTCAAACCTAAAGCAAATAACACCGAAAAACACAAAAAACAAGTGAGAAAGTTCAGTCGGGTAAACCGACTTATGAAGCCCCTCACCTTCAGTCCCAAAAAAATATTAGTAAATTTATTTATTTTTTTGTTTTAATTAAGTTATTATCAATTTAAATTGCATTTAATAACTTTAAAGTATGAACTGGTATTAAAGTTATAAGCTGTTAACTTTTGGTGTAAAATGGTCCATTTGTAGGGGGTACTAAAAGGGGCGTGCCAAAAAAGGTCACTTTTCTCTAGACTCTAGGTACTATAAAATCATTGCACTGTGCGACATTTTAAGTTTTTGTATGCACTGGTATTAATGTTATAAGCTAGTAACTTTTGGTAAAAATGGTCCATTTGTGTGGGAGGTCCAAAAAGGGACGTGCCAATAACGCCCATTTTTATACCCTCACTTTAGTGTGACGAGGGTATATATCATTTGGTACGGAAAAAAGTGTAACACATCGAAGGAGTGACCTAAGACCCCATGTATATTCGGAGGAAATCCGTTTTGGGTCATTTTAAGTCGAATGAGCAATGTCCGTCCGTCTGTCTGCTGGCTGGTGCGCACGATAACTCTCGAAAGGAGTAACCGATTGACTTCAAATTTGGTATGCAGTAATATTTTTTTTATCTACGGCTAAGTTCAAAGATGGGCCATATTGGTGCACTCCTTCTAGTACCGCCCCCACAAAGGGTTAAAATATTGTGAAATATTGATTCTTTAATAACTGTTATACTACTTATTCCAATCTTCTGAAATTCCACACATAGTATTAGTTTATTAGTCGCTATAAACTCGAGAAAAATGGGCGAATTTTCCACGTCCCTTTTGGTACCTCCCACAGAAATGCACTGTTTTGCACCCAAAGTTAAAAGCTTATAACATTAATAACAGTGTATAAAAATATTTGAAATTTTGTACAGTGTTATGCGTTTATACTGCCTACAGTCCAGGGAAAAATGGGCGTTGTTGCCACGCCCCTTTTGGTACCTTCCACACAAAGGTACCATTTGCACTAAAAGTTAACGGCTTATAACATTAATAAAAGTGTATAAAAATACTTGATATTTTGTACAGTGTAATGTTTTTAAAGTGCCTATAGCCCTGTGAAAAATTGGCGTTATCGTCACGCCTCACTATAAAAGCATTGTACTGTACAAAATTTCAAGTATTTATGTATATGCATTGGTATTAAATATATAAGCAGTTAACTTTTGGTGCAAAATGGTCCATTTGTGTGGGAGGTACCAAAAAGGGAGTGGGCACTTCGCCCATTTTCCTTGACGTGTTAGCGACTAATAAACTAATACTATGTGTGAAATTTCAGAAGATTCAAGTAAGTAGTATAGAAGGTATTACTACTAGAGAAAAATATCACCGCATACCAAATTTGAAGTCAATCGGTTACTCCTTTCGCGAGTTATCGTGCGCACCAGCCAGCAGACAGACACACAGACAGACAGACGGACGGACATTGCTCAAATGACTTAAAATGACCCAAAACGGATTTCCGCCGAACATACTTAGGGCCTTAGGTCACTCTTTCGATGTGTTTAACTTTGGCTCGTAGCAAATGATATATACCCTCCTTTCTAAGGTGAGAGATAAAAAATAGTAGATGAGAACAGTAGGAATCGCAACAAGATAGATGCTATATATGGGAGCTATATCTCAATATGGACCGATATCGCCCATATTCAATCCCAAGTTACCTGCAGCTATAAAAAGTATCTATACCAAATTTCAGCCACCTAACTCAAGTATTATAGATTGTAGCGTAATTACAACAGACGGACGGACGGACAGAAGGACATGGCTAAATCGTCTTAGAATTTTAAGACGATTAAGGAATATATATACTTTATGGGGTCTCAGATCAATATTTAGAGGTGTTACAAACGGAGTGACAAAATGAATATACCCCCCATCCTATGGTGGAGGGTATAAAAATGAGAGGGGTGGAGGGGGGCCCCAACAAGGAGTGAGAAGAGCGGAAAAATTAAATGTTGAATTACAAGAGGAGAGGGCAGAAAAGTTCTTGCAATAGACAATGCCGTTTAGGCAGATGGATAGGCGGTTGTCATCCCCAGCCACTGCAGGCAACTAATATAATTGAGGACACTGACGATTTTATGCGATGACAGAGCTTCGAGATCTTCTATCGTAAAGTCACCTAGGTAGCGGTGTAGTCTTCTAGAAAGAAAAGAACATTGGCAAAGAAGGTACTCGATCGTTTCAAGTTCCTCTTCGTCTGTACAGAGACGACAGTAGTGCTCGTTGTCCCGTTGCCACTTTGATGTAAGTGCTCTAACGTTAGAGTGGCCTGTGAAAACGCCCACTAACAGGCGTAAATTCCTCTTTGTGAGGTTCAGCAAGTCCCTTGTTCTGGATTGTGACATAAGAGGCCAGAGAGACCTAGCGATTTTACAGTCTGGTCTGGCTAACCAATTCTGCTTAACTTGATCCCTGTAGATCATGCCGAAGAACTCACACATTGGTGGATACTGTGATGACACCGCACTAGTGGTTTCCATCGCCGGCCCATTCCGTGCTAGCTCATCAGCCTTCTCGTTTCCGTTGATGTCACAGTGTCCTGGAACCCAGCAGAGCTTGACGTTAACTGTTAATTTTTGCATTTCTAATATACAATCATTCACTAACTTGGATTTAATGACGTTGGAGTTCAGTGCCTTCAGAGCTGCTTGACTATCAACATAGATAGTTATGTTTTCACCCTGCCTGAAAAAACCCTTGTTAATTAAACGCAAGGTAACCAGGATGGCAAAAACCTCCGCCTGAAAGACACTGGAGGTGTCTGGCAACTTATAAGATCTGCTAATGCTAAGAGATTCACTAAAGATGCCAGCCCCCGTTCCCACATCCATCTTTGATCCATCTGTGTAAAACGCGTGACCACGAAATGGGAGATCATCACCCAACCAATCTGATCTACAAGGGATCGTCGTGTCCAACCTTGTGGAGAAATTCAGAACAGGTGGCAAATAATCAGTTTGTCCTGTTAGAACCCTTAGATGCCTCGTTATCAAATTTTTTGTGAGAAAAATTAAACGTTTTAAAAATGTATATCACAGATCTATTCATAAACTTTATTTTCGACATATTCACAAGATATTTTACAAAACGTGGAACCTGTTAATTTTTCATACTTTTAATGACTATGAATGAACTTTTGATACATGCAAATTTGTGGTTGCGAATTTGTATGTATACTTTAAAGAAAAATTTTGAAAAATTATTTTCAAATAATCTACGATTTTTATTGTAGTTGTTTTGTACTGCTATCGAATCGCAAACCTTTTACCAATTATTGCCATTTGAATTAATCACGACACGAATTAATGTTTTACAATGTTTATTTATAAAAGGGTAATTTAAAGATATTTTACAACGGACTACTGTGGACTGTATACGACTGATCGTTTAGAGCGTAAGACGAGTACTGATGAATGAATATGAGAAGGATGATAGACAACTGTCAAAAATGATGTGTGAAGGAAATAAGGAAAATCAATAGAGATGAGATAGTATTAAAGGAAGATAGGGATGAGTAATAAATGTACAAAATAGGGATATCAGTGTAGATAATAATAAAGGGTCCGCCAAATATTTTTTTTTTTTTGAAAACATCGAGTGTAGCTTCGGCTGTGTGGCACGTAGCGCCGTCCTGTTGAAACCAAAAGTTGCCAATATCCTCCTCTTAAATTTTTGTGAAAAAAATCGCCATCCGATAACGATCGCCATTGACTGTAACGGCCACTCCTTGCTCATGGCCCAATTATGCCTCTGGACCAAAATCCGCACCAAACAGTGACTCGTTTTGGGTGCCCCAAATGCGACAATTTTGCTTGTTTACATACCCGCCAAGATCAAAATGAGCTTCATCTGAAAAGATGATTTTTTGGCAAAATCGGCATCTTCTGTAAGTAGATCGCAGCGCAGATTCCCAGCATTGTTCAAGCGTATACACAACCATATTCGTTCAGCGGAAGGATAAAACTAATTATCTGTCAAATCAGCTAAGTGTTACCATTCACGAAATAAGCACTAGTTGAAAAAAAAACGTTAGATGGCGGACCCTTTATAATAATGCAAATAAATATACGTTGTCACGATGCGTTCCTCATCCGTGCAGAGACAACAGCTATTGCAACAAAAGAAATTCAAATTAGCCATCGAAATAACGGTAATTTTGAATACACAGTTATTTATTTTTTCTTTCTTTAATACGTCTCAAATATAATTTTTTTCAATTAACGATACGCCAAATTCACATGCGTTATGCCAAAGAATTATTTGCCCTCAAACAATTTTCTGCCGCAATGGGCGAGTTCGAAAAAGCTCAAGCTAATCCCTACGATGTCATACGACTATTTCCAAATCTGTTGCGGGATCAAAGCAACAGAACATGAATCGATAGTTTTGATGCCACGGTGCCACAAGTCATTATTCCTCAGCTGGAAGACAAAACCCTGGAGAAAGTTCTCTTGGCCTTAATTGAATTCTTGGCTTTGGCCATGCAAAAAGAAGCTGTGAAACTACGTGATACCAAAAACGCATCCAAGTCTTTGATTTCGATTAACGACACTACTCTCTCGCTCCTTTGTTACGTTTGAATCAGTGTCATTTGGAGGAATCGGAAAAAACGTTGCTTAAACATGACAAATATTCCGAATTGATCATTCTGTACCAGACCAATGGGAAACACAAGAAGGCCTTGGAGTTACTAAAGTCACAAGCCACCAAAGAAGGATCAAATTTATTCGGTAGTGAGAGAACCATACGTTATCTGCAACAATTAGGTTCAACAAGAGCGAACCTGTAAATTTCAATGGCCAATTGCTTTCCTTCATCGCGTACAGATTTGTCGCGATCGCTCATCAATGGAGCCAGCTTTTTTATGAGTGGTTTAACGCTAATCACTTTGCTGCCGAATTCCTTCAAGGCCAGTGTAGTTGCTGTCACACACGCTGCAACGATTTTTGGATTCTTGTGCTCCGTTCCCTTGACCAGCTCTTCAACTACTGCCTCATGTTTTTCGATTTATACATCAGTGTGACTTGAACCGACAAGTCCTTGGTTTTAGTTTTAGGTGCCGCCATTCACTTCTGAACAATGCCTTACGAGTAAGTTCCATAATGGCCATACACGCACCTAATTTGAAAACGTGGGTCCATTAGCAATTATGCGACTTTTTCCAATTATGCGGAATCGACGACTGTAATTATATATGTAAGGAATAAATAATAAAAATACAGATTGGGTAAACGAAAAGTAAGTAAAATCCTAATATGTATAAGGAAAAATTTATAAAGTTGATTTAATTAAGCGCAATTTTGCATAACAACAAATACAAATGTTATTGAAAGTGTTGAAGTATTAGTGGTAAGAGTTTTTTTAGGTAATGTGGGTATTTTCAAAAGTGCAAAGTTATTTTCAAAATATTCACCGGGTATCCCGGAATCTGTAAATATTTAAAAAAAAAATCGTACTCCCTGTCCATCTGATTGGGACAAAAAAAAAGGATGGTCCACCATTAGGTTGGTAATTTTTGCGTACCGCGCAAATCTTGCCACCAATATCTCAAATTGTATAATGTTACATACATCCTTGAAAACGCATTTAAAATAAGAAAGAAAAACTTCCACGAAATCAGTGGAACAATTTCTCTAATACAGTCGAGAGTCGGGATATTTTTGAAATTCATCCGCCGACTTTTGTAATCCATACAAAGTGCAAAGTATGCCTTTTATAGAAGCTGTGTCCTTGTTAACCACGTCCCTATAAACAGCTTCAAAAAATGTGGTATACTTATTGAAGGGCAGCTGATGATTGTTTGTGTATGAGAAAGTTTCCATTTGTAGAAAAATCTTCAATAAAATCGTTCATTATCGTCAAAAATTCTATTGTTTTTCTAATAGAACATTCGTCTTCTTCGCGTTCGTTTTCTTCAGAATATCTATGAAGAATAGAAATTTTATTTTAATAAATTAGTTTATTTGCCTTAATATCATATGAATATAATATGAACGTACTTCGTTAGATTAAAAATGATGTCGTCAGAAAAAAATTTCTTGCATATCGTTACTCTTCCCATTCCGTTATAAGGACGAAACTCATAATTTTGCAGGCTTTCATCGTTTACAGCATGCTTGATATGCTGGAACGATATGCCATGTTTTGAGAAATGATCCTTAATGAACGCAACTCTAATATTATTCAAAATATGAAACATATCATTCATCACAATTACATCAGTTGTTGATGATGGAACTATTAATGGACCGAGTACTGTCTCTTTACTTTCGTTTCGCCGAGCATATTGTTTAATTAATAGTTCGTGCTTCGCGTCCTGGTCGCATACTATGGCGGAAACGTGCACGCCACATCTGTTGGCGATCTGCAGTGCAATCACCAATGACTGCACAATGCCGTCAGCCGAAAATGTAATCGGCATGTGCTTAAAATAATAACAAAAAATCCACGGTGAACGAATGCCTAAAAAGGAAATAAAAATGTAATATATTGACAATAAAAAGGGAGAACAGTTTAATGTGCTGTTTACCTTGTGCAACGAAGATATTGATGGAAGTCTTCGAGTATTTCATTTCGGGAGTGATGCCACGAGGCGGTAAAGGCGGAGCTCCCGGCTATCCAGGCAGCTGATGATTTCTTTTGGTATTGATAAGGAATTGGAGAAATTTTGTGAACGAGGTCTATTAGATAGTGGAGGACAGATATCGTCACCGCCATCGCTTATGCATAAGTTCTTTTCGCTCAATGTCTGGTAGGAATTATTGACGAATCGGTTAACACCTGCCACGCATTCCACCGGACGTAATGTCTCGCCCGGTCTTGTGTAATCATCGTGCTCTTAATAGTTTGAGGCCGAAATCATCGAACTTGGCGTATTCACTATGCTCTCGGAGGCCTGTCGCTTCAGACGTCCCAGATGTTGCTCTTCTGATTGTGGTTCTTCTTCCACGTGTTCACTTTGGACGTCTTCCTGTTCTTGCAATTCTCCCACTTGTGTATAGGAACATCTTGCTCGTTCCAAATCTGCTGTTATGTTTGAAACCAACAAAAACAAAAATCAACATCAACATCGGTCCTTAAATTTTAACCACCCTTTACGAATTTTCGTGCGCTCCAGACAGACGGACGGAAGACGGACATTGCTCAAATGACTTAAAATGTCAAAAAACTAATTTCCATCGAACGTACTTGTTGAAAAAATTCTTACCCGTGTAAGATATTCATTTTCCATTTTGAAAGTGGTCGGAGCACACACTGGAGCTGTCCGTAATATGTGAAATTTTTCATCCACAAGATTTCTTTGCAGCTTTACTCCTTGCCTCCGGCTTTTTTCACACAAAATGCACTTAACTCCCATTTTTGCAAATTATTTTAATTATTCATTTTTCCAAATTGAGTTGACAAATTATTTTAATTATTCACTTTTCCAAATTGTGTTGACAATTCAAATATAATTTATTAAAAGTAAGTCAAAGCCTACACTATCCGGAAATGAGAAACAAGAAGAAAGGAGAGTACGAAAACTGCGGCTTACAATATAAACGTCAAAACAATAATAACAATTCAACATGAATTGACAACACAAAATAAAATAACTAATTATGAACCATTCTACAACATCCCCTCCCCCGTGGAGCGGTCAGCTTCACCATCACCTATGTCCATCGGCTAGCTTGGACACAGGTCGCTGCAGTTCACCGGAGGAAGTCTTCACATCAGCTCTTCGAGGCACACCATCAGAGCGTGTGTATACACAAGTGACCATACCTCTCCGCCATTGACTTCGTGGAACATTTGGATCGCAGATGAACACCACATCCCCTGCCTTTAGCGGAGTAGTACGCTCGCACCATTTGACTCTTGTCAGCGTAGGCAAATACTCAGCTACCCACCGCTTCCAAAATCGATCGCACAGACTCCGTGCAACACGCCATTGTTTATTCAGGGAGAAGAGTTTTGCGTCAGGTTCACTCACAGGAGGCAGTAAGCAGTAAGTGGTTCCTCCTCATGAGGACTTATGGGCAGGTGCGTTAATGGTCGTGAATTAACGATGTTCTCGGCTTCAATCAGGAGCGATTGCAGAACGTTCTCCTTAGGGGACACATCTTTCATAGTGTGGCGCAATACCCTCTTCACTCATTGCACCATCCTTTCCCAAATACCACCTTCTGATGGATTTTTAATTTTACACAACTGGCAGTTGGTTACAACTTTTTTAAGTTGATTTCTTATTTGGGGTATCCAATACTTTCTACGCACCTCACATATTGTGGCTTCATGATTTTGATGCTTCATCTGGCAGTGATGATGTATGACAACAAGTCTCGTAAAATGATGATCTTTGGGCAATATTATTGGTCGCCTTGAGCTGTATGGCAAGTAGCTGGCTGCATTAATTAGCCCATACACTCGTAACAAGCCATCATCATCAATGTAGGGCATCAAATGTACCAAATTACTGGCTTTTGGGACTGGCTGTCCATTTTTAATACATTTGAGCTCAACTGAAAAAGCTTCCGTTTGAACTTGAAGGCATAACATTTTCTCGGCAAAAATTAGTTCACTGGAGGTGACACCATTTTCCTCTAAATCATCGTATTTTTTACGGCATCGGTTTATAAACCGAAGTATCCATGCCATTGTCCTCTTCAATCGACAAAAAGATGAAAAACGGCTAAAATTTATAAAATCATTACTCACAACTAATAAGGTTCTCTTGGGGTGAATTTCTTCCTCATCTTCGTCATTTTGAATGTCTATGACGTCTGTTGCCCACTCTTCTTCATGCAACTTTAGAAAGGCGGGCCCAGTCAACCACCTGGAAGATGATGAAAAATCGATATTGTTGAATGATCTTGTGGCATCATCCGCCACATTATCTCGTGTTGAAACCCATCTCCAATTATCAACTTCCGTTGTGGCAAGTATTTCTGCTATTCGGTGGGCAACATATGGTTTGTATCGTCTATGGCTGCTGGCTATCCATTTTAAAACCGTTTTGGAGTCACCCCATAATATACATTTTTCTGGAACCAGGCCGTGTTCGCTTAAGATGTTTTGCATCAAACGTGCCCCAAGAACGGCTGCTTGTAATTCTAAACGCGGAATTGTAATTGTTTTCAAAGGCGCACATTTTGTCTTTGACGCCACAAAACTGGTGGCAATATTACCCTCAAATGATATATACCTCCAGTAGGCAACAGCGGCAAACGCTTCTTCACTGGCATCAACAAAAATGTGAAGTTGAAGAAAATTCGGCTTTTCAGACAAAAAATAAAATGGGGGTACACGAAAATGTGTAATATTTTTTATTTGGCTTCGCCACCGTTCCCAGGAATTGTTTAAGTCATCTGTTATGGGCTCATCCCACCGACAATCACGTCTCCAAATTTCACGTAGTAACAACTTCCCACCCACAGTGTAATGACTTAAAAAACCAAGAGGGTCAAAGGTTGACATTATTATGCTCAAAACTTCTCTCTTTGTAGGTTTCTTTTTGGACATGACGAACTGGTCACAACGGTGAAATTTTAAATTAAACATGAAATTGTCACTAGAGGGCTCCCAAAACATTTTCTGTTCCATCATTGGCAGGAATTGTCTTGGACGTTGTACTTCCATCGAGGGCCAGGGTGACGTCTTCGGAATTTGAAATAAATCCTCCTAATTCAAACCCACCATTCTTATGGATTTCTCGCACTTGCTTGGAAATATTGATAGCTTCTTCCACGCTGTTAAAGCTATCAACAAAATCATCTATATTATGATGATCACATATGGCTTTAATGGCTCTTGGATGAGAATCAGCATAGTTTTTGGCGTTAGTTTTCATGACGTATAAGGCTGAACAGGGGGAGCAGGTGGCTCCGAATGTCATGACCACCATTTCATACTCATCTGGCGGCATATTTTGATTTCCGTCTCTCCATAGAAAACGTTGAGAAATTCGATCACTGGGTTGCACAAGAACTTGGTGAAACATTTCACGAATATCGGCACCAACTGCGATTTTACCTTGGCGGAAATTATAAAGCGTAGACGGCAATGACGCAATATCTTGAGGTCCTTTCAGCAGCTGTGAATTCAGAGAAATTTCATTTACCTTGGCGGCTGCATCAAAAACTAACTCAACTTTTCGGTTTATTAGGGTTGGTAAGCCCAAAGTGCGGCAGGTACCATTTTTTGTCGTTGGTCACCTTAATTTCGTTTGAAGACAATTTTCGTACATACCCTTTGTTAATGTACCCGTTCATGACCTCCTTATAGGCTACCGAGAATTTATAATCTCGTTTCATCTTCCTCTCGATACCTTCTAGGCGCCCAAGAGACATAGGGTAACTGTTGAGAAATTTCACGTCATCATTCTTCCATAACAGGCCGGTTTGGAATCGATTTCCAACTCGTTTCGTTGATTCATGGAGAATCCGGTTGGCTCTGACGTCATTATCACATTCGACAATAAGAGCCGCTCTGACACCCATACTTTCGATATTAAAATAATCGGCCACCATTTTATGAAGTTCGTAATTTTGGTCCACATTAACAAAAAGGCATGATTGTTGTATTGGAGACAGAGTGTGGCACGGTCCAAATACTGTCCAGCCCAGTTCAGTGTTGCAGGCAAAGGGTCACGGCAAATTTTTCTTCTCACAGCTGGATGGCAGCCCTAAAAATGCATGGTCCAAACCAATCAACAATTTTGGCACAACATTGGTGTAGGGCTTCTCCGGCGAATGTGGCAAATGTTTAAATCCAATTTCAATCTCTTGTTGTGTTAGGCTTTGCATTGGCAAATTTAGGTTGGACACGGCGTACACATTTTTAAGCAGGTGACAACTCTTTTTGTTGGCTCCGCTTACCTTGATGTTGAACGAAGTAACTGGCTCTCTGGATGATCTTCCACCAAACCATTGGATGTTTAGTGAACTATTTTTTTCACGAACTCCCATTTTGTCGGCAATTTCCTTGTCAAGCAATGTAATAGAGGAGCCATCATCAAAGAGCGCGTAAATGTTCATGCGGCAAATTTCCCCATATAATGTGACAGGTAGGACACGAAACAGCAGCTTCTTATTGTTCCCGGAAAGACAACTGAGAACATTTGATTGAAGTTCACTTTCAGGGCTCGGCAGTGTAGGTTGTAGATCACAAGGAGTGTCTTTATGCAACAATTTGTTGTGCTTTCGTTGACAACCATCTCTCGGGCATGTCTTCTTGCGGTGGCAATCACGGGTGGTATGTCCAATGTTCAAACAGGAAAAACAGGCACGAATCTTTTTTACTTGAACCCATCGGTCACGTACACTCATGTTCAAAAACCGACGACAATCAAATATTTTATGTTGACCTTGGCATATAGGGCACTGTGGCTGCTTTTCTGTAGCGTGCAAAACACGGCGGCGTTGATCTTTGCACTCTACGTCCTGTACAGTGCATATTAAATTGGCCACTTCACAAATACAATTGCTAAAATCTATAATTGTAGGATAGGGATGAATATTGGCGGCAACTCTAGCCCATTCCAGTTTTTTACTCATGGGGAGTTTCTGAATCAGCTCTTCTAAAAGCGTTGGGTTAGCAATGTGTTTTTGACCATTCGCTGATTGTAAGAAAACTGCAAAATTTTTAACTTTAGTGGAAAAGGGCACTAACTTCACTAAATTATTTTCGGCAACATGTGGCAACTCTCTTACTTGGCGTAGCTGGCTATGAATGAGCTGCTCTGGTCTTCCAAATCTGAATCGGAGTTGCTCAATCACAGCGTTAACGTTATCAGGGTGAATCAACAACGATTTGATTACTTCCCTGGCCTCACCTTTTAGGCAGTTGTACAACCATTGGTTGTTTTCCAAATTGGTGTAGCCGTATGCTGCTGTAGAATGCGAAAATGCTGTATAAAATAAGGGCCAGTCTTCAGGATCACCACTAAATTGGGGCAAATCTTTAACTTTGCGTGGTGTCATGATGGCGGCATTTTGTATTACACCAGAATTTGGAAAAATACTTGTTGAAGGCTGTGTATGATTTTGCGTCGATCCCCAAGATGGCGGCGTGAAATTATACATAGAAGGCGATACATATATACTGCCTAATGTTGGCGCTGCTTGCGTCGACGGCATGGCGACGTTGCGGGCAAGGGTTGGCTCTGCTTGCGTCGACGGCATGACGACGCTGCTGTTTACTGTTGGTGCACCTTGCATGAAGGACATGGCAGCAGTTGATGCTGTTGTAGGCAGCACGAATAAGTTGCCTAATGCAGGTGCTGCTTGCGTCGACGGCATGGCGACGCTGCTGACTACGGGCTGCATGCTAGAAGTGGCGGCGGTTGTGGCTGACGATGCATTAACGTACCGGGACTCAAATGGCGTTTTGTCAATGGCGGCTGCAAACGGCGTTGTTTGCGATGCTGTTGGAAATGTGAGGTTATGGTCAATTACCTGTGTCGATGTACTTCGGAGCACGGCTTGAAGCTCTTGGAACTGGCGGTTACTGTCACTGAGCTTTACCTGTGTGTCCGAAAACTGAGCCATCAAATATGTGATCTGCCTCTGCATCTCTGTTAGGCTGGCGTGTGTTAGTGTGGTCAGAACTTTACCTTGACCGGCGGAAGACACCGGCTGATGTGGTTGCTTTACTCACGTCCACTAACACTGGCTGTGTCTGTCCCAGTGGAACGGTTGGCTTCGGTTGTCTACTGATGTTTAAGGCTCCGGCGGACTGTGTGGTTGGAGCAAATGTATCCATTATACCGTTTATAGCACATGATGCAAAAAGTTAAAGTTGCTGCGATCTTTGATTTCCGGACCGAAAAAGTTTCCATTTGGCCTACAAGACTTCCATAAAAATTGTTGTGCCGATCTGATAACCCTAGGGTCTGCCCAAAGTTCATTCAAAATTTAGAACACACTTTATAGGGGATAAATTTTTTTTTAAATAAGTAAAATTACATTTCTTTGTATTATTAATTAATAAATAGTTTTTAAATATTAAGATCGGTGAAAAAAAACAAAAAATACAACTAATTCAATATTATATTAGATCTGACTTGTTATGTGAGGGACATTTTCTACGATATTCTTCAATGCACTGTAATATAAATTGATTTTGTTCTTCGTCTTTCGTAAGTATTCTGTTGTAATCATTCATAAATTGTACACCGCGTTCAGCAGTGTCGGTAACAACAAACAGATTACGACAAACATCGAGAGCATCTTGATAATCTTCGTTTACTTCCCAAATGCTTAACAAATTCAGTACTCAATCCAAAAGCACCGAAAAAATGTTTGGTTTTGTATGAGACGAAATCGCTCAAATTATTACACAGCAATAGTTTCGGGTCGGAGAATTTTCGATCGTTTCCAGATTTACGACGGGTTCTGTTGATTGCAGATGCCTAACCATTTTTCGTTTCTCTTCGAGTGAAACATCCGAATCGAAAAATACCAAAGCCATTGATTCTGGGGCCAAATACCACAAATGATTTTTCCATTTCTTCAAAACAGCTTCAGACACATCTCGGTTGATTTCTGCGTATGCGATGGAGTCTTTCAAGAAGTGTATATCTTGATTTGGTGCTCGTATGGCATTTGTGCATGTAAACCACGCTTTGACATACAGCCGCACGAGGAAAATACATATATTCCGTAGCCCACTGGACTCTCGTTTTGTCAATGTAAACTGCTCTCGAAATAGGTATATTTTTAAGGCATAAATGCCTTTTCCCATGAACCTTGCGTGGTATGTTGGTGCCGACTAGGGTTGCCAGACGGTCGGGATTCGTCGGGATTTTCCCGACTTTTCGCGTATTTACAGAGTCCCGATTATTGAAGTAATTTAGGGGGGAAATCCCGACTTTTTTCCATTTACTCTCTACACTATGGAAAATAGAAGCGCAGTAAAAAAAATAATAAAGAAAGTACAAGAAAATGCTATTTTCATATGTACTTGTTATGTACATTTGTAATTTTTCCGTCACTAATCTTTCATCTTTCAAGAAATGTAAATTTTGAACGAATTTAGCAACTTATCTAAAATAATAGCTATTAACGTGGGCGAATTTGGTAGAAATTTCAAAAGTTAAACAAATTTTAGATGCAGTGTCCTATGATATGTAGTGCATCGACTACTGCAATCTTCGAGCTATTTGTAAAGAATTGGCACGGATACTTATACCCTTGTTTCATGGCAGATGTTTGTCAGACATATAAATGCTACAGCTAGACCCACCATAAAGTATACCGATCGACTAAGAATCAGATTTAGTTATATATAGCTCATTATTATAAAAGCTGTATTTTACATGCAATTGATTTGAAATATAGCATGGTAGAGTTTTTTATCCAGAGAACAATTTTGCTCAATTTGACGAAAATCGGTACAGATTTAGATTTATATCCCATATATATGTATCGTCCTAATTGGCCCTTAAGCCCTATAGAAGCTACACGGGGCAATCGGCTTTTTTGATATGTTTGAATCGAAACAAAATATATTTGGAACACCAATTTTTAAATATATTATATTTCTTTGCAAATAAATTTTATTTGAAAATTAATATAATATATTTGGAACGGATATATTATTATTTTTCAACAAATAATATTTGCAAACTAAATTTCTCAAATAAAATATGTGTTTAAGTACAAATAAACTTATTATTTAAGAATTTTTCAAAATATATTTTATTTAAAAAATATTTCCAAAACTTTTGCTGCCTTTTTCGAATTTCAGTTTTAATTTCTTCTTGGTTTCGAATTGTACCTGCCAGTTATGATACCATATGCAGCAATAACTACTTTTGAATCATTATTTGTCAATCCTCTAAGTACTTTATATTGATCTAAGATTTTACGATTTCAATTATTATTTTTACGAACATTAAACATTTCTAAAAATTGAAATTTGAATTACTGAAACATTTAAAACAATTTATGTATTTTATGAATACTTAATGCAAATAAATATTTGTTTCGGAAATAACAGTCACATTGGGATGCAAACAAATATTTGTTTAGAATAACATCTTCCCAAATACAAAATTTTTGTGTGTACCAAATATTATATGTTTAGAGTGTACCAAATATTATATGTTTAGAGTGTACCATAAACATATATATGTTTCAAGCCGAATATGCTTGGGACAATATACTACAGAAGCGATTTTTTCAGCGTGTATAGTTTACATCCAACCGTTTTAAAGTAAAAGCGAATTTCGTGAAGAATAACACAAAGAAAGCATTTGTGGCAAACATAATATTGACCTATAGTGTATATAAGTTATTTTGAATATTCTTATGTTAGACTTTTATTGAAACTACAATGAGTTTTTTTTTAAATGCCAAAACCAATAAAATATTATCTTTTTATTTGTCCCGATAAATCCCGCTTTTAAGTCTCGGTTATCCCGACTTTTCGAATACGGTGTCTGGCAACCCTAGTGCCGACACCACCAAGAAACATTATTGTTAATTGTAATAGTTCCTTGTAATCAGCTCGGATTTGTGTTTCATTTAGCTGTTTAATGCAGAATTTCTTAATGACTTCGCAGTCAGCATTACTTATTTTTGAGCGTACAGTTGGATCTTCGAGTCCGTTTTTAAACGATTTGTGGTCGAGACTTACCCAAAAGGCAGCAAAACGATTACAAATAGGCACTTCAGGACCACAAGTCGCCGAAGTTTAACCTCAAACACATGTTTCAATACTATCTCCATCATGTGATGAGAACATGGGAACTTGATTAATTTTCGATCTAATTTCTTCTGCAACAAAATGCACGATTCAGTGTTTTGACCTGTATTTGATGAGTGTATCATGAACGACTTTGGCCATATTTTCTCCAGTACCAGCCGGGATTTTGGGGGCGCCCAAAAATTTTGATGTGTAGATCGAATAATCACAAGCTCACCATCAGTGGTCAGAGGCGTCGCAGCATTATACATTACAGTTATCACATCATGAAATATCTGTCTGTTTGACGGCAGTTTGGCTCCAGATATTGTATGTGATACATGCCCAACTGATTCTACGGTGCGAAATTTATCACTGGATGTGGTCGGTAACAATTTTGGATGTGGTCGGTCTGGAGACAAATAAGAATATGACTAAAATTAAATTTTATGCGAAGCTGTCCCTTTCTCAATTCACTTAGGCTGGAGGCAGAGCGCGTTCTGTAAACGACCCTGCTGCATGGCCGTATAGCGCGCTGCAATGTTCTGCATATGTTTTCTTATTTGACCAGTAGAAAAATGTCAGACTGATGCGAAAAATCAACTATCATGCAAATCCGTTGTTTTTTTTTCATGCATGCACAAGCATGATCTATTTTTTATTGTGATTGCTCTTACGTCTACATATGTATGTACATAGAGACCATGTCGGTGTGCATGCATGCCCCGTCATGACGTAAAATTCAAATGAAAACTGCTGTAACTTTTTCGTTTCTCGGTCGATTTTGATTGTTTACGACTTGTAAGAAAGAAAATTTTATTCAAATACCATTTAAAAACTTTTCATGCTAATAAAATATTTTCTAATTACTTGAACATGTGACATTTGATAAAAACCCAAATTTTGTTCATGTAAAGTGAGTTTTGTGTTTTCAAACAACTTTGGGCATACCTTAGCGTTATCCAATCGGCACCACATTTTTTATTGGAGGTTTGTAGGTCAAATGGAAACTTTTTCGGCCCGGAAATCAGTACCGACAAAATAATAAATGGTCTAGTATTCATGGAGGACGCTGGCTGCGTCTGACTCTGTATGGCAACTGGCATTCGTTGTCCTCTGGTGCTAGTTGCTCCGGCTGCTTGTGTGGTTGTTGTTGTGTTTATGGTGCTGGCTGCACATGACACTGGCTGTGTCTGATCAGGAGAATGTTACCACGTCTTCATTGGCATTACTTTGATGACGAGGACTCCGGCGTACTGGAGAGCGCTGTAACATTTTACTCCAAAATTATTTGTAATTATTTTCTCCTAAACACACACTCCACGGCGACAAGCAAAATGCAGATATTTTGTACAACAACAAATGTACAAAAAACTGCGAAATAAAGAATGTTGCTGGCAGCAAAAGAAGAGACGGGAGGCTTGCGTTGAACAGTACAAGAAACCAAAATACTAGTGTTGGGCATTATCGTTCACTGAACGGACCGGTCCTTTTCGTTCCGTTCCGGTATAGGAACTCGTTCAGTCTTTTCGTTCCATCGTTCCTTTTGGCTCCTTCGTTCAAATGACATTCATTCGGTCAAACATCACAACAGCTGTTTGTTTACTCGTTCAGTCTTCTTTTATGAACGTGTTAAAAACAATTTTGCCAGACAAGGAAATTGAAAATATATTTTTAATTTATTTAATTATGTTCTGCTGATTTTATTTAAATAACAATTGTTAAGCGCGTGTGATGTGTATGTAGTGTGGCAATTCTGGGCACCACAGTGAAAAAGACTGATCAAGGTAAAAAATTATTACCTCCGAACGACACCAGTATTTAATATTGTTATAAATTTAGTGTGACAGCACTAGAAAAATCATTGTTCGGTAAATTTGGCAACAATAAACAGCTGTTTGAAAGAGAAGAATGGTGAAATGAGCGAGCGAATGAACGAAAGATGAATAACAGCAAAAGATCCGAAGTGAACGATGGAACTAATAGAACAACATAGCAGGAACCAGTTCCAATCGTTCCTTCAAGGGAATCGTTCAATTGAACGAGTTCGTTCCGGAACGACCCAACTCTACAAAATACCGTATGTCTGTATGTATGTGCGTATGTAAACGCGTATAAATATTTATTTGATGGTAGAACCATTATTATGAACCATTCTGCAATAACCTCCTTTTAAATTAAAAAGTTCTACAGAAATCGCAGAAGCATTCGAATTTTCAGTACCAGAAATTTCCTTTTTCCTAACCCTTATTTATTTTCAGTTTTTATTGAATCGCAACATAACAACATTTTATGGATAAAAGAATCAACGAAAATTTGGATATGAGCGATACGACGAGTCAGAGCGATTTTGAGGACACGAATGATATTTCTTTAGATATTTTCAATTAAAACAAGTAAGATAGTTTCAGTCGGGTAAACCGACTAAGGTATACCCTCACTTTGTGAGTAATGTAATATTGAATATTACTCGAATTATTCTGTCAATTTGTGTGGGAGGTACCAGAAGGGGTTTATCAAATACACCTTTTTTCGCTGAACATTAGATACTTTAAATTCATTGCACTGTGCCGACTTATAAGCATTTATGTGCACTGGTATAAACGTTATGAGACATTAAATTGTGGTATGATTTGGGCATTTTGTGTGGGAGGTACAAAAAGGGGCGTGGCAATAACGCCCATTTTTCACAGGGCTATAGACACTATAAAAACATTACACTGTACAAAATTTCAAGTATTTTTATACACTGGTTTTAATGTTATAAGCTGTTAACTTTTGGTGCAAAAAGGTATCTTTGTGTGGGAGGTACCAAAAGGGGCGTGGCAACAACCCCCATTTTTCCCTGGACTGTAGGCAATATAAAAGCATAATACTGTACAAAATTTCAAGTATTTTTATACACTGTTATTAATGTTATAAGCTGTTAACTTTTAATGCAAAATGGTGCATTTGTGTGGGAGGTACCAAAAGGGACGTGGCGACTTCGCCCATTTTTCTCGAGTTGATAGCGACTAATAAGCTAATACTATGTGTGGAATTTCAAAAGATTCGAATACGTAGTATAGCAGTTATTAAAGAATCAATATTTCACAACATTTTAACCCTTTGTGGGGGAGGTACTAGAAGGAGTGGACCAATATGGCACATCTTCGAACTTAGCCGGAGATAGAAAAAAATATTACCACATACCACATTTGAGGTCAATCGGTGACTTCTTTCGAGAGTTATCGTGCGCACCAGCCAGCAGACAGACAGACAGACGGACGGACATTGCTCATTCGACTTAAAATTACCCAAAACGGATTTCCTCCGAACATACTTGGGGTCTTAGGTCACTCCTTTGACGTGTTACACTTTTTTCCGTAGCAAATGATATATACCCTCGTCACACTAAAGTGAGGGTATAATTACAATTAATTAATTTAATTTCAATTAAAATTTTTATTTTTTCTTTCATAAAAAAAGAAAGAAATATTCATTTCCGAATGCATTGAAGGAATATTTCAAGAATCTAATGGATAGCAAGATAATGTTACTCAAATCTAATACATCAAGAAAATTTAAACAGCTAGTTTGGCGAGATGTTCCGAAAGATATGAATTCAAACTTTCCAGATGAACAGGGTGGAGTTAATGGTTTATCCATCAAAAGATTAAAGGAGCTTTGGAAAAATATCAATAAAGTAGAGAAGCGGAGACGGAACGCAAACGATCCAACTTTCATGGCAAATTTGATGGGAAAACGCAAACATCAACCACCACTACCACAGCAGACAACATACAAAAAATCACGTTTATCCCACGGTTGAGAAAATAAAAAGTTGCGCAGGTCCGTTATTCGATAGTAGATCAGAGAGTAAACAACTACGTCACAGTTTCAATATTTCCAGCCGTATTCATAAAAAAAATCCTAATTATGATTTAAAGTGCACTTTAGTTAATAAACACTTTTGGCCTAATAAACGATTATTAAAAATCGTATTCATAAACAGCATTGTAACTAATAAATATTTTAATGACTTCGTCAATGTAATGCTGGCAACACCAACTTTTTCACACACCGTTTTCTCTCTTAAAGATGCATTAATAGGATTATCAATTGTAAGAGTAGTCGAATATATAAATTATTTTATTGTTTATTTTAAAAACGACTGTATTAATTAACAAAAATGTATGCTCACTTGTCCAATAAATAAAAAAACAACAACTAAAGATCAAATAAATGGCGAATTCTGATAATTTTTTTTATTACATACAAAAAGGTATTCGAATAACGAATAATATATAACACATATTGATTGTTTACATATCACTAGTGAATTTTGTACAATTTGCATTTATTGTGTTGTGAGTTTACAATAAAAGTTTTTGGTCTTTTATGAAACAAACAAGCCACAGTTACGTATTTTATTATTTTTTTTCTAATTTTAAACTAAACCAGTCCTAGAAAATATGTTCAAAAATAGTCTTAAAATATTTTTTCATTTAATTAAAAAATTCCATTAAAATGTTTTGCAAATGCACACGATGAAAATGCAAATGTTACTTTAACAAACGCTTAAAGTAGGCTCGAACCTATATTAAAATCCACGCATTTAACAATGGTTTACAAAAGGCGTTTTAGGCTAATAATCGTTTATGAATACAGTTTTAAGAAATTTTGCTTAACAAAGGTTTGTAAAGCTGTTTTTAGTTTTTTGAATACGGCTGTTCTTATTTACTTCTCGTTGACGTCGGTGCGAGCCATAAACAATGGAGTACTAGATGTCATAAACAATAGAAGTAATATATGGTCCGTCGTGCTCTTAAGCAAATTTCTCGAGTTACGAACGATTATATTTTTGACATTAGTTGTTAAGAGAAGAAAGAGCACAAATTTGTTTTTATTTTTTATTCATATTTTTGGAACTTTTCCTCAAACATTTAACTTTACAATCACAATTGGAGCAAATACAATTGATTTTTTGCAAAATACACATCTCTAAATTCGAGATTTAATAATCTCGAGAGCTAAGAAGAGAATGCCAAATTATCTCGAGGAGTGCAAAACAACAGTCAAAAATTTAAAAGTTAAAAATTGTTTAAATAAATATTGCAAGGAAAAAAAAACAAAATTTTTTGGGTTTCCAAAAAAAAAAATTGCAAAAGAAGTGGCGTGATTGGCCAAAATAATGTAAAAAAAATTTCTCCAGATCAAGAATGTATTTTACAATTAAAAAATTTATCATACACAAAACTGAAACTGTGACGTCATGCGCAGACGTCAGGTTCTTTGCGTAACCTTTATTTTCTCAACCGTGCGTTTATCCAATGACAACGATAACATCGATAACAACAACAGCACTAACAATCAAAAACAATTCTACTACAAGAACAACTAATGACTACAACAATGACGACAATAAGAAAAATTCTAACGATATCAGAAAACTTAGTTTATTTCCAGCAAACTACAATGCCAAAAATATGAACAATGATAACAACAACAATAACAACCAAAAAAAATTCTACTACACAACAACAACTAATGACTACAACAATGAGGACAATAAGAACAATTCTAACGATATCAGAAAACTAAGTTTATTTCCAGCAAACTACAATGCCAAAAATATGAACAAATATAACAACAACAACAAAAATTCTACAACAACAACAACTAATGACTACAATAGGAAAAACGCTAACAATTACGAAAAACAAAATTCGGCTACAATTCCAATATCATCACCAACTTTATTCTTAGATGACGACGACTTTCCTACTTCCATTACTAAACATAGTAACAGCGGTGACGAGACTGAAGAAAATTTAGATGAAATATGTATATCATCTATTTATTAAAACTAAATCGGTTTATTCAAGACTCACACTACAAAAACGAGAAACTTTTGTGAAAATATTCAGAAATAATTTTACTACACCATTTCCAAATGTAATTCAGAAAATATCAATTGAAATTCAGAACTCGTCATTTGAAATTCAGAATTCTTCATTTGAAATTCAGAAATTCGATTTTCAGAACATTTTAATGTGAAATTAAGAATGTAGGCTTGAAGTCTTATACATACATCTTCAACCAGAAAAAGCAAGGCTGGTCGTTGATAAACATAATTTTGTAGGAACAAATGGGCAAAAGGCAATGAAGCCGACCAATATTATGGGCGGCGGCGGCGCACGGAAAAATACCGATCGGCGGCGGCGGCTGAGCCGATACAATTTCGTCACTCGGCTGAGCCGATAAAGTTCCAACAAACGAACGAAAAATCCCTCATATTCATATTCAAAACACACAAATCTCAGCTGTGACAAAAATAAAATTTCTGGGGAGACATATTAAGAACAGTCTTACACTAAAAGACCATTATGAAGAAGTAATCACATGTAAAAATTCTTTAAATGCGCTAAAAATGATTAACTCTGCCAAAAACGGTCTTCATCCAAAGGCTGCTATAAACCCATCGAAATCTCTACTTTTTTCGAAAACAGAGTACTCTATTTCCTCCATGGCACATATGCCAACGTACATAAACAAAAAAGTCACTACGTTCCAAAATCAAATTTTGAAAAAAAATCTGTACATACAGTCTATGCTCTAGCTCTGGTTCTTCCACCTGAACAACGGGCACAACATTTAGCTGCAAAAGAACTAATAAAGTTCAAAATCTTCAATCGACCCACGTACGATCAAATGACATCATGTGCCTCTAGGAAAAGCAGTCTTGGACACACACACAATAAATTTAGGAACATTTTCGACAACGTTGTAATCAATAATGAAAGTCAACCTTACACAAAATCACTATACTCATGGATATTTTCCACGTTCCACGCTACAGCAAAAACTTAACGAACTAAAAAGCATTGGATGTTCTATCTGGTCAACAGACGCATCGGTAACGTCAACAAACACGGGGTGTGCCGTCTGCAATGTCTCATCTAATCAAAACTTTTTGTTCAGAATTAAGACAAGAACGTCTTCCCTCATGGGAGAACTTCATGCCATAACAAAGCCATAGAAATCGTCGCTGAAGATGGCATAGAAAAAGCAGCTATTCTGACCGATAGCAAAAATGCATGCCTTTTGTTAAAAAACCACACATCTAACAACAATTTAATAAACGAGATCATTCACCTCATTTGGACTCCGTCATATATTTGGACATTTGGACTCCGTCCAACCTAACCCCTAAAAATATAAAAACAATTAACAGATTATTCACCGGTCACACATACGGGAAAATATACCTACACAGAATTAACATAACCAACAGCAGCCTTTGCGATATATGTAACACCCTGGAAAGTGAGGATCATCTCATCTTCAAATGCTCCAGATTCAACCACATAAGGAAAAACTTTACCTTTTTTCAAACACATAAAAACCTCACAAGCCTTTTAAAAAATTATACATTTTATCACTTGGAAGAGCTATGCAAATTCATTGATAACTGTGAAATCGAACTGTAACATATACACGATAACCACGAAAAATGAGATCAAAATAAAGGAGAAGATTAAACATCACTATATGAAATGATCAAACATCATCACCAAAAAAACAATTTAAAAAAACTGGGTAACCAGTAACCCATTTCAATGTCATCCTAAGGCAAAGATGGCGCTTTAAGATATTTTCAATTAGATGAAAAAACTTAAAATTAGATCAAAAATTTAAGAAAAGTTATAGAATTTTTGATGTAATTGTGAATGAAATAGTGCCTGTTGTGTTCTCTTCAAAACTTTGTAAAAATTGGTTCGGCCGCTCAAGAGCTATTGTAATTTCTGTAAAAACCAAAAACGCAGTTTTCAATTTCAAATCCCATAATTTTTCTTAAATAAATGATAGCGCGATCCATAGATACGTTTTATAAATTTTTACGCAAAAATGAACTGACCCTATCGTATTGCTTAGTAGTCACTTTATCAATTTTCATGGTTGCATAAAATAAATCTTTTTGACTCAGTAAAAAAAGTTCGCTACGGCATCCGAGGAGTTGACTAACCACCTCCGAAACGTCATGCATTGGTTGGTGTTGGATTTCAAAGACGTGTTGGATTTCAAAGACGATATGGTGATTTCGTTTCTGAAAAATAATATTACCACATCATGTTTCGACTGCTAATTTCGCATTTGCATGCGAACAATCAAACAAAAATCGTGCGGTGAGTTCTGAAGTTTGCTTTTTGACGGTCCAACACTCCACACTGTGGACTGGGCTGAGTGTGGAAAATGCGATATTTTCGCATTTGCGGTGTAATAATTTTACAAACGAACCTAAAATTGCGGTTTCAGTGTAAAATGTAGAAAAAATTTGACATTTTTTGCACAAACGAAATCACCATTAAAAGGAATTCTTTGATTTTCAGCTCAACTCCACAGTGAGAAAACCATGAAACAAAAAAAATATTTTCTTGTTGTCAAATAGAAATTCTGTATTTCAATAAATAGTTTCTGAATTACAAATGAAAAGTTCTGAATTTCAAATGAAAAAATTCTGAATTTCAAATGTCGATTTCTGAATTTCAAATGACGTGTTCTGAATTTCAAGTGTCGAGTTCTGAATATCAACTGACGAATTCTGAATTACAAATAGATATTCTGAATTTCAATTGAGGAGTTCTGAATTTCAAATTTAAAATCTGAATTTCAAATGACGACTTCTGAATTTCAAATGGAATTTCTGAATTTCAATTGACAAGTTCTGAATTTCAAATGGAAAATCTGAATTTCAAGTGACGAGTTCTGAATTTCAAATGGAATTTCTGAATTTCAAGTGACGAGTGCTGAATGGTGTAGATAACTAATGCAATAAAACGAAAACGTTCTATACTAACCATTAAACCATTACCAGCATACATCTATCTATATATATAAAGAAGAATGTGTGTTTGTTTGTTTGTTTGTTTGTTGGTTTGTTTGTTTGTTGGTTTGTTGGTTTGTTTGTACCGTATAGACGCCTAAACGGCTGAACCGATCTTCTTGAAATTTTCACAGAATGTACATGTGTGGGGCGTGGTGAAAATAGGGTACTTGAATTTTCGATATATGAAGTGGGCGTGGCCACGCCCTCATAAGACAAATTTTAAAATTAAGATATCTAGCGCAATTTGTTAGTGAGAGTGCTGCAATTTTGTACATATGTATCTGGTGGCAGTCTACGTGATTGGTCCAAAAATGGGCGGGATCGGACAAATGGGCGTGGCCCCGCCCATATAAGCCAAATTTTGAATTTGAGATATCTTGCACAATTTGTTAGCGAGAGAACTGTAATTTTGTTTATATATATCTGGAGGCAGTCTACGTGATCGGTCCAAAAATGGGCGGGGTCAGACTAATGGGCGTGGCCCCGCCCCATTAAGCTAAATTTTGAAATCGAGATATCTTGCACAATTTGTTAGCAAGAGAGCTGTAATTTTGTGTATATATATCTGTTGGCGACCTTCGTGATTGGTCCAAAAATGGGCGGGGTCGGACTAATGGGCGTGGCCCCGCCCTTTAAGCCACATTTTGAAATCGAGATATCTGACACAATTTGTTAGCGAGAGAGCTGTAATTTTGTGCATATGTATCTGGTGGCACTCTACGTGATTGGTTCAAAAATGGACGGAATCGGACCAATGGGCGTGGCCCCGCCCATATAAGCCAAGTTTTTAATTTGAGATATCTTGCACAATTTGTTAGCGAGAGAGCTGTAATTTGGGGTAAATATATCTGTTGGCGACCTACGTGATTGGTCCAAAAAGGGGCGGAATCAGACGAATGGGCGTGGCCCCGCCCATATAAGCCTAATTTTGAAATTGAGATATCTTGCACAATTTTTTAACTAGAGTGCTGTAATGTTGTACATATGTATCTGGTGGCAGTCTACGTGATTGGTCCAAAAATGGGCGTGATCGGACCAATGGGCGTGGCCCCGCCCATAAAAGCCAAATTTTGAATTTGAGATATCTTGCACAATTTGTTAGCGAGAGAGCTGTAATTTTGTTTATATATATCTGTTGGCGACTTATGTGATTGGTCCAAAAATAGGCGGGGTCGGACTACTGGGCGTTGCTCCGCCCCTTTAAGTAAAATTTTGAAATCTAGATATCTTGCACAATTTGTTAGCGAGAGTGCTGTAATTTTGTGCCATGTATCTGGTGGTAGTCTTCGTGATTTGTCCAAATATAGGCGGAATTGGACGAATGGGCGTGGCACCGCCCATATAAGCCAAATTTTGAAATTGACTTATGTTGCACAATTTGTTAGCGAGAGTGCTGTATTTTTGTGGATATGTATCTGGTGGTAGTCTACGTGATTGGTCCAAAAATGGGCTGAAACGGACGAATGGGCGTGGCCCCGTCCATATAAGCCAAATTTTGAAATTGAATTAACTTTCACAATTTGTTAGCGAGAGTGCTGTAATTTTGTGCATATGTATCTGGTTCCTGTTTACATGATTGGTTTATAAATGTGCGGAAACGGACAAACGGGCGTGGCACCGCCCATATAAGCCAAATTTTGAAATTTAGATACTTTTCACAATTCATAAGAGAGTGTTGTAATTCTGTGTATATGTATCTATTGGTAGTATACGTGATTGGTTCAAAAATGGGCGGGATCGGACCATTGGGCGTGGCCCCGCCCATATAAGTCAAATTTTTGAATTGAGATATCTTGCACAATTTGCTATCGAGAGTGCTGCAATGTTGTGTATATGTATCTGGTGGCATTCTAGGTAATTGGTCCAAAAATGGGCGGGATATGACCAATGGGCGTGGCCCGCCCATATAAGCCAAATTTTGAAATTGATAGACCATGCACAATTTGTTAGCGATAGTGCTCTAATTTAGTGCATATGTATTGGGTGATAGCCTACGTGAATGGTCTAAAAAGTGGCGGTATCGGATCAATGGGCGTGGCCCCGCCCATATAAACCAAATTTTGAAATTGAGATATCTTGCGCAATTTATTATCGAGAGTGCTGCAGTTTTGTTTATATGTATCTGATGACAGTCTACGTGATTGCTCCAAAAATGGGCGGGATCAGACCAATGGACATGGCACCGCATTTTGTTAGTGAGAGTGCTGTAATTTTGTGCATCTCATGCAGTCTACGTGATTAAACAAAAAAAGGGTGTGATTCATCCAATGGGCGTGGCCCCGCCCATATAAACATAATTTTGAAATTGAGATATCTTGCACAATTTGTTTAAATGAGCGCTGTATATTGTGTATATGTATCTGGTGGCAGTCTATGTGATTGGTCAGGAAATGGGACGGATCAAACGAATTGGCGTGGCCCCGCGTATATAAGCCAAATTTCGAAATTGAGACATATCTTTCACAATTTTTTAGCGAGAGTGCTGTAATTTTTTGAATATGCATTTGATGGAAGTCTACGTAATTGGTTAAAAAATGGACGGGATCGGACCAAATGGCGTGACCCTGCCCATATGAGCCATTTTTTGGAATATATCTCGAAAAATTTTTTAGAGAGAGTGCTGTTATTTTATGTATATGCATTTGATGGCGGTATTTGTGATTGATCCAAAAATGGACGGAATCGGAAATCTGAAGTCTGGGGCAACGAAGTGGACCGGGGCCAGCTAGTTTAGTTATAAAGACAAATAACAGTATTTAAAATATGTTGCTTGCTTGCTTTTATTCGGTCTGCAAATCTTGGTGATTCTAACTAGGATACTCTCCCGGCTTCAAGACCATTTTGATTCTATATTATTATAGAAACAAGTATTTTATACATGGCGGTGTATAAATAAGTATTAAAAATTAGCAGCACACACACTGGATCATGATTTCTGAGCCGTGACACTCGTTATCAACAGTTCTGCTGCAGTTGTATAGGATAACGAGTGTCACGGCTCAGAAATCATGATCCAGTATGTGTGCTGGCAATTTTTAATACATATTTATACACCGCCATGTACAAAATACATGTTTCTGTTATAATATAGAATCAAAATGATCTTGAGGCCGGGAGAGTATCCTAGTTAGCCATCCCATTAAGCCATCATAAATCATTGGTAATTCCCTACCTAGAACTTGTTATTAATGTGTGGAATGACTCCAATACTTTTATTCACAACGTTTTCATAAAACAATATCGGGAGAAAAAATAAAATATCATGAATGATCTTGAGAAGGAGGGCTCTTCGTCGGACAAACTGCAAGAAGAGTTGAAGCAATACCGCAAGAAACTATATACAATGTTCGAAATTTCTCCCAACTACTCGCCGGATGTTGTTCTAAAAGATTTTCCTACCAATAAAATGCTGGAAGAGAGAGCCTTGATTTTGGAACGCCTGAAAAAGCATGAGTCTTGGCAATTTACATTCAGATTTTGAGAAATATTGAAAAGGCTTCAAAATACTGTGATAGAAACTATGACGATGAGCCTGACATATGTATTCTTTATGTTGCTGAAAAATATTCTCAGTCCATTTAAGCAGCCTCCCTATGAAGGAGTGGAACTGCATGCAGAATTTCAAACGCCAAATGAGAATGTTGCTGTAGAATTGTTAAATAAATACGCCACCAAAATAGATCCCAATAAAATATGGCCGGTAAGTTAGATGCTATTTATGTCATCTTTATTATTTTGTAAAAATTGCTATTGTATTGTTGAAATCATCAGTTCTTGTTCTTACCCGACGAAATGCCGGTTCATAGAATGCTATCGCATGAGTTTACCCTTAAAGGTGATTTTCACAAATTACCCTTAACCGAGAAAAGCTAATAACATTTCCCATCTTTATATATAAAATCCTTTGTACTGTGGCAGCACCAAGACCGCCGTGTTCGAATGACAAACAATCTGGCAACGTTGTAACGAACCAGAGGAGGAAAAAACAACAGCTAATACCAAGAAAAGTCTTCACAGTAAACGGTAGCATTTTTAGTAACACGAGTACTTCGTAACAAAGACAAATAGAATATAAGAAGACATTCCTTCAGGCCGAAACGTCGAAATCTATCAGTTACGAACGAATAGGAATGAATTGTAACACGCGAATAAACAGTATTCCGCGAACATTGATTGAACTTTTTTTGCACTTATCGATTAATGTTATTTTTTTAATTGAGACAATTGCAAAAAATTCGGGAAAAACGGTCTAAAAATCCGCGAAAAACCTCACTCGTTGGAATCAAATTCCTATTCGTTCGTAACTGACAATTACTCGCTACAGGAAGGAATGTCTTCTTAAATTATATTGTTTTTGCTTCGTAAGATTTGTAAAATAATAATAAATAGTTGTTAAGTATAAATACAAACGTCTTATTACTACAACGACAACTATATGTATTGGTGACCCCGCTTTTCACGCACAATCTGGAGTGGTATTTTTACATTTCTACAAAAACTTCTTGGAAGCAGAACAGCAAAAAGAAACTTTGGAAAGCAGAGCAGCAGCAGCGCACGTTTTTTTTGCATGCATCATTTTGCCAAAATAGTCTACGTTTTTGTTTATGCATTCTAAACGGTACAACTTGAGGCAACGAGAACATTCTAATAACAACGAAGAATTTTGTCGGAAATGGAAAATCTGATTCAGCGAATGGAGGCACTGCAACGTGAATTACATTCTCTTCGAGAGTCACAAGGGAACGCAGATGATGGACAGCGATCGAACCTTCATAAAGTGCATATTCCAAAATTCAACATACAGAATCCGGAATTGTTTTTTGCTCAGGTTGAACGCTCTTTTTCTCTCTGTGGTGTTTCAACTGATGCGGACAAATTTGATGTTGTATCTGTGCGCCTTGAAGACGACATACTCTTGTCGGTTGAGGACCTCGTAACAAATCCGCCGCAAAATGACAAATATTATACATTGAAGGAGCGACTCATTTCGAAATTTGCTGCCTCTTCAGAGTCTAAAATGCGACGTCTCTTGCAAGGTGGTGAGACAACGGGTACGAAGCCGTCCGAAACGCTGTCCCACATGTGACGTTTGGCACCAGGTAAGGGAAATGAGACGATTATTCGGACAATATTTCTCGGGCAAATGCCAGGCTCGATTCGTCCTCTTTTAACTGTGTGGGAAGAAGACGATTTGGACAAACTTGCTATAATGGCAGACAAGATGTTGGACGCTGTGGGAAATACTGTGTGTGCTGTCTCCGGAGCACCACCACGTTCAGAAACCAAGATTCCGATTGATGCAGTTAATTCGCATGTGTCTTTAGCTGATATTTGCAAGACTTTAAAGGATCTTTCTGCTAAGGTGGATACTATTCAACCAAACAATAACAGCAAATACAGTCGTAATCGATCCAGATCTCAAAGTCTTTCACGTTCAAATGTTGGACCACCTGACAATTCGCTTTGCTGGTATCATCAAAAGTTTGGAGATGCAGCGCAACATTGTAAACCGAATTGTCCTCGCTATAACACTAATTCGGAAAACTAATTAAGCTGTCGTCAGTTAACACGACTGGCGGCAGCGGCAGTGACAACCACGTAAATGAGAATCGTTTACATATCTACTACACATCTACAAAGGCTCGATTTTTAATTGATTCAGGATCGGTGGTGTCAGTTGTACCCCCATCCTTAATCAGAACAACTCTGAAGCCGTCCGGCATGAGACTTCTTGCAGTGAAATACCAACTTATGGCAATTGTGTTCTTAAATTAGACCTAGGTCTACGTCGTGATCTCAAGTGGTTGTTTACCATTGCCGATGTCCAGTCGCCCATTTTGGAGGCAGACTTTTTAATTCATTATAATTTTATGATTGACTTAAAACGGAAATGCCTCATCGATAATACAACAAATTTAACAAGCCGTGGTGAAATTCGTAAAACCAAAGATTTTGGTATTTTAACATTATCGCCTTCGACAGGTCCATTCCATGAATTACTGAAAGAGTTTATTGACAACACAACTACTACTTTGACGCGTCAATCAACGAGTGATGTAATTATTGTTCATAACATCGAAACAATCGGAAACCCCGTTGCAGACCGTCCACGAAGACTTTCTGGAGAGAAACTTGCAGCTGCTAAAGCGGAAATTGACATCCTATTGGACAATGGTATATGTCGTCCCTCAAAAAGTCCGTGGGCTAACCCGCTTCATATGGTGTCGATAAAAGATGGTGGTTGGCGAGCGTGTGGGGATTACCGAAAGCTGAATTCCAAAACTGTACCTGACCGATACCCAATTGCCAACATCAACGATTTTTGTGAGAAATTATATGGTAAGTCAGTTTTTTTCTACACTCGACCTTGTTAAGGCTTATTACCAAATACCAATGGCTGCAGAAGACATCCAAAAGACAGCAATGTGCTCCCCTTTTGGACTTGTGGAATTTTTATATATGCCATTCGGATTGAGAAACGCCACACAAACCTTTCAGAGGTTTATGGACTCCGTTTTGAGAGGTCTTGATTTTGTTTATTGTTATATTGAAGAATTGATTGTTATATCTGAGTCTATTGAGGAACACCAAATACATTTACGGCAGATTCCGCCTTCGACAATTCGGTCTAACAATCAACGTCAAAAAATGTAAATTTGGACAATCTGAAGTACAGTTTCTTGGTTACATCATCAACGGCAATGGTTGTACACCTCAAACAGATCGTGTTGCCGCTATTGAAAATTACACCAAACCTGAAACTATTTACGAGCTTCGCAGATTCCTCGGTGTCGTCAATTTTTATCGTCGTTGCATCCCACATGCCGCTCAGCTACAGGCACCACTCAATGAATTCCTTAAGGACTCCAAGAAAAATGATAAGAGGAAGGATCCTTGGACACTTGAAGCTGAAAATGCTTTTGCATCTTGCAAACGCAGCCTTCGTGAAGCAACTATGCTAGCTCATCCAGCACCCAATTCAGATTTGGCCCTTACAACCGACGCATCAGACATTGCCATTGGAGCTGTATTGGAACAAAAAGCAAATGGAATTTGGCAGCCACTCGGATTTTTCTCTCGAAAATTATCTGCGGCAGAGAGAAATTATAGCACATATGACAGAGAGTTGCTTGCTATATACGAGGCTATAAGATATTTTCGCCATTTGCTGGAGGCAAGACATTTCATTTGCTGGAGGCAAGACATTTCATAGTTCGGACCGATCACAAACCGCTCGTCTATGCATTTTCGCAAAAACCAGAAAAAGCCTCGCCTCGACAATTGAGGCACCTTGATTTCATTTCGCAATTCACGACAGAAATTTTGTACTTGTCCGGTTCTGAAAACGCAGTGGCAGATGCACTGTCCCGCCTTAACGCAATTTCAATGCCAACATCAGTCACTCTAATGGAACTGCAATCAGCTCAGGAGATGGACGAAGAGTTGAAAACTATTTTGGATGGCGCAAATTCTTTAAAAATACAAATAGTACATTTTGATACGACTCGGTATACTGTGACATATCCACAGGATATGTTCGCATGAATATTCCCGAGTCACTACGTCAACAAATCTTCAATTCATAATCTTTCGCATCCTGGCGGCCGTGCTAGTCTTCAACAGATACGTGAGAAATACGTATGGCCTGGAATGAAGAAACAAATCCTAAATTGGTCTCGGAATTGCATATCGTGCCCAAGAGCAAAAATCACCAGACACAACAACCTTACTCCGGACAAGATAGATGTCCCAGACAATCGTTTCGATCATGTTCATTTGGACATCGTGATAATGCCGTTAGTACAGGGTTATAGATATTGCCTCACCATGATCGATCGATTTTTACGATGGCCTGAAGCTGTGCCTCTGAGGGATATGTCGGCCCAGACGGCCGCGACTGCATTTTGGTCCAACTGGATTTCACGCTTTGGTTGTCCTAAATCCGTGTTCGCGTTATTCAAGGCTATAGGGAATTTAATTGGTTCTAAACGTACTCGAACGACGGCTTATCATCCACAATCGAATGGAATGATTGAGAGATGGCACAGATCTTTTAAAGCAGCTTTAATGTGTCATTCACAAGTATCGTGGGTCGATATACTTCCAACTGTTTTGTTGGGATTAAGGACAGCTGTCAAGGAGGATCTTCCAGCTTCGCCTTCCGATCTTCTTTATGGTGGGCACTTACGGTTACCTCAAGAGCTCTTCACCGAATCAGAAATTCCTACCGATTCATCTGAATTTTTAAGGAAACTTCGTGAATATTTCAACTTCTTGCGACCAATTCCAGTGTCTCACCACAATAAAAGCAAAATGTTTATTTTCAAGAACCTCGATGATTGCACTCACGTTTTTCTTCGGACGGACGCAGTGCGAGGACCACTTGAACCACCTTACACTGGACCGTTTGAGATAGTCCAACGAATTTCAGATCGGTTACGGTAGCATTTTTAGTAATACGAGTACTTCGTAAGATTTGTACAATAGTTTTAATAATAATAAATAGTTGTTAAGTATAAATACAAACGTCTTATTACTACAACGACAACTATAGTACGTTTGTTAGTAACGCATGATCTCCGAAACCATAAAAGCGAATGGGCTGAAAATTGAACAATATATTCAGATTGGGGTCATTTGTGTTTTAGAATTATTTTCACCGCGATAAATTGCGAAGTGGTCAAGTTATTTGAAAAATTCGCATTTCCACAGCGATTTGACTGAAATTAAAAATGTATGCGTGGTTTTTCGTGATAATAGTTTGTTTGTATGATTCTAGCCGGTAGATGGCGCTGTAGGGGACATATGGTCAATATAAATTTTTTTGATGATTTTTTCCTGAAACTCGGGATTTATGCATTTTTGAAATGAAATACCAATGAATAACAAGCCAATACATCCGAAACAAGACGGGCAGGACAACGTCTGCTGGGGTTAGCCAGTTGAATACATATATATTTTTCAGACTGGTTCATTTCAAACCTTTGTAAATTGAAATCATTCATGTTGCTGGGATCGTATAGAAGAAGATATGAATGGAGATCTATAAATAATATACATACCACCCAGACCATCCCAGTCAGCATTTTGGGAAAATATTAATCATATTCGGGAACTAATCATAAATGCGCTCATTTTCTGATCATAAAAAAATATTTGTTGGACGTAAATTATTAAAATAAGATTATTACTTTAAAAAATAAAGAAATTAAATAAAAAATATTTTGTTTATTGTTTAAACTGACACTATTTTTATACCCTCACTTTAGTGTGACGAGGGTATATATCATTTGCTACGGAAAAAAGTGTAACACATCGAAGGAGTGATGTAAGACCCTAAGTATGTTCGGAGGAAATCCGTTTTGGGTCATTTTAAGTCGAATGAGCAATGTCCGTCCGTCTGTCTGTCTGTCTGTCTGTCTGTGTGTCTGCTGGCTGGTGCGCACGATAACTCTCGAAAGGAGTAACCGATTGACTTCAAATTTGGTATGTGGTAATATTTTGATCTATCTCCGGATGAGTTCGAAGATGGGCCATATTGGTCTACTCCTTCTGGTACCTCCCACACAAAGGGTTAAAATTTAGTGAAATATTGATTCTTTAATAACTTCTATACTACTTATTCGAATCTTTTGAAATTCTGCACATAATATTAGTATATTAGTCGCTATTAACTCGAGAAAAATGGGTGAAGTTGGCATGCCCCTTTTGGTACCTCCCACACAAATGGACCATTTTGCATCAAAATTTAACTGCTTATAACTTTAATACAAGTGCATAAAAATGCTTAAAATTTTCAACAGTATAATGTTTTTGTAGAGCCTATAGTCCGGTAAAAAATGGGCATCATTGTACAGCCCCTTTTGGTACCGCCCACACAAATGGACCGTTTCGTACCAAAAGTAAACGGCTTGTAACTTTAATACCAGTGCATACAAATACTTGAAATTTTGTACAGTGTAATGCTGTTGTAGTGCCTATAGTCCTGTAAAAAGTGGGCGTTATCACCCCGCCCCTTTTTGTACCTCCCACACAAAATGACCAAATCATACCAAAATTACATAGCTCGTAACTTTAATATACCAGTACACACAAACGCTTATAGTTCAGCACAATGCAATTTATTTAAGAATGTACTGTTTACCGAAAAATATGTGTATTTGGAAAACCCCTTCTGGTACCTCCCACACAAATTGACAGATTTATTGGTGTAATGTTATATATTACATTACTCACAAAGTGAGGGTATACCTTAGTCGGTTTACCCGACTGAAACTTTCTTACTTGTTTTATTTAAATTAACTCAAGTTATAATGTAATTTACTAATCTTAGAACATCTCACCACGATTCGACTGATAAAAATAAACTAAAATTCGCAATGAGCAACTATTGGATTGTTGCTTTAAGGTGGGTACTATGTTTTTTCACCTTGAAAAAATTCCACAAAATATTGTTTCAAGTTGAAAAATGGAACGCTTTTTTACTAAAGTTGCATTGCATTTTTGAAGTGTGTGTGTTGAAATGTCACTTTTATATGAATGTGTGAGTGTC
This sequence comes from Eudasyphora cyanicolor, assembly GCA_963930755.1. Classification (NCBI taxonomy): domain Eukaryota; kingdom Metazoa; phylum Arthropoda; class Insecta; order Diptera; family Muscidae; genus Eudasyphora; species Eudasyphora cyanicolor. The sequence continues at coordinate 6,406,321 of OZ005734.1, read as the reverse complement.
CTTTTTGCTTTTCTTAAAAACAAACACGTTTAGTTTAAATTCTAATCAATAAACAATTAAATGGAATAATTCCGACTTAGAAAATAATTAATTTAAATTGCAGAGAGGAAATATTGTTGAAGATCATTGTGCTAATGTTATACATAAATTATTTATTTTGTGTTGATACGATGGCGATGCTTGTGAGGCATCAGAAGCCAGTGGAATACAATGTTACAAATAACAAAATAATTTCCCACTGTTGTACGAATATAAATAAATAAAATGATGTTTTGATGAGCCGAAAAAGATGTTTTATTATTATTTTTAATGGTTTACATTATATTTGTTGACATATATAAATTATACTTTCATCCATAAACGGAATTTCTTCCAACTCCTATGGCTGGCAAGAACTCACTATTTTCTTTATAACCATTTAAAAACGAGATCACAGGCATCATCACTGCTTCGGTAGCGTTAGCCGTCCACAAAGTTTTTCCAGGCTTTTCGTCACGATTGTTCTAAACATACAAACGTAAATGTACATATGTATTTACAAGACAAATTCCACATTATTACATATACATAGTTACATCTCCTTCCAGTGTTTTGCACATTTTTTGCTTTGCTATCTAATTGGAATGTCGTTCTTCTCGTTTATTCCATATACATAATTATTTTCCGTTCCAAAGCTTTGCATTAGTTTTATTTATTTCAGATAATTTAATTTAGTATTCTTTATTAGGAAATTTTATTGCTAATATTTACAACAGTTGAATTTCTCGCGGACAAATATAAATATAAATAAATAGGAGTACAATGTTGGCGGCTTCAATTTTTTGCGCCGTTCAATTAATTTGTAGCGGCGCAAAATGTCAATTTCTCACGTTGAAATAAACACAGTACCACAAATAAAAAATGTTCACTCATTTTTTCACAACTTTGGTTTTTGTATGGGATTTCACCGTGAAACGCGAACATGTATATGATTTTATATCATACTAGCTGAGCCCGGTGCGCTTCGCTGCCCATGTCAAAATTCGCGCTGTAGAAACTGTATTTTATATCCGATCAGTACGAAATTCGGCAGAAAGAGGTTTGTTATTACATGAAGGAATACTGCCAAATTCGGAGAAAATCGGTTCAGATTTAGATATAGTCCCCATATATATGTTACCCCCGATTTGAAATTCAAGCGCTGTAGAAACTGTATTTTATATCCGATCAGTAAGAAATTCGGCAGAAAGAGGTTTCTTATTACATGAAGGAATGCCGCAAAATTCGGAGAAAATCAGTTCAGATTTAGATATAGCCCCCATATATATATGTTACCCCCAATTTGACATGTAAGCGCTGTAGAGACTGTGTTTTATATCCGATCAGTACGAAATTCGACAGAAACAGGTTTCTATTTTACATGAATGAGTATTCTAGGAAAATCGATTCAGATTTATATATAACCTCCATATATATGTTCCTCCAGATTTGGTTACAAAGCGCTATAGAAGTTGTACTTTACTTCCGATCATTACAAAGTTCTCCAGAAAGATTTTTCTCAATTTAGGAACGAATATTGCTTAATTTTGCGATTATCGGTTCAAAATACATTTACCAATTATTCCAAATTATTATCGCAATGACCCTTATCGCATTGTTAGGGAGGTGTAGGGTATTATATAGTCGGCCCCGCCCGACTTTCTGCCTTTGCTTACTGGTATTAGTAATAAATTCACTGAATGAAAAAATACCGAATTCAGTGGAAAGTCCAGAAAATAGAAATGTATACTTATAAAATTTCCAAATTCTTGTTTCATTGATATTGCATCACATTATCATATTGCGATTGTATTGGAGTGAGCAGCTGTAATTATCGCATACCGAGCATTTTTGTTCATGTATTTCCTATATAATACTTGCAAGATATATCAAAATATGGGCTGGGCCACGCCCACTGGTCCTATTCCGCCCATTTGAAAGCCAATCACGTATACTGCTACCAGATACATATACGCAAAATTTCAACACTCTCGCTAACAAAATGAGCAAGATAATTCAATTTCAAAATTTGGCTTATAAGGGCGGGGCCACGCCCATTGGTCCGATCCCGCCCATTTTCTGACCGATTACGTAGAATGCCACCAGATACATATACACAACATTGCAGCACTCCCGATAGCAAATTGTGCAAGATATAAAAATTTCAAAATTTGGTCATTGTGGGCGGGGCCACGCCTATTGGTCCGAACCCGCCCATTTTTGGACCAATCACGTAGATCGCCAACGGATATATATACACAAAATTCCAGGTCTCTCGCTAACAAATTGTGCAAGATATCACATTTTTTAAATTTGGCTCATATGGGCGGTGCCACGCCCATTGGTTCGATCCCGCCCGTTTTTGGATCAATCACGTAGACTGCCACCGTTTACATATACACAAAATTCCAGCACTCTCGCTAACAAATTGTGCAAAATATCTCAATTTCAAAATTTGGCTTATATGGGCGGGGCCACGCCCATTGGTCCGGTCCCGCCCATTTTTTCACCAATTACGTAGAATGCCACCAGATACATATACGCAACATTGCAGCACTCCCGCTAGCAAATTGTGCAAGATATCAAAATTTTGTCTATGTGGGCGGGGCCACGCCCATTGGTCCGATCCCGCCCATTTTTGGACCAATCACGTAGACTGCCACCGTTTACATATACACAAAATTCCAGCACTCTCGCTAACAAATTGTGCAAAATATCTCAATTTCAAAATTTGGCTTATATGGGCGGGGCCACGCCCATTGGTCCGATTCCGCCCATTTTTGGAAAATTCACATAATCTGCCATTAAATGCATACAAACAAAATGTCAGCACTATACCTATAATAGGAGCAGAAATATCGGATTTTTAACCTGCGATTTGTATGGGAGGTACCACGCCCCTTTGTCCAATTAATTTGTTTAAACCATCTCGTGAAAATTTAGAATCGAATAAAAAAAAAATCATCCAAATCGCTCCAGCCGTTCTGACGTGATGCCATTACACAGATGGACCGTTTCATTTTTATATATATAGATACGGTCCTGATTACAGAACAGGACTGTATATGATATAAATTGGGTTCAGGGTACCAATCAATGGGGCACAGCGAGTTCAAAAGGATGAATAGGTTCAATCGACAACTCCAAATGGCTAGTGCTAGAAATGTGAAATTTGGTTTGAGGGTACACCTCGAGAAGTAGTAAATGCTTTCCATGAAAGCATTTGTTTAATATTGACAATTAGCTATATTTTGGGACGTTTTCGTAGAACAAATCCTTCTCCGTTTTCTATTACTTTTTCTTAAACATGATGAAAAGGTGTCCCTAAAAACTAGATCAACATTTTGTGAACAAGATCCTCCTGTGATTTCATTGGATATGTCCGAACATACATTTTCTTACGTTTTTAAATAAAATCATTTTTTGAAGAATTCAAAATATACGTTCTTAACAACCAATAAAATCGTTTTGCAGATTTCCGTACCTGCAAGCCATTTTTATTACTACATATTACTATTACTTCTGCAAAAACGTGCCGGCGGTTCCAAGGCCAGAGCAACCCCTGAGTACACCTTACTGATGTTGAATTGCTAGGTATAAGGTTCCCTCAGCGCAGAACCATTGTTGTGGTCCGGAATTTTTTTGTTTGCTACCACCTTGATAAAAATGGGAAATGGGTCCTGCCTCTTTTGTTACCTACCACACAGAGGGACCATTTTGTACAAGAAGTTAACTGCTTATATCTTTAATACCAGTGTGTATAAATACTTCATATTTTATTTATGTATTCTTATGCTTTAATAGTACCTATAGTCCGGTAAAGAATGGATATTATTCCAACGCACCTTTTGGTACCTCCCACACAAAATGGCCAAATCATAGTCATAATAAAATTGAATGGCTCCTAACGTTAAGTGCACGTAAACACTTATAATTTGATGCAGTACAATGTCTATGAATTATCTACTGTTCAGCTTAAAATAGGCGTATTCGCCAAGTCACTTCTGGTCTCCACACAAATTGACAGATTTATTCGAACACAACATTTCCATAACATCTGCAGCAAGCATCTAAATTTGTTCATATTTTGTATTTTATAAAACATTTGCAATGAACATAGACCGACAAAGAATGAACAATTAGTTTTCCACGTTCCGGCATTTCCCACCTGAAGTACCATATTACATTACTCACAAATTGAGGGCACACCTGATTCGGTATATCCGACTGAAATTTTCTTGTTTAAGCAGTTTTTAAGAAATACTCAACTTTTACTATATGATATACAATACATCTGTAATTCAAACATTGGAAAACTTAAACATCCAACATTCAGTTCCTTGGGTCTCAAAACAGAAGCATACTAAATTTGGTCCTGATCTGTTAAGTCTAAGACAATTAAAATCTGTAGAAAAACATTCGCCCTTATTCCAGTTGGCGTCGTCGATTCTTAGTCGACACTGTTTAGACTGACGACTTCATAAATTTTGAATTTTTTTATAATATTTTTAAGTTATAAAAAGGGTTTTTGTTAGTCCATGGATACCAAAAACATTCGTTTTGGCGTAAAGATGACAAAGCTAGAACTTCATAGATATGACGACGTCGACGACGCAAACTGGAATAAGGGCGATTAATTATTGTGGCGCTGTAAAATAAAATTTACCGGTTGCGCGGATGTAATATACATATCGTCACCTGAAATCCAAAAAGGCGTAACCCACATGTTCTTCCTTTTTAGGAGAAGCTAAAAACAGTAGTTTCAAGTTTTTGACCAGATTTATAGATTCCCAGACTATTAAATCGAAATCAAATAACAAATCTAGTTCAATTAGTTGAGGCTTACATTCTGAATAAAAAAAAATTATGAGTCTATTCGCCTTTTTAATGACCTTGTTTGCTGTTACGTCATTTAGAATTTCACTCATAAAATGGTCAATTGTAGTTATTGAACTCTGAAATTTTGTAGGAATGTGTATTCAAGTCTAATAGAATATAATCAATCATTCTTTCATTATGATTTTTTTTGATTTTACATCATTTTGGGTTTCAGATGACGATATGTATTTGTAGATATTTACATACAGTTTAGACGTTCAAAATTTGACACAGATCGGAGATCAATCAGGTATGTCACAGAGTGCACTTTTGTAAGTTTTTGTGTAAGCTTAATGCTTAAGTGTGAAAAAACTGGCATTACGTTTCGAAAAATGGAATAAGTTTAAAATCACTCAAGCTCAAATCTCTATTAGAATTTATGATTCAGATAAAAAATCCGCTGCTAAAAATCAACAATTCCACAAGAAATCTTGCTCTTTTTGGTTTGAAGAAAAGTCCAATATGGTTACTTAGAACAATAATTTGTTTTATTTAGAAATTTATATTTTATACATAACATTTGTATGTATGCATGTAAATATGTGTGGGTGTGTCTATATTAATTCAAGTGCCATGACATTTAAATATCCATTTAAAACGTATTCGCATTGGCGATTTTCGACTACAAATAAAACAGTTTTCAAGTTTATATACAGTAAAGATGTAAAGACGATAACATAAATTTAAGTGAGACAAATGAATTAGAGTACAAAAGATGATTGCTTAGAGTTAACTTCAAATGACTTAGTAAAACTACATTGATTTAATACTACTTCTATGAGCTAAGGACATCAATAGAGATAATTCAAAACGTCCACGTGAATCTAATGGACCGCCTGCCCATTAGCGAATTTTTACTTTAATTTTTCAAAAGGAAATCCATGTCATTCTCAGTCTTCGTTGTTGCCATGTACTGATCCAATTCTTTATCGAGATCATCTTTGTTCACCGATTCGATTGTACCTTTGCCTAAAAACAAAACATAAATTAAGAACAACATTTTCCTGATTTCATGTATCATTTATCCTTCTGAGTAGCATGTTATCATCCTAGTTGATTGAACTCGCATGGTTCGTTTTTACCTTGAACGCGTGGACCGCCACGTCCACCGGCAGTACGGCTGCGACTGCGTCCACGTCTTTGTTGGGTATTTGCTTTGGAGTTGGTACTACCTTTCTGGGCAATAGCGGAGCCTCCACGGCGTTGCTGGCTACGTCCTCGCTGTGATGCTTGTCCTGTACGTCTTTGCTGTGCTTGACCTCGGCCCCTCTGTTGCGTTTGGCCACGACCTCTGTTTTGTTGTACTTGACCAGAGTCTCTTCTTCGCACTTGGCCTTGACCAGCATCTCTCCTTTGCACTTGGCCTTGAACTCTTTGCTGACCTACCTGTCCCTTGCGTGTCCGAGAACGCGAACGTGGGCGTTGTGGTTGTCCATTGGTACGAATGGCAGATCTTCAAATGAAAAAATGTAATGATAAAACACACGTTAATAAATGGAATCAATCCATACAAATAACTAAAGATTGAATTTTAAATCTTATACGTAACTCGATTCGCCATTTGCATTTTTTACCTACAATCATCCTATTTCACTTTTTATTTATCCGTCATCTTGTGCTATATTTTACCTAATTTACTTTGAGACGTGCCACGAACGACCCATCGATCGATGACAATGCCAATGAAATCGAGCACACTACATTTCACTATACGAGTGGATAGGCATAAAAACTTTAAAACTCTCGACTTCATAGTATCCGAAATAAAATAATTAAATGTCAAGCACACTATTCCAATCCCGACTAATCCCAATTACGCACATTGTTTCCGCGAATGTTCATAACTCTCGCCGCCATAATAATCCAGATAAAAGATTTACCTATATACAGTTAAACTAGTGAGAATGTACCCTTAGTATATTTCAACCAGCTATCCCATTGGCAGACATCTCCCGTAAGCGGAAAATGGTGCTATGCTCATTTTTTTAATTCTTTTTCAAGTCAAGCCTATTTAGTTATTATTATTAAATCTGCCATTCCAAGGAAATTGTCTTCATACTTGGCGTATACAGGGTGGCTGATATGTAATGCAACAAAGTAAAGCGCTATATTTTTATACCCTACACCACACTGTGGTACAGGGTATTATAAGTTTGTTTCACGGCAGATGTTTGTAACACCTGAAAATAACACAGCTAGACCCACCTTAAAGTATACCTATCGACTCAGAATCACTAACTGTCCGTCTGTCCATGTAAAGTTGTTCGTCGACTACAGGTCGCAATTTCACTCCGATCGTTCTGAAATTTTGCAGTTTAAAGTATTTCGCGGCTGTTAAGATCGCTATTGAATTTGGTTGAAATCGGTTCAGATTTAGATATAGCTCCCATATATATCTTTCGTCCGATTTGGACCTTTAGTCCTGTAGAAGATGTATTTTACATCCAATCGTTTTGAAATTTAGAATGGTAGAGTTTCTTGATCAATGAATCAACATTGCCGAATTTGAAGAAAATCGGTTAAGATTTAGCTATAGCTCCCATATATATCTTTCGTCCGATTTGGCCCTTTAGTCCTATAGAAGCTGTATTTTACATCCGATCGTTTTGAAATTTAGAATGGTAGAGTTTCTTGATTCATGAACCAACATGGCCGAATTTGAAGAAAATCGGTAAAGATTTAGCTATAGCTCCCATATATATGTTTCATCCGATTTGGCTCTTTAGATCCAATCGTTTTTATACCCTACACCACACTGTGGTACAGGGTATTATTTAAGTATAAAATGTCCCAAAAGTAAATTTATGTAAACAATTTATACATGAATTACAAAATTTACATATCAGAATTATTCAATATTACGAGAGTGGTGTAGGGTATTATATAGTCGGCACCGCCCGACTTTAGCTTTTCCTTACTGGTTTTTAATTTTTTTTTTAAATTTTATTGTTCAAATGCAAAAAATGTCGGAAATAACATAAAATTTTAGAAACAGTTTAGATTTGTTTGAATTGGCCACCTTTGGCACGAATTATGGCCTTCAAACGGCCGACAAAGCCATCACACGCTGCACGAAAGTGGCTCTGCGGTATTTTGGCCCATTCCCGGCGAAGAGCCGTCTTGAGATGATCAATACTTTGGTATTTTTTAGTGCGAACCTTACTCTCTAAAATGCCCCAGTGCGGTAGAAATGAAGCGAGGGACCTCCATTTTAAGCCATTCTTGGTTGACGCGTGCTGAGTGCGATGGTGCTGAGTCCTGTTGGAATGTCCATGGTCTGCGGCCGAAATGTTTGTCTGCCCAGGGCTTCAATACTGTCTTTATTACATTTTCCCGATAATATTCGGCATTTATTTTGACCCCATGGTCGATGAACACGAGCAATTTTTCTACCACTGCGGCGTGGATTTCGATCAAATCTGGCCTTCACTTTTCGGATCATTTCTGGTGTTGTTACCGTTTTTTCTTCCACTTTTTGGACGCGATGCAACACTGCCAGTATCACGGTAACGAGCAATGGTACGAGAAACAAAAGATTTATTCACATTTAAATGCTGGAGGGCTCTAACGATAGCCACTTGTGTTTTTCCACCCAAATATAAAGCAATCACACTATCACGCTTGAATTCCATCACGGATAACTTTTTTCTGAATGCAATAGATCAAAATGCTTTTGTAAACTTGTAAACAATAAAATTAACTGTCACTGAAATAAATCTGTCAGCTATCAGACTAGCGGTTTAGAAATGATAGCAACCTGAAGTTGGTTGCAATACACATCAGCCACCCTGTATATGTACTCGTATATGTAGCGCTGAGTTCAATCTGAGGTACAGTGTGAATTTAAGATTTCATAATTTTGTAATTAATTGAAGCGAATAACGTTGTAAACGACAAAATTAAAATGGTCAAAAATTCGTAACAAACTCCTTTTAAAGAGACACTTTCAAAATTCCTTTTAGCAGACACATTCAAAATGTACTTTTTTACTCATTATAGACATTAAAAATCGATTTAATAAAAAAAACCTTTCTTATAAATTTTATGTATTTAATTAATTACAAATTATTTTTGTTCACACGGCGTTAATGGCGCTTACAACGTTATTCGCGATTATGCTTCAATGATATTTTGTTCAATGTTATGGATGGTTTGTTGGATGTAATAAAAAATTATGGTAGTTGCATTTAATGTAAATGTACTTCGTTATAGTGACTATTTTCATCGGTTTGGTCTTTCTGAATATTTAAATGCCCAAGGATAACAGATTTTAATCAATAATAAAAAATTTGTAAAAATAAAGAATTTTCAGGATGCATTAAAAAATTATTGGATGCATTAAAAAATCATGCTAGTCATAAGTCACTCGAATGACATCTGCGACTTTGCAGTTAATGGCACTCAGATTTAATGTAAATGTACTTCTTTACAGTGTCTATTTTTATCGTTTTTGTCTTTCTAAATAATTAAATGCCAACGGATTACAGGATTTAATCTATAATAAAAGATTTGTAAAAAATAGAGAATTTTCATGATTTGTAGACGTTTCGACAAATGACGTAGCGGGTCAACAAAGTATATAGCTTTTTCAGAATTTAATGAATTTTAACATTAAAATTGCTCCATGTATCCCTATTTTTAAAAAAGGAAGATTATTTCATATTACATACGTAAATAAGACCATAAAGAATAGGTTGTGTTGTTAAAATTCAGCGTAACAACACCAACGTCGTAGATATTTTACTAAAAGTTAAGATATGTCTGAAATTTTATCTCAAAAAAGTATTTTGATTTTTATTTTATTTTTGATAAAGTGCATTATAGTCAACACATTATTAGTATTTGGTATTACAATGGATACCATTGTTAGCCATTTTATCATATATGCATATCGATGGCTTAATATAAAAAGGGAGTATCTTGATTTTTGTCATAATTGCGTTTTCCGTTTATTCTGGTCGAAAACTTTCAAATGCACCTTAATTTTTTTTAAATTTTCGGGGGCTATAGTTGCAAATAAGGATTCTTATGTATTGTAAAAACCCCAAAGGTCTAGTGAAATAATTTGTTTGGTTTATATTCGGTTTTTCGTGCCGCTGTTACGGAAAAACAAAATGGAGATACGCCCTTTTTATATTAAGCCATCGATATGTACAATGATTACACCAATTTGCGACATATTTCTACTTATGTTTTTCCCCATTTTCCCAGAAACGCTTTCTTCAGCATCGCTTTTTAAACAATTTGTGTCCCCAAATAATCTTTGTCCCCAAGATTTTATATTGGGGTTCAAGTCAAGACTATAGAATGGGGTGGGGAAATTTTTGGTGTTATATAATATCCATAATTTGACGTCTAAATCCGTGTGCTTTGTGACGTTTTCGTGTTGGAATAGTAGAATAGTAATTCATATCTAGGCTCATTTTTCAGCGCTCTTGCATTCAAATTATTCTTCTAAATTGATAATTTAACGTGAGGATTCATAATCCTATCAATAAGTGTACGATTTCCTACTCCCATACGCGATATAACATCACTGAGCATCCCCTATGCCCTATACTACATGAAGTCTATCTGAGCCAAATATGATGCATTTAGTTTCGTTACTAAGTTTTCCAAAAGTCGATATATCTGTTTCTGTTAGTTATTTGCCGTGATGGGCAGAAACAAAAAACTAATGGTGTTTTCGATTCTGAAAAAAATGTTGCCCCGTCGACGCGAAATTCTGAAAAATATTTGCCCTTTTTGGGTGGAACTGATGAAGTGCATCGAATTAAACTTAGCTCATATTTCAAAATTGCAAAAAGTGGTATAAAAGTCCAGTTTTCGGGAAAAGGGCAACGAAAATGTTGCACTTTTTTGCAGAAAAAAAATCGCCATAACTGTAAAACATAGGGAAAAATCGGGGATGGAAAGGGGATGCTTGTTTGTTCTGGTAGTGTCTCTCTTACATTTGGTGTTGGGAATATGGATCACCATTTTTATTTGTCAATTAATTTGCATTTTATTGTGAAAAAATGGGTCAGATATGAGTTACTTTTTTTCCAAAACGAAAACTAATCCAACTACACTGCCTTAGACAGGATTTCGTGGACCTTATATAACATCAAACAATTCCCCACTCCATCCAAGAGTCCTTACTTGAACCATATAGATAATCCTTGGGCTTACATCGATGTTAAGGTGAGAAATTACAAAATTTCATTAAAAACGAAGCTGAAGAATGTATTTTAGGAATAATGGGAAAAGTATCTGTAGAAACACGTCGCAAATTGGTGGAATCATTGCCCAGAAACTTCGGCGATGTAATGGCGAACAATGGATACCATACCAAATACGAATGTATGGACCACAATGCACTTTATCAAAAATAATATAAAAAGCAAAATACTTTTTTGGGACTAAATTTCTAACTTGTCTTCATTTTTAGTAAAATAACTGCGGTATTGAGGTTGTTTGTTACATTAAATTATAATAACACAATCTATTCTCATGTTTTATTTACGAATGTAATATAAAATAATCTTACTTTTTCAAAAATAGGGATGCATGTAGCAATTTTAATGTTACAATTCATTAAATCCTGAAAAAGCAAAATATTTTATTGACACACTGTATGTATATATCAATGTGTATTTTTATTTTATTAACATACGTGTCTAGTTTATTTTTCTTCACTTAGTTCTATGTAAGTTGCGAGTTGCAGGACCTTTTTGGTCCCTACTCTATGAGCACAGATAACCATTAATAATCAGAACATATTGCTCACTTACTTCAAGACTGTGATAACTCAAAATTTTAAAGGTTGTCTTACAGAAATGCGAATTTTGTAAATATCCATATATAAGATGCAAGTTCTGCTATTCATTTTTAAGATGCTACACAATGTTGGTCACATTTCTATAAATTTCGAACGAAATCCGGAGGAATCCAGACTAGAAATAACTCAAATTTAAGAGTAAAACTGTGTCGACTTGTAATCACGAAACAACGAATTTAATATAGGGGGTGCTTGGAATTTAACAATCTGCCTGAAAACATGAAAAATGTGGACCGAGTTTCAGCTTTTAAATTGAACTTAAAAAGTGTTTTCATAAGTAATCTTGATATGCTTTTAGAATAGCTTCTAGTAAATTTAATCATCAGATCTCACTTTTTTTCTAAAGTTATGAATGTACTTTTTAACATAATTTGTTAACCATTCTTTATATAAAATAATCTAATTTATTTATATTTATTATCAAGCTTTAATTAATGCAAATCTCTTGCCTCAATAAAGTCATCTGACGCTGAGGCATACTTATATGTAAATTAGAAATTTTTAATAAATTAAAAAAAAATCATAACGAAATTTAGTTTATAAGTAAACAATCATATTTCGGATTATTTATCTTTATCTTATCTTTATATTTATCTTTTTATACGGACTTAAAGTTACACATCTCGACAATTTTAATTTTAAGTTTCGACAGTCTTGAAGTAAGTGAGCGATATGTGGGAAATGATTTCCGACAATTTCTTCATACGTACATATTCATTTACCATATTTATGTGCCTATACATACGTTTCACATACAAAAATGGTTCGAAATATAATAGGACTATTTTCTGGATATTCGAAAAATCTTTTATGTATTACTTAAATCTGAATAAATTGAGTCTACCTTCCGTGGATTTCAGCTGTAGTCAGTTGACAAGGCGGACAGATATATGTTTTCAAAGTTGGACTAGTTGAATGATGTTAATCACAAACGACATTTTTTAAGCAAAGTAAAATAATAGTTGGTACATACCTTGACCGTGGGCGGCTATTATTTCCACCGTTAGCTCTGGTGTTCGCATTTTGATTTGTGGAATTTACAGTATTTCGTCTTTTCTGAATGCGTCCCGCTTGAACACCTTGTCTGGATAAGCTGGCACTACGTCTATTTCTATTGCCAGCTCTGTTGTTATTGGACACCGCAGGTCGCACTCCCAAACGGGCTTTGATGGGTAGCGTAGATTTAGCCGTGGTTACGTCGCGTCCACGATTACGGCTGCGAGAGCGAGATCTGATGGGAATACGACTCCGACTTCTGGAACGTCCACGGACAGCAGCATTGCCAGTGTCAATATTTCGGTTACGTGAACGTGAACGACTTCGTCCGCCATTCTCTTGGAGTCGTGTAACAGAACGATTACGCGATCGACTACGACCGCCGTTCACCAATGATCTACCACCTTTTTCAACAAGAACGCCACCACGTTGTCTGTCCAAACGTCTTCTGGCAATACGTTGAGCTGCACCGCCAACAAGGGGACGTCTCGGTCCCAAACGATTAACTAAACCGCCCGAAGAGTTGGAACGACGCAAGGGGGTAGTTGCGCGTCGTTTAAGAATTTCGCGATCAGCATTCATGCTATTTTGTTGATGGAGAACAATTGTTGAAGGTTTTTTAAACATATTTGAAAGCTCCATTTAGCGGAGAGGAGGATTAGGGACTTTGTTTTAGATGTAGTACTATGTTAAGAGTCTTATGTGGATGTTTGTGCATCCCTCAAAATAGGCTTGTATCATTTTTAGTAGTATAGATTAGAATTGATTCTTACGTTGCAATGTTGGAGAGACTGTTTGTCCTAATTGGCTTTCCATTAGCTCCGACACGCAATGCTTTAACACTTCCACGTTTAATTCTACCATATGCAGTTCCAGATCCGACGGTGCGCATACTTCTCTGTAAGATTCACACGGAATTATGTGTGAAGAAATGTGAGTTTTATTAGATGTTCGTTCATAGTTTTGTGTTCGGACTTCTTGATCCTCATGAATTCTTAATTTTTCTCTGTCAATTTCATTATTTGGCCTAAACCTAACCCAATTCTATTTTCGTTTATCTTTACAAATGTCATTCAATCGTTCGAAATTATTTATGTTGGATTACCCTATGCAGAGTGTTTCCGGTTCTTCCGAAGATTTATTGTAATGTTTCAATGATATACATTCTCCCTTAACATTCCAAAACAGTTTTTCTCTTGATTTTACTGAAGATTATGTCCATTTGCAAAGCTTTCAAACCGTTGCATAAATTCTGGTACAATTTTCTGGAGAGTTAGCCATGTATGTCCTCAAAATAGTCGACGATTTTCTAATGATGTATTTCTGTTGTGTTCAGTTAGGTGCTAGATTTCAACAAATCGATATTTGCCTGACTGAATATGTTAAAATGACATCAGACAGGTAAGTTGGGGAGATGTAGTATGGATCCATTACATTTGTCCACTTCTAAAATTATAACTATCTGCTGCATATATTGTTGGCTTTGAGGTCAAATCTCTCAATCCTGTCCTAAGAGGCTCAATTGCTTGTGGACAATTCATTTACGAGTTGTATAATTATAGTCTGCTGTTGTTTCCCGATATTTAAACAACAACTGTTGAAGTGCTGGTGTTGCTGGAGACCCGAGGTTGTAATCCATATTCCGGACAATTATAGACTTCGCTCTGTTATTTATCTGGTTATCACGGGAACCTCCTTTCCATCGATCTCATTGTTTCTGAGTGCTAATTAATATTTTCCTGTTAATCTTAAGAAATTAATGGGTGTTACTTGAGTTTACAAACTCTATTCTCCGCTAGATGCCGCTTTTATTTCAATAGATCTCAGTATGTTGAAGGCTATTTTTATTACCTCTTATCTTGGGCAATCAGATTTGAATTTTCGTGGAAATGATTCCGGATTACTTAATTTTTGCTGTAGAAACTCGAATTTATGATGAAAGCATGAACATGTTACCAGTGCCAGCGACTGGGAACCGAACTCAGCAGCTTCAGTTACGAAGGCTAACCACTGTACTACAAAGGTACTAGTCATCTATTCCTATTGTGTTTGTGGTATATTGATATGTCTCCCCATTTCGGTTCGTTTGCAGCCGAAAATCTTGAACACTGCTGGTTCACGCCCAGCGGACGATATGGTTATTTTAAAGTCAAGGTAAACACTAGTTATTCATCGATTGGATTGCAATGCATTCTCGTATACGTTTAAATCTAATGTTGAAACTGTGAACAACTTCCGCAAAGAAAATAGCTTTGGAAAAGCTTCAAGATCTTTTAAGAGCGTACAATCGAAAGGAGTGAAAATATAATAGAATTGGGTTTTAAGGTTTTCAAAGGCTGAGACTTCTATGCAAATTGCTAACTTCATACTAGAGAAATTCTTATTTGCCGTCTTCTACAAGATTCCGCTCAATACTCAATTCACATGAATCGATATTCATCGGGATTACCCAAAGTCGGAAGAGAATATTAATTCCGCTTGTTTTTGTCAATTTTGATAGAAAATTTCTTTAGAACACATACACGTTTCAACTTCATAGCGGCTTGCAGCTTGTGTTTCCTCTGTAGTTCTGCCAAAAAACGTTGATTAGCTCGGGTTGTAGCTTGGTCTACTCGAGCCAATGTTGACCGTTCCATGCTGCGACTACGACTACGACCAGCTACTGTGACTTTAGGTTGTGTTGTCATTGCAGTAAATCGTTCATTTAACGAAACGCCCGTCGAATTATTTACATGTATTTTACATAAAGTCGATGTCATATCGTTGCTTTCCGTTGATTTTTTTGTTCAAAATTACGCCTATAATGTAGTTTTTTCAGAGTCTTTAAGATATCTGTAAATGGAATGGCAAAAAAAATATATATTACATGTTGTCGTTTAAATTCAATTCATTCAATTTTGTCTTCTAGTTTCGGTTTAAAATTCTAATCCAATTTAGAAGTAAATCACAAGGTCGGACGGATCTGGGCGTTTACGGCTTAATCGAGTTCTATAAATATTTTTCTTTCGTTCTGATAATATTCTTGTTAAAATAAAACAAAGTACATTCATATGACGCCGCCACAAAGCAGACGTTCCTAGCAATCAATAGAAATGTTAAATTACAGGTTTGAGAAAGTTGACAGCTTCGAATTCCTAGGTGCCACAATCAATAGCACGATTATATGTACATAATAAAAGAACGACGTATACAGGCAGCCCAAAAGGCATTTTATATGTACCATAAACTTTTTAAATTACCTTTTATGTCAAATAAGTAATAAGTAAACAGTAGTGTTATTGGTATACAAAACAGCCGTGAAACATGGCCACTGCGAGCCTTTTAGAGAAAAATAATAAGAACAATTTACGGAGCAAAACCCGGAGAAATGCCACCCACATAAGCAGCAATCAAGAAATCGATGAAATAATGGAGGGCAAAGATGTAGTAAGATTTATAAAAGCGCAGAGGCTAAGCTGGGCAGGACATGTAGTGAGAATGTCACAAAACGGAGCACAACAGAAGAAACTTAAAGTCAAGCCTTACAACATAAGAGCAAGGGAAAAGTCTAGAGCAGGGCTTTCCAGCCGTGGATGCACGCCTCCCTGGGGGCGTAGAGAATTTCTAGGAGAGACGTGATGATTTAGGGAGATTTTCCTAAAGGTATTAAACATTTAGAGGGAAACAACAAAATACACGTGTAATTTGTAAAATGTTTTTCTATAGGTGAAAAACTAATACCAATGAAAGCGTACAACGTCTGTCAAATCCTAATTTTATATTTTCTTTTCTGTACTTAAATGATATGTTGAATTCGAAAAATGTACCTGTAGTGTCTCACTACATATCATATACATATTATTCTACATTCTACGGTAAAATCAATTCTATTGTTATCAAGTTTCTGTCTTAAATTGTTTCACATAGATATATCAAATTGTCTTCAAAACTTTTCATTCAATTTTTAAATTTGAATAGATAAGTCATATTTTTTTCCCCAAAAGAAATGTTTAAATTTTGAAGTCGGTTAAAGCGACTTCAGTACCTAATATAAATCTTCTATATATACTTTATTAAGTATTTCTTAGATATCGATACCTCCATTCTAAACTATGCCAAGTGCAAAAAGGTAGTTTTTCAGGAGAAGCGATAGAAGTTTGTTGCATTTTTTAAATTTGTGTGCAATTCCTTTATAATGCAAATCGAATGACCTGTACTGTTTTGTGAATAACTTTTGATTGGGTTGACGGATGGACGCCAAATTTTGACTGAAGATCATTTGGAATACCTATATAGAAATCAAAAATGCAATCTTCCTAAAACAAAGTAAATTGTTCCGCAATCCAACTACCTATTCAATAAGAAGCATCTGAGTTAAAATGCAACTCATGTGCCACTCAGGACTGTGAAATATGTTAGCTCTAACAATTTTGGTTAGAATATCAAAATATTTATAGAGAGCTAAATTGCATAGAAGCATAAGAAATGAAGTTATTAAATCAATTCTCATGAACTTAGTTATGAGAAAATAATTATTGGTCCCTTTTAAATATAAAGTCGAAGTATCGGTCTTGTTTAAATATAGGTAATGATCTTAAACAAACAAAATATCCTGTGATTCAGCAATCCAATTTCTCATTAACATAGTACCTGATATTATATATCTTAACTATTTATTTTTGTAGCCTGTTCATAGATTTCAAACAAGCGTTTGATAGCCTTGATAGAGCCCAATTCTCTATTCGACTCTTTTTCGACTAAAATTACAATAACAAATACAAGGCGAATTTTTGAACACATTTAATGGAAATGATCATCACTAGTTTAACATAGAGCAAATCGATCAAAAGGGGAGAATTGACAACAAATCTACTCAAATTTGTGCTTACGCAGATGACACTTTGATAAATTCCAGAAACAAGACCAACCTGGAAAATACTTTCCAAAAATTAGAAAATACAACAAAAAGCAAATAACGTCTACGATAGTAGGTATCACGAAATGAAATATTTAAGTGTCTCGTTATTAATCTAATTTCATATGGAGACACAGATCCCATACAATCAGCGAATGGTTCATCCATCAAAAGCTGTTTAGCTCATCTTTATTATATAACAAATAAAACTCAATATGTATATGACCCTAATAAGACCTGTACTTTCGTATGGCTGTAAAAACAAGAAGAAATGGTAGGGCACGACCAAATACGTTGTTGTTGCATAGGCAACTACAGTAAAACATTCGTGTAAATTCTTTACATCGTAAACACTCACAAGAGTGGAAATTGGTGCATGTACGAGGGGTGATGATTACAGATCGTCTTTTTTTTTGGAGATATGCGCTTTTAGAAAGCAGTTCTCGTTCAATGGTTCTTGAGCTGTGCGTACGTATATGTTCTAATGATCGACTTAAGTGATCGTTGTAATAAGGATATTGACAATGGGAGTTTGGTGGCTCCCGAAACAAATCTGCCTATCCAACATTACAACCACCCCCAAATACATGTCACTATACTTTTTCTTTAATTTTTGAAACAAAGTTTTCATATACTGAAAACAACAAAAACGATCTTGAGCCTAACTAAGTGCAAAAACAAAATATGTAATCTGATTAAAATATTTTTTCAATTACCAAAATTGTGAAATATTTTGCAAGCTATTTTGTTTTTAACAAGCTATTTTTCCAAGTGACATGTATGTTTGTTGAAAAAAACACAATATACATACATATGTATGCAGACATATGTATATGCACACGCACATATACGATACACGAGTATTATCGATTGAAATTTTGCATTTAAATAGAAGATGACTCACAAAATAATTATTTTTTAAAAGCACATCGCAGAGAAATACTATTAAACAGTGGAATTAAGGCAAGAAAATCAAAATTTAGTTGAGGTTAGATCTTGTCCTCATTCCAAAAATAAATGTATGTATAAGCGTACAGCAAAAATATCTTACCTTGTTTCAGCAACGCAATAATTTATCTATTCTTCCTTTTCTATTGATTTTTCTTTGATGCGTATCCTGTTCTTTAATTTAATTTTTCGATATTTACTCCTTTTTATTTTATATATTCTGAACTAACTTTTCTCTGGAAATAATTCCTCGAAAATAAAGAAAATGGAGGTCTTCAAAATGGTGGTGACAGATTATGAAGTGACATCTGCAGACCCTACACAGAGTTGTAGTTTGTTGTAGGAAAATAGACTGTCTCTTAAATACGATCAAAAGCGTACGGCGTCTGCCAAAAGCGATTTCCAATGCATGAAAATGTTCTATAGTCGTGATTCACACGAAGCAATTTTTTATTAGCAAGTGTTAAAGTTTGTTGGAGAGAGAGGCAGGCGGAAAGAGCTCTCCTACACACTATGGTACTTGCTTGGAAAACATTGCCTTGTGTGAATCTGAACATATCTACCTAAAGCTATGTACACACGGTTGTCAGATCTTGCAATATTGTCAGGAAAATGTCAAGTAAACTAACAACCGTGAGACCTTACAATTATGTCTTGTAACGTTGGCAGAAAAATCATAGTCAATAAATTGTAAGACATTGTAAGATGTCCGAAGTTTATGCATCTGACAATGGCTCCCTGTCAGAGTAACATTTTATTGACAACACTGTCTATAAAATAATTTTATTGGCAATATTTACAAAATAATAGCCAATAAATATCAAAAGGTCGAATAAAAACAAATTCTAGTATTTACACAATATATTGTAAATATATGAAATTATAAGATTTTCTTCGTCTGAACTGACAATTCACCTATTGCTAAAGGTGAGTACAGACGATTTGCAGATCGGACAACATTGCCAGAAAAATGGCGGAAAAATGCAACCCTGTGAATTTACAACCGTGTGAACACACAATTTTTGTTTTGCAACGTTAGCAGAAAAGTCATTGCGAGATAATTTGCTGATTGTTATATGTGCGAAGTTTAAGCATGTGACAACGGCGCCATTGCCAGAAAAACATTTTATTTGCAACACTGTCTATAATGTATTTTTATTGGCAATCCTGCATATAAATATTTACAAAATATATTGGAAATATATGAAATTGTAATGTTTTCTTGCAATCGTCTGAACTGTCAATTCACCTTTGCCTAACAATCTGTCATTGTCCGTATATTTGCAGCACTTTAACAGGGTTGATAACGTTTGATCTAACAATCGTCTATACTCAGCTTAACAATCTGTCATTGTCACTACATTGGCATCACTTTTACAGAGTTGATAACATTGTAAGATTTGACAACCATAGGTATGTTTCGTTAGTCCCCATTTACATGGTACTTTTTTTTAAGTAACTTATCGGCTTAGAAAGAGAATAAGTCCCCATTTACATGGTCCTTTTTTTTAAGTAACTTATCGGCTTATTCTCTTTTGAAAAAGTATTTACGTTCACACGCGTACTTTTTTTTCAATACTTAACTTATTTTCAGGACATAGAGCAGCCACTTTGCGATTTGGTTAGTCCCCATTTACATGGTACTTTTTTTTAAGTAACTTATCGGCTTATTCTCTTTTGAAACAGTATTTACGTTCACACGCGTACTTTTTTTCAATACTTAACTTATTTTCATTTGTTTTGTTTCGGCTTTTCCTGTGTGAATTGTTGTTGTTTCCAAGTGCGAACGAAAAACACAAAACGATGAGTACGATAAGTACGAGTACGGCATACTTTTTTTCCCCCCGTTTCCGACTGCCTCTCTCGCCCACAAAACGCCGATAAGTATGCTTAATACTTAAAAAAAAAGTATCATGTAAATGCAGACTTATGGAAAATTTCATGAAAAGGATATGGTCCTGTAAGCGTGGTAGTGGTGGCCATTTGGCTGATGTTATTTTTCATTATTAACGGCATACCTTCCCTATTATTATGAAATAAACATCCGATCATTTATCTCAAAAAATGGCATATTTCTTTATTTAATATTTTGGCAAAAAATCGAATTACAAAAAGTGAACCAGTGTAAAGCGGAACTTAGTTCGCGATAGAGTTCGGTGCTTGTGTTCCTGCTTAATAGAGTGTGGTGCTGTCAGATCCGACATCCTATATTTCGCTGCATGACATCTCATACAATTTATTCATTTCATGTTTATTAATTCTAAAAATACTTATTACAATGGGTAAATACGCTTATAGCTAACATTTTTCGTTATTACGAGATAACTTACATACATTAGGTATGTTTCAAGTTATATATATAGTTTCTTAAAATTATGTATTTCTACATTTCACTTATACTAGTTACAATGCTTTGTCGTTATATTTAATATTTGCCAAAAAATCTAATTAGCGTAGATTTACACTAGGCAAGTTTTTCAGCAGCTTATACTCAAATTCTCTTTTGAACTTGCACGAAGAACTCAAAACGTTCAGGAGAGTTTTTTTCCCCTCTTGCCGACTGCCTCTCGCTCCTACAAAACGTCGATCATTTGTTGAACACTCAGTCAGTGTAAATCGGGACTTACAAAAAGGGAATTAAGATGAGTATAGACGATTGCCAGATCGGAAAACGTTATCAACCCTGTTAAAGTGCTGCAAATATACGGACAATGACAGATTGTTAGGCAAAGGTGAATTGACAGTTCAGACGATTGCAAGAAAACATTACAATTTCATATATTTCCAATATATTTTGTAAATATTTATATGCAGGATTGCCAATAAAAATACATTATAGACAGTGTTGCAAATAAAATGTTTTTCTGGCAATGGCGCCGTTGTCACATGCATAAACTTCGCACATATAACAATCTGCAAATTATCTCGCAATGACTTTTCTGCTAACGTTGCAAAACAAAAATTGTGTGTTCACACGGTTGTAGATTCACAGGGTTGCATTTTTCCGCCATTTTTCTGGCAATGTTGTCTGATCTGCAAATCGTGTGTACTTACCTTTACAGCATAATCGTTCAATTTATATCGAGAGTCCAGCGCTTTTAAACGTTATTAGTTCCCAATAGTGTTCCATGCTGGAGCTCTTGTCATTAGGTGGGCACTATGCTCCATTTTACCACCAAAATTCTCATGCTGTTGTGAGAATTTTGTTCACAATTTTCAATTCGATGAATATGACAAAAACTAATTCCATTAATTTGTAAAACTTTTATTTACACACAAATTATTATCTGTCCACTTATGTATTTCGGAACAGTACAGAAGGTTTAGTTCAGTTTTTCATAACTTTGTCTCATTGTTTCTAAAAGTTAAGACGTTTCATCATATTGGTGCTTATTTTAAATATTTTCTAGTAGTCTGGCTCATATAGACCATATGTATATACTCTTAATTCTAATTAAATATAAAGTGCGATATTTTATTCAGTATGTGCTATTTTAATTTCAGTTTCCCTTTGCGGCATTGGTACTGGTGTTATACGAATTTCGCTTAATTCTATGCGCAATGCATCGACATGTTCAAATAATCGTTGTTGTGCCTTGTGGTACCGCTCTACTGTGGCTTCGAGTGCTTGTATTCGAACCTCTTGTTGTTGTATTATTTGTAGTAGTTGTGCCCTGTCAAGATTGGCAAATTGCGATATTTCTGATTCCGTAGACTCTTCTTGGTTGTGCGATGTTGAGACTTCTTCCTCATCCTTAAGATCTAGACCACTTTCAAACGTCAAAGACTTTTCAAATTTACCGTCATTGTTACCCGAAGACCAGTCAGATTCAAGAACTTCTTCCGACATTAAAACTTCTACATCGGAATCAGTACCGGAATAAGTTGGTTGTTTTTCCTGGTATTCAGAATTGATCAACAATACTTCGGTAGATTCATCGCATTTGCATAAGCGTCGGGACTTCACTGGTTTTCGCAAAAGAGTAAAATCGTCATTGTTACCGGCTCTAAGGAATACCTCCTCATCCTCATCACTTTCCAAGTCGTCATCCGGCAAAAAGTGTAGGTCGTCGTTAGTATAGAAGTGAGAATCCAAAACGCAAATGTCATTGTTTGTGCTACTCGCGGAACTGACTGTACTTTCCTGAAGAGGACCCTTGTAAGGATTACTTGGCGTTTCAACAACCTCCTCTATACTTGGAGAATTGTCCTTGCTGCTGCCGCCCAAGGGAGTTTTATACTCCATCAAATCATTATGTTGAAAATGATCAAAGTTTAGTTGTAAATCTACATCATCCATCTTGGCGTAGGAATGTTCTTTTCTGGAATGGTTTACTTGGCGTTTCAACAACCTCCTCTATACTTGGAGAATGAAATAAACTAATTGCAATTATCAAAAATGCAGTAAATTTTAATTTTGTGGGAGATTTTCATTGTGTGATTTAATTAATAATTTCGCAAACAATTATACACAATTTTCAAAAATGTATGTATGTATTCCACAAATTTTAGAAATAAAAAATCCAGCCAGTTTTCCCGACACTATAAAAATATCCAGCCAATATTTTTTACATTTTGAGTAAATATTTATTTATCATACCATGGGAAAATAACAAGGTAACGACAATAGTCCAACATCAAACAACCCTGTGTTCATGATACCATAATTAACAGGTAGTGATGCTGAATCAGCAGATTACATTTTTGTTAAATTTAACCTGTCCTTGTCGATTGACATATTTCGAAAGCATTTAATAGCAAGCAGTTCATATAATATGGGAATCGGAAAAAGTTCAGAGGTACAACTCGGCGAATCAAGTTAAATAAAATTAATTTGCTTAAGCTATGTACACACGGTGGTCAGATCTTACAATGTTGTCAGCAAAATGTTAAAAAAAGCAATCGTGTGAATTGTCTGCCGTGTCAACTTACAATTTGTATCTTGCAACGTTGGCAGAAAAGTCATCGACACTACTTTGTAAGATGTGCGAAGTTTATGTTTAAGTTTATCTGACAATGGCGCCCTTGTCAGAGAAACATTGTTGGCAACACTGTCTATAATACTACAGGGTGGCTGATAAATATTGCTACATTAAGAAACTAAAATGACTTTTTTTCAGTGTATGGAATTTATTTTTCTTTTATTTATGTTAAAGCTCATTCAATTTTATTAAATATAGCTTAACTAGTTTATGTTTGTATGGGTTTAATTTTTTGCTCTTCACGTTTCGTTTGTTGTTTTTTCCAACTTCATCAGAAGAAATTTTTTATTGAAGTTTGATTAATTTTACATTATTTGGGTATCACTTATACTCGTGCTACACACGAGGCAATTTTTTCCAAGCAAGTGTCAAAGTTTGTAGGTCGGTAAGGAGGTATCCACTGCGTCCCTCTCCTAAAAACACTGCAATTCTGCGGGGGAAAATTGCAGGTATGAATATTGAGTAGGAGAGAGAGGCAGGCGGAAAGAGCTCTCTGCCTCTCTCTCCAACAAACTTTGAGCGTGTGTAGCACGACTTACAGCTTTGAGAGTTGAGCAGGAATAGCCGCAATTGCTTCTCGAATGGAATTTCACTCAAATTTGTTGGTTTTGCTTTGTAAACTTCCTGTTTGCAATAACCCCACAAGAAAAAGTCAGGTGCAGTAAGGTCAGGCGACCCTGGGGGCCAGGCCGGGCTATGTGAGGAGTTGCACCATCTTGCTGAAATCACACAGAGTTGAAACATATTCTTATTCGGCGTAATTCTGGATAGAAAAACTCTCTCAACACGCTCAAGTAACGGTCTCCAGTAACCGTGACGGTGTGACCGTTTTCTTCGAAGAAGTAGGGCCCGACAATGCAGCGTGATGAAACTGCACACCACACTGTGACACGAAGTGGAAGCAATTCCGTCTCATGGTGTATCTGTGGGTTGGAAGCACTCCATTTTCGACAATTTTGTTTGTTTATGTTGCCGTTTAAATCGAAATGGGCCTCGTCAAACATGAAAAGACTGTTCAACATATTTCCGTCCACTTCCACCATTTGAAGCATCTTCTTGCAAAATTCCAGGCGAATCGGGAAATCTGATGCGTTAAGTTTGTTGGCCATTTGAATTTTATATGGGAATAACTCCAAATCTTTGTGCATAATTGACTGCAATGAACCGAAACTACGGACTCCAGAGCGTGATAGCGGCGGACAATCCAAATTCTTGTTTCACTATCCCAGTTATCCATTTTTGTTAAATCTATAAATCAATCTGCAAAACAAAAAAAAAAACAGTTTCATTAAATAGAAAAAAGTTATTACATTATTTTGGTAGCGGCTTTCATCAGCCACCCTGTATATATATATATTAGGGCGGGTCGATTTAAAAATCGCCCATTGCTCAGTGAAAATCGCATTCTAGGGATCAAAATAAGAAACTTTGCCGAAGGAACCATACCTCTAAAACGAATTCTGATGTCCCGGAAAAAATCCCACTTTGACCCATTTAGAGTGCTCCAATCGAGTCCAAATGTATGACCGACCCCCAATCAGTGAAAATCGCATTCTAGGGATCAAAATAAGAATCTTTGCCGAAGGAAGCATACCTCTAAAACGAATTCTGATGTCCCGGTAAAAATCCCACTTTGACCCATTTAGAGTGCTCCAATCGAGTCCAAATGTATGGAACCCCCAGGGGGTTCCAGGGGGTGTGCCACTGGCATGGGTGGGTCGGGCCTCCAAAGTTAGTGGGGGTCAGTCATACATTTGGACTCGATTGGAGCACTCTAAATGGTTCAAAGTGGGATTTTTTTTTGCCTCCCCACAAATCGACCCGGCCTAATATATATGCATTTTTATTGGCAATCCTGCATATAAATATTTAATAAATATATAAAATTTACTTTCTTGCAATCGTCTTAACTGACAATTCACATTTTGCTAGCAATCTGTCATTGTCAGTACATTGACATGATTTTGCCAGAGTTGATAACATTGTAAGATCTGACCACCGTCTGTACATAGCTTTAGAAATAACAAAAGATCAGTTATAAACCAGCAAGGAAAGACAGAAAGTCGGGCGGGGCCGACTATATAATACCCTACACCTACCTACCAATGCGAAAATGGGCATTGCGATAAGAATTTGGCAGTGTTCATACATGTAATAAGAAAACTCTCTCTGTTAAATTTCGTACTGATCGGATATAAAACACGATTTCTACAGCGCTTAATGTTAAATCGGGTGAAACATATATATGGGGGCTATATCTAAATCTGAACCGATTTTCCACGAATTTGGCAGTGTTTATTCATGTAATAAGAGAACTTTCTCTGCCGAATATCGTACAGGTCGGATGTAAAATACGTTTTCTACAGCGCTTACATGTCAAATCGGGTGAAACATATATATGGGGACTATATCTAAATCTGAACCGATTTTCCCGGAATTTGGCAGTGTTTATTCATGTAATAAGAGAACTCTCTCTGCCAAATTTCGTACTGATCTGATTTAAAATACAGTTCCTACAGCGCTTACATGTCAAATCGGGTGAAACATATATATGGGGGCTATATCTAAATCTGAACGGATTTTCTCCGAATTTGATAGTGTTCATTCACGTAATAATAAAACTCTCTGCCGAATTTCATAAACATCGGATGTAAAATGTGGTTTCTACAGCGCTTACATGTCAAATCGGGTGAAACATATATGTATATGGGGACTATATCCAAATCTGAACCGATTTTAACTAAATCGACTCAGAAAGTGATTCTGAGTCGATCGGTATAATAAACAATGGGTCTATCTCTTCTCCTTTTAGGTGTTACAAACAAATGCACAAAGTCATAATACCCTGTACCACAGTGTGGTGTAGGGTATAAAAACAGTGAACGCAGTGTAGTCACGTGAGACGTATTTAACCAGTCCTGGTATATGAATTCTTAAAGAATTCAACCAACACCACTACGACGTGGAACTTAAAACCAAAAAAGTGTTTTTACATAACAAAAAATTTAACTTCTGATAAAAAATTTTTTGGAAAACCAAAATTTTGTATTATTTATAAAAAAATTTTCTTTCTATATTTGTAAAAAGTTAATTATTTTCTATTAATAATTAACGTTGACCTCTCAGAGAGCAGCATTTTGATAATGTCGACTACACCCTCTTGTACTGCTGCAGTTTTCAAGGACAGAATCTAAAACAAAAATGCAAAAAGCTAACCTTTTAATTCACAAAAAAACTAAAATCAAAGAATACTCCACGGCGGCACCTAAATAAAGCTTCTGTCTAAACTTCATTAGAAAAAAACACGGACGTACACACGCGGGTATTTAGGCTATTCGCTCGACGTCGAAAAACATATGTTTTGTAGGGCAGCGTCCACCCCTTCGATTAAATACAGGGCTGAAATGTTGCATTTTTGCCGCGCTAGTGCGACAGTTTTTACAAAAGAAAAGGAAACCCTTTCACAGTGCAGCATTTTCTTACAAACGAAAACAAAAAGGTACTTTTGGGGTGAAAGGCGGACATACTTTAGCATTTTTTGGCACAAAAGACAACACCATTAATTTCCTCACAGAAGTTGTTTTTGATACTACTCTGTTGTCTAACATGTCGACTACAATTTAAAAAATTCAAATCAAATAAAAACAATA
Source organism: Eudasyphora cyanicolor (assembly GCA_963930755.1). Lineage (NCBI taxonomy): Eukaryota > Metazoa > Arthropoda > Insecta > Diptera > Muscidae > Eudasyphora > Eudasyphora cyanicolor. The sequence goes on along the minus strand of OZ005734.1, from coordinate 6,379,135 downwards.
GGTATTTTTCCTGAAAAAATGTTAAAACACTTTCATGACATATGATATGGGGCATAATTTACTTTACCTCTAAAAGTACTATAGCAGTTGTAGCAGTTTTGTGCGGTTTGTTTAGTACATATTTTAAAAATAAAAGCCCATGTGATGAGCATAGCATTTCGTTTGATAGAGAGCATAAATTTGCATCCGTAAAAATTTGTATGACTTCAAGTCGAAAGTGAATAGAATGGTGATAGCTTTGTGAACTAATTAACCATGTGAGATGGGAATCGTATTTTGCATACATTTGCGAATTCAAATGCATCCGGCATCATCCGTTAACGAAATCGTTTTCGTGTCGAAAAAGTTATCGCAGCAGCGACTCCTTTGAATCACGGGAATCGATTGTTTTTTGTTATCATTTTGTGTGGAATAGCTACGTCAAATAGTGAAGAAGAATAATATTAACATGTTGTGAAAGAATGAGAATAAATATATTTGCAGTGAAGTTTATTTCAAACATTAAATATAAATATATACAATGTTATTTTGTATTCCTCATCTTCGGATTCAGATGAGGAATACAAGCACAGCCCATACGAATAGAAATAAGGGACAAAAGTAATCCTTTGTCATTGTCTAAAGTCGTAAATACTTAAAAAAAATGCAAATTATGATTAAAAAATAAGTTTTGCAGATTAGGGTTCTATAATTCGACTTTCGACTAATCGACTTTTTTACAAAAAAGTCGAAATCGAAAGTCGACTTTTTGTTTCTGAAAAACTATAAAAGTCGACTTTTCCATGTCGACTTTTTTCTTGTACGAGTATTAAAAAATTTATATTACATTTGGCTAAAATTAATAAAAACGCGCTGTGGGTTAGAACAAAACCCTTTATTTAATTGATCAGCACCAATATGGGACCAATTTAAAAGTTAAAAATAAGCGAGATAATATGAATACACACTAATCGCATCTGCCATAATTAAATATATTCTTTTTTTTATAGTTACTCGTATAAATAGTTTGGATCAATTATTAATAAAATATTGACGGATCCAAACAAAATACAGTCACGAGAATATTAAAAGTATTGGATTAGGCGTTACGTTACAAAACGGCTTAAATAAGCTTATTTTTTAAGGCCAATTGATTTGGACATGTTACGTGAATAAATACGACACATTAAATGCAGTTGGACTTCAGAAAACAATTTTTTATTATTTTGTTTTTTCCTTTAAGTTTTTTAGACTTTTATGGAACGACTTCTGCAAATTTCTGATCACCTGATTATTACCAGTTATTTTATCTTTTCCTGTATTTTACTACAAAGTAATGAAGAAAACTAGAAATATTAGCATTTTCATAAATAAATTCTAAAAGTCGACTTTTTATACTAAAAAGTCTAAAAGTAGACTTCTTGATTTTTTCAAATAGTCGAAATTTTGCAGTAACTATGTAATCCTATTTAAAAGGCGTTTAAACATTCAAAAGAAGCGTATAACTATGTTTTATATGAAATTAATTTCCCCGGCCATTCGTCACCGTCCGTTATACCATTAGGAGCAGCTTGTGTTGCACAATGCCTTCAACTCTTCCTGGAAAAATGCTACAAATAGGTCCACGTTTTGATATACCTCCCATTTAATGGTACATTCCGTTTTGACATGAACACGTTCTAGAAGGCACAGTTACGTATTTTATTCTTTTTTTCTTATTTTAACCTAAACCATTTCTAGAAAATATGTTCAAAATCAGTCTTATATTTTTTTCTTTTAATTAAAAAACTCCATAAAAATGTTTTTCAAATGCACACGAAGAACGCTTAAAGTTTTTTTCCTTTATTTATTCCTCGAGGGAACATAGGGCAATGACAATTGAATACTATAGACGTCGCAAGGTATTTACAGACTTCATCCGCCAGGTGGCGTCCGAGCAGCCTTTCTCTCATTCTCAAATTCCTCTCTCAATTATTTCTCTGTCAAAACATAGACTTTTTTGTACACTCAAATAATTTCTGAGAAGGGAGTGAGTTTTTCAGTTTGTATTGTTGTTGAATGTTTTGAAGTTGGAATATAATAAAATTAATGATGAAAATCTTTTCTCTCTTTGCAGAGTAAATGAACGTATCTATCCTCTCTTTACAGAACGCTCTCTTTACAGTTTAGCCAGACAAAGCGCCATCTTCAATATGCAGACATACTAAACGAATTGTCAAACTCCATGCGACGTCTATAGTATTCAATTGTCATTGCATAGGGCTTCTACAATACATTTATAATAGATTTGTTCCTTTACTTTTTTATAGTAAAACTAGCAAAAGAGAAAGAATTCAAAATTCTCTCTGAGTGAACATATTTTTAAAAAGTACGGGAACGGAAATCTGGTAAAAATAGCAAGCACAGAAAAATTTCTTCTATTTGAGTTTCTGTTATATTACTTTCAATGTATTTTGAAAGCTACTACTTTTACTTGGAAAAATTTGTCGAGTAAAAAGTAGTAAAAGACTACTTTTTGAATCTTCTCTCTTAAAATTGTCTACTATTTTTACTAGTTTTTTGAGTAAAGGAACGCTTTTTGAAGTAAAACTAGTAAAAATGGTAAAAAATGGTAACTTGTAGTAGGAAAAGGAACAAAGCTAATAAGATTTATCGTATGCAATAATTTTCATAAATTCCCAAGATTTGTTTATCTTGGCAAGGTCTTTCGGAGGCATCTGTTTATGAATGATTGTAGAGATTGTCTGATCGTTTCCGTAAACAGCCATGTTTCGCTGCCATATAATAAGATTGATTTGACACATGCGTTGAATAATTTTATTTTTGTGGTCCTTGTGATTTGCATGCTTCTCCATGTTTTCTGCAGTCGGCCAAATGCGCTTCTAGCCTTCTTGACGTCAGCTTCTATCCCACCATTTATGGACATAATACTTCCCAAATAACAAAATGTATCGACGTATTGGATTGGCCTATTTTCAATACTTATGTGCCTTTCGTTACTGCTATTCAGTCGCATGGCGTACGTTTTTTTGCGTCCACTTCCAGTCCAACGCATCAGCTAGTTGAATGAGCTCATTCACCTTGTCTTGCATGTTGGACACCTTATGGGATAGTAGACTGATGACATCAGCATAGTCCAAATCTTCAAGATGCCTGTGCAAGCCCCACATGATTCCCCTTTGTTTTTTGCACAACTTTAACATTATGTTGTCCAGGACTACTGCAAAAAGCAAAGGCGAAAGAGGGCATCCTTGCCTTACTCCCATATTTGTTATGAAGGGACAACTACACCCAGGAAAATAATTGGTTGGAATTCGATTGTAACAATAAAAATATAGTACTAGTAACAAAAAGTATATTGCCTACACCGTCTGTCGGTTGTATTTATTTATAATTAGTTGAAATAACAATAATAACATGGATACACCCAAAAAAAATTGTTTGCTGTTAATAACAAACAACGTCTGCTAATTGTTAGCAAAAATTTTTTCTGCTAATACAGCACATTTTCTGCTGTAATAGCAAAAAGTTTGCAGTTTTGCATTAGCAAACGCACTGCTGAAAAATTTGCAATTTGCTGAAAATTTTTGCTGTTAAGGTGGGTACTATGTTTTTTCGGCACGAAAAAATTTCGCAGAATGTTATTTCGAGTTGAAAAATGGAACGCTTTTTTACAAAGTCGAATTGCGATTTGGAAGTGTGTGTGTCAAAGTGTCACTTTTATATGTATGTATGTGTGTATATGCATGTGCATTTTTTCTTTTTGCTAACATTCTTGAAAACAAACAAAAGATGAAATTCGAATCAATAAACAATTGGAATAATACCGACTTAGAAAATAGTTAATTTAAATGTCAGAATGGAAATATTGTTGGAGATCATTGTGCTAATGTTATACATAAATTATTTATTTTGTGTTGTTGCGGTGGCGATGTTTGTGAGACATGAAAAGTCAGGGTAGTACAATTTTATAAATAACGAAATAATTTCCTTCTGTTGTACAAATATAAATAAATAAAATGATGTTTTGATTAATCGAAAAACATATATATATTATACTTCCATCCATAAACGGAAGATCTTCTTCCAACTTTTATGGCTGGCAAGAACTAACTCTGTATGTTCTTTACAACTATTTCCAAATCGAGAACACAGGCACTGTCCAATTCCATTGTCCTACTGCTTTAGTAGCGTTAGTCGTCCATAATGTTTCCTTAGGCTTTTGCACACAATTGTTCTAAACATACAAACATAAATGTACATATCTAATTATAAGACAAATTTCACATTATTACATTTAGTTACATGTCCTTCCACTGTTTTGCAAATTTTGTTTGCTTTTGCACTGCAATCCAATTGCAATTTCGCTCTTCTGGTTTAATCCATAAACATAATTATTTAGCCTTTCACATCTTTGCATTCTTTTTTCTTTATTTCGGAAGATAATTTAATTTATTATTCTTTATTAGGAAATTTTATTTCTAATATTTACAATAGTTGAGTTTCTTTTTCTTTTTTTTTGGTTTTAATTTCCACGTCGTAGTGGGGTTGGTTGAATTCTTATAGAATTCATATACCAGGACTGGTTAGATACGTCTTACGTGACTACACTGCGTTATAGTTGAGTTTCTTGCGGACAAAAATAAATATAAACAAATGGGAGTGTGACGGTGGCGGCATTAAATTTGTTGCGGCGTTCAATTTGTAACGGCGTTAAATTTGTGGTGGCGCAAAATGTTACTTTTTCGCGTTGAAATAAACATAGTACCACAAACGAAAAAATTTCGCAGTTTTTTTTCGCGACTTTGTTTTTATATGGAATTTCAACGCGAAAAATGAACATAGTACCACGCTTTAATCAAAATATGTGAAAATAAGACAAAAGTTGCAATAATTTACATGATAAAGTTCAACTACCATTGAAAATCAAAAAGGTTAAGGTCATTCGTGAGATAAGAAAAGTATATTTAAAAAAAATTAAATAATTATTCGGCGATATCTGTTTTCGAGTTACGGTTCTCAATATTTTTATTTTTTCATTGGATTTTAAAAATATTGGAAATACGAGTCGATTAAAACTGCAAAAAGTAAAACACAAATCGATAACGAATATGATTTGACGATTTCAAAATCTTAGTTCCGGACATACAATTAAAATTAATCTATTGTGTTTAGATTTTAGTTTCTAATTTTTTATATTTTAATGAAACCAAAGCTAAACATTAAAATTTTATGTGCGATTTGTAAAAATGTTTATAAAGTCTGATTCACACAAGGCAATTTTACTTCAAGCAAGTGTCACAGTTTGTAGGAGAGATACAGAGAGCACTTTCCGCTTGGAAGAAATTGCCTCGTGTGATCTAGGACTAAGTATTGTGTATGCAAAAAAAGTTAAAAAACGAGAGAATTCCTAAAGGCTTAGGGTGAGTATTAAGAGAAAAATTCGCAAGATTGCATCATTCTGTGCAAAGACGATTTTTATACGGTTTCCACGGCTATTCCTGTGTGTATTGTTGTTGTTCAAATTGCGAATGAAAAACAAAACGTTCAATCGAGTGCGAGAGTTTTTTCCCCTCCCTTTCCAACTGATAAAATTGCCTCGTGTAAATTGGGACGAACATGGACACCTCAACACACGCGGTAATTCGGCGTCTCTCTCTCTCTGTCAAACTTTGACACTTGCTTGGAAAAAGTTGCCGGGTGTGAATCTGGACATAGAGGCATAGTTCAGATTTACACTCGGCAAAGTTTTTCCAGCAGCTTATCATCAAATTCTGTTTTAAACTTGCACGAAGAACTCAAAACGTTCAGGGAGAGTTTTTTCCTCCCTCTTGCCGACTGCCCCTCTCTCCCACAAAACGCCGATAATCTGCTGAACATTCAGCCAGTGTAAATCCGGACATGAGGAAGATAATGTTCAGATTCACACTCGGCAACTTTTTGCTGCCTTTATTTCCAACAAACACCGAATTGCCCCGTGTGAATCGGGACATAGACATGCTTTGTCCAGATTCACACTTGCAATTTTTTTTTTGCAATTCTCTTTTGAAATTGCATTTGCGCTCAGACAATGTATTCTGTTTCGACAATTTTTTATTTTCACCGTTCATTAAAACTCATTAAATTTTATTAAAATGTGTCGCACAAATTTACATATGTTGAACCGAGCACAAAACAACGAATATTAAATGAAAAGCAGTGTGGAAATGTCGAAAAATTTTACAGCGAAAGAAAACGAAAAACGCATTGCAAAAAAATTGCGAATATGGAAGATTTTTTTCTCCCCCCTTACCGACTGCGTCCCTCTCCAACAAACACTGCAATTCAGCAGAAAAAAATTTGACGGAAAAAAGAAAATTAAAAAAAGCGGCGTTTAATTTATATTCCTTACCACTGAAACCAAATTTTTCCATTAAAATGTGCTTGCGATAAGTTACACATATATTCATATTTGTGCAGATGACAAAATCTCATATATGTTTATTTCGCATATCAAAAAATATTGACAGACGTAATATTGCCCTCTTTGACAGACATCGTGCGCCGACGCCGGCTATTTAAGTAACACCCTCTGAAGAATAAAATATTTTACGCCGAACAAATTGAATTGGATTGAAATTTTCGTTCTGTTTGTTCATTCGCATTAAAAAAGCATTCCGCGAAGATAATGCAAATGATTTTAATAAGGAAAATGGTTCCGGGACATCTTCGACAACACTTACAAATGGCTAAAGAAAAAAGGCGAAATTGTGTATGCCTTGGAGGATTAATTAATCAAGTTGCAACAGGTAAGCGTACACAAATTGCAAATTTCACTATGATTGTGTATGTCTTATTTCTGGTTGTTTTCATGATTCTCAGCAAGCAATGTCCTATTAAAACCCTCTACTTTAATACGGCTACAAAAGAAACCAAATATATGCTGCCCATACAAAGAACTTGTGATAGCAAATCTCATAGACCTCTTAGAAGTGTGGTCCTAACGAAAATATCTGCAAAATCGTAAGTAATTGTTTTGTGATTTGTTTACTTATTTCATTAATTAAACTTGTACACCAGAAATGGCAACATTAATTTTTTTACACCATATGCTTCAGCGATGGTTGCTAATATCAGCATAGCGAAGTAACCTTTTGGCTCCAAAAAACTCTGGATAATTTAGTCTAATTGGGATGTAATCCATCGATAAGCTCTGGACATGTACAATTACCGTATATATAGGGTGAACCCAATTGGCTAACGCGTAGGAGTCACTGATCATCATACGGTCTTGGAGAACATCAAATATAACCAAAGATCGTACGATGTATGTTCTTTATTGATATCATTCGGACAAAAAGAAGATAGTTATTAATGCCAGTAACCGGTAAGTATTGTGTGTAGATGCTCCTATTGCTATTTAATTTTCTAAATGATTTATATTTGTTGATCAAGCGTACACAAATGCACATAAAGGACCATGTTATCAATTAATCAAGACGCAACAAGTAAGTGTACACAAATTGAAAATTAAATGAACTGTGATTATAAGACTTATTTCTGTTTGTTTTCAAGATTCTCACCAAGCAGTGTCCTATTAAAATACGGGTATAAAAGATGACCTGAAATTTCGTAGCAACTACAATGTATAAATTCAGATAACTTGTGTCATGGATGGACTAACCATTTATTTCCTTGTCTACTTTTCCAAATCGCATACAACTCTTGGAATACTCTTGATAATACCTGCAACAACTCGTAAGTATTTTTTTCCTTTTTGTGATTTGTTTACCGAAATGGCAACATTGATTATTTACTCTATATGTTCCAACGATGGTCGCTAATATCCGAATCACGAAGCAACCTTTTGGCTCCAAAAAACTCAGGATAATTTATTCTAATTTGGATGTAATCTATGGATAAGATCGTTTTGCCCAATGATATGGCTCTGGACATGTACAATTAGATACCGTGTATATAGGGTAAACCCAACACATTGGCCAATATTGACAGAGTTCGCGTCGATGTCGTACGATTTATGTTCTTTATATTTATCCTTCGGACAAAAAGAAGATAATTGTTAATGCCAGTGACCGGTAAGTATTTGTAGATACTCATATTGCTATTCAATTTTATTAAATGATTTATTTTTCATTTATATTTTTAGATCAAGCATACATACAGATTCGAAACGTTTATCAATACATGGGCTATAACGTTTATCAATACATGTGCTGAATAACTTCAGGTTGGAGTCCTGGTTGATATACTCTTCTCAAATATCAGGAAAATATAAAATTTGTATTTCTTTTATTAAAATAAAAAAGAAACGTATGCTAGAATAACAAAAATAGTTTGTTCTCTCAGCCACTTTTTTCTGTTAAATAATAGCAAAATTGTTTGCTAAAATGACTGCTCTAGTTTGCTACAGTAGCAGGCAAATTTATGTGCTAAAATAACAACCATAGGGTTGCTGAAATAACAGACGAAGTCTGCTTTCCCTTTTTCAGCAGACACAGACTGTTGAAACAACAAACATTTTTGCTAATGATACTCACAAAATTCTTTGAGTGTACGATCAAATGAAAATGCTTGCAACTAAATCGATGGTTGTATCAATCGAATTAAGATTGTTTTTTCCATTGACACTCGGTTAGTTGTAACCAATTTTAAATGTTCATTATAGTACCATATGATCGATTTTTGGTTGTGGCAACCAATGTTTTATTCTTGACAACAGATATTGTATCAATAGACCAAAGATTATTATTGCAATATTTGCATAAAAGTTTTGTGTTTTTTTTTGTGTACTAAAATGTGTGTCAAATATTTCCACATCTCATAATATGGAACTTTTAATTTTGTTATGAATTGTTTTGTTTTTGTTCAATAAATAAAATAAAAATTAATGAAAACTGTTTTTAATTAATTGTCGGTATGTGAATGTTGCCCATTATGTACGCACAGAATACAGATTTGGTTGCCTCAAAATGGTGGGTTAAATTATCTGTTGTAGTTGCCACAACCAACTGTGTTAAAAAATTGGTTGCTCTGACAATTTGTCAGCCATATACTACACACAGAATACAGTTTGGTTGCTTCAACCGAATTATTTGCCAACCGAATTTTGGTAGTTCTGTCTACTATCATGCGATTCCATAAGGACAACCAATATTTTGGTTGTGGTATACTTCTGCTTCCATGTTGACAACAATCATATTTGCTTGCGCCAACTACGAAAATGGTGACTTAACTTATCTGTTGTACAGGGTGGCTGATGAAAGCTGCTACCAAAAAAAAATGTAATAACTTTTTCTCTATTTAATGAATCTGGTTATTTAATGAATCTGGATTTTTAGATTTAACAAAAATGGATAACTGAAATGAATGGACACTGAAACAATAATTTGGATTGTCCGCCGCTATTACGCACTTAAGTCCGTAGTTTCGGTTCAAAGAGAGTATAGGGGTACGTTTGGCGGCAATCCTCCGAGCAGATGGACCATAAAGAGACTTGTTAACAATTTTTCCGAGCATGGGACTGTCAACAGAAGACCTTACCATCGAAACCCTTCAGTTCGGACGGAGGAAACAATCGCTGCTGTAGCTGATGCCATACAAAACAATCCAAGAGTTTCGACAAGAACCTTATCTGCTCAAATGGGTATAAGCAGACAGTCATTGCAGTCAATTATGCACAAAAATTTGGAGTTATTCCCCTATAAAATTCAAATGGCCAACAAAGTGAACCCAGCAGACTTCCCGATTCGCTTGGAATTTTGCCAAAAGTTGCTTCAAATTGTGGAAGAGGACGGAAACATGTTGAACTGTCTTTTCATGTCTGACGAGGCCCATTTCGATTTAAACGGCAACATAAACAAACAAAATTGTCGAATATGGAGTGCTTTCAACCCACAGATACCCCATGAGACGGAATTGCATCCACTTTGTGTCACAGTGTGGTGTGCAGTTTCATCACGCTGCATTGTCGGGCCCTACTTTTTCGAAGAAAACGGTCACACCGCTACAGTTACTGGAGGCCGTTACTTGAGCATGTTGAGAGAGTTTTTCTATCCAGAATTACGCCGAATGAGAATTTCTTTCAACTCTGTGTGGTTTCAGCAAGATGGTGCAACTCCTCACATAGCCCGGCCTGTTATGACAGAATTGCGGCGAAAATTTCCCAATAAGCTGATATCCAGAAACTCCACATTCCGTTGGCCCCCCAGGTCGCCTGACCTTACTGCAACTGACTTTTTCTTGTGGGGTTATTGCAAACAGGAAGTCTACAATGCAAAACCAACAAATTTGAGTGAACTAAAGCAATCCATTCGAGATATTTAATTAAATTTAATGAGCTTTAACATGAATAAAAGAAAACTGAATTCCATACACTGAAAAAATAGTTATTTGAGTTTCTTAATGTAGCAATATTCATCAACCACCGCAGGGTGGTTTTATTTATTGAACAAAAAACAAAACAATTCATAACAAAATTAAAAATCCCATATTACAAATTCATCACTATTATGAGATGTGGAAATATTTGACACACATTTTAGTATACGAAAAAAAACACAACTTTTATGCAAATATCGCTTAACCCTGTACTTTCAATTTTATGATTGTTGCTTTTATTTTTTTTATTTATGTAAAACATTGTGCACAACATATTCTGCATTCCACACATTATTATCCACACGAGCTTATTTTTGATTACCTATACCGTTCTTGAACAAAATGTTGAAGATTTTTTATGTCGAGTAATTTTATTTTTTGTTTCTCATGTATCAGCAAAAGAACAGCAACCAATCTTTCGGTTGTATTTCCCAAAATACATTTAATTATTCTAAATTTGGGAAATGATTGGGATAATCAATAAACGATTATTTATTAATATTTTTTCTGTTGTAGTAACCAATTATTTGTTGCAATAATAATCTTTGATCTATTGATACAATTTCTGTTGTCAAGAATAAAATATTGGTTATCACAACCAAAAATCGATCATATGGTACTATAATGAAAATTTAAAATTGGTTACCACAACTAACCGAGTATCAATGAAAAAACAATCTTAATTCGATTGATGCAACCATCGATTTAGTTGGAAGCATTTTCATTTGATCGTATCCATGTTATTATTGTTGTTTCAACTAATTATATATAAATACAACCGACAGACGGGGTAGGCAATATACTTTTTGTTGCTAGTACTATTTTTTTATTGTTACAATCGAATTCCAACCAATTATTTTCCTGGGTGTAGTACTTGAAGTTCTGCGTTTGCATACATGGCTTTTATTATATTAATGATTTTATCAGGTACACCATTTTGTCTTAATGCATGCCATTATTGAATCAAAAGTTTTCTTGAAGTCGATAAAGTGCAGGTATAATGGAGAGCGCTATTCAACTGACTGATCTATTATAATTCTGAGCTTGTTCACTTGATCAACGCAACTGCGATGTGGGCGGAAGCCAGCCTGTTCATCTCTCAGTGAGTTTTCAATTGGAGACAGACTTGTCAGAATAATTGTAGCCAAGGTTTTGTAAATGGCGTTAAGGAGGGTAATTCCTCTCCAATTTTCAAAATCTTTCAAATCGCCTTTTTGGAATTTTAACTGTAATTCCTCTAGTCTACGTGTCACAGACAGACTCGCGCATCCCTGTGTTTGCAATGTGTGGGTGAAGGATCTTCGCTGACATTTCCGGGTCTGATAAAAACATTTCTAGTGGTATATTATCTTGGTCTGTAGCTTTGTTATTATTTAATTTAGTGATCGCAGATTTAATTTCTTCCTCTGTAGGTGTAACGATATTGTTATCAGTATTTATCTCCATTTCAGTACAGTCTAGAAGTACGTTGACATCGGGATCTGGACAGTTGCTTAAATTTTCAAAGTACTCTCGCCACCTTACTGTTTGATCCTCTGTGGACGTGAGTAGAATTCCATTTTGGTTAGGGATAGGTTGGTTGATATTGGGTCTTTTATTATTTATCTTGTTTATAAACGTATGTAACTCCCTCGTGTTGTCCTTGCCAGCAGCGTCTTCAGCTTCCTTTGCTAGGTTCTCCATGTATCGCTTTTTTGTCTTTCCTTGCTGCTCGTTTTACATTTTTGGCAACTAGGACGTATTGTGGTTTGTACGAGCTGTTGTTGCTTAATTGTGTTTTTATAGCATTCCTCTGCTCGATCAGTTTCCATGTGTCTTCCGTGATCCACTGTTTCCTCTTGGACTTTTGTACTTGTCCTAGTGTTACTTTCGCAATCTCATTAATAAAGTGCCAGTTTCCTGACATGTTTGAGGACTATTGTCTAGGATATGATCCTTCATAAGTTTGCTTACTTTCTTCTCCGTTTCATTGTTATGTAGCTTGTTAACATTCCAGCGTTTTGTTGATTTACTCTCATTCGATCGGCTGTATGATCTCAGTTTAAATTTGGAGAATGCAACCACTAGTTCGTGTTCGCTATCGATGTCAGCTCCTCTTTTTGTACACACATCCAAGAGCGAAGATTTCCATTTCCTGTTTACACATATGTGATCAATTTGATTACGTGTGATTCCGTTGGGCGAAGTCCATGTGTATTTGTGGATATCCTTGTGTGGAAAAATTGTTCCACCTATCGTTAATTAAAATTTTTGGCATAAATCTACCAAACGTTCACCGTTGTTGTTGTGTATACCAAAACCCATGACATTTTCCAAGATGCTGTTCTCGCCGCCAACCTTTGCGTTAAAATCGCCCATTAATAATATAACATCTCGCCTAGCAATTGTGTTAAGTATTTTCGAAATTTGCTCGTAAAATATATCTTTATCCCGTTCATCCGCTTCCTCCGTTGGTGCATAACATTGTACTACTGTTATGTGGATTTTGAAGCTAGTCTGTTTCGTCATAATTACCCAACTCCTTTTTCGTGTCTGCTCTCTAGGCCACTAAAGACAACCTGATTACCATTGCCGGTTGTTATTTCGTCGGCTTAATGCTATTTTGTTCCATACGCCATTTTGTATGAAAGGAGAAAAACGCATTTTATTGTTTGAGTAAAAACGGGACTGAAGAGTTACACTCTTTTTATTTCATAGGGTTCCCAACAGTGTTTGTATGATTCTCATGCATTGCCATTACATCCAAAAATAAGCAAGTTATGACAATTTTTGTTCTTGGCATTTTGGTCCATATCCACTTTTATTTTACTATTTTTTCGTATTTGTATTACATGGACCACAAAAAGGGTCGGTATGGATGGACACTAATTTACATATATAGGGTGATAGAAAAATTGAGACAGGACAAAAATATCGAAATTGTTTCCCGTTATTTAGAGTAAAACAAATTTACCCTACCAATATCTCGAAAACTAGACGAGATAGGAAAAAAATGATTGCAGATTCTGAAAGAGCATGCTTGGAACCCATATTATCAATTCCTAACTCAAAAAACACAAAAATGGCGTATGGACCAAAATAGCATTAAGCCGACGATTTGGCCGCTTCCTTTCCATCTCACTCACGCCCAATAAATGTATATTATACATAGCCATTTGACTCTCCAGTTGAGTCCGCCTTGTACTGCCATTTAGCGTCCTGACGTTCCATTGGGCGATGCATATCCGTTTACGTTTACCAAGGTTCATCATTTTTGGGTTGTTATTATTATCGTATTTTTATTATTAATCGTTAATCGGTTGGTTTTCAGATAAATAGATGATTGGTCTATTGTATCCTATTCTGGTACTGGGGCTGCCAGTTTCTAGTCACCAGAACGACTTTCAAACATAAGACCGCCTCTCACATAAGGAACAGGCGCCTACCAAGGGACCGCTCATTATAAGACAGACGTTCCTTGGATTTCTTTGGGTGCTTGTTTTGGTCCGCGGGTGGTATTTGATTTCCCACCTGCCTTGTATATCTACAGGGCATTCCCCTATCCGCCACCTGGGACAAGCAACTCCGCACGGAAATAAATAAAACACAAGAGTTTAGTAAAGGCAGAGCTTTATTTAGCTTTGTTCCATTACCTAATACAAGTTACCATTTTTACCACTTTTACTCCAAAAAGCGTTCCTTTACTCAAAAACTAATAAAAATAGTAGTCAAATTCAAGAGAGAAATTTCAAAATGTGTTTCTCTTTTACAACTTTGTTACTAGTTATTAATCGACAAATTTTTCCGAGTAAAAGTAGTAGCTTTCAAAATACCTTGAAAATAATATAACTGAAACTTCAAATAGAAGACATTTTTCTGTGATTGCTATTTTTACCAGATTTCCGTTCCCGTACTTTTTTAAAAAATGTTTGCTCAGGGAGAATTTTGAATTATTTCCCTTTTGCTAGTTTTACCATTAAAAGTAAAGGAAAAAATCTTTTGTAGTAACGTATATTACCATGTATCAGGGTGGCGACAAGGCCGTGCGAATAGTTCGATAGCACAAACTACAAGAAGTGCTGAGTAGTCGAGCCAAAGACAAGTAGATATGCGCGAGCATAGTGCAAAAACAGCGACTAGTAGTAATGTGCTCGATAGTATCGCCGAACAAAAACTACCATTGACTCTTTACACGGAGAGTGCCCGACAACGACTAGTGAACGCAAGGGCTCGTTAGAAGTGTCAGACTCCTTAGATTCTAAGGAGTCTGTGGAATCCACAAAATTCAATATCGTACGTCTGTATTTGTGGGAAGTGCTCACGCTCTATTTGTGCACTGCGAGAAATATTATGTTAATTTTCCAGCAAATTTCATTTATAAAAAAAATAACTTCCGAAGCAAAAAGAAAAGTTGAACATATTCTACAGTATTTTTTTATTATTTATTGTATTTAAATTTTTGAGTGTCCAACTTTTTTTTTTGGTTCTGTGTATATAAAAATGTTTAAATTTGTTAATATGTTGTAAGCTATATTTATAGGAAAACAAAGAATGTCCGATATGCTTCTACCATTATAAAAAAAGTTCATACGATTTTAGGCGTGACAACGCTTTTACCGGAAAAATACGCAAAAAAATGTTGCTGCAATTTATCATACATTTTTTCTTTATGTGCACGCTAAGCAATAAGCGACGACACAACCGTAGAAGGTGCGAGGAAAGAGAGAGAGAGACCCGAGGATAATGTAAGGTAGCCACTCAACAACCAACGCCCAGTGGCAAGCTGCACTCTAAAGGCCCAACTATAATATGCATAAGCAATTCCGTACGGAATGTTCGTTCAGTTTCGCACTTTGCTTAAGCAAATGGGGACGGAGAGGGGATGGGGATGCATAAGCTATCTTATGCATATTATAGTTGGGCCTTAACACATCCGAACTAAATTCGGATTTACACTGGCTGGACGTTCAGCCGATTATCGGTGATTTGTTGGTGAGAGGGGGCAATCAGAAAGAGGGGAGGAAAAAAACTCCCTGAACATTTTGAGTTCTTCGTGCAAGCGGCTTGCCAGTTTTTTTTAGTGCCGAATCCCCAAATTTTTTATCCCCTAAATCCCCAAAAAAAGATTTCTCATCCCCAAAAAAATCCCCAGTAAATATTTTAACTAATGTGAATGAAGTATTTTAAAATTCAATGTACTTTGTACTAAAATTCATTTTATTTGTCAACATGCATTATATCAAATATATTTGATTCAAACTCTTCCATCTCTAATTTTTGTACATGTTTTTAGTATTAAAAGATTGATAATTTCTGCCAATGGGCTAAATAATTGGCAACATATTATTTTTAAAGTACTAGCAATGCCACTTATTTAAAATTAAGTTGGACGAGCATAATTCTGGTACAAGTAATCTTTACTCCAAAATTAGCTTAAATTGTTTGTAATTTTGCCTCCGAAGAATTCTTTTCATTTTATAAACCACATTTGGTTTCCATTGAGGTTTAGAAATATTTATAAAAATACGTATTTGCAATTACTACAGGTTGTCTATTTAAGTCGGTCTCTAAAACACTGCGAGCCAAAGCTTCTTTTTGTTCGAACTTTTGTCACAATTTTTACAGACGCATTTTTAAAAAAATATTTAACAGAAAATATAAATTTTAATATAAATGAAGACATGCAATAAAAAGAAATTTCAATCCCCACAAAATCCCCGGATCCCCAAACAAAAAAAATATATCCCCATTTATAAAGAAAAATCCCCAAATTGGGGATAAATCCCCTAAACTGGCAGCGCTGCGTGCAAGTTCAAAGAGAATTTGATGATAAGCTGCTGAAAAAACTTGCCCAGCGTGTCAAGGATCTAAGCCAGTGTTCGGCGTAAAGAGAACGTGCCAAAATTGTGTCTGTATTGGTGTGTTTGCACTGAACAAAATTGTTGGTTTTGTTATTATGTGCTGTGTTATACAGAGTGGAAAATTATTTTTTTATTGACTAAGTATAATGTGAATTGGTGTGAAAGTTTTAATAACGCAAATGTTGCAAATTAGAATCAAAGTTTTTATTTTAAAAGAATTGAAAAATATATTTTAATTAAATAAAAATAATTTTAATAATTAAAATTTAATAATTAAATTAATTAAATTTAATAATTAAAAAAAAAATTCATTTAAAAAACTTACAAATTAAACTAGAACATGTTATATACCTCCCTTCGACAAAAAAATAAACTAGTGTTATTACCATCACGTATTCTAAAGTGTCCAACTTTTTTTGATTACGGCAAATCAGTCGTATGTAAATTTCGTTGGTCATATACTCATTTTATTTTGATCTTCATATACTAAATATTTTTACTGATATATGTAAAATTAATTTTTTATAGGCGTTTTTGGTCATAATACATTTACAATAGAGATCCATATTTTCCCATATGTAACACTTAAATATGCGTTCATTATTTTTCTGCATTTCGCATTGCATAGTGTTATGTAATTGTCACATTTTGTCATATGCCGATTGCACATTTTGATGCTCAATATCTGCTCCGCTTTGGAAATATGTATAATTTCTCAGTGGACCAACTTTCCGATAAAAAGCGACATGAACCTGCTTTGTTGAACGCTGATGAGCGACTGACACATTTTTTTCTTACTTTTGTGCTCTTTGTTATGCTGTTCGTGTTATGTACGTGTGAAAACCCGATTGCGTTCGGGGCTCGGCGTAACCAGCCGCCGAACACTGATCTAAGCGAATAAAGTCTCCGAAGAGATATGTAGAGGAGACTCCAGTGATGTCAATACGCGACCGGTATTGATCAGGCTCGGGAAATTTAGACAATGCTGCGTACGTGAACAAATACAGTTTAAACGAATTTTGCTAAACAAAGGTTTGTAAAACGGTTTTAAATTTTTATGAATACGACTGTAAAAATGTAACCGTTGTTTACTTTAAAGTTTTATGCCTAAAATGTAGTAAATTGTAGCATATGATGGCAGATATAATGTATTAAAAGTAAGTCAAAGCCTATACTATACGGAAAATTTAGAGCTTTATCTCAAAAAATACCTCCTTTTAAATTAAAAAGTTGTACACCTAAGAAACTGCAAATGTGTGCCTTATTTCAAAGGCTATACTCTCCGGAAAATTTTACTATTTTTAAAGTTTTATCTCAAAAATTACATCCTTTCAATTTAAAAACGTATGCTACACATTTGTGACTTTAACATTCAGAAAACTGTACACTTCAGAAAATTGCTGTAACAGATTTGTAGTAGATGATGACAAATATCGTTCACCGCAAAATAGTATAATTTATTTTATAGAAAAATGTAAATGTGGATTCCATTACGAAGTTCATCCTGTGAATATGTTTTATAAAAATTATATAATAATAATAAATTTATTCAATAATATATAAATATATTTTTCAGACAAAAATAATCAGAACATTTTTAACAGTTTAGATGATGGAATTGTTAATAAGAACAAGACATTTTAGTTGAAAATAGCACAAAACTATTAAATCATTAAATAAAATTATAATATTTAAAATTTATTATTCGTGCCAATTATAAATATCCAATTAGAGCAGCGTTAAAGACAGTAGGAATAGGTAGAACCTATTGAAGATTTCATTGTATTTCAAGTGCATTGTTAATTTACACATTGTACTCGTAAACATACACAATACTAACGTTCAGTTCAATTTAAGTAAAGGCCCAGTTAGGCAAACTTAACCGTAACGCCCCCGTAGCGTAACGAATCAGCTGATTCAATCTGTCATATGGAAATCAGTGTAAACGATTAGCCAACGGAAACGAAACGTAAACGGACGGCTGAATCTGTTGAAATCAGAATTGGACGTTCCGTTTACGTACAATTTGACAACAGCTGATACTACATGTTGTTTACAATTACAATTGTATCCGAGAAAAGTAAAGAAAATAATTTATTAATTATTTGTTGTTTGAAAGTGCAAATAAACATGAAAGACGAATATTTGATTTCATTGGTGCAGTCGCACGAGTATTTATACAATAAATATAATCCAGCATATAGGATATCTGAATAAAAGCTATAAGCTTGGAAGCAAATTGGCAAGGAGCTGGGCGTTACGGGTGAGTTTTATGAAGATCGCGGCTGACTCTATTAAAAATTAAATTTATAATCTGCTTCAGGATTCTTTTGACGACAGTACGAGACAATCATTGCGCCAGTCTTCTTCATTGTGGGTTAATTTGACAGCAATATAAGCGTCTCTACAAACGAGGACTTATTTATAGATATAGATTGGATTTGGCTGAGTCCCTCTTCAATGGAAATAGACATAAGTAAAGGACATAAGAATTTTATATATTAATAAAACACAGAATATTTAAGATACGGAGTTCAAATTCCAGGTTTAGTGCAAATGTTACATTTTAAGAATTAAATTCTATTTCGGTCATATGACCACCATGAACAGCGATCTATTCTTTGGACCCAATTTTCCACCACTCTTGGACACATTTCGACCGGAACGTTGGCAATTTCGCGTTGGATGTTGTCTCTGAGCTCGTCTAAAGTTGTTGACATAGACGAAGGATATTCCTCAGGGGAAACGCCACATCGCCAATAAGAGGAAAGGCTTCAGAGGATGCTGACGATAATGGTTTACTACGAGGTAAAGGTACTGTACCTAAAAAAACTGATTTGCCAAACGGAGAATACTGGAATATAGCTGTATTTAATTTAAATTAAGAAATGGAAATTGTTTGTATTAATAGATTATAAATTTAATGGACATACCCCCATCGTGTTGGCTGCCATAACTTCCAACATTAACTGATATGAATGTATAGTTAGCATCGCAGATTCCCACACAATTCGGCATATTCCACATTCGTTGAAAATCGCTGGCAATGTGTTTGTACTGGTGTGTAGTTTGTTCACTTAAATAAATCGGCGAAAGCAAGCGCCACAAAACTTCACTGCATTCTTGGCGTATATTTTATTAATGTTAATAACAAATTAAAAACTGCCATAGGCATTCTAGTGTCTTATCCGACGATATTTTCTTGATAACTTTTATTTTAAATTCTGCACAGATTTAAAAAAACAAATTTATAAACATTCTTTTCAACTTCATTTTTAATAAACCAATACAAAAAAAAATCGCGGCTTTTTTGTTTACTTATATGTTGTTGTTGTCAGAACATATGACTCGTTTTCCCAACGTTGGCTAATCGCTCAAACGGGCAACGTTACGGCAACGGTAAATATAAATTACGGTTACGTATACCTAACCCAGCCTTAAGTGCGGTGAACATTGAATTTTAAATCGCGGATAAGTGATTGTGTCAATTCGTAAAAGTGCTACAACAGGATGGATATTCGACAATATTGTAATAAAAGGAAAAGAATTGAGGGGGGGGGGGGTGACTTAAGTATTATGATATACTTAACTACTAAGCACAATGTAAAAAAACATAATTATTTGTATAGTATGTGTATGTGTGAATAACGAAATACTTAAACGTTCGCAATGATTATTACTATATAGGATCCACAGAGATGTAATTTGCCCGTCGAAACGAATGATGGCCATATGGAAAAGCCAACTACATCAAACTCTACAGCTTCCAATAACCCAAACGAAGTATCACCATATTATATAGGTTTATTCGTGAACAAGTCAGCTTCAGAGAGTATCGACTATATGCCCCTATTTACATTGCACAGTGTGTCATTTGAGCAATCTAGGTGGATAAAAGTATTTTTTTAGTTTTTTGTGTAGAAAAAGCATATTAAATAAATATTAATCTTAGTATTAGTTAAAAAAAAACTAAAAACATTAAAAAAATTTAAGTGAAAACACCACGTCATGGATATTTTTCAAAGAGCATTTTCTAGTTGTTGTAGCGTATTCTTCAACTTTGATTGACTTGTATAAAATTAATTGGTTGCAGAATAATTTACCACGTCTAAAGTATATATTAACGATGTATCAGCTTTTTCGCCGCACTGCGTTTCAATTCATATATCAACCAAAGTTTATAAGGAATTTCCAGGGTCATTCTTAAATTTATGCAAATATGAGCAAGATATTTTTTGTTTTTTTTTTTGTAGTATACACACTATATTTAAAAACCTGAAAGTTTGGACGGGGTGTTTTGAGGTGAAATTTTGTTATGTCCTTTTCTTTACAACGAATTGGAATTTAAAGGGAGTTCAAATACTATCTGTTTAAAATCAACAAAATAGCTCTAATTAAAATGATTCGAAGTAATCAAATGCACATTTATTAATATAGAACTAATTTTTAAATTTCCAGCATTTTTTTTTCAATCGAGCTAAGAAAATTGGTCTCACACGTCACTGATCACAAACTAAAATGTATAAATTCCCACATTGCTTTTGTACTTATGACAATATCTCACTTTCATTTACCGTTATCTTAGAAACAGTAAGTTCTTGTGTTTTTTAAATTATTTCTGTAATAGTGGACCTCTTTTTAATGGCATATATAAAGATTGTGATATTCAGTGAACATTTTTTTCGACTTTTGTCCACCTAGGTTGATGAAATAACACACTGTGCATTGGCTGAATGTTCAGCAGATTATCGGCGTATTGTAGGAGAGAGGCAGTCGTCAAGAGAGGGGGAAAAACTCTCCCTGTACGTTTCGAGTACGCGGAGGCAAGTTCAAAAGAGAATTAGCCGATTATCTTCTGAAAAAAATTGCCAGTCTTAATAGGGACTATAGAAGGTCTTCACGAAAAATGTGGATTACTCCAGATAATTATAGTTTTCCAGTGACTGGGCAAAGAAGTTTAAAATTCCAACTTTCTTAGTTACATAAATATAGGGTGATCCATTTCGAGGTTACTTACTTTTTTAAAGAAAAAAACACAGAAAATTCAAATAGAATGGGGAATGTTTATTATCATTTGAAAGAGCATTCTGTGAAGATTATGTCTATCAAATGTTGGCCGCCTATACGTCTCAGATGGTCCATCGGTTGAGTCCAATTTTCGATGACTCGTTCGAGCATTTCGACTGGTAACTGGCGAATGACACGCGTAAACGTTGTTCGGGCCTATGGCCCTTATTCATAAAAATTTAATGAAGGTTTGAAGAACGTTTTAACACTGCTAAAACGTTCCTCAAACCTTTAACTTTTTATGAATAAAGGTGGGTACTATGATTTTTCGGCACGAAAAAATTTCGCAAAATGTTATTTCGAGTTGAAAAATGGAACGCTTTTTTACAAAGTCGTATTGCAATTTGGAAGTGTGTGTCAAAGTGTCACTTTTATATGTATGTATGTGTGTATATGCATGTGCATTTTTTCTTTTTGCTAACATTCTTGAAAACAAACAAAAGATAAAATTCGAATCAATAAACAATTGGAATAATGCCGACTTAGAAAATAGTTAATTTAAATGTCAGAATGAAAATATGGAATAAACCAGAAGAGCGAAATTCCAATTGGATTGCAGTGCAAAAGCAAACAAAATTTGCAAAACAGTGGAAGGACATGTAACTGAATGTAATAATGTGAAATTTGTCTTGTAATTAGATATGTACATCTATGTTTGTATGTTTAGAACAATTGTGTGCAAAAGCCTAAAGGTAAGTACACACGATTTGCTGATCGGACAACATTCCCAGAAAAATGGCGGAAAAATGCAACCCTGTGAATTTACAACCGTGTGAACACACAATTTTTGTTTTGCAACGTTAGCAGAAAAGTCATTGCGAGATAATTTGCAGATTGTTATATGTGCGAAGTTTATGCATGTGACAACGGCGCCATTGCCAGAAAAACATTTTATTTTCAACACTGTCTATAAAGTATTTTTATTGGCAATCCTGCATATACATATTTACAAAATATATTGTAAAGATATGAAATTGTAATGTTTTCTTGCAATCGTCTGAACTGTCAATTCACCTTTGCCTAACAATCTGTCATTGTCCGGATATTTGCAGCCCTTTAACAGGGTTGATAACGTTTGCCGATCTGGCAATCGTCTATACGCAGCTTAAGGAAACATTATGGACGACTAACGCTACTAAAGCAGTAGGACAATGGAATTGGACAGTGCCTGTGTTCTCGATTTGGAAATAGTTGTAAAGAATATACAGAGTTAGTTCTTGCCAGCCATAGAAGTTGGAAGAAGATATTCCGTTTATGGATGGAAGTATAATATATATGTGGGACACAGTCTTTTGTTATTCTGTTACCTATCTTATTTTACCTATCTCTTACTTTTTGTTAAACCTAAGTTTTTATTATTAAATAAAATTACATGCTGAATTAAATCATACACACCACGAGATTCATTTATAGGTAATTTCAACAATTACCAAATTGGTGACCCCGACGTGATCTCGTGGTGTCGTAGCAGTGATTTTTTTGCCAAGTCAGTTTTTTTCTCCAAGACGAGACTCAACAGGTGCCGTTATATTGTGTTACGCAGTCAAGGAGCTTCTTTGACATCGACTTAACCTAAAATGAACAACGACAGCGGCTTACAATCTGTGGCAACGGACATGCTCAATGACCAAGGTGGAGACGACACACACGATAACCAAGATGGAACAACTAGTAATACTCCACAATCCCGCAGCGTTGCAGTGGTGTATGCCAGGCTTCCATTGCCACAGATGGCCAGTTCGAATATTGAGTCATGGTTCACAACCATGGATTTCTGGTTCACTGCTTCGGGAATCACCACAGACAGACAAAAAACAGCAACAGTCTTGACAGCGTTGGATCCGAGCGTTATATCACAGCTTACAGATGTAATTGCAGCAATGCCTTCGACCGACCGGTATGAGTTTGTGAAAACAAAAATAATCGAGCATTTTGCCGATAGCGAGCAACGCCGACTCAATCGCCTTTTATCCGAATTGCCACTTGGGGACAAAAAGCCATCAGAGCTTTACTACGAGATGAAGCGGGCTGCGGGGAGCACCCTTGGAGAAGCTGCCCTAAAAGGGTTGTGGATAAAACGCTTGCCAGACGTCGTACAACCCGTTGTTGTTGCTTCTCGTGGAGCCGCCGCCGAGTTTACGAAGATTGCCGACTCTAGTAGACGCAATTTCCCCGAATCACATAAACGCTGTCTCTAAACACGCCCCAAACGAAATCGACCAGTCAAGATCTGCCATCAATGACCTAACCAAACAAATTGAGAAATTAAAAGTTCGCTCACGTTCCCGAAGTCGTCATCAGTCACGCGGCAGAGTTTCCCGTAGTCGCCCTCGCTACAACCCGCCGACGAACGAACCACCATCAAACGTAAACACAACAAACAGAGGCTATGATGAGTGCTGGTTCCACAGACGTTACGGACGTAACGCACGAAGGTGCCGGAGCCCCTGCCGACACAAGCAGTCTACCGTAAATACGGTTTCAAACGAGGCCGCAAGGACTTCATCCTGAAGCCCGATGCGCGTGGCGAACGTTAACGGAGGTTCTGCCACGGCTCGCAAAGTATTTCGCTTACAGGTAAAGGATGGAATTTCTAACAAACATTTTCTAGTCGATACAGGTGCGGACGTCTCCGTCCTTCCTCCAACATCAAAGACTGCCGACATCAAGCCCACGGCCACCAAATTATACGCAGCGAATGGTTCATCAATAAAGGTCATAGGTGAAAGACGCATATGTTTTGATCTCGGCCTACGACGAAAATATGAATGGTCTTTTGTGGTAGCCGACGTCACGAGTCCAATAATAGGTGCAGATTTTTTAAGATTTTACGATCTACTGATCGATATGCGCCGAAATCGACTCATCGATAACAAACCCGCTAACCATTCAACGCCGATTACGTTTTCCCGACTTAACGCCGCTAAAGTAAAATCGTCCAATCAGTTTTCCGACTCCCTCACAAAATCTACAATTTTTCACCGCATCGATATCGAAGGTCAGCCGGTTCATTCCCGACCGCGACCGTTACATATGGTCCGAAAAAGTGATGGTTCGTGGAGGCCTTGTGGGGACTATCGGGCGCTAAATGCCCAGACGCTGCCTGATCGGTACCCTCTTCCTTATTTAACCGACTTTACCAGCAATTTAAGCGGAAAATGTGTCTTTTCCAAAATCGACTTAAAAAAGGCTTTCCATCAAGTACCTATTCATCCCGATGACGTCACAAAAACTGCCATAACAACACCTTTCGGCCTGTACGAGTTCAAATGTATGACCTTTGGGCTCTGCAACGCCGCACAGACATTCCAAAGGCTCATACATGAAGTTTTGCGTAGCTTGGATTTTGCCTTCCCCTATATCGATGACATTTGCATCGCATCGACATCTCTCGAGCAACACCGATCGCATCTCAAGACAATTTTTCAACGATTGCGAGAAAACAATTTGTCAATTAACCCGTCAAAATGCGAATTTGGCAAAGCAGAGTGAAAGTTTCTTGGTCATCTCGTCGACTCACAAGGAATTCGACCTTTACCTGAGAAAATAGAAGCAGTCCGAGACTTTCCGCGACCTACAATGGCTAAAGAATTAAAGAGATTTATCGGCATGATAAATTTCTATAGAAAGCTCTTGCCACAAGCCGTCAAACATCAGTCGAAGCTGCAGGCATTAATTAATGGTAACGTCAAAAACGACATCACACAAGAACGCGAAATTGTCCTTATATGTCGACGCATCTGACATAGCAGTTGGTGCTGCGCTTCACCAATGTGTTGATGGCCTCCTACAACCACTCGGATCGGGAGTTGACGATCGGGAGTTGACGGCCATGTACCAAGGCGTGTGTTACTTCCGGTACATGATTGAGGGAAGAAACTGTCACATTGTCACGGATCATCGACCTCTGATCTACGCTTTTCGTCAAAAGCTGGAGAAAGCATCGCCCCGTAGAGCACGACAGCTTGACTTCATCGGCCAATTCACATCCGACATACGCCATACACCGGGTGAACAGAATGTGACAGCTGATTTTTTATCACGAATCCAGTCGCTTAGTCAAATCATCGACTACCCGAAAATCGACACAGCACAACAAAATGACGATGAACTTCGTGAATTAAAAGCAGGTATCCGATCAAATTCACTGATACTAAAATCTTTTACTATTACAGGCACCGACCTTGAACTTGTTTGTGACACATAGACGAACAATATTCGTCCCTTCATACCGAAAGCGTTTCGGGATCAAATATTGGCCATCGTCCATGGTCTCGCTCACCCTGGAGTTCGTACAACGACAAAACTTTTGACATCTCGCTTCATTTGGCCATCCATTAGAAGAGACACTTCAAACTTCGTTCGCAATTGTGTCGCATGTCAACGATCAAAAGTCCAACGCCATACGAAATCTCCAGTATCAAGGTACGTGCCTCCAAACGAACGCTTCTCGCACATCAACATCGACATCGTTGGCCCGTTTCCATTATGTGAAGGGCAGCGATATTGTTTAACAATAATCGACCGTTACACCCGTTGGCCTGAAGCTGTGCCTATGCCGGACATAACTGCTGAAACAGTCGCCAAAGCCATCCTCTTTCATTGGATTGCGAGGTTTGGTGTTCCATCAAAAATAACGTCCGATCGTGGTAGGCAATTCGAATGTGCAGTATTTTCCGAATTGACCAGGACTATTGGCGCATCCCATCTTCGAACAACTCCATACCATCCTCAATCAAATGGCATTGTCGAGAGATGGCATCGAGTCTTCAAAGCAGCCATTTTGTGCAGCGATCCAGCAAAGTGGGTACATAGTTTGCCTTCAATCCTGCTTGGGCTAAGAGTGGTCTTCAAGCCTGACATAAATTCTTCTCCAGCCGAACTTGTCTACGGGACAACCCTGCGAATCCCTGGCGAATTTTTTAACTCCAGCAAACCATCTGAGCCCACTAGTGAAGTCGTCTCACAATTTCGGACAGCGATGCAACGATTACGACCGACCGACACGTCACATCATTCCGAAGCAAAAACTTTCGTAAGTCCAGCATTAAATTCTGCAACTCATGTCTTTGTACGAAACGATTCGATTCGCCCGTCATTAACGCATCCATACGATGGACCATACCAGGTCATAGAACGATCTACAAAATTTTTCAAAATCAACATTCGAGGCCGTTCGGTCAACATCAGCATCGATCGACTGAAGCCCGCCTTTTCCGCAACTTCAGACTTGAACATTTCTGGAGCACCGATTCAACCAACAGCCGTTCACCATCACCCTTCGAATTCCAACGCTGAAGATGTCATTTCAAGCGAACTTAGTCGAAGTGAAACTTCATCGGAACCATACGCAAGCCTGAATACAACGAATCCAGTTCATCACGATTCTTCCACAGTTCCGACGAAATCTACCCGCTGTGGCAGGCGTGTAACATTTCCACAAAGATTCCGGTAGCTTTCCTCTAGCGGGGGAGTATTGTGGCATCCAGTCTTTTGTTATTCTGTTTTCGTTTAGTTCGTAAGCGACATTGTTATCATCAATTCATTTCTAGATTCCTTCTTAATTTTGATCTCGACAACTACACATCGTAAGGCCCGCCTAGTTACCTATCTCTTACTTTTCGTTAAACCTAAGTTTTTATTATTAAATAAAATTACATGCTGAATTAAATCATACACACCACGAGATTCATTTATAGGTAATTTCAACAATTACCAAATATATGTCAACAAATATAATGTAAATCCTCAAATATAATAATAAAACATATTTTTCGATTAGTCAAAACATCATTTTATTTATTTATATTCGTACAACAGTAGGAAATTATTTCGTTATTTATAACATTGTACTACCCTGGCTTTTCATGTCTCACAAACATCGCCACCGCAACAACACAAAATAAATAATTTATGTATAACATTAGCACAATGATCTCCAATAATATTTCCTTTCTGACATTTAAATTATCTATTTTCTATGTCGGCATTATTCCAATTAATTGTTTATTGATTCTAATTTTATCTTTTGTTTGTTATCAAGAATGTTAGCAAAAAGAAAAAATACACATACATACATATAACACTGACACACACACTTCCAAATTGCAATGCGACTTTGTATAAAAGCGTTCCTTAAGCTGGGTATAGACGATTGCCAGATCGGCAAACGTTATCAACCCTGTTAAAGTGCTGCAAATATACGGCCAATGACAGATTGTTAGGCAAAGGTGAATTGACAGTTCAGACGATTGCACGAAAACATTACAATTTCATATATTTACAATATATTTTGTAAATATGTATATGCAGGATTGCCAATAAAAATACATTATAGACAGTCTTGCAAATCAAATGTTTTTCTGGCAATGGCGCCGTTGTCACATGCAGAACTTCGCACATATAACAATCTGCAAATTATCTCGCAAAGACTTTTCTGCTAACGTTGCAAAACAAAAATTGTGTGTTTACACGGTTGTAAATTCACAGGGTTGCATTTTTCCGCCATTTTTCGGGCAATGTTGTCTGATCAGCAAATCGTGTGTACTTACCTTTAGTACTAAGAGGAAGTTGATGGGCGATATAAAATTTGCGAAGATTTTTTGAGTTTCGCCCCAACAAAACAGTTCGATGGGAAAGGTTTACTCCGTATCTAGATTAATTCATCACTCATCTTGAATTTGTTAATAAATTAATTAATTCAATTAATTTATTGCCTAGCGCTACTGGCCGACTGTTATTGTTTTTCATGTCGTCATGGTTTTTACCCCATAGAACCCCCTCGGATCTACATATAGTAATTTATAATTTATTTATAACATTTTTGACCATTAATCCTTAAAATAGATGTAAGATTATATAGATATAAAAAATGTATATATATATATATATATAATTATTGTATACTTACGTTTTGCTCTGATTAGTTTTCGCATGTCACTCTCGCGGGCAGCTTCATTCGCTCCCCCTCTTCATCATCCGAGCGATACTCCGTGGATTTAGCAACTGCAGCACGGATAGTTTCTCTATTTGCTTGAAGAATTTCTTGAATCTTCACAGTCTGTACCTTTAAATCCATGGTTTCCTTTTGCTTAAAAAAAATGGAAAATCACAAAAATCAATCGCAAAACACTATAATATTTTTTTAATAAACTCATACCTGTCGCTTTTGTCTTCATTCAATTTACATAATTTTGAATGGGTAACTGGACCAAACAATTGTGCTACGCGCATGAATCGACTGAAACATTTGTATATTGTAGGTTATTAGTTTTGGAGCCGATGTGACACTCGTGATTTAGAACTTTTCGTATTCTTGGCTTTCTTAATTCATTTGCATTCAAATTTGGCCTGATGTCATCATTCCAAAAATAATTAGTCACCGTCAGAAGAGTGTGGGGTATGTCGCATATGTACCATATTTTATGACGATCTTTTGAAAATGGAAGATAACGTCCTCCCGTGTCATCTGCGATGCTAACTTTCTCAGATATTTACTCATCTGGCTTTGGTCGCTGCTCACACACTCCACAATCGACCCGCAACTGGAGACTTGGTTCACTACTTCTTCCAATGTTCCTATTAAATGGCTTCCCAAATATTCGCTGGTAATAAAATAAATGGCTACCAAGAATTTCCATCCAGTCCTAATCCCATTTACCAAAAAACATAGGAGCCTGTCGTATTTGGGTTCAGTTGTGAGGGACAACTCGTCGTATGCGATGCATACGTTTTTGGCCCAAGCCATAAGTGTCCCTGAGTATTTTTGAAGCACGTCTTTAATTTCGGGATTCACCCCTTCGGATGCGAACTTAATTGGTCTCCTTTGCAGCAGGATTTCAACAGGAATTTTCGGATTATAAAACTAATAGTGTTAGCCATGGGTATAATAAAGAAGTGTAAGAATTTGTGGTGTTGTGCCAAATTGTTCTAGAGTTTCGAGAATTTCGAATGTTGTGCCAAATTGTTCTGGAATTTCGTACGTTGTGCCAAATTGTCCTGGAGTTTCGGGAATTTCGAATATTGTGCAAATTGTTCTGGAGTTTCGGGAACTTTGAATGTTGTGCCAAATTGTTCTGGAGTTTCGCGAATTTCTAAGGTTGTGTTTTCTGGGGTTGTGCCAATTGTTGTAGGAACTTCTTCCATCCTGGGCTTTTTTACAGCATATCTTTTTGGAACATCGTAATCAATGTAGGAGTATGTTCAGGGTTACCCCCTTTCGGAGGGCATGTCCTCATTTTGTTACCACTGCCCTTCCGTCCACCCTCCTTATTAAATTTTTTTTTGTTCAGCCAATCGTGATTTTGATTATTCGAAGTTCGAAAACGTTTATTATTATTTTTACATGTTTACATCGCCAAAAATATTTATATGAGTTTTAGCGTATAAAAAGGTCCCTAGCTAAAATAAATTTAACAACTTTTTAATGAACATTACCGACACCAGTGTGATGACTTTTTTTACCAACAGTAAACCTCCAGCATTTTGCAACTACTGAACATTTTTCTCTATATCTGATGCACAATTAACTCTATATCTCATTAAAGGACAATGGACACTCCGTCTACAATTTGATTCCATTTGCACTAAATAATTTCTAAAACTACTCCTGTATAGAATTTTATATTTAAGTATTTGTTGTCAAAGCCGTCTCTGCTAAAGCATATACTCGTACATATATTCCTCAGCCAAGTATTCAAACGAAGACTCAATTAGTAAATTGATCTCACTAGTAATATTAGCAGTATTAATTAATATTCTTTTAACTTAGTATGTGTGTATGTTTTTGATTCATTAGTAATTTTCATTGTCAAAATGCACGATAATTTTTTAAAAAAAATTGGATTTTTGATAATAATAAAATTAATATTTTTGGTTTTATTCGACCTTTTTGTTGTAAATTATTCGATTAATTGCACAGTGCAATATATACATCCGACGGTAGTAGTCACACTACAGTAGTTTTTAAGTATTGTTTGTTGTTGTGTTTTTACTTTTACACAACATGGTCCCTGATGACGGAATTCAAAAATTAATTCCGAAATATTGGAAATAAATAAAAATTTAAAAACAAACCAGACCTCGAGCTTGAACAATCTTTTAATAATAATAAAATGTTTATTTTTTCCCAATTACTGCTTATTTTTGTTTAAAAGAAATGTCCCCCGAAGTTTCCAAAGGCTCTTTGTGAATATCACAAAATCTGGCACATATGCCCTCCTATCCGAAAAATAGTTATGGTAACCCTGAGTATGTTAATGTTTATTTCGAATATGTATAACTAAACAAAAACCCTACGCCACAACAATGTTAGGCAGTTCCATCGTACACCATCTTTCAAGTGTTTCGAACACAAATAGATTTTTGCATTGCCCAGTTTTCGTTGGTCTAATCCCAACCGTGGGCGTCATATGAAGCCTTCATCTTGCATACCAAACCTTCTTCCCCTAGAGGTTTCGCAAACAAAACATTTCCTCAGAAATGACATTGTGGTCTAAAAATCCAATAAATATTATAATATAAACCGATTAGACTTCTTAATGCAAACCATTTGGTATTTCATATCGATACCTTCATTTTAAAACATGCGAAGTCAAAATTTGGTGTTTAACCGTCAAACCAATCAAAAGTTATTTACAAAACAGTACAGGTCATTCGATTTGCTTTATAAAGGAATTTCACACTATCTTTTTGCACTCAGCATTGTTTACGATGAAGAATAATTAGATTTCTAGCACTCTAAATTGGTCAAAGTGGTATTTTTTCCGGGACATCAGAATTCGTTTTAGAGGTATGGTTCCTTCGGCAAAGTTTCTTATTTTGATCCCTAGAATGCGGTTTTCATTGAGCAATGGGCGATTTTTAAATCGACCCGCCCTAATATATATAAAATAATAGTACTCTTACGTTTTGCTCCGATTAGTTTTCGCATGTCACTTTCGCGGGCAGCTTTATTTCGCTCCCTCTCTTCATCATCCGAGCGATACTGCAGCACGGATAGTTTCTCTATTTGTTTGAAGAATTTCTTCAATCTTCTCAGTCTGTACCTTTAACTCCATGGTTTTCTTTTGCGTGAAAAAAATGGTAAATCACAAAAATCAATCGTAAAACACTATAATATATTTTTTTAAAAGTAATGTTTTGCTCAGTAGTGTCCATACAAACTTCATTGTGTACAGGGTCTCCCATATTCGACGGACCCATCTGGCAACGCCATAACTTTTGACAGAGATGTCAGATCGCTTAATGACATACCGCGTTTGAAGCGTCAGTCCAAGCAGATTTTTACCATGGAACAATACACGCCACGCGAGCGCTCTGAAATAGTTGAAATTTACATTCAACAGAAGAAGTCAAGTCAACGTGCTTTTAAAATATTAAAAAATGTGAGAAGTGCGCCTTCTAAGAACACCATTAAGCGTTTATACGAAAAATTTTCGACTGGTGAGGCTCTTTCTAATCCGAAGAGGCCAAATAAAAGTCGACCAAGGCGATCGGCCGAGAATATCGCTGCCGTACGAGCCAGTGTTGAGAGGTCCCCAAGAACATCCCAAAAACGCCGTTCTCAGCAGTTGGGCATGGCTCGGTCCACTTTACAACGGACAAAATTCAATTGACGCAAAGATTGTTGCCTGCGGACAAGCCTCGTCGATTGGAATGGGCCCAACGAGTCCGGGGGTCCGTCGAATATGGGCAACCCTGTATAGAAAATGTTCATTGTGTGTATAAAATTTTCACATTCGGCTGACTAATCAATTAACTGCTCGAAGGAGTGACCTAAGGTATTTTATATCAACTTAACTAATAATAATTGTATATATATAAATTTATATATTTTTGTAGTACGTGCATAAGTGATAAAAATGAAACGCGGAAAACCGTTCTTGTGAATAAATTTCATTAAGGGTCGCGAATGTTATGGCTATGTAGCAAAATACATACATCTAGAGAAAACCGCGGTAGAAAATTTCATATTTGATGTATTTTGCAAGCCCGTGTAACACTCATAAACCATCT
Organism: Eudasyphora cyanicolor; assembly: GCA_963930755.1. Classification (NCBI taxonomy): domain Eukaryota; kingdom Metazoa; phylum Arthropoda; class Insecta; order Diptera; family Muscidae; genus Eudasyphora; species Eudasyphora cyanicolor. Next base: position 6,346,856 of record OZ005734.1, on the reverse strand, counting down.
TCAGAGGTTGGACTCTACTTCATAAAATATATTGCAAAATAGTTGAAAGCAATGACGCCTTATAGCGAAAATTTGATGCTTTTTACAACAGAATCCTATGGTATATATATGTATAACCTAAAATGCACCATAACAGGAGAAAATTAATTTATTCTTTAAAATATTTAAAGCGAAAAATACTTAAGAGTAAAAGTTTTATTATAAATTGCAAATTTTATTAAAAACGTTATAACGTTGAATGCATTTTCAATGCTATACATATAAGAAAATCCTGTTTATCTGTGATATCTATGCGTATCGCAGAAAAGGCAGAAAAAGCTATGTTCAATTTACTTTTAAAAATTTGCAAAAACATCGCAAAAAAACTTTTAAACTGCATTTTCCTTGAAAATGTCCTAAAAATTTTATTTTGCGGTTTTGTGCAAAATTTCGTTGAAATTACACTGGAATTTCATTTTTCCACAAAATTTCGTTGAAATTGCAATATTTTAGAAAATTCTTTCAAACTTGTATTTTTAAGTATGTTGTTGAAATCTAATTGTTCTTCATCGTAAACAATGCTAAGTGCAAAAAGATAGTGTGGAATTCCTTTATAAAGCAAATCGAATGACCTGTACTGTTTGGTAAATAACTTTTGATTGGGTGTTTAACATGAAGGTATCGCTATGAAATACCAACAGCCTGTTTCTCTATTTCGCACGAAAGCGATGCGAACGAAGATTTTAGACCTACTAAAAGGTATCAGAACGACAAAATGACTGGCGTTGGCGTCGTCACATCATTTTCGTCATATCTATGAAGTTCTAGCTTTGTCATCTTTACGCCAAAACGAATGTTTTTGGTATCCATGAACTAACAAAAACCCTTTTTATAACTTTAAAATATTAAAAAAAATTTCAAAATTTATGAAGTCGTCAATCTAAACAGTGTCGACTAAGAATCGACGTCGACGACGCCAACTGGAAAAAGGGCGAATGACTGGTGGCAGTTAGTAAGTAGGTCTTAAATCAACGTTTTTGATTCGCATCGCTTTCATGCGAAATAGAGAAACAGACTGCAAATAATTCGCATTAAGAAGTGTAATAGGTTTATATTATAATATTTGAAATACCAACAGCCTGTTTCTCTATTTCGCACGAAAGCGATGCGAACGAAGATTTTAGACCTACTAAAAGGTATCAGAACGACAAAGTGACTGGCGTTGGCGTCGTCACTTCATTTTCGTCATATCTATGAAGTTCTAGCTTTGTCATCTTGACGCCAAAACGAATGTTTTTGGTATCCATGAACTAACAAAAACCCTTTTTATAACTTTAAAATATTTAAAAAAAATTCAAAATTTATGAAGTCGTCAATCTAAACAGTGTCGACTAAGAATCGACGTCAACGACGCCAACTGGAAAAAGGGCGAATGGCTGGAGGCAGTTAGTAGGTCTTAAATCAACGTTTTTGATTCGCATCGCTTTCGTGCGAAATAGGGAAACAGACTGCAAATAATTCGCATTAAGAAGTGTAATAGGTTTATATTATAATATTTATTGGATTTTTAGGCCACAATGTCCTTTCTGAGGAAATGTTTTATTTGCGAAACCTCTAGGGCAGCGATGGGCAAAAGCACTACCCGGGGTTTTTCCTCTCACGTGTACATGAGCACACACATGGAATGAGAGTTCACTATCATTCAGTCGCGCTTGGACATTCGATCGACGAGGTTGTGTCATCGCTTATTGCTTAGCGAACACATAAAGAAAAAATGGATGATACAATTATTACAATACATACTTCAAGTATTGGAATAAAGTTTATTATGTATTGTATTTTTACCGAAGAATTTATAAACATTTCTAAAAACAAGTTTAAATTATTTATTATGTTACTGCAGAAATGTATATATTATTATCTTTTAACGATTTTTTAATAAAATTTTTATAAACACCTAAATATACTAACCAAAAAAAAGTTGGACACTCGAAAACGGTTAATATAAAAAATAAAGAATTAAATAAAGAATATGGCATAATCAATTCGAGTATGCAGTACTTTTATTGGAAAATTTGGATTGATTACTTTACATAGCATAATAAATATGTATGTATATGTATGTGGTATGTATCATAACATATTAAAAGTTCGATTTCTTTATGTACGCGTATAATAACCACAAATCTACTTAATGATGTTCGTTGTCCACTTTATTTATTATCTTACCCAACAAATGCATGTTAGGAAAATGCATATACCATTTCTCGCAGTGCATAAAGAGAGTGTTAACACAAATACATAAACATTTTGTAGATGTATTGTGTGCCCATCGCTGCTCTAGGGGAAAAAGGTTTGGTACACGGAGGAAAATTGTCATTTTTGATATGTTTGAAACGAAAGAAAATATACTTGGAAACGATTTTTTTAAATATTATATATTTGTTAACAAATAAATTTTATTTGAAAATCAAGAAATTTTGTTTGGAACGCATATATTAATATATTAGAACATAATTTATTTGCAAACTGAATTTCACAAATAAAATATGTGTTTACACACAAAGTTATTGTTTACACACAAACAAAGTTATTGTTGAAGAATATTTCCAAATATGTTTTATTTAAAAAGTTTTTTAAAACATTACTGACTTATTCGAATTTTAGTTAGCTTTTCCTAGTTTTCGTGTTACACTTTATAGCTAAAAAATGTCCTTATTTATAAATATTCTTATTCATCACTTTTTGTCAATCCACCAATGTCGTTTATATTTACGAAAGATTGTTCGATTTAAGTTTTGATTAAATTTTACAAACATATAAAATTATTAAAAAAATTGCTCTTTGAAAATCTGAAAAACAGAAAACTTGTCTTTAAGTTAAGGCATTTAAAAATAAATAATTACAAATGAATCCTTGTTTCGGAAATACTAGTTCCAAATAAAAAATATTTGAATGGGAGCATATTTTTGTTTAGAACAATATCCTCACAAACATATAATATTTGGGTGTGTAAAATATTATATATTTGGAGTGTACCCTAAACATTAGATTAGGACTGGATGGAAATTCCTGGTAGCCAGCGAATATTTGGGAAGCCATTTAATAGGAACATTGGAAGAAGTAGTGAACCAAGTCTCCAGTTGCGGGTTGATTGTGGAGTGTGAGAGCAGCGACCAAAGCCAGATGACTAAATATCTGAGAAAGTTACACTCAAAGAATTTTGTGAGTATCATAAGCAAAAATGTTTAGTGTTTCAACAGTCTGTGTCTGCTGAAAAAGGGAAAGCAGACTTCGTCTGTTATTTTAGCACATAAATTTGCCTGCTAATGTAGCAAACTAGAACAGTCGTTTTAGCAGACAATTTTGCTATTATTTAACAGAAAAAAGCGGCTGGGAGAACAAACTATTTTTGTTATTCTAGCATACGTTTCTTTCTTTCTTATTTTAATTAAAGAAATACAAATTTTATATTTTCCTGATATTTGAGAAGAGTATATCAACCAGGACTCCAACCTGAAGTTATTCAGCCCATGTATTGGTAAGCGTTTCGAACTGTGAAATCCGTATGTATGCTTGATCTAAAAATATAAATGAAAAATGAATCATTTAATAAAATTGTATAGCAATAGGAGTATCTACAAAGAATACTTACCGGTCACTGGCATTAACAATTATCTTTTTGTCCGATGGATAAATATAAAGAACATAAATCGTACGACATCGACGCGAACTCTGTCAATATTGGCCAATGTGTTGGGTTTACCCTATAGACACGGTATCTAATTGTACATGTCCAGAGCCATATCATTGGGCAAAATGATCTTATCCATGGATTACATCCAAATTAGACTAAATTATCCTGAGTTTTTTGGAGCCAAAAGGTTGCTTCGTGATTCGGATATTAGCGACCATCGTTGGAACATATAGAGTAAATAATCAATGTTGCCATTTCGGTAAACAAATCACAAAAAGGACACACATTGAATGAGAGTTCACCAGGGATGCCAGAAAAAAATTGCTGTTGTCCCCAAATAATCACAAGAAAATCCCCAACTTAACCCCACATAAAACTTATTTCGTTGAAAACAAGTCAAACATATAAAAAACTCGAAATTAATTCAAAACCAAACATTTTAAAAATTACTCTTTTGATTTTAATAAACTTTAAACATTTCTCTACTATGGACGCGTTTTTAGTTTTATAAATTTGTTGTAGTTCTTATGGCACAGATCTCTGGATTTTTTCTAAAATACCATTTGTTAAAATTGCCATATCTTCTTAACCGCTTCACGTATCTTTTTGTGGTGACAGGAGGTCAGAATATAAAAATTATAATTAATTTTTCAGATTTTCATTTGGTGGCAATTTAAATGGTTTAAAAAATGAAAGTGTTTCGTGTTGTCATGCGTATGACAACAGACAACAACAGGGAGTCCATACTAATTTTCTACGGATAATTTTAAGGTTTTTCGCAGTTATATTTTCTGATCCTGATGATGTCTTTCCATGAAAGACGAAATATTGAATGAATATTAAAAAGAAACACATAAAAAACCATAATAGATAGACCTCGAGCTCATTTTTGTATTAATATCATAGAAGATAAAGGAAATCTTTATATTGCATAAAATAAACCCCAAGAAACCCCAACAAAATTTACAAAAATCCCGTAACAAAAACCCCACCCCCAAATTATATTTTTTTATCCCAAATTGCATTGACAAAACCCCAGTATTGGGGTCAAAACCCCAGTTCTGGCAACCCTGGAGTTCACTATCATTCAGTCGCGTTTGGACATTCGATCGACGAGGTTGTGTCGTCGCTTGTTGCTTAGCGTGCACATAAAGAAAAAATGGATGATACAGTTATTACAATACATACTTCAAGTATAGGAATAAAGTTTAGTATGTATTGTATTTTTACCGAAAAATTTATAAACATTTCTAAATACAAGTTTAAATTATTTATTATGTTACTGTAGAAATGTATATATTATTTTCTTTTTGCCAAAATTAAATAAAGTAACGAATTTTTTAAATGTATATATTATTATCTTTTACCGATTTTTTAATAAAATTTGCAAAAACACCTAAATTTACTAACCAAAAAAAAGTTGGACACTCCAAAACGTTTAATAGAAAAAATAAAGAATTAAATAAAGAATATGGCATAATCAATACGAGTATGCAGTACTTTTATTGTAAAATTTGGATTGATTACTTTACATAGCATAATAAATATTTATGTATGTGGCTAATCATAACATATTTTAAGTTCGATTTATTTATGTACGCGTATAATAACCCCAAATCTACTTCATGATGTTCGTTGTCCACTTTATTTATTATCTTACCCAACAAATATATGTTAGGAAAATGCAAATACATTTCTCGCAGTGCATAAAGAGAGTGTTAACACTTCTCACAAACACAAACATTTTGTAGAAGTATTGTGTGCCCATCGCTGCTCTAGGGGAAAAAGGTTTGGTACACGGAGGAAAATTGTCATTTTTGATATGTTTGAAACGAAAGAAAATATACTTGGAAACGATTTTTTTAAATATTATATATTTGTTAACAAATAAATTTTATTTGAAAATCAAGAAATTTTGTTTGGAACGCATATATTAATATATTAGAACATAATTTATTTGCAAACTGAATTTCACAAATAAAATATGTGTTTACACACAAACAAAGTTATTGTTTACACACAAACAAAGTTATTGTTGAAGAATATTTCCAAATATGTTTTATTTAAAAAGTTTTTTAAAACATTACTGACTTATTCGAATTTTAGTTAGCTTTTCCTAGTTTTCGTGTTACACTTTATAGCTAAAAAATGTCCTTATTTATAAATATTCTTATTCATCACTTTTTGTCAATCCACCAATGTCGTTTATATTTACGAAAGATTGTTCGATTTAAGTTTTGATTAAATTTTACAAACATATAAAATTATTAAAAAAATTGCTCTTTGAAAATCTGAAAAACAGAAAACTTGTCTTTAAGTTAAGGCATTTAAAAATAAATAATTACAAATGAATCCTTGTTTCGGAAATACTAGTTCCAAATAAAAAATATTTGAATGGGAGCATATTTTTTTTTAGAACAATATCCTCACAAACATATAATATTTGGGTGTGTAAAATATTATATATTTGGAGTGTACCCTAAACATTAGATTAGGACTGGATGGAAATTCCTGGTAGCCAGCGAATATTTGGGAAGCCATTTAATAGGAACATTGGAAGAAGTAGTGAACCAAGTCTCCAGTTGCGGGTTGATTGTGGAGTGTGAGAGCAGCGACCAAAGCCAGATGACTAAATATCTGAGAAAGTTACACTCAAAGAATTTTGTGAGTATCATAAGCAAAAATGTTTGTTGTTTCAACAGTCTGTGTCTGCTGAAAAAGGGAAAGCAGACTTCGTCTGTTATTTTAGCACATAAATTTGCCTGCTAATGTAGCAAACTAGAACAGTCGTTTTAGCAGACAATTTTGCTATTATTTAACAGAAAAAAGCGGCTGGGAAAACAAACTATTTTTGTTATTCTAGCATACGTTTCTTTCTTTCTTATTTTAATTAAAGAAATACAAATTTTATATTTTCCTGATATTTGAGAAGAGTATATCAACCAGGACTCCAACCTGAAGTTATTCAGCCCATGTATTGGTAAGCGTTTCGAACTGTGAAATCCGTATGTATGCTTGATCTAAAAATATAAATGAAAAATGAATCATTTAATAAAATTGTATAGCAATAGGAGTATCTACAAACAATACTTACCGGTCACTGGCATTAACAATTATCTTTTTGTCCGATGGATAAATATAAAGAACATAAATCGTACGACATCGACGCGAACTCTGTCAATATTGGCCAATGTGTTGGGTTTACCCTATAGACACGGTATCTAATTGTACATGTCCAGAGCCATATCATTGGGCAAAATGATCTTATCCATGGATTACATCCAAATTAGACTAAATTATCCTGAGTTTTTTGGAGCCAAAAGGTTGCTTCGTGATTCGGATATTAGCGACCATCGTTGGAACATATAGAGTAAATAATCAATGTTGCCATTTCGGTAAACAAATCACAAAAAGGACACACATTGAATGAGAGTTCACTATCATTCAGTCGCGTTTGGACATTCGATCGACGAGGTTGTGTCGTCGCTTGTTGCTTAGCGTGCACATAAAGAAAAAATGGATGATACAGTTATTACAATACATACTTCAAGTATAGGAATAAAGTTTAGTATGTATTGTATTTTTACCGAAAAATTTATAAACATTTCTAAATACAAGTTTAAATTATTTATTATGTTACTGTAGAAATGTATATATTATTTTCTTTTTGCCAAAATTAAATAAAGTAACGAATTTTTTAAAATAATTTTAAATGTATATATTATTATCTTTTACCGATTTTTTAATAAAATTTGCAAAAACACCTAAATATACTAACCAAAAAAAAGTTGGACACTCCAAAACGTTTAATAGAAAAAATAAAGAATTAAATAAAGAATATGGCATAATCAATACGAGTATGCAGTACTTTTATTGTAAAATTTGGATTGATTACTTTACATAGCATAATAAATATTTATGTATGTGGCTAATCATAACATATTTAAAGTTCGATTTATTTATGTACGCGTATAATAACCCCAAATCTACTTCATGATGTTCGTTGTCCACTTTATTTATTATCTTACCCAACAAATATATGTTAGGAAAATGCAAATACATTTCTCGCAGTGCATAAAGAGAGTGTTAACACTTCTCACAAACACAAACATTTTGTAGAAGTATTGTGTGCCCATCGCTGCTCTAGGGGAAAAAGGTTTGGTACACGGAGGAAAATTGTCATTTTTGATATGTTTGAAACGAAAGAAAATATACTTGGAAACGATTTTTTTAAATATTATATATTTGTTAACAAATAAATTTTATTTGAAAATCAAGAAATTTTGTTTGGAACGCATATATTAATATATTAGAACATAATTTATTTGTAAACTGAATTTCACAAATAAAATATGTGTTTACACACAAACAAAGTTATTGTTTACACACAAACAAAGTTATTGTTGAAGAATATTTCCAAATATGTTTTATTTAAAAAGTTTTTTAAAACATTACTGACTTATTCGAATTTTAGTTAGCTTTTCCTAGTTTTCGTGTTACACTTTATAGCTAAAAAATGTCCTTATTTATAAATATTCTTATTCATCACTTTTTGTCAATCCACCAATGTCGTTTATATTTACGAAAGATTGTTCGATTTAAGTTTTGATTAAATTTTACAAACATATAAAATTATTAAAAAAATTGCTCTTTGAAAATCTGAAAAACAGAAAACTTGTCTTTAAGTTAAGGCATTTAAAAATAAATAATTACAAATGAATCCTTGTTTCGGAAATACTAGTTCCAAATAAAAAATATTTGAATGGGAGCATATTTTTGTTTAGAACAATATCCTCACAAACATATAATATTTGGGTGTGTAAAATATTATATATTTGGAGTGTACCCTAAACATTAGATTAGGACTGGATGGAAATTCCTGGTAGCCAGCGAATATTTGGGAAGCCATTTAATAGGAACATTGGAAGAAGTAGTGAACCAAGTCTCCAGTTGCGGGTTGATTGTGGAGTGTGAGAGCAGCGACCAAAGCCAGATGAATAAATATCTGAGAAAGTTACACTCAAAGAATTTTGTGAGTATCATAAGCAAAAATGTTTGTTGTTTCAACAGTCTGTGTCTGCTGAAAAAGGGAAAGCAGACTTCGTCTGTTATTTTAGCACATAAATTTGCCTGCTAATGTAGCAAACTAGAACAGTCGTTTTAGCAGACAATTTTGCTATTATTTAACAGAAAAAAGCGGCTGGGAGAACAAACTATTTTTGTTATTCTAGCATACGTTTCTTTCTTTCTTATTTTAATTAAAGAAATACAAATTTTATATTTTCCTGATATTTGAGAAGAGTATATCAACCAGGACTCCAACCTGAAGTTATTCAGCCCATGTATTGGTAAGCGTTTCGAACTGTGAAATCCGTATGTATGCTTGATCTAAAAATATAAATGAAAAATGAATCATTTAATAAAATTGTATAGCAATAGGAGTATCTACAAACAATACTTACCGGTCACTGGCATTAACAATTATCTTTTTGTCCGATGGATAAATATAAAGAACATAAATCGTACGACATCGACGCGAACTCTGTCAATATTGGCCAATGTGTTGGGTTTACCCTATAGACACGGTATCTAATTGTACATGTCCAGAGCCATATCATTGGGCAAAATGATCTTATCCATGGATTACATCCAAATTAGACTAAATTATCCTGAGTTTTTTGGAGCCAAAAGGTTGCTTCGTGATTCGGATATTAGCGACCATCGTTGGAACATATAGAGTAAATAATCAATGTTGCCATTTCGGTAAACAAATCACAAAAAGGAAAAAATACTTACGAGTTGTTGCAGGTATTATCATTAGGGTCACACTTCCAAGAGGTGTATGCGATTTGGAAAAGTAGACAAGGAAATAAATGGCTAGTACACCCATGACATATCTGAATTTATACATAGTAGTTGCTACGAAATTTCAGATCATCTTTTATACCCGTATTTTAATAGGACACTGCTTGGTGAGAATCTTGAAAACAAACAGAAATAAGTCTTATAATCACAGTACATTTAATTTTCAATTTGCGTACGCTTACCTGTTGCGTCTTGATTAATTGATAACATGCTCCTTTTGGGCAAAATTATCTTATCGATGGATTTCATCCCAATTAGACTAAATTATCCAGAGTTTTTTGGAGCCAAAAGGTTACTTCGCTATGCTGATATTAGCAACCAAAGAACTGCAAGAGTGTCACTTTTTGGCACTCTATTCACACTCACTGAAATTAGAGTGCCGGTGCTACTCATCACCCAAAAGCAAAGTAAAAATATCGCACACAAAAAATCATGCGAGTATTGCAAGAGGCCTGTATATCCCACACAATTCAAATTATTGAGTTTTTTATGTTTGGACAGACACCCAGTTATTTTTCGTTGACATGTACCGTTCGTACATGCACCCATACGATTCTGGGAATAGGAAACAAGTAAGTACAAAAAGCAATGTAGGCAAAGCACACATGTATTACTCGGGTGTTTTAAAGACACCGGAGTGTCTATGCACATATTGGCTGCTTTGTTTTTGATTTCTTTTGTTGTTAGCGTTGAAGTGATCAGTTAATTTTTGGTGAAGTAGGAGTGCACGCAATAATGGCAGAAACGTCTAACGCAATTAAAAGTGAAATTGATGCTGGAAAATACACAGTTACCCAAAGACATAAAGAAAAAAGTCTAATTTGGAATATATTGTGTGAAATTTTAAGAGAAGATGGAACTGTTGTGGAAGTATGGATTTTCTGTAGCACATGCCGAAAAGTTCTTAAATTTATTATCAATCAAACATCAAATTTGTCACGTCATAAATGTTGCATAACATTAAGAAAACCAAAAGAACTTAAAAAAGTTTCAGAGAGTGACAAAAAAGAAGCCATTGAAAAATGCACACAATGGGTTGTGCAAGACTGTCGCCCGTTCTCGGCAGTAGCTGGTTCTGGTTTTATACAAATGGTTAAATTTTTTATAAAACTTGGTGCAACCTATGGGGATTGCGTTGATGTGGATGACTTATTACCCTATCCAACAACATTGAGTCGAAATGCGCAAAAAGAAGCTGAAGAAAAAAGGACTCTAATCTCAAACCACATAAAACAAGCTGCGGATATCGGAGGACTCACTGCCATCATCGATATGTGGACTGACCAATACGTTAATCGAAATTTTTTGGGGGTTCTTATTTTGGGATTAAAATCGATGGATTTTAAAAAATCAACTGGTGAAAACATAGAACTAGTTAAAAGCTTGTTTTCACTATTTAATATTGAAAACATCGACGACATAAAGTTTGTTACAGATAGAGGAGCAAATATTAAAAAAGCATTGCTGAACAATATTCGATTAAATTGTAGCAGCCACTTATTTGCAAATGTTTTGCAAACATCATTCGAAGAAACAACCGAGCTTGACGAAACAATAATCTCATGCAAAAAGATCGTTAAAAAGGCCAATTTGCAACATAAATTAAACACAACTTTAAAAAATGCATGTCCAACTCGATGGAATTCATCTCTTACGGATAGTTTATCGTGTCAATCCACATCCAATCCAGGAAGTCCAAGTGGTCAATTATCAACTACGTCAATAAGCCAAGCGCCTGTGCCCAAAACAACATTCTTTTTCTCAAACCTGGTTCCAGCTTCTACTTACAACTCTTCAGAATCGCCATTAGAAGAAATTGAAAGATATTGTAAAAAAAGAGTAGCTTTAAGCGAAGATTTTAAAGCAATTGATTGGTGGAAAATGAATGAAAAATGTTACCCTCGTTTGTCAAAAGTAGCATTGCAGCATCTTTCAATACCTGCGAGTAGTGCAGCAGCTGAAAGAGAGTTTTCTTTGGCAGGTAACGTAATAACAGAAAAGAGAAATAAATTAGGGCCAAAATCTGTAGACAGCCTACTTTTTTTACACTCTATTTACAAAAATTTTAATTTAACTGAATAAGTTTTTTTTCCTTAATTATATTTTTTATTTTGAATTCCAACTCTTTTAATTTATTAAATAAATTGAAATGAATTGTTCCATTTAATGTGATATTATTTGTATTATTGTCCGTATCGTTCAAACGAAATTGAAGTCATGGTATTTATGTTTTTATTATTTCATTTAAAACATAACCAAATTCTTAAAAAAAGTCTGAAATTGAACTGAACCATTCCTTAAAATTAAAGTATAGAAATATTTTCAGTATTATTATTTTAACCTATATAACTTTGAAATCATATTCAATAAAACATGAACCAGTAAAACAATAATTTTAATGTATGCATATCTGTCTATTTTATACTGTTACGCATTGGGATTTTGCCGCAACTACAATCTGGTACAGCAAAATGCAAATAAACTACAGACACACAAGAAAAAACAACAACACCCATGTCACCAAAAACATTTTATGTCTCGAGTCTCGTGTTCCCTTTTCCACTCTTCCTTTTACGTGAGTGTTTTTGTTTGCCCTAATAGAATGTACACATGCAAAAAATTAACTGCACCAGATTTACGCTTGTGCGTCTAAATACTCAAAAATGTTTGTTGAGTGAGTGTTCGCACCTTATTTACAGTGCTTAAAAACACCCGGGTGTCAAAAACACCCGATATCTATCCGGTGCACTTGTAGTTGCGGTGGCTTGCTACTATTCTCTGTTAGCAACCATCGTTGAAGCATATGGTGTAAAAAATTAATGTTGCCATCTCTGGTGATACAGGTTTAATTAATAATAAGAATAAGAAATAAGTAAACAAATCACAAAACAATTACTTACGTTGTTGCAGATATTTTCGTTAGGACCACACTTCTAAGGGCATCTCCTAAATACCGGTGAATGCGTCCTGCGTCTGTCAAACTCGATTTCAAATGTATGGAAATGTACTACAGCTACCGAAATACGCACACGGATACGCCGGATAATTTCAAAAAATCCGAATTTGACAGTGCGCTTACAACTACAACGAAAGAAAACAAAACAACAACAAAAGAAAACACAAACAGATGCAAGCAGCATTTTATTTTTTATTTTGGAACAGTGCACGAAGTAGAAAAATATTAAATATTGAATTTGCCGGAAATACCAAATACAAACTGGTGAGAATTTAATATTTTACTGTTATAATTTATATCAAAATGTGTTTTCAGATTAACAGCGAAGAAATGATTGAAATAGCTGGGACACTGCCCACTTATGGAATGCAAAGGAGCCCCTCCACAAATGTGTAAAAATCAAGAAGGGCACATGGCAAGCAATTTCTCTGAAGTTGTCAACACCAAGTAAATTCCAAAACTTTAAAATATGTACCAGCATTTTTGTATTATTGTTTGTTAATTTAACAGAAACATGGAGAACCTATTCATGCTGCTTGGACGCAAGGAATCCATTTTCAAGAACACATTTTGATTCCGGTCGGATCTAATCTAAGAAAATCGTTAGTCCAGGTGTTTGTTCTTCCTACAATGAAGCATGTGACACGAGCTTGTTCCGAATAGTTTTAATTTCCATAGCTTTACGATACTGCATTTGAATTCCATGTTCAACGAGGACATTTGGAAATATCAATTGAAACTGGCCAATAAACAAGTCTCTACTTTGAAGCATGATTATATTATAGAATTTGATTTAATAGCGACACTACCATGTGATATAAAACACAATTTAGTCCCAACATGGCAAGTGCCGACAGCTTCGATAGATTTGGTTGGCGTTTACAAAGTAAGGAGGGGAATTAAAGGTCTTTACATTTTGCACAACCAATAAAGGGTTTAAGAAACATAATCTGACTTCAGTGGACAAAACCAACATCTTTAGATACTCCACGATATATTAGCAATGTTTCCGTTCTTCTCTAATGAAAAACAGCATCTTGCATAACAAACAAATTAAAACATATAACTACAATGCTATGGAAATTTTGTAGTTAAAAAACGTTGTGTCATTGGGGTGTATACACAATAATACAGCTCGAATGCAAACTATCAAATTGCTTCAGTGCAGCTTCTACAATCTTTCCTTACGAAAACTTAGTTAGAAAGTTGAGAAGACGAAGAAAAATGAATTGCTGTCGGAAAATGTTTAAAATTCGAATGCCTCCTGGTTTTGGAATATATTTCTATTCCTTCTTCTTTGTGGTTTGTCCAGAATATTTTCAAAACATATAAATCTTCCATAATATCGACATTGCTCTGAATATCCACTCCAAATGTAGAAAAACAAAATTTTTCTGAAATCGGGATGATAAATCAGCTGTTTTTTGTTTACTGCGTATTTCGGTACAGCGCGCGTTAAAAATTATCCATCATGCGTTTTTTTGACAGACGCTGACGCATTCACTGGTATTTAAGAGACACCCTAAGAGGTCTATGAGATTTGGAAATGTAGACACGGAAAGAAATTGCCAGTCCATTGCTATCACAAGTTCTTTGTATGGACAGCATACATTTAGTTTACTTTTGTAGCCGTATTAAAGTAGAGGGTTTTAATAGGACACTGCTTGCTGAGAATCATGAAAACAACCAGAAATAAGACTTACACAATCATAGTGAAATGTGCAATTTGTGTACGCTTACCTGTTGCAACTTGATTAATTGATCCTCCAAAGCATAGTCCCGATTTACATTGGCTGAATGTTCAGCAGATTATCGGCGTTTTGTAGGAGAGAAAGGCAGTCGGCAAGAGGGGTGAAAAACTCTCCCTCAACGTTTTGAGTTATTTGTGCAAGTTCAAAAGAGAATTTGATGATAAGCTGCTGAAAAAACTTGCCTAGTGTAAATTCGGACATACGCAATTTCCTCTTTTTTTTCTTTAGCCATTTGTAAGTGTTGTCGAAGCTGTCCCGGAACCGTTTTACTTATTAAAATCATTTGCATTATCTTCGTTTTTCATTGCCAAAAAGTTTACTTTAATCCGCCCGCGGAATGCTTTTGTAATGCGAATTAACAAACAGAACGAAAATTTCAATTCAATTTGTTCGGCGTAAGGGTGTCTCTTAAATACCAGTGAATGCGTCAGCGTCTGTCAAAAAAACGCATGATGGATAATTTTTAACGCGCGCTGTACCGAAATACGCAGTAAACAAAAACAGCTGATTTTTCATCACCATTTCAGAAAAATTTTGGTTTTCTACATATGGAGTGGATATTCAGAGCAATATAGATATTATGGATGATTTATATGATTTGAAAATATTCTGGACAAACCACAAAGAGGAAATAGAAATTTACTCCAAAACCAGGAGGCATTCGTATTTTAAACTTTTTCAGACAGAGTAATTCATTTTTCTTCGCCTTCTCAACTTTCTAACTAATGGCGAATTCTTTTCTGCAAAAAAGTGCAACATTTTCATTGCCCTTTTTCCGAAAACGGCACTTTTGTGATATTTTTTTGAAATTTGGTAATTGAGTTACTCGAATTTAGCACAACTAAAATTTCAAAAAAGCGATATTATAGTGCAGCTTTCGGAAAAAGGGCAATGCAAGTGTTGCACTTTTTTGCAGAAAAGAATTCGCCATAAGTTTTCGTACGGAAAGATTGTAGAAACCGGACTGCACTGAAGCAATTTGATAGTTTGCATTTGACCAGTATTATTGTGTATACACCCCAATTACAACGTTTTTTAACTAAAAAATGTCCACAGCAGTGTATTTGTATGTTTTAATTTGTTTGTTATGCTAGATGCTGTTTTTCATTAGAGAAGAACGGAAATATTAGTAATCGTGGAGTATCTAAAGATGTTGATTTTGTCCACCGAAGTCAAATTATGTTTCTTAAACTCTTTATTGGTTGTGCAAAATGTAAAGACCTGTAATTCTCCTCCTGACTTTGTAAACGCCATCCAAATCTATCGAAGGTGTCGGTTCCCTGGTTCCACTTGCCATGTTGGGACTAAATGGTGTTTTATTTCACATGGCAGTATCGCTATTAAATCAAATTCTATCTTATAATCATGCTTCAAAGTAGAGAATAGTTTATTGGCCAGATTCAATTGATATTTCCAAATATCCTCGTTGAACATGGAATTCAAATGCGTTGCAGCATCGTAATGCTATGGAAATAAAAACTGTTCGTAACAAGCTCGCGTCACATGCTTCATTGTAGGAAGAACAAACACCTGGACTAACGATTTTCTCGGGTTCGATCCGACCGGAATCAAAATGTGGTCTTGAAAATGGATCCCTTGCGTCCAAGCAGCATGAATAAGATCCCCACGTTTCTGTTGAATGAATAAACATTAAGACAAAAATGCTGGTACATATTTTAAAGTTTTGGAATTTACTTGGTGTTGACAACTCCAGAGAAATTGCTTGCCATGTACCCTACTTGTTTTTTACACATTTGTGGACAGGCCCTTAGAATTCAATAAGTGGGCAGTATCCCAGATTTTTTTATAAATTATATTTTAATATAAATTATAACAGTAAAAAATTATATTCTTACCGGTACGTATTTATTATTTCCAGCAAATTCAACATTTAATATTTTTCTACTTCGTGCACTGTTCCAAAATAAAAAATTAAATGCTGCTTGTCATCTGTTTGTGTTTATGTTTTCTTTTGTTGTTGTTTTGTTTTCTTTCCTTGTATGTGTAAGCGTACTGTCAAATTCGGATTTTTTGAAATTATCCGGCGTATCCGTGTGCGTATTTCGGTAGCTGTAATACATTTTCATATATTTGAAATCGAGTTTGACAGACGCAGGACGCATTCACCGGTATTTAGGAGATGCCCTAAAATATTTTACTCTTCAAAGGGTGTTACATAAATATCCGGCGTCGGCGCACGATGTCTGTCAAAGAGGGCAACTCTTGAATGATAGTGAAAGCATATTACGTCTGTCTGTTTTTTTTTGATATGCGAAATAAACATTTTATATGAGATTTTGTCATCTGCACAAATATGAATATATATGTAACTTATCGCAAGCACATTATGATGGAAAAACTTTGACACTTGCTTAAAATAAAATTGCCTTGTGTGAATCAGACTTTATAAACATTTTTACAAATCGCAAATATAATATTAATGTTTAGCTTTGGTTTCATTAAAATATAAAAAATTAGAAACTAAAATCTAAACACAATAGATTAATTTTAATTGTATGTCCGGAACTAAGATTTTGAAATCGTCAAATCATATTCGTTATCGATTTTTGTTTTACTTTTTGCAGTTTTAATCGACTCCTATTTCCAATATTTTTAAAATCCAATGAAAAAATAAAAATATTGAGAACCGTAACTCGGAAAATAGATATCGCCGAATAATTATTTAATTTTTTTTAAATATACTTTTCTCATCACACGAATGACCTTAACCTTTTTGATTTTCAATGGTAGTTGAACTTTATCATGTAAATTATTGCAAATTTTGTCTTATTTTCACATATTTTGAATAACAGCAAAAATTTTCAGCAAACTGCAAATTTTTCAGCAGTGCGTTTGCTAATGCAAAACTGCAAACTTTTTGCTATTACAGCAGAAAATGTGCTGTAATAGCAGAAAAAATGTTTGCTAAAAATTAGCATACGTTGTTTGTTATTAACAGCAAACAATTTTTTTTGGGTGTAGCATCGTAGATGACACGGGAGGAAGTTATCTTCCATGTTCAAAAGATCGTCATAAAATATGGTACATATGCGACATACCTCACACTCTTCTAACGGTGACTAATGGATGTCATCATTTTTGGAATGATGACATCAGGCCAAATTTGAATGCAAATGAATTAAGAAAGCCAAGAAGACGAAAAGTTCTTAATCACGAGTGTCACTTCGGCTCCAAAAGTAATAACCTACAATATAAAAATGTTTCAGTCGATAGTCGCTTCATACGCGTAGCACAATTGTTTGGTCCAGTTACCCATTCAAAATTATGTAAATTGAATGAAGACAAAAGCGACAGGTATGAGTTTATTGAGGAATTGTCAAAAATCCTCAATAACCCTCCATTAAAAACCTCGATTTTTCGGCATTCCCTGCAACAAGCCATTCATTTTTTAATGAGAATTTACTATATTGGAAAAAGTACGAAAACTCCAGTGGTCACGGCATAGAAAATATCAAATTCTCGATGGCAGGAATAAGAAATGTTTTAGAAATCATTTCAAATTACCGAGAAGAAACAGATGTTTGCATGGAAAGCTTTAGCACGAATTTCCTGAAAAACGTTTATGAACGTATAAAACTGAGTTCATCAACATTAAATTACAAGTACGTGAGAATATTTGTGGGAAGAATATATAAAAATTACATAAGCTCACAAACGCCTCACATCATCATAATATCTGACTGTGTTTTGATGGATGTAGAGGAAAGATTTATTAGGTATTTATGATTATAATATATTTATATTATCAACAACGATTTACTTATCAACAGGTCAAATCAAATTAATTCCTTCCGCAATTGTTGCTGGTCTTTTTTTCTTTCTGTGGCATTTTTACTTTCCAACGAAAGTGGGAATCCAACCTTGACTACAAGTAAAATCCCTTTTTTATTTTACCAAAAATAAGGCAAGTAATACAGTGCAGTCTGTTTTCTTAATGTTATTTTAAATAATCGATTCTTTGTATACTCAAAACCCTTTTTTTATTACTTTTCTAACGAAAGTGGGAATCCAACCTTAGTGCAATTGGACAGCACTATCAACAATGAGTCTCAAAAGTCCCGATTTACACTGGCTGAATGTTCAGCAGATTATCGGCGTTTTGTTGGAGAGAGAGGCAGTCGGCTAGAGGGGGGAAAAACTCTCCCTGAACGTTTTGAGTTATTCGTGCAAGTTCAAAAGAGAATTTGATGATAAGCTGCTGAAAAAACTTGCCTAGTGTAAATCCGCACAAAGTGTCATATCTCTGGTGAAAAGGAAGAAGTTCACTCAGCTTGTTAGCAACGTTTTTGAAAAGAAATGGTATTACGCGATGAATTTTAACCCTGGAGATACCAAATTATTAAATCGCCTGTTGATCGGACACACCTATGACGCAGTCGATAAGGGGGTAACCGACAGCGTCCCTCTCCCACTAACACTGCAATTCTGCGGGGGAAATTTGCAAGTATGAATATGGACAAACGGTTTCCAGACGTGTAAAAAAATCTGGAGAATTTAGCGCTATACTGGGACATCGAAACAACGTCCTTTATAACCAAAGTACTTTTCCACGACGACTTACACGATTTACTTTGAAACTACTGGAAGAAGAAAAGAAACAGAACCTGAGGAATAACAATGGATCAAATCTGGTCCAAGTTTTAGGCATCAGACAGAATCTGGTGTCTTTCTCCCACAACGTAACCTAACATCACAGGTGGTGGGCCATCATATCCGCCATTGGAGCAGGCGGCAGCAGACCTATTGCATATTGATTTAGCTGTAAATTGAGTATGTAACTTTTTGTCGTTTTAGAGACATTGGATTTCTTCGTCAAAAAATAGTCCCACTGAGCTTTTGATTAAAAAGATATTTTTTAGTTAAAATAAACTTTTTTTGTTGAATTGTATGTTTGTTTACAATATATTTAGTTAACGAAGTGTTAAACACTATTATCGACCGCCATAATACCAATTTTTATTTCAGTTGCGTTGCCAGTGGACAACTGAACTGATGTTGGGTTGCACTTAGGGTTACCGGATACCCTGAATTCTCCTGAACAGTTCAGTTTTTTGGGTCTTGTTCAGTTTTCAGGAAACATTTTATTTGTTCAGGAAATATTTAAGTGCTAACTAATCCAAAAAAAACTCCGATAAAATATAGATGAAACAACTCATTTCACAAAAAATTACTAGGAATATCCGCATCAAAAACACAAAATATACTCGTACATATGTCCAAAAATTAAGATAAATGTAAATTTTAATAAACAGATGGTAACACACATAAGAGAAGAGATACCCATAGTTTATTATACCGATAGACTTACTCGTAGAATCACTTTCGGAGTCGTTTTAGCAATGCCCGTCTGCATTTCCATGTATCCTTGTAATCAAAGCAGAGATCGAAATATAAGTCCGATCTCAACGAAATTTTTCACTTACATTTCTTTTGCACTTAGGACGATCCCGTTTGATATTCGGAAATTATGTGTTATAGTTTCATCTGTTATTCATTCAATTTGAGAACAGTATTTAGGCCCTTATTCATAAAAATTAAATGAAGGTTTGAAGAAAGCTTTAACACTGCTAAAGCGTTCCTCAAACCTTCTTTAACTTTTTATGAATAAGGCCCTAAAGGGCCAGTTAACATATGTGTAGAGCCCGACCGAAGTCGGATTTTAAGGACGAAGCCGAACTTCAGCTAAATTTACAACCTTCGACCGAAGCCGTAGCCGAAGCCGAATGTTTTATATTTGTTAAAGAATTGTTTACTTTGCACCAAAAAATTGTGTTTTTAATCAGTTTATGTCTACTGCTTACGTATTTATTTACGTAGCACATAAAATTAAAAACCTTAATGTTATAATGACAAAGAAAGTATTTTTCTGCAGTAAGACCTTTTATACTATTTCCTTAATTTGAATACAGCTGCCCAGCAGCATAAACAACTGCTCTCTAGCACACTTGGGTACAAGTACTTTTCTGCCACCATTTACAAATTTTTGAAACATCTCGAGTTACAGTATTAAAAAATTTTAATGATTCATTGACTCAATGGCTCATTAGTAACTATTCGTACTACAGGGTTTTCCAACAAGAGGTGTTATTTTGAATCACCAGGTATTTCGGTAGCTGTCACTTTTGAAGCCTTTATTATTTGACAAGTAGAAACTACGCCATTACTAAAAATGGAACGATAAACGATTCAACAACGCACTGCAATTATTAAATTTCGAAAAACATCTTGACTGATGAGACCCATTTCCCCTCTGTGGCTACGTCAACAAGCAAAATTGTCGCATCTGGGGCCCGGAAAACCCAAGTTATTGTTGAGAAGCCTCTCCATCCTCAACGTGTGATTGTTTGGTGCGGTTTATGGTCCGGCGGGGTCATTGGACCGTACTTTTTCGAAAATAAGGTTGGATAAACAGTTACGGTGAATGGATTGCGCTATCGAGAGATGATTAATGATTTTTTATGGTCGGAGTTGGATGGTATTGATCTGGACAGCGTTTACTTTCAACAAGACGGCGCTACGTGCCACACAAGCAACGAAACCATTGCTCTGTTACGGGAAATGTTTCCGGACCGTGTTATCTCTCGAAGAGGTGATCACAATTGGCCACCGAGATCTTGTGATTTAACACCTTGCGACTTCTTCCTTTGGGGCCACGTGAAACATAAGGTCTACGCCAACAGCCCAGCGTCGATTCAAGACCTCAAAGATAGAATTCGTGAAGCTATCGGGGACATAGCGCAGCCACTTTGCGAATTGGTTATGGAAAATTTCATGAAAAGGATATGGTCCTGTAAGCGTGGTCGTGGTGGTCATTTGGCTGATTTTGTTTTTCATTATTAACGGCATACCTTCCTCTTTATTATGAAATAAACATCCGATCATTTATCTCAAAAATGGCATTTTTCTTTGAATACCAAAATAATACCTCTTGTTGGAAAACCCTTTACTTTTACAAGAATGCTTTCACTACTTGGAGAGCTTTTAGGTGAGGAACTGAGTCATGTTTTTCTTTGTACTTCTTCCTTTGGTGTCATTTCTCAAATTATTATTGTAGTATTGTTCACTTCTGTACACTTCTATGAAGATTTCCATAATAGAATTTTCTTTAAAATGTCACAAAATTCTATTTGAACAAAAAACTTCGGCTGATTTTGTGGCCGAATGTCGAGTTTTGGCCGTAGCCGAACATTCGGTCGGGTTCTACATTTGTGTGAATGTGGACGACGGTTTAGATTTAGATGGACCTCCCATATATCACTGTTTTCAAAAATAACCACTGAAGTCGAAAAATATTCAGGGGAGCGTGTACAAGTTTTGGGTTCTAGTAATTTCCTTTTGGGAGAGACAAATTTTCATGCTTCATAAAATGCTCAAAAACGCATATTTTCGCAAATTTTAGATATCAGTGGGTAGCTCATAGACAAATTAATACATTTACTAAAAAACTCGAAATGACATAACTCGATTTGTGGAGAGAAGTACTTTGTACAGAAATAAACACTTCCAAGTTTGAAGAAAATTGGTTCAGATTTAGATATATCCACCCTATATACATAAGTTTCTTCCGATCATTATGAAATTCAGCAGTGGGGAGCGCAGAAAGGAACTCAGGCACGATTAAAGAAAATAGGTTCATATGTATATACTCGTATAGCCGCTACGCTATATATGTAAATATTTCTCCCGATTTTGTATTATGTACTATATAAGTCTTTTGATCATTATTTTATTTGACAGAGGGAGTTTGTAGATCCATGAAGAAAACAGCTTAACATTTAGATACGTTTATAATAACTTTGTTATGTTATTAATTTTTGTAATGTAATCGCCCTTATTCCAGTTGGCGTAGTCGACGTCTATTCATAGTCGATCGACACTGTTTAGATTGACGACTTCATAAATTTTGAATTTTTTTTAAATATTTTTGTTATAAAAAGGGTTTTTGTTAGTTCATGGATACCAAAAACATTCGTTTTGGCGTAAAGATGACAAAGCTAGAACTTCATAGATATGACGAAAATGATGTGACGACGTCGTTGACGCCAACTGGAATAAGGGCGAATATTTTTGTTCAGGATATTTTTGGTGAGTGCCCAGTAATTTCACAATCACCACCTGGCAGCCCCAGTTGTCCATAATCGTTAACAGTTGTCGTGTTTTGTTTTGCCTAAGGCAACACGGAACAGTGTTAATACAAAAGGGAGAATACCATTGCCAAAAAAACGCCAGGTCCGCATTATTAAATTTTACCCAGTACAAAATTTAAAAAAAGTATGTGTACATGTATGTATATCTATTTTTTTAAATTAAGTATTAGTAGCTTAGCACCTAATTTGAGCCGCTCAGTGACAATAAAACTAAAACAATGCATTGTCAAATTTTTAAAAAAACGACTACACCGCCAGTTTTGGTTTATGGGCTTCGGCTCGTTTACGCATAGATTTCATTCTTTGGTTGCAATAGACACGTATGAATATTGCAAGGAACACAACCATGACTCCCAGAACACCTAATATCGAGATACTGTGATGATAGATTAGACAAGAAAGCAAAATGGCTGCAGCCTGAAATTAAAATAAGAATACGATGCTAAATTAAACAAAGGTGTACAAATTGGAACAGTTGTTAGTCACACACATAAACACACAGAAATATATTGAAAACTGTTTATTTGTTTTACCTGACGCAATGTCATTATGATTGTAAACACAACCGGCCCAAAAACTGATATTGTATAGAAGATGAATAATTGCCCCACCGCTGAACTTATGGAAAGTATAATGATATCAAACACAAATTTCGGGTGCTGGAAGAAAGAAAAATAAATAAAGTATGGTGTCGATGTGATGCTTTTATTATTACCTCTGTGGCGAATGTTAACGAATCCATGAATCCTCCCTGAACGCTTAAGGAAGCTGCGGTAAATATCGTTGAAAATAAGTTAACTCCACACATCATCTGCAATGGCGTCATTGCATACGCCTTGAATAAATCGCCTTGCCAGTTTGCTGTAAAGCTATCGAAAACCATGTACAAGGCCAAAAGCACAATACCAGTTATCGTTGTAACACCATTTGATTTATTGCTGGCGGATCCCATCATGAAGAACACCATTCCAAGGGAAATTAGGACGGCTGTAAAGTATTCGTAGCATTGATACTTATTTTTGGACAGTATTTTCCCCATTAACATCACAGGAATAATTTTACACGACTTTGCCAAAACCTGAGTGGGGAAGTTAACGAACTTCAAAGCTTCGTACTGAAACCAAGCACTCATAATGTTCGAAAATGATGCAAACGAATATTTGTAAAGGGGAGCTTTATGCCGTGTTATCGGTCTTCTATATTGCAATACTATAATTGCAACAATAAAGGCCAAAAGTCGATTAGAGAAAACTAAAAACTGAGAATCTTTAAAATTGGATTTAACACCTTCAAAATTGTAATATTCTTGCGTCATAATTTTTTCTTGTAGTACACCCCATGTCAAATAGGAAACCATTAGACCACCAAAGCACCAGATAAGTAAAAAAGCCTCATGAGAATTGGAACGTTTTGGTGTTGTTGATTTCTGTACTGGTGGTCCAGCCACCTCACTTGCCGTAACATCCGGTTTTTGCAGAGGTTCATCACGCTCAGCGTCAGAGCCATTTCCAATGATACACATACTGACAGCCGTATGTATGTATGTTTTATCTATAACACGAACATATTTATAATAGCATTTTATTAAAAAACCACACACTATTGCACATACCACCCTTTTCCAAATAGTTTGTACGCTGAACATATTTGTAAATAAGGAAGCCAGGTACAAAGACACAACTATAACCGAAACAATTCACTAAAAGCTTTAATATCCACGAGTACTCTTTGGCCTGTGCTTCCACCAGTTGGGACAAAGTTCTGTGGGATTCATATTCTCCTCCCAGAGCAGTTCTCAGTATATCCGAAAAGAAATGAATGATCAGTAATGTCAGAACAAAAAACCCGCTGAAATATAGCTTGATAAGAAAAGCACCTCTACTACGTATACTTCATAAATACTTACCATATAATAACATCAGGCACTCTATTAGACATTTTAATAATTATGAACGGTTTATAGTTCGTCGATATTTGTTTGGTTGTACGTTATGGTACTTTGCCTAATGCAAAGTATTTTTTTAATTAATGCTGACTTAAGCAATCGCACATAACAAAGTAACCGAACAGAAATGCCTGGGGCCTTTCATATTTCGCATGCTGTATTTTAGTCTGTTTTTATTTGACCATAGAGTCAAGAGGTGACTTGTTGGCTATCTATTTTGCTATGTTGTTGTAGTGAAGTTCATTAACCGCTCAATTCTGATTCTGGTCGGTGGTCGATGAAAACAAAATCAATTCACTACTTATGAAAATTAACGTGCTAGCAGAATGTAACCACTGAAGAATTCTCTCTCGACGTTTTTGTTTATAACATTAAGACACTCTTCTCTGCAGCAGCTATGCTCTGACTCTGATCTTGCTTGCTTGGTTATCTCTTTTGATTAGATATCATATACAATATATAAACAAGTTGAACTTGGACAAGAAACAGCTGATAGCAAAGCTGCTGCTAAGGGCACGATTAGTTGAACCACGTTACGAAAAGTTTGCTATGCATTTGTTCGACATATGGATAGGTACAGAGTTTACCCGCGGAACAAATTAATTTGGCGGAACAATTAACATAGCATAAAATGATGGGATGATAATTAAATTACCCTGCTGGATACTAAAAAAAGTTGCAATATTTTTGTGCAGTTTGTTTTGTATTTCACAAATAAAGTTTTCTCTGAAATTTCGCTTTTTTATATGAGTTTCATAGCAAACTAACTGAAACAGTAAAAACGTTATTAATTATTTAAAGGGATTGTATAGTTTTAAGGTTAATTTATAGTAAACAAATTATTTTCGGCAATGGGAATCAAAACAATCTTAAAATTATGCCTAAGAAGTCGAATTTGTGAACATCATAAAGGCTGGGTTAGGCAAACTTAACCGTAACTCAACGTTAGCGCAGCCATAACGTTGCCCGTGAAAGCAATTACCAAAAACTTGAAAAACCTACCATATGACACACATTTAACACCAAAATTATAACATCTTTATTTTATATTTTCTTGAACTTATTTTACATGTTGTTCCTATTTATGATTCCATTTCAAAAGTTTGCCATATATGTCTTCTTTTTTCGTTGTTTTGCTAATTTTGCTTTGCAAATGAACGTAAACGTACCGCATAAATCAAATGTCAGCAGATTCAGTCGTCCGTTTACGTTTCGTTTTCGTTGGGTAGTCGTTTACACTGATTTCCATATGTTAGATCGAATCAGCTGATTCGTTACGCCTAGTCTGCATTTACATGATACTTTTTTTTTAAGTATTAAGCATACTTATCGGCGTTTTGTGGGCGAGAGAGGCAGTCGGAAACGGGGGGAAAAAAAGTATGCCGTACTCGTACTTATCGTACTCATCGTTTTGTGTTTTTCGTTCGCACTTGGAAACAACAACAATTCACACAGGAAAAGCCGAAACAAAACAAATGAAAATAAGTTAAGTATTAAAAAAAAGAACGGGTGTGAACGTAAATACTTTTTCAAAAGAGAATAAGCCGATAAGTTACTTAAAAAAAAAGTACCATGTAAATGGGGACTTACTCCGAATTTACACTAGCCAAGTTTTTTCAGCAGCTTATCATCAAATCCTCTTTTGAACTTGCACGAATAACTCAAAACGTTCAGGGAGAGTTTCCCCCACCCCCCCCCCCCCTCTTGCCGACTGCCTCTCTCTCCTACAAAACGCCGATAATCTGCTGAACATACAGCCAGTGTAAATCGGGACTTACGGAGGCTGTCTACCCCAGCCTCAAAGCAAGCCCGAAACGCTTAGGGCATCTCTTAGGGTGTCTCTTAAATACCAGTGAATGCGTCAGCGTCTGCCAAAAAAACGCATGATGGATAATTTTTAACGCGCGCTGTACCGAAATACGCAGTAAACAGAAAACAGCTGATTTATCATCCCCATTTCAGAAAAATTTTGTTTTTCTACATTTGGAGTGGATATTCAGAGCAATATCGATATTATGGATGATTTATATATTTTGAAAATATTCTGGACAAACCACAAAGAAAAAGGAATAGAAATATATTCCAAAACCAGGAGGCATTCGAATTTTAAACACTTTCGGACAGCAATTTATTTTTCTTCGCCTTCTCAACTTTCTAACAAAGTTTTCGTAAGGAAAGATTGTAGAAGCTGCATTGAAGCAATTTGATAGTTTGCATTCGAGCAGTATTATTGTGTATACACCCCAATGACACAACGTTTTTTAACTACAAAATTTCCATAGCATTGTAGTTATATGTTTTAATTTGTTTGTTATGCAAGATGCTGTTTTTCATTAGAGAAGAACGGAAACATTGCTAATATATCGTGGAATATCTAAAAGTGTTGGTTTTGTCCACCGAAGTCAAATTATGTTTCTTAAACTCTTTATTGGTTGTGCAAAATGTAAAGACCTTTAATTCTCCTCCTGACTTTGTAAACGCCAACCAAATCTATCGAAGCTGTCGGCAGTTGCCATGTTGGGACTAAATTGTGTTTTATATCACATGGCAGAGTCGCTATTAAATCAAATTCTATCTTATAATCATGCTTCAATGTAGAGAATTGTTTATTGGCCAGTTTCAATTGATATTTCCAAATGTCCTCGTTGAAAATGGAATTCAAATGCAGCATCGTAAAGCTATGGAAATAAAAACTATTCGGAACAAGCTCGTGTCGCATGCTTCATTGTAGGAAGCACAAACACCTGGACTAACGATTTTCTTAGATTAGATCCGACCGGAATCAAAATGTGTTCCTGAAAATGGATTTCTTGCGTCCAAGCAGCATGTTTCTGTTGAATTAATAAACATTAATACAAAAATGCTGGTACATATTTTAAAGTTTTGGAATTTACATGGTGTTGACAACTTCAGAGAAATTGCTTGCCATGTGCCCTTCTTGATTTTTACACATTTGTGGAGAGGCTCCATTGTATTCCATAAGTGGGCAGTGTCCCAGCTATTTCAATCATTTCTTCGCTGTTAATCTGAAAAACACATTTTGATATAAATTATAACAGTAAAATATTAAATTCTTACCAGTTTGTATTTGGTATTTCCAGCAAATTCAATATTTAATATATTTCTACTTCGTGCACTGTTCCAAAATAAAAAATGCTGCTTGTCATCTGTTTGTGTTTATGTTTTCTTTTGTTGTTGTTTTGTTTTCTTTCGTTGTAGTTGTAAGCGCACTGTCAAATTCGGATTTTTTGAAATTATCCGGCGTATCCGTGTGCGTATTTCGGTAGCTGCAGTACATTTCCATACATTTGAAATCGAGTTTGACAGACGCAGGACGCATTCACCGGTATTTAGGAGATGCCCTTAAATACCGGTGAATTGCGTCCTGCGTCTGTCAAAGTGTTGTTGTATGCACAGAAAACAATAGGATGAAATTTGAGTTTGACAGACGCCGGACGCATTCACTGGTATTTAAGAGATACCCTTATGTTACGATTGTCAATATGTAAAGGCCGGGTTAGACAAACGAAATTGTAACTTAACTTTAGCGCAGTCGTAAGCTCATATTCACACTCGGCAATTTTTTCCAAGCAAGTGTCAAAGTTTGTAGGAGAGAGAGGCAGAGAGCTCTTACCGCCTACCTTTCTCTCCCAAAAACTTTGACACTTGCTTGGAAAAAATTGCTGAGTGTGAATCTGCACTAACGTTGCCCTTAGTAGCAATTACCCAAAACTTAAAATCATCCCATATGTCTCAGACATTCACAACAAAAATTATAACAGGCATGTTTTCGTTACAAGATAACGATTTTAGTTTAGCACTTGGCAACGAAAACAACTGACTTCCACTAACTGGCGCATAAGCAGTAAGTGGCGGATTTCCACTATCTGGTAGCAATGGTGTCATTAGTTGCGAAGAAAGAACAGAGCGAAACAGACAAAAAATTCGTGAAATGTATTTATAAACCATAAATTTACTATTCTATGTTCAATTGTTTACACTCTTTTTACAAATATTAAAATAATTTTTATTTTTGTTCTTCTTCTTCCCGTCAATTCACAATAAATGACAACAATCTCTTAAAAAATGAGATGCCATACTGCGAAATATAGGATGCCCAATCTGGCAACACCATACTCGATTAAGTCAGGAACACAAGCACCAAATTTCATCGGGAACTAATAATGCTTAAAAGTGCTTAGCTCCCCATACAAATTAAGCACCTGTGTTGTAACGAAAACACGCCTATTACTGATTTATCATTCCATTTCAAAAGTTTCGCATAAATGGCTTCATCTTTTCGTTGTTTTTGTTGATTTTGTTTGCAAACTTCGGCAGATTCAAGGCAGGGTTAGGCAAACTTAACCGTAATTTAACTTTAGCGCCGCCGTAACGTTGCCCGCTGGAGCAATTACCCAAAACATGAAAAACGTGAAAAATGAACGTAAACGTACCGTCCAAATCAAATTTCAGCAGATTCAGCCACGTGTTTGCGTTTCGTTTTCGTTGGCTTATCGTTCAGCACTGCTTCAAAGGAGGCAATTTTTTCCAAGCAAGTGTCAAAGTTTGTAGGAGAGAGAGGCAGAGAGCTCTTTCCGCCTGCCTCTCTCTCCTACAAACTTTAACACTTGCTTGGAGAAAATCGTCTTGTGTGAATCAGAACTTACACTGATTTCCACATGTCAGATCGAATCAGCTGTTTCGTTGCGTTACGGTTACGTTTGCCTAACCCAGCCTTAATTCATTCGTTACCAACCCTGTTAGTTCATGTTCACACTTGCAATTTTTCACCGCAAAATTGCGGTGTTTGATGGAGAGGGACGCAGTCGGAAAGTTCCTCTTCACTCTTGCAATTTTCCCCGCAGAATTGCAGCGTTTGTTGGAGAGGGACGCAGTAGGTAAGGAGAAAAATGTCTTCCGTAGTCCAGATTCACACTTGCATTTTTTTTCTGCTGAATTGCAGTGTTTGTGGGAGAGGGACGCAGTCGGTAAGGGGGGAGAAAAAAATCGTCCGTACTCGCAATTTTTTTGCAATGCGTTTTGCGTTTTCTTTCGCTGTAAAGTTTTTCGACATTTCCACACTGCTTTTCATTTAATATTCGTTGTTTTGTGCTCGGTTCAACATATGCAAATTTGTGCGACATACATTTTAACAAAATTTAATGAGTTTTAATGAACGGTGAAAATAAAAAATTGTCGAAACAGAATACATTGTCTGAACGCAAATGCAATTTCAAAAGAGAATTGCAGAAAAAAATTGCAAGTGTGAATCTGAACGTACTTGCAAATTTTTTGCAATACGTTTTGCGTTTTCTTTCGCTGTAAAGTGGTAATTTTTTTGACATTTCCACATTCTTTTTTATTTAATATTCGTAGTTTTGTGCTCGGTTCAACATATCGCACCTGTTCTACAAAAGGGTAACAACTCAAAATTTAAAAAATTTCAGCAGATGCCAAAAATTGTTTCCGTTAATATTAATGGTATATTAAAAAAACAATATGTCGTTGCAATAAAATATTATAGAAAAAAATACTAACGATATTTTTCTTTTTGTTTTTTTATTTATTTTAGAAAAATAACAACTTTTTTGAGTTGTTACTCTTTTCATGAAAAAAGTTTGTATATAAATAGTAGTATTATTTTGAGTTGTACCTTTTTAACTGAAAAATCTTACTCGGATTATAAGTTGAAAAGGGCACAACTAAAAATATTACTTAGATGATAAATCAACGGTTCCATTTGCTTAAACAATTGGAGACAATTCAAAATGTAACTCTTTAGTCGAATCTAAAGACGTTATTCTGTAAACACAGAGAGAGTCAAAACGATTTTTTATTATGAAAAAGAAGAAAAATCAACGGAAATTGTTTGCAGTGGGTAGAAATTGCCATTGTACGTTGTTTTCTTGCAAAAAAGCAAAATTTAAAAAATTTTAGTTGTTACCCTTTTGTGGAACAGGTGCGATATGTAGGAAAATTTGAGCGACATACAGTTTAATGAAATTTAATGTAATGTATTTTAATGAAAGATGAAAAAAAATTGTCGAAACAGAATACGTTGTCTGAACGCAAATACAAATTCGAAAGAGAATTGCATAAAAAATTGCAAGTGTGAATATAGACTTAATAGAATGTTAAAAAAGAAATACTGGCAACGTTACGGTTACTTTACGTTACGGTTTCGTTTGCTTAACCCAGCCTTCAGTAAATATCTGCAATTTCAAAGATCCATCTACTAAAAAGATATGATATGAAATGTTATGTGTAAATTTTCTTATCTTTTTTCGTATTATTAAACAACAAGCCTCCGCCATCCTACACAGATAAAGCACTACTCACATATGTATATTTGTTTGATCATTCTATCAAAATTAGCACACAATATGTAAACAAAGTCTGTGCTCCAGTTGAGTGCGATTAAGAGATATGAGAAAACAAATATAACGTCGTTCTGTACATCTAAAAGCGAGGCATTAGAAATTCTTAAATCGAAGCCGCAAGAGGACCTAGCGGATAGTTGTTTGTCTTGGAAAAGGAAGTAGAGAATACGTTACCCGGCAGAAAAATGAATTTAACACAAAACTTTGAACTAGTCTGGCCCAAATTAAGGACACTCAACAATTTGGAGAATTCAAATGATGGGACTGGTGAATTGGAGAAGATATTGGCTATGCTTATATTGGGTGTTGGCAGCTTTTTATCTGGAATGTTACCAGCTGTCATTTCAGAACGGAATAGACAGAGATTTCCACTGACAACATCGCTGATGCTTTGTTTTGGCGCTGGAATTCTGTTGGCAACAGCTCTAATTCACATATTACCCGAGGTAAGAGAAGAACATTGAATATATAGACAAAGACATGGAGATTTTAATATCGAATGATTTAAGGTTCGCAAGCAAATGAATTCGAATTGGGCGGAAATAGCTTTGTGCGGTGGCTTCTTCTGCATCTATTTTATTGATGAATTTATCCATTTTTTTTTCGGGGAAGCCATACAGCACTCTCACGGCGTAGAAGACAATATCGTTTCCCAAAATAATTATGGAGCTCTTCGTACAAATGAGTCACAACCTTTGTTACATGAATCGCCACAAAAGTAAGTTTTTTCTATTGTTTTAATTTCCTTTCATACGTTTTATATTATTGTAGTAATTCTTCTACTAATGGTCATTCTCATGTCCATTGTAATGACGAAATTGTCGAAGATGCAAACGCTCGAATTTGCCATACCAGTCATACTGAACCATGTTCCCAATCGATGACAGGCACGATGGGTTTATGTACTGCATTATTATTTCATTCTGCCATAGAAGGTTTAGCGATAGGCGTACAGAATTCCCCGACAAAGGTAGGTGGTACATATTAAATTAAAAATTAACGCTACAAAACTAAATCATATTTTGCTTCTTCATTCAGGTTTTATTTCTGCTGGGTGCGGTAGCTTGCCATAAATTTGTCATGGGTTTCTGTTTGGGACTTGAATTTCGTTCTAATCCCCAAACTAGTATAAAATCTCAAATAATAGGAGTATTAGCCTTTGCTTTAGGGGCTGTGTGTGGCATTGGTTTGGGAATGCTACTAGTCGATGTGCCCAGTTCAGCAGCGTTACCTATAATACAGGGACTAGCAGGAGGCACATTGTTCTATGTAACAGTATGTGAGGTTATTCCGAGAGAGAAGGCCAGATGGCATCAGAATCAATCCCGAAAAACGGCTGGATTATCTCAATTCCTAGCTGTTGCTATTGGTTTTTCTATTATGGCTATTATAAATTTTTATTTGGATGGTAAGTTTTGAAAAGGTACGTAATTCCTGATAATAATCCGTTACCCATAACCATTAGATGATGCGTAATATGATGATGGCAGCTCGAGGAATGGTCATAGTTAGGAGTAATTTCTCAATTGTTTTTTATATATTTTAAGTATGGAAGTTCAAATAAAATTTTTATTTATACACACTGAAGTTTACACTACTTAAACAATTTAAATCAATATATTACAGTAAAAAACGATTAAAATGATTACCGCTTATAGCGATTTAAGTGAAGTTAACTTCGAATGGGAAAGTTTTACCCATTTCGATAGAAATGCTGAAATTTTTACAGAAAATGTAAAACGCAATTTTGAAAAAATTATGCGGGTGTACCAAAAAACCAAATAAATGTCATTTAGCTTAAGCACAAAAATTACTAAAATTGAAAAAGTTAGTGGAGAAATCTTAATACCACTTGATACAGATGTATGCTGCTTCAAAGATACTAATGGAGTAGAAAAAAATAGAAATTAACCTGTTTATACGGGCATAGCTTATTTCATGTAATCAAACACCAATAAAGTGTTTGGCAAAACTTCAGTTCAAAACATCGACCTTAAGCTATAGTTGTGGAGAATATATCTGGACTGGTCACACAGAAATTAGAATTTTCGGTTTTAAATTTTTCGCCACTGAAAATTCTTTTTTTTCAATTCTGAAATTTCAATTAAAGTGTGGAGGCAAGTGTCATAAGGGGTGTAGAAAATTGTCCTCAACACTAATCAGTATATATATTATCAGATTTAGGGAAGTGTCTCCTATTTCGAAATATAAGAAAATTAAACGATATATTAACATCACTGGTGACTTACCGGTTTTCGAGCCGATGTTTTAACTTTATTCAGATGAGTTCTAACAAAACATTTTAGAAGAAATTATCAACCTCGTCGCGAAAAAAGGTGAAAATTTGATCCCCGGGACCATTTTGGAAAAAGGAAACAAATTACGGGCGAAATTAAATACGATAAGTTTGAATGTGAGAGGCACCGTATGTTAACGATCGATTGGGTAATCCCTCGAAGGCGATTACGATCGAATCAATCACTCGATGGAGATTTCGAATGTTTGGTAATACCTAGTTTAGTTCCGAATACATTTGAAAACTATACTTCAATGTATGAATGCTTTTGTTTTTTCTTAGAAATTTATTTAAACCGAATTATGTAATGGAGGTTTGGTTTTAAAAATGGGTTTGTTAAAAATATTTATTAATGCGAAATAAGATTAACAAAGATTTCATCTTTAGCTATATTATCAATTCAAAATGTTTTATATATGTGTATGTATAAATAATAAGATTTCCACATATTCAAGTGCCTTATGTGTTAATCCACACTTAATATAATTTCATAATTGCGTATATTAGATAAATACGTTTATAAGGTTTCGCCAATTACAAACAATACTTAATTTAAAACAATTGTCCAGTAAGAAAATGGTGAGGGAAGATAACTTATGCTAAACTAAGAAGTAGTACTCAATCCAGTTAAGACCGCATCAAATTGGATTATCGGGAAATATTTTCTTGCACTACAAAAGGAGATAACTATTTATAATCTAGCCATTTATTGAGAGGGAGAAATGAGTTATATCCGACTTTACTTACAAAGTAAATAGATCTAATGCTCATAGATTAGGTGTTAAATTTGCATCGTTTTCATCCTCGTCGTCATCATCTCCCCACTCGCTTATTAGGCTTTTAACACGTTCCTCTGATGATATGGGATTGGTATCTTTAGATGAAGTTATGGTGGCTGTATCAGATTCTTTCTCGGTGGAACTAGATGCTGCGGCGGGTTCTTCCTTATCAGATTCTTTTACTTTTTCGGGAGTAATGTCTAAAAATTCATCATCTATTGCGGGCTCTTCCTTTCTTGAATTCTCCACAGTTTCCGCTTCACCATCCGTGACCTTTTCTTCTTTCACGTCCGTACTGCTCACATCTACATCTTTGTCATGGGTAGTATCTTTGTTGACAATCTCGGTATCATCGCTTTTAAGCATATCGATTAACTCGTTTTTACTTTCATCATGTTCAGAGACTACTTTCGTGTCTTCCACCGCCTCCACCGCTTCTTTCGATTTATTCTGTTCATTGTCGGGTTCGGTGGCTTCGATTTCCTTATTATCCACTTCTTTCTCAGATTCACTCACATTTTGTGTCTCTTTTTCATTTTCTTTAGCCTCTGTGGAATTTTTGGGAGTTTCTTCTGGGGTCTCAAGTTTTTCATCATCGTCTTCTTTATGTAGACATTTTAAAGCCAGATCAACATCATCTTCAGCAAACGGCTTTTTTGCTTCTTCTTTTGATTCTTTTTCTTCATGTTGGACTCCTTGTGCAGGCGTTGTTACATCCTCTCCTTTATCTTTTTCTGCCCCGTTATTATCTTCCGGTACTTCAGTAATCTCATCCACAGCATTATCAGCTTCAACAGCTCCGGCCATATCAATATCTTCTCCTGTTGGCTTGAGTACGTTTTCAATATTTTCCATGCCTTCGTCCGGTTTTGGTGCTACAATTTCATCCGGCATATCCTCATCCGGTTCATCGTCCTCGGACCATTCGCCGGCAAGCTCCTTAAGCTTATTACTAATATCATCGTTAGCCTTTTCGATATTTTTGGATTGCTAAAAATATATTTTTTTAGTTTGCAAATTATTAATGAAAAGTGAATAATAACTAACCTCCTCTTCCTTTTTGGGTTGGTCGTTGCTGACAAATTCAGCTGCAGCTGGAGATACGTGCTCTGCCATTTCGTGCTCAGATATTAAATTTTCCGCCCATTCTAAATTGTCAATAGATTCCTTGCTCTCATCTAAATGTTCGTGATGCATTTTTTCCTCCTGTGTGGGTACCTCCTCTTCGCGGTCGTCTTCATGGTGATCTATAGTATCAGCCACTGTAGGTTGACTTTCTGAGTCTTCTTCGATTGCTTCCGATGTTTGAGATTTTAGTTCATTGTAGATATGACTGTCGTCATGATCATCTTGCTCTTCATTGGTTGCTGTCGTAGCCTGTGACGTTTCATCATGGCTTATGGCACCTTGTTCCGATTGAGTTTCGCCTCCAGCAAACTGTTGATTCTCATTTAAAACCATTACAACGCCGGATCCTTCATTTTCTTGATTCAATTGTGACAGTATCTCTTTCCTCTGCTCATCTGTTAAAATTACTTCACTACCATCGGCTGCAACAAATTTAGTTTCTACATGTTCCTGTTCCTGAAGATATTCCTCGGATGCAACTGAAGTTGTGGATTCCCCGGCAGTTACATTTTCTGTAACAAAAGTGTCTGTTTTTATAATTGAGCTTGCTATGGGCAAGCTTATGTCGGAGAGGATTTTAATTTTCTTTTCCGGTTGCTGCTGCTGCTGTGCTTCAAGTTCTTCCAATAACATTTCCTCATCCTCAGGGGGAGGAAATACGGGATCGATGTTAGCATTCTCATCGTCCGAATAGTCGATAATACCATCTTCCAAAGCTTGTTTCTTATGGAACGTTTTCATGTGTGTGTACAATTGCAGCTCCTCCGGAAATATTTTATTGCAATAAATACACTGTTGCTTATTCTCATCCGGATGGCTATCGATAAGATGTTGATTCAAAGCATCGCTGTCTATACACATATGTTGGCACAACTGACATTCTGGGAATATGTACAAATTTGTTCTGACTTTGTGCTCCAACTGCATATGGAAATGCAATTCTCGTTTGCTTGCCGAACGCCAACCGCAATGCTCACAGAGAGCGGGATCTATGCTCTCCTTGTGAGTATTAATGAGATGACGCCTGAATCCACGATAAGATGGTATGCTAATAGGATGGCCATTGCGGCCGCATCTTAAGCACAGCCAAGGACCAGTTGTGTTCTCTGCGCCCAAGGCAATTAAAGCATGCATTGTTTTGCTGTCGATGCGTCGTTTTTGCGCTGGACCGGCAGCGGCATTACTAGAGGATGTTGTGGATGCCGAAACCTTATTGGTTGTTTCCTCAGTATGCTTGTTTGTGTTGCTGGCTACCAGCAGCCCCGTCTGTTGTTTTGGCTTACTCAAAACTGCTGGGGAAGTTGAGGGTTCTTTGTTCTCCAACTTTGGTGGTAGTGTAGGCAATTTCGATGCTGCCACAGGTGCTGCGACTGTGGCTACTGCGTTATCTGTTTCAGCTACTTCTTTCTTCACTATAACCTTCTGTGTGTGACCTCCGGCATTTGGCATTATTTTTAATTTTATATTTTTGTTACTATTCACCAAATGAGGATATTGCCGTAGAACTTCGGAGATAATTTTTGCATGGTTCATTTTTGAATTCGAACTATCTTTCACCACAATAGTTGGTGGTTTGTCCGGACCTTCGTGCTTAACTATAATAGTTGTGGTGCCAGGAGGATCTTCCGATTGCTGTTGCTGCGGTAAAGATGTTTGCACTGCGGCTGATGAACTTGTAGAAGTACCTTGTTGTTCTTGTTGCTGCTGTTGTTGTGAAGTGGACACTGCCGTGGTAGCTGTATCGTCATCATCGTCGTCGTTATGTATAGTATCATCATCCATTATACCAGTATCGTAATCACCATCATCACCAAATTCGGCAGCAATTTGTTTTCGCATTCGCTGCTGTTCGGCAAATTCTTTGACATCTTCCAAGTTAGGCTTTTTAGCCGGTGGCGACACAAACGTTGCCGTCGGAGGCCTTTTATTGTTGTTGGTGTACCCTTTCCTAAGTTGCTCAAATGGTGAAGCGGGTGTCGTCGAAAGTTGTGGTGTCCTCTTCAACAATGTGTAGCCCCCGCCCCCGCCCCCACTAACAACATTGCTGTCCTGGTCTGATTCCTGCTTAATTCGTGTGAAGGTGGTAGAGCCAATTTGTTGCTTTGTGGGTATAGCCCCAGAAGTCGGCCCAGTGGCTATACGTGTGTAGACATTAGCTGGCGTTATACGCTGCTGTTGTGCAGTAGTTCCACTTACAACAATACGTTTATTTTGCGGCTGTATTAATGAACGCCCTCCCAGATTGGATGATATACCCGTCCCAGTAGCATTTGTTGGAACCATTTTTCTCTTAGCCTTGGGGCTTGTGGGCTGTGGTATGAAGGAGAGAAAATGTCAAGATAACATTTTTTTCTTCTTACTACAATACTTACAGCTTGATTCTTTTGCGGATGCATCTCCATTGTTCGCCTATGGGCTTCCAAGAGTTTCAATAAGACGGTCATGTTCATATCCTTGGCTGTACGTAAGAGGCGGTTGTACATTTTCAACTCGAATTCCAGAGTACCAGTGTACATGAAATTTACAATGGGTACCACGACATCGGCCTGTAATCCGTTAGGCATAATAATGGCATCGTCCACCACTTCGCAGGTCTGTTCTAGTACATTGAAGTAATCAGTGCAAGCGCTCAACACCAAACGATGGACTTTCAGCTGGGAATTATCCCGGAATTGCAAAGTCAAATCGCAATAATCAGTTTTGTTGAAGAAATTCTGTAATTTCTGGAGGAAGAACACACCCCAGTTGTCGACTTTAACTGATTTTATTTCACCCATTGTGACAGCAGCGATGGCTTGTGCCTTATTTGTGCCGGATGCTGGGCTGGATTCTACGGAAAATTAAAATATTTGTCCAAATGTTAGATTTATCTTGAAAATATATATTTCTTCTTCATCCTTGTAAAACAGACAAAAACTTGTTGTGACTGGAACTCGAAACACAAACAAAAAAAAATCGCGTAAAAACACAAACAGACGTTCATATGACCGCGCGACCCCTTTATAGGCAAGCAACTTGCCGGGGCTGTACTTTACTTCTTACTTTTAGAGGTCCTGGAAAAATCGGAATGCTGCTGTGATAAATGCTGGCTCAGAATCGCAACCGAAGATGGATTGTAGTTTTTTTGCACAATTTAAAGATAACTTATACTTAATACTCCTACAATTTGTTTGTGATCTTTTCAAAATTAGTTGAGAAAATGAAAAAATTTTCAAAGTTCAATAATATTAATATTTACTAGCTGATTTTTGTTCTCGCTGTGTCAAGTAATGTCAAAATACTGTCAACTGAAATTCGGTTAGAAAATTAACAAAAATTTGAGGATTTTATAGGATTTCTTTATAGGCTTTTATTATTTATTTTTTCCTTACTTGTGGAAAATCAGCGTTGGTTTTTTTAATGCAGTGCTGCCACCTGAAGTGAATGCAGCAAAATGGCGACTGAACGAAACTTTGATTGGTGTGTGTATGCAATAAGGAAAAAACGGTGTTGGATAACTAAATTGAAAAGAGTGAACGAATTGTGAAAAGTGTTGAATAATAAAATTACAGAGTTGTATCTGAATATGGCAGTTGTGCAGTCAAGCGTAAACATACGAAAATAAGTTTGTCTTGAATGCGTCTGTTTTTGAACTTGCTGTAGTTCAATTAGAGTATCCAAACACAGGCTAAAAACACGGCGGAAAACAATAATTGGATTGACGATAACAAATTTTATTGGTATCTATATACACCGGTTGGCTTATTGTCTAATTGTTTGTTTTTGCAATATAACAAAACATAGCGGTAACCATAAATGCGGCCAAGATTTTACCCTGCGACAACTATAATTTACACAGATACAAAAAATTGCAAGTGTGAATATCAACTTTGTGTTTTTCATTCACACTTTGCAGCAGATTATTTTTATAGTCCATATTCACACTTGCAATTTTTTCTGCAATTCTCTTTTGAAGTTGTATTTGCGTTCAGACAACGTATTCTGTTTCGACAATTTTGTTTTTCATCGTTCATTAATATTCATTAAATTTACATATGTTGAACCGAGCACAAAACTACGAATACTAAAAGAAGGATATGTAAAAAAACAGCACTCAGTCCCGATTTACCCTGGCTGAATGTTCAGCTGATTAACGGCGTTTTGTACACTCAAAGAATTTTGTGAGTATCATGAAATTCATTTCATGAAATTTTCCATAACCAAATCGCAAAGTGACTGCCTTATATTTCCTTATCTTTCACGTGGCCCAAAGGAAGAAGTCGCAAGGTGTTAAATCACAAGATCTCGGTGGCCAATTGTGATCACCTCTTCGAGAGATAACACGGTCCCGAAACTTTTCCCGTAACAGAGCAATGGTTTCGTTACTTGTGTGGCACGTACAGCGTTACCGTTGGGAAATTTCAAAAAGGGGCACAAAAAGGGGATTTTTTCGAAAAAAGGGGCAACCGATCATTAAAAAGGGGGATAAATTTTAAGGTTTTTATTTAAAGAAAACAACAATAAAAAAACAAAGCTTAACATAAAAAATAAGTTGGTAACATTAAAAAATTCATTCATTTACACTAAAACTAAACAAAAAATACAATGTTATACAAAACTTCTTATGATGTATACTAAATATATTTTATCACATACATTTCTTTATTTATAGTTACTTTTTTGTAACTTCTTTTTTTATACTTTCTTATTAGATCTGTGCTTGGGACAGATGTGTTTTGTATTGAGTTTTATTGATCTCACAATAAATCTGTTGAAAAATGAAAAATAAAAAATAAATTGGATTTTTTTATAAACACATATATTGTTACCATTAAATAACCTAATTCAGGACGTAGCGCGTTAGGCATTTCCGTCCGTTAGTACGAAAGTGTTGTCATAAGAGTATAAAAAGCTGATTTTTTTAAAAAAGCCAAAAAGTGGCACAAAAAATCGAAAAGGGGCACATTTAGTATCAAAAAAAAAAGGGGGCGCAAAAGTAGCACGGCTGAAAAAAAGGGGCAAATATGCCACTTTAGTCGCACAACGGTAACGCTGGGCACGTAGCGTCAAAAGAACTGAGAGAACTTAATGAAAAGTTCACTTAAGTACATTATAGTTTGGCACATACGATTTCATGCATTCGCCCAGTTGCTTAAGCTAGCTTATGCATATTATAGTTAAGCCTTTACT
The DNA here is from genome assembly GCA_963930755.1 of Eudasyphora cyanicolor. Classification (NCBI taxonomy): domain Eukaryota; kingdom Metazoa; phylum Arthropoda; class Insecta; order Diptera; family Muscidae; genus Eudasyphora; species Eudasyphora cyanicolor. Next base: position 6,306,743 of record OZ005734.1, on the reverse strand, counting down.
GTAAGGCTACAAAATATTAGCGAGATTAAAAACGTACAATAAATTACGCAAGCACTATAAGGCGAACAATTATTAACATGACTTTTGTATTTAATTTCCGAATTTTATACTTGCAATTACAATATATATTACAAATCTGCTTTAGTACCCTTACATCTTTGTGGCGCACACAAAAAAATTCTTTAAAAATAATTATTTATTTTTAAACATTTAGTTCAAAGAAGAAGCATCGTTTACCTATATGGACGTTGCACTTTATTTCTACCACGTTACGTCATGTAACATTTTAACTAATCTCGCGATATTTCGACGACGGTGAGGTGGGTACAGTTATGTGACTGTACCCAACTAATCAGCTGATAGCTTTCATTGACTTGATTTATTGATATTATTGTCAGATGTTTTTGCTCACATTTTCGGTAAAAAAAATAAAAATAAAATTTTATTAATAAACACAAAATATTTGTGAGTATTTTTGAAAATTTTGATGACAGTTACGTAGCAGCAACAAATTTTTTGGCTACGTTGACTTAGCCAAAAAATATTTATTAATTACGTCGACGTAGCTAAAAAAATGTTTTGGCTACGTTATGTCAACAATTTTCAAAAACGTCTGTCATTTGCTCATTAAAAAGAAAAAATAATTTCTGTCCGTCGTCTGAAGATCCTGTTCCTGTGTCCGCTGATTGCTGTCCGTCGTGTGAAGATCCTGCTCCTGCATCCGCTGATTGCTGTTTTATTAACAAACTCTTTAATATGCTGTTGCAGAAGTTAAATGCGCTAAGACGCAAAAAATCATTTAAATATGGTGTGCCATTTCTATTGTTAATGATCGGAGGATCCTTTGGGCTTGAGGAATTTACGAAACTCAGGTAGGTTTAAGTTTAGCGGCAATGGTCATTATATTGTTTTAAAGATGGACTAGAACACAAAGTTTGGAATTAAAAACACAGGAAAACCAAAACATTGTGCATTATGTCTACCTGAAGCGATATAGTTCAATATATTTATACTACGATCTACTTACTAGGTATCAATTCTCCAAACAGAAGACTATAACTCCTGATCAAATGGAAATTCACGGAGTTAAAATGAAGAACCCTGAAGAAGTTACAATAGAAAAGGTGTATGAAAAGGTGAAAAATTTAAACATCGAGCAGTGGGAGAACAAAAGGGGTCCTCGACCTTGGGAAGAAAACTGACGCAAAATATGAAGTAGAGCAGATGTAGTTCATTCAACTTTTAAATAAATGTAGTGTTTCCCATGTTTGGATCTAATGCAGGTACATAATTTAAATGAAAATGTAAACGATTCGTGTTCTCTTAAAGTATATTAATATCCGGAAGGGCGCGGGTTTATAGGTATAACGACGAAAAAACTTTGAATGATGCCAACAAAAATGAAAAACATAAAAATATTTAGAATATTAGACACTTTAAGAGATAAAATAATATCATATCATTATATTCTTCAGGTTTGAGATTTTTTTGTTTTGAAACCGCGGAAGCCGTTTATGAATAACTTCTATGACTTTTTTTCAATAATATTCCTGTTTCCAAAAACAATGTGCTACAAAAATGCAACAGTGTGGGGTCATATTGACAAAATTATTTGGGCCGAGACAAAAGTAGTATCCGTTGGTATAATATATTTCTCCAGGCTAACTCTTGTTGCCGAGATATTTGGCCACAAAGTTTACAACGGGCACCAAATAAGTACCCATTTTAAATTATGTCTGCGTAATCCTGGTTCTGTTGACCTTTGTGAAGTCGGTAGTACTCATATTGGGTTTTCAAGAGAAGCATTTTCTTAAATATATAACTCTAGCTGATCCCAGCAGACGTTGTCCTGCCCGTTCTGTTCGGGTTGTATTGTTACGTCAGTCATATTTATCTAATTCAATAATGCACATTCCGATTTTCAGGAAAAAAATCAACATACAAATCTGTGGCATTTGGGCAAAAAGACCGATTTAAAAAACCAAAAATGTTCAAGAAAATAACGGAACCAAAAGCCAGGGAAGAGACATTTTAGCAAATATAGAATACCTTCTTTGTAGGAAGTTCGTGTACCTTCATTTTCCAAGTTATATCATTCTTCCGGCTATAGCGGTTGCCGGGAAAATTACCAAAAACTGTGATGTATTTTTTGTCAAAAATAATTTTGTTTTGAGATCGATTGTTTTGTCAAAATGCCACAGAAATGTATATTGGACATAATAAGTTCACTACAGCGCCATCTACCGGCTAGAACCATAATTTAAATTTCAGCCAAATCGCTCTGAAAATGTGGCTAAACCTGAAATTCGAAAATATCAGCAAAAGTTTTGAAATTTTTTTTTAAATTTGGAGGAATTCCTGAGCAATAAGTTTGCAAATATATAAATATATGCGTTCCAAATATATTTTATTGATTTTCAAATAAAATTTATTTGTTCCAAATATATTTTCTTTCGATTCAATCATATCAAAAAAGGCGTTTTGCAAATTTCATTTCATTTTTTACATAGGGGTAATATATGTTAGTTGACACTTTTCTCGCGTTGTGTGCAGATTTCATTGCAGATGTTGATGGAATTAGAAAAACCACAAACATAAAAGTTTTTCCCAAAAAAATTTGTTATTATCTTATATACTTTAAAAGATATACGCACACACATTTCTAAAATGTAGAAAAAAACCTAGATATGTTCGTATCTTTACTGATTTTTAGAGGTTGTGGCAAAACTATTCATTCTAGAGGTACTGGTCAGTTACAAAGAATAAGAAGCACACATGCAGGAAGAATTTTTCGTGGGCATTCTTGTGAGATTTTTACGCAAAAAAATATAGTTCATAACTTTTGGAAATGGGATTTTAAGTGTTTTTGACAGCGGTCAGCGCGTATCTCTATGTAATGAAATATCGCCGAAGAAGGGATTATAGTGGCTGGAAGTATATGGAATTTTGTCCTTGAGAATTTTTATAGTATAATGTTCTTAAATTAATTTCTAGTTTTTTGGTGGTACTACTGTGGTGCACTTAACAACCATGGATACGTATTTGAAGATTTAAGGCTTGCACGCGAAGAACGAGACACTTTTGTCTCAGCGATGATGGTCAAGGCACACCTGTGCGCGGTAAAGAGATTCCGTTATATCTAGAGCCCGACCGAATGTTCGGCATCGGCTACGGCTACGGCCAAAACTCGACATTCCGCCAATATTCGGCATTCGACCTCAAAATCAGCCGAAGTTGGCCGAAGGCCGATTTTTTGCTCAATAAGTACAAAACATTGAATTATATGACTTTTTAAAGAAAATTCTATTATGGAAATCTTCATAGAAGTGTACAGAAGTGAACAATACTACAAAAATAATTTGAGAAAGGACACCAAAGGAAGGAAGGCACGAAAGGAAGAAGGACAAAGAAAAACATGACTCAATTCCTCACCTAAAAGTTCTCCAACTAGTGAAAACATTCTTGTAAAAGTAGTACGAATAGATAATAATGAGCCATTGAGTCCATGACCATTAAAATTTTTTAGTACTGTAACTCGAGATGTTTCAAAAATTTGGAAATGGTGGCAGAAAAGAACGTGTACCCAAGTGTCCAAGTGTGCTAGAGAGCAGTTGTTGTTGTTGTAGCCACTGTTGCTCCTGCAAGTATAGAATTTAGTTAGTTAGTGGTTTAATCTTCTTCAGCTGACTCATCAACATCCAGTTCCAGGAAACGGGCCGCAGCCAAGGGCTCGGACCAAAGTGAAACAGGAGTTAGGTGAGTGGGTTTAGCTGGACAGTTAAACAAGTGTTGTGTGTCATGCGGCCCAGTATTGCATGCTGGGCAAAGATCAGTGATGGTTTCGTCCAGTCTCGATAGGTACGAGTTGAGTCTACTGCACCATCCTGATCTCAGCTGTGCCAGGGTGACTCTGGTTTTCCTTGGCAAGCTGCGTTCATTGTCTGCAATGGGGGGGGGGACGTCCTCCAAGGACGATGTTACATCTATAGTTGTGCGTCACATTTTCAACTGTATCGATGTGAATTTGTTCCAGTCCTGCCTCGTATGAAGACTCTGTGATTACGTCCAGGAGATATTGACGGACTTCGTCTTCATAGTCCCATATAGTTCTCCTGACATGCCTCGGGGGGGGGTTCCAGATCAACTAAGCGTTGATTTGGATGACCCCTCCGATGGCATCCCAGGAGGAACTGTTTGGTAAGGAGCTCACAGTGATCTTTGACTGGTGATTGTCCTAAGGGCTGCATTCTGGCAGGTTTGGAGACTTTCCCATTGTGTCTTGCTGACGCTGGCTGTCCACACAGGCGCTGCATAATTTGCCACTGGGCGGCCAATCGCTTTGTACGTTGTTGTCAGTGTCTCTTTGTCCATTCCCCAAGTGCTGCCGGCTAGCGACTTGAGGACTTTGTTCCGAGAACGTACTTTGTTGCAGATTGCAGTGGTATGCGCCGAGGACGAGAACAAGCTATCCAGGGTTACACCCAGGATTTTTGGGTGACTGACTGTCGGAATTTGAACGTCATCGACTTTTATGGGTAGCTCAAGGGAGACTTCTTTGGTCCATGTGGTGAAGAGCGTTGCTGAAGATTTTGTTGGGGAAAGTTTTAAATTCCTCGAGCTGAAGAATGTCACGAGATCAGCAATATAAGCGTTTAACTTCTCGCAGAGGCTATCAATTCCGTGGCCCCTGGCCAGTAACGAGCAATCATCTGCATATGAAATTACCTCAACTCCTTGGGAGGGAGGAGGGAATTTGGACAGGTAGGAGTTAAACAAGAGCGGGGACAGAACTCCACCCTGTGGTACACCTTGTTTAATCCTACGAGGCTTGGATCGCTTATTCCTAAACTCTACAAATGATTTCCTACCGCACATGTAATTTATCACCCATCTCTTTTCCCTGTTGGGGAGGGAGGACTGTAGTATGTCCTCAAAGAGAATGGTGTGGTCGACCGTGTCAAAAGCTTTGGACAGGTCGAGAGCCACGAGAACTGTGCGTTCGCAGGGTCTTTTCCCATTAAGACCGTGGCTTATGTGGGTGGTTACGGCTGTAAGTGCTGTGGTGGTGCTATGCATCTTACGGAATCCGTGTTGATGTTCTGCTGCGTGGAGGTGACTGCTCAAGCTAGGCAGGAGGAGTGCCTCAATTGGTATGACTCTCCCTGGTCCGCCGATTTCCCAGGCTTGAGAACTGGGACCACTCTGCCAAGTTTCCAGGTATCCGGTATGGCTAGAGTAGAGATGGACAGATTGAGGGTTTTTGTTAGGTACTCAACTCCTGCTTCACCTAGGTGTTTCAGCATCATCATCGAAATTCCATCTGGGCCGATAGCCTTGGATGGCTTTGCCTTAGTTATTGCAGCTAAGACATCATCTGCTCTGAATATGGCATCTACTTCATGGGCTCGTAGCTTCCTTGCCTTCCTTAGGATGCTCCTTTTCGCCTTAGATCTCTCGGGGTGCTCTATAAACTGCCGGCCGAAATGGCTCGCACACCTCTTGGGGTCCGATATGACATATTGTCCGAAGGATATCGCAACTCCGTCTTCTCTCCTGTTGGGGTTCGAGAGAGCTTTGACAGTAGTCCATAATTTGTTCACTCCAGAGCTTAGATTACATTCATCCAGGTGTTCCAGCCATTTGTTTCGCTTGGATTCGTTTACCAACTTGCTGATCTCCTTGTTGTCTGATCCTGGGATCGCTTGGGTTGGCCAGACGAATCTCGTCACGCTCATCTGCTAGTCCTGCTGCTTCAGCCGGGAAGTTTGGTCTTATCACTGGTATTCGACCGGCTGGGATGAAGCGAGCAGCTGCTGCTGTGACAATTTTGCGAAACACCTTCTCTGCGTCGTGGGGATTAGAAGGCGTTGGCTGGAATCGGAATTTGCGGTCAGTAAACTCTCTGAATTGCACCCAGTCCGCTTTCTTCTGATTGACGTAGGTGCGGCGCTCAGAAAGTAAGAAATCGCTTGGTCGACTAAGAGTTATGACGATGGGAAGGTGATCTGATGCCAGGGAGACGACTGCACGCCAAGCAGTGCAGTTTATCAGACCAGCACTGACAATTGTTAGGTCTGGCGAGCTGGCACAGTTTCCCATGATTCTTGTGGGGGCATCTTCATTTATGGTACAAAACGTTGAGCTGTCGATCTGTTCCGCCAGGTCTGAGCCTCTGTGATCATTGCCGAGACTCGAGTGCCAGAGTTCATGATGCGCATTAAAGTCGCCCATGATCACCCGATTGTCACCTACGAGCAGGGCTCTAATATCAGGGTGATAACCAGGTGGGCAAACTGACACTGGTGGAATATAAACGTTTAACAGGTCCATGTAAACATCTCCAGATCTAACAGAGATGCCTTGGGTCTCCAAAAAGACATCTTGTAAACTCGGATCTGGGCTGGATTCCCTGTATTGTACCGATTGATGGATAATGAAGGCTATGCCCCCACCGTTACTCCTTTCGCGGTCTTTCCTCAGGATGTTGTACCCATTACAACATTGAAGCCTGGAGTTCTTGTTTAACTTCGTTTCCTGAACCGCTGCGACCATGATGTTATTTCTGCTCATGAAAGCAGTGATTTCGCTGATCTTGCCTTGGAGGCCGTTGCAGTTGAACTGCAGTAAGCTGATGTTTTCGGGTAAAGGTACGTTCATTTGCGGGGTGAGCTAGAGCTAGAGAGCAGTTGTTTATGCTGCTGGCAGCTGTATTCAAATTAAGGAAATAGTATACAAGGTCTTAATGCAGAAAAAATACTTTCTTTGTCATTATAACATTAAGGTTTCTAATATCATGTTCTAAGTAAATAAATTCGTAAGCAGTAGACATAAACTGATTAAAAACACAATTATTTTGTGCAAAGTAATTCTTTAACAAATATAAAGCATTCGGCTACGGCTTTGGCCGAAGGTTGTAAATTTAGCCGGTCGGGCTCTAGTTATATCTGTAAGTTTATATGAATTAAAAGGATTTTAACGATCTATTCCGAAACAGAGGCGCGTTATTTTATTTTGATGATTGTGCAAATTATGCACATTGCAAAATGTACATAATCTCAAAATAAAATCATTAATTTTTAGTTTCCCTCTATTCGAATTCATACAATATAAGATGACCCGGATGAGCACATAATTACCTTATGTAAATGCCGACTTCACAATCCGTGAAATTCAAAAGAAAATATTCCGAAATTTTGTTAGTGTTCGAATATCACTAAAAAAATTCGCGAATTCTGATTCTTTTTATATGAAGTCTGTTAATTTATTATTAAAGGCCATAACAAATACTATTATGTAATCTTACAAAAGAGGTTCACCATAAAATACACTCAAAGGATCTTTACATTTAACTCCCATCAATACATAGGAATTTTGAAGAGAAATTTTGCATTGAAATAAAACACAAATGATATGGACTTTGTATTTTGAAATAAATATAACTTTTTAACTAATATAGATATTACCTTCATTCCTTTTGAAGATCACGGCTAGTTCTCTCATCTAATCGCGGACATTTTCCATATATTTTCCCGATTTTTATATCTCGCGGGATTCGTTATATTAAATAAAATTTCAATTAAAAAATGTTTTGTTTCGCTATTTTTTTTTTTTTTTGACATTTTACATTTTCATCTCTATATACTACAAATGAGAATGATGTGCTCTCAAATTTTCCAAAAAATATTAACTCGAAATTAAAAAAATTTTGTCTTTTGCCCATATTTCCATTTAATAATAAATGTAATAAGTCAATCTAGTTATTCAAGTCGTTCATATGCACCGGTACCATATACACCTGGGTATTCCAAAATAGTTATTTACTTCGCTTCCATTTCTGTTGAAATTACTAACCATTTCTGTTGAAATTACTAATATTGAACATAAAGAACTTACTATCCAAATTTCGTTCTTCTATGGCCAATAGTTTCCGAGATATTTAATTTTAAATATTGCTACGGCCGCACCCCCTTATCCTATCTCGTCCCATTTTATTGCATTTCACTTAATAGATCGAATAAGGTATGTACCAAATTTCGTTCTTCTACGATCAATACTTTCTGAGATATTTAATTTTTAAATAATGCCACGCCCACCTTTGACCCCGCCCACCTTTTATTTCTTGTAATATTGACAATACCAAAACAAATTTCGTGCTTCTGCGATAAATAGTTTTGAAATATTCAAAATTAAAATTTTGCCAAGCCCAAGTCAAAAGTATTAATATTGACCCCAATAACTAGGGGTCGGAACACAATGATGTCGGTAGGTGCACTTTTTTAGATGTGTTCTTATGGGGGGCGGGGGTGTGTTGCCACCTTGTCATAAAAACCAGGCCAAAATTTATGTCCACACCCAAAATTTGTTGTCACTGTGAAAAAAATAATTTCGAACAAAATATGAGCAAGAAAGTTTCAGTCGGGTTAAACCGACTAAGGTATACCCTCACTTTGTGAGTAATGTAATATATAACATTACACTTATAAATCTGTCAAATTGTGTGGGAGGTACCAGAAGGGGTTTTCCAAATACACCTATTTTTCGGTAAACAGTAGATTCTTAAATACATTGCATTGTGCCGAACTGTAAGCGTTTATGTGCACTGGTATATTAAAGTTACGAGCTATGTAATTTTGGTATGATTTAGTCATTTTGTGTGGGAGGTACAAAAAGGGGCGGAGTGATAACGCCCACTTTTTAAAGGACTATAGGCACTATAACAGCATTATACTGTACAAAATTTCAAGTATTTGTATGTACTGTCATTAAAGTTACAAGCCGTTTGCTTTTGGTACGAAACGGTCCATTTGTGTGGGAGGTACCATAAGGGGCTGTACAATAATGTCAATTTTTTACCGGACTATAGGCGCTACAAAAACATTATACTGTAGCATTTTGTAGTTATAAGGAGTAAAATTTTGATGCAAAATGGTCCATTCGTGTGGGAGGTACCAAAAGGGGAATGCCAACTTCACCCATTTTTCTCGGGGTAATAGCAAATAATATACTAATATTATATGTAGAATTTCAGAAGATTCAAATAAGTAGTATAAAAGTTATTAAAGAATCAATATTTCACTAAAATTTAACCCTTTGTGAGGGAGGTACCAGAAGGAGTAGACCAATATGGCCCATATTCGAACTCATCCGGAGATAGATAAAAATATTACCGCATACCAAATTTGAAGTCAATCGGTTACTCCTTTCGAGAGTTATCGTGCGCACCAGCCAGCAGACAGACAGACGGACGGACATTCCTCATTCGACTTAAAATGACCTAAAACGGATTTCCGCCGAAAATACTTAGGGTCTAAGATCACTCTTTCGATGTGTTACACTTTTTTTCGTAGCAAATGATATATACCCTCGTCACACTAAAGTGAGGGTATAAAAAGGTAAACAACGATGTTTTTTGCTTGAAAAGATGAACAATAATTGAGTAAAGATTTTAAATCAATATTATTGTTGTAATGTGTGCTCATGTAGTTTAAAATTGTAAATTTCATTGTAAATATGTTTTGAAATTCTGTATGTACACAAACTGGTGTGTATAAAGAAAATTGGCATTTTCCACCGACAACCTCATTGTGTTCCGCCGTCACGGAAAATTGTTCCGACTACCGAAATCAATGTGTTTCGACACTAAATACCCAAATTTCGTTCTTCTATGGTCAATAGTTTCAAATATTTATCAAACATTATTATTAAACATTACTACGCCCACTTTTGTCACACCCACTTATCCGATCCCGACCATTTTTATTGAAGTTTTAGATAATAGCTCTAATAACGTATTCCGTTCATCTACCATCAATACTTTCTGAGATATTCAAATATTAAATAATGCCACTATATATATATATATATATATATATATATAAATATTTTAAATGTATGAAGAGACATATCGAACCCGTTAAGCACGGTACTATGTTCCCGTTTTACGCCGAAATCCCATACAAAAAAGAAAGTTGTAAAAAAATTAGTGAAATTTTTCATTTTCAACGGGAAAAATTGATATTTTGCGCCGCTACAAATTGAATGCCGCCAGCATTGCACTCAAATTCAATTGTTGTAAATATTAGCAATAGAATTTCCTACCAAAGAATACTAATTTAAATTATCCGAAATAAAGAAAATTAATGCAAAGCTGTGAAACGGAAAATAATTATGTATATGGAATAAATGACAAGAGCGACATTCCAATTGCATTGCAATACAAAAGCAAAAAATGTGCAAAATACTGGAAGGACATGTAACTATAAGTAATAATGTGGAATTCGTCTTGTAATTACATATGTACATTTATGTTTGTTTGTTTAGAACAATTGTGTGGAAAAGCCTGAAGAAACATTGTGGGACGCTAGCGCTACCAAGCAGTAAGACAATGGAATTGGACAGAGCCTGGATCTTGATTAGAAAAGGGTTGTAGAGAACATAGTGAGTTCTTGCCAGCCACAGAAGTTGAAAGAAGATATTCCGTTTACGGGTCGAATTATAATATATATGTCAGTCCATATTAACACTTGAGCTACCGGTTACCCCCTTACCGACTGCGTCCCTCTCCCACAAACACTGCAATTCTGCGGGCGAAAATTGCAAGTGTGAATATGGACTCAACAAATATTATGTAAATCCTTAAATATAACAATAAAACATGCTTTTCGGTTCATTAAAACATAATTTTATTTATTTATATTCGTTCAACAGTGGGAAATAATTTTGTTATTATACCCTCACTTTAGTGTGACAAGGGTATATATCATTTGCTACTAAAAAAAGTGTAAAACATCGAAGGAGTGACCTAAGACACCAAGTATGTTCGGCGGAAATCTGTTATGGGCCATTTTAAGTCGAATGAGCAATATGCGTCCGTCCGTCAGCCTGTCTGTCTGCTGGCTGGTGCGCACGATAACTCTCGAAAGGAGTAACCGATTGACTTCAAATTTGGTACGTGGTAATATTTTTTCTATCTCTGGCTAAGTTCGAAGATGGGCCATATTCCACACATAGTATTATGTAGTTTATTAGTCACTATTAACCTGAGAAAAATGGGCGGAGTTGCTATGCCCCTTTTTGTACCTCCCACACAAATGCACCATTTTGCACCAAAAGTTAACAGCTTATAACATCAATACTAATGTATAAAAATACTTAAAATTTTGTACAGTATAATCCTTTTGTAGTGTCTACAGCCCTGTGAAAAATGGACGATATTACATTACTCACAAAGTGAGGGTATGCCTTAGTCGGTTTACCCGACTGAAACTTTCTTACTTGTTTTTAACACTATACTACCCTGGCTTCTGATGCCTCACAAACATCGTCATGGCAACCACACAAAATAAATAATTTATGTATAAAGCTGAGTATAAACGATTGCAAACGTTATCAACCCTGTTAAAGTGCTGCAAATATACGGACAATGACAGATTGTTAGGCAAAGGTGAATTGACAGTTCAGACGATTGCAAGAAAACTTTACAATTTCATATATTAACAATATATTTTGTAAATATTTATATGCAGGATTGCCAATAAAAATACATTATAGACAGTGTTGAAAATAAAATGTTTTTCTGGCAATGGCGCCGTTGTCACATGCATAAACTTCGCACATATAACAATCTGCAAATTATTTCGCAATGACTTTTCTGCTAAGGGTATCTCTTAAATACCGGTGAATTCGTCCGGCGTCTGTCAAACTCAAATTTCGTCCTATTGTTTTCTGTGCATACAGCAACACTTTGACAGACGCCGGACGCAGTTCACCGGTATTTAAGAGATGCCCTAACGTTGCAAAATAAAAATTGTATGTTCACACGGTTGTAAATTCACAGGGTTGCATATTTCCGCCATTTTCTGGCAATGTTGTCCGTTCTGCAAATCGTGTGTACTTACCTTAACATTAGCACAATGATCTCCAACAAAATTTCCTTTCTGACATTTAAATTAACTTTTTTAAGTCGGCATTATTCCAATTAATTGTTTACTGATTAGAATTTTAGGTTGTGTTTGTTTTCAAGAATATTAGTCCTGATTCACACTCGGCAATTTTTTCTAAGCAAGTGTCAAAGTTTGTTGGAGAGAGAGGTAGAGTGCTCTTTCCGCCTGCTCTCTCTCCCACAAACTCTGACACTTGCTTGGAAAAATTCCCGAGTGTGAATCTGGTTTTAGCATTCATACATTTTAAAGTGACACACTTCAAAATCGCAATGCGATTTTAGTAAAAATGCGTTCAATTTTTCAACTCTAAATAAGTTCAGATTAACACATTGACATTTGCTAGGGAAAAATTGTCTAATGTGAATCAGCACTAACATTTTGCGAAATTTGTTCGTTCTAGAAAACAAACAAAAGATAAAATTCGAATCAATAAACAATTGCAATAATGCCGACTTAGAAAATAGTTAATTTAAATGTCAGAATGAAAATATTCTTGGAGATCATTGTGCTAATGTTATACATAAATTATTTATTTTGTGTTGTTGCGGTGGCGATGTTTGTGAGACATGAAAAGTCAGGGTAGTACAATGTTATAAATAACAAAATAATTTCCTACTGTTGTACGAATATAAATAAATAAAATGATGTTTTGATTAATCGAAAATTATGTTTTATTATTATATTTAAGCATTTACATTATATTTGTTGACATATATAAATTATACTTCCATCCATAAACGGAATATCTTCTTCCAACTTCTATGGCTGGCAAGAATTAACTATGTAAGTTCTTTACAACCAATTCCAAATCGAGATCACAGGCACTGTCCAATTCCATTGTCCTACTGCTTTAGTAGTGTTAGCCGTCCATAATGTTTCTCCTGGCTTTTGCACACAATTGTTCTAAACATACAAACATAAATGTACATATCTAATTACAAGTCAAATTCCACATTATTACATTTAGTTACATGTCCTTCCAGTGTTTTGCACATTTTATTTGCTTTTGTACTGAAATCCAATTGGAATTTCGTTCTTCTGGTTTATTCCATAAACATAATTATTTTTCCTACCACATCTTTGCATTCTTTTTCTTTATTCGGAAGATAATTTAATTTATTATTCTTTATTAGGAAATTTTATTTCTAATATTTACAACATTTGAGTTTCTTGCGGACAAAAATAAATATAAACAAATGGGAGTGTGACGGTGGCGGCATTAAATTTGTTACGGCGTCAATTTGTAACGGCGTTCAATTTGTGGTGGCGCAAAATGTTACTTTTTCGCGTTGAAATAAACAGAGTACCACAAACGAAAAAATTTCGCAGTTTTTTTCGCGACTTTGTTTTTATATGGGATTTCAACGCGAAAAATGAACATAGTACCACGCTTAAAACGGGTGTTCGGTTGAAACTTTTTGCCTACTTTTCGTCGATACTTACTTAATTCTTTTTGAAATCTATTTCTCATTGCTAGAATATTATGCTTGCTATTTACCAACTTTGTACTATTATTTTTAACTTAGGCTACTAATGTGTGAAATTGCCTTGAATTCGGGAATAATTATGTTGTTGCTGATCACGAATCAAACTAATTATTTTTAATTATTTGTGTAGTTATGGCTGGGGAGCCGATCATAGATGATGAATAGTATGTATATGTATATTATTTTAGTTTTAAGTTCTACTTAGGGATATATTACAATGTAATACACATTATTTTGGCCTTATAGGCTTTAGTATTACTGAATGAAATAAATAAATAAATAAATAAATAAATATAGTACCGTGCTTTAATGTTTATTCATTCAAAAGAAACGTGGGGAGCCTATTCATGCTGTTTGGACGCAAAGAATCCATTTTCACCCAAAATTGCTCCAGTGCAGTTCGGGTTCTACAAGCTTTCCGTACAAAAACTTTGTCTGCAAAATTTTGAAGCCGGCTGTAAAAAATATGAATTCCCCTGGTTTTGGAGTTAATTTCTATTCCCCTTTATTTTTTTGGTTTATCCAGAATATTTTAAAAAAATTTAAATTGGAGTAGTTTAGCTTAGCTAAAATAAAGATAACATTACATAGAGTTTCTGCAAATATTAAGAATTAAAAAAAATATTTATTTAGTACCAACTGCATTTGCTGGTACTGGTGCTGTCAATGGAGTAGTTTTGCTTAGTCCCCATTTACATGGTACTTTTTTTTTAAGTAACTTATCGGCTTATTCTCTTTTGAAAAAGTATTTACGTTCACACGCGTACTTTTTTTTTCAATACTTAACTTATTTTCATTTGTTTTGTTTCGGCTTTTCCTGTGTGAATTGTTGTTGTTTCCAAGTGCGAACGAAAAACACAAAACGATGAGTACGATAAGTACGAGTACGGCATACTTTTTTTCCCCCCGTTTCCGACTGCCTCTCTCGCCCACAAAACGCCGATAAGTATGCTTAATACTTAAAAAAAAGTATCATGTAAATGCAGACTTAGCTTATATTGCAATTTTTCCAGTCTAGTCTGGAACACTCGTGTATTACTAAACAAACTGTATTTATTTTTTGGTATTTAGATTTAAGTCATAGCGTCAATTATAAACAAATATGAACTTTTTTAATTTGATTAGTTTTTAGTGCATCTAAAGATTTATGATATGCATATTGTAATTTAATTATAACTGGCCTGAAGGCTTAGAATTACAAGTTGTAATGAATAAATACAACGCATTCACTGGTATTTAACACACTTGCACCCAAAAGACTAGTCTGCCGCTTTTTACAGATCGGGCGACGTAATCGCGTAATGTAAATGAGACCTAAGTTGTCTCTGTTTGTGCCATTTCGTGAAATCTAAAAAAGTACTATTTTTTCTTAATAGGTGCACTCTTGGCACTTTTTCAAAAATCGAATTTTCCATCACTGAGTCAACAGCTGTAATAGCAAAGCTGAGAGTCCAAACACAATCAGAAACGCTAGCGGCAGCTACTGGTGGTTTTAGTCCCGTATCACACGAGGCAACAGTAGTTGCGGCTAATGCAAGTTTGTAGCAGAGAAAGGCAGAAGGAATAGAAAGGAAAATTCCTCCCTTTCCCTCTCTCACCAACGAACTTCCGAATAGCCGCAGCTATTGTTGCCTCGTGTGATGCGGCACTTATTACATGTATTTCATATGGGCATGGGAAAAACCGCCGACGCTAGCGGTTGCGGCTGACGACTTCCCATGCCCATATGAAATGTATTTAAAGCCATCAGCCGCCGCCGCCAGCTTGTCCGATTGTGTTTGCACTCTAAAGCTACAAACAAATTTACAATCTCTTATTGTGTTTACAATAATAATTATAAAAAAACATAGTTTCTTTACATATATTCATTCCTTCGCTTTTAAAAACAGCCGTCAAAATAACGCCCGCAAGTGAAATAATGCAACCTAAGTTCAAATTCGCCGAAGGTAAGTGCTACAGACTTTATTCAAATTATCAATAAACAATTGATTATCGAAAATCAGGCGAAAAGGTACTGTGCTTCCACGGTCCACTAATATATGAAGCAAAGGCTTTAAAGAGTACCATTACAAAGGATAAACAGCTGAAATATTTTGTCCATTACGCTGGTTGGAATAAAAAGTGAGTAGAATAATATACAGACTCCATTTCACGCATCTAAAAACTTTGCTTTTGCAGTTGGGACGAGTGGGTACCAGAAAATAGGGTTCTAAAGTATAACGATGTGAATTTACAGAGACAAAAAGAACTACAAAAGGAACATGATGCTAAAAAGGAGAAAAACCGAAAAAGTATAATTGAAATGTTGTGCGACGAACTTAAAGTGTAATTTAATCATTTGCCATTATATTCCAGACACTCAGAAGGGAAAGAAGGGTGAAACTGTTACGACAACTTCAAAAGAGAGTGGAGCTATCAGCAGCGGTGGAAGTGAGTCCAGAGCGTCAACTCCTTCGAAGGAAGTAACAAACCCTACAACAAATACAGCCACAGCTTCCTCCGGTCGAGGAAACAGGTCTAAACAGAATGCAACGCCCGTTGCAGTGGAATCTAAAAAAGATGCTTCGAGTAAAGAGGAATCTGTGAAAGAAGATAAGGACGAGCCAGCTGTTAAGAAGAAGAGGGGTACTTCGACTAGTTCCTCGGATAAATCTGCAACGAACATTGCGGTAGTCGCCAACACTGGCACACCAGTACAGGGGGCGACCATTGTCTCATCAGCTCCTTTGCCCACCAGCGCAGCGGTTAGTACAGTAGTGACGACCAATGCCCGCTTAGATCCGTGTGTAGAAAGTGAAGAGGCTTTCCTTTCAAAAATTGAGGTTAAAATAAAGATTCCCGACGAACTGAAGCAATGTTTGGCTGATGATTGGGATGCTATCATTAGGCAACACAAACTTCTTGATATACCCGCAAAAATCACTGTCCAAGATATAGTCGATCAGTATATAAGCTTTAAGAAGTCTGCCAAGTCCTCGAATGCTTGCAAAGAATTAGCAATATCGGACGTCCTTAATGGTGTTGTGGAATATTTCAATGTCATGCTCGGCTCCCAGTTACTCTATAAATTTGAACGTCCACAGTATGCCGATATATTGCAACAGTACCCCGATATTCCCCTGTCCAAGCTGTATGGATCTTTCCATTTGCTACGTTTGTTTGTAAAATTGGGAACCACGTTGGGCTATTCAGCTCTGGACGAAAAATCTATGCAGCTATTGTTAGTGCATCTGCACGATTTTTTAAAGTTCTTGGTTAAAAATAGTGCAACTTTCTTTAGCATGTCAAGTTTTGTTAATGTTACACCAGAATATCATCGTCACACTCAATGATTTTAGGATCATATACTGACAGTTTTGAAGTATGCAATTTTATTTTTGTTTGTAAAATTCTCCGTTTTGTTCACGATTTCCTCACATAAGGCAGGTTTTAGTAGTTAAACACAACTATGATGTTCTTTCCTTTAACATTATTAGTAGAGCAAATAAAAAAATAATAATAAGTCTAGAGTATTTCAATAATTATTGGCAGACGATGTTTGTCCGTTTAAGCGTGTTTTTGCTGCTACATACGCATCGAGGGCTTATATTCAAATGGGGCTTTTTTTAAAAAATGCAAGATTTCACAAGGGTTAAGTCTTCATGCTGTAGCAAATCGTTTATAGAATGGTTCCAAGTCATTATTTTTGAATTCTATTTTTATGTCAAGAAAGTGTTTTTATATAACAAGGAATATAGCTTCTGAAAAATTTTTTTTGCAAAAACAAAAGTTTGTATTATTTATAAAATAATTTTCTTTCGATATTTGTAAAAAAAAAATAATTTTATTTTATCAATAACATACCTAAACAGAACAATTAATTTCCTCACAAAGTTGGTGTCAAGAAAGTCTTTTTACAATTTTTTGTCAGACCCATAATCCAATCTGGAGTACATTTATGAAAAATGTTTGATGCTCCTCTGTTGTCCATTTTGTCGACCACATATTGCAAGTTTAAAAATTTTTTACGCAGAAAAAATTGAATGTCAAAACATTTTCTTGACGGACTGTATATTAAAAAACTGAAAAATGTCGGAGCTATAGTGTTCTGATAGTCCTCGGTAAGTGAAACATAATGACAATCTTTTCTGATTCGTGCTCAATTTTTGGCACGACGATAATTTAGCTAAAGCTCTGCAAATAAAAGGAACTGGATTTACCCGCGTCCCATTCATTCTGCGTAACTCAATTATGCAGAATATGAAATACATATTATCAGATAATAAAAGCAGCTTTATTTCATATTTACAAAAATTTTATAACATCAGTTTTTTTAATGAGTATGATACATCCTTGTTTTCCGTCTTATTTAACACAGACGTTTTGTATCCAACCTTCATTTCTCTCTCTCCTCCTCATCCTCGGAGCTACTACTACTTGTGGGATAGAATTCTTTGTAGTCTTTTGGTTTATTTCGGGCCATTTGTTCTTCGGTGATATACGAATTCTGTACTTGAAGAATTTCATCGCTAGATTTGCATTCAGAATACCTGTTGAGCAGTGTTTCATTTAGTTCTAGGAAAGAGTGACCCCAAGAAAACTTGCCCATGTACCATTGGGCTTCGGACCGGAATCCACATATATACAAAGTAGCTGCAATTGCTTCAACACAACTTAGCTTGCAAGGTTTGCCGTAGTTTATTGGATTAGCAGCCACAAGAAAAGGCAGAAGGCGAGGATTCGGACTTTTCATTCGGGAAAACGGAGTCTCGTCCAACTTCGCCCAAGAACAATCAACGACTGCTACACCCGATGACTGTACAATATTCTTATCCAGAGGACTGACACAATTGACCCCAACAGGTGTTAGGACTAACCCTGGAAATCTCTGTCCTAACCGTAAATTTTCAATTAATCCCAAACGTGATAACTTTCGGCCGGAACATTTCTTGGGGTCACAATGGTTCAGATCCCACATAGCAATGGGGAAGTCTGGAGCTGTTCCATGTCCATCAATACCTACAATGTACAATGGAATCAATAGAATTATAAATAATACCATTTTGGTTCGGCCAGTGCTAACTTGTACAGACCTGATGAAGATCCACTCTGATCCGAGTCGTCGGAAGCTAGTTCGCTCTCTCTCTGAGCAAAGGATCTTTCACGATTACGATTTGATTTAACATTACGATACGGACCACCGCCACGTTTGCCCTTACCACGCTTTGAAGAGGAGCTCATCTTGTGGTTTTCTAAAAATGTATAAACAAATATTTGTCATCATCAGCTGGTGGCATGATATAATAATTGTAAAGGTAGCAGTGCTGGCGTTTTGGGCATTTCGGACCAAATTTCAAATAGAAAAGGGAATCGATATTAAAAATGAAAGTTTAAGGCTGATAAATAATTTAATTTCCAATTAAGATTTTTCAATATTGCCACTTGCTATGAAATTCCGTAAGTCCAGATTTACACTCGGCAATTTTCCAAGCAAGTGTCAAAGTTTGTAGGAGAGAGAGGCAGAGAGCTCTTTCCGCCTGCCTCTCTCTCCCACAAACTTTGACACTTGCTTGGAAAAATTGCCGAGTGTGAATCTGGACTAACCTTGTTGAATGTGCCCCGATTTAATTATAACAGAGTAGAATTTACTCCGTCTAAGCGACACTAAACATTGCTCTTTTTGGGGAAAGTTGCACCTATAAAAAAACTGAGAAAAATATTTCGAAAATCTTTCAAGCTTCATTAATTTTTAATTTATTAGCACTTCCACGCAATTCCGACGCCGCTGAACGTAAATTCTGAACCATTCATAAATAACTACGTGTATATATTTTATTTTTTTAATTGTACATTGAATTTCTAAGTTATAAAAAGGAAGCACATATTATTTTTATACTCGTATCCTCCACCTCCAGGGGGTATCTTCATTTTGTCACTCCTTTTGTAACACCTCTAAATATTGATGTGAGACCCCATAAAGTATATATATTCTTACTCGTCGTAAAATTCTAAGACGATATAGCCATGTCCGTCCTTCTGTTGCAATCATGTCTATAATAATTGAGCTAGTTGAATGTAATGTTGTATAGATAAATATCATCCATTTTGGGCAGATGAAGTCGATTTTGGGAAAATTTTGGGCCGAAAAAAAATTTTCCAGCGGCAACACTGAGGGGTAGTTTCATTAGTCCTCCAACAAAAAGTCATGTGCAACCCTGTACATTTTTTGTCAGTGTTCCCAACTCTTCCGAGGTTGGGAACACTTCAGTTTCACGCTGAAATCCCATACAAAAATCTAAGTTGTGAAAAAATGAGTGAAATTTTTTCATTTGTGGTACTATGTTTTTTCAACGTGAGAAATTGACATTTTGCGCCGCTACAATTTAATTGAACGCCGCAACAAATTGAATGCCGCCAGCATTGTACGCCTATTTAGCAAAAAGCAAAAAAGTGCAAAACACTGGAAGGACATGTAACTATATGTAATAATGTGGAATTTGTCTTATAATTACGTATGTACATTTACGTTTGTATGTTTAGAACAATCGTGACGAAAAGCCTGGAAAAACTTTGTGAACGGCAAACGCTACCGAAGCAGTGGGACAATGGAATTGGGCAGTGCCTGTGATCTCGTTTTTAAATGATTGTAAATAACATAGTGAGTTCTTGCCAGCCATAGGAGTTGGAAGAAGAAAATCCGTTTATATATGGAAGTATAATTTATATATGTCCACAAATATAATGTATATCCTTAAAAATAATAATAAAACATATCAGTTCATCAAAACATCATCTTATTTATTTATATTCGTACAACAGTAGGAAATTATTTTGTTATTTGTAACATTGTATTACCCTGGCTTCTGATGCCTCACAAGCATCGCCATCGTATCAACACAAAATAAATAATTTATTTAGTTATAACATTAGCACAATGATCTTCAACCATATTTCCATTCTGCAATTTAAATTAACTATATTCTAAGTCGGCATTATTCCATTTAATTGCTTATTGATTCTAATTTAAACTCGTGTTTGTTTTCAAGAAAAGCAAAAAGGAAAAAATGCACATGCTTATACACACACACATACATATAAAAGTGACATATCGACACACACACTTCAAAAATGCTATGCGACCTTAGTAAAAAAGCGTTCCATTTTTCAACTTGAAATAACATTTTGTGGAATTTTTTCAAGCTGAAAAAACACAGTACCCACCTGAAAGTTTAGTCCATTTGGTCCATTTCGATGCATAGGAGACATTATCTTGATTTGTATCTAAGGAAACACAAACCGGATGTTCTTGAACATAAATTAAATCCGGTACATAGACTAAATTTTCGCGGCTATACTATGTATAGGCAAGACAGACTTGGACGCGGTGGCGGCACTGCGATTCTTGTCAAAGAAAAAGTTCACTCCCAGAGGGTTACTCTAAACCTCGGGAGCTTCGAGAATACTTGCGTGCATGTGAAAAAAATTGATTGGTCCTGGCTGACAACTGTCGCCTTATACCACAAGCCTAAGGATACTCTATACGCGAATCAACACGATCCGATACTTGACGCGTTCGGTCAATACGATATAATAATCGGCGGCGACCTCAACGCGAAACACCCATGTTGGGGTGACGTCACCAACCTTCAAGGCAAGTCTCTCTATGACTACCTCTTGGAGTGTCCGGAACTTAGGATAGCGAACACCGAGGGGCCTACAAGATACGGTACGAATTCGTACATAGATATCTTCATGGTCTCCTCGGGAATATCCTTCGCGGGAGAGACTGAGGCCTCTGGACTCTCGATTACGAATCTGACCACAAAGCTGTGGAGATCGTACTAAGTCAAAGTGGACTTGCTTCTGACGACAGAAGAAATTAATACTTTGACTTCGATAAAATTAACCGAAATCGTTTTAATCGACGCCTCGAAACCCGTCTTGAAAACCGCGAACTTCCGATCAATCGGAACGTTACAATCGACGAAATCGATGAGTGTGTGGGCATCATGACCACCGCTTTCCGCTACTCTATGGAAGAAAACATTCCTCGAATGAACTCCAGCCATAGAGGACTTCGAAATCTTCCACCCCATATAATTCATTTTATACGGGAGAAGAAACGCCTTCGAAGGATTTTACATCGGTCGGAAGACCCTGGCCGATATCCCACCTTAAAAGCTGAAATTCGAAACCTGGATAGAATTATCCAGGGACAAATTGCTGAATTCGAGCGCTCACATTGGACTGCCTTCCTGCAATCCATCCGAGTAAACAACTCAACATTCAGACAAGTAAAAGGGCTAAAAACCCGACCACCTATTTTAGCCTTGCTTAACGCTAATGACACTCTTATATCCGATGATATGGGTAAAGCTAATCTTCTCGCTGACAGCGTTCAGTTGTCTGGGACTTCAAACCAGACTGGAGATAACACATTGAATGGATTTATTGATAGTGAAGTCTCCGATGTGAACGTCACTGCATCGCACGCTGGTATCTTATTCAAGATGTTGACCCGCGGCTTTGGTGGCAACACCTGTCGGATGGTAGCGAACTTTCGAACTTTCTACGAGATCGCTCATACAGAGTTAAGGTCGGTAACGACCTCTCTGAGAGAAAAAGTGTAGTGGCTGCGGTTCCGCAGGGCTCTCTTCTCGGTCCAGTCCTCTACAATATTCTTCTGTGTGACATTCCGCAACCACCTTCATTGCCTCTTCCTGACCAGTAGCTTCAACTGTAAGCTCTAAATTCTTATCTTTTAGAGTTATAGAACTATTTCGACAGATGGAGACTCAAGTTAAATGTATCAAAATGTGATAGCATCATATTTAAAGGCAAGCGCAAGCTCCTTTATTCTAATGCAAAACAATACATTCCTGTCATTAGTATAGGAAATGACATAATTGGGACGTCAGCCAGTATAAAATACCTTGGCGTCGTCATTTCTATGGAATTCAAATTTCTGAGACATATGGATCACATTTTGGCAAAAGTCAATTGTATATTTTCCCTTTACGTCTTATTGCTGAGGCGACACGAAGGACTCAGCAATGACGTAAAACTTTTGATCTATAAACAGATCATTATGGCCTACGCTTTTCCATCCTGGTTTGGAATCTCTTCCAACCAAATGGAGAGGCTTAGGCGATGGTAACGGCGTATTCTCGTGACATACCTCGGTTTTCGATACACCATCGGGAACGATGGCACGGTACGGCGACCTTCGAATCGGTCTCTCTACGGCTTCGACCGTATAGACGTGTTTTTAACCAAAACAACAATTCGGCATCTTGAGAGCTCATCCTCTCTTGATAATGAATTGATGAGAACATGCCTAAATCTAGACACCACTCTAGCCAGGCTAACCGAGTTAAACTACAAGGAAATGGCGAGGAGAACCGAAAAGTGGAAACATATTTGGAAATGTTTGCTCTGAAGGGTCCTGAAAGGGCCCTCAAAACCCAAAAAACTGGACGCGGTCCCCCACATAGTCAATATTATACTCAAACGAAAGGAAATGGCGAGGAGAGCCGAAAAGTAAAAATAAAATCAAAAAAGTTCACTCTTTAGGGTCGTGGGGCCTTCAAAACCCCAAAAAATGACCCGGTCCCCGGAAAGACAAGTATAACGCAAAAAGCAAAAAAATAAAAACTTTGCGTACGGCGCTCAACAAAAAAAATTTAATTCATGAAACACACCCAAAAAGCACAAACATTTTTTCCAAAAAAAAATTGTTAATCACGGTTGGGATTATAATTTGACTATCACCTCCACGCGGTAATCCCTGGGTAACGCCAACGATAATAATAAAATAATATGTTGTATATTGAGTATATATATTTCAAATATGGGCCAGGACCCCTAATTTATGGTATCATAGGGTCGTTTTGGGCCTGTTTTATATTTGGGTCATAGGGTCTGTATTATTTTTACCGCATTTCGGTTCTACTCGTCATTTCCTTTCGTTTGAATATCATATTGACTATGTCGAGGACCGGGCCATTTTTTGCGGTTTTGAAGGCCCTCAGGACCCTTCAGACAAGCTTTCCAATTTTTTTTCACTTTTCGGTTCTCCTTGCCATTTTCTTTCGTTTCAGTATAATTTTGGCTATGTGAGGGACCGGTTACATTTTTTGGGTTTTGAGGGCCCCATGGGTCCAAGCCCCAATTTTCGACATAATTTTCGTTATTTTGTGGTCATTTGGGGGGGATGTGCAAAATTTCAAAAAGAAAATCGGGATTGTGGGACGTAAAGTGCACTTTTGCCGAAGATCTGACAACATTTTGACATTAAACAAAAAAAACAAAAAAAAATAATTCTAGCAAGACCGATTGTTTTCGGTGCATTTTTTTCGGAAGGTGCGACAAAATTAAAAAACATCGTTAAAGTGATTAACTACCTACATATTACGTCGCGGTATTTCTTAACAGTGATTAAAGACGTAAAATGTACACCCTACTCAAATATTGTAAATCGTTCCAATTGAATGTAGGAAAATTCTTGTGCAACACAAATTAAAACCAGTAAGGAAAGACAGAAAGTCGGGCGGGGCCGACTATATAATACCCTACACCTACCTACCAATGCGAAAATGGGCATTGCGATAAGAATTTGGCAGTGTTCATACATGTAATAAGCAAACTCTCTCTGCCGATTTTCGTACTGATCGGATATAAAACACGGTTTCTACAGTGCTTACATGTCAAATCGGGTGTAACATATATATTGGGACTATGTTTAAATCTGAACCGATTTTCCCCGAATTTGGTGGTGTTCATACATGTAATAAGAAAACTCTCTCTGTTAAATTTCGTACTGATCGGATATAAAACACGATTTCTACAGCGCTTAAATGTTAAATCGGGTGGAACATATATATGGGGGCTATATCTAAATCTGAACCGATTTTTCCCGAATTGCGCAGTGTTTTTTCATGTAATAAGAGAACTTTCTGTGCCGAATTTCGTACAGGTCGGATGTAAAATACGGTTTCTACAGCGCTTTCATGTCAAATCGGGTGAAACATATATATGGGGACTATATCTAAATCTGAACCGATTTTCCCCGAATTTGGCAGTGTTTATTCATGTAATAAGAGAACTCTCTCTGCCAAATTTCGTACTGATCTGATTTAAAATACAGTTCCTACAGCGCTTACATGTCAAATCGGGTGAAACATATATATGGGGGCTATATTTAAATCTGAACGGATTTTCTCCGAATTTGGTAGTGTTAATTCACGTAATAATAAAACTCTCTGCCGAATATCATAAAGATCGGATATAAAATGTGGTTTCTACAGAGCTTACATGTCAAATCGGGTGAAACATATATATGGGCACTATATCCAAATCTGAACCTATTTTAACCAATTTCAATAGGGATCGTCCTTGGGCCAAAAAAGAGCACTATGCTAAATTTCATCACAATCGGACCATAAATACGACCTGCACTTTGATTACAAGAATACATGGACAGACAGACGGACATGGCTAAATCGACTCAGAAAGTGATTCTGAGTCGATCGGTATAATAAACAATAGGTCTATCTCTTCTCCGTTTAGGTGTTACAAACAAATGCACAAAGTCATAATACCCTGTACCACAGTGTGGTGTAAGTTATACAAAAATATTGTGTGGTAGCAGTGTCCTAAATTTAAGTTGCTAAATTTTAAGGAAATTACTAATTTCTATAACGATGTTATTTTATTACAAATGTAATGATGAATTAAAGATGTCTTCAATCACAAAAATTCATGTGTTAAGAAGGTGCTTTAAAGAATATTATATTAGCCGCTACTACTATTATTTGTACATTAAGTTCTAGTTTTTATAAAGAAAACTTTTTTAAAATTATGTCGAGTAATTGCTCCGAATTCAGCTTATTATCGTTTTCTAGAACCAAATCCCAGTTATTGTAATTGTCTAGACCACATTCAGACTCGATGTCATCTATGCCAGGTGTATAAATATATCCCCGTTCGCTTCTGACGTTTTCAGGACACAATAATCGTATACTGAAGACTTTATCGCCATAAGTTTCTTTAAAGTACCGCATATCATTTTCCCTCCTGATATCACTTACGATGATGATCTCAGAATTAGCTGAAATGAATAACATAAATACTAAGTACGGCTCAAACCATTTGAACAACTGACTCACCCTTAACCATAGCAGATTTACAAAAAAAGCCATAGTCCTGCTGGCGCAATGAGTCACTCCATATAATCATATCTTTCCTATATTTTTCTTTATAGGGTCCATCACTAAGTAGTTTCTGTAAATCCAGTTGCATCTTGCGTGCCCACTCTGACTTGATTGGTTCTGAAATCCTGACAATTTGGGAGCGCTCTCCTAGTCTTAGAAAGATGTTAATAATATTGACGTCACTGACTATACAAAATATGTAAATATATGTTACCTGTTTTGAAGCTTTTCCGACACATAATCTTTACCACATTTTCTCTTTCCGCTAATGAGTATAATACGTTTGATGTTAGCCATACTGGTGTGTAATACTTTCACTTCTGCCGACAGCAGTGCCTTTGTCATCTATGAATAATGACATTGTTTCGTAGCGGTATGTAATCTTAAATCTTATCACTGAAATTTTGAATATTTATCTTCGTATGTACTTACATACAGCTTTTGTGAGCTGTAAAATAATGTGTGTAGAGACTCGACGTAAGTGCCTGAGCCAACATAAATAGCATCAATTGTTTTGAGTTTTGACAATTAGGGCAGGGTTTCCATAACTGGGAAACAAATAATTTCGGGATATGGTTTTATTATGGGATTTTGCAAAATTTATTGGAGTTTCTTGGGGTTCTTTGATGCAATATAAAGATTTTCTTAAACATCGATGTTATGCATATTATTATTTTAAGCGATTTCGGGAAACACTTACTAATTTTAAAGTAGTTTGAACAAAGCTAAAAACGAACACTCTTAATTTTAAAAGAATTTGGCAGAAAAATTCTCCCAGCGTGTGGGAATATTTTGGCGTTTTTAATACATATTTGCAAAATTTGGCACAATAGTTATCATGGTGTGTGGGAATATTTTGTCGTTTTTAGTTTTACAAAATTAGTTGTAGTTTTTGTGACACAGAGATTTAAATTTACCTATCTGAGGGATGTTTCTAAACATTACCATTTTTAAAATTGTTATATCTAACCGTTTCGCGCATTTCGAATATATTAATTGCAATGAAAAGCTCAGCTTAGATATAACAATTTTAATAAATTGTAAGTTTGAGAAAAATCTCACGAATTTTGAAAAAATAAAAACGTCACCAAATTCGCTCTTACTAGAGGAATTATTGAACCAGAGTTTATAAAAACCAAAATGGGTAATTTTTAAAATGTGTGTTTTTCGATTCATTTGCTTTGAAATTACCCTACACGTTGAGTTTTGATGATATTTTCAGTTGTTAATATTCTTGAATTGTTTGAAACAAAATGGGTTCATTTGGGGCTTTGTTGGGGATTTCTTTGTGCTTATTTTGGATTGTGCAATTTGGGACATCAAAATCTATCTATTGACCATGGTGCTATGAATACGGTAAAGTCTCTTGCCCAACACAAAAAATACACATACCTCTGTACAAATGAATAACTACAAAATTAAACAAACATTTAAATGACAATGGTATTATAGTATTACCTTACTATTGTACCATGTGTTAATGTAGGAAAGAGTGAGGCAGAGAGCTCTTTCCGCCTGCCTCTCTCTCCAACAAACTTTGACACTTGCTTGGAAAAAATTGCCGAGTGTGAATCAGGACTAAGGCTGCACTTAAGGCCGGGTTAGGCAAACGAAACCGTAATTTAACTTTAGCGCAGCCGTGAGGTTGCCTACTGTAGCAATTACCCAAAATTTGAAAAACGTTATATCGGACTCAAACATTCACATCAAAATTGCAACACCTTTATGTTATTTTTTCTTGCTCGTATTTTAACTCTTTATTACTTATTTACCATCACATTTCAAATCTTTCGCGTAAATGTCCCCTTTTTCGGTGTTTTACTGATTTTGTTTGTAAATGCACGTAAACGTACCATCCTAATCAAATTTCAGCCAATTTAGTTTACACTTATTTCCATATGTCAGATTGTAACCGTAAGGGCATCTCCTAAATACCGGTGAATGCGTCCTGCGTCTGTCAAACTCGTTTTTAAATGTATGGAAATGTACTACAGCTACCGAAATACGCACACGGATACGCCGGATAATTTCAAAAAATCCGAATTTGACAGTGCGCTTACAACTACAACGAAAGAAAACAAAACAACAACAAAATAAACATAAACACAAACAGATGACAAGCAGCATTTTATTTTTTATTTTGGAACAGTGCACGAAGTAGAAAAATATTAAATATTGAATTTACTGGAAATTATTTCCATGATTTATATGTTTTGAAAATATTCTGGACAAACCAGAAAGAAGAAGGAATAGAAATATATTCCAAAACCAGGAGGCATTCGAATTTTAAACATTTTCCGACAGCAATTCATTTTTCTTCGCCTTCTCAACTTTCTAACTAAGTTTTTGTAGAAGCTGCACTGCAGCAATTTGATAGTTTGCATTTGAGCAGTATTGTTGTGTATACACCCCAATGACACAGCTTTTTTTAACTACAAAATTTCCATAGCATTGTAGTTATATGTTTTAATTTGTTTGTTATGCAAGATGCTGTTTTTCATTAGAGAAGAACGGAAATATTAGTAATCGTGTAGTATCTAAAGATGTTGGTTTTGTCCACCGTCCAAGTCAAATTATGTTTCTTAAACTCTTTATTGGTTGTGAAAAATGTAAAGACCTGTAATTCTCCTCCTGACTTTGTTAACACCCACCAAATCTATCGAAGCTGTCGGCACTTGCGATGTTGGGACTAAATTGTGTTTTATATCACATGGCAGTGTCGCTATTAAATCAAATTCTATCATATAATCATGCTTCAAAGTAGAGAATTGTTTATTGGCCAGTTTCAATTGATATTTCCAAATGTCCTTATTGAACATGGAATTCAAATGCGTTGCAGCATCGTAATGCTATGGAAATAATAACTTTTCGGAACAAGTTCGCGTCACATGCTTCATTGTAGCAAGAACAAACACCTGGACTAACGATTTTCTTGGGTTCGATCCGACCGGAATCAAAATGTGTTCTTGAAAATGGATTCCTTGCGTCCAAGCAGCATGAATAGGTTCCCCACGTTTCTGTTGAATGAATAAACTTTAAAACTAAAATGCTGGTACATATTTTAAAGTTTTTGAATTTACTTGGTGTTGACAACTCCATAGAAATTGCTTGCCATGTGCCCTTCTTGATTTTTACACATTTGTGGAGAGGCTCCTCTGTATTCCATAAGTGGGCAGTGTCCCAACTATTTCAATCATTTCTTCGCTGTTAATCTGAAAAGCTCATTTTAATATAAATTATAATAGTAAAACATTAAATTCTTACCTGTTTGTATTTAGTATTTCCAGCAAATTCAACATTTAATATTTTTCTACTTCGTGCACTGAAATGCTGCTTGTCATCTGTTCGTGTTTTTGTGGCAGCACCAAGACCGTCGAGTTCGAATGACAAACAATCTGGCAAGGTGGTAACGAACCAGAGGAGGAGAAAACAACAGCTGATTCCTAGAGAAGTCTTCGCCGTCAACTGTAGCATTTTTAGTAATACTTCGTAAGATTTTGTGAACTAGTTTTAGTAATAATAAATATAATTGGATAGTTGTTAAATGTAAATACGAACGTCTTATTACTACATCGGCAACTATATTGGTGACCCCGCTTTTCACGCACAATCTGAAGTGGTATTTTTTTACATTGCTACAAAAACTTCTTGGAAGCAGAGCAGCGAAAAAACTTGATAGCAGTGCAGCAGCAGCGCTTTTAAAATTTTCAACGTTTTTTCATGCATCATTTTGCCAAAATAGTCTACGTTTTTGCTTATGCATTCCAGACACAACTTGAGGCAACGATAATACTCTAATTACAACGAGGAATCGCTCCGATATGGAATTATTCGACAGTAGCAGTATAAACATGTCGGAAATGGAAAATTTAATTCAGCAAATAGAGGCGCTACAACGTGAAGTACACTCTCTTCGACAGTCATCAGTGAACGCATATGAAGGACAGCGATCGAACCTGCATAAACTGCATATTCCAAAATTCAACAGACAAAATCCGGAATTATTTTTTGCTCAGGTTGAACGATCATTTTCTCTCTGCGGTGTTTCAACGGATGCGGGCAAATTTGATGTTGTTTCTGTGCGCCTTGAAGACGACATACTCTTGTCGGTTGAAGACCTCATAACAAATCCGCCGAATGACGACAAATATTCTACATTGAAGGAGAGACTGATTTCGAAATTTTCTGAGTCTTCCGAGTCTAAATTGCGACGTTTATTGCAAGGTGGTGAGACAACAGGTATGAAGCCTTCGGAAATGCTATCCCACATGAGACGTTTGGCACCTGGTAAAGGAAATGAAACAATTATTCGGACACTATTTCTCTGGCAAATGCCAGATTCGATTCGCCCTCTATTAACTGTGTGGGAAGGGGAGGATTTAGACAAACTGGCTAAAAACGCAGAAAAAATGTTGGATGCTATAGGAAATACTGTGTATGCTGTCTCCGAGGCACCACCACGTTCTGATACCAACATTTCGATTGACGCAATTAATTCGCCTGTGTCTTTAGCTGATATTTGCAAGACTTTAACGGATCTTTCTGCTAAAGTGGACACCTTTCAAGCGAGCAATAAAAGCAGATACGATCATCATCGATCCGGATCTCACAGTCAATTACGTTCAAATAATAGACCTCCTACCAACAAATTGCTTTGCAGGTATCATCAAAAGTTTGGAGATTCTGCCAAACATTGTAAACCGGATTGTCCCCGCTACAACACTAGTTCGAGAAAATTAATAGGGCTGTCGTCAGTTAATACGAATGGCGATAGCGGCAATGACAACCTAGTAAAGGAGAATCGTCTACATATCTACGACACATCTACAAAGGCTCGATTTTTAATTGATTCAGGATCGGTGGTGTCAGTTGTACCCCCATCCTTAATCAGAACAACTCTGAAGCCGTCCGGCATGAGACTTCTTGCTGCAAACAGCAGTGAAATACGAACTTATGGTAATTGTGTTCTTAAATTAGACCTAGGTCTACGTCGTGATCTCAAGTGGTTGTTTACCATTGCCGATGTCCAGTCGCCCATTTTGGGGGCAGACTTTTTAATTCATTATAATTTGATGATTGACTTAAAACGGAAATGCCTCATCGATAATACGACAAATTTAACAAGCCGTGGTGAAATTCGTAAAACCAACGATTTTAGTATTTCAACATTATCGCCTTCGACGGGTCCATTCCATGAATTACTGAAAGAGTTTATTGACATCACAACTACTACTTTGACGCGTAAATCAACGAGTGATGCAATTATTGTTCATAACATCGAAACAATCGGAAATGCCGTAGCAGACCGTCCACGAAGACTTTCTGGAGAGAAACTTGCAGCTGCTAAAGCGGAAATTGACTTCCTATTGGACAATGGTATATGTCGTCCCTCCAAAAGTCCGTGGGCTAGCCCGCTTCATATGGTGTCGAAAAAAGATGGTGGTTGGCGAGCGTGTGGGGATTACCGAAAACTGAATTCCAAAACTGTACCTGACCGATACCCAATTGCCAACATCAACGATTTTTGTGAGAAATTATATGGTAAGTCAGTTTTTTCTACACTCGACCTTGTTAAGGCTTATTACCAAATACCAATGGCTGCAGAAGACATAC
This sequence comes from Eudasyphora cyanicolor, assembly GCA_963930755.1. NCBI lineage: Eukaryota > Metazoa > Arthropoda > Insecta > Diptera > Muscidae > Eudasyphora > Eudasyphora cyanicolor. The sequence continues at coordinate 6,275,510 of OZ005734.1, read as the reverse complement.
AAAAGACGGCAGTGTGCACCCCTTTTGGACTTGTGGAATTTTTATATATGCCATTCGGGTTGAGAAACGCCACACAAACCTTTCAGAGGTTTATGGACTCCGTTTTGAGAGGTCTTGATTTTGTTTATTGTTATATTGACGATATGATTGTTATGTCTGAGTCTATTGAGGAACACCAAATACATTTACGGCAGATTTTTGACCGCCTTCGACAATACGGTCTAACAATCAACGTCAATAAATCATCATCAGCGGCAACGGTTGTACACCTCCAACAGATCGTGTTGCCGCTATTGAAAATTACACCAAACCTGAAACTATTTGCGAGCTTCGCAGATTCCTCGGTGTCGTCAATTTTTATCGTCGTTGCATTCCACATGCCGCTCAGCTACAGGCACCACTCAATGAATTCCTTAAGGACTCCAAGAAAAATGATAAGAGGAAGGTTCCTTGGACACTTGAAGCTGAAAATGCCTTTGCATCTTGTAAACGCAGCCTTCGTGAAGTAACTATGCTAGCTCATACAGCACCCAATTCAGATTTGGCTCTTACCACCGACGCATCAGACATTGCCATTGGAGCTGTATTGGAACAAAAAGCAAATGGAGTTTGGCAGCCACTCGGATTTTTCTCTCGAAAATTATCTGCGGCAGAGAGAAATTATAGCACATATGACAGAGAGTTGCTTGCTATCTACGAGGCTATAAGATATTTTCGCCATTTGCTGGAGGCAAGACATTTCATAGTTCGGACCGATCACAAACCGCTCGTCTATGCATTTTCGCAAAAACCAGAAAAAGCCTCGCCTCGACAATTGAGGCACCTTGATTTCATTTCGCAATTCACGACAGAAATTTTGTACTTGTCGGGTTCTGAAAACGCAGTGGCGGATGCACTTTCCCGCCTTAACGCAATTTCAATGCCAACATCAGTCACTCTAATGGAACTCCAATCAGCTCAAGAGATGGACGAAGAGTTGAAAACTATTTTGGATGGCGCAAATTCTTTAAAACTTCAAATAGTACATTTTGATACGACATCAGTATACTGTGACGTATCCACAGGATATGTTCGAATGTATGTTCCTGAGTCACTACGTCAACAAATCTTCAATTCAATTCATAATCTTTCACATCCTGGCGGCCGTGCTAGTCTTCAACAGATACGTGAGAAATACGTATGGCCTGGAATGAAGAAACAAATCCTAAATTGGTCTCGGAATTGCATATCGTGCCAAAGAGCAAAAATCACCAGACACAACCGCCTTACTCCAGACAAGATAGATGTCCCAGACAATCGTTTCGATCATGTTCATTTGGACATCGTGATAATGCCGTTAGTACAGGGTTATAGATATTGCCTCACCATGATCGATCGATTTTCACGATGGCCTGAAGCTGTGCCTCTGAGGGATATGTCGGCCCAGACGGTCGCGAGTGCATTTTGGTCCAACTGGATTTCACGCTTTGGTTGTCCTAAGACAATTACGACTGACCAGGGCACACAATTCGAGTCCGCGTTATTCAAGGCTCTAGCGAATTTAATTGGTTCTAAACGTACTCGAACGACGGCTTATCATCCACAATCGAATGGAATGATTGAGAGATGGCACAGATATTTTAAAGCAGCTTTAATGTGTCATTCACAAGTATCGTGGGTCGATATACTTCCAACTGTTTTGTTGGGATTAAGGACAGCTGTCAAGGAGGATCTTCAAGCTTCGCCTTCCGATCTTCTTTATGGTGGACACTTACGGTTACCTCAGGAGTTCTTCACCGAATCAGAAATTCCTGCCGATTCATCTGAATTTTTAAGGAAACTTCGTGAATATTTCAACTTCTTGCGACCAATTCCAGTGTCTCACCACAATAAAAGCAAAATGTTTATTTTCAAGAACCTGGACGATTGCACTCACGTTTTTCTTCGGACGGACGCAGTTCGAGGACCACTTGAACCACCTTACACTGGACCGTTTGAGATAGTGCGACGAATTTCAGATCGGTTATATACGATACGAATGAAGAACAAGGACGTGAACATATCGGTAGACCGACTCAAGCCAGCTTTCGTCATCAATAATACTGAGCCTGAACATCCTCAAACAACACAAACACCTCTACCGAGTCCTCAAACAACAGCATCACCTCTACCGAGTCCTCAGACATTCTCTCAAGACTCAAGACCGTCCAGTTCGAATGACAAACAATCTGGCAAGGTGGTAACGAACCAGAGGAGGAGAAAACAACAGCTGATTCCTAGAGAAGTCTTCGCCGTCAACTGTAGCATTTTTAGTAATACTTCGTAAGATTTTGTGAACTAGTTTTAGTAATAATAAATATAATTGGATAGTTGTTAAATGTAAATACGAACGTCTTATTACTACATCGGCAACTATATTTTCTTTTGTTGTTGTTTTGTTTTCTTTCGTTGTAGTTGTAAGCGCACTGTCAAATTCGGATTTTTTGAAATTATCCGGCGTATCCGTGTGCGTATTTCGGCAGCTGTAGTACATTTCCATACATTTGAAATCGAGTTTGACAGACGCAGGACGCATTCACCGGTATTTAGGAGATGCCCTAACGCCCCCGTAGCGTAACGAATCAGCTGATTCAATCTGACATATGGAAATCAGTGTAAACGATTAGCCAACGGAAATGTAAACGGACCAGCGTTACCGTTGTGCGACTAAAGTGGCATATTTGCCCCTTTTTTTCAGCCGTGCTACTTTTGCGCCCCTTTTATTTTTTGATACTAAATGTGCCCCTTTTCGCTTTTTGTGCCACTTTTTGGCTTTTGTAAAAAAAATCTGCTTTTATACTCTTATGACAACACTTTCGTACTAACGTACGGAAATGCCTAACGCGCTACGTTCTGAATTAGGTTATTAGGTTATATAATATGTTAAAACGATTTACATTTATCTTTTGTATGTGTAAGCATATGAGAATATATTTCCACCGTTTCATCTTATTGGTGAAAATTCTGCGAATAGGTCTGCGTCTATGCAACAATACAATTAATTTGAGTGATTTCTTAATTGTAACAATATATGTGTTTATAAAAAAATCCAATTTATTTTTCATTAGGTTGATGTACATAAATATTTTAAGCTTTTTTCTAAGCAGATTTATTGTGAGATCAAAAAAACTCAATACAAAACACAACTGTCCCAAGCACAGATCTAATAAGAAAGTATAAAAAAGATGTTACAAAAAAGTAACTATAAATAAAGAAATGTATGTGATAAAATATATTTAGTATACATCATAAGAAGTTTTGTATAACATTGTATTTTTTTTAGTTTTAGTGTAAATGAATGCATTTTTTAATGTTACCTACTTATTTTTTATGTTAAGCTTTGTTTTTTATTGTTGTTTTCTTTAAATAAAAACCTTAAAATTGATCTCCCTTTTTTAATGATCGGTTGCCCCTTTTTTCGAAAAAATCCCCTTTTTGTGCCCCTTTTTGAAATTTTCCAACGGTAACGCTGAAACGGACGCCTGAAATTTGATTTTGACGGTACGTTTACGTGCATTTGCAAACAAAATTAGTAAAATAATGAAAAAGAATAAATTTATGAAACTTTCGAAAAGTAATGATAAATAAGTAATAAAATAATAAATTAGTAGAAAATAAATATAAAATAAAATAAATTTGTTGCTATTTTTGTTGTGAATGTCTGAGTGATACGGCACGTTTTTCAAGTCTTGGGTAATTGCTCCAGCGGGCAACGTTACGGCGGCGCTAAAGTTAAATTACGTTTAAGTTTGCCTAACCCGGCCTTGAATCTATGGTGGCGTTACGGTTTCGTTTGCCTAACCCAGACATTAAATTCTAGTGAGAACGTACGATGTCAGTCAAAATCGTTTTGGAATGTATATAATTGTTCCAGACCTCCCGTAAAACGTCGTATCCGTCAGATAATTTCGTATAATCCAAATCGTGATAAAATGTGAAGTACACTGATCAGCTGCATAAACACTCAACTACTAGATGTTCCTTCCCGCTCTTAAGCAAATTTCTCGAGTTACGAACGATTAAATTTTTGATATTAGTAGTTAAGAGAAGAAAGAGCACACATTTGTTTTTATTTTTTATTCATATTTTAGGCATTTTTTCTCAAACATTTCACTTTGCAATCACAATGGGAGCAAACACAATTGATTTTTTAAATAAAATTGCAAAAACACATCTTTAAATCAGCAAATTAAATCTCGAGAGCTAACAACAGAATGGCAAAATAACTCGAAGAGTGCAAAACAAATGTCAAAAATTTAATCGTTCGTAACTGTCACTTTTTGATGAGTACGACGGACCATCTATACCATCGAAACACAATGATTTGGTAGCCGGTAGGCGCACTTTTTATACCATAGGATGGGGGTATATTTATTTTATCACTCCGTGTGTAACACTTCTAAATATTGATCTGAGACCCCAATAAGTATGTATATTCTTAGTCATTGTAAAATTCTAAGACGATTTAGCCATGTCTGGGATGATCAAATTTGGTATAAATACTTCTTATAGTTGCAGGTTGTTTGGGAATGCAAATGGGCCACATCGGACAATGATATAGCTCCCCTATAAAGGTCGCTCCAAAATACGGGTTTTGTGCCATAGATACCACATTTTTAAAGTAATTTAACAGAAACTTTGCAGTTTGTTTTCTATTTTGACACAGAGAGAAATCGTCAGCAAAAATTTTACAAATCGGTTCATATTTTGTTATAGTCACCCTATAGAGGTCGCTCCAAAATATACGTATTTAAGACATAAAAATCACATTTTCTAAGCATTTTAACTGAATCTTTGCAGTTTTTATTTAATTAAGACAAGAATACATCAAAGTACAAATTTTTTCAATCAGTTCATATTTTGTTATAGTCCACTAGCCATGAACACCCCATTTTCTAAGATATTTAGCTGAAACTTTGCAGTTTGTATTATATTTTGGCAAAAATGCATCTCAATAAAATGTATAGTAATCACATTTTACATATTTTATTGTAGTCCCCGTGCAGATGTAGCTCCCAAAATTGCTATTTTAAGCCATAAATACCACATTTTTCAGGTGAAGAGTTTGTCTAAAGAATTTGCGGCTAAAATGTGTCTAAAAATTACAGCGTTCGTTTAATTACTTAAATCCAAAGATTTTTCCACTAATACAATTTAATGCAATCCATAGTGGAGGGTATACAAGATTCGTAATGGGCGAACTTAACGCTTTTACTTGTATTCTTATGGGAGGGTTGAAATTCGTGGCGAAATTCTGTCAAGGCTGGCGGCGTGTCGCCAGAATAGAATTTCTAGTTCCTTTTTGACATTCTCAATGGCGTGGCCAGACATGTGATAAAAATCAGGCCAACATTTATGTTCACCGCTAACATTTGTTGTCATTGTAAAAAAATAATTTCGAACAAAATATCAAAAAGGCAAACAATGATGTTTTGGTGCTTCTAAGATATGAAAAATAATGAAATAATGAATTTTAAACAATATTATTGTTGAAATACATATGTATATTGCAAATTTTACCTAAAATTGATTTTGAAAATCTGTACAGTGCATCAAAAAATCGTTTTTTAATAAATATGAACACAAAACACTTTTTGAATATTTTATTGTCGTAGAATCAACTTTTCCGCAAACCAGCACACAGCACAGGCACAAGCCTCCTGAGCCGGAAGATGCGAAAATTGCAAATTTTACCTAAAATTGATTTTGAAAATCTGTACAGTGCATCAAAAAATCGTTTTTTAATAAATATGAACACAAAACACTTTTTGAATATTTTATTGTCGTAGAATCAACTTTTCCGCAAACCAGCACACAGCACAGGCACAAGCCTCCTGAGCCGGAAGATGCGAAAAAATGCTGGGAAGAGGTGAAATAAGACCAAGAATTAGTGACGATGGTAGTTTTAGGTTAGGGTGACAGCCGTATTTTTACGTTCCAATACGTTAAGTCTAAATTACGGTTTCCTATCTAGAATTATTCTTAAAAATTTTGCACTTTCAGAAAAGACTAGATCTGTTCCATTTATCCGAGGTGGAGGCTAAAAGACTTTCCAGACCTTTCAATATGAAGGAGGATAGGCTAATTGGTCTGAAGTCTTTTGGCCTAGTGTGTGATATCTTCCCCGCTTTGGGTATGAATACCACCTTGGGATCCCTCCATCGATTCGGGATGTATGAAAGCCTGATAGAGCCTACATAAATTTTCTCCAGCCAGGGGATAATGTACTTTAACATTTTCTGCATTTCTGCTGGAGTGATGTCGTCTGGTCCAGGTGACTTGAAGGGCTCAAAGCTATTAATATCCCAGCTTTTTCTGGATCTCTCAGTCAACAAGCTAGCGACCCCAGTAGATTTAGCCTTGTTGCAGGTCTTTTTCATAGCCGTTAGCTCAGAAGTCCACCATTGAGGTTTAGTTTTACCCTTGTACCTTGTTTTTGGACAGGCTTCTGCAAGCGAACTATTGAATGGTATGGTGATATGCTCGACCAGATTATCCAGACCGTCTTTGTCATTCGGTTCGTACAGAAGTTTAGAGCTGAGGACTTTCTTGAAATTCTTCTCATACAGGTGCCACCTTGTCTTCCTCACATTTCTGGAGGCGGCAGGTTTATGCGCTTTTTCAGCGAGTTTGAGCTCAATACAATGGTGAACTGAGAATGAGTGGTCCAGTACATTCCACCCAATAATTTTGTCTGACAGCCGGTCAGTAGCAAACGTTACGTCGATTACTTCTTGTCTGTATTTAATTGTAAAGGTCGGTTAATTACCTATGTTACAAATACTTAGGTTGGTAGTTAGAATAAAGTCAAGAAGCGAATCACCCCTATTGTTTATATCCGTACTACCCCAGATAGTATGATGAGCGTTCGTGTCTGCGCCAATAATCGGCTCGACCTAATCAGACGTTGCTTCTTCTACTACTTCCCTGAATAGGGCAGTTGGTACTACAGCTTCATAAGGCAGGTAACTGGAGACCAACCAATATATGCGATTACCGATCTCCAGACTAGCAGCTGTTTGGTCCTTACCATCTAAATTTGCCAGGAGAAAGATACTTAGATCTTTCCTGGCCAAATTGCAGGTTCTTGGAGTGCCTTCACAGTTGACCACAAGCAGTTTAAAGTTGGGTGTCCTGATACCGCACACCCTTCCTCCCACTGCGTAGGGCTCCTGTATCAGGACGATGTCTACTGTACATATGGACAGGCGCAGCAATAGAGCCGCTAAGTCAGATTCGTCAAAGAGTCCGGAGACAACCCCTCTGTGTCAGATGTAGAGCTTTTGTCCTCAGAGAAGGACGTTACCGATCTTCTGTTAGAGTTGGAGTCATCAGAAATAATGGACGTGGGTACCTCCGCACTTTCAGAAAGCCGTGTATCAACCACGGTGGACGACTCACCTTCCGTAGTGGGAATATATATATCCTGGTTGTATACCTTCAAGACTATAGTCTCGAAGCCATATTGTAGGGTTGCACTTGCACGTTGTATATGGGAGGTGGATTCAGCGTTAATGATCAAATTGACCTGCCGTTTTTTACCATCCGCCTCACCCACCTTACTGATTCTCCAATTATGGGCCGGCAGACCAGGATTGCAATCTTTTATTATTTCTGATATGTCAGCCGGGTTGGTGGGCTCTTCTGTAACCTAGGTGATGGCTCTAGGGTGACTGGGCACCCGGCTACACCTCACCCGCTCGATTTAGAGCAGCCTTATACAGGTCTACTGATCTGGCATCACCGAAATATAAGAGCTTTACTCTCCCCTGATGTCATCCTCGTTGCAGATTGGTGGTTTGCCCGGCATTTCTCCACGGACATCGAGGTAATGAGCCATAATAGCTGATTGCACATGGCTCCATTTGTCCTTGAGGATGGATCCATCCTCACTACTTCTGTCTATAACAGCCATCACTTGATGGTGACATTAGGGCCTCTTGCCTTTTTCGAAGGCAGGGGTTCATCAGGTGATCTGATTCTTTTGACTTTATTAGCCGTTACGCCTTTAGCCCAGATAAAACTCGTCAAAACTCTGAGCGCTATCCGTTGCACCGTACCACCTGTTGTGAGTACCGGGGGGAAATTTTCACCATTTTTGGTGTGGTCGGCTTTGGCCAAGACCAACGGACGGACAGTCGGACGATTGGGGAACCCCGCTCCATCGGAACACGAAGGCATCCCCATCAAGAGAATTTAATAGGTACTACGATGTAGACCTTCCAGACTTTGTACAGATTTTTTTGCGATTGCGTAATAGGTTTTAACTATCCGCTCTGTGATAAACACGTCCGCTCACTACGACTGATCATCAACGACGAGGGTAATTGGTAGTATAATCTAATTCGTCCAGTTTTTACTGCAATTGATCATACAGCCATTACTCATCCATTGTGAGAGGCCGATTCCAGAAAGGAATACTGCGAGAATCCGCTTGGAGCAAAGATTATCAACTTTTTCCGCAAAACCACAAGCACAGACCTCCTGAGCCGGAATATGTGAAAAATTCTGGGAAGAGGTGAAAGGGTCATACTTGCGTATGAAAATAAGACCAGGAATTAGTGACGAGGGTACTTGTAATATTAGTTTTTACTGCATTCGATACATCCATTCCCAGCATGAGCCATCAACATCGCAGGTGTAGGTGATGTCAATGGACCATAAATATTATAAGTATAAACAAGCAAAAATGTCGAGCTACCTCTAGTGAAGGCCCTAGATGGTTTTCCGGTCCCAGACGGGGTCAATATTGTACTCCAACGAAAGGAAATTTCCCGTATATTGCAAACACGCAACATGCCAGACCCCTTTAGGGAAGGGTCTTGAAAATGGGCCTTGAGTTTAAGGAAATGTACGATTACGATATGGGTAGTTTTGATTTTCGAATCAAAATATTTCAAACTCTTAGCAACGTGATTTTTTTATGTGTAACCCTTTTCTGCATTTCTTAGATCTAGTTGAGGGACTAGTTGTTAAAGACAAACAAATATCTTACCCATCCCTACATTACATTTATGGTGATTTCGTTTCTGAAAAATAATGTTACCACATCATGTTGCGACATTTTAAAAATCCCCCTGCACCCTCTGCTAATTTCGCATTTTGCATTCGAACAATCGAACAAAAATCGTGCGGTGAGTAAAACCCATACCTACATTATGGCGCAACCATTTGGTAGTGCATTAAGAATGTTTTCATTTAGGTTTGGTTCTGAAGTCTGCTTTTTGACGGTGCGCCGTGGACTGTGCTGAGTGTGGAAAATGCGATATTTGCGGAGTGTAATAATTTTCTACCACTAAAACAGCGGAATAGAACGAAAGCTGTTGTTCGTGTAAACAAATCATTTATCAACAACAAAAACAACTTTGAATGGTCGAGGGAAAAAGAACTACGGCGGCAGGCGATTGACTTGAGATTGCCCTTACTTGAAAGTAATTCCTACACAGAGAATACAGTTTGGTTGCCTCAGTTTGGTTGCCCAACCGAATTTTGGTAGTTCTGTCTACTATCATGCGATTCCATAAGGACAACCAACATTTTGGTTGTGGTATACTTCTGCTTCCATGTTGACAACAATCATATTTGGTTGCGCTAACTACGAAAATGGTGCCTAAAATTATCTGTTGTATGTTGCCACAACCAACTGTTTTAAAAAATTGGTTGTTCTGACAAGATGTCACCGACAATTAATAAAAACATTTCATTAATTTTTATTTTATTTATTGACCAAACAATCCATAACAAAATTAAAAATCCCATATTACAAATTAATCACTATTATGAGATATGGAAATATTTGACACAAATTTTAGTACACAAAAAAAGCAAAAAACTTTTATGCAAATATCGCTTAACCTTGTGCTTTCAATTTCATGATTGTTGCTTTTATTTTTTATTTATGCAAAACATTTTGCACAACATATTCTGCATTCCACACATTATTATCCACACGAGATTTTGACTAAATATACCGTTCTTGAACAAAATGTTGAAGATTTATTTATGTCGAGTAATTTTGTTTGTCATGTATCAGCAAAAGAACAGCAACCAATCTTTCGGTTGTATTTCCAAAAATACATTTAATTATTCTAAATTTGGGAAATTATTGAGATAACCAAAAAACGATTATTTATTAATATTTTTTCTGTTGTAGTAACCAATTATTCGTTGCAATAATAATCTTTGGTCTATACATACAATTTCTGTTGTCAAGAATAAAACATTGGTTGTCAGAACCAAAAATCGATCATATGGTACCTTAATGAAAGTTTAAAATTGGTTACCACAACTAACCGAGTGTCAATGAAAAAAACAATCTAAATCGATTGATACAACCATCGATTTAGTTGCAAGCATTTTCATTTGATCGTATCCATGTCAATCGAATTATTTTCCTGGGTGTATATGTAAATTTGGGAATATGTACTTTCGTATAAGTAGAAGTAATGACAAGTGGACCGCGGGCCAAAAACAACGTTACTGAGTTGACTAACCACCAACGAAACGCGTCATGCATTGGTTGATTTTCGATTTCAAGGTCGTTTTCTTTTTCACTTGACTATTCAAAATACCTTCCTTCACTTTGAAGGAACTCTTTGATCTTCAGCTCAACTCCGCAGTAAGAAAACCATAAAATGAAATAAAAACCCGTACATATGGCTTTTGAAAAAGTATTTACGTTCACACACGTACTTTTTTTCAATACTTATACTTATTAGCTGTAACTTAGCTGTAACAAAACAAATGAAAGTTTTGTTACAGCTTTTCCTGTGGGAATTGTTGTTGTTTCCAAGTGCGAACGAAAAAGACAAAACGATAAGTACGACAAGTACGAGTACGGCATACTTTTTTTCCCCCCGTTTCCGACTGCCTCTCTCGCTCACAAAACGCCGATAAGTATACTTAATAAAAAAAAGTATCATGTAAATGCAGACTAACTAGCTACGAAACCAGAATGTGGAGGCAAGTGATTATTTCGCGAGTTTGCGGGACATTGCTCAGGACAGCACAACTCGGCCATTGTAATGATGAGAAAACAGATTATTGCGGGCTCCTTCGCGTTCATCTTTCCCGCTAATGTGCGTATTCAGCAATGGGTCTGGGTTCTTGTTTGCTCGTCTAAGTGGCACTCTAACGCCACTCGATTCGTTTGATCCGAAGATTCCAGCAGTTTTATTTGGTTTGATAGCACTAATATCCGGGGTGTGGGTAATGTTTCTGCCACAAACGATGAACCAACTTATTCCTTAAATAACGGGGTTTCCAATAAGAGTGACATGATTTCTTTGAAAAAAAAAACACTTATTGTTAAAGAAATTCAAAAGTTTTTTATTTAATGTGAAGTACAATCGACAATTAAGTTCTAAATAAAACGTCATTCAAATGGCCTCCACGACTTCTTCTGCAGGAATGAATTCGATTAACCTAATTTTCGAGCACTTTTTCCACGTTCAATATTGACTTGTAAAGCTTGAAGAGAGTCTGGTTTATTTCGAAGGACCAATCAATTACTTCAAATAACCCCACAAGAAATAGTCTAATGGTGTAAAATCACAACATCTTGGAGGCCATTCAATATCACAATTTCTTGAAATAATCGAATCTCCAACATTTCCTCGCAACAATTCAATAGTTTCATTTGCTGTGTGGCACATAGCCACAATCGGTCAATGGCAAAAATATAGCTCTTAACGAGAGCTAAAATATTGCTCATGGGTGTCAAGGTTGTAGGTCGACTGCAGTGTTTTTTTTTTGATTGAAAAAAAAGGACAGCATCATTTTCAAATGTGAATGTAAAATTTATTTTTGCTCTATCTCCTTAACGCCAAAAAGATAGCTCTTAACGAGAGCTAAAATATTGTTTATGGGTGTCAAGGTCGTAGGTCGACTGGAAAGTGTTTTTTTTTAATTTAGGCCAGCTCAGCTTGTTCTTGGCGTACAAGTACTTAACTGGCAGGAGACAATTAGTGTATGCTAATAGTCAATACAGTTCTGTCCTTCACTCCAAAAGTGGCGTTCCTCAAGGCTCGGTGTTAGGGCCACTACTTTTCATTATTTTTATTAATGATTTACTTTCCCAAATGGATTACTGGTGCGTACACGCTGAAAAAAAATCGCCTCTGTAGTATATTGTCCCAAACATATTCTGCTTGAAACATATATATTTTTAGGGTGCACTCCAAATATATATCATTTGACACATACAAATATTATATGTTTGGGAGGATGTTGTTCTAGACAAAACTATGTTTACATCCTAATATTTTTTATTTGCATATGTTATTTCCCAAACAAAGATCTATTTGCGTGAATATATATCTATTCTTTAATTGTTTTAAGTTTTCAGCAATTGAAAGGTAATTTTTAGAAATTTTTAATGTTAGTGAAACTTCTTTATAATTGAAAATAATGACCGGGAATAGTTACAAAATAAAAATAAGTGGTTTCAAATAGAAGTTAATGCTAAGTATGCCATTTTTAATAGGAAAGCATAATTCGAAAACATGGAAAAAATTAAAACTAAAGTTCGAAAAATTCAGCAAAGTTTTGAAAATCTTTTTTTTTAAATAAAATATATTTGGAAATATTCATAAACAATAATGTTATTTGTATTTAAACACATATTTTATTTGAGAAAATTAGTTCGCAAATATATTTTATTTTAATATATTAACATATGCGTTCTAAATACATTTTATTGATTTTCAAATAAAATTTATTTGCTCGAAAATATATAATAATTAAAAATTTGTGTTCCAAGTATATTTTCTTTCGATTCAAACAAGTCAAAAAATGCGATTTTGCCCCGTGTACTTCTTATCATTACCGCATAAGGTGATGGGTAAACTAAATTCATATATCAGGTTAGGTTTTTTAAATTCATAGATAATAACTACTTATAATTGGAGGAAAGCATAACAGAACAGCACGTAAGCATAACTGAAGTTGGAAAATAAACCCTTACCCCTACACGCTGAAAAAAAATCGCCTCTGTAGTATATTGTCCCAAACATATTCTGCTTGAAACATATATATTTTTAGGGTGCACTCCAAATATATATCATTTGACACATACAAATATTATATGTCTGGGAGGATGTTGTTCTAGACAAAACTATGTTTACATCCTAATATTTTTTATTTGCATATGTTATTTCCCAAAAAAAGATCTATTTGCGTGAATATATATATATTCTTTAATTGTTTTAAGTTTTCAACAATTGAAAGGTAATTTTTAGACATTTTTAATGTAAGTAAAACTTCTTTATAATTGAAAATAATGACCGGGAATAGTTACAAAATAAAAATAAATGGTTTTAAATAGAAGTTAATGCTAAGTATGCCATTTTTAATAGGAAAGCATAATTCGAAAACATGGAAAAAATTAAAACTAAAGTTCGAAAAATTCAGCAAAGTTTTGAAAATCTTTTTTTTTTAAATAAAATATATTTGGAAATATTCATAAACAATCATGTTATTTGTATTTAAACACATATTTTATTTGAGAAAATTAGTTCGCAAATATATTTTATTTTAATATATTAACATATGCGTTCTAAATACATTTTAGTGATTTTCAAATAAAATTTATTTGCTCGAAAATATATAATAATTAAAAATTTGTGTTCCAAGTATATTTTCTTTCGATTCAAACAAATCAAAAAATGCGATTTTGCCCCGTGTACCTTATGTATTTGCGGATGACATTCAGTTATTGTTTAAGGGCTATAGTAGATTTATGAATGTTCTACAATCAAAAATAGACCTCACGTTAGCTTCGTTGAGTTGTTGGATGACAGCGAACAAGCTTAAAATAAATGCCTCGAAAACAAAGGCTTTATTTTTTTCTGTGCATTGTCATAATAATTTAAGTATTTCATGCAATGGCACTAACATTGAATTTGTTCGAGATATGATGTGCCTGGTTGTCATACTTGATGATAAATTACGCTATGAGCTGCATATAAACAATGTAGTATCTCGAGTAAATTTCACTCTCAGATGTTTATATTCGACTGATCTATCTCTTCCCCGTTTTGTCAAACAAAGATTAGTTTCTGCACTTGTTATGCCTAACTTTCTGTACTGTTTGGAAGTATATTCAGCAAGTATCCAGACAAAATGTTGACAAACATTTGATTCAGCTAATGTTGAATAACGTTATGCGGTATTTGTATGCGCTTAATAGACGTGAACATACTTCACCCTTCGTGTAACAATTTCTGGGCTGTTCTCTTGATACATTCATACAATTTCGTATTCTCTTCTGTTTCTACAAGATTTATAGGAATCAGTGTCCATTGTTCCTTTTTCAGTCGTTTATATTTTGTCATTCGACACGCAGTAACCAAATTCTAATTCCGAGAGTTCACCAACTCATGGAGAGATCTTTTCTCGTCCGAGTAGCTCGTTTATTAAACGTACTGCCAAATGTTCTGAAAGTTTTTAACTTAACGCCTTATTCTTATCGAAATAAACTTCTTTGTCACTTTAAATCTTCTGAGGAGTAGATGTTATCTTCCTTGTTAAATCATTATTATGTATTAAAATGAGAGTTAAATTAGATTATGTTTTTTAATACAACTTATATATATTTTTTATTAATTTTATATTGTTAAACACATTGAATTTTCTATTTAATGGTGTAGTCAGCAGTCGGAGTAGTCTTCTAAGCTGCTATTATTTTTTATGCATTTTGTAATTTATTTTAAATTGGCCTTTGAGGCTTTAAACTACAAGTGAAATAAATGAAATGAAAAGTTGCAATTGGAGAACGATTATTTTATTTATTTATTTCATTTAATCCAACCGAGCCCACAAGGGCTATATGTTGATAGATATACAATAAATTAGTTCAAAATAATAAATTAATAACAATTATTAAAAAAAGAAGCGAACTTACAAAACTAATGACCCTAACGCACATTTTTTTAAACAATAATACTAAAAGACAATTTGATATGGAACGGTGAAAAGTAATTGTCAGTAACAAACGAAACGATGTTGAAAATCATATTTTACAGGCGCTGTTCATGAAAATAAGCCAATAATTTATTTTTAAATGTCTGAGGACAAACAGAAAAATTTTTAATGTTAGGAGGTAACGAGTTCCATAGTCTTGCAACACGGATTACAAAAGATCTTTCAAATATATTATGAGCGAAATTTTCTATAAGAATTTGAGAATTTCTAGTGGAATTCAAGAAGTGAAAATAAGGAAGCAGATATAATGGTTGGCCATGTTTTAGCAAATTGAAGAAGAAATAAAGACTTCTACTTTGCAGAAAATGCTCCAATGAGCAACCCAAGAACTGCGAACTGAAATGTGAGTAATCACGTCTGCAGCGCCCACCATACACATACCTCAAAACACCATGAAAACATGAGGTAAGCTTAGTAATATTTGTTCTATTCGTTCCCATATATACCTCAGCACCATATAGTACATGAGGCATGAGTAACGAATGAGCTAGCATATACTAGGCATGTTTTCGTTACAAGCTAGCACTTTTAGTTTAGCACTTTGCAACGAAAACAACTGACTTCCACTAACTGGCACATAAGCAATAAGTGGCGGATTTTCACTATCTGGTAGCAATGGTGTCATGAGTTGCGAAGAAAGAACAGTGCGAAACAGACAAAAAATTCGTGAAAAGTATTTATAAAACATATATTTACTATTCTATGTTCAATTGTTTACACTTTTTTTTTACAAATATTAAAATAATTTCCCATTTTTGTTCTTCTTCTTCCCGTTAATTCACAATAATTGATAAAATCTCTCCAAAAATGGGATGCCATATTGCTAAATATAGGGTGCCCAATCTGGCAACATCATACTCGATTAAGACATGAACACAAGCACCAAACTTCATCGGGAACTAATAGTGCTTAAAAGTGCTTAGCTCCCCATACAAATTAAGCACTTATGGTGTAACGAAAACACGCCTACTTTATTTGTGTGGGTAAAATTACGTTAAGGCTATATAATTTTTTAAGTATTAGATTTAATTTGAATAATTTGTAAACGTTGTTCTTGCGTATATCTCTCCATGATTGTAAACACTACTGAATACAATCAAAAACAAATGACAGATCATGACATATTACAAATGGTCGAAACGTCACTTCAAAATCAGCTAATTCAGACTTGGTGATACCGCTTAACTATATTGGGCAATAATGTCGCTAAGAAAATGCTGAACAAAGTTTGTTAACATTTTATGCCAAAACAGATTTTTCCTGCATTTTTTTGAAACTATATTTTTTTACTTTTTTCACCATAAATTACAGGGACTTCTAATTTTTCAATAACAATATTTGGCAAAATTGTAGCCACTGTAAATCTGAACAACTTTTGTGAGCATATCAATATAATAAGTAAGTAGCTCACAAATACCACATTATACCACAAAAGTGTTAGTATTTCACTATTTTGTAACTCTGAAACAAATAGAAATGGTGAATTTTGAAATTTCTCGGGCTACGTGCGAATGCATTAGCGTTTTTTTGTTGAGTTTTTTTTGTTTTGGTATTTAGTTTAGTGTGTTTGTGAGCTGGGTTACCGTTGAAAAAAATTAAAAAGGTAAAGCACAAAAAAGTCGTTATTGCATAAAAAAAGGTCTCACTTTTTATAAACATTTTGCTTAAAAAACCATTATGAAAATAATAAGAAATATTTTGTATGTGAAAAACAAGTAAATTTTTTGTAATTACATGAGTTAACAGAATGATATTTTTACTTACAGAATTTGCTTTAATTGAACCCAGCACGTTGCTTAAAATATGTGTTGATATTTATTGGATTTCATAAATATTGATTAAGTTGGAAATCTTTTTCTGGTAAAGGTCGTAAGCACAAAGTAAAATATAAAAGAACAGATTCGAAAGATTTATCGAAAAATTATTCTTTTTGAGTGGTGTACAATATTTGAAATTTTTATCCCTTGTGATTTTTTAAATTGAATTTCTTTATTTCTGTTACAATAATAAATCAAAGGCGATCATTATATTTTTGTCTTGCTAAATTCCTTTTAAATGATGGCACAATTTTAAGTACATTTTGTCTAAAATATATGGGCAAATAACAAAATTTTTTAATTTTGAAGTAAATTTTTTTCCAGATTTTTTTGGCGAGCACATCATCGGCTTTTACAACAGACGAAGATAAAAATATAAACATGCAAAAACCGCGAAAGTTATGGTGGTTCCAAATTGAAATTTAAAAAATTTTTATAAAATGCAATTTTCAGCGGAATTCGGAAAACTTATATTACAATCATAGAACATTAGCATTTCTATCAGCCTTTGACAAAATATTCGCATTATTCGTATAAATATAGCGACTCCAAAAATCGACCAGGTAAAATTCTCATACGAACTTTGTTTTTCGGAAATATAATTTTTGCAATGTGCATAATTTGCACAATCATCAAAATAAAATGACGGCCCTCCGATTTCGGAATAGAGCGTTAAAAATCCTTTTATTTCATATACACTTCGGCCAAATCTGTACCCCGCACTGTGTGTGCCTTGACGATAATTGCTGAGACAAAAGTGTCACGTTCTTCGCGTACAAGAATTCAATCTTCAAATAAGTATCCATGATTGTTAAGTGCACCACAGCAGTACGCCCGAAGAACACAGAAATGAATTTCAGACGTTTATACTACTATAAATGCCAAGGACAAAATTTGCAATTTTTGCAAAAATTGAAAAAAGTGAATAAAATTTCAGCGATTCATTATTTTGTTACGGCCCCCTGATTTTTGGATTCACCAGGTCAAAAGCCGTCTGGGATAATTAATTCAGCTCAACCTACACATAACTGTCGATGTGCTCCGCGAAATACACTATCAAAAAAAAATTCACGCAAGTTTAACAAAGGTTTGGAAAGCTATAGCGGTGGTTCCATTAAGAGCACATCAACGACACCTATATAGATTTATAGGTATTTCAAGCCGCTATAACCGCTTCTTTAGTGTTATTAGCGCTGACCGCTTTCAAAAAAAAACACTTGAAATCGCATTTCAAAAAGTTATGAGCTATAATTTTTGCGGAAAGATCCCACATGAACAGTGTTCACGAAAAATTCTTCCTCCATGTGTCCCTCGTGTTTTTTGTAACCGACCAGTAACTTCAGAATAAATAGTTTGGCCACAACTTGTAAAAGTATGGATACAGATATGAACATTTCTTGGACTCGTGTTTTTGCAACCGACCAGTAACTTCAGAATAAATAGTTTGGCCACAACTTGTAAAAGAATGGATACAGATATGAACATTTCTTGGACTTTTTTCACAATTTTGAAATATATGTGCTTATAACTTCTAAAGTTTTTTAGATAATAACAAACTTTTTTGGGAAAAAACTTTTATGTTTGTGGTTTATCTAATTCCATCAACTTATGCACCGAAATCTGTATACAAAGCGAGAAAAGGGTAAAACAACATACATTACCCCTGTGTTAAAAAATGTTGATATTTGATCATATATTATAGTATATTAATAATGCAAATTTTGTCTAAAATGTATACTAACAATAGTTTCAAACCCCCAAAATAATTCACCAATGCATGGAAACAGATCGTGTCTTTATTAATGATTCTTGGAATTAGGAGCACAACATGTATAAAAACTGACTGACTGACAAATGCTACAATTTAGGGAATTTAATAATTTTTTAAAAATACATTTTTCGATTTAACAATTTTTATGTTTATAGGACAGGCCTGACAGTATATATATAATTCGTTATACCGAGCATTGTTTGTACGCCATCTTTTATCAAAAATCTTGAACTCATACTAACTATATTTACCTATAATTTACTCAAAAATGTTCGTAGACACAGGTTTCCTAGAAAATTATTATTACAAAAAAAGTCGCAAAAAAGCCTCTGGATGGAAAATTCGCACAAAGGTCAAAAGGCGCAAAAAAGTTGCAAATTGCAACTTTAGTCGCCCAACGGTAACACTGTTTGTGAGAGACATAACCCTGCAGCTAAAATCAGTTCTAGTTGCGTATTGAACCAGTCATAAGCTAGTTGCAATGTGACATATGCAACCCCATTCGCATCTCTGCCAGCAAAAACGATTATCTGAACTGCTTTACAGTTCTTGCATGGCACATAAATGGTGGTTGCAGATCGATACGTTCGTCTCTCTGCAGCAGAGAAATAAACAAAAACGATTGTCTGAACTGCTTTACGAGCAAGTACTCGCTTGGTGGTGGCAAAATAAGTGTGTCTCTCTCTCTCACCACCATTCTCTTGTACTCTCTTATTCTCAAATATAGTAATAACTGAACTAGATATTAACTAGTGCTGAATTGTAAACAAATGAACTAGTTGGGTGCCTATGACAAGCCAATGTTAAAATCGATAGTTCGTTATATGAAAAAAGGACAGATATGTTACTATGTAGTTTGAAGTAAAATGCAACTAGTATATTTCTTTATACAAACTAGTCATTTTGGCTGCAGGAAACAGTTAGGCGTGTTTTGATTGTTCGGCTATTTTCTGATGTGGAAAAAATTTGCATCAAATTTTGTGTAACAAATGAAATTAAGTGCTCAAAAGCACTTGAAATGTTGAGAGTGACATATGTTGATTGTACTCTGACTCAGAAAAATGTTTACAAGTGGTAAAAGCTTTTCAAAGAAGGTCGAGAAGATGAAAATAACGTCCTGCTCGTCCTGGAAGATCCATCACATCAAATATCGATGAAAATGTTGAAAAAGTGAAGAAAATTGTTATGGAAAATCGTCGAATCACTATTAGAGAAGTTGCAGCGGACGTCGGCATATCGGTTGTCTCATGCCATACAATTTTCTTCGGAAATTTTAGGCATGAAGCGTATGGTAGCGAAATTCATGAAAAATTGCCTAATTTTGAACAAAGAACTGTCCCATGTTCGAAATTTTCTGCCGAAAAGAATATCGTAATCATGCCTCACCAGATTTGGACCCTGCGACTTTTTCCTGTTCCCAAAAATGGAGAGACCCATGAAAGGACGGCGTTTTGCGACGATTGAGGAGATAAAAAACCGAATCGCCGAACAAACAAAACACGTCTAACTGTTATGTATCTCACGAACAAACCAAACTAAACAAAAACAAGTGTGCCAAAATGAAAAAAGCTAATATAATGCATGTTCCCCGAGAAATTTCAAAATTCACCTTATCTATTGTACAGACCTCGAAGTATTGCTGGGATAACTCCGTTTGATCCAGACGATTTAAAGGCCTGAAACGAATTGGGTGCCCATAGTATCGTTTGTCAAGTGCCCTATGGTCAAATTCCCTATGTCCGGGATTGATAAAGATACCTGCTCTCTCGTACAAATATTTTTTTGTGCTGAGGAATGTTCCAATGGCTAGAACTGACACACACTAGCGATTTTATTTTTTAAAACTTCCAATTGCTTGTTTAAAAAATGGCTCTCCAACGAAATATATTCAATGTGTTTAAATAGTTGACGCATTCGCTCACTGATTGCATTCACATGGTCATGTCAGACATTAAGTCCAAATAAGGAAAGCTTTTCGCTGAACAAGTTCGATAACAATTTTTTATTATTTTGTAAAAATTAATTGAAAATTTGACAAAATACAAGTGTAGAAACGAACTTGAATTGTTATGGCAGTTTAGTGGCATTTTTTTTTGTTTTATTAAATAAACTCATATGTATAAATATGTGTTGTGTTTTGAAAATACAGTTCCCATTCAACATTTTTGTTGTATTCGCCTTATGTCGTATATATGCACATATGTATATACATTTGTATGTATGTATGGTACGTATATATGTATGTATTATTCTCACTGAGTTTCTAAAATTAAATATGGCTATGAATTGTTGAAATAACGTAGGAATGTTTTTGTCTATAAAATGATTTTCAGAAATGCTTTCTACTCAGCACTATTATTGGATGGACATTTAACTGGGTATCCTATAATTAGGATAGGTGTGGAAAATACAATTATCATTTAAAAATACGTCTATATAAATATGTATGTGCAGTCAAACACGCTAATGACGAACAAAACACAAAATATATATTAACAATGTCGAAATTGGGGTATTTTTTAAATAATATAACTAGAGATTATGCCAACGTCTAGTGTATTGAATGAACGTGACGTATTATAACCTCAAACAATTTTAACTTTAGCAATTCAACCGAATTTCTGCAATTTCTCCATTCTTTAAAAACAATTCGACTTAGCAGCACGTCCATATGATAAATTCTGTGTTGGGATTTGAGCCTGCTTACTAGATCCAACTGACTCAGGAGCTTACAGTTATTGACCATAGACACACCGTTTGTTTGCTGAGTGCGCTTTGTAGCGTTTTAAAGAGACCCCAGAAAATCATCTTTTGCGTCAGAGAGCATTTTTTGGATTAATTTATGTACACGGAGCAAAATCGCCTTTTTTGATATGTTTGAATAGAAAGAATATGTATATATTTTGAGCAGAGATTATTAACATATTATACAGGGTGGCGCAGAATGAGCTATATGGTTTAAATGGTTTATAACTTTTTCTTTTTAATACAGTATACATTATTGGGGAATTTAAATAGCTTTGACAAATAATATCCTGTAAGTGATGTCCATTTTCATATACGTGCTCTTTTTAACATATTTTCCATAACTTTTCGCAACATTTCGGAAAAATTCAATTTTTGTACGTTGTTCGATTCATAATTAATTCCCCAAGTCTCCTTCACAAAATGCGAAAAAAAACAAAGAAAGAATAATAATTAAAAAAGTTATGAAGAATTCAAACCATATAGCTCATTCTGCGCCACCCTGTATTATAAATTTTTAAAGAAGTGGGGGATATGAAACGAACGAAAAATTTCATTAAAATTTATTTGTTATAACAATAATTTATGTATTATAACAAAATATATTTGCGAATTAATAAAATTATTTTTAAAAAAATTCATCAAATATATTTATTTAAAATAATTTAAAACTTTCTTCAATTTTTTAATTTCAGTTTAAATTTTTCTTGATTGCGGGTTATGGCTTACAGTTAAAAACTGCATTAATTTTGTTTTAAAGCACTCATTAAGTTCTAAATATTCCAAGTCATCATTTGTTGTCAATTCATCGAGCAATTTATAGTTATGCAAAATTATACGATTTCAATTATAAAAGAATTTTGCCAAGATTTAAAATTTCTAAAAAAATATTGGAAAGACTTCATTAAGTTAATATATATATATATTTATTCCTTTAACTCCTATGTGGAGCATAGGGGCGTAACTATAGTTAAGTTTAATGTATCGATATACTTTTTGAATACTTAAAACAAATAAATCTTAATTTCGAAAATAATTGGGAGGTAACTAAGATTTGTTTAGAACAATATGTACCCAAATATATAATATTTTTTGTACCAAATATTACATATTTAGAGTGTACCCTAAAATATATATGTTTCAAGCAGAATCTGTTTAGGATAATATACTACCGAAGCGTTTTTTTCAGCCTGTAGGTACAAGGGAAAAAATCACCATTTTTGGTATGTTTGAACTGGAAAAAAGTATATTTGGAACAGCAATTTTTTAATATTATATATAAGTATTTCTGAACATATACATTTGCTTTGAAAATCAATAAAATTTATTTGGAGCGCATATGTTAATATATTGGAACAAGATATATTTGATAACTATTTTCCTCAATTAAAATATGTGTTTAAATTCAAACAAAATTATTGTTTATATTTTGAAAAAGGTTTTTCGAAATTAAGTTTTAATTTTTCCTTGCACGGTGGAAAATCGTAATTTTTGATTTTTGGACTGAAAGAAAATATATTTGGAAACAAAATTTTTAAATATTATATATTTATGAATAAACAAATATTTTTAAAACTTTGCCGACTTTTTCGAGTTTTATTTTACATTTTTCGTACATTTTGTATAGGTTTTATTTTATAGCACTAATTTTTAATTTATAAATATCCCAATTCATCAATTTTTGTCAATCAATCAATTCGATTTATAGTTACGAAATATTTTACGAATCAAATTTTAATTGAATTTTAGAAACATATAAAATTTCAAAAAAAAAAAAAACAGAAAACATGCCTTTAAATAAACAAAGATTTGTTTAGAACAACATCTTCCCAAATATAACATATTTGTGTGTACCAAATATTATATATTTAGAGTGTAACATAAATATATAATGTTCCGAGCAGAATATTTCTGGGAAAATATACTACAGAAGCGATTTTTTAGCGTGTATGTAGTACGTATGTTAAACAAAATTGCCACACATGTGTCGACCACAACCCACACAAGGTTCAAACGTGGCAATCTATCCACCAGAAGTCACTGTGCAATTTGACCTTGATAGATTTTGCGGGTTTTTCTCAAGTATCAGGTATATGGCAACAAATCGACAGATGCCTGTAAAGTCAACATAAACCAGGTCATCAGCCATCTTTACTGTGGGGAGAGTATGACATCCGAGAGATATTTGGATAGAGCACATTAAAATAAGAGGAAAAATCAAGGGATATATTATCGATATTTCGCTTAGTTATCGAATTATCGGACGTTAAAGATTAAAAAACCTGTTTTTTCGTTCCAACGGGATTAAAATCCAAAATTATAAGAAAAAATTAATAACTTTTTTCGTATAATGATAACGGTTTTGGACATATGTACCTCAGAGGAGAAAATTTGTAAACGCTGTCGCAGGCCGGCATCTCAGAGACTTTAGTACACGAAGCCGTCTTTGGGCTTACCCTAGAGCAGAAAATCGGAAACCCCGGTGCGAAGGCCGTCTACACAGTTATATAGCGTGATCCATTTCGAGGTTCCCTACTTTTTTAAAGAAAAAAAAACACAGAAAATTCAAATTGAATGGGGAATGTTTATTATCATTTGAAAGAACATTCTTTGGCATTTATTTTTTGAAGAGTATGTCTATCAAATGCTGGCCGCGGCTACGTCTCAGATGGTCCATCCGTTGAGTCCAATTTTCGATGACTCGCTCGAGCATTTCGACTAGTAACTGGCGAACGACACGCGTGATGTTTTGCTCCAAGGCCTGAATCAAAGCGGGTTTGTCCGCATAAACTTTAGACTTTACATATCCCCACAGGAAAAAGTCTAACGGTATGATATCACACAATCTTGGTGGCCGATCGACCGACCCAAAACGTGAAATTATCTGCTCAACGAAGTGTTCTCTCAATAAATCCATTGATTGATGCGATGTGTGGGAAGTGGCGCCGTCTTGTTGAAACCAAATGTCACCGAGATCACGAGCTTCAATTTCAGGCATCAAATAGTCGGTTATCATGGCACGATAAGGGTCGCCATTGACGGTTACGTTCTCACCGGCATAATTTTTGAAGAAATATGGACCGATGATTCCGGTACGTCGGATCGTGAATCGGTCAATGACAAAAAAGATAGCTCTTAACGAGAGCTAAAATATTGCTCATGGGTGTCAAGGGCGTGGGTCGATTGGAAAGTGTTTTTTTTTTGGATTTAAAAAAAATGGACTTAGCGCAATTGGCGAGATTATTTTGATAATACAACTGAATAATTTGTAAACGTTGTTCAGGCGTAAGTCTTTTCATGACGAAATGCCAAACAATACTTAACAAAAATAACATGACAGCATGACACGACTCACATGTGATCTCTCAAAAAAAGGCTATTCAAAAAAGTATCTCTATTTGGTTCACCCGTTACTATGGCCCCCTCAATTATCCTTTGGTTATCGAACATTTTAGCTGATTTTTCGCAAATGAGCTCAAAATAATAAAAAAGAAAAAAAATAATTTCGATAACTAAAGTAGTTGTAAATAAAATTGTCCGCATTTTTCATATTGTAATAGCTCAATGATCATTTTACGAAAAAATGGTTTATTCAAACTTTAACGTCTGATGACTCGATAACTAAACTAGATATCGATAACATGCCCCTGGTGTTTCTTTTTATTTTGGCGTGCTATCTAAATATGTCAGATTGGTCAGATCGCGGGGCCCCTCGGACAGAAAACTTGCCTTTAAATAAATGCACTGATACATTGCCAAAATATTTAAATACAAATAAAATTTTGTTACGGAAATATTAGTTCCAAATAAAATAAATATTAGGATGAAAACATAGTTTTGTTCAGGACGACATCCTCCAAAACTGTAATATTTGTGCGTGTCAAATATATTTGACATATGTATAGGGTACTCTCTAAATATATTTATATATTTGGAGAGTACCCTACCCTTCAATATTGTCTGGACGCCTACGTCACATGAACAATTTTTTCCTTTTTTGACATACAACTTTCTCAAATATCTTCTGTCAATTTTCCTGTAGAAACGCAGGTTTACACAGGACATTTGTTTGTCCTTACAAGTCTCAAGAGGTTCACATACGCGAATATTGGAGCTTAATATTATAAATATCATATAATAGCTACTCAAAGAAAAATGTTAGTAACAACAGCTGAAAAAGGCAGCAGTCTTGTCTCTTACTATAGCTAACTTATATTTGCTATTTTAGCTAACCTTTTCTCCGCTATTTTTGCAAACAAAAGCTATCGATTAAGCAGATTTTCTTAGATTTGGTTAAAAGCCAACATTTACGTAGAGATAGAAAGATAATGTTAAAAACCAAGGGCTTAAATGACTCGACGATAACTAATTTATCGATATTTTTTCGAATATGGCACTTCTTTAATAAAAGTTTAGACTTTGCAATAATGCTGGAAAGTATTAGTTGTTTTTAAAATGCTTGTTCTGTTATTTCTTTAAAAAAATATTTTTTTAGAACATATGTATTTATATATGGCATATGGTGTTAAAAACTGTTTGTGCGATTATTACGTAAATTTTTAATCAGTTCGATAGTTTTCAATAACAGCAGACATTTTTAGTAAGCTACCAACATTTTAGCTGTGTGTTTGCTAACAAAATACTACAAACAATTCATCAGTCCGTGTTTGTTATTAACAGAAACTTTTTTTGGTGTATCTAAAAAAAAGTAAGACGTTCAAATTTGATACAGAGCAAAGTTCAATAAGTACTCATTTGGGGCACTAAATACAATGTTCTGACAAGAATATTGCATCTAATTTTGTGCAAATAAGGACCGATCTAATGTGCGTACGGGTATATCAAACAAATATACTTTTAGAAGTGTTTTTCTTTTTGACGTCATTGTTTAAAATTATTTGATGTTACCTACATACATATCGCTCACTCACTTCAAGAGTGACATAACTCAAAATTTAAAATGTTTGAGGTTGCCTTATAAAAGTTTTGATTTGTCATTGTCAGAAAAACATTTTATTGGCAACACTGTCCATAAAAGATTTTTACTGGCAATCCAGCATATAAATATTTACAAAATATATTGTAAATACACCCAGGAAAATAATTGGTTGGAATTCGATTGTAACATTAAAAAAAAGTACTAGCAACAAAAAGTGTATTGCCTACACCGTGTGTCGGTTGTATTTATATATATATATATAGTTGAAACAACAATAAAAACATGGATACAATCAAATAAAAATGCTTGCAACTAAATCGATGGTTCGTCAATCGAATTAAGATTGTTTTTTTCATTGACACTTGGTTAGTTGTGGTAACCAATTTTAAACTTTCATTATAGTACCATATGATCGATTTTTGGTTATGACCACCAATGTTTTATTTTTGACAACGGAAACTGTATCAATAGACCAAAGATTATTATTGCAACGAATAATTGTTTACTACAACAGAAAAAATATTAATTAATAATCGTTTTTTGGTTATCCCAATCATTTTCCAAATTTAGAATAATTAAATGTATTTTGGGAAATACAACCGAAAGATTGGTTGCTGTTCTTTTGCTGATACATGACAAACAAAAATTAAAATTACTCGACATAAATAAATCTTCAACATTTTGTTCAAGAGCGGATATGTAGTCAAAAATAATCTCGTGTGGATAATAATGTGTGGAATGCAGAATATGTTGTGAAAAGTGTTTTACATACATTAAAAATAAAAGCAACAATCATGAAATTGAAAGCATAGGGTTATGCGACATTTACATACAAGTTTTGTGTACTAAAATTTGTGTCAAATATTTCCACATCTCATAATAGTGATGAATTTGTAATATGGGATTTTTAATTTTGTTACGAATTGTTTGGTTTTTTGTTCAATAAATAAAATAAAAATTAATGAAAACTGGTTTTAATTAATTTTCGGTAGTATATGACCGACAAATTGTCAGAACAACCAATTTGTAAAATAGTTGGTTGTGGCAACATATAACAGATAATTTTAGCCACCATTTTCGCAGTTGGCGCAACCAAATATGATTGTTGTCAACATGGAAGCAGAAGTATACCACAAACAAAATGTTGGTTGTCCTGATGGAATCGCACGATAGTAGACAGAACTACCAAAATTAGGTTGGCAAATAATTCGGTTGAGGCAACCAAACTGTATTCTGTGTGTATATGAAATTGTAAGGTTTTCTTGTAATCGTCTGAACTGTCAATTCATTTGCAGCACTTTAACAGGGTTCATAACGTTGTCCGATCTGAAAATCGTCAATACATAACTTAACAAATAATATTTGTGAGGGATTGTGGGTGTCCAACACGATATGTCAAAAATTAAAGTTTTTCACCAGAGGTTTTAAAGACATTTTTATATTTAATTATTTTACATGCAAAACATTTGTTATGTTTGCACTCTTCCTATTACAATCAATTAAGAAGAGAAAAAAATTCGATTAACGGTTTATTTTACGGTTAAAACAGATGGAAAAATCGTACGTTCGCGACCGGTACTTAAGCCAATTAGAAAAAACCAATAGAGATAATTTATTGTGTAAATACTCGATAGAAAGCTACATTAATCCTCTTTTAAAACAAATTAATAGCTTTAAAATATTCCGTTCCATTTCGCAGATATTTGAATTTTACTAGATTCAGCCAAAGTTGACTTCCATTTCGGGTACGTTCGCGACCACATGTTTATTGCTATCATTATGAAAACTAAAACTCGATGAAACCCATCTTTTGCACTAAACATAGAGCTATTGGCAGCTCTCGAATGGCCAAAAAATGCCGGGGATATTTTTGTTTTCTATATTTTTTTTTACACCACAAGCGTGCATATGGCCAAATTCCGCGGGAAATGATAAAATGCACGGAGGATTTTTGATATGTTTGAATTTGAAAAAAATATATTTGGAAAAAAATTTTTAAATATTTGAAAATCAAGAAATGTTGTTTGAAACGCATATATTAATATATTAGAACAAAATATATTTGCGAACTGACTCACAAATAAAACATGTGTTTACACGAAAACAAAATTATTGTTTAAGAAATTTTCCAATTATATTTTATTTAAAATAAGATTTTTAAAAATTAGCTGACTTTCGAATTTTAGTTGAAATTATTCCTAGATTTCCTGTTTTACTTTACAGTTCAAAATGTCGTAAGCAGCGTTACATTTGGTTTTACAGACCTAATTTTTATTTATAAATTTTCCAATTAAATTTTTTCTAATTTAAATTTTTGTCTAATTTTACAAACATCAAATTTCTAGAAAATTGCACTTTTAACTTCTGAAAAACAGAAAACTTGCCTTAAAATGAAGGCATTAATACATTGCCAAATACTTAAATACAAATTATTCTTCTTCGGAAATATTAGTTTCAAATAAATAATATTTGGATGAAAACATACTCTTGTTTAGAACGAAATCCTCCCAAACATGTAATGTATTTGTTTGTATCAAATATTATGTATTTAGAGTGCACCCTAAATATATGTATGTTTGCAGCTGAATATGTTTGGGGCAATATACTACAGAAGCGATTTATTTTCAGCGTGTGTACATATGTTTATGTAAACCAATGTCTTGTTTAGGACATTTAAAGTCATTTGAGCAATGTCAGTCCGTCCGTATGTCTATCTGGCTGGTGCGCACGATACGATATTTTTTTATATTTCAGACTAAGTTCGAATATGGGTTATATTGGTCCCCTCCTTCTAGAACCTTTCCCACATAGGGTTAAAATTGAGTGGACTATTGATTCTATAACTATATCAACACTTCGTAACCGAATCTTTGAAATTCTAAAAATAGTAATTGTTTATATATCGCTATCACCTTGAAGTTGCCACGCTCTATTTGGAACCTCGCAGAGACCTTTTAATAAAAAGTTAACAGCTTATAATTTGAATTCCAGTGCGTACAAATACTTGAAGTTTTGTGCAGTATATTGCTTTAACAGTACCTAAAGGCGCCCATAGACGAGTACTGCCGCAGTTCATGCCGATGAACCCTATGTGTACGTGTCTGATTGACATTTTCGATACACACATATCAATCAAAATGTATTTTTTTCAATTTTTCTCACAAAACTTTTTCAAATTTTCGTTGTTTACATACATACACGCTGAAAAAAAATCGCTTCTGTAGTATATTGTCCCAAACATATTCGGCTTGAATTATACATATGTTTAGGGTACACTCCAAATATATAATATTTGACATACCCAAATATTATATGTTTGGGAGGATATTGTTCTAAACAAAAATATGTTCCCATTATAATATTTTTTTATTTGGAACTTGTATTTTGTATTTGTGTATTTTGCAATGTATCAGATTTTTCAGATGTTTAAAGAGCATTTTAAATCGTATAATCTTTCGTAAATATAAATTGCATTGATGCATTGACAAATAGTGATGAATTGGAATACTTATAAATTAAAATTTATTGATGTAAAACAACAGCTAATGCTGTTAAATACATTTTTAACTATAATCTAGGAAAAACTAACTCAAATTCGAAAAATTTAACAAAGTTTAAAAAATCATTTTTAAATAAAATATATTTGAAAAACATCTTAAACAATAACTTTGTTTGTGGGTAAATACATATTTTATTTGTGAAAGTCAATGCGCAAATATAGATTGTTCTAATATATTAATATATGTGTTCCAAACAATGTTTCATGTTTTTCAAATAAAATTTGTTTGTTAACAAATATATAATATTTAAAAAATTCGTTTCCAAATATATTTTCTTTCAATTCAAACATATCAAAAATGCCGATTTTCCTCCGTGTATAATAAAATTTCCAATTATGTGACATAAAACAATGAACAAATTTCATCTGATTCATCAAAAGTATTTTGATTTTCATACTGCAACCAATACACTCTCATGTTGTGTCAAATTCTCCAATACACACATATTGCCGTTGCTGCGGCAGTACTCGTCTATGGGGGGCTTACAGTTCAATGAAAACGCCCAGCGGTAAAATTGGTAAGGCCTCCCATTAGAAGGCCTTTTATAATGCCTTCTCTTCGGATCCAAAACACATTCCGGTATGCCTTCTGAAAATAGGCATTCCAAAAGGCCTTCTTGACACATGCAAAATGATTCGGTGCCCATTCTTAATTCGCTTCTCCAAGAAGGCCTGCTTGAAGGCCTAATTATCAGCATTTTGAAATCCTATACTATTTCCTAACTGCCTTCTTTGATAATGCATGCAGAAAGGCCTTCTCAATTCATGTCATTTAGATCCAATACACATTCTATTTTGCCTTCCTTGAGCAGGCCTGCTAACTTGTCGTTAAAATGAAGGCGGTCTGGAAGGTGTCGGTTTAGGAGATGGGTCGTTTTTTCCTACATACTTTTTATAGTGAAATTTAAAGTAGTTATATAAAACATAGATCAACAAATTTTCGACATTATGTAAACACTTATACATTTAGTCGATTACTGCATTCCT
Organism: Eudasyphora cyanicolor; assembly: GCA_963930755.1. NCBI lineage: Eukaryota > Metazoa > Arthropoda > Insecta > Diptera > Muscidae > Eudasyphora > Eudasyphora cyanicolor. The sequence continues at coordinate 6,244,692 of OZ005734.1, read as the reverse complement.
TACGAGATATTTGTGGCTCAATAAATGTTTAAAACGTTTGTCCCAATTATGTTTGGTGGTATTCTCACAAGGAATTAATGAAGTTTGAATAAAACAAAATAAAAGAATTTGTTATTTTAGAATTTTTTAGCATGTATCTCGTTAAATGTTTACTTTGATTAATCAAAACAAAAATTTTGTTTTGATATTCTACCAAATCCGGAAACCACGGTTTTGATAATAAATAAATCTAAGAAAGGTGAAACGAAATCGATCGAAATGGATAATAAAAATACAATCTCTGGATATATATATCTATCGATCTTCCCACAGCTGATGTGCATGTGTTATATTTATTATAACCTCAATTATTTCTTTCAATGATATGTACACAGTTTAAAAGAACAGTAGTTACAAAACGAGGTTTGCTGATCACATTAATTAACATTTTAAGCTATTCACTGTTAGGCAAAATAAATATTAATACTGGAATTAATTCTAAGGTCCCAATCACAATACGCAACAACAAATTTTTGTGTCTGAAACCTAAAATATTTGTTGTGTTGGAATAATTGGTACTACCTTGGAATAATTGGTTTAAGTAATGTTTTAATTATCATTTCCGCTGAAGCCTTTCAGGTCTCTAAAATAGCGCTTATATAAAAAAATTAGGAACATCTTTCTGGAAAATTTTGATCGGAAGTAAAGTACAACTTATATAGCGCTTTGGTACCAAATCAGGAGGAACATATATATGGAGATTATATATAAATCTGAACGGATTTTCCTTGAATAATCATTCATTGAAAAAGAAACTTGTTTCTGTCAAATTTCGTATTGACCGGATATAAAATACAGTCTCTACAGCACTTACATGTCAAATCGGGGGTAACATATATATGGGGCCTAAATCTAAATCTGAACCGATTTTCTCTGAATTTGTACAGCGCTTACATGTTAAATCGTGGGTAATGTATATATGGGGGCTATATCTAAATCTGAACCGATTTCTTCTTCTAAATTTAACAGTGTTCATTCATATAATAAGAGACCTCTTTCTGCTGAATTTCATACTGATCGGATATAAAAAAAAGTTTTACAGCGCTTACATGTCAAATCGGGGCTAACATATATATGGGGGCTATATCCAAATCTGAACCGATTTTAACCAAATTAAATAGGGATCGTCCTTGGGCCAAAAAAAAAGATATTTGTAAAGTTTCGTCAAGATCGGGCCATATTTGCGACCTGTACTTTGATTACAAGAATACATGGACAGACGGACAGACAGACAGACGGACATAGCTAAATCGACTCAGAAAGTGATTACAAGTCGATCGGTATAATAAACTATAGATCTATCTCTTCTCCTTTTGGGTGTTACAAACAAATGCACAAACTCATAATACCCTGTACCACAGTGTGGTGTAGGGTATAAAAATAACTACCACAGAATTCAGAAAATGATTTTTAGTTATTATTTTTAGTTTGACCGTAATTTCCATACTATGTATATATAACAATAATAACAACATTTAATTTCATTAAAAACAAACAAATAAATACATTTAAGAACAGTAGTACATTATTGTTATTTTTTATTAAAATATTTATCACATTTCATCATAATTTATTCAAAAATGTATATAAAAATTCTTTTTTGACGCGCGATACCCATTCCTGAAGGACTTCTACGAAAATGCATTTTAGAAGGCCTTCCCATTAGGTGCTGCAAAATCCGTGGCTCATTCGTACTTGCCTTCTTCAGCTAGGCATTCTAGAAGGCCTGGCGAAAGAAGTCAGCGCGGATGGGGTTCACTTCAACGATGGGTGCGTTCTATACACTTTTTGTTGTAAACAAACAACAAATTTCTTTGGTTCATTCCTGACACCCTTCTTTCCCGAGGCATTCAATAAGGCCTGGCAAAAGAAGGCAGCGCCGAAGGTGTTTACTTTAACGAAGAGTCGGGTGTTTCTGTACACTTTTAGGCGTAAACACGCAACTCAATTCTGTAGGCTAGTAGGCAGCACGTCCGATTAGAAATGCGAAGATCATGAGTTCAAATCCCAGCGGAGGCACACAACAAAATTGAAAAATTTAAAGTGGAAATTAATAGAATGACAATAGCAAGGTCCAAAATATTCAAAGGAACAACAAAGTTGTAAAATTTATAGTATAAATGAATGGCAATAACAAGGCCTGAGATATTAAAATAATCTTAGTCATTAATTCGTCATATTTTTAAAACCTTCTAGAAAGACATTTATATTTGGCCTTCTGGAAGGCCTTTTTTGTGGACCTTTCAGAAGGCCTTTTTTTGTAGGCATTCAGGATGGGCTTCTTTTCCCGGCCTTTTTGAAGGGCTTTGGTTGCAGGCCTTTCATAAGGTCTTTGGCAAGAGGCCTGCAAGAAGGGTAATGACAGGAGGTCTACTAGCAGGGCTTTGGTGGAAGGTCTTCTAGACGGCAATTCGTCAGAGTCCTTCCAGAAGGCCTGCTAATAGAAGCGAGAGCGTAAGGCCTTGATCTCCAAGCTCACCCTGTGTTAATTTTAAATGAGTATAGAATGCAGCAAGCGTGCCTTCCGCCTCCCTAAGAAGGCATTTAAGAAGGCCTTGCGTGCGCCTTACTTTTCCCGCTGGGCGTTATTGCCACGCACCTTTTGGAATTAGTAGTATGTATTTATTACGCATTTTGTAACTTTTTTAAATTGACGCATGCTGAAAAAAATCGACTCTGTAGTATATTGTCTCAAACATATTCGGCTTGAAACATATAAATGTTAAGGGTACACTTAAATATATAATATTTAGTAAACACAAAAATTATACATTATTTCCGAAACTAAGTTTAATTTGCATTTAAGTATTCAGAAGAAATTTTTTTTATAAATTTTGAATGTTTGTAAAATCTTGAATAAAATTAAATTAATTGAAGGATTGACAACAAATGATGACTGGGATACTCAGAAATTTTAAATATGTGCTTTAGGAAAGAAGTTAATGCCGCATCTTGCATTTTAACTTGAAGAAATAATACGAAATCAAGAAAAAAAAACTTTAGTTCGAAAATGTCAGCAACGTTTTTAAAATATATTTGGAGAATATATATATTTTTAAAATATATTTGTAATATATTAATATATGCGTTCCTAGTAAATTTTATTAATTTTTTAAATTAAATGTACTTGCTCATAAATATATAATATTTAAAAATTTGTGTTCCAAATATATTTCCTTTCGATTCAAACATATCAAAAAAGGCGGTTTTGCCCCGTGCGTTAAAGGCTTTAAATTAAATTATGATGAAATAGGTTAGACTGAAAGGGACGTCTATCAATTCACATATATAGACAGTTGTCAATTGCCCTTTGTAGTTTTGCTGAACTAGAGAGATTTCCTTATACACGCTGAAAAAATCGCTTCTGTAGTATATTGTCCCAAAAAAATTCGGCTTGAAACATATATATGTTTAGGGTACACTCTAAACATATAATATTATTTGGTACACACAAAGGTTATATATTTAGGAAGATGTTGTTCTAAACAAATCTTTGTTTACTCCGAATTTGTTTTTATTTGGGACTATTATTTCGGAAACAAGAAATATGGGAATTTCAGAATTCAGAAAATACATAAATTGTGTTATATTACACAATCAAATTACATAATAAAAATTTAGAGTGATAGAAATATAGAAGGATCATAAAACAACTGTACATGCCGGCCAAACTAACTACATGTTGGGCCCTATGTTTTGTCAATGAAAAGCTTGGAGTATATTAATTCATGATATTATATATTAATAATTAAGAAAAAAGGTCCATATAACAATACGTGGGTAATGGAATATAGGTAATGATAAACAAAATTAAATAAATAGATGTAATTGATAATAGGTGTAACACTTAATTAAGTAAAATTCATTAAGGAAGAGTAATCTCTCACGTGTGGTAACTAGGTTAGTGATGTAATGTATGATGGTTATGCAAATAAATTATGGTCAACACTTACTTTGTTCTGCGGTGAAGCGATCGCTGCAAAGTAGTTTTTGAACCATTGATTAATTTATAAAGTATAGGTGATTAAATTATAGTGGTATGTTAATTATGACGATAATGTTAGGTTAATAGCGATAAGTTAGTAGTTAGTAGTAGAGTTGTGTAGTTCGTGAACGAACTAGTTCAATTGAACGGGTCACTTTACTGAACAGTACGAACTAGTTCACACAACTCGTTCATTTCAGCTCAGTAGTTCAACCCTGTCATTTCGTTCTCTTCCTTTAATTGCGGCTGATTTGAACTGGTGATCTGAACGAAAGAACTGCTGAACTAACGAGCTGTTTAAGTAAAGTGAGCTGGTGGGCTAAGCTAAAGAGCTGAAGTGAACTATTGAACTAAATGAACGAACTAGTTCACTCAATTGAACTGAACTAAAGAGAGCGATCACTTAAATGAACTAAAGTGCCCAACTCTAGTTAGTAGGTTAAGACTGGTAACATTTGATCCCATGATTTCCAATTAGTTAAGTGTAATTGACGCTAGTGTTTGTCGGCTAAGCATCGTTAACAAGGAAAACATTAGCTTCCTCCTGGAAGGATTAAGGATATTTTACTTAGGAGGGCTTTCAGATTTCAGCTTCTTTTAAATTTAGGATTTGAATAATTTTTATATTAGGGGCATCTTATTTAAGATTCCGAATATGTCATTGCCATATGATAATCTATTTCATTCTAAATGTAGATATTTGATTAATTCTTTGAGGTGCGTATTTGATGATGTTTCATTCAGCGTGGTCTCTGAGACCGACCTCATAAGGTCCGGTCTAGTCGATCTATCTGCAGAGAAAGGGCCTATTGAGCAACGTTTGGACCTATAAGTATATCCCTTCTTACCTTTCTGCTGCTGACTGCGGATATAAATATACTTTCCAATGACTGTCCGCTAATTTCAAAGCTATGTTATTCCTCTTCGCTATTTATTGCTGGAAGATCCCGAGTTCCAGATATCGAATCTCCAAAAATGTATTTGTTGTGAAATACTTCCTTTTTGCCTTTAAACAATATTTCCTACGTCTTTGTACGTCGACGAAAATTTTTGAATGAACATTTTATATACTATTAGAAAATTTTATTCAACAACTTTCCTTTGTTGCCTTGAAAAATAAATTTCTGAACTACATTAAAGAGTACAGTAAATTTCTACACACATTACACATGATGGATTGGAATACTTAGAAATTTTAAATGATGGATTTGAAACAGAAGTCAATGCTGCATATGGTATCATAACTGGGAGGTACAGTTGGGAACCAAGAAAAAATTAAAAATTATATTCGAAAAAGTCAGCAAAAGATTTGAAAATCGTTTTTAAATAAAATATATTTGGAGAAATTCCTAAACAATAATTTTATTTGTACTTAAAAATATACTTTATTTGAGAAATTTACAGCCTGTTTCTGTAACTCAAAAATTTGCTTTCGTTCGCCTGCCAGACGACATACAGCTGATTTGGGTTTCACTAACTACCATCACAACGAGATGTCGTACGATAATGAACTCATACGAAAACGTAATCAGTAATCATTTCAGTGCAAATTTTGGTTTCTCTATCTCTCTTTGCTGTCATCTCGGCGAACACAAAAGTCAGATCGAGTCACATTATTTTATTTGTCGACTGATAGGAACAATTACAATATAAACATTATTAAAAGCAAAAAATAAGAAGATATTAATATAATTATGGTAAAAACAATTACAGGCTGTTTCTGTAACTTACGGCCTGTTTCTGTATTTCTAACGAAAGTCTCTGCGAACGAAAACCAATCACTCACTTTCGTCTCGAATTTGGTTTCTCTAAGGTTCGTTCGTTCGTTCGCCTGGCTTTACGTCAATTACGTTAACAATTTACCAATTGACAAATAATGTAATTGCCAGGTCAATAATTTCACAACTTCCGGTCTAAAAAGGCACACATTTTTGTATGGTCGACCTTAGAAAATACAACTATGTATCCTTTACACTAGTGGTGGCCAAAAATCAACTCTGGGTGGTTCAGCTGAACTGATCCAACACCTTCATTTCTTTCTCTCTCTCTCTCTCACGTCTCTCTCATTGTGCACTGAGGAATTTTTCCATCTTAGCGAGCCGCCAATGTTGACTTCTTTATGCTTAAAAATGTAAACATATGTATAGAATTTTATTATTATTTAATTGTTTTTACCATAATTATATTTATATCTACTTATTTTTTGCTTTTAATAACGTTTTTATTGTCATTGTTCCTATCAGTCGACAAATAAAATAAAGTGACTCGATCTGACATTTGTGTTCGCCCAGATGACAGCAAAGAGAGATAGAGAAACCAAAATTTACACTGAAATGATTACGTTTTCGTACGAGTTCATTATCGTGCGACTTGCCGTTGTGATGGTAGTTAGTGAAACCCAAATCAGCTGTTTGTCGTCTGGCAAGCGAACGAAAGCAAAATTTTAAGTTACAGAAACAGGCTGTTAAAATTTGCTTTCGTTCGCTTGCCAGACGACAAACAGCTGATTTGGGTTTCACTAACTACCATCACAACGGCAAGTCGCACTATAATGAACTCGTACGAAAACGTAATCATTTCAGTGTAAATTTTGGTTTCTCTATCTCTCTTTGCTGTCATCTGGGCGAACACAAATGTCAGATCGAGTCACTTTATTTTATTTGTCGACTGATAGGAACAATGACAATAAAAACTTCATTAAAAGCCAAAAATAAGTAGATATAAATATAATTATGGTAAAAACAATTAAATAATAATAAAATTGTATACATATGTTTACATTTTTAAGCATAAAGAAGTCAACATTGGCAGCTCGCTAAGATGGAAAAATTCATCAGTGCACAATGAGAGAGACGTGAGAGAGAGAGAACGAAATGAGAGTGTTGGATCAGCTCAGCTGAACCACCCAGGGTTGATTTTTGGCCACCACTAGTGTAAAGGATACAGAGTTGTATTTTCTAAGGTCGACCATACAAAAATGTGTGCTTTTTTAGACCGGAAGTTGTGAAATTATTGATCTGGCAATTACATTATTTGCCAGTTGGTAAATTGTTAACGTAATTGACGTAAAGCCAGGCGAACGAACCTTAGAGAAACCAAATTCCAGACGAAAGTGAGTGATTGGTTTTCGTTCGCAGAGACTTTCGTTAGAAATACAGAAACAGGCCGTTAAATAATAATAAAATAAAATATTGGTTGCTCGCTAAGATGGAAAAAATTATCAGTGCAGTGAGATAGACGTAAGAGAGAGAAAGAAATGAGAGTCTTGGTGCAGCTCAGCTGACCACCCAGGGTTGCTTTTTTGGCCACCGCTAGTGTAAATAGCACAGGATGTATTTGCTAAGGTCGACCATACAAAAATGTGTGCTTTTTTAGACCGGAAGTTGTGAAATTATTGGTCTGGCAATTACATAATTTGTCAAATGGTAAATAGCTAACGTCATTGACGTAAGGCAAGGCGAACGAACGATAGAACATTAGATAAACCAAATTCCTGACGAAAGTGAGTGACTGGGTTTCGTTCGCAGAGACTTTCGTTAGAAATACAGAAACAGGCCGTTAGTTTGCAAATATATTTTGTTGTAATATATTAATATATACGTTCCAAATATTTTTTTTTAATTTTTAAAAAATTGTGTTCCAAATATATTGTCAATTCACCTTTGCCTAACAATCTGCCATTGTCCGTATATTTGCAGCACTTTAACAGGGTTGATAACGTTTGCCGATCTGGCAATCGTCTATACTCAGCTTTATAAACAAAAGTATGTACAAACAAACCAAACATTTTCTGCTTGAAACATACATACATATGTTTAGGGTACGCTCCAAATATATAATATTTGAAACACACAAACTTTATATGTTTGGGAGTACGTTGTTACAAGTATAAACAAAAGTATGTTTTCGTCCAAATATTTTATATTTTTACTAGTACGAGGGTTGATATATATATTTCTGGCCTAGACAACACTAAGTGTTGCCTTGCGCCATCTGACATTTCCATTGGAAAGTATGAAATTTTTAAGCATAACTTCACTCAGGCCGTTTTGTCATTTGGGCGCGAATTGTTTTGGTTACAGTGTGTTGAAAATTCACCTCCAAAACATGGTTTTTGAACGCTTCGACAGCTGCTTTAGGCGTCGAAAAACGTTGACCCAGCAGTTTTTTCTTGATGTGAGTGAATAAGAATAAGTCATTGGGGGTCATATCAGGGCTGTACGGCGGATGACCCATGAATTCGACGTTTTGGCCGGTCAAAAAGGCGCTGGTTTTGCCGAAGAAACAGGCGACCATTTGCTTCGAAGTGCTTCTTCCAGGAACAACTTTCGTTGGATTTGGCTAGTTTTCGAAGACCCACACGTGTGTTTCGGGCTCATACGCATAGATCCAATATTGGTCACCTGTAACGATTTATAAACGTCTTTTGAGGAACCGCGATCGTATTTTTTCAAAATTTCTTTCCACCAATCGACACGAGCCTTTTTTTGAGCGATTGTCACATTGTGCGGGATCCAACGAGAACAAACCTTTTTTACTGCCAGGTGTTCACGCAATATCGAATGTATGCTGGTGGAAGAAATTCCCAAGGATGCCTCTATCTCACGGTATGTCACATGACGATATTGCATTATCAGTTCACGCACGGCATCAATGTTCTCTGGCACAACGGCCGTTTTTGGACGACCTTCACGACCTTAGTCTTCGATCGAGCGTCGGCTACGATTGAATTCATTAAACCTGTTTTTTACACACGCTGAAAAAAATCTCTGTAGTATATTGTCCCAAACATATTCTGCTTGAAACATATATATTTTTAGGGTGCACTCCAAATATATATCATTTGACACATACAAATATTATATGTTTGGGAGGATTTTGTTCTAAACAAAACTATGTTTACATCCTAATATTTTTTATTTAGATATGTTATTTTCCAAACAAAGATCTATTTGCGTGAATATATATCTATTCTTTAATTGTTTTAAGTTTTCAGCAATTGAAAGGTAATTTTTAGAAATTTTTAATGTTAGTAAAATTTCTTTACAATTGAAAATAATGACTTGGAATAGTTAGAAAATAAAAATAGGTGGTTTCAAATAGAAGTTAATGCTAAGTATGCTATTTTTAATAGGAATGCATAATTTGAAAACACTGAAAAAATTAAAACTAAAATTCGAAAAATTCAGCAAAGTTTTGAAACCCTTTTTTTTTAATAAAATATATTTGAAAATATTCATAAACAATATTTTTTTTGTATTTAAAGACATATTTTATTTGAGAAAATTAGTTCGCAAATATATTTTATTCTCATATATTAACATATGGGTTCTGAATACATTTTATTGATTTTCAAATAAAATGTATTTGCTCGAAAATATATAATATTTAAAAATTTGTGTTCCAAGTATATTTTCTTTCGATTCAAACATATCAAAAAAGGCGATTTTGCCCCGTGCAGTGCTATAGGATGGTGCTTCATCGCCATACCAAGATTTAAGTTCATCGATGCACTCTTGTCGTGATAATCCACGTCGAAAGTTGTGAAAAATGATCGCACGAATATGTTCACGAGTTAATTCCATTTTTTTTTTTGCCAAATTGATTTTTTCAAGTCACAGTAAACAACACAAATGATGGTCATACGTCAAAACGTTCTGATTACGTTTATGCTAAAAAATGTCAAACTTTCCAATGGAAATGTCAGATGGCGCCAGGCAATACTTAGTGTTGCCTAGGCCAGAAATATATATAGCAACCCTCGTATTTCCGAAGCAATGTTTATTAATATTTAATTATTTTGGCAATGTATCAGTGCCCTAGTTTAAATGCAAGTTTTCTGTTTTTGTGCAATTTTTACAAATTTCATGTTATTGTATAATTCGATTAAAATTTAAATCGTACACGCTGAAAAAAATCGCTTCTGTAGTATATTGTCTTAAACATATTCTACTTAACACATATATATTTTTAGGGTTTACTCCAATTATATAATATTTGAGACACACAAATATTATATGATTGGGAGGATGTGGTTCTAAACTATGTTTACATCCTAATATTGTTTATTTGTATGCTAATATATAGATACTTTAAATTTTTAAGTTTAAAGAAATGGAAAGTTACTTTTTATATTTTTTTTATAAAGTTTTAATATATTAACATATGCGAGCCAAATACATTTTATTGATTTTCAAATAAAATTTACTCAAAAGTATATAATATTAAAAAATTTGTGTTCCAAGTTTATTTTCTTTCGATTCAAACATATCAAAAAAGGCAAGTTTGCCCCGTGTATTATCTTGGGTAACGATACAATTTCATTGATGGATTGACAATTAGTGATGATTATAGTGCGGTAATAACAGGCTAATGCTACTTTTAATATTTTTAACTATAAACTATAACACGAAACTAAAAAAATAAGCTAAATTTCGAAAAAGACAGCAAATCTTTTTGAATAAAATGTATTTGAAAAAGTGCTTAAACAATAACGTGATATATTTGTGTAAATGTATATTTTATTTGTGAAAGTCCGTTCGCAAATATATTTTGTTCTAATGTATTATTCGTGTCTAGTACCCATATTTCTTCAACTCGTGAGGTTTAAAGATATCGTAAATAAAGAGCTCACAACAGGCCGAACCACTGGCTTACGATTTGTTCATGGACATGAGACGTTTAAACGTCTCCTCTCTTCAACCTAACCAAAAATAGTGCTGCGAACGAGTTATGCACACAATTTTAAGTGCAATACGATTTGCATTATAAAGGAATTCCATACAAATTTAAATTTTCAAAAACAAATTTAAAAGCAGCTTAAAATGAAAAATATAATATTTTTCAGTTTTCAGGCCAATTTCCTCATGAAAACAACTGTTTAGAATTTCCTGAAGATGATCCACGATGAGGATCGAAATATTGAAAAATAAATAAAATTCGATAAAATAAAAACTCTTTGGCCTCGAGCTCAATTAATAAAATAATCAAAGGATTAATAAATAAAAAGGTCGAATAATAAAACAAAAATTATATCACAACTGAGATATGCTATTCAACCATTGTATTTTTAAAATTTTGACATATTCTATTCATGTTTGACCATTCGGTGGAAATGCCCATATCTATTTGTTCTAATTTTTTAATACTTTTGTGTTCTGATTTCCTATTTGAATTTTATTCTTCATTAATGAAGTGTAATAAAAAATAAAAAAAGCTTTAAAATGAAAAAACTATAGACCATTTAAACCACCCTTTATATTTATTTGAAATAAACCACCGAGATCGCTAGTAGCTGAGTGTCTGTTTATTTCCTTTATCACATCATTATAGAGAACTGAATTAAGTACCTGTTAGAATACAAAAAATAAATAACGTTGTACGAATTAATCTTATATTTATATATCTATACGCATATATACATATATAAGTATGTGTGCAATATATTGGCTTCATTTGTTTGGAAGTAAAAAAGTTGCGGATGTTCAAAGCGCGTACGAAAATTTGATTCGTTTTATGTATGTACTTATATGTATATTCCCAAAATATTTCATTTCTATCATAGCTCTATTATGATCTGAACGAGGTCAAATTAGCCACTATAAATCAAGTATTTTCATTAATAAAATTGAAGAGGTTTATATTTAGATTTTAATAGTCGTATTAAATATTATTATTCAGGGTTATAAATAAAATACTTCAATATAAATGTTTTTTCAGTTTTAGTTTTTTAATAATATACTCTGGGGAAAATCACCATTTTTGATATGTTTGAATTGAAAGAAAATATATCGTCGCTTGGATGACCAACTGCAGTAACTGACATTTTCAAAATTGTTCAGGAGAGCAGTTTTTCTGTTTTTGAGACAATGTCCATTCTTCCCCACGGCGTAATATTTATTATATTTCCAGTTTGCTTTTCTTATTGTGTACTTAACTCCATCTTTTTCAATATTATTAACAAAAAAATAAAAAAAATTAATTATAATGCATGTTTTTCATAAACAATGCAGATACGTCACTTTGTGGGAAAAAAAATTATACTTAATGTCAGTTACGACTGCTCACCGCCCAGCCCAAACGGCTAAAGCTAGAGTCATGAAATTTGGTAGTCCTTGCTATATAGACGTGCAATATGGAAGGGTTTTTCGAAATTTTGGGCGCACAAAGGGTCAAAAAAGAAAAAATATCCAAACGGCTGGAGCTAGAATTGCAACATTTCGTGTGAGGGTAGCGCCTAGGGCGAAGATTCGGTATGAATCACAATTTTTCACATTGGGACAAAAAGGGATAAATATGGCACCAAAGCCAAGAGCTTGAATCGTCTAATTTGGCTTGAGGGTAGCCATTGGAACGTAGACTAGACACAAGGAGTTTTTTAGGCAAAAATGGTGGAAAAATGATAAATATTGTGCAGTGGGACAAAACTATGTTGGATTTGCTACAGTGGGGCAAAATGTGTTAAATATGGCACAGTGGGGCAAAAACGGTTAAATATGGTACCGTAGTGCAAAAATGGTAAAGTATGGAACGATATGGCAAAAAGGGTTAAATATGGTATAGTAGGGCTAAGGGTGCGAATTTAGCTTTTGGAATATACAGTATGTTTTTCTCTTAATACATACTTATAGTGGCACTGTGATGCAAAAACGATTAAATGGTGTACAGTTGTGGTTTAATAGCATTTGAAGGCACATAACGGAAAAGGGATAAATACTGTAATCTTTAGATTATCCTAGCGGGTGACATAGGCTATATTAGTTATTTATTGAGGAGGCGTGGCCCCGCGCAAATAAGCCAATTTGGAGTTATTATTTTCTTAGTGATTCCTACTGTTCCTACCTACGAATGGATTATTGAGATTCCTACTGTCGTTATCTGATGATTGGGACTGGACCGTGATCCCGTTTCGAACGCAATCGGTCCAAAAATGGGCAACGAGTAGGCTGGGTCCAGCAAGTACTCCATAACATTTTGCAATAATGAACAAACATTTCGCAAAAACGAAATATTAAGTGACATATTGCACTTGCGTCTCTCGGTTGGTCATCCAAGCGACGATATTTGGACCCTACATTTTTAAATATTATTTATTTAAAAATCTTTTTTGTTTAAAAATCAATAAATTTTGATTGGAACGCTTATATGGTTTTCCAACAAGAGGTGTTATTTTGAATCACCCGGTTTTTTGGTACACGCAAAGAAAAAATTATTTTCTGCGAAACGAAATATTAGACAACTACAATTCTCGTTTACGACAACTGAAATTTCGTTTGTTGTGACAGAAACTTGTTCTGACCAAAAGAAATTTCAGTTGTCGTAAACGAGAATTGTAGTTGTCTAATATTTCGTTTCGCAGAAACGAATTTTTTCTTTGCGTGTAGCTGTCACCTTTGAAGCTTTTATTCTTTGACATTTGACAAGTAGAAACTACGCCATTACTTAAAATGGAACGATACACGATTCAACAACGCACTGAAATTATTAAAATTCACTACAAAAATGGTGAAAATCTTGCAGTCACAGTTCGCAAAACTAAAGCATTTTTGGGTCGTCGTGAAGCACCTTGTCGGACCGCAATACAGAAATTGGTGGAAAAATTCGAGCTGTTGGGACAAGGTAGTGATGTGCTGAATAAAACCCGTGCACGTCGCTCAAGAACAACTGAGAATATTGCTGCTGTAGCCCAAAGTGTTGAAGAAAACCCAGGTTTGTCCATTCCCCGTCGTTCTTTGGAACTGGGCATTCCACAAACTACATTACACCGTATCTTGCATAAAGACTTGGGTCTTAAGGCTTATAAAGCTCAGTTAACACAAGAACTCAAGCCGGCCGACCATCAACAACGTCGTGTCTTTGCTGATTGGGTCCTTGAAATGCATGAAAATGATCCGGAATTCCATCGAAAAATCATCTTGACGGATGAGGCCCATTTCCACCTCGGTGGCTACGTCAACAAGCAAAATTGTCGCATCTGGGGCTCGGAAACCCCAAGAGTTATTGTTGAGAAGCCTTTCCATCCTCAACGTGTGACTGTTTGATGCGGTTTATGGTCCGGCGGGGTCATTGGACCATACTTTTTCGAAAATTAGATTGGATCAACAGTTACGGTGAATGGATTGCGCCATCGAGAGATGATTAATGATTTTTTATGGTCGGAGTTGGATGGTATTGATCTGGACAACGTTTACTTTCAACAAGATGGCGCTACGTGCCACACAAGCAACGAAACGATTGCTTTGTTACGGGAAAAGGTCCCGGTTCTTTTTATTAACGGCATACCTTCCTCTTTATTATGAAATAAACATCCGATCATTTATCTCAAAAAATGGCATTTTTCTTTGAATACCAAAACAACACCTCTTGTTGGAAAACCCTTTATAACTGACGACCACCCAAAATAAACTTTATAATTTCATTCTTAAATACATACTTGAGGATATCATCAAGTTTCAGATCTGAAAATTAAAAAATAGTTATAAAAAATGATGTTAAAAGTCAAAATTGGTACACCTGTACCAAGGATGGCGCAGAAGGGATATATTCGCCCTTATTCCAGTTGGCGTCGTCGACGTCGATTCTTAGTCGACACTGTTAAGATTGACGACTTCATAAATTTTGAAATTTTTTAAATATTACGACGCCAACTAAGGGCGATTAATTTAAGGACAAGTTAAATGTTTTGCAGTAATTCAACGGTAATTATTTTTATGAAATTTTAAATGTTGTTAAAATTCCTTGATGGTTTTTTTTTGTTGCCTTTTATTTTCAAAATGTTACAATGCTGCAAGTTATTGCAAAAACATTGAATTTTAGTTATTTTGTTACATTCGGAGTACATTACCATGAGAAATGTGAGTAAATTGTATAAAAAACATTTAAAGGTTTAGAAATTTACCGGTTTTGAAACTTTTTATATTTTTTCCCCAATACCTTGGGTCGTTATAAAATGGTATTTTGACCAGATATGACAACTTTAATATAACGGGATTTCCAATAGGGATGATATGATTTTGAAGTGACGTTTCGGCCATTTGTAATATGTCATGATCTATCATTTGTTTTTCATTGTATTCAGTAGAGTTTACAATTTTATCATGGTGAGATCTAACAATGTATTTCGTCTCAAGTTAATGGACCACGTTAATAGCTAAGCTAATGGTAATATATGTAACTTTTTTTTTGTATGTATGATGCTAATTATTAGGACTATGCTTACTTGATAATTGATATACTTCTGTATATATTCTTATACTGTGGCTGGGGAGCCGAATGAAAAATGTTTAATGTTAGGGTTAAGAAATTGTTTAAACTTTATTAAATCGAATTTTTTTACCAATGCTTAGGATTTAAGTTGTTACTATGTAATACAGTATTTTGGCCGAATGGCTTTTGTATTATAGTTGATGAAGAAATAAATAAATAAATAAATAAATATACGCAAGAACAACGTTTACAAATTATTTAGTTTTATTATCAAAATAATCGTTCTCTTATTGCAACTTTTAGTGCGCTCAGTCCATTTTTTTTAATCCACTTTCCAGTCGAACTACGACCTTGACACCCATGAGCAATATTTTAACTCTCGTTCAGAGCTATCTTTTTGTCATTGACCGATTGTGGCTACGTGCCACACAGCAAATGAAACAATTAAATTGTTGCGAGAAAATTTTGGAGATTCGATTATTTCAAGAGATTGTGATATTGAATGGCCTCCAAGAAGTTGTGATTTAACCCCATTAGACTATTTCTTGTGGGGTTTTTTAAGTCATTTGTCTTTCGAAATAAACCATACTCTCTTCAAGCTTTACAAGTCAATATTCAACGTGCCATTCATGCCATACGACTTGATTTAGTGGAAAAAGTGCTCGAAAATTGGGTTCATCGAATTCGTTCCTGCAGAAGAAGTCGTGCAGGCCATTTGAATGACGTTTTATTTAGAACTTAATTGTATCGATTGTACTTCACATTAAATAAAAAACTTTTGAATTTCCTTAACAATAAGTGTGTTTTTTTCAAAGAAATCAATACCATATCGGATCGATTGGATATAGTAATCAAATCGATTAATCATATTTATAGCCCATGGTTAAAAAAACAGTGGTGGCAAAGGATTCATACATATGTGCACAAGCAGAAAAAACGTAAAAAATTGCCAGACCAGTCTTAGTATTTCATCCATAACTTTTACAAATATTGAGTCTCCAAAAATCCAATTACTGTTTTGGATTTCCGAAATTTTGGATTAGATTGAGAGTCTGGGGCATATTCTGGGAGCAATTTGTTTTAGAAAAATTATTTCCTTACGAGAGACTGCGCTTTGTCCTCTTTAAAACAACGTTAACTTTGTAAAAATCGGTTAAGCCGTTCGAAAGCAATTACAAATTTCGTGAAACCCAAAAACTAATTTTTTGAATTTTTTTCTAAAATTAAAACAACCATAAGTTTAAAAAAAATGATAGCGATATCTTATTTTACCTATTTATAACTTTTTATAAACATTTTAGCCAAAAATTAACTACATAGGTCGATATTAAATATTCTGACCCTTATGTAATCGCTCTAGCTCACTGGCGGTTGATATATTTTCTGAATATTCATTAGGGTTAGTCACTTTTTTTGTAGGAAATGCTCATCCCACTACGATGTAGGGAATGCTGAACTAGTTACAAACAACTATTTTTTTTACTTTGCAATCAAAAACCTTTCCTCATTTTTAAATTTGAGAAAAAAATTTATGTAAAATTGTCATCTAGTTTTTGAGATATAGCGGTTTTTAAATTTGAAATCTCCAAAACAATATGTCAGATTCTAGATCAAAAGCAGATTCGTGATCACCACAGAACAAATTATTAAATGGCGATATTTGGAAGACTGTTTATGGCAATTTTTATTGTGAAATTTTTAAATCAGAACATTATACACAGCGTGCCTCAAGCGAAAGTTGGCCTTGATTGACCCCAAAAATGGCTAATGAAGTTTGGTTTGTAATCATCCTCTCTATTCGACTATGGAGAGACAAAATCAGGATCTGCTTCCATTCGGAGAGTTATCGCGAAAACAGTATTTTTACCCCAAGAGACAAATTCCATTAGTACATTACATTGTTTTGTAAAGAAAATCGAAGATATTAAGTACTGTGACATAATTTCCTTTAAATAAGAGCATTTGTAATATATTTTGTTGTGTCCGCGATATTTGCAATATTATTACATTGCTAATTTGCTGTAATCCATAAATCCGATTTTCGGCGCTAAAAAATATTATAGCGATTTTAATAAAGTGGTTATATTTGAATTCTATGATCACTAAGGAATATATATATATATATGTTATAAAAAATTGCTCGCGATAAATAATTTTGAAGCCGAAAAAAATTAATTTTATAATTATTTTATTATATAATCCAATTATCACGCGTACGGTCAGCCCTAGGAAAAAGTCGTCAAAGAAGCATGGAATGTAATAATATTGCAAATATCGCGAACACAACAAAATATCTTAAAAAAGCTCTTATTTAAAGGAAATTATTTTACAGTTCTAAATTTCTGCGATTTTCTTTACAAAACAAAGTAATTAAGTTTGTCTCTTTGGGTAAATATACTCATTTCGCGATTACTCTTTGAAAGGAAGCAGATCCGATTTTGTTCTCTTCATGGTCGAATAGAGGGATGATTCTGAACACAACCTCATTAGACGTTTTGGCGTCAATATAGGCCAACTTTCTACCGCTTGAGGCACTCTGTGTATAATGTTTTGGTTTAAAAATTTAACAAAAAACATTGCCATAAACATTTTTCCAAATACAGCCATTTAATAATTTGTTGTGTGCTGATCAAGAATCTGCTATTTGATCTAAAATCTGTCATAGTTTTGGAGATATAAGGTTTTTTCACATTAAAAAAATATACATAAACTTTGCAAATTTTAAAACCGCCATATCTCAAAAACTATATAACCAATTTTAAATCAAAAAGGCAGATTAGTGATCACGATATCAAAGTTAAATATGATCCGCGACTTAGCAGACTTATAATAATTTTTTTCTCTCAAATTTGAAAATCAGAAAAAAATCAAAACTAAAAAAATCTGTTTCGAGCATCAGTAATTGCATTCGGTGCGGAAGGTTTTTGTGCAATTTTAAAAAAGTTTACATGCCCTATACGGTAATATCAGGAGCAATTTGATATTGCTAAAAAGTTAAAAAAAAATACTAGCCCTAATATTCACTAAAAAACAAGCCTTTATTTGAGATGCGGACAACCGCTATATTTTTTATTTGACCCGCCCTCATGTACATACGAGTATATGAACAAATTGATAAATTTAAATTGTATTTAGTCAAAAACTGACAGATCTTCAGTGCACAAGTAGCTAGTATGAGTTTATCTTTTTTATTGTATTTACCAAAATATTTGTTTGAATGAATTTGAATTTAATTAATAAACACATCCAAAAATACCCTGAAATTAATACGTAGATAATAATTAGCCTAATATAGTTTAAAAATCTCGGTATTTCTATTTTTATGGTAGGTTTTGTTTATGTCGAATATCTGCACGGGCCAAAATCGCTTTTTTGACATGTTTGAATAGAAAAAAAAAATTTTTGGAACACAAATTTGTGAATACTATATATGGGTAGGTCTTTCTCAAGTGTCACAGGCCAAAAATTAGATCTTTCTCAAATTCTCAGAAAATGTTGCCATAGTTCAAAGTTCTGAAAAATCGATTTTTTGCCTCTGTAATGGGATTTCAAGTTAATTTTAATGCTACAAGGCTACATTGAAAATAGAAAATATCGTTTCTTAAAGCATTTTCCTCGAACTTTTCATAAAAAATGCTAATTTTATTTTAAAATATTTTTTCGGTCACTTTTCGCTGATGCAAAAATATAAACAGCGATATCTCAGAATCGATCTATTTTTTTTCCTTAAATTTTTTATAAAAAATGGTCCAAATGTAATCTACCAATGGTGTAAATTTTGGAGTGGGGACGACATAGGTTCGGAAGTTACATTATAATAACTGAAAATCTTCACCAAATAACAATGAAAAAAAATTTGAAGGAAAAAAATCAACAAACAATATATAATTGAAAACACATACATATGTATGTACAAATATTTTTTCTTTGATTTGGTGAAGATTTTCAGTTATTATAATGTAACTAACCTATGTCGTCCCCACCCCAAAATTTACACGTGACCGAAAAAAATTTTTAAAATAAAATTAGTATTTTTATGAAAAGTACGAGGAAAATGCTTTAAGAAACGATATTTTCTATTTTCAATGTCTTATGCCTTGTGGCATTAAAATTAACTTGAAAATCCCATTACAGAGGCAAAAAATCGATTTTCATTTAATTTTTTAAATATTTTGGGCCATTACTCCCTCATACTAGGGCAACATTTTCTGAGAATTTTGAGAAAGATCCAATTTTTGGCCAGTGACACTTGAGAAAGACCTACCCATATATCTGAACAAATATATACATTTATTTAAATATCAATAAAATTTATTTGCAACGCATATATTAATATATTACAACAAAATATATTTGCAAACAAATTATCTCAAATAAAATATGTGTGTTTATAAACAAATAAAATTATTGTTTAGGAATTTCTTCAAATATATTTTGTTTAAAAAAGATTTTCAAAACGTTGCAGATTTTTTGAATTTTATTTTTAATTTTTCATTGATTTCGAGTTTATACCTTAGAATTTAAAATGATATGCATTAATTTTTTTTTATATTTATTCCATCATCATTATGCAATATACACCCAAAAAAGATAGCTGTTAATAACAAACACCATCTGCTAATTGTCCCAAGCCGCCTGGCGTCCCAAGCCTTTTTTTAATTGAAATGCACTTGCGGTAAGTTATTTATTATATTTATTATTCATTTCGATATTTAAAAAATAGCTTTTTTTTTAAGGGAAATCGTCGGATGATTATTTAATTGTAACACAATCAACGATACCATCGTTCTTTTGCGTGAAAAGTTTCCCGACCTGTGATTTCTCGAATAGGCGATCACAATTTGCTACCGAGACCTTGTGAATTTACACTATTGCAATTTTTACTTGTAGGGCTATGTTAAAGATAAGGTCTATGCCAATAGCCCACAAACTATTCAAAACCTCAAAGATGGATTTCGTGAAGTTATCGAAGACATACAGCGGCAAATGTGCAAATTTATGATGGAAAATTTCTTGAAAAGAATATGGCCCTGTAAGCGTAGCCTTGACTTATCCCCATTTGACTTATACTGCTTTCCTTTATTATTTGCATATCCTTCTCGTTACAATGAAAGTTGGACACAAACGTTGTACCGTATTTAAATCAAAACTTAGGCTGCCACTTAAATATCCGACGAGTTAAAGTGTTTTTCAAAGAGTTGTTGTGTTGTCAGAAAAAAATAAAAAAATTCTCTGCAACGTAAGTCGCTCTTTTTTGTGACTTATTTATTTACTTTTTTACTAATTTCATTAGTTTATCTTCCAAGTCACCCACAAGGATTGGAGTAAATCACAAGTACTTATGTATTCAGTGGCTAGTGAATCCCAATTAGTGATGTCAAACGGGAAATCCCGATCCCGAATCCCGCGATTTTTTAAAAGAATCCCGGGATATTTTAATAATAATATATGAAGCTGTCTCGTATGTCTAAAGAAGCAAATTGTTAACATCAAAAAACATTGACAAAATCGGGTGAAAATTTTTGAAATTTGGAGAAGAATTACAAAATGTATCATAAATGTAATTATAAATAAGTAAACTTAAACTTTCAAATTTATGAAAAAATACTAATATAATCTGATATGGATCGACAAATCGATTTGGCCCCATAAAAACGGAATTAGTCAAACTGATTTCTGAAGTTGAAAAAAATATTTTTCGTGCTTTAATGAAAGAAAATTATAACATCAATAATAATTCAGACGACGAACTGAAATTGGACCAAAATTATTTCGTAGCTAAGATGTTGTGAAATATTTTAGTAAAAGTTAGTATTTTTTAACAATTGTTAATGTATGCGTTAGCTGTTTTTATCCTTGTTTCAATTAATTTAAATTAAATTAAAACCGAACTAAAATGTTTCGAAATATCACATTCTTAAGAATGAAAAAATCCCGATTTATCCCGAAAATACCGGGATATCGAACAATTTCGGAATTCCGAAAATCCCGGAATATCGAACAATTTCGGGATGCCGAAAAAATCCCGCGATTTGCAATTTAAAAATCCCGAATCCCGGGATTGTGAAAACCAATCCCGTTTGACATCTCTAATCCCAATGGTTGTTCACAGCAATAACGTAGATTTTGTTGACATCAATTTTCTATGCTTCCGAAGATTTGTCATTTGACTGGTAAACTGGTAAGCAGTTAAAACTTTAGAGGTTGGGACGATAACATTGATTTTTCAGATAAAACCAAATACTCCAACGATGATCACTAATATCCGCATCGCGGAACAACTTTTTGCCTCCAATGAACTCGGATATTTTAGTTTAATTGGGATGTAACCCATGATGGATGGTTCGAATACGAAGTCTTTCATAATCGACAAGATCTTTTTACCTAATGGAGTGACTGTGGATATGTACAATTGCATTAAATATAAGCGAAGGTCGTACGATTTATGTTTTTATATGTATTTACCATTCGTGCAAAATGAGGATAGCAAGTACCGTTTGTAGGACACCCTTTCGCTATTTAATTTTACTAATTTATTTATTTTTCTTTTATACCTATTTTAAGATCCCGATTACACATTTGACAGTTCGGAGAAAGCTTAGCAAAACATGCGCTAAGTCCCTATTCACACGCGCTGAAAGTTAAGCCGATTATCGGTGTTTTGTTGGAGAGAGAGGCAGTCGGAAAGGGGGGAGAAAAAACTCTCCCGTACTCGGACTTCTCGGGCGCAACCTTTTGTGTTTTTCATTCGCACTTTGAAACACAACAATTAAGGAAAAGTCGAAGCAAAAGTACGTCAAGCCGAAACAAAAGTACGTCGTGAGAATGCAAACGCAATTTTAAAAGGGAATTAGCGGAGAATCTGCTTAAAAATATTCTCGTGTGATTCACGACTAATAAATCTAGGTTGAAATCCTGATTAATATACTTTTCGTAAAGTACTGAAAATCTACAATTGTCGTGTCTATGGGTGTGCCCAATTAACGGTAAAGATTATATGTAGATCCTCCTATCTCTATTGAATTTTATTAATTATTTTTTTTTTCATTTATATTTTAAGATACATATAAAATACATGGGCTGAATAAATCCACGATGGAATCCTGATTGATAAAATAAAAAATACCTCTTGCAAATAAACGTTTCTGCTAGAAAAACTGATTCTATTAGCTGAATTAGCAGGAAATGATGTATGCTAAAATGACAAACATTGTTTGTTATTCCAGCAGTATTTTTTTGTTAAATAATGATATTGCTTAAGTCAGTTTTTCAATTTTTCAGCAGACACAGACTGTTGAAACAACAAACATTTTTGATAATGATACAAAAAAATCTTTTAGTGTACCAATTTAATTATAAAGGCATTTTTTGAACATTTAAAGATTCAGAAAAAATTAACGTTGAATTACTGAAAAACATAAAACTTTTCTTAAACTTGTTGATATATATTAGGACTACTTAAATGCAAATAAATATTTGTTTCGTAAAAAAAATCCAAACAAAAAATACTAGGATCGAAACAAAAATTTTTTTAAAACATCACCTTCCCAAATATATAATACTAGTTGACACCAGCAGACGCTTTCCAGCCCGTTCTGTTTGGGAGCTATTGGTATGTTATTCATTGATATTTCATTCCTAAATGCATACATCCCCAGTTTCAGGGACCATATGTCCACTACAGCGCCACCTACCGGTTAGAATTATAGATACAAACTATTATCAAGACAAACCACACATACATTTTAAATTTCAACCAAAAACTCTGGAAATGCGAAATTTGCGAATAACTTGATCATTCCGCAATTTATCGCCGTGGTGAAAATAATTCTAAAACTGAATATTTTGTTCAATTTTCAGCCCATTCAATTTTATAGATTCGGAGATCATGCGTTACTAACAAACGTACAAAGGATTTTATATATAAAGATTTACGTGTGCCAAATATCTTTCGAGTGTACCCTAATCATTTGTGTATTTCAAGCAGAATGTGTTGGGGACAATAGACTCCAGAAGTTATTTTTTTCAGCGTGTGCATATCAGATATGTCTTAATTTAACTAGAAGGTATTTGAAAATGTGTTGTAAATCGAGAGTTCTCAAGACGTTTCTTTAACTAAAACCGTTTACAAGTGGGACTAAATCTCCCATTTGTACAAAAATTGGGAATTTCTTACTCAATCTATCGAAAAATCCAAAACTTTATTTCATTCATAAAATGATATTTTAAATAAAACATTAATTGATTTTATAAAAACTACAATTTTATTATGTTTTCCGAAAAAAATATTCAGAGTGAAATTTGTTTGTTTTCCATTTTGTTTTGGTATCAGTAACGAAATTTTAAAAATAAATGGAATGAAAAAAGCTTCAGTGATCTATAAAGAAAACATATATAGGTACATACTACATGTACATACATATATAATATATTGTGTATTAATGTTGGAAAATATATACATATGTACATATGTATGTATGTACATGTATAAATCTAAATATTATGAACAAATGTATTTTGCAATAAAAAATGTTTTAGAATTTCTACATAAATATTCCAAAATAAAATATTCGCTTTGAAAGAAAGTTAAAAATATAAATACAGGGACGTTGATAGTGAGAGAGCGCTCGAGAGAGTTTTGAAAATAAAGGGAAATCGTAGAAAAAATACTGTTTCTATATTTCCTATATGGGAAAATCATAAACTAATACTCGTACACTAAAACAACTACCGGAGCACAAAAACAAACACATACGCAACAGGACACATTTAGGTAAGATGAGATGCAAGAGAGGGAGAGAGAGCGGAGGAAACAGAAAACTTATGAGATGAGATCAATGTGTGGGCAATAAAAATTTTAAGATGCATTGAAACTAGGTATATGAAGAAATACTAACCCCCACCCTTAACCCATGAAAAGTGGGTGGTGGAGGTGTTGTGTGATAGTGAGATGGGGAGATGGAAGGGATGATGCCACAGATTTGTGGACTTCAAAATCCGACAGCAGGCAGTGTTTAGGTTTTCAACAAATGTTTTTCTGCTGCAATCTGCTTCGAACATTGGGCCTATTTGGCCTTACTACATACATACATATGTATGTATGTCCGATCGATGATGATGATGTACGCAGCAAGAACCAGCAAGAACAATGTATGAGAAAATGCTTTTACAAAATAAAATGCTTAGCCGCCGCAGTACATACAACACATGCGCATGTGGCGTCAAAAGAAAGACGAAAAAATATATATTTTTTCTTCTTCTGCCCCAAGTAAACTTGGCAAACACACACGCACACACTGAAA
Organism: Eudasyphora cyanicolor; assembly: GCA_963930755.1. NCBI lineage: Eukaryota > Metazoa > Arthropoda > Insecta > Diptera > Muscidae > Eudasyphora > Eudasyphora cyanicolor. The sequence continues at coordinate 6,220,161 of OZ005734.1, read as the reverse complement.
TGTACAGACACACAGATAGACTGATATACACACACACATTCGCAGATACGCATATATGCATTCGCCAACAGAGTCGATCCACTGAGATCGCAGCCAGTTGACTCAACGGTTTGCACACAAATTTTAGTTGAACATCACAATCCGTTCAAGTCGCGGATAACTCCGATATTTAGTATTTTATATTGTAAGTAAAATATAGAACAAAATCCAAAGAATATTTTCTTAATATTATTTTCTCGCTATATGACTAACTTGTTGAACTAAACGCCCAACAAAAAAGAATTGTCAAAGGATAACGGAGATAACTTTATGTGCGATTTCTAAAGTGTGGCAACCTTCATTTTATCCAGCATCAAATTAAGTGTTACAAAATATAACGGTTTTGTGTAGTGTTGTTAAGTGATTTGCCTTGTCCCAAGTTAAAGTTTTTTTGTTCTTTTATTTGTAAAATTCTTTTTATCAATTTATTGATAAAACCACAGGTAATGAATACGGACTGCGTGCAATGTGTTTGTTAAAGAACTTAAACTAGTTTCGGCGAGGCTAAAAAACTTTAATGTGAACGAACAAGTTAACAACTATTGAACCAAATTTGAACGTTTGTCGCGTTTACTGTGTGAAGAAACCACAATTTTAAGTTTACAATTTCAATACTGCATACATTGAAAAAAAAAGCATCAGAATACACTTAACAGCATTACATTGTCTTAGAAAGGCTGAGATTTTTCTTGAATCCTCGCAATTATGGAAAAATATTCACTCAGCAGAGAATACTATTATGCAATTTAATTTCATAAAGAAAGACAAAAAGTGTGAACATTAAATTCGTATCTATACATGTGTGTGATCAAAAAGCTTTCGGGGAATATCAGTGGGTTTTGAAAAATTTTCTAAATATCTTCGATGTATGCCTTGAAAAAGTTATTTTTAGCATCTCCTCTAATAATCATCATCGTTCGGTCCCACAAAATATCCGAGAGATATAGATAACTATAAGAAGTGCGCAAGCTTCGAAGTCGGTTAGGGTGAAAGCTTTTGGGGTCGGAATGGTGTGTGTGGATGTGTTTCACATAGATACACACATGCATGAAAAATGTTCGCTTTCATGTGAAATATGTATCTAAAAATATACGTTTTTTAAACATCTCAATACTACTGTTTTAAATACATATACATACGTATAGACATACAAACATCTACATATGTACATACATATATATTCCATGATTTTTTCGATTTCATTTGATTACTACGCACATACATTTGTATGAATGTGTATAAATGGATCATATTTGACACACATGCTGCAGATAATGGATAATGGTCTATTTGCATGCATACACATGAATGTACGAGTATATCATCACACTTTCATTCAAATATCAGACCAGAACAGCGCGACCTATAAAAGCTCCCGAAACACATTTCGATGATGATCAATTTGTGTGTGATTGGAATGGAAATTTTGTGAATGTTAAACTTCTTACCTGTACCACGAATCCCTAAAACCAAACAAAGCCAACCACCCGAGCAAAATTTTAATTATTCGTTATTTGACTTACAATGAGATATTATTGTCATCGTTCGTTCTTGTTTGTCATTTATTTTTGTAATTCACAATCGTACAATACGCATTTACTTCACCCAACCCCCTACCACCAACAAACCTGATCAATTTAATTTGCTTAAAATGATGTATTTTATGGTATTTTACCTTCTTCTTTTCTTTCCCAAATACCATCGTAATTTGTAGGGGGACTCAGCAAAATTTGTTTTGGAAGTGAGTAACCAACCATTCATGTTCAAGCCCTTGAAATACAAAAAACAAAGCTTTGCTTAACACTTTCTTGTTTACACAACAGTTCAGTCACTGTCATTTAGAGTTAAATTAATACAAAAACATGCATGTGAAAAATACATAAAATAAATAAAAATTCCAATGGTTTGATTCACAACACATTTAGCTTCTCTTCCATGTAATCCTCAACAAAAAATCAAAAAAACCGAAAATATTTGCACAAAAAATGCAATAACAGAACAGCGAAATCCATATGGTTAAGGCATACATATGTACATACATACATATGTGTTTGCGTATACCATTTAGATTAGCGGTATAGAATTTAACGATATACAGTCACAGTTGGAACAACTCTTTCCTGGGCAAATGTCAATTTCACTTGTGTGTAAATAATTTTTTCTTTGCGTGTACCTACGTATTTTATACCTACGATGATTACTACCAGGATTAATCTGTACTATAGAAAAATTAAACTTTTCAAAAGAACAAAACGCTTAATTTTGCCCTAAGCACTTATGTACATACAAATATTTCCGTCATGTTCACCGGGTCTGATAATCTTGGAGTTAGAGCTAACCAAGAATTATAGGAATAAAGATTGAACCAGGCATAGTGGATTGGTATACATAAATAATATGAATGTCTACGAGTGGATCATGGTGTTACATGGTCCACTCGATAAGTCAATTTTTTGACTACTTTTTCCAATAAATCTGGCCGTATGGCGTCAGCGTTGGCTTGAATATTGGCTACCAATGCTTCAAGAGTTTCTGGGTTATCGGCATAAACCAATGACTTAACATAGCCCTGTAAAAAGAAATCCAGAGGAGTTAACTCGCACGAACGAGGTGGCCCGTGAGCACTTCTGGAAATAAAGCAATAAATAGATTTTCAGTGCGCTGTATGGCAATTTGCGCCATCTTGTTGGAACTAAATGTAATTTAGCTGCATTTTTTTTGGAAACAAAAAATCAGTCAACATCGCTCTATAGCACTCGTCATTCACCATACCGGTAACTTTGGCACACTGTCTATAAAATGTTTTTATTGCCAATCCTGCCTATAAATATTTACCAAATATATTGTAAAATATGAAATTATGTATAAGCTTTTTTGCAATCGTCTTAACTGACAATTCACCTTTTGCTAAAGCTACGTACACACGATTGTCAGATCGGACAACGTTTTCCACCCTGTTAAAGAGTTGTAAATGTACGGACAATGACAGATTGTTAGGCAAAGGCCATACCATAACCTTTTTTCGGAAAGGAGGACTTTTGTGTCAGAAAAGGAGGACATTTGTAACATTTACAAAGAGAGTTTGAAACTTTCGGAGGACATTTAAAAAACACAATTTACTATGAAAATGCTTTGTACAACAATTTGTATTTTGTAGCGCTTAGATGCCAAATCGGAGGACTATATCGAAATCTGAACAAATTTTCTTAAAACTTGGCAAGGTTTGTTCTTGGGTGCTACATTTAAATCTGAGCAGATTTACATCAAATTCGACAATCCTGCTTAATTTCAAAGTGATTGAATATGAAAAAGCTTCTGTGGCTCTAATAGGTCATATCGGAAAGAAAATTTGTATAGGGCCTATATCTAATCTGAACCGACTTTGACTAATTTCTTCCCAGGTATGAAATAGCCCTTATTGTCAAATTTCAGCAAGATCGGAATGAAAGTGCGACCTGTACATAAGGAACAATTTTACATAGACAGACAGACAATCGGTGTACTTTAAAGTGGGTCTAGCTCCAGTATTTGTTGGTGTTAATTATAATAAATAAGTAAAGCGGCGTTAAGATCTGACAAGCCGAATTTTGCATACCCTACACCATAGATTGCATGTCAACTGTTTTTTGATTCTTTGAAATTTGTTGCGTTAAGAAGTAAAATCTTGAGGTACCTTTGTGTGGGGGCTATATCAAAACATGGACCTATGATGACCATTGTTCGTCTGAAGGGTTCTGTATATACATACTCCCAAATTACCAATCTCTGTTCGTCCAGTTGAAATTTGCGGTCTCTATGGCGTTAATAAGTCAAATCGGACAGAAGATGCTAAAAATTGATCGATATTGCCCATTTTCAATCCTAAGTTACCTGCAGCTATAAGAAGTATCTGTACCAAATTTCAGTCATCAAGCTCAATTATTGTAGTACTAACTTTGTACTAAAAGTAGTTGCGAGTATAATTCATGTGGAGGTTTACTGATTGTGAAAAATTTTAATTTGTAACTAAAGGAGGGCAAATCCATAATTTTTGAAAAATGAGGGAGGACGGGAGGACACTGGTTAAAAAGGAGGACATGTCCTCCCAAAGGAGGACGTATGGTAACCCTGGGCAAAGGTGAATTGTCAGTCAGACGATTGCAAGAGATGCCAATAAAATATTTCTCTGACAACGGCGCCATTTGACAATCAATAGTGTCTGAAAATTAGCGCAATAGCAACTTTGTGTGTTTACATGATTGCCAGATGTCTACCAATATTATTGTCTTAAAATAACTTTTGTACCAACATTGACAGTACTTTAACAGGGTTGATAATGTTGCAATATCTGACTACCGTGTGTACATAGCTTAAGGCTTTGTCTGACAGTCAGAAAAAAATGGCAATATTGGTCATTGCCCAAAATGCGTATATTTGTAGTAGTGTCTGCCACATGTTTCAGATGAAATAAGTGATAGTGGATTTTAAATCGTTATTATCGAAATTAAACTTAACTTGCTCATATACGTTGCAATTTCACCTCGGTGAATCCTTCTGTTATTCCATAATTAGAGGTATCTCACGAATCGCAAAATGTCACACGTGTACAAACTTATCAATTTTTGCTATTAAGAAAGTTAAGCTAAGTACACACGATTGCCAGATCGGACAATATTGTCAGAAAAATGGCGGAAAAATGCAATAAACCTTTATTACAATCATTTAAAGAATGCCATCCTCTCAATCAACAACAACAAATTTAGCCAATGAGAAAGTTATAGGAAATTCTACATAGAGTAAGCTTTTTTTGACACTCATTTTCCACTTAGAAATCTACTAAAATTGATGTTAAAATATAAACAACAAATTTAACATGTTTGGTAATCATAATGTTTTTTTTTTAATTTTTCCAAATGCAGTTTCTTCTCGAGTAAACGTAAACACAAAAAACATCAAACATGGATGCCATCAAGAAGAAGATGCAAGGAATGAAAATCGACAAGGATGCCGCTTTGGAACGCGCCGCAACTTGTGAACAAGAAGCACGCGATGCTAACATTCGTGCCGAAAAGGTACGTTTGGTTATAGGAGAACACCTAAAACAGCTTCAGATGATCTGACTTGGTCATATGACTGTTAACATACGGATTGGATATACTTTGTTAAATGTCAAATGAATCAACAGATCATAAGAGCTTTTTTGACTAACAATAATAAAATTATTTGTATTAATTTATTTTTTGTTCGCATATAGGCCGAAGAAGAAGCTCGCCAATTGCAAAAGAAGATCCAAACCGTTGAAAACGAATTGGATCAAACACAAGAAGCTTTGACTTTGGTCACTGGCAAATTGGAAGAAAAGAACAAATCTTTGCAAAATGTAAGTTCTTTCTTTACTACATATCATGTTATACATTTCGTAAATACCACATCATACCATAATACTTTGTCACATGACATTCTGAAAAAGGCATGGCAAACTTGTCTTAGTCCGAACAAAAGCCCCACTTCTCATGTTATGGCTTTATCATATGACATTCCGAAAAACGTACGGCAACATTGGCCATATTCCATGCCAAACTGTTTTATCAAAGGTCAATGACAGTGTCACTGTTTTCTTTAAATGTCATATGCAATGTCTTATGGTGTGTAGTATGTATATCTAAAAAGAGAATGAATCATGCAATAAAATTTATCTGTCTGGGTTTAAGGTGTGAACTATGCTCCATTTCTCCGTTTCAATGCGCAATTTCACAATAATTTGTCATTCTGTGGCAACGATGATTTTTTTAGGTTGAAATTAAAGCAGAAGATAATTAGTCGTTGCCACAGGATGACAAATTCTTGCGAAAATTTCGCCTAGAAATTAGAGCATAGTACCATGGTATGCCCACTAAATAATTGTGAATCATTTGACATGTATGTTAGATAAATGTTAGTGTATGAACCGCGTTCTCAATACGACAAATTTATTATTATTAAATTATGTATATTACCTAGTTTTAAGATAATACATTTATAAACTCAAAGATATGCATCCATGTAGGTACTTACATATGAACAGAAGCAGATTAGTGGAAGAAAGTGTATAAGTTAAATTTACAGTAACTCGGTAGTAGTCTGCGCAAATAAAAAATAGTTGAGTGTGTGCAATTATTTATTTATTGGTTTTTCAAATATGGCATCTTCGCTGCGGTGAATGTTGCCAGATTTGTCTAAATTCAAATATTGCTATTTTTAAATTAAATACTCAGCATTCATATACAAGATACAACCACTACGAAAAGAGTAAAGAGTAGAGAAGGATTGCGCGATTGGTTTGTTCTCTTTGTATTTGCACTTTTGGCCAAATACGGCATATAATATCAAATAACCTAAAAAAACACAAACACTAGCATTCGATTACATTTCAATTGGGAGCATGCGTGGGTGGCGCATCCGTGAAGGTGCAAATATTAGACTAATACTGATAATTTATTGAGAACTCTGGACATATTTTGTTATATCCGTACATACCTAAGAATTTTGAAGGCCAAACGAAAAAATGTTATTTTATAAAAATATGTTAAATGGAAAAATGTTCAACATACACACTCGGTCTTTTATTTATACATAAAGAGAGATATATTACCCTTTATGATCAATGCCATTCATCCATTCATACATACAACATACTTTATTGCTGATTTTTACTCCAGAAATAAGTATTACGTGTTATGAGAAATTATTATTATATATGCATGATTATATACATACGTGCATATACATATGTATACATACGCAGAAATTAAATTTTCCTGAGACTTCTTCGGATGGCGATGGATGGTCAACACCCCAAAAGACCAATAGATACTAAGTGAGAGCATTTTCTAACGGAAGAGAGAGAGAGAGCTATGCAAATGTGTGCGGATGTGGGTGTTTATGTGGGTTGTATAATGGTTAAAGATTGCTAATTAGAGCGCACTTACGAGGAAATTGTGGCTTTCTTCTCTCTGTTTGCTCTTTTTAACGCACCATATACCATATAGTGTTGTGGGAGCGGAGAGGATCGCGCAGTTAACTAAGTAAAAGAATACGGCAACGTTTTTTTATTGCTTAGATATTGTTTGGGGGAGCACATTGTACGTTATACCACAGAACGGCAGCGCAGCGTATACAGCAGTTCAAATATACTGGCAGAGGAGGAGGGCCCATCCGCAATACATCACACCACTACCTCTCAATGTTCCATCAATCCATAGTTTCCCTTTTAAAAAACTGTTTGAATGGAAAGCACGTTAAGAACAGATATAAAAATAAATAAATTATTAAAAATAAATAAATAAAATAAAAAATATTTAAAAGAAAAATTCATTTTCGACGTTAACATCGTTAGTTCACTTTGACGTCAGTTGCGGAATGCCACAACAATGAGGAGCTGTATCTCTTATTAAATACCGGAAAGCAGAAACTACAACAAAGTTAATTAAACATTTTACGCTGCTCTGCTATGTTGTAATAATACAGTACTCATACAACCAACTAACAAACAACTACCATTATAAAAAAAACATACAGAAGTGAAAAGTGCGAAAAATGTTATAAAAATAAATTAATATACTTATGTATACGCAGTAGAACCACCGCTTGTTATTTGCTGATGATGAATTAAATAGATATAATACACACTTAATAAACTTGCTTTTATTTTTTATAAAAAAAATAAAAGGACAAGTTTTCCCGAACCGCCTCCCACAATTTAATTCAAAAAGGATTGTCGTTATTTTTGTGATAAAAATAACGCTCCCAATCTGGAATAAAATTCAAAAGAACACCCCGATTGCTCCCGGACTATAGCTTCTGATTCATCCAATATAAACAAACGTGTTATTAATAAAACTATATACCAACCAACACACGTATACCGTATACCACACTGTTCAAATCGTATAATTTTGATGAAATCAATAAAACTATAACGTCTGTTTGCGCTTCGTTTGAATGTGAGAGTGCAATCAGTGATCATCACCGCCAACAATTTTAAAAATACAATTGAACAATTGCCAAAAGCTCACTTGACATTGCTGCTTTGAATTCCTCAAAAGAGAACAAATTCCAAACCAAATTTTCACAATAAAATGTTTTAAATTTTGCGAAGCGAAAGAAATAAGAAGAGAATAAATCTGCACATTTTACAAAGTAAATTTAATATGGTGGAAAAAATATTTGGTGAATCAAAAGCAAACAATACATGGCAAATTGTTGGAAAATTTAAACAGTTACCGAAGACAAGTGTACACAACGGCAGTCCCAAAGCCAAAACACACATACAGATACAGATTAATACATCATCCTCTTCAGCGGCGGCGGCAGCGGCGGCGGCAGCTAGAACATTAAATAAAAATCGCAAAATCGAATCAAAAGCGAACAACGCCGGAGATAGGAGGTTACAAGAGAATAATACTCAACTCAAGAAAATAATAACCAACAATAATAATAATAATCGAAAGCGTTCAAAATTACAGCAACAAATTCGACGTGCACACCGCCATCTGCTAACCAGTGGCGGCAATGATAAACAACAGCAGCAAAGAGCAAACCCTGGCAACTGTCAAACGAACAGCTGTCAACTGTCATCATCATCAGCAGCAGCGTTGAAGAAGGGAACACAGAAACTAAAGCATAGCAAAAATACAAATGAATTTCACTGCAAAAGTAATAATAAATTGTTAAAGCAAAATAACAATAACTTACCCATTTCTCAAGCGGCACAACACATCAAAGGTAAAACAAAATTGAAAAGTACTAATGCCGCACAAAAGAAATTAAAGAATTTTACAAACGATCAAGATTCCATAATATCATCGCGTTGGTGTTCAATCGAAGAGCAATTAGATTTGTTGGACAAATTACTCTACTATTGTGATGAAGAGGAGGAGAACGCCGCTTTAAAAGCTTGGTACGATTCCATTAATAGAGACTACCTTTTCGACAGTGATTGTTCTGAAGACGACCTAAGCGGTGTTTGGAGTTGGAGTGACATGATGTCCTCCTCCTCGACTTCAGCAGCAGAAGTTACGGCTCCAAGCGAGGATGATGCACGTTCCACAATAAGTAATAACAGCATATCTTCATCATATACATCATCACTGACACCGTCCTCTCTGAAGAGACGCGGCCATCAGCATCATCCTCGATTTTCGGGAACACGAAGGCCAAATGTCCCACCCAATGTACAGGAAATTTTAGCAGCTCTATATAAAAATAATGATAATGATACGGCATCACAACTTCCCCATACCGATGTGGACACAACATTCGATGATAATCTGGTCAATTACCCAGATGAGCCGGAAGATGACCCGGAGATGGCTCAACGCATAAAAGCATCACTTAACTTGCCTCTGACTGAATCAGTCACAACGTCCATGGGTAGCAATAGTCCTACGCCCACTGATGATAGTAGCATGTTGGATGAAGGTATGGTCCAAACATCTACCTCAGGTTCTTCTTCCGCAATACAACCACTTCGTGAAAAGAAGACCAAATCAAAGCGGGATAAAGCCGACAAATCTTCTGCAGATACCAGCAAAGAAAAGAAATCAAAAAGGTCCAAAAAAGATAAATCAAAACGTGCCTCTGCTTGCCTAGATCCCACGACAGATGTAACAAACGTAACCTCCCATAGTGATGCAGCGTCCGCAGCAACGGATGAGGGCATTGCCATTGATGACGATGATGTCCAATCGGCCGAATGGGCTAATCTGAGATGCACAAGTGAGGCAGCCGAGATTGTGGCCGAACGAGAAGCAAGACGCAACAAAAATCGTTGTGCCGATTATCCCGGTCTTGCATTTGGCCGTTCCATATTCAGCTCAGATACAATGATGAAATTTAATATTATACGCAACGAGTTGCATAACATCATGAATACACAATTGAAAAGGGTAATTAATGAAAGTCTCTCTAACCGTAATATTTTATACAGAAATTAACATTTTGAAAACTACGCTACGGGGGGTTCCCAAACTAAAGTATGCAAACATTCAACAATACCGCCGAGGAAAACGACCGCGTAAAGCAGGGATTTAATCCCATAATTAGGACATTATTACTTGAAAACAAAATAATTCTCTTTAGCTTCAAAAAAGCAATAAGAAGGATTTCGAAAATGGTTTCTTTATTATCATAACACTACATATTTTCTTAATCTACAAAGAGGGTACAATGTACAATTGTAGGGAAACGGTATATGAAATCCAGTTCTTTTCGATATAAACAAAATATTCAATAATTTTTGTTAATCATATTTACGGGATTGGAATCTTCACTGGCAACACTAAATGTGAACAAAGTTGAATTTATATATGAACGACGAGCGACATTTATTTACCTACATACATACATTTCTACTTAAATTTGAATTTATATAGATAATTCTGTGTAAACTAGAAAATAATTAAAAGTTTTGCGAGCAATTCGATTCACTATTTATATTCTTATTTGATGTACACAATTTTTGCTATCGAATATTTATTTAACAAGTGATTACGTAGTATTTTAAAGAATTTTCTTTATTTGCTCCACATATTTTTCTTGTTTTATTATTCTGAACAATGAGAAGAGCAAAAATAACAAACATTTTCTGAGTAAGCTACGGAACATGTATGTATGCATGTAGATATTTTGCCGGTATACCAAGCAAATTTGGTTACTCTACAGCGAAAAAACGAACGGTCGTTTTCTGTAGACAAAGATTAGTGAGCAGTGAGTGTGTGTGCGAAATAAAGAAAGAAGAATTTCTCTTCGAACATTCTCACTTTTAGTGTTAGATAGTCTAGTTCTTTAGTTTTTGTGCCGTTGCTACTGCTTGAGAGTGCCTAGTCTGCCTTTGTCTTTGAACTCGTTTTACATTTATTATTTGTACAATGACCTACTTTATTCTATAGCTGTATCTTTGGTCGAACACATTCTTTGTCATTTTCATAGAAAAGAGCACTAAAAATCTGTTTGTCAATGCTTTGTCCACGATCACAGGCGTTCGACCTTCTCGTGGCATGAGTATTGATGCATACAATTGCGTTTTCTTCTGACTCTCTTCAAAATGTTCCTTACTGATGAAATGAATGCTCGGAAAGGTATTTAATTGCTTCTTTTCTGTGTGTCATATAATTGAACAAATTACGCAATGTTCGCCAATTTCCTCAGATAACACCACATCACTATGATGGTCATTGCTATATTTTATATTTAAAATGTATTCCATTTCAAGCAAACTAGAACTGCAATATCCAGCACATTATAGAGATGTACATATGTACATTCTTATACATAGGTATGTTATCCAGACCGAACTTTTTAGAAGCAAAAAATTTAAAATCATTTTAATTTATCTAATAATAATTAATAATTTGCTAAAGCTATTTATGGTCGTACTAATTGCAAATAATGTTTGGCCAATGTCACTATCATTTATTAACAAATAAATGAAAAACGAATTTTAGATTTTTATGTCGCCACATAAATTATATTGTCAACGACCTTCCTAAGATGTTTGCTGCCATATTTAGTTGCTACTCATTCGTGTGTGCACCATAAACTGTGTGTCTGTTTATTTCCAAAACACTACTTATGAGGAGTTCACTTTTAATTTCTTTTCGTTACTACATAGTCAAGTGTAATCGCTTTTTTGTATTTCTAATACATGAGAGACAAAACAGCAAAATACTTAATATGGTAAAGTTATGATTTTAGTAATTTATCTATGGAAAAAACGGCTTTTTATGAGCGCCTGCCTAGCTATTAATTTGACTTTGTTCATACATACATACGTACTATCTACGTAAACTTCAGTTTAATACATATGTATATATTATGCCGGGTCGGTTCGGAAAGTTCGTTTTATTTATATATCAAATCTTGGAAAATCATTTGTTTCCTAAATATGTATATCGTTCGGTGTGTAAAATCTTGCACGAAATGATCGATATAGTCTAAAAATTATGTTGGTATTCGTTAAATAAAGTTATATATGGCCTTTAGAGATACGGCAAACAGCAATTTATAATTTAAACCCGCCTTAATGTATATCCATATTTACGTACATATATATTTTACGCATTATATGCAAATACATATATCACGTCATATCAATTAGTGATTATTTTTCAAAACACTACTTTGTCGGAAACAGTTCAAGAGGGGATCTCAGTAATTCGTAGTGCCATTTCTTATATTTTCGCTGCCTGAATTCAAATACCGGCTAGTGTATAGTGTTTAGAAATTCGAGGTTTCCTTTAAACAACTTAGAATTTCTTACAATTTCTTACTGTGTACGAGATTCTTAGCTCTTCGGTTCTCTCCCATTAAATAAGTTTTCTAATAAGAATAAGAGCACATGTGGTATACATACATAAATATACGCAAATAAAATATATCTCTTCGGGATATTATCCAAAGATTTTGATTAAAAGTCATGAAAATGTATCATTTTCCGGCAGAATAATTCAAAATAATAATTCTATTTTGATGCGGCATTAACAGGTTTTTATATTACATGTCTCTTCTTTTGGGTAGCAAAACATATAGTTATCTCTTTTTCTCCTACGCTTTCCAAGCCAGTGAGAGGATTTTCTATAAATCTAGGCGAGGCTTTTCTTGATATTCACTCATATTTACTCTTTTTCTCTCCTTAATGTTTGGTTTTGTCAACGTAATCGTTTGTCACCACCACTCAATATATGAGCTCATTCGCTGCAAAAAGTTCGAGACGTTAGCTTCGCTTTGTGTAGTTTCGTGTTTTGTGGGCATTAAGCAATCAAAGATTAAAAATATTAAATATTTTTACTTACAAATAGTGTCTATTTTCAACAAATAGTGTTCATAGTTTGTTTAAAATAATAGAAAAAATTGAGAAAAAAGTAAAACAAATACAGCCACAAGCCAGTTGAAAGAAAAAAAGTAAGAAAAAGAAGAAGCAGTGAAACCGGTGGTCGTTTTTTGCCTAACGTTCCGCATTGAAAATAAATATTCGTTGTCAGTCGTCTTTTTTATCAACGTCGTTAACGTAATTTCTTTTAGAAATAAATCAATCAAATCGATTACGGTGCTCAAAAACATATAGTTTTCCCCGAGAAAGAATAAAAGTATTATTTTGACAACAAAAAGATAGAAAGAAAAAAAAACAAATATGACGACCAGCATTCCACAAGGCACCTTATTGGATGTGCTAAAGAAGAAAATGCGTCAGACCAAAGAAGAAATGGAAAAATATAAAGATGAATGTGAAGAATTCCACAAGCGTTTACAACTGGAAGTGGTTAGACGTGAAGAAGTAAGTGTTGAGACAAATCGAAGAATTCTACTACACAATACTTGAGATTGCTCCAAAAATTCAGGGGAAAAGTAAAAAAAAAAATGTAAATGTAGATTTGATTCTTCATTTCCAAGATTTGTTCGTTCGTTCCCCGTTCGGTAGTTTATTAACTAATATTTTGCTTATCTTGGCGGAGAGAAAGGGATAACAGTATAACTAATCTTTGATAAAAGTGACTCAAGAGAGAGAGGAAGAGAATATTTTAAATGTTAGTGTATCTGCTCTTATTTGGCTGTTTTTGTTGCTCACGTCGAAGAGTGTGTCAAGATAATAAAACGGGGTGATTCATATTACACTGTTTTAACTTGAACAGCAGGAATTTTATTGTGAGGAGACAAATCGGCAAATTTTTTTTGCTTTCATTTATAAATTTCTTCCTTATTTGGTTTGGATATTTTAATTGATGCTGGTGGATGTTTTAGAACCCCTCACTACCCTTTATGACGGGGTCGGTGTGCTCTATATGGTTTATATTTCACGGCCATGCAGTTAAATACATACATTCCCACCAAGTGCATTGCATGCAAATGCGTGTGAGTATTGAGTTGAGTTCTGTAGCTCGGCATTACAAATTTCAGTGTTGCTTTTTTTCGTTCTTAATGTTTTTCTGGTCTCCCCCTCATTTTGAGCTTCATTCAATTTTCTAATTGGTCTCATTGTTATGTTATGTCGCAAGAGATAGAGAAGGAAAAAGGAGGAGGCAATGAAGAAGAACCACGACTCAATGATTCTGGTCATTTATTCGAATACCATTCGCACATCATGGACATTTTGCATAATTTTTAAGCAGATAATTTCCCTCACCAGCCTTATCTACTATACCAATAACCAATCGATACAATTTTGCAAAATTCTCAAAAGTATGGTTATGTAGTTAAAGAAACGGGGAGAAAACTGTAATTTACTATTTATTGATGGCTTCGAATTTTTCCCTGTTAAATCGGGGTATTTTCTTTTTTGTTGCTTCTGTTGTTGGTGGCGATGATGTGAATAATTAATTCTTCCGCAATCGTTGTCCGTCCATCAAAATGAATAATAAACAAAAATACAAATGCCCCAAAATGGAAGAGAAAGAACACATGACGTCGTTGTCGTCGTTCCTCTCCCTCCGTCTGTGGCGCATTGTCATATATGTACATATGTAGATAAAATGGAATAAGTAAAAATGCTCATTTGATTTGTTTAAAGTCCCAAAAATTTGCCCCATGGCAACGTTGTTGTGAATAAATAGTATGGAGTGAAGTGTGTGTAAGTGGTGACCGAGAGCTCTACACACTTCACTCCCTTTTTTCTCAATGGCTGACTGGGCCGTTTCAAATTCAATTCGTCTGTCTGTATGTCAGTATGTAGTTATCTCAATGTATAAACATACATTCACGCAGATATATGATAGTTATAATGATGACGTAATGTTTGACTACTACTTAATAGCCCTCACAGAAAAAATTGTGAAAATATCGAAAAAGGAGGAGATGGGCTCCGATTTGCTTTGCATAGGCAAAAAGGATTCAACTGGTGGACATATATTTTGGGGAGCAATGGGTGGTGGCCAGCGGCCAAATTTATCCAATAACAAAAATGTAGTAATCAATCTTGGTTGCCATAGTTTCGTGATGTCATTCCCCACTATGTAGGTTAGTCACCATTGTCGTCTCGTTGGACTGTAAACAGTTATAGGGATAAAAATGCCGGCGAAAAAATGAATGTTTGCATACTTGTTTTCTTGGGTCTGGGAAAGCACAGTTTTCGTTACAATTTCTTTTATAGTTCAAAACAATGCCGACCGCACTGCCACCTGCTGAAGACGCCGCCCCTCGGCTTTACAACGGAGAATTTGCTCACAATGGAGGAATCAGCCACAATGGAGGAAATTAATTCTTAATAGAGAGCATTTATACCCATAGGGCTTCTTTCAGTTTTCTTATTGGGCTTCCTAGGGACTTAGTATATCGTTTAGGGCATTGCAATTTTTGGAGCGTATCTTTGAGAGTTATTTTATCTTAAATTTAGTGATAAGTTATGTTGTAAAACATAAATGTATAAAATATCTTCCTTGAAATGGTTAATTTTTAGGCTGAATCTGAAGTTGCCGCTTTGAATCGTCGCATTCAATTGCTCGAAGAAGACTTGGAACGTTCCGAAGAACGTTTGGGATCCGCCACAGCTAAGCTCTCTGAAGCTTCCCAAGCCGCTGATGAAAGTGAACGGTTAGTATTCTTATTTTCAATGCGAACTGTATTGAAAAAATTATTTGTATTTTATTTTTTATCCACAATTTTATTGATAATTTTTGAAGTACATACCAAGCACTATTTAAGTTAATTCTAAGTAATTTCCATGGTGAAGGTTTTTGTCCATATGGTTTTTTTCTTTTCTCCTGGAGAGAAAATATTGATTATACAAAATCTGTTATTTGAAACTATTAGGATACGAAAGGCCCTTGAAAATCGTACAAACATGGAAGATGACAGAGTAGCTGTTTTGGAAGCCCAATTAGCACAAGCTAAATTAATTGCTGAAGAGGCGGATAAGAAATACGAAGAGGTATAATCAATTAAACTTCTTCAATATCTCTTGTGTTAGGGTTCTAGGGTTATCAGGCATGTTTGATTCTCTTTTTCTTTCTTTAACATATGAGGTTAGGATATTTCTTTTGGGTAATGCTCTCTAAAAGGTAAAACTGGTTCAACCATTCCTGCTCCATTTTGGTTATTTTTTAAGTATATACATAATTAGATCTAAGAAAAAACATTGTTTGTAGTCTACAATTATTTTTAAGCTCCCAAGTTTTTGTTCATTGACGAATATAAATTCTCAATCAACTTAAATGTAGGACGTTTCTACTTTATACATATTTCTTTGTAATTGCTAGGAATGTGACAATATTCGTAAATAAATTGTTCAATATATTTTCAATACTGAAATATAAAATTATTTAGGTTCTGTATATAAGCAAAAAAAAATTTACTATACCATGTGTAACCAACGGTTACAGGGAACGATTTTTTGGTCTCCTAAATGGATACAAATATGAACGTTTATATAATCGTTTACTCGTATAAGGAACGAACATTTCTGTACTGTAATATAAAATCAGTAATTAATTTATTTTCTTTAAAAGTATTACGAATACTGTCGCACTTCTAGTGTCTTAGTTTTAAGAACAAACATTTGTAATTATTGTACGTATGTGTGTGTGGCACATTGTATTCCATGTTCAAAGACACAATTTCATAAATATGTAGATGTCTATGAAATATTCCAAAACCTACTTTCTAGCTTTAGCTAGCTAGAGGGAAGGATGAGGTACTCACGTATATTACTGAAATGTGGCTTTGATAATGGACCGATTGCCTTTTTACACTTTAAGTAAAATTCTATTTTTCTTATTTTCCTTTAAAAAAAATATCAACGACATATTTGGATTACAAACAACAACCAATATTGTACTACGGCAACATGGCAATAATATAACAACATTACCGTCACTTCTCTCTGTGTGTGTGTATTGTATTTTATGTGATTCTGCGGCACTTTTATGTTTAACCAACCACCACAACCCATCACTGTGTCAAATGTGGTCGATGAATAAACGGTCATACGGAACAAACGAATCTGGTTATCATATAATTGCAATATACTTCACTTTATAATCTTGGATGTCTTCTATCTGCAACGTTAAAACGAACCACTCGCCACAGTGCTCGTAAGATCCTTGAGAATCGCGCCCTTGCCGATGAAGAACGCATGGACGCTCTTGAGAATCAATTGAAGGAAGCACGTTTCCTTGCTGAGGAGGCTGACAAGAAATACGATGAGGTGCAAATAAAAACCAATTTCAATACATTACATATTGCCGATGCTAGTTGTTCATCTTCTACCACTACTACCAATAATGCAAATAATTCTACTACTACTAACAATAATAATAATGTCCACAATGAAACTATTGATAAAAATCAACCAACTCCAGACGCTCTTCAACAAACTTGATTGTCATTTCATCATATGCGTTAAATATCCATAAACATTCACACATGTGATGTGATTTAACAAACATTTACTTAGAAGAGAGATCAGAATAGAAACTCAAAACAACAAGCATGCTGATTGTGCATAGCTCTTTAGAAATCTTTAAAAAGATTCATCCATGCTTGTAAATTTTGATTGATTCAATACTCTTTAATTGAATTAAAGAGTGATGAAGATTGCAATGTTGTGTAAAAAGTTGGGATAAGGAGTTGGTTGTTCTTAATTTTGAACAAATTTAAACTTGATTTATGATATGAAAACTGGAAACTTGTGCTGCTTAACAAAAGAAACAAATTTATATATCTATCTATGTATGTGCGCTAAAACATATACATACATAAATATTTTGTCATTGTAAACACTAATTTAAACTCTGTAAAATAGAATTAGTACTATATACCGTTTCTTCTTATTATTATGAAGAACGTTTGCATATACATATACCATGATTTATACTTTAAATGAATGCAAAGAACAATGAACAGTTATGGCAAAGAAGAAATGGAAAATCCTGAAAATTAATTTTTCAACATTCAATATTTTTCGAAACTTTTGTGTATTGTACTTTTATAAATTGCGGTTCTAAATTATTTAAAGTTTTGTAACTATTGTTTTTGTATTTAATTTGTCGGTATAAAAGTAATTTTATTTTTCTCTTGTTTTTGTAACCTTTCTTCTATATATCAAAATATTTATTATTACATTATTGAGCATATAAAATTTTTGCTTTATTTATAATTTAAATTTATTTTTTTATAAAACAAAATAAGTTAAATTGTAAACAAATGAATAAAGATTTGATTATGATCTTCATATAAAAGCAAAATACAAAGCTATTGTTATTTTTTTATGGAGCATTACAAAGAGAGCAAGAAAATTGGGATTTGGGACGTTCAATATTCTTGATAGTAGACCATAATAAAGGTTTTTTTGGAAATCTCACATAAAATAATTAGAAACTAAGTGTTAAGCAACATTTTTTTTTGAAATCTGCTTCAATATTTTGCCATTAGAAATAATTTACAATCTGATTGCACCGAAAGTTTAAGTAGGGAAAATTGTATCATTCAACTATGAAAGTACTATTTTATACCAACAGTTCAAACATATTAATATTGTTGGATTTTATTTGTATTCATAATAGTTGACATAATACTTTACATAAAGTTATACGAATTATGATGCATCCAAATTATCTAGAAGAATTTGTGTACACGATTATGTCTTCTTTATTAATTTTTCTTAACTTTTGAGTCATGCCATGAAGAGGCGCTATTCATCGATTAAAACTAGCCATCCGAAATTAAAACGATTAACCTTGTGTGCAATGAATTATTTCTTTTACTGTATTCGAGGTATAGTCTTTGGATTTGTATAATGATTCATACATTCCATAAGTAATTCTGCGATTGATAAAGAGAGCTCTAAAGAGTAACGTTGAAATACTATTCCATGAATGTTTTTTTTATTAAATTTAACAAAATAAACACAAATCATCATAGACGGTCTGACCGATCACCTTCATTAAGACAGAAGAGGAATTCGTACGTTTCGTATGTAAATAACTAAAGCTTTGAAGACATGATTCACTTTATTCCGCGCGGTTCATCATACCCCTTGGCACCATTTGACTTCAAACAGATTTCACTTTTCTTTTGCAAACGTATGTGAAAAGTTATTTTTGATTTACAAGTAAGGAAATTTCCCATAAGATAACTTTTGCGGACCAAAGAAAGGTACAGTTTTTCAGGAAGTCCGTTGCTATAAATGGCAATAAATGAATCTCATTTCCAGTCACGATGATCACTGACTGTAGTCTAAAAACCCAATGCCGCCCATTGTTCACTTATAATTTCAACCATCATTTGTCGTTGTCTTGATTTAGTTGTCGCCAATAAATTGATCTTTAGTGTAGCATTTGCAAATTGTTTACACTAGGTGTGTCAAGGTTTCCTACGTACATACATAAATGTATAAATACTATGAGATTTGCAAATAATCCTATCAAGAATATCAAGTTCAGTCCATTAATCGCGCTCATAAGATATACACTCTATACATATTATATTTTTTATCATGAGCACGGGAATTTCTCCAGCTATCCTACATATGTACATACATATATATTAGGCTCGAAATCAACGAGTAATGCTCCTCCATATTAAGTGCTGTAGGGAATTTGCCATAATTGTAAAAGTTTTTTGTATTCATAACGACGCACAAGATTTCTTTAGATTATCCATCTCCTCTCTATCTAAATATGTTTAAGTTCGTTTTATGTTATTGTTATATACATATTCCTGTTGAAAAGTGCTGATAAATTGAAACGAAGAAAAGCACATAAACGCAACTAATGCTATTAACAAGTTAATGCCAAAACAACCAATAAAGCTGACAGAGTGCTAAACAACACACAGCAACAGTGCATTCGTGCAAGGTGCTGCGCCGGCTTCATTTTGTAAATGTTTTGTGTGTGTGTGAAACCCTCATCGAAATCTATTGTGAACTTATACATGTTTTTTGTTTTGATCTTTCCCCAAATTTTGTTTTGTGAAAAATATTTCAACATTTTAAAATACACAACACAAAAGGTTGCCCGTAAATTGGCCATGGTTGAAGCTGATTTGGAACGTGCTGAAGAACGTGCCGAACAAGGAGAAAAGTATGTTTTCAGATGTGGCGAATATCATTTAAATTTATCGTTTATTTTTAAGCCTGAAAAATGTTTTTCGTTATATTTATTTAACACAAACCTAACCTCAGATTGAGCAGACAATGTTGTATAAAAGAAAATTAGCTAGCTAGTTTTTATACTTATTAACAGCGGCTTTTGCTTCTGTAGAAAATGTGAAAAAGTCTGTAAAAATGATGTAAAGCATAGATTGATTCCCAAAAGAACGCCCGACGCATGTTTGTAATACCACATTCACACATACATATATATGTACATAAGCGTAACGTACATCATGTGCTTGTGTTGCCAATATCATTCACTTGTTTGAGAATCAGTCAGTCAGACTCAGTTCACTTCACATTTTTTACCAAGCAAAAGTGGTTGTATGTATGTATGTATATACATAAATACATACATATGTATGAATGTAGATACAATTACAGACATACATATGTATTTTCTTGATGTGTCATTGATTGAACTTGTGTCATTAATATATTTTTATTTTTTTGAATATCTCAAAATGCGATGTGCTGCTAAAATGTTAATGCTAACTCCTCCTGCCACAAAACTCTAACCTCCCAAAACAAAAAATTAAAATAACTGTGTTGCCATTTTTGGATGGAATGCTCGCTCGCTCGTTTATTGTGCCTTTTTGTGTTCATAACTTAAATAAAAGGTGGCCAGAAAACTAGTCCTCATGGAACAAGACCTGGAACGTTCTGAGGAAAAAGTTGAACTTGCCGAAAGGTTTGTAGATGCTGACGTTCCTTTTCATTTTCTTATTATTTCACTAACAAACTTGCTTTTGTTATAATTTTTGTTACTGTTATACACTTTAGTGATAAGATGTGTAGGTACATACACCTGGGAAATAAAACTATTTGAAAATTTATTTCAAGAGTGAGCAATTTCATGAGACTGATATAATTTTCCAATTAAATCCCAATGTATGTCCCAAATATGCGTACACCATGTATTTACCAATTGTTTATTTTAATTTTCACAGTAAAATTGTTGAACTTGAAGAAGAACTCCGCGTGGTTGGTAACAACTTGAAATCCCTTGAAGTTTCTGAAGAAAAGGTCAGTATTTGTGTACATACATATGTATATAGTTTTTTTTATATCTTTGCAATCCAAACAATCGTAACTGTTTTAAAATGCCAACTGTCTTCTTTTGAGTGAAGAAGCCATCAGAGATTTGGAGCAATTACGATTGCCTTACATTTGATTACGTGAAAATATTCATATATATTCTAAATTTATATATTTTTATTGTTTTTTTTTTCTAAAAACGATATATCTTTCTCCCTACCAACCTACTACAACACCTTTTGTACTATACTACAAAAATCATCCCCACATTTATAATAAAACAAAACATTCATTAATATATCAAATGTAATGTTGCCGACATTAATTGAAAAAATACTCCTTCCATAATTGCTGTACAACAACAACAATAAATAGGCTAACCAACGTGAGGAAGAATACAAGAACCAAATCAAGACCTTGAACACCCGTCTCAAGGAGGTATATACATTCAACATTTTTTAATAGAGTGAAGATCAATTTTCTTTCTAAAAGAAAATGTGATTTGCTTGAGCTACACAAAAAGAAAAAATAACTACACTTCCCAGAAAAACGTCAGAAGAAGGATTACAAAGAAATCCGTTATCTTATAGGACCAATTCTATCTATATTGAAAAAGTTGGTCTCAATGTCTAGGGGTTTGGTTTAAATGTTCTAGCATCAAATGTGTGTGTTTTATTGTTGTTGGCTAATCCGAGAATTGCGTCAAATGTTTTTATTTTTATTTATCATTTTTATTTATATAACTTTTTATTTGTGATTTTTATTTTTTAATATATCTTAATTTCTTTTTTTCATATGTTTGCTGCTTGTTGATGCCGTATTTTTTCCATTTTAATGCCGCAAATATTTGCATACTCTACTGCTTTTAACTCCAAACAATATTATTGCATGCTAAATAAACAATTATTAACACTTCTAAACCCGAAATGTTGGTACTTATGCCCTGTCGTGTTTGATTACACCTAAACTCGGAATCTATAAATGACAAACCAAAATGTTTGCATTGACCAATTGTGACACTTCCCACCAAAAGGCCACACACAAAGAAGAAACTTTAGAAACACAACTCAGAGTTTTGGATCATCAACTTAAAGAGGTATTAATTTTAAATGACAATAATGTTTATGGTGATGGTAGCTAACGATAAATTATTAAAAAATTGGGTGAGATGTCAAAAATGGTTAAAATAGCATAATATAATCTTTGCAGAGGGTAATCATTTTCAATGTGTACCATAATTGTTGTTCGAATGTCTATCTGTGGCTAAATGGCATTTTGAAGGAATCATATCATCTGTACAGTTTTTTATAAATATATGTACATTATTTCGTTAACCCTTTTGTTTGAATGCCCCTGTCCACTTATCCCGCATACACTACTAAAGAAAGAAAATATTAAATTGCACAAATTGTTATTCTCAATTTTACTATTTGAAAATGTACATACAAAATATTAAGAACAAAATCTATTATTGATTGGTGTCTTTCGTTGTGTGTGATCGATCGACACAAAAATGAATTTGATATTTTCTTTTTTAGTAACACGGACCTGCAAACAAAAGAACATGTCAAAGAAACATGAGTATTGAACAAGAGCAGTGAAACAAAACTTTTTGGATTGCATAGTGATGGAAAAGGAACTGTAGTACACTTTTTGTATATAAAATTGAAAACAACCTTTTGTGCATTGATTGCAAACCATTGAAAGTATTTTCCTAACAATGTATGACTGTAGAAATTAATTTGAAATTTTTAAAACGTTTATGACAAAAGAGAAGAGAACACATTTTAGCTCAAGAATATTTTGTTTCTTCTCAACTCTTCAAATACTCATGTTTTCTTTAGGCCCGTGAAGCCCAAAGTCTTATTGAAAAGGAGATCGTTAATCTCAAAAATAATTTAGAGGCTGTAAGTCGTTTCTTTTATTACATCTAAATAAATGTCCCTTGGCTTCATATAGTTAGATGCACCAGTTCATAAATATTAATTATGTTTATCTTATAGGTGTTAAATACTGAATAGCCTAATCAGTTCTGATGTACCAATAGTAAAGTAAAACAGATTACTAAATATAAATACGAAAATTATGTTTATTATTAATAGCTTTTATTGTTATATCATTTTAAAAAAAGCACGATTTATTAACCACCTTTACTTAAGGTTTCAACTAAAAAATGCTTTCCTATGATATTAGAAATATTAGAAACCAAGCTCTGATCCAATTGATGAAAATGATTGCACATAAACACTTTGCTTATAATACAAAATAGCGACATATTTTCCTTAGAATCCTTAATAGAAAATCTGACATAATTTCATTACGTATGTTCAATTAATTTGTACATGTCTAACGCTGGTTTTGGTAGTGTGTAAATTTCTTATATTTTTGGGAAGCTTATGTTATTTTTTTAATTTAAATAATGGCTTGAAAACAAAGACAATATGTGAAGTTAATTTTCAAGAAAAAATAACTTCAAATTCATTTCAATATATATATTGTCCTTGTTTTGCTTGACATTTGTCCTTATTCAATACAAGTATTAACAGAATTTTTTTGCTTTCGAATAGGCTGAAGCTCGCGCTGAATTCGCCGAACGTTCCGTTCAAAAGTTGCAAAAGGAAGTCGACAGGCTCGAAGGTAAGTCAAGCGAGAGAAATATCAAGCTGATCATAATTAAGAAAATAGGAATTTAGAAATAATTATATGTTATGGTTATTATTTATCATAAAGTAGGAAAAAACGACTTTAAATTCCCTTATGTTTTAGATCTTCTTTTCTTTTTTACTTTAATTTAATAATTGTTACTTATTATTTTTATTTATTTTTTTTTTATGTTACGCTTAATCAATCCTTTATTTTGCCTGCCTGCCAAATGTTTTGATATTTGTTTACTAAAAATAAAACAATCCCAACCGAATCCGTAATCCATGTGTTGTGTGTGCCGCTTTTAATTGCTATTGCTAACCAACTGTGTTGACAATTGTAAACATCGCATATCGCCACAGATGACTTGATGAACGAACGGGCCAAAAATAAACTGCTACAAGAAGAAATGGAGGCCACCCTGCATGATATTCAAAATATGTAAAACATCAGAAATTATAATTTATAATTATTATTACAACAACAAACAGCAAAAACACTACCATACTAGCCTAAGGACTCATTTGATAGAAGGCCTGATTGATCAATAGAATCAAATGAATCCACGAACGAAAGGAAACACAACCCCTTTTTAAGACAATGCGCAGCGTAATTTAAAGAAGAGAAATATTTCGATAAATGAAGAAAATGTTGTTCTTTATTCCATATACATAACTCAAGCGACTTAGACTTTGCTATCTATCCATAATTAACTTCTATGACGTTACTGTTTTCCCACATACACATATTTTAAAATCATTCTTTTCATTTATTATTAATGTAAGACAGAAAGACATAAAAACATTCCACCACCCTTCCACTTCCTTTCTTCCTACTACCCTCTTTATTGCCAGTAAAAGAATTCATTTTGTTTCGGTAAATCCTCTCTTTTCTTTTTATTTCGAAAATAGAAAAGGTTTCTTTCAGATTCCATTTCGATTAAGATTTGTATGTATTTTTCTGTATTAATAATTTTAATGTTGTAAAAACTTTCCCCGTTTTTTATATTCGATTGTGTAATATTTTTTAAGTTTTTTCATTAAAGAAATCAAAATTTTTCTACAAAATTCTATGACAAGCTATTTAAAAAAAAGAATTATTAAAAACTTAGCATTCCATTTAAGCAATTTATTTTGAAACACACACAAAACGAAAAAAAAATCAAATTGGTTTTAATTAATATTTTTGTATTTTCTTCTTTATTAATGTATTTCTTATAAAAATATACTTATAAAGAAAGAAAATAGTAATTATTTTGCGTATAAAAACCATGAAAAAGACAATATATAGTATATTTCCATTATTTACAACTCCTTTTTTAATTATTTATATTATATACTACTATTATTTACAAAATAAAATATTAAAAACAAATTCCGCTGCAATTTGCACAAAAGAATAAAGTATTATTGATGAAAGCTAAATATAGTTAGAACGGGAAATACTTCCTTCATGCCTCCTAGTTCTTGTCCATTGTGAGACAATACAATGTTGAAATAATGCCCCAAGTATGTCTATGTCCCCAACCGAATTCCATAACACTTGTTAGCTGATTTTAGAAATGTATATTTTGTTATTTCTTGCTGGTTTTTTAATTAATTTTAAATTTTATTGTTTTCTCTTTATTTATAACATAACATTTGTGCCTTCTTTTTACCTCCGCTACGCCACTAAATTACGCTAACTAACGCTAACAAAAAATATAAATCTAAAAAACAATGTGCGCGACCCAATCCTTGAATAAAAATCTTGTTACCACTACCACCACCACATCTTCTTTGTAAATGCATTTAATATTCGCATTTTTAAATGTGTATGAACACCGTGCCAACCGCACCGGCATATATCGAGGACAGATGAGATGATAATTGAAAAAGAACATTATGCTATAATTGGGGATTCGCTAGATCAAACATTTGTGGATTTGATGGGCATGCCACCCGTTTATAATGATCGTCATCCTAAGCCACCTACACCTAAATTGCCTACGCCTACGCCTGAAGAAATTGCCGCTGCAGAGGCAGCTAAAGCAGCAGCAGAAGCTGCAGTAGCTGCTGAAGCCGCAGCGGCAGCGGCCGCAGAAGCCGGTGCTGAAAAGGCTGAAGGCGCTGTCGAAGGCGTAGTCGAAGGTGCCGCGCCTGAAGGTCCTGCTGCACAAGCAGTTCCGGCCGAACCGGTTAAGGAGCCCACACCACCACCTCCTCCACCATTCGAATACGCTATCGATTTGCCACCGGAAGGCGCTGAAGTTCCTTATGTCAAGAATTATGAGCCCGGTCAAGAACCACCTCCACCAGCTGAAGGTGCTCCTCCAACTGAAGGAGCGCCAACAACAGAAGGCGCCACCGCAACTGACGGAGCTGCTGCACCACCTGCTGACGGAGCTGCTGCACCACCTGCTGAAGGTGCTGCACCACCACCACCAGCAGAAGGTACTGCTCCACCACCCGCTGAAGGATCTGCCCCACCACCACCTGCTGAAGGCGCTGCCCCTCCACCAACTGCTGAAGCCGCAGCTCCGCCACCCCCTGCTGAAGCCGCAGCTCCGCCAGCTGATGCCCCACCAGCTTAATAAATAGAAACAATACTTTCTTCGACCAGAAGCTGTGACTTTTAGAAAGGAGTTGAACAAAATTAAAAAGAATGTTATAACTTGTTTAAGATGGACACACATCATGCTCAGATTCGTGTGTGTTTGGACCTATGTCGCATCTCATTCCTCAAATGTTTTTTCCTCTCTGATTTCTCTTCCTCTTCCTCCATATGTGTATCTTCCTTCCGGTACATGTTTCTTTATAAATTAGATAGTTTCATAAGCTTTTCTTCTATCCATCTACTATTTGGAGTATTTAATTTCATACTTCTTTCTTTACTACACATTTTACTTTGCTTTTTTGTTCTGTTCTCCATCATCTATTATCCATTTCAATTCAAACTACTCTATCCATACACAAAATAAAAAGATGAATATATTACTGAGAAGGAACGTTATTGTTTGATTGGAGATAGCTTGGATTTGGCGTTCATGGACTTGATTCCAGGATTAGAGCCATTCTATACACCACGTAATCCTAAGCCACCTACACCCAAATTGCCTACGCCGACACCAGAAGAAATTGCTGCTGCAGAAGCGGCTAAAGCAGAAGCTGAGGCAGCGGCTGCCGCTGCTGAAGCAGAAGCTGCTGCTGCGGCCGAGGGTGCTCCAGGAGGTTCTCCCAAAGCTGAGGGAGCTGCAGGAGGTACTCCACCCGGAGCCGGAGAAGCTGCTGCTGCTGTACCCGAACCACCAAAGGAACCTACACCACCTCCACCCCCACCACCACCATTTGAATACGCCATTGATTTGCCGCCAGAAGGTGCTGAAGTGCCATTTGTCAAGAACTATGAGCCACCACCACCCGGCTCGGAACCAGCTCCAGCTCCAGCTGAGGGACAGCCTCCAGCTGAAGGAGCTGCCGCACCACCAGCTGATGGTGCTGCTGCGCCTCCGGCTGAAGGTGCTGCACCACCACCAGCGGAAGGAGTTGTACCACCACCACCAGCAGAAGGAGCTGCACCACCGCCAGCAGAAGGAGCTGCACCGCCACAAGCAGAAGGAGCTGCACCGCCACCACCAGCAGAAGGAGCTGCACCACCACCGGCTGACGCTGCTGCACCACCACCTGCAGAAGGAGCTGCACCGCCAGCAGAAGCAGCACCAGCTCCTGCAGAAGCAGCACCAGCTCCTGCAGAAGCCCCTGCTGCTGCTCCCGCTGAAACAGCGCCAGCTGAGGCTCCACCTTCTTAAAACATAAATTTTTATTAGACACTTTCTCGTATGACACAACTGCTCACATTATTCTGCCAAGGAAACATATCCTGCCAAGCTTCGCTATGCATGTACAAATAAAAGCCAACATTTTACAATTTTTATTTTGATAACAAACAGTTCCCAATAAATTGATAACGATTACACTATGGTTCTGCTTAACAAAATTGCTGCTGCTGTTGCTGCTTTAAACAGTCGTTTTAAACTACAGGAGGTAATCTTACTTTAATGGATGTACATACATATTTACGTTCGTGTCTCTTGTGTATTTGAAAGAGTGAAGAAAGTCTACGTTTTGTCGATAGGGATATTGTGTTTGTTTCAATGTTATTATTTTCTTTGTTTCATTTCTTTAATGTGATTTTTCTTTATTTTCCAATTAATTTAAACTTTAGACGACCTTGTCTTGGAAAAGGAAAGATACAAGGATATTGGAGACGATCTCGACACCGCCTTCGTCGAGCTCATCCTCAAGGAATAAATTCAGAAGCGTTGAGAAGCAAAAATGCTCTGAATATCTACGTAATTCGTGTCCTGTTTTAATATGGCAGCGCAGTTTTGGAATGTAGTTTTAGAGTGTTTGGAAACCAACAATCCCCACCCACCCGTACTTATTTACGTATTTTTATTTGCACTTTTGGATTTTTGTTGTTTCAACTCAAAAGATTTTTTGGTTATTTACCTAGCTACAAATGTATTTGTGAACTGAAATATAATAAATTATATGATCAGCAAATTATATACATAAATATATTAACATATGTAGTAAATGTTGTTTTTTTATTTATATTTTAAATAAAGTATCATTTTGCGTAGAAAATATGCAGTATTGTATTTTATTTGTCTCACTGTTCAACTTATTCTTGCAATTAACGAGCCCATTTCATTCCAGAGGAAGTTAGCAAAAGCAAAGAGAAGTACAAAAATATTGCCCAGGAGTTAGAATATGCAGAATTAAACAACTACTAACTCATCATAATAATTACACGGAAATAAGGATACACAACAAACTCTGTTGGGACACAATACCCTCGGTCGAGATTTAGTCATTTATAAAAATTCATATTTAATAATTTATTTACACAAAGAAAAGTAACATTCCATACTTAAATAAAAAATACTAAAATTGTAACTAACGATATCTGCCTGTTAAATTTGGCAACGTCACGACAAATCATCATCATCATCACAGTGGAACAACTTTATTTATGATCATCGCCTCCCCATCCCAATCATTGGACACAATTTTTTTGAAATAAAAGTATAGACGTGTGCAAATAATTTACCATAAGTTAGGCCCACCTATATATATATATGTATATCTGTATCAAAACGTTTTTATACGATACACCATCTGTGACATGATGAAATTCATTTAATTCATTTAGAATAATTTTTGGTAGCGTTCATTTTTGCCTTTTTTAAATATCGAAATAAACAATTATAGCTTTTAATAAAAAAAATGTATTATCGTGAGTTTCTTTTGTTTACAGAAAACAAAGGTCAAACATTGTGTAGTTTTTAATAATAAAGCGAACATATTGTATCTCTTAAAAACATTTTTTACTGTTGCGAATTTCAATAAAATTTTATCAATATCTCTGAAATAATATTTTAGTAGTACGCAGGTAGGGAGGGGACTTACAAAAATCGAGAAAAAGGGGACTTGCAAAAATCGGGAAAAAGGGGACTTGCAAAAATCGGGATGGTCCCGCCAAAAGCGCGATGGATGGTCACATTAGTCATGCCTGTCAATGTTCCATCCTATTAACCATGCCATTAATAAGGCTACGCCAATATGGGAAATCGAACCTATGCTTAAAAAACTAAAAATTAAATATTGAAAGTTGTAATAATGGGAACACCTGTCAACAAATCGCGGTAAGAAATTCATTGGGTCACTATTTGGACAAAATGAAAAAATACGCCAATTAACAGTGATGTAACGAACATTCGCATATGCGAAAGCGAATTCGCAAAAACCATCTTTGGAATATTCGGTTTCGCAAAAATATATTTGAGTATTCGCTTCCATTTGTTGAAATTGCCATATCTTCTTAAACGCTCCACACATTTTGAAGAATTTAATACCAATGAAAACCTCTGCTACTTCTCTTCAAAACAGTTGAATAAAATACGTTTATCCTGGAAAAGTATCTATTCAGGTCCTTAATTTTGTTGGTAAATTATTATTTTTTATAATTATATATTATTATATGTTGGTCAAACTATTATGAACTGACCATGAAGATCATGAAATGGAGTCTTGATGGAACCAAAGATATAGCAATTATATTGAGTCAATATAATAATTGTTTTTGTATATTTTTATATACAATTAATTTTAGATTCATCAGTTGGACTACGGTAACTTCTAAACTGCTTGACCGACTGATGTTATTCTTACACTTTATATTTTTATTATCAATTTGACGATACGTCCCTTATTAGGTTCCGGTATGTGGCGCTATATTCATATTAATGACAATATCCACATTTATAGACCAAAATCACTCATATTCGTGGTATTTTGTTAAAATCAAAAACGGTCGCTTTTAAAATGTATTTTTTGATACATTTGCTTTGGAATAGCCCAACTTCAATACATAAATTGAATTTAAAAGACATTGTTGAAGTGAATCTATATTGTTCACACAAGTAAATCATTTTTTGAATATTCGCTTCGTATTCGCAAACAAATATTATTCGCTTTCGCAAAGATGCATTTCAATATTCGCATTCACAAGAAATATATTTCAAAATTCGCTTTCGCTACAGTCACTTTCGTTACATTCCTACATATTGGCCACACATATTAAAAGCTATGCCTATTAATTGTCTCAACCGAGTTATTTGCCAACTGAATTTTGGTAGTTCTGTCTACTATCATGACATTCCATTAGGACGAACAACATTTTGGTTGTGGTAGGTATAGTTCTGCTTCCATGTTGACAACAATCATATTTGGTTGCGTCAACTAAGAAAATGGTAGTCAAAATTATCTTTTGTATGGCGACTACACTATGCAACAAAAAATTTGTTTTTTTGTGTCCTAGACCTAAAAATTATTTTTTTGTATAGATTGTGGCATACTGTTATATGAAATCAAAACCAAAAATTATTTTTAAACATTTTTTTATTATGGTCGAACGTACCCTTAGTACTTGCACTATAAATTTTGGAGTATATGCCCGATCAGGTCGACTTATACGTTAAATTGAAGCTATCAATGTGGGCTACCAATGTTGGAAATATCTCTTTCACTTAGAAACAGTGGTTTAGTAACAGTCATTAAACAAATTGGAAAAAGTAGATTTTTAAAAAAAAAATCCTGGGACAAAAAAAAAATAGAAAAAATCGAAAAAAATATTTTATTTTATTTTTTAAAAGTTTGCATCCTAGCGAAGAAAATAATGCCTTTTTGAATCTATGGATAAATGTAGAAATTGAAGCCCTTTTGGTAGAGGTAAGAGAATTTCAAAAAATCTTTTTTTTTTAATTTATGTTTAAATAGCGATTTTATTTATTACTTTTATTTATATTATGTACATTAGAGTTTATTTACATGAACAAGTTTCATTAGAATTTATTGTGAGTTCTTTGTTGACGTTTGTAGATTTCTGAATCGGTTTCTCTAATGAGGAACCAAATATAATCTCCCATCATTCTTTCATCCCAGTGCCCTTGGTAACGCCGCTCGATGGACTTAATTTCTTGGTGAAATCTTTCGCTATGTTCGTCACTTACGTCGCCAAGATTCTCGGGGACATATTTTAAATGAGAATGCAAGAAACGAATTTTGAGGGACATATTTACACCTGTTGGAATACATAAAGCGAAAAATAAGTTGGAAGAATACACACATATGTGTTATATACATAAATATAAAAAAATATATTTCTAACAAATTTTTTCATAATTTTTTAACAAATCATTAATCATTGTTTCATATTGCGGGCTTTTATTGGATCCAAGGAAAATTGAAACTACAAGCTTAAACGGCCTCCATGCTGCATTTTCAACCGACGTCAAATATGATTCGAAATTCACATCTTTCATCAGTTTCCTTATTTTAGGCCCATCAAAAACTCCTTCCTCGATTTTTTGAAAAGAAAGACTTTTAAATAAACTTTTTAAATATGAGAGTGAATTGCCATCTTTGCTTAATGCTTTTACAACATTTTTAAAGAGCCCCAGCATAATATGCAGTGGTGGCAAAATATCGGCTATCCCAGAGGCATTACATACCAACTACTTTTAAATCGCAACAAATTTTCCAGTCGTGTTCATATTTTTTGTATTTTATCAATTTAGCCATTGTTTCGTATGATTCCTTAGTGTTGACAGCATTAGCAATGGGAATCGACGGTTTCTGATTTCCGTTGTGTAAAAGTACTGCTTTCAAACTTTCTTTACTGCTGCCAACAAGTAACCGCCATTCCTTTGAATTGTTTGTTTGATTAAGTTCCTCGAACAATCCGGGAATGTCCTTGCAAAAGCAACTGTTATCCACAGTTGTATAAAATTGTTTGTAAGGTATATCACGGACTCTATAATATGTTAACATCTGGGGCCAAAATATTGTACTGTTTCATCCCAGATGCAAGTAGTCTGCCTTATCTTTGGTCAGTTCCAAATCCCTCACTAGATCAATGCGTTGAAACTGAGTTAAAAGCGATGACTTCTGACTCAAACTTGAATCGCTCAGAGTTGAGTACTCAGATGAACTTGATGATGTTTCCGTTATTAGGCTGTTAGCTATGATGAACTTGAGTATACTTGGACACTTCCTACTCCAATCTATTAGCTTAGACACAAATAGCAGTCCGTATCGTGAATGAATGGTTGTCTCCAAATCATTGGCATTCCAAATTGCAAGTGAAGTCTAAAATTAAAACGTTTTATTCCACAAAACATTGTACTTACCGCATTCTTCCACTAGTCCATCGAGTACGATTTACATGGCACGAATTGCAGAAAATAGTAGGTGTCCACGGTTCGTTCATATTTTTAACTCGTATACCAAAATATTAAACATATATTTCTTCTATTATTTTACTAAACGCACGTCGATTTTTTTAATTACATATTTTCCGCAGATGTATCAGAAATTGTCGGGATCATTTACACATTGAAAAGTTCTTTGCCTTTTACTCATACTTCGAAATATAACTTTGTAAAATTTTTCAAAAAATCGACTTATCTCTTTAAGGCGCTGAATTACACTAATTTATCAATAAGAAATTTCATTCATAAATTCCGGGTTTAAGGTTCATAAGCAAACTATATGTCTGTAGCTGACATATATTTAGTTTGCTTCGAAAGTAGACACCCAATATTTTCAAGACTGCCGCGTACTACTTTGTATTGCGTACATATAATTTTACTACCTGTACATACGACTGGGATGTCCATGCCCCTAAAAGGCGTA
Organism: Eudasyphora cyanicolor; assembly: GCA_963930755.1. Classification (NCBI taxonomy): domain Eukaryota; kingdom Metazoa; phylum Arthropoda; class Insecta; order Diptera; family Muscidae; genus Eudasyphora; species Eudasyphora cyanicolor. Next base: position 6,187,104 of record OZ005734.1, on the reverse strand, counting down.
ACTGAATGGAAACCTCATAAATAAAAAAACACAAATATTGTTGAATGACCCTCTATCTGAGCGGATCTCATCCAATATAGTTCTCACATTGCACGTCATGTTTTATGGAGGGCTACGAACGGCCATAAAACCTCGTCCTCTCTATAATTTTATAATGTCTGACATCAATCCTCATAAAATAAAATGCAAGTGCAATGTCTCAAATAGACAGTGTTTACTTCGTCTTTATTTTATTTATTGAACAAAAAATGAATTACAAAATTAAAAATTCCATATTACAAATGTGTAAATATTTGACACAAATTTTAGTACACGAGAGTACAAGCATAACAAAACTTTAATGCAAATATCGCTTAACTTAGTGCTTTTAATTTCATGATTGTTGCATTTATTTTTTATTTTGTAAAACATTTTGCAGAACGTATCCTGCATTCCACACATTATTATCCACACGAAATTATATTTGATTACACATACCGATCTTGACAAAATGTTGAGGAATTATTTATGTCGAATAATTTTAATTTGTTTGTCATATATCAACAAAAGAACAGCAACCAAACTTTCGGTTGTATTTCCCAAAATATATTTAATTGTTCAAAATTTGGGAAATTATTGGGATAACCAAAATCATCAAAATCGATCATTTATTAATAATTTTTTTTTTATTTTTATTCGTTGCAATAATAATATTTTATCTATTAATACAATTTCTGTTGCCAAGTTTAAAACATTAGTTGTCACAACCAATATCGATCATATGGTACCATGATGAAAATTTAAAAGAAGTTACCACAACTAACTGAGTGTCAATGAAAAAAAAGTCTTATATCGATTGATACAACCATCGATTTAGTTGCAAGCATTTTCATTTGATCGTATCCATGTTATTACTGTTTTAACTATTTATATATATATATACAACCGGCACACGGTTTATGCAATAGACTTTTTGTTGGTAGTACTATTTTTTATTGCAACTATCGAATTCCAACCAACTATTTTCCTGGGTGTAACCAGGCGACTTTTTGCGGTTTAGTTTTTATACCCTCCACCATAGGATGGGGCTATATTAATTTTGTCACTCCGTTTGTAACACCACTAAATATTGATTTGAGACCCCATAAAGTATGTACATATATTATTAAACGTCGTAAAATTCTCAGACGATTTAGACATGTCCGTCCGTTTGTTGCAATCATGCTACAATCTATAATACTTGAGCTAGGTGGCTGAAATTTGATACTTACCCATCTTATAATGTCTTAGGTATGTTGGGCAATAGCATCTCCACAATTATCGGGCTGAAAATTGGTAATTGGGGTTTATTTATACCCGGAACCTTCACACGAACAACGGTAGTCACAGGTCCATGTTTTGATATAGCCCCCATTCAAAGGTCCCTCTAGGTTTGACTTCGTAATCACAAAAAACTAAAATTTCACCGAATTGGGCTGAAATTTGGTATAATGAGCTTATTAGTACCAGTTACCATCCACATGCGATCCATAGTGCAGGGTATATAAGATTCGGCATGGCCGAACATATCGCTTTTACTTGTTTTATCTCACTTTCTATCTCTGCTACCCTAAATGGTTTTATTGCTTTTGACATTTGGCAAGCTATGTCTAGAAAATCAGTAACAAATATCCCCTGAATGCATCAGCTTTAGTTTTATCTGATGTACACCAAACATCCATTGGCATTTCTATCCTGCGGCCACCTTTTCATGTATTTTGTTGCTTTCCATAAATTGTAATCATTATTGTGTCAAATTACTTAAATATGTCCCAAGGGATGCATTTCTTATTTCTCTAAGACGATTTTGCAGATTTCTAGTAGCTGGATTGTAGGTAGATTTGTCTGCTGGATGTCTGGTTCTCTATCAACGTTTTCATAAACGTCTTTTAATCTTAATCAAATTTAATATTTCTGCCGTAGATCTTACATTCTAAATATTTTTTGTTCTGGGGGAGTTGCGAAAGCAGCTGCATCATGAATAAGTCTTGTAAAAACATTCTATCACTTCTTCCAGCTCGACCCTGGATTTAATTGAGACATTTAAATTTATATTGTTTTCCACCCAACATGAATAATTGTTTTAGGTGTGAAAAGCTTAAGCATCTTTCTTAGCAGGATTGGTGAGGTTTTAAAATTGATAATAATAGGGCTGTGGTCAGAACTCAGATCATCTGAAGATATTATATCGTAAAGTCCAACAAATCTGGAGCTTTTGCAGGGTCTCTGGGCACTATGTCAAAAATGCCAACAGCCTCATCATACGATTTTACATCCTGATTCTGGTCACGCTGGACGTCAGGATGTAACTTCGGAGTCAAACGGCCCAGGCCCTGCGCAGAATCGGCGTGAATTGCAATCCCACACATCCGCATTCCATATTGATGTACAATATGAGGAACAGCCGACCACGTCGGCTGGCGCTCATGCTGCTACGGTTCTGGAAAATGCCACAAGATCCTGCCAGTTGATTCTGAAAGCTAGGAAATATGATTTGAAACTTGATATGAATGCAGTCGTGATATCAAGTGTCAATCACCTGATGCCGACATTCCCAAAAAATATTTCGGACTGGTCAAACTTAGATCGTCTGGATCTAGCAGATCCGAATTTTTTCAAACCTGCGCAGATCGACATGCTCTTAGGAGGTGATGTACTACCGCTGATTCTGGAATCTGGAGTTCAAAAGAAAGTCTTTTAGCTCAAGAGACTGAATTCGGGTGGTTGATCAGTGTACGATCCATAAACTCATTCGCGTCTTGGGTTACAACTCCTGATTCGCTAAACGATGATGTGAGGAAATTTTGGGAACTGGAGGAAATACCTGCCCACAAAAGTAAATCTGACGATGAGTTCTGGTGCGAAGAGTTTTATAAAGCCACAACTAGCAGGGGCGGTGATGGAAAATACACTGTGAGATTGCCTTTCAAGCAGAACCTACCTCCCGATGATCATCTTGGTCCGTCAAGAAGAGCTGCTCTTGGCCAATTTCTCAGGATGGAGAAAACCTTACGGAATAGTACCGAACTAGCTGCGGAATATTCAAATGTGCTGTCCGAATACTTGAAACTGGATCACATGGAATCCACTACCCAAACTGAACTCGTTGAAGGTTCTTGTTTTACCTCATTCTACTTGCCTCATCATGCGGTGATAAAACCAGATAGTAAATCGACCAAAGTTCGCGTGGTTTTCAACGCTCGGAATGATGTTCTGTACACTGGACCACTCTTGCAAAATGATCTGATGAATGTAATTCTGAGATGGCGCTTCTTCAAATACGTCTTTAACGAACACATCCAAAAGATGGGTTCTTGAAGAAGATAGGCAATTCCAGAGGATTCTTTTTAGGATATCTCCCAATCTCGGAGTTGATGATTTTTGTCTGAGAACTGTGGGGGTGAATTGTGCACCATACCTAGCAATAATAACCTTATTGCAGCTAATCGTGGATGGAAAGACTACTCACCCTACCGCGGCATCCATTCTGGAGAATCAAATATACGTTGATGATGTGCTGTCCGGAGGACATTCGGTTGCCGAAGCGAGATTACATTTGCTGGAACTGATCGATTTGCTAAATTCTGCTGGGTTTCCTCTGAAAAAACTTACTGCTAACCACTCTCAAATCCTCCACAACATGCCCCCGGAGGATCTTCTACATAGATGAAGATTTTCTCAAATTAGAAGATTAAACAAAGACATTAGGGATTCGCTGGAATGCGATGAGTGATACCATTTTCTACAATGTGGCCAATATTGCTGTACCGTCCACACCAATAACAAAACGCAAAATTGTGTCAATAGTTGCAAAGATATTCGATCCAGCGGGCCTTAATGCAACAGCTCTGGATAGATGGTACTGACTGGGATGAAGAAATTAAACCTCACTCTCTTGAAAAATGAAATTTTTTATTTCCCATTTCCACGATATTGAAAATATAAAAATTCCACCTTGGGTACAGTATACGTCTGAGGTTCATATTCAAATCCATGGCTTTTGCGACGCTTCGGAGAAGGCTTATTGCGCTTGTCTGTACATTCGCTCAACTTCTCCGGAAAATGTCACTTCTTCATACTTGCTGGTATCCAAAAACAAAGTAGCTCCGTTGAAAACTATGAGTCTACCCAGATTGGCGTTGTGTGGGGCTGCGTTATTATCCCGCTTGTTAAAATCTGTCTTCAGAATCTGAGTTTGGTTATTCGGGAGATTTATTTGTGATCTGATTCCACAATAACTTTGTCATGGCTAAGCAAACCACCGTTTCTCAGGAAAACGTTCGTAGCCAATAAAATCTCTGAGATATTGGATAATGTGGGTAACGTTGACTGGAAACATGTTCCAAGTGCTGAAAACCCGAATCTCACAACTGCACAAGAAATCTCATTGGTTAAACGACGACTACTACAAGTTGCCCAAGCCTCTCATTTTAACGCTGAGTACCAAGCTCTCGAATCAAATCAGGAAATAAGTTCGGAAAGCAGACTGCTACCCTTAAATCCATTTCTGGACCAGGATAAGCTACTTCGTGTAAATGGTCGTCTCGCTAATTCTGACATGAACTACAGTGAAAGACATCCCATAATTCTACCTGAAAACTCATGGGTGGTATATGGGAAGCCGGTGTGAAGAGCATGAATGAAAACTCATCTGAAGAAAGTCGCTGGCAACCTTAAACTTACTTTCAAAGAATTTTCTACACTCCTGATCAAAATCGAAAGCGTGCTCAACTCTCGGCCACTTTCCCCCATGAGCGAAGACCCCACTGAGTTGAACCCGTTGACTCCAGGCCACTTGTTGAGGGGAGCTTCTTTAGTTGCGATACCTGAGGAATTCTCTGAAAGCAACGCTTAAAATTGATCCAGATTAATTTCGCGAAACGATGGAAATCTGAGTACATCTGTGACCTCCAGCGTAGATATAAATGGAAAACTACACTAAAAAAAAAGCGTACTGAAAATCAATGAATTTGTCGTAAAGTTTAAGATTTCGGCAATGATTTCGAGCCAAAGACAATCGCTATAAAAATAAGAAGGTTTTATAGTTAATTTAAAGACGTGAATAGTACTTGTTTTGAGGATGCATTTCATAGAATTTAGAATTTTGGGTGATAAAACTAATTAAGTTTGGTCTTAAAATAAGCATATTTTTGCGTAAATTTAAGTATGGCGCGTGCTTATTTTTAGTAAAATATCATATAATTTAAAACATTATCGTAATAAAATTTAAAATGTTTGTCCTTGATATAAGAATATACTGGTAATTAATTTAAGGCATACATGAATTTAAATACAGTTTTTTTAAATATGTATGGAAAATTCGTTACATTATATTGATTATAATGTTACTCTTTTAAATGAATCATTTTCTTTGAAATCATATACTATTCATAGAAAATTCAATAACACAACATTTTATCTTTCTAAATAAATATTTTATTTGTTATATTTTATATTGGAAAATACCAAAAAAATATAATACATATTACGGATAACCTTGAACATTTTATAATTTAAAACAATATGTAATTGTACATAGACAAATCGCCAACACACTATGAAGTTTGACTTTTATTCGAATATTGTATTGTTAAGTATCGATTCTATAGCGGGATTCGTTTCTCTATTTGTTGTCCATGAACAATTTTTATCGGAACCGACCTTAATGATTTTTAACCTAGAATTTGGCTGGAATTTCAATAGAAATTATATAAAACAAATATTATATTATTATATCATATAGTTTGGATGCTCACTCATTTCCTGCAATTTGTAAATTTTTAATTCCCCACTGCATTTTTCATATATCCAAATAAAGTTCAATTGCGCGAACTAAAATAAAAATAATTTTAATAGAAATCAAACAGAATGATTTATATACGATAAAGTATTAAAATAAATTTTATCATATAACTGTCACAAAATGTTGAAAGATAAGAGATATATTAAAATCTTTGGAATATACTTACTTACACTGAAATATTTTGTCATTCTTCTACGACACAATTCTCATAATAGATCCACACAAAATTTGCTGTACTAAAAGTTAAAAAAATATTTATGTAAGATATTAATAATAATAGAAACTGATTGTTTTGAAAGTGGCGAAAGTGACATTTTTCATATAAATTGAGTTATCAAAAATAATTTTCTCAAAAAAATCAATCGTGACTTAGATTTTAAAATCTTAAGTTTTGTTAGCAAACAAAACTACAAAAACTTATTAAAAATTACTTCTGTAAAACAAAAGCTAATGCTGCTTATGACATTCTTAACCCTGGTGTTAGATTAGCAAATCTGTACGAATCCTAGATTAAGAGTCCATTTGGTCAACATTACATTTTTCATATAAAATGAATATGGAAGACAATATTTTATATTTATTTTTATTCAATACTTCGTGAAAAGGAAGCAGCTTATTTGCAATTATTTTTGAGCAAAAACGCTTATTATTTTGATTTTAGTAAAACAAAAATATCCCTTGGACCAAATTATAAGGCAATATATATAATATATATAATATATACATACATATATTACCGTTTATAAAAAATACATATATTACGATACAAAAATTGGACCAAATGGGCCTAATCTAACAGCAGGTTTAATTATGAAGTACTTATGAAGCAATTATGAACACGAAATCAATGAAAAATTTAAACTAAAATTCAAAAAAGGAAAAAATCGTTTTAAATAAATTATATTTGGAAAACTTTTTAACAATAACTTTGTTTGTGTGAAAACACGTATTTCATATGTGAACGTCAGTTCGCAAATATATTTTGTTCTAATACATTAATATATGCGTTCCAAATTAAATTTCTTGATTTTCAAATAAAATATATTTGTTCAGAAATACATAATACTTACAAATATTGTTTCCAAATCTATTTCCTTTCAATTCAAACATTCCCATGTAGGTGTATGCTCACTTATTTTTTGCAAGTTATAAATGGCATTCAGCACTACATTTTTCATATATCCATCACATTTATCTTCAAATATTGCGTGATTTAAATTAAAATAATTAAAGTTTTTCTGAAAATAAATCAAATAAAATTATCTATAAACAAAAAAAAATAAATAAATTTTATCATATCACAATTGGAAAACTCTGAAAACTAAGAGAAATATTTCAACCGTTCATATATAATACTTACGTTGAAATATTTTGTAAAATTTGCCACTCTTCTCACAAAAGACCCATTCTAAAATTGTTTTACTAAAAAAAATAAAAAATATAGTTATATGTATAACATATTATTAACAATAAATTTCTATATTGCCACAAATAATTTTACATTTCTGCATTATGCACTGGTATTTTTAATAAATAAATACTTTCAATTAAAATGTGTTTTGTTAATTTTGTAATTGCCAATAAGATGATTATTTCATGAAAATAATATTATTTTTCACGAACCTAAACATTTTCCCATTGTCTCTTTCAGTATTACAAAATCTATTACTCACATTTTTGTTATCCATTTGGAACAAATCTCTTCACAAGACTTACAAACAAGATCTCCTTCAAAAACGCATGTACATCGCCATAAATAACATACAGCAAAAATAACTATGACACACGCACTCTCTTATCACAGAGATCGATGGTGACGCCGACGGCATAACCACATGCATACACACAAGTACGCGACGGTTTCATTTATAGTTGTTGCTATGCTTTAGCAAAAATAACTGTTAACAGCCAATATTAAAATTATTTTCGGTGCAATATGCGCGTATGTATGCACGTATGTATTCACGTATACTTACATATTCACAGCAATCAATATTTTTCACAATCCGCGTCCCGAAAACAGACAACCGTTTCCTTCCATCGCTTGTAAATAACTGACGATTTAAAAGAAAACGAACAGAACTGTTCTCTATTTTTCTCTTCTAGCATTCCATAACAATTATTGATTCACACATTACCAAACAAAACTGATTCTCCGAGCGAGAGAGGGATGGAGAGATTGTATAATTCTCTCGTATGTATTCTTAAAAATAATGACAATAGTTATAAAATTTATTACCAAGACAGCCTTTCCTTTAAGGGGAGCATAGCCTTAAATTTATTACTCAAATATCTCATACTGTTAATTAAGTCCGATTCGGCATTAAAACTATGACATGTCTACGTCGTAGTGTTAATGTAGAAAATCCTTAAAAGTATTGAAATATTACTTAAAATAATGCGGATTGTCACAAAAATAATGATTTTTTTCTTTAATTTAAATGCGTACATTTAAAGAAGCGCGTACACAAAACTAATGATTAGATAGACATTAATTCAAATTCAAAAAACTTTATATTAAGGAAAATTTCGTAAAAAACGTGTAAATTTTCATTATTTTAATGAAAATTGTCATTGAATTGATGCCGAGGTAGCATACTTAATATAAGAATGTGTCATCATTAGTTTTATTACTATTTTTTTTTTCAGTGTACCCAACAAAATCTCAAAGATGATTTTGTTATTGTAAGGGAAGATAATTTGCAACCAACGGAATGGCGGCAAGGTTGCATTCCAGCCACCATTGTTGCAACTCTCCTAGCCTGCCCAAGTTCCGTGTGTGCCATGAACGACGCTACTTGAGACACTACCTCAAATTTAAAGAAATGACTGTTCAAGAACGCCGGGATGTAGCGTAAACAAAGGGATACTGATTTAATTGCTTGTGTGCTTTCCATACCCGCAACTGGTGTCCATGAGCGAAGACCCCACTGAGTTGAACCCGTTGACTCCAGGCCACTTGTTGAGGGGAGCTTCTTTAGTTGCGATACCTGAGGAATTCTCTGAAAGCAACGCTTAAAATTGATCCAGATTAATTTCGCGAAACGATAGAAATCTGAGTACATCTGTGACCTCCAGCGTAGATATAAATGGAAAACTACCCAACAAAATCTCAAAGATGATTTTGTTATTGTAAGGGAAGATAATTTGCAACCAACGGAATGGCGGCTAGGTTGCATTCCAGCCACAATTGTTGCAACTCTCCTAGCCTGCCCAAGTTCCGTGTGTGCCATGAACGACGCTACTTGAGACACTACCTCAAATTTAAAGAAATGACTGTTCAAGAACGCCGGGATGTAGCGTAAACAAAGGGATACTGATTTAATTGCTTGTGTGCTTTCCATACCCGCAACTGGTGTCCGTCCCGAAAAACCTGCATGGTATGCAATAACAACCACCACCCCTACCTTCACGTTGATGAGCATAAACGTAAGGCTTCAGCGAAGCCACTTACGGTTAAGAGGGAACCTTCGCCAGAGCCAAGCCCGACCTGCTGCCAACACCATCACCGTCACCACTCTCTTCCTACCACGTCCGCAGCCGCAGAACGAAAAAGGTTCGATAGGTTCGCTTCAAGCAGAGACGGAAAAACGCGCCATCACTCACATGTCCGAGAATCTGCTGCGTCCAATCCCACAATGGCATCCACCCGCCAGACTTCGCAATGACGTGGATCCGCTGCATCCAGTGCTACTACAGCATCATCCGTCCACGGATGCACATTTTTATGGGATTTTCAATTTAGAACTCAAACTGATAAAACGTGCCTGTTCGAGAGAAATTATAAAAAGAAGGATTTAATTTTTCTGTGATTTATTTCTGGGAAATCCGTAAAAATTGGCGTTAGCGCTTCATAAGAGGATAGGAACAAGATCCTTAATATCGTATCGAAGTTTCCCATCTTGTGCTGCTCCTGTCGAAGGTCCTGGAACAGTGTGCCGGAGCGGGACCTTTTGCAATTTTTTTTGTTGGGAACTGAGGCGTAGCTGTCCACCCAATCTTATTATTAATTTTCTTCGAGGACAAATGATGAATTTCAACTCAAATATTTATCATCTACGAGATTTTGGAAGTCGGATTTAGATATTCTCCGATTTTGGCATCTCCACTTTTTGGACTGTAAACGCATAAGAACACGTTTATTGGGTGGTTCTTGTGATCAATATCTCTATTTGAAGAGACACCCATTACATAAGTTTTGATTCTTTGCTAATTTGCAAGTCATTGATACTTCAGCGGAGGTCTAAGGAACAAATTTTGATATTCACCGGGGCTCCTGGAAAAGTAAAACAATGAATAATTGAGCTCCAAACTCTCCTGAATGCAACATATCTACCGGATTTAGAAAAATGACGGATTTTGATAACAGCATGCAATATCAAATCTGATATGCACTCGGCTGAACAACTTTAATATTAAATTTATACCTTACAAGAACACAACTACGTAACACTTTATAACTTAAGCATTTATCGGAGCTATACTAAAAATCGAATTCTTTCTAAGTTGAAGTTTAAAGGGTACCACAGCCTAACAGCGTTCGTCAACTGGCCAGATGACACCGCAGGAATAAATTGGTGGGTCTTAATAATCGTATTTTTTGTATCAGCTCCTAACCATACATTTACATACACTTTATAATAGTCAATTTACACTATGTTACACTTCATTTTAATTCAACAATAGTTATGGTAAATCTTCATTTGATTCTAATTTTATAACTACACTGAAAAAAAAAATAGTAATAAAACTAATGATGACACATTCTTATATTAAGAATGCTACCTCGGCATCAATTCAATGACAATTTTCATTAAAATAATGAAAATTTACACGTTTTTTACGAAATTTTCCTTAATATAAAGTTTTTTGAATTTGAATTAATGTCTATCTAATCATTAGTTTTGTGTACGCGCTTCTTTAAATGTACGCATTTAAATTAAAGAAAAAAATCATTATTTTTGTGACAATCCGCATTATTTTAAGTAATATTTCAATACTTTTAAGGATTTTCTACATTAACACTACGACGTAGACATGTCATAGTTTTAATGCCGAATCGGACTTAATTAACAGTATGAGATATTTGAGTAATAAATTTAAGGCTATGTTCCCCTTAAAGGAAAGGCTGTCTTGGTAATAAATTTTATGACTATTGTCATTATTTTTAAGAATACATACGAGGGAATTATACAATCTCTCCCTCCCTCTCTCGCTCGGAGAATCAGATTTGTTTGGTAATGTGTGAATCAATAATTGTTATGGAATGCTAGAAGAGAAAATAGAAAACAGTTCTGTTGTTCGTTTTCTTTTAAATCGTCAGTTATTTACAAGCGATGGAAGGAAACGGTTGTCTGTTTTCGGGACGCGGGTTGTGAAAAAATTTGATTGCTGTGAATATGTAAGTATACGTGCATACATACGTGCATATTGCACCGAAAATAATTTTAATATGGGCTGTTAACAGTTATTTTTGCTAAAGCATAGCAACAACAACAAATGAAACCGTCGCACAGAGGGGTGAAATCGCAAAAAATGGAGATCAATTAAACTACTCATCCGATTTTAAAAATTCTTTCACTATTAGAATGCTACGTTATCACTGAGTGACATAGGCTATAATTTTTTTTGGAAAAGTGGGCGGTGCCACTCCCCCTCCTAAAAATCGCTCTGGCGGCCATAATAATAGAGCGATTGTCACGAAACTTTCCCAATGTTGTACTGTTGACCTGCTAATAGTCCTTGGCTATACTTGGTTATGATTGGATAAAGGGGCATGGCACCGCCCATATAACTCAAAACTTAGAACGGATATATCTCATGAACTATCAGAGGTATGAAGATGAGATTTGGTATATATGTTGATCGTACAGTATGAATTACATCCAAGGTGGAATAGGGCGGTGCCACGCCCCATTTTAAAAAATGCTTTTTTGGAAAAAAAATTAATACAATTTTTACATAGTAATCAATTTATTTTTAATATAATTACGTAGACGAAAGGGGGATTATTGTATCATATATGTAACTAAATTCGGGACTCAAAGCAGATATTAAAATTGTTCGATCGTGTACGGATGTGTCCGGTGAGCGTTTTGTTCAAAAATATAAATAGCTTGTTCCTTCATATCTACAAAATAGTAAAAAAGTTTATACATAAGTATTTATATATATCGTATTTATATATATCGTAAAGGCTCCGACGAGAGAAAAATTTTGTTTTGCTGCTTATTCCTAAAAAGTTTAGATTGGAGTTTGCAATAGATCAGAAGCTTAAAGTATTTTTATAGTACCAGTTACCAATTACAAGCTTTTACATCACTTTCAATACGTTTGACGTTTTCACATTTCAATACACAACACATAACGCACAATAACAAATACTCTTGTCATTGTAACACACAGTTGCTAACGATATACAAAAACAACAATTATAACAAAGAAAACGAAGACAAAGCAAACAAAAGACAAGAACTGGTGTTCTTTGCTTGAGTGACTATTTTCACAGTTAATTTAATAAAAAAAATTCGCGCAAGAACGCGCCACTTTTTATTACTGAATATGAAAGCCTAGGAACTGTAGTTTCTTAAAAAATTAATATACTAACGCCAAATAACCCCATTCATATTTAAATATCCACAAATATTTTGAAAATAGCCAAAATTTAGACACATTTTAAAATATTTTTTAAAAATATTTCTACACATTTTTTGTTTACACAATTATTTTTAGAACAACGCTAAAATACCTGAGGTTGAAGATTCCATAGTGAAAGTATTACTTTTGACTTGCGAAAAACTATATATTATGCGTCGAAATATACCGAATTTCAATTAACACTATTGTGCGCGAATAGCTCAAAAATTACTTAACTTTAACACAATGCAGCTTGACAAGTAAACAACATATGACATTGAAATTTTCAGTAGTGATGTAGAATTTTATATACTTTAATCGGATACTAAGTATTTTTCAAAAAAACAAATTTTCATTTTTCAATTAATATCCATTTTTTGCGATTTCACCCCTCTGTGCGTCGTGTACATGTGTGTATGCATGTGGTTATGCCGTCGGCGTCACCATCGATCTCTGTGATAAGGGAGTGCGTGTGTCATAGTTATTTTTCCTGTCTGTTATTTATGGCGATGTACATGCGTTTTTGAAGGAGATCTTGTTTGTAAGTCCTGTGAAGAGATTTGTGCCAAATGGATGACAAAAATGTGAGTAATAGATTTTGTAATACTGAAAGAGACAATGGGAAACTGTTTAGGTACGTGAAAAATAATATTATTATCCTGAAATAAACATCTTATTGGCAATTACAAAATTAACAAAACACATTTTAATTGAAAGTATTTATTTATTAAAAATACCAGCGCATAATGCAGAAATGTAAAATTATTTGTGGCAATATAGAAATTTATTATTAATAATATGTTATACAAATAACTATCTTTTTTAATTTTTTTAGTAAAACAATTTTAGAATGGGTCTTTTGTGAGAAGAGTGGCAAATTTTACAAAATATTTCAACGTAAGTATTATATATGAACGGTTGAAATATTTCTCTTAGTTTTCAGCGTTTTCCAATTGTGATATGATAAAATTTATTTGCATTTTTTTGTTTATAGATAATTTTATTTGATTTATTTTCAGAAAAAATTTAATTATTTTAATTTTAGATCACGCAATATTTGAAGATAAATGTGATGGATATATGAAAATGCAGTGCTGAATGCCATTTATAACTTGCATACACCTACATGGGAATGTTTGAATTGAAAGGAAATTGATTTGGAAACAATATTTGTAAGTATTATGTATTTCTGAACAAATATATTTTATTTGAAAATCAAGAAATTTAATTTGGAACGCATATATTAATGTATTAGAACAAAATATATTTGCGAACTAACGTTCACATATAAAATACGTGTTTTCACACAAACAAAGTTATTGTTCAAAAGTTTTCCAAATATAATTTATTTAAAAAGATTTTTCCTTTTTTTAATTTTAGTTTAAATTTTTCCCTGATTTCGTGTTCATAATTGCTTCATAAGTACTTCATAATTAAACCTGCTGTTAGATTAGGCCCATTTGGTCCAATTTTTGTATATATATATATATATATGTATGTATATATATTGCCTTATAATTTTGTCCAAGGGATATTTTAGTTTTACTAAAATCAAAATAATAAGCGTTTTTGCTCAAAAATAATTGTAAATAAGCTGCTTTCTTTTCACGAAGTATTGAATAAAAATAAATATAAAATATTGTCTTCCACATTCATTTTATATGAAAAATGTAATGTTGACCAAATGGACTCTTAATCTAGGATTCGTACAGATTTGCTAATCTAACACCAGGGTTAAGAATGTCATAAGCAGCATTAGCTTTAGTTTTACAGAAGTAATTTTTAATAAGTTTTTGTAGTTTTGTTTGCTAACAAAACTTAAGATTTTAAAATCTAAGTCACGATTGATTTTTTTGAGAAAATTATTTTTGATAACTCAGTTTATATGAAAAATGTCACTTTCGCCACTTTCAAAACAATCAGTTTCTATTATTAATAATATCTTACATAAATATTTTTTTTAACTTTTAGTACAGCAAATTTTGTATGGATCTATTATGAGAATTTGTGTCGTAGAAGAGTGACTAAATATTTCAGTTTAAGTAAGTATATTCCAAAGATTTTAATATATCTCTTATCTTTCAACATTTTGTGACAGTTATATGATAAATTTTTTTTTTTTTTATTTATTTATTTATATGAATTACAATACAAAGTAAATTTATATTCTAATTTTACGGTCCAGGGAAAGGCCGGGTTACAAAGACCATATGGCTAAATGTTTGCAGCGACAGACCAGAGCCTCTGGTGGGAATCGAACCCACAACCCCCAAACTCATAGGCGAGTACGCTACCAACTCGCCTACTGGGCGCTCTTCTAATTTCATTCATAAAATTTATTTTAATACTTTATCGTATATAAATCATCCTGTTTGATTTCTATTCAATTTATTTTTATTTTAGTTCGCGCAATTGAACTTTATTTGGATATATGAAAAATGCAGTGGGGAATTAAAAATTTACAAATTGCAGGAAATGAGTGAGCATCCAAACTATATGATAAATAATATAATATTTGTTTTATATAATTTCTATTTAAATTCCAGCCAAATTCTAGGTTAAAAATCATTAAGGTCGGTTCCGATAAAAATTGTTCAAGGACAACAAATAGAGAAACGAATCCCGCTATAGAATCGATACATAACAATACAATATTCGAATAAAAGTCAAACTTCATGGTGTGTTGGCCGATTTGTCTTTATACAATTACATACCGTTTTAAATTATAAAATGTTCAAGGTTATCCGTAATATGTATTATATTTTTTTTTGTATTTTCCAATATAAAATATAACAAATAAAATATTTATTTAGAAAGATAAAGTGTTGTGTTATTGAATTTTCTATGAATAGTAAATGATTTCAAAGAAAATGATTCATTTAAAAGAGTAACATTATAATCAATATAATGTAACGAATTTTCCATACATATTTAAAAAAACTGTATTTAAAATCATGTATGCCTTAAATTAATTACCAGTATATTCTTATATCAAGGACAAACATTTTAAATTTTATTACGATAATGTTTTAAATTATATGACATTTTACTAAAAATAAGCACGCGCCATACTTAAATTTACGCAAAAATGTGCTTATTTTAAGACCAAACTTAATTAGTTTTATTACCCAAAATTCTTAATTCTATGAAATGCATCCTCAAAACAAATACTATTCACGTCTTTAAATTAACTATGAAACCTTCTTATTTTTATAGCGATTGTCTTTGGCTCCAAATCATTGCCGAAATCTTAAACTTTACGAAAAATTCATTGATTTTCAGTACGCTTTTTTTTAGTGTAATATACCATATCTACTTCCATTAAAGATCTAATCGATCTATCACTTCCAATTTCAAGCTTTACGGTTATATCTACATATAACATTGTCTAATTTGTTCCGATCTAGTTGTTCATAATGAAATCTTTTTGTTGTTGTATTACATTTTTCCAATTTTGTCTAGAATTAAAACTGTTATAATGATATTTTAATTTTGGGTATTCATTTACGAAAGTTGAAGGACACTTGGTAAAGGATGTTTGAAGGGCTGATTGCCAATTCCGTTGAAACTTTTGGTATGGATTACTTCGTTTCCATACTCCCGGCAATTCCACTATATACCTCTATTCCTATATTCTTTATCTTCCTTTATTTCTCGCACTATTATTCATATGGGGGAGGAATTGTGCAATTGGTTTAATATCGGTTTCATACACTCCAATGAATAATAGTGGTTGTAGAATGATCAGATGCTATGGGGGAGACTTTTAGTACCGAATAATTCTCGGTATTATACTCTCTACGGATGGTATCTATGATTTCTGGACGTTGGTTTGGTGAGTAGTTCTCCTTTATCAAGTTTATTCCTTCATTGAGTAATATTTTATCGTTGGCAATTTAACGAGTTTCTACAACGGAATGAAAATTTGTTCTTTATATTTCACATTGTAAACTTTGTTTTGTAATATCGTTAAATTTTTGAGTTGAAGCGACATGCCTGTCACACGGAGCACGGATGATTTGACTCTGTCCGGAGGACAGGGGCACTGTGGTGTTACATTGGAGGACCAGACAATTGGCGATAGAGTTAGGGCAAGGGCACTTGCGACAGCGGGACGAGCAAGTTATTCGGTTGGACTATATCCGGTGCGTGCCACTACTAGGTTGCAATCCTACAAGGGCGGCGGCGTGTTAAACCGTGTTTAACAATAGTTTTAAGATCAATGCATTAAAATGAATTCTTTAATATATGCACAACTGAATTATAAATTGAATTAACGGTCACTGCGACTGTCCTATTTTTAATTCCCATTTATTTATAATCTAGTCTGTACATATGGCAACTCTTTATCCAATGATTGCTTCTTCTGAAAAGCTTTCACTCATTGGATAAAGAGTTTCCATCTTAATTTTCTGATTCCAGTTACTGTTTTGCTGAATTTCCCTAAATCTCTGAATTGGCGCTCTGTCGCATTTCGTTCTGCAACACAATTTCCACTTGTGCAGCAGAAACGAAAGCGGTAAGAACAACCTGAACTGAATAAAAACCGAACTGAACTTGAAACTGAATCTCTTTGTTGTTTTTATTTTCTCTTCATTTCCATGAATTTCTAAAACGGCCAAAATCCTTGCAATTTTGGGAGTTTTATTAAATGTAAATACAGTCCACTTCCAGAAGCCCCAAAATTGTACAAGTAGAGTGATGCAAGCAAGCCTTTGATGACAACTCGAAAAGCCCTTTCCTGTTAGAGTTGATGCGTGTGGAAAGATTTGTTCATAGATTCCAGATGTTTCACATCTTTTCGGTATGAGTCTACTATAATTTGGCCGTCATTTAAAGACTTAAAACTCAATTCACTTTTATTTATAACAGTGCTTATATCGGTCACCATTTTTCCGAATTCGTCCACATCATGAATGAAAATTGGAGGTGGTTAAGGTACAATCGACTAAGACCATTGTTGATTGCTCTTGGCAACTTCTTTTCCATTAGTGTGAAGGCTTTCATATCTGTTGTTGGATGTTGAAGGTTCGTCGTCATGAAAAATCCGTTTGAGGTGAATAGTTTTGGCCGTGTAAGTTTTCTGTTTAGTGGTACCTGTTGCCAGTAGTAATCATAATTATCATCACGGCAATCATCACTAAGGTTAACACCAGCAGTTGACATACTGACATTGCTGTATGAATTGTAATGTTGGTTGTGTATCAAGTGTGCGTGTATGCAACTCTTGCACCGATCTTGATTTGTTCACTGATCTGTTTATGACCGGCGGCCGATTCGTTTGAAAGCAAAAACAAATTCTTAATATTGTTGTTGTCAAAGTTTTTTTTTGTAGAAAATAAACGAATTTAAACAACTACGAGTATGGGTAAAATACGTGTTTCAGCGATCACGTCAAAATAAATCGTTGGATGTACAATTTTCATCAAATTTTGTAAAAACATGCAAATTATGAAGAAAAAGGGGAAATATTGATTTTTGAAGAATTAAAAAAAAAAACAAATTTTATTATTTCAAAGTATTTTGTATGCCAATCGATTAGAATCGTCAAAACAAATCGTTTTAAGCACCATTTTCCTCAAATTTTGAAAAAACAAGGAAATTATGAAGAAAAAGGAGAAATATTGATTTTTGAAAAAATTTCACAAAAATCAAATTTCAATGTATTTTGTCTGCCAGTCGATTACACTCGTCAAAACAAATTGTTCGATGCAAAATTTTCCTCAAATTTTGAAAAACATGGAATCTGAGGAAAAAGGTGAATATTGATTTTGGACATTTTCGAAAGGGGTTAGCTACACTACGGAAAAAATTGCAAACCAAATAAAAGTTTGTAATTTCGAAGTATTTTGTATGCCAATAGATTACACTCGTCAAATCAATAAATTATATGGAAAAAACTATCCTGAATCAATTCGTATAAATGGTTTTCGAGTTATGCCAACATCTGCACTAATTTCTACAAAACAAACTTTGACAAAAAAATGTTTTTTCATTTATTAGGAACAAAAAAGAAACAAAACACTTAGAAGTCAGACCCTAAAATCGTGTCGACCGGTGTAATCATATGGAATATTTATACCCTACACCACACTGTGGTACAGGGTATTATAACTTTGTGCATTTGTTTGTAACACCCAAAAGGCGAAGAAATAGACCCATTGTTTATTATACCGATCGACTTAGAATCACTTTCTGAGTTGATTTAGCCATGTCCGTCTGTCTGTGCATGTATTCTTGTAATCAAAGTACAGGTCGCAATTATGGTCCGATCTCGACGAAACTTTACACATATATTTTATTTGGCCCAAGGACGATCCCTATTGAATTTGGTTAAAATCGGTTCAGATTTAGATATAGCTCCCATATATACGTTACCCCCGATTTCACACACTGAAAAAAAAAATAGTAATAAAACTAATGATGACACATTCTTATATTAAGAATGCTACCTCGGCATCAATTCAATGACAATTTTCATTAAAATAATGAAAATTTACACGTTTTTTACGAAATTTTCCTTAATATAAAGTATTTTGAATTAGAATTAATGTCTATCTAATCATTAGTTTTGTGTACGCGCTTCTTTAAATGTACGCATTTAAATTAAAGAAAAAAATCATTATTTTTGTGACAATCCGCATTATTTTAAGTAATATTTCAATACTTTTAAGGATTTTCTACATTAACACTACGACGTAGACATGTCATAGTTTTAATGCCGAATCGGACTTAATTAACAGTATGAGATAGTTGAGTAATAAATTTAAGGCTACGCTCCCCTTAAAGGAAAGGCTGTCTTGGTAATAAATTTTATGACTATTGTCATTATTTTTAAGAATACATACGAGAGAATTCTACAAACTCTCGCTCCCCTCTCGCTCGGAGAATCAGTTTTGTTTGGTAATGTGTGAACCAATAATTGTTATGGAATGCTAGAAGAGAAAATAGAGAACAGTTCTGTTTTTCGTTTTCTTTTAAATCGTCAGTTATTTACAAGCGATGGAAGGAAACGGTTGTCTGTTTTCGGGACGCGGATTGTGAAAAAATTTGATTGCTGTGAATATGTAAGTATACGTGCATACATACGTGCATGTTGCACCGAAAATAATTTTAATATGGGCTGTTAACAGTTATTTTTGCTAAAGCATAGCAACAACAACAAATGAAACCGTCGCGTACATGTGTGTATGCATGTGGTTATGCCGCCGGCGTCACCATCGATCTCTGTGATAAGGGAGTGCGTGTGTCATAGTTATTTTTGCTGTATGTTATTTATGGCGATGTACATGCGTTTTTGAAGGAGATCTTGTTTGTAAAGCTGAGTATAGACGATTGCCAGATCGGCAAATGTAATCAACCCTGTTGAAGTGCTGCAAATATACGGACAATGACAGATTGTTGAGCAAAGGCGAATTGACAGTTCAGACGATTGCAAGAAAACATTACAATTTCATATATTTACAATATATTTTGTAAATATTTATATGTAGGATTGCCAATAAAAATACATTATAGACAGTGTTGCAAATAAAATGATTTTCTGGCAATGGCGCCGTTGTCACATGCATAAACTTCGAACATATAACAATCAGCAAATTATCTCGCAATGACTTTTCTGCTAACGTTGCAAAACAAAAATTGTATGTTCACACGGTTGTAAATTAACAGGGTTGCATTTTTCCGCTATTTTTCTGGCAATGTTGTCCGATCTGCAAATCGTCTGTACTTACCTTAAGTCCTGTGAAGAGATTTGTGCCAAATGGATGACAAAAATGTGAGTAATAGATTTTGTAATACTGAAAGAGACAATGGTAAAATGTTTAGGTACGTGAAAAATAATATTATTATCCTGAAATAAACATCTTATTGGCAATTGCAAAATTAACAAAACACATTTTAATTGAAAGTATTTATTTATTAAAAATACCAGCGCATAATGCGGAAATGTTAAATTATTTGTGGCAATATAGAAATTTATTATTAATAATATGTTATACATACAACTATCTTTTTTAATTTTTTTAGTAAAACAATTTTAGAATGGGTCTTTTGTGAGAAGAGTGGTAAATTTTACAAAATATTTCAACGTAAGTATTATATATGAACGGTTGAAATATTTCTCTTATTTTTAAGCGTTTTCCAATTGTGATATGATAAAATTTATTTGCTTTTTTTTTTAGGTAATAATATTTTTTTGATTTATTTTCAGAAAAACTTTAATTATTTTAATTTTAGATCACGCAATATTTGAAGATAAATGTGTTGGATATATGAAAAATGCAGTGCTGAATTCCATTTGTAACTAGCAAAAAATAAGTGAGCATACACCTACATGGGAATGTTTGAATTGAAAGGAAATAGATTTGGAAACAATATTTGTAAGTATTATGTATTTCTGAACAAATATATTTTATTTGAAAATCAAGAAATTTAATTTGGAACGCATATATTAATGTATTAGAACAAAATATATTTGCGAACTGACGTTCACATATAAAATACGTGTTTTCACACAAACAAAGTTATTGTTAAAAAGTTTTCCAAATATAAATTGTTTAAAGAGATTTTTTCGGTTTTTGAATTTTAGTTTAAATTTTTCCTTGATTTCGTGTTCATAATTGCTTCATAAGTACTTCATAATTAAACCTGCTGTTAGATTAGGCCATTTGGTAAAATTTTTGTATATATATATATATATGTATGTATATATATTGCCTTATAATTTTGTCCAAGGGATATTTTAGTTTTACTAAAATCAAAATAATAAGCGTTTTTGCTCAAAAATAATTGTAAATAAGCTGTTTTCTTTTCACGAAGTATTGAATAAAAATAAATATAAAATATTGTCTTCCACATTCATTTTATATGAAAAATGTAATGTTGACCAAATGGACTCTTAATCTAGGATTCGTACAGATTTGCTAATCTAACACCAGGGTTAAGTATGTCATTATCAGCATTAGCTTTAGTTTTACAGAAGTAATTTTTAATAAGTTTTTGTAGTTTTGTTTGCTAACAAAACTTAAGATTTTAAAATCTAAGTCACGATTGATTTTTTTAGAAAATTATTTTTGATAACTCAACTTATATGAAAAATGTCACTTTCGCCACTTTCAAAACAATCAGTTTCTATTATTAATAATATCTTACATAAATATTTTTTTAACTTTTAGTACAGCAAATTTTGTATGGATCTATTATGAGAATTTGTGTCGTAGAAGAGTGACTAAATATTTCAGTTTAAGTAAGTATATTCCAAAGATTTTAATATATCTCTTATCTTTCAACATTTTGTGACAGTTATATGATAAAATTTATTTTAATACTTTATCGTATATAAATCATCCTGTTTGATTTCTATTCAAATTATTTTTATTTTAGTTCGCGCAATTGAACTTTATTTGGATATATGAAAAATGCAGTGGGGAATTAAAAATTTACAAATTGCAGGAAATGAGTGAGCATCCAAACTATATGATAAATAATATAATATTTGTTTTATATAATTTCTATTTAAATTCCAGCCAAATTCTAGGTTAAAAATCATTAAAAATCAGGTCGGTTCCGATAAAAATTGTTCATGGACAACAAATAGAGAAACGAATCCCGCTATAGAATCGATACATAACAATACAATATTCGAATAAAAGTCAAACTTCATCGTGTGTTGGCCGATTTGTCTTTATACAATTACATACTGTTTTAAATTATAAAATGTTCAAGGTTATCCGTAATATGTATTATATTTTTTTTGTATTTTCCAATATAAAATATAACAAATAAAATATTTATTTAGAAAGATAAAGTGTTGTGTTATTGAATTTTCTATGAATAGTAAATGATTTCAAAGAAAATGATTCATTTAAAAGAGTAACATTATAATCAATATAATGTAACGAATTTTCCATACATACATATTAAAACCAGTAAGGAAAGGCTAAAGTCGGGCGGGGCCGACTATATAATACCCTACACCACTCTCGTAATATTGAATAACTCTGAAATATAAATTTTGTAGTTCATGTATAAATTTATTTATTTATTCTAAATTTCAAAACGATTGGATGTAAAATACAGCATTTATTGGACTAAAGGTCAAAATCGGACGAAACATATATATGGGAGCTATAGCTAAATCTTAACCGATTTTCTTCAAATTCGGTAGTGTTGGTTCATGGATCAAGAAACTCTACCATTCTAAATTTCAAAATGATTGGATGTAAAATACAGCTTCTACAGGACTAAAGAGGAAAATCGGACGAAACATATATATGGGAGCTATAGCTAAATCTTAACCGATTTTCTTCAAATTCGGCAATGTTGGTTCATGGATCAAGAAACTCTACCATTCCAAATTTCAAAACGATTGCATGTAAAATACAGCTTCTATAGGACTAAAGGGCCAAATCGGACGAAACATATATATGGGAGCTATAGCTAAATCTTAACCGATTTTCTTCAAATTCGGCAATGTTGGTTCATGGACCAAGAAACTCTACCATTCTAAATTTCAAAAAGATTGGATGTAAAATACAGCTTCTATAGGACTAAAGGGCCAAATCGGACGAAACATATATATGGGAGCTATAGCTAAATCTTAACCGATTTTCTTCAAATTCGGCAATGTTGGTTCATGGATCAAGAAACTCTACCATTCTAAATTTCAAAATGATTGGATGTAAAATACAGCTTCTATAGGACTAAAGGGCCAAATCGGACGAAAGATATATATGGGAGCTATATCTAAATCTGAACCGATTTCAACCAAATTCAATAGCGATCTTAACAGCTGCGAAATACTCTAAACTGCAAAATGTCAGAACGATCGGAGTGAAATTGCGACCTGTAGTCGACGAACAACTTTACATCCACAGACGGACGGACGGACGGACGGACGGACGGACGGACATGCTTAAATCGACTCAGCTAGTGATTCTGAGTCGATCGGTATACTTTAAGGTGGGTCTAGCTGTGTTATTTTTAGGTGTTACAAACATCTGCCGTGAAACAAACTTATAATACCCTGTACCACAGAGTGGTGTAGGGTATAAAAAACTGTATTTAAATTCATGTATGCCTTAAATTAATTACCAGTATATTCTTATATCAAGGACAAACATTTTAAATTTTATTACGATAATGTTTTAAATTATATGATATTTTACTAAAAATAAGCACGCGCCATACTTAAATTTACGCAAAAATGTGCTTATTTTAAGACCAAACTTAATTAGTTTTATTACCCAAAATTCTTAATTCTATGAAATGCATCCTCAAAACAAATATTATTCACGACTTGAAATTAACTATAAAACCTTATTATTTTTATAGCGATTGTCTTTGGCTCGAAATCATTGCCGAAATCTTAAACTT
Organism: Eudasyphora cyanicolor; assembly: GCA_963930755.1. Taxonomy (NCBI): domain Eukaryota; kingdom Metazoa; phylum Arthropoda; class Insecta; order Diptera; family Muscidae; genus Eudasyphora; species Eudasyphora cyanicolor. Next base: position 6,163,271 of record OZ005734.1, on the reverse strand, counting down.
TACGAAAAATTCATTGATTTTCATTACGCTTTTTTTTTAGTGCATGTAAGCGCTGTAAAAACTGTATTTTATATCCGATCAGTATGAAATTCGGCAGAAAGAGGTTTCTTATTATATGAATGAACACTGTTAAATTTGGATGAAATCGGTTCAGATTTCCGTTACCCCCCATTTGAAGTGTAAGCGCTGTAAAAATGTTATTTTATATCCGATCAGTATGAAATTCGGCAGAAAGAGGTTTCTTATAATATGAATGAACACTGTTAAATTTGGAAGAAATCGGTTCAGGTTTAGATATAGCTCCCATATATACGTTACCCCCGATTTCACATGTAAGCGCTGTAAAAACTGTATTTTATATCCGATCAGTATGAAATTCGGCAGAAAGAGGTTTCCTATTATTTGAATGAACACTGTTAAATTTGGAAGAAATCGGTTCAGATTTAGATATAGCCCCATATAAACGTTACCCCCGATTTGACATTTAAGCGCTGTAAAAATGTCATTTTATATCCGATCAGTGCGAACTGCTGCAAAAAGAGGTTTCCTTCTACATGAAGAAATACTGCCAAATTCGGAGAAAATCGATTCAGATTTAGATATAGCCCCCATATATATGTTACCCCCGATTTGACATGTAAGCGCTGTAGAGACTGTATTTTATATCCGATCAGTACGAAATTCGACAGAAAGATGTCTTTTTACATAAATGAGTATTCAGGGAAAATCGGTTCAGATTCATATATAACATCCGTATATATGTTCCTTCTGATTTGGTATCAAAGGGCTATAGAAGTTGTACTTTACTTCCGATCATTAAAATTTTCCAGAAATATGTTTCTCAATTTAGGAACGGTTCGAAATTAGACAATATGTCCCTACCCATTTACCAATTATTCCAAATTATTATCGCAATGACCCTTATCGCATTGTTAAGGAGGTGTAGGGTATTATATAGTCGGCCCCGCCCGACTTTCTGCCTTTTTTTAAATTAAAAATGTGTTTATTGTGCTAATGCTGCATATGATATTTTCAACTGTGTGCAATAATTTTTCAAATAAAGTATATTTGGATATATTCCGAAATAATATTTTACACATATTTTATTTGAGAAATTAATTAATAATTGTTCCAAATAAGTTTTATTGCTTTTCATATAGAATTCATTGGCAAAAAATATTTAAACAATTACACACTGAAAAAATACCGCTTCTGTAGTATATTGTCCCAAACATATTCTGCTTGAAATATATAAATATTTAAGGTACACTCGAAATATATTATATTTGTCACACACAAATATATTATATATTTGGGAAGATATGGATGGTTCTAAACAAATATTTAGTCCTAATATTTTAATGTTTAATTTAATTAATAATAATAACCAGTAAGGAAAGGCAGAAAGTCGGGCGGGGCCGACTATATAATACCCTACACCTCTCTAACAATGCGATAAGGGTCATTGCGATAATAATTTGGAATAATTGGTAAATGGGTAAAAACATATATATGTGGATATATCTAATTCTGAACCGATAATCGCTAAATTAAGCAATATTCGTTCCTAAATTGAGAAACATATTTCAGGAAAATTTTAATGATCGGAAGTAAAGTACAACTTCTATAGCGCTTTGATAACAAATCAGGAGGAACATATATACGGATGTTATATATAAATCTGAACCGATTTTCCCTGAATACTCATTCATGTAAAAAGACCTCTTTCTGTCGAATTTCGTACTGATCGGATGTAAAATACAGTTTCTACATCGCTTACATGTCAAATCGGGGCTAACATATAAATGGGGGCTATATCTATAATATATACATATATGGGGGCTATATCTAAATCTGAACCGATTTTCTCCGAATTTGGCAGTATTTCTTCATGTAGAAGGAAACCTCTTTTTGCCGAAGTTCGCACTGATCGGATATAAAATAACATTTTTACAGCGCTTACATGTCAAATCAGGGGTAACGTTTATATGGGGCTATATCTAAATCTGAACCGATTTCTTCCAAATTTAACAGAGTTCATTCAAATAATAGGAAACCTCTTTCTGCCGAATTTCATACTGATCGGATATAAAATACAGTTTTTACAGCGCTTACATGTCAAATCGGGGGTAACGTATATATGGGGGCTATATCTAAAACTGAACCGATTTCTTCCAAATTTAACAGTGTTCATTCATATAATAAGAAACCTCTTTCTGCGGAATTTCATACTGATCGGATATAAAATAACATGTTTACAGCGCTTACACTTCAAATCGGGGGTAACGTATATATGGGGGATATATCTAAATCTGAACCGATTTCTTCCAAATTTAACAGCGTTCATTCATATAATAACAAACCTCTTTCTGCAGAATTTCAGACTGATCGGATATAAAATAAAGTTTTTACAGCGCTTACATGTCAAATCTGGGCTAACATATATATGGGGGCTATATCTAAATCTGAACCGATTTTAACCAAATTCAATAGGGATCGTCCTTGGGCCAAAAAAAATATATGTGTAAAGTTTTGTCGAGATCGGACCATAATTGCGACCTGTACTTTGATTACAAGAATACATGCACAGACAGACGGACAGACAGAGAGACGGACATAGCTAAATCAACTCAGAAAGTGATTCTAAGTCGATCGGTATAATAAACGATGGGTCTATTTCTTCTCCTTTTGAGTGTTACAAACAAATGCACAAAGTTATAATACCCTGTACCACAGTGTGGTGTAGGGTATAATAATTGTTATATATTTAAAGGGGCAAACACAAAAACAGTAATCAAGCCAAGATTTTGGTCAATTTTATGGAATGCCACCAAGACATGGCCAGGGCGTATGTTAAAGGAGACAAGGAGGTATGGAGTCTTTGTGGAAAGAATTGTCAGACCAATTAAATTGTGTCGGACCACCAACAAAAAGTCTTTGCGAATGTAAAGAAAAATATGTATCACAACAAGAAAGAAAATAAAAAAACTGGTGGAGGAGAATACAATCAGTATATTTTGTCTGATCAGGAAGAAACTATTGCCACAATGTGTACCTTTTACACTCCTGTAAACGGGATCGATGGCGGAATAAGATTTGGCGAGCTGGATCTTGAACAAAGTATGAATATCCTTTGTAACTCAAATGATGCAGAATCAGATAGTGATAAAGAGAATGAAGAAATTGATTTTTCTGCGTCAACATCCAAAAAAGCAAACTCTCATTCAAAAAGACAACGAACAAGATCCCCACTCACTTTTGATGCTAAAAGAGCCAAATGTAGTACTCCACGCTCTACAGAGCCTCAAAAAAATACATCAAACACTGTCACCTCGCGTCCTTCAAGTCCCAAAAGAAGCAGACCCTGTACTCCACCTACAAACATTGTCCCAAAAACTCCACCTACAAACATTGTCCCAAAAACTACTACTCCAAAAGGACACGTCCTTTGCAATACATCAAAACCGGTCGTCAATAGCCTTCCGTCTAAAGAAAACAAATATTTAGAAACAATTTGCAGACATCTGGGGGAACAAAAAATGAATCTAAAATTATGTATGACAAACTGGAAAGGCTATGTAATATTTTGGAAAAAAAGCTGAAAATGATCAACTACACAACCAGTAGCAGAACAAAAAGTTTGTGTGTGAAAAATGAAATGAAGCTTAAGCTGATTGAAATCGAGGAACTAAGACTGAGAATTGAAAAGGAGAAATCCAAAAATAGCACCCAAAAGAAAAAAAAACATTTCGAAATGTTTTTGATCTCATTTTATTATTGTGCCTTTTTTTATGAAATACGGTTGGACACATTTTTTTATACTAATTGTAAGAAGCTTCTTGAATTCATGTTATTTTTTAAATTTTTATTTAAATAAATAATGTTTATTTTAGGAATTAATTAATTATTTGAAACACAAATTTTTAAATATTATATATTTCTGAGCAAATAAATTGTAAATCTGAGCAAATATATTTGGAACTCGTATATTAATATGTTACAACATATAATATTTGCAAACTAAATTTCTCAAATAAAATATGTATTTGAATACAAATAAAATTATTGTTTAATAATTTCTCCTAATATATTTTATTTAAAAAAGATTTTCGAAACTTTTGGTAAGTTTTTCGAATTTCAGTTTTAATTTTTTTTTTGTTTCTTTGTTTTAAATCAATCATTTAAAATTTCTGAGTATTCCAAGCCATCATTATTTGTCAATCATCCAAGTATATAATTCGATCCGACGTGAAAAATTTCTAAAAAATTAACTTTGAATTACTGAAAAATTTAACACAATTAGGTATTTTCTGAATAACTAACTGCAAATAATATGTTTCGGAAAAAATAGTCCAAAATAAGCACATATAGGGATGTAAACAAAGATTTGTTTAGAACAACATCTTCCCAAATATATAATTTTTGTGTGTACCAAATATTATAGATATATCAAATATTATGTATATATGTTTCAAGCCGAATATGTTTGGGACAATTTACTACAGAAGCGATTTTTTTTCAGCGTGCACGCTCTACAATGTTACGAGATGATGTATGGTTTTTGTTAAATTTGTGCTGCATAGTTCCGACGGTTACATCTTGGTATGGCGTCATTAACGGTTCTAATCCATAGCCAGAGTCACCCAATAGGCGAGAATTCTTATCGCCATTTCTGTATTCATTTAAAAAATACTTTCTTGCTCCACTTAAGCCCCAAATAAATGCGTCGTGGCAAGACCCAGGCCTGCAAGCATCCACAGCTCTCACTTTCATGTTGTAATCATATATCTCACATATCTAAAAACATGTTGTAATCACATATCTAATTCATTTCTTTGAAAATAGCTATAACTTAACACCTTGGCACGCTCCTGTAGCAAGAAAACAAAGAGTTGTTGCCAATTGAATAATTCCCGGTATTGTGGGGCTCTTCAGAAACGGTTCAATTTTTTCCAGTATCATTAAAAATGCCTCTTTATTCAAACGATAAAAGCTTATAAAACTAAAGAAAAAATATTAAGCGAATATACAATTAAATGGATATAGTTATTTTCATACACTCTATTTGTTTGGGGCAATGGATCTGATGCATCGCGCAAACTTCTGCGGTGTAATTTTGTTTAGGAATGCACATTTCTCTCTTCTTCCATCAATGCAGCAATTGAAATTCCAGGCATTATTTTCTTTTGTTTATTTTTTTTTGGCTTTAATAAGTTTTATTCATTTTCACTACCGCCAATCAGAATCTAGAGTCGAACCGATATTGTTGACTGCGGTGGCTGAAACAGCTGTTTCTGATTTCTATGCTGCCATATTTTTCATAGTGTTTTCCGGATTTCATTTTCTTTCGGTTTCATGATAACGTACAAGAGCTGTAGAAGCAAAAGTAAAACAATACGATTTTGAAAAACGAAAATGAATCAATTTCGTAAAAAACCTGTGACATGTCTGATAATAATATATTAGAACATTCAGACATTCAGATATAAAATATCTGTTTACACACAAACAAAGTTATTGTTTAATAAGTTTCACAAATAAATTTTATTTTAAAAATGCTTTTAAAACTTTGTTGACTTTTTCGAATTTTTGTTTTCAAGGCAATTTTCAAATAAAGATACGATTTAAGTTTTAATTGAATGATTTATAAAAAATGCTCTTTGAACTTCTGGAAAACAGAAAACTTGTATTTAAATTAAGGCATTGACACATTGCCAAAATTCTTAAATACAAATCAATCTTTGTTTCGGAAATTTTAGTTCCAAATAAAATATTAGAATGAGAACATACTTTTATTTAGAACAATATCCTCCTAAACATATAACAGTTGTTTAGGGAACACTCGAAATATTTTATATTTGGCACACACAAATATTATATATTTGGAAAGATGTTGTTCTAAACAAATCTTCGTTTCCGTGCTAATATTTTTTATTTTGGACTATTATATACGAAACAAATATGTATTTATTTGCATTTAAGTATTCAGAAAATATATCAATACATTAATTTTAAGACTAGTTTTATGTTTTTCAGTAATTCAACGTTAATTTTTATCACAAAAATCGCTCCTGCTCGGGGCAAAATCGCCTTTTTAGTATGTTTGAATCAAAGGAAAATATATTTGGAACACAAATTGTTTAATATTTTATATTTCTGAGTAAATTCATTTTATTTGAAACATCAATAAAATTTATTCGGAACGCATATATTAATATATTACAAGAAAATATATTTGCAAACTAGGAAAATATATTTGGAACACAATTTTTTTAATATTTTATATTTCTGAGCAAATACATTTTATTTGAAAATCAATAAAATTTATTTGGAACGCATATATTAATATATTACAACAAATAAAAGTATTGTTTTTGAATTTTTCCAAACATATTTTGTTTAAAAATGATTTTTAAAACGTTGTAGATTTTTATTTTGATTTTTTCATAGATTTCGAATTATACCTTACAATTTAAAATGACACCACAATCAGTAATATTTGCTTTAAAGCTCTAATTTTTAATTTCTATTTATTCCTGGTCATATTGCATGTTATGCAAGATTATACGATTTGAATTATAATGGAATTTTACGAACATTTAAAATTTCCGAAAAAAATAACGTTGAGTTACTGAAAAAATACAACATGTCTTAAAAATATTTTTGTTATTTTGATATATTTTTTGAATGCTTACATGTAAATAAATATTTGTTTCCTAAATGATAATCCCAAATAAAAAATAATAGGACGTAAACAATGATTTGTTTACAACAACATATACCTAAATATATAATTTTTTGTGTGCCAAATATTTTTATATTTCAAGCAGAATATGTTTAGGATACACTTAGGGTTGCCAGATGACCTGAATTCTCATGAATTGTTCAGTTTTTTTGTTGAATTGTTCAGTTTCAATATTTGTTCAGGAAATATTTAAGTTCTAACTAATCCAAAAAATACTTAAAAAAATTTAAATTAAACAATTATTTCACTTTTATTTCTGACTATCGAGGTCGAGATCGTTGTTTTCTGTTAACAGAAAACTTCCATCTTTGAAAAAGAAGAGTCGCAAATATATTTTTTGTGATTTTTTTGCAAAATTAAAACTTGTTTTGCCATTTTTGTAAAAACCCATATTTTTATTTTAGATTTTTTTTGCTCATATAAAAGCTTAGATAATTGTTGTACGGTCTATTAATGGGATGCGACTTGTATATCTATCTGTGGCAACTTCGCCCATTTTTCTCGAGTTGATAGCGACTAATAAACTAATACTGTGCGTGGAATTTCAGAAGACTCGAATAAGTAGTATAGCAGTTATTAAAGAATCAATATTTCACAATATTTTAACCCTTTGTGGAGAGGTACTAGAAGGAGTCGACCAATATGGCCCATCTTCGAACATAGTCGGAGATAGAAAAAATATTACCACCTACCAATTTTGCAGTCAATCGGTTACTCCTTTCGAGAGTTATCGTGCGCACCAGCCATCAGACAGACAGACATTGTTCATCTTAATATGACCCAAAACGATGTGTTACACTTTTGGCCCGTAGCAAATGATATATACCCTCGTATCACTAAAGTGAGGGTATAAAAATAAAGGTTGAATCACATATTTTACCATAACTCGAGAACCATTTATCCCAATTAGTTCAGGAAATCTTTAAAGAATCCCGAATTAAGTAGCCGTTTCTTTTAATATCATTTTTCATCCCATCAGCGGTTTCAAAATATCTTAAAAGATATTGCGAGAAATCCAATTTTTTTGAGAAAATTTTAATAATTTTTTCAATTATTCACAATTAGTGATGTCAAACGGGAAATCCCGATCCCGAAAATTCCAGGAAATTCCCGAAAAATCCCAAATCCCAGGATTTTACAAAATGAATCCCGAATGAATGAATGAATATATAAAGCTGTGTCGTTTAAAATATTAAGTGAAAGATAGATACACTTTGTCGAAAATGTAAACAAATGAAACAAATTGTTAACATCAAAAAACACTGACATAATCGGGTGAAAAAATTAGAAATTTGAAGAAGAATTACAAAACATATGATAAATTTAATTATAAACATGTAAACTTAAACCAAGAACACAAATGGAGTTTGTGTCCCACAAAACGAAGAACATTGTATACTATTCTTTCAAATTTACACGGGGCAAAATAGCCTTTTTTGATATGTTTGAATCGAAAGAAAATATACTTGGAACACAAATTTTTAAATATTATATATTTCCTACCAAATAAATTTTATTTGAAAATCAACAAAATATATTTGGAACGCATATATTAATATATTACAACAAAATATATTTGCAAACTAAAATTCTCAAATAAAATATGTGTTTAAATACAAATATAATTATTGTTTAGGAATTTCTCCAAACATAAAATTTTCAAAACTTTTGACTTGACTTTTTCGAACTTCAGATTTAATTTTTCCTTGGTTCCGAGTTGTACCTCCCAGCATTAGCTTCTGTTCTTAATCAATAATTTTAATTTCTGAGTATTCTAAGCCATCATTAGTTGTCAATCCTCTAAGTAATTTATATTGATCCAAGATTATACGATTTCAATAATTATTTTACAAACATTAATAATTTATAACAAATTAACATTGAATTACTGAAAAATTTAACATAACTTAGGTATTTTCTGAATACTTAAATACAAATAAATATTTGTTTCAGAAATAATGGCCCCAAATAAAAATATATTGGGATGTAAACAAAGGTTTGTTAAGAACAACATCTTCCCAAATATATCATTTTGGTGTGTTTCAAATATTATATGTTTAGAGTGTACCATAAACATATATATGTTTCAAGCCGAATATGTTTGGGACAATATACTACAGAAGCGATTTTTTTTGTGTATGAAAATCTATAATCTAATATAAAACCTGATTTGAAACCTTTTTTTCCATAACAAAGATAAACAATGAAAAAATTGCGTTTATTGTGTAGGTACTGGATGTTAAGTTCCTTAGTTTTTTATTCGAATTTTATTCTTAAATATAAATGTGTACTTTAGTACGAGATCAGTAAAACTTTTTATAATAAAGTACGTATGAGTTTAAAATGTAATCTTCGATTTTTTGAAAGAAATGTATCAATTATTTCATCGATTTTGACTTCATCTTTGTATATACAGGGTGGCTGATATGTAATGCAACAAAGTAAAGCGCTATATTTTTTTATTTTTTTTTTTAAATTTTATTGTTCAAAAGCATGAAATGTCGGAAATAACATACAATTTTAGAAACAGTTTAGATTTGTTCGAATTGGCCACCTTTGGCACGAATTATGGCCTTCAAACGGCCGACAAAGCCATCACACGCTGCACGAAAGTGGCTCTGCGGTATTTTGGCCCATTCCCGGCGAAGCGCCGTCTTGAGATGATCGATACTTTGGTATTTTTTAGTGCGGTAGAAATGAAGCGAGGAACCTCCTTTTTAAGCCATTCTTGGTTGACGCGTGCTGAGTGTGATGGTGCTGAGTCCTGTTGGAATGTCCATGGTCTGCGGCCGAAATGTTTGTCTGCCCAGGGCTTCAATACTGTCTTTAGGACATTTTCCCGATAATATTCGGCATTTATTTTGACCCCATGGTCGATGAATACGAGCGGGGAGCGACCATCAGCCGTTACGGCGGCCCACACCATTACCATTGGCGGCGCTTGAGTTCTGGTGGCCAATCGAAGGTGTAAATTTTCAGCTGACCTCTTTGGCAAGTAACCCGATCATTTTGTTTGTTCACAAACTGCTCAATTTGTAATGGCTTCTCATCGAAGAAAACCAAATTCGGTAACTGGCCACTTTCGTGCAAGCGAAGCAACTCCTTGGCTCTTTCCAGTCTAACTTTTTTTGTTCATCGGTGAGCTCTTGCACTTTTTGGAACTTCAATGGCTTTAGTCCAAGCTCATTTTTTAATGTGTTGTATCCGTTCTCACGATATGTTCAGCTCACGAGCAATTTTTCTACCACTGCGGCGTGGATTTCGATCAAATCTGGCCTTCACTTTTCGGATCATTTCTGGTGTTGTTACCGTTTTTTTTTTTTCGTTCACTTTTTGGACGCGATGCAACACAGCCAGTATCACGGAGAAACAAAAGATTTATTCACATTTAAATGCTGGAGGGCTCTAACGATAGCCACTTGTGTTTTTCCACCCAAATACAAAGAAATCACACTATCACGCTTGAATTCCATCACGAATAACTTTTTTTCTGAATCCAAAGATCAAAATGCTTTTGTAAGCTTGTAAACAATAAAATGAACTGTCACTGAAATAAATCTGTCAGCTATCAGACTAGTGGTTTAGAAATGATAGAAACCTGGAGTTGGTTGCAATACATATCAGCCACCCTGTAGACATCAAAGCCAGATAAGATAGCCTTTCTCCTTCCATTCTGTTCTGGAGATAAGTATTTATTCTTCTTAACGTCGAGAAACTTCGCTCAGCAGATGCCGTTGTCACTGGTATTGTGGCCAGTATCTGCAATAGGGTAAAAACGCTTGGGAACATGAAATAGCATCTAATGCATTTGATGGCTTATCATTCTTCTGCTTCCAATAATCAATCCATATACTTATTTCAGCTAAAACAGATTTTGCTGAATTTTTTAAATAGTTTTTGTAAAAAAGTGTGACTTCTTCGAAATCTTCCTTTATTAGATTTACAACTCGTATCGGAACGATATTAAATAGACTTGTAATTATAGCTTCATGTTCGGAAAATCTATTATATAAATGTGATATTACTTCGTCCAGATATGGTATGAACAATGTTGTCCTAAAATACGCCTTGACATCTGAACCAGGAATATTAGCCCTATGCTTTTGAGTGCCTACTCTTCTAGGTAGTGCAGCTTCTATTCCAAAACTTCTTGCAAGTTGTGTGGATTCTTCAAACAGTTTATCAAACTCCGCATCTGAATTTCTACGCATGTCACTTAATTTAGTCGTTGCCAATTTTATGATTTCGTAAGCCTTTATTATATCTAGGTTAATCGTTTGCAAATACCGTGATAATTTCTGTGTAATGGCCAAAACCGTACTACTTATTACCACACCCAATATAAAGTCAAATTTACATACAGGGTTGTGCAAACTCATTCCATCACTGCAACCTACATGTTAAAAAGGTAGATAGATAAGAAATCATAAATGTAATTTTAACTTAATTTTCGCCATATCTGGTTATCATAAATTTAAAGTCAACCCATATTACACCGGTCGACAAAAACAAAATTTTTTCTTGGGTTTCTGTTTTAATGCATAGATTCTGATTCTAGACGTCAAAAAACGTCAAAATCTCCAATCTTAGCTTTTAAAGTTTGTTTTTGTAAATTTTACATCGATAAGAAAGTTTTAAAGTTAAAACCTTATTAAATTAGCTATAACTTTTTAAATTATGCATCGATTTTCTGCGGGACGGGCTCGTTTAATTCATTACCGAACAGACTTTATGATAAAATCATAAAAATATAACATTTGTTCATTTTTAGATTGTTTTATGGGAGTTTTATTTTAAAAATATTAAAATTTTATTAAAAAATCAAATTTTTTGCAATATTTTGTAATACTCGTATATCGTCGAAACCGCTGAACGGATGGAAAATGGTATTATATCAAGCTGAAGGCTACTTAATATTTAATTCTTTAAAACTTTCCTCAACCAAATCGGATAAATGGTTCTCGAGTTATGCCACTATATATGGTTCAACCACTAATTTCTTTCCATATCACGAGAATTTAAAGAGACAACCCTTTAGGCTAAGAAAAAAGAGAGGTTGAACCACATATTATGGCATAACTAGAGAACCATTCATCCGAATTGGTTCAGGTAAGCTTTACAAACTTCAGAATTAAGTAGCCAACCATCCGTTCAGCGGTTTCGATGATATCTTACAAAGTATTGCAAAAAATCATATTTTTTGAGAAAATTTTAATAATTTTTAAATAAAAGCCTCATAAAAACATCTAGAAACGCATAATTGTCATATTTTTGTGATTTTATCGTAAACTCTGAAATGTTATGAATAAATTGAGACCATTCCGAAGAAAATCTATGTATAATTTAAAAAGTTTTAGCGAGGAAACCATGCACTTTTCTTATTTTTAGTTGTTATTACTTTTACTGTTACCATTTTTTACGTTTTTGTATTGTTTTTTTTTAACGGCCTTCCAAATATTTTTCGTGTTTTTTTGAGTGATTTTGAAAATTGTAAACAGTTTATGGCTATGTTTAAAACATTTCGTCCCTGTTGTACCCAGCAAAAAATAAAAGAAGTACTTCCAAAAGAATAACATTATAAGTACTTCCAAATCAGAAGTATGAACATTTTTTCAGCATTTAATGAAGTTCTTCTAAATAACTAACCCAAATGTAATTTCGGAGTATAAATTATTAACCCTACAATGCATAATTTCAAAACGATTGGATGTAAAATAAAGCTTCTGAAGTGATAAAAGCCCAGATCGGAAGGAACATATATATGGGGGCTATGAAGTATATGTGAAATACTGCTTCTATAGTGCTAAAGGAAGAAATATATATTTATATGGCGGCTATATCAGTATTAGTGAATGGTTTTCGACTTTTTCATTAACCAAATTTCGTTTCAGTCGACTAGGTCGATTAATCGGACCTAAAAGTCGTCTTTTTCATAGTCGATTAAATTAACATTAAGTCATTTTAAAGTATGTTGATATTCTTCTAAATATGTTAAATTGTGGAATTGTAGTACATTGGATAGCGATAAAAACTGAATATATTAATAACACTTTATCCTTTCCAAAAATGCTGATATATCATCAACAGAAATGCCCAAGGGCATAACCCCCAAAAAAACGAAAATTCGTTTTTCGTCCAAAAATCACGACTTTATCGAAGAAAAAAGAAGAAAGAAAAAATACGTAACATCGACTGCTCGTTTTTGATAAAGCACTAAAGGCGTTACCCACATTGTATTAAACAGAACGTACTGTATTCATCTGTGTAACCTTTTGAATTTGTTCTCTTGTTGCTGTTTTGAGGTTCTATGCCAAATATAGTACATTTGACTAAAATATGTCTTCTATCCATGCGAGTATGTGGGGCTATATGTAAATTTGAACCGATATTGTTAACACAGATGTTAACTGGTAAAATAAGATACTCTTTACCAAATTTCATGAATATCGAAAGGAAATTATATCTTCAGGGTATAAGCTAAATCGAAGGTACATTCATATATATGAAGATATCTGGTTCTAAACTGATATTAAAATAGTTGAGAGATTTTTGATCGTTCGCCGTAGACGAAAGAAAGTAAGTTACAGAAACAGGCCCTATATCTAAATACGGATTGTCTTTCGCTTTCAATACGAATTGTAGATATGTGCAAAATTTCTTTGAGATCGGGCTATATTTGCGAACTGCACAGCTAAATCGGTTCAGAAAGTGATTCTAAGTCGATCAGTATAATAACCGATGGTATATCGCCCATGTGATGACAATCGCGTAAGTTAAAATCGCAAAACGCAAAAAATTGTCCCTTCAATTTTAATGGTCTTCGAAATTAATTTTTAATAAAATGCACACATGGGTGTAGTTATTTTTCACTATAATAAATAATTTGATTTTAATCAATCCAAATTTTTGTGCTAAAAAATAATTCAGAACACGCATTTTGCGACTTGAAATCACAATCGCCATTTTTAGGGGAAATGCGATTGCCATCACATGGGCGTATACCTCTTCTCCTTTTGGGCGTTAGAAACAAATGCATAAAATTATAATAAATTTTACCACAGTGTGGTGTAGGTTATAAATGTAGGTTTTAAAAAAGAAATTATGGGAATTAAATATTATGGGAATTATGGGAATTAATATACACTGTCGTACTTTACTACTCTCTGAACCGGGGCTACGGAAAATACGAAGCGAAGCACCAATGTGCTATGTATTACAGTGTAAAATAAAAAATACTTTTTTATTAGTGAGAATGTTGACCATTTGCAAAAATGTTACTAGAAGTTACACTATGGGGTCATCGGTCACACTTTTCAAGAGCCAGCCACACGATACAGATTACAAACATCTTCAAATGTCCCGAACATACATACTTATATATATGATCGTCGATCTCTTTGGCCAAGAGTAAATTATTTATACATTCCCTTCCATATGTCACGAGGGCTCAACATTTGTATTCCTTTAAAATAAGAGAATTATCTCTGAACCCAAAGATGTTAATAAGAACAACATACATTCATCAAATAAATACAACACCAAAAAAGCAAATTTAATAGTGCTTTGAAAGAAGTTGTGCAAAAGTGGTGACAAATAAGTACTTCCCCGGCGCGACAAGCCCTTGTTAAATTCATTGGTGAAAATCCAAATTAGAACAACTTCCGGATCATAAGTTGGGGATTTTAATTGCTTCTTTGGATGCTCTTTTTTTGCTGGGTAGTATATTGTTCCAAACATATTCTGCTTGAAATGTACAAATGTTTATATTTAGTACACATACAAATTATATAATTGGAAATATGTTGTTCTAATAAAATTTTTGTTTCCGTCCTTTGGGGACTTTTGGGACTATTACTAGCGAAACAAATATTTATTTGCATTTAGGTATTCAGCTAATATACCAACAATGCCTCAATTTTAGGACAAGTTTTATGTTTTTCAGTAATATAAATGTTTTTCAGTAATAAGGTATAACTCGAAATGAAAAATTAAAAATGATATTCGAAAAATCTGCAACGTTTTGAAAATATTTTTTAAACAATATGTAATTGAGAACTTCCTAAACCATAATTTTATTTGTATATATTATTTGCAAATATATTTTGTTGTAATATGTTAATATATGCGTTGTAAATAATTTTTTTTGATTTTCAAATAAAATTTATTTGTTCAGAAATATAAAATATTTAAAAATTAATGTTTCAAATATATATACATTCGATTAAAACATATTAAAACAAATAAAAAATTTTAGTATTTGTACGAGTATGCTATTAACTCTTACTCAGTTTATAGGGACGGTTAAATGATACTAGAAGGGGGGAAATCGGCATTTTTGATATGTTTGAATTGGAAAAAAATATATTTGGAACAGAAATTTTTGAATATTATATATTTCTGCACAAATGCATTTTGTTTGAAAATCAGTAAAATTTATTTGGAGAGCATATTTTAATTTATTAGAACAAGATATATTTGCGAACTATTTTTTTTTAGCTAAAATATGTTTCTAAATACAAATAAAATTATTGCTACATATGCCAATTATACCTAAAAATTGGCATATGTAGCATTAGTTTCTGTTTTATGGCATTAATTTTTAATTTCTAAATATTCCAAGTCATCATTTGTTGTCAATCCTCCTCAAGCAAATTTATTTAATAGTTTTTTTTACAAGCATTAAAAATTTCTAAAAAATGAACTTTGAATTACTGAAAAACTCAAACAATTAAAGCATCGATATATTTTTTGAATACTTAAATGCAAATAAATATTTGTTTCGGAAATACTAGTCTATCTATATATCTATCTTCTTTATATATAAAATCCTTTGTACGTTTGTTAGTAACGCATGATCTCTGAAACCATGAAAGCGAATGGGTCGAAAATTGAACAATATATTCAGTTTGGGGTCATTTGTGTTTTAGAATTATTTTCACCGCGATGAATTGCG
The DNA here is from genome assembly GCA_963930755.1 of Eudasyphora cyanicolor. Taxonomy (NCBI): domain Eukaryota; kingdom Metazoa; phylum Arthropoda; class Insecta; order Diptera; family Muscidae; genus Eudasyphora; species Eudasyphora cyanicolor. Next base: position 6,147,573 of record OZ005734.1, on the reverse strand, counting down.
TAGTGGTCAAGTTATTTGCAAAATTTGCATTTCCGGAGCGATTTGACTGAAATTTAAAATGTATGTGTGGTTTGTCTTGATAATATTTTGTATGTATGATTCTAACCGGTAGATGGCACTGTAGTGGACATATGTACATATGGTCAATATAAATTTTTTTATGTTTTTTCCTGAAACTCGGTATGTATGCATTTTTGAATGAAATATCAATGAATAACAAACCAATACATCCCATACAGGACGGGCAGGACAACGTCTGCTGGGGTCAGCTAGTATATATATATATTATTATGCATATAAAAATGGAAAAATATTTGTATGTATGTATGTATGCTATAGACTCTGAAACCACTGGACCGATTTTATTTGTTTTTCTTTTGTTTGAAAGGTACATTGTTAGAGATGGTTTAGGAAAAAAAAATGTTGAAAAAAAGTGGGCGTGGCATTACTTAAAATCCGAATATCTCAAAAAGTGTTGACCCTAGAAGAACGAAATTTGAAACACACATTAGTGGAGTTATTTTCTAAAACTTCAATAAAAATGGGAGGGATCGGATTAGTGGGCGTGGCAAAAGTGGGCGTAGCATTGGTTAAAAATTTTTTATCTCAGAAACTATTAACCGTAGGTGAACGAAATTAGGATTGTAAGTTATTGGAGTCAATATTAGTAACTTCACCAAAAGTGGGCGGGATAGAATTAGTAGGCGTGGCATTATATAAAATTAAATATCTCTGAATATGTTGTTCGTAGAAAAGCGAAATTTGTAACACACGTTAGTGGAGTTATTATATAATACTTTATCAAAATTGACAGGATCGGATCAGTGGGTGTGGCAAAAGTGGGCGTCGCTTAGTTAATCGTTTATTATCTCAGAAACTATTGACCATTGAAGAACGAGATTTGGATTGTAAGTTGTTGCAGTCATTATTAGTACTTTCACCAAAAACGGGCGGGATACAATAAGTGGGCGTGGCGTTACATAACATTCGAAAAACTTAGAATGTGTTGATGGTAGGAGAACGAAATTTGGAATACACTTTAGTGGAGTAAGTATGGAGTAAGTGCACAAAAACACTAATCTATTATTCTCAGCAGAAAGTTGTATTATTTGTGGTTATCGCGGATATCAAGTCAAACAATGAGTGCTGTAATTTTGTTCATATGTATCTGGTGGCAGTCTGCGTGATTGGTCCAAAAATGGGCGGGATCACCCCAATGGTCGTGGCCCTGCCAATATAAACCAAATTTTGAAATTGAGATATTTGAACAATTTGTTAGCGAGAGTGCTGTAATTTTGTGTACTCGTATATGCATGTGATGGCAGTCCACGTAATTGGCCAACCAATGGGCTGGATCGGAAGTCTGAAATCTGGGGCAACGAAGTGGACCGGGTCCAGCTAGTCTCAAATAAAAATATATTAAGATGGAAACAAAGATTTGTTTAGAACAACATCCTCCCAAACAATATAATATTTGTTTGTGGCAAATATTATATATTTAGATTAGCTGACCCCAGCAGACTTTGTCCTGCCCGTCCTATTTGGGATGTATTGGTTTGTTACTCATTGAAACATATTTCATTCAAAAAATTTATATTGACCATATGTCCACTACAATTCCATCTACCGGTTAGAATCATACATCCAAACTATTATCAAGACAAACCACACATACATTTTAAATTTCAGTCAAATAGCTCTGGAAATGCGAATTTTGCAGATAACTTGACCACTCCGCAATTTATCGCGGTGAAAATAATTCTAAAACACAAATGACCCCAAACTGAATATATTGTTCGATTTTCAGCCCATTCGCTTCTATGGTTTCGGAGAACATGCGTTACTAACAAACGTACAAAGGATTTTATATATAAAGATTGTACTTTAAACATATGTATATATATTTCAAGCTGAATATGTTTGGAACAATATACTACAGAAATATTTTTTTTCAGCGTGTATGTATGAAATTTCACAGGATACCCACGAGAAGTATAGAAGTTATAAAAGTTTTAACATGTCACAAAATGTTAACGATTTGTGGGGAGGTGTACCACAAAGAGTAGGCCGATATGGTTGCTCATCAAGCATAAGCAGGGTTTTAAATAAAATATTACCACGTACAAAATTTGAAGTCAGGCGGGAACTCCTTTTAAGAGTTGTCGTTCCCACCATTCAGTCGAACGGACATTAATTAATATTATATTTTTTAAACCAAGGAGAACCCATGTTAATAATTTTACACATTGTGGGAAAATATGTGGTGATTTTTTTAAAATTAAACAAAAAAGAATTGAAAAGTTGTTTTTCGGGATTAAGGACATTTTCGTTCGTTTGAAGTCCTTAATACACAACAATTTTTCATTTTATTCATAATTCTGAGAGAGGATGTTAAAATCTTTCAAATGGTACAAATACTTATATCACTTAAATCTGATATTCCGTTCAAAAGTGACGCCGACTTCAAAATAGCTTAATTTAAAAAAAAATGTTATATATGACCGACTTTGCCACTCTATAAAATCGAATCCGCTATGAATTTGGACAAACGATAAAAGGCCATCGAAATCTAAATTCATAAATATTCAGAGTGGGTCGCTTTCCTTTGGAAAGAAAAGTTTCTTTGGTTACCTAAAGTAATACTTTTCAATCAATCGGTTTACATTTCTGTACTGTAACTATTAGAAATTACTTCTTGTTGTACAGAAAATAAATAAATAAAAATAAAAGAAAGTATTGCGTAGTTTCTATATTTCCATATGTGATTGCGAATAAGTATGGCGATTTTTTTTCAAGAGAAAAACATAGTGTAAACAAATATACAATTGGGTGTACATATGTCGACATGTTAGTCCCTATAAAGTTTTCAAAATAATTCAAGAACAAATTACAAATAAACGTTCGTTTAAAAAAGTATACACTGGCACGTACTAACTTGTTGTATTGATCTGAATAAAGTCCTCTCTCCCCCTTCCTTGTTATGTACATATGTATATATTTGATATTGCTCTATGTTATTCCAATATGGACAGCTAGTAGCTATACACCCACCCACATTATTCGACAAGCAAATACAAAATACTTCATCCATTCACGTCCAGCACACACTAACACAAATGCATATCAAATTTCTAAATAAAATTGTTATAAACAATTTATTAAAAAATGCCCTACGATTACCTATGGTTGTTTGGAATACCAAAAAAGTTTTCTTGTAAAATTCAATGAAAGTCTACCAGGCCAAAAAAAATCTCTTACAAAATGACCTAAATTTATAGTAGCATTCTTTTTTATAGAAATGTCTGTCTGTATATAACAGAAATATGTGTCTTTAAAGAGGCGAAAGATAGAGAAAATATTCGAAAACTTTTGTTCCAAAAAGTAAAAAACAAATTAAGGCGAAAGAATATTTCAAATGCTAAATGGACTCACTACATTTTTTCTATCAGAAATTTCAAAAGATATACACACAATATTGATCTATTTTTAAATCTACAGATACACAGAATAACGAGAGGGAGAATGGGAGATATATCAGAGAGAGAGAGAGGCAAAGCAGTCAAATCAAGAGAATGGGAGGATATCTAAAGAAAAACAATGAAAATATACTGGGTTTATTTCAAATACATACATTATGGGCAGGTATGTGTGTGTGTGCAAGTGGGAGTGTGAGAGCGGAGCGTGTACGTATTGTGCATATATGTATAGCTTTTAATAACTCACATATACTATTACTCTCAGATGGCGAACAGCAGGAAAATGAGTAGGTGCATTGGGAAATTTCAATCTATGTACCTTGGTGGGACATTTTTCTTTTGATGTATTAGAATATGAAAGGCTGGCGAGATCAGAGAGAAAATTTAGGGGGAATTTTTGAATATTTCAAAACACGAAAAAATCGTGTATACATACATATGTGTTCTTATACACCGTGAACATTTTGAGCAAGTTTGTGTGAAGGTAAATTTTTTTGCGACCGGGGCTTTGTGTGGTCGAAAAGTTGGTCTGCATCAGTGTTCTCGGGGTTTCGACAGCGTATAGTGTGTTTGGAACGCTAAGGTTAGTCGCTGTTTTTCCACTTTCAAAAAATAAGGATATTCCACATTATTTTTAAAAAGAAATATACCTATATGATAATAATAAATACAGCTTGTGAACAAAAACTAAAGAAATATGAACAACATATTTGAAAATCAGAAAATCTATAAGATCTACAAGTGTGTGCAAACAGATAACAGATATCAAAGAAAAATGCTAAAGAAAAGTATTTTCCACTTTGCAGACGGAAATGAAATTAAATAAGAAATATATTTATGTGTGAGTGTATTTGTGTGTGAGTGTGTGTGTGCGAGTGCGTGCCATGACATAATAACCTACAACAACAACATCTGTATAATTGGTTCATACACCAAATGGATCAAAAAGAAAAAAGTATAATACAATTTTAAAAGGCATATATATTTTGTATATGAATGTCATGAACAGTATGCAAATCTATCACCTTTTTTTATCGGGAGATGATCTTCTAATAATCTTCTTCACAAATAAGGAATTTTGTAATCGAATCGCTTTTTGATTTTTACTTTATATGTATGTACGTTCTCTGAAAAATGATATGAGTGTGTGTTTGTTAATATTCCAATACAAAAGCGCACACACGCGCATATACATACGTATACGTATATATATGTGCATACTTTCATTATAAGCACACACAAACACAAACATGCAAGTAATACACACATACCTATATATTCACACACACGCACACACACATACCACAGACATTTGCCCAATTGTACAACGAACGAATGGGAGGAAAGTTAAACATAGACAAGCATCAGCAAATGAGCTTTTTTAAGTTCAAATTAGCCTTGAGTTGAACACCCACCAGAAATCATAAAATAATAAATGTTGAGTATTTTTTTTTTGTTCCAAATATGAACATTTGTTCGTATGTCTGTGCAGTTTTGTAATTGTTAAAGATTTTTAGGGTACAATAAATTGGGAATATACTTACATACATTTCAAAAAAAAAATACAACTTATTGGGGGTTTGATTTGCCACCATCATACTTCAATTCGTACATACATATGTATGCTTGTATAGGCCGAGTTTCACTTCAGTATTGTGTCAAAAACTTACTGAAATTATAATTTAAAGAAAGAACTTAGGTACACCTACGATTTTGTAAATATACTAACATTTTATTTAAACTTTGTTATTGTGTAAAAAAAAGCTTATTATAGTTGCCTTAAGGAAATTCGTACGTACACGCTGAGAAAAACCATAGTCACCGCAATCCTATTCGCAGAGCATAATGTTATGGTTATAGAAAACAATAATTATATTATTTCGGTGATCATGATCATGGTTGTAGTTATCATAATATAGTCCCGAACGTAATAATTAAATTACTGTTTTTCATAACCTGACTATAGCTTTTCTCTGGGCGATTTTGGAAAAAATAAATATATATTTGTAACACACAACAGAAATTCCAATTAATCTTAAATAAAACTGCAAAATCCATAACGTTTGATCAGTGCATTAATATTCTAGCTATACATAAATATTTCTCGACAAATCGAAGTAGAAAATAAAATGCTCCCAATCATCCGCCTACACACGTATGAATATACTACACACACACACACGTCCATACAAATGTACTATATTTGTATGCACACCGTTGTTAGAGAGCTTAAATTTCATACAATATTCATACTTAAACGAAAAGAAAAATTTCCAAATTTTCCTTTTATCCGTGAGGAGACGAATTTATTTTTAATACGAAAGCTTTTACGAACGTTGTATCTATACACATCCACTTACACTTACATATACACACACACACACATAGATATATGTATGTATGTTTGGAGGTTCGGCGGTTCGCTGTGTATTTGGATGAGTGAAATCTGACAAATAGACTACTCGGTTCACCATTCATTTTGTATCCGATGAAATACGGGGGCCTCCCACGACCCGTGAATAGAATTGTGAATGCCACATAATTTTGTTTATCCAAATATATCTACACGTGTACAAACATACGTATATAATATACTCGTACACTTGTATACATACAATGTAGCTATGAAGGAGTTATTAAATACGAAACCAACCGATCAAATAAAAAAGTAGACAAATATAAGCAATTATAGATAGAAAAATAGATCAAGACGTTAATTAACCAAAAGTGCTTCGGTAGAATTATCTAATATATATGTACAGTTCATGACCTGGATAAATAGTCCAAGACCAAGATTGCGACTTTTATATTATTGGCATGTTTCAATTAAATTTGGATCGAATTAAAACAAGCATTTATAATATTATTTCTCCTATAGCCGGACGAAAATATACTCCTGGATATAATGGAGAAAATCAATTGTACGTAGTGCACCATTTTGCAGATAAAAATTGAGATTAACTTTGATAATAAATAATATGTCGAGGGTGCTCAATTCTGACCAAGTCCATTTCGATAAATAATGTTGCACATGTTTCCATTCGAACTTGGCCATGCTTATCGATTTTACTTATTTACAGAAGATGTATTATCCCATAAATTAAAAGAAAACACTGCAATGATTTAGGCCCATTTATCATGTTAATCCTGACATACAATTTCGACAGAAAAAATTGTATTTAGGTTTCTTTTAACAAATAAACTAAAGGAATTGTAGCAATTAAAATATTCTAAAATTTAACAAATAAATTTAGTAGTAAAATTTTCCGTTTTGTTTTTTTTTCTTTCAGTGTATATCTTCTTTTTCTCCTTCCCGTTATAGTAGCATAACAAGAAAACACAAACATGGATGCCATCAAGAAGAAGATGCAAGCGATGAAGCTTGAGAAGGATAACGCCATTGATAAGGCCGATACCTGCGAAAATCAAGCCAAAGACGCTAATTCTCGTTGCGAGAAATTGAACGAAGAAGTTCGCGATTTGGAAAAGAAATTGATCCAAGTTGAAGCCGATTTGGTTTCATCCAAGGAACAATTGGAAAAGGCCAACCACGAATTGGAAGAGAAGGAAAAATTGTTGACCTCCACCGAATCTGAGGTAGCCACTTTGAATCGTAAGGTCCAACAAATTGAAGAAGATTTGGAAAAATCTGAAGAACGCTCAACCAGCGCCCAACAAAAATTGTTGGAAGCCTCCCAAGCTGCTGATGAAAACAACCGGTGAGTGTCTGCAGCAGGATGGGCTGCCATTTGGCAATACCAGTCGCAAGTATGGTTCAGGAATTAACATAACACTTTTTTGTATCTCTCGGATAGTATGTGCCAAGTATTGGAGAACCGTTCTCAACAAGACGAAGGTCGCATGGATCAATTGACCAACCAATTGAAGGAAGCCCGTATGTTGGCTGAAGATGCTGACACCAAATCCGATGAAGTATCCCGCAAGTTGGCCTTCGTTGAAGATGAGTTGGAAGTCGCTGAAGATCGTGTTCGCTCCGGTGAAGCCAAGATCATGGAGCTTGAAGAAGAATTGAAGGTAAGTCGAGTATCGATATACCGGCCGGTCGGTCATTTTTGCGCACAACCCTCATGCAATTTTTGCTAAACTATAGGTCGTCGGTAACTCCTTGAAATCTTTGGAAGTGTCCGAAGAGAAGGCCAACCAACGTGTTGAGGAATTCAAACGTGAAATGAAGACTTTGACCGTCAAATTGAAGGAAGCCGAACAACGTGCCGAACACGCTGAGAAGCACGTCAAGCGTCTCCAGAAGGAAGTCGACAGGCTAGAAGGTATGTTGTGGTCGCCCGTCGACCGGTTACAGATGAATTTGAACAGAAAACGCTTAAAATGTTCACTAACATTAAGATTTTCCTAAAAGAGTTTTTGTAAATATTTTATGCTCTGCTTTTTAATAATATTAAAACAACAACAATAATGCTTTTTACAGACCGTCTCTTCCAAGAAAAAGAGAAATACAAAGCAATCTGCGACGATTTGGACTCCACCTTCGCCGAACTTACCGGATATTAAAAATACAAACACTCACACACACCGACACACATACACAATCTCACTCTCTGTAACCACTACAATTTCAAATTGAAAACAAATCATCTAGTCCCCCAACACCTGACCACCTGTCCTCCTCACACCAATGGTCGATTTTGTGAGATTTTTTCTTTTTGAAATTATTGTAAAAAGTATTTCGTGCGTCATTTTGATGGGGATTTTTTTTGTTTTATCGCCATCACTTACTATTTCTTACTCGATGAATTTCGACAATGTTCAACTCCACTTCCCTTCAAATTACATAATACATACATACCATGTATAAACCACTTCCCCTAGCCTAATCCAACTTACACCCCCGATCGACCCATACGAACTCCGTTCGTATCTCTGCTTTTAACGACACACACATATTTTTCTGCGAGTGTAATATATTAGAACACAGAACACTGAAAGGAACTACATTGTAAAAAAAAACTCAAACAGCGTTTATTATAAGAAATTATCAACCTGCCTACGTTTCTTGTAAAAATAAAACTAAGTCAGCAACCGAATGAGGTGATTGAATTCGACATTCGAATTTTACAAATGTATTGTAAGCCTATTTATAATTTTGAGTTATATTTGTATTATGTTTTTATGTGGCATGAATGTTTTCAAACCAAACAACATTTATTTTTCTGCACACAGTACAGTATGCACGTGTTCCCTCCGTGCACAAACTTTTCCGACACCACAATTCAAAAGAAACGTATTTTGTGTGTTTCAAATCATAAATGTCTCAATCACCCGATCTCCGATCATGCGAAGTCAGACAAACAATCTTCCTCTTTATGTATGTACGAGTAAATGAAACGCTGAGTGTGGTATACGACATCACCTCATTGACATTGTCCTACGTCACGCGCCCCTCTCCCTCGTTCCCACTTATGTAAATGTTTTGTCTTGCTAAAGTGTCCTACCTGACCCTGATCAATTCATGAAAAACGCTATCCACATATCGACCTATCCACTCTCTTATCGCTAACGCATAGGAGAGTGTATGCCCTCTTTGCATTTCGTACCAATGATGTTGTTGTTTTTTTCTTCTTTTTTTTGTCTTCAAGTGTATGTGGTTTTTATGTTCGCAATGCACTCAGATAAATTCTCTACTACTTACTATTTATATTATTACTATCACACACGACTGGCACTCAAACACACACTCTGTTTTTTTCACTGTTGTTTTTGTAACCCCCTCCCTTGGTCTGGAGACACGTTCACTAATACCGTTATAAATTCTTTTCTTTCTCTTCCTACTTTAGATGAATTGGGAATCAACAAGGACAGATACAAGTCTTTGGCCGACGAAATGGACTCCACATTCGCCGAATTGGCCGGTTATTAAGCGAAAATTTTTGGTCTCTCTGTAATATGTTTTCCATCTTGTAAAAAAAAACAAAAATAAAATTAAAAAAGAACCAATCTCCTAACACCACCATCATTAAGATATCACTGTGTAGACCTATCCACACGAACACACAATCAACCAAAACTCCTCGCCTAATTTCTATTCAAGGATCCAAAACTGGTGGTGGTTGTAGAAAGAGCACTTATACATACACATACATGTTGTGCTTAAAACATACCTGCATAAAAACATACATATAGAATATCTGCTAAAAATGAAAACGCCAAATATCGATAATAAATTATTTTTGGAAGAAAATCATAATTTATACATAAATTAATAAAATGTTTATTTTAATTTAATTTTTTAATTAAAAACACAAAAAAGAAGTATTGTGCAATTTTTATAATGTGTTATATTGTAATAATGAAACGGATAAGATAGTGAAATAAGAGGGATGGAGGGACAGTGAGAGAGAGAGTTATTTGGTAGTGTATGTATTATTTACTACAACAAAATGGCTCTCAGAGTTGGACGTTGTTTGCAAATAACATACTAACACAACAGTATACTCGTATGAATATATGTGCCTCTTTGAGTTGTGTAGAATGTGACAATAGGTTCGACCACTATCACCTTTGGTTTAAAATGTAATTATCAAGATAAACTAATCTATATCCATTTGATATTTTCCATTGGATTATTCAGATCTAGCACATTGGCATACTAAGTGATCAAGACGTATGAGTGATCTAATTGTTCAATTTGAATTAGTCATACGCATTAGCGAACATTCTGTTAATTTTTTCAGATTTGTTTCTTTGTGAGAAAGTGAGAATTATAAAATTTTGAATGTTGGTTTTCTTGAAGTAGTAAGCAAACAAACAATTGATAATGATTGAAATCCAAAAATAAATTATTTGGGTTTCAATGTTTGTTTTTATTTGGCTGGGTTGCTTAATTGACCTATAGTTTGGAATCAGTTAAAATATTAGAACATTAGGTTGTTATCTACTTTACAAACGGCATTTAATTCAGTGTGGCTCTATTTACAAATGTGTGTGGCTCTCTTGGTGCGTAGAGTTCGATCGATTAACCGACATCGACTTCGGCAAAAAACTGGTAATAGTCTCGTATTCAACCTTCGGTGAAAAATGACCGATTAGCTGAAGCCGAACAATTTTTCTTCTTTACTTAAAAAGTATTTTAAATTTTTTTCAAAAAAAGGTTTGTAAATTCTCCAAGAAATTGTTTTTCGCGTATTTGGTGCTTTAAAATTTTTATTTACACATATAACACGCCATCTTAAATCACTTAATAAAATCTCATTTCTTGCAAGACCTAGAAGTACATTTAAGTAATTACATACATACACGGGACAAAATCACATTTTTTTGATATGTTTGAATTGAAAGAAAATATATTTGGAACACAAATTTTTAAATATTATATATTTTTGGGCAAATGCATTTTATTTGGAAATCAATAATTTGGAAAGCACATATCAATATATTACAAAAAAATATATTTGCGAATATTTTTCCCAAATAAAATATGTGCGTATATTCAAATAAAATTATTGTTTAGGAATTTCTCCAAAAATGTTTTGTTTAAAAATTATTTTCAAAACTTTGTAGATTTTCCGAATATAATTTTTAATTTCGAGTTATACGCTACAATTTAATATGACATAAGTATAAATAACATTTGTTTTAAAGCAATAATTTTTAATTTCTATTTATTCCAAGTCATTATGTTTTCTCAAGCCATCAAGCAATCATTATGCAAGATTATACGATTTCAATTATAAAGGATTTTGACGAACATTTAAAATTTCTGAAAAAATCTAACGTTGAATAACTGAAAAACACTCAATGGACTCAATTCTGAGAATTGGACGTGAAAGTAGCCCCAAAAATAAGAACTTCTGCTTCATTCGTTTAGTCAAGTTGGCTCAATTAATAATTTAATGGCATTTTTAATGGGATTTTTAGCACTTTTTCTATATTTTATCACGGTTATATCTCGGTATACCGTACGGAATATCTCTTTTGTGTCTGAAGCAAAGTTGTAAATACCGAATAGGAGAAAAAAGTGCGGAACAAACCTACCCGATAAAAGTACATCCAGTGCCCTAAAAATGTACTTTTTTGCTCAATATGTAACAGGATTACAAATCCACAAATCTGCTGTATTTTTTCTTTATAAACTTTATTTGTATGAAAATAAAAATTCCGATTATTACATATTACAGCTTTTCATACATACAAAATATGAGTATTTTATATGTTGTAGTATATGCATGATCCTGATTGCCTATTATTGGGACGATATGACCACAAACGTATCATACAATTTTGGGCACATGTTATTTTCCATATTGAAATTTGAATGCTTTTCTGTTTTTTTTTAATTTTTTTCACTCTAAATTATAATAACAAATACATTTTTTTGAAAATCAAGAAATTTTGTTTTGAACGCATATTATATTATATCAGAACAAAATATATTTGCGAACAGACTTTCATAAATAAAATATGTATTTACACACAAACAAATTTGTTGTTTAAGAAGTTTTCCAAATATAATTTATTTAAAAAAGGTTTAAAACCTTCCGACTTTTTCGCATTTTATTTAAAAATTTTCCTCGATTTCGCGTTATACTTCATCGTAAAAAAATATCATAAGCAGCATTAGATTTTGTTTTACAGCACTCATTTTTAATTTATAAATTTTGCAATTCATCACTTTTTGTCAATCAATCAATGCAATTTATTTTAATCGAATTTTACAAATATATATATTATTCTAAAAAAACTTTAAGCATTCATTCATTATTTCGGAAATATTAGTTCCAAATAAAAAAATATTTGGGTGAAAACATACTTTTGCTCCCAAACATATAATACATATTTGTGTATGTCAAATATTTGGAGTGTACACTAAACATATGTATGTTTCAAGCATGTTTGGGACGATATACTTCAGAAGCAATTTTTTCAGCGTGTAACCATTAAAACCATTTCCTTGAGATTGCTCTTACATTGTTGCTTTAGTGCAGTACTCTACATTACTTTCAAATCTACCACTAAAACAGTGGCATAGAACGAAAGCTGTTGTTCGTGTAAACAAATCATTTACCAAAAATAAAAACAACGGCGATTGACTTGAGATTGCTCTTACTTGAATGTAATTCCTATATGTAAATTTGGAATAACTTTCGTATAAGTAGAAGTAATGACAAACAAAAACAGCCGGTCGGCCAAAAACAACATTACTGCATCCGAAGAGTTGACTAACCGCAACGAAATGCGTCATGCATTGGTTGATGTTGGATTTCATGGTCGTTTTCTTTTTCCCTTGACTATTCAAAATACCTTTCTTCACTTTGAAGGAACTCTTTGATCTTCAGCTCTACTCCACATTGAGAAAACCATAAAATAACATCAATAACAGATCAACCCCGCATAGGGAAACATCAAAATATTTCCATAATTAGTATGTTGGTTTGGCTCAACTCAATTGAAAAATAAAATTTTATATTCGTTTCACTGTAAAGAAAGACAAACAACAATAGTATTTATGTGCTCAAATAAAAGAGAACACCTTTTGTTAAAATAACACACATAATTCGTTATTCCTGCAAACTCCTTTGCTATTAAATAATAGCTAAAATAGCAAACAAATGTTTGCTAAAATGTTTTCTGCTTTCATTTTACAGGCAGTCAAATACCGCTGTAACAGCAAACTGTTGCTGGGGCCTAATAGTTACAGCAACGTCTCCAACAGGCGCCCACCTCCCAGGCAGATCAGGAAAGACCTTCATGATCTAGAGCGCGAGGTCCAACGCTACAAGAGAGAACCTCTAGACCAAAGAGCTTTCAAGGCAGGTCTGGCTGACATACACTCTGACGCAGTCGCTGAAGCCGTGAATAACTACAGAGTCAATGTCGTACTAGGAGACCACCCTCCATCAGTGGCCTCAGAGGAAGAGGAATTACCACGACAGACAAGAGTACTTTTGGCCCAATTAAGATCTGGCTGGTGTAGCCGCCTCAATTCATACTGGGCAAGGATTGATGGCACCACGTCGAGCATATGTCCCGCCTGTAACCAGGGACCACACGACACACTACACCTCTTTAACTGCCCTGCCAAACCTACTCAACTCAGAAACCACTACACAAGGCGAATGAAAACAACTAATGGATAACTAACACATATACTGCTACAACAACAACAACAGACCTACCCCATTATATCATTCATCCCAATATACAAATAACTTAAGTTATAGATCCACCCTAACATACATATACTATAAGCAAAACTCCCCAATGTACACTGGGATCATTAAATCATAAACAAAATCAACGATCCCACATAACAAAGAAGATCATATTACTTAAATATGCAACATCAATAAAACGCACACACACTCTGTAAAAGACCACCCAATTGAATCAAATAATGTAAACAAAATTGAAAAGTAGAAGTAGATCTTTAGTTTTAAGATTTTATTTGATAATCAATAATAAATTCACACCACAACTATCAAGTTGTTCCAATTAAAATTAAATTAAAAAGTGAAGTAACCTAAGAAGGAAGTTCCTCAAAGAAGTGCCAACACTAAGTTTTCAACGGAAATTTTAAAGAGTTATATACATTTATTGACTTAGATGACCGCATAGCTTCGATGTTACAGACCTATGACGACACAGCTAAAGCGATATTTTTAGATATTATTAAATCCAAATTGAATGGACCAGCAAAAGAAATTAGTAATATCAATAATCATTTAAAATCGTGGGATACACTAAAAACAATATTAGTTGACAACTTTGGAGACAGACTTTCTACAGAACAGTTACATATACGACCAAATGAGAGCGGTTAAATTTCGAAGCAATGGCAAAGGTTTTTATGATGAAATAATTTCATCATTGAGTAGACTTAATATGAAGACACGTACAGTTTACCAAAATCAGGCGGGATATGAAGCGGTAATTTCGGCTAATAAGAGAACAGCCTTAGAAATATTTAAAAATAAACTAGTAGAACCAATGCGTTATATAATTATATGTAGAAACCCAAACAACATTGAAGAAGCAATGCAAATACTATTTGACACTGGCTATGCATATTATAATCCAAATTCAAACAAGAATTTCAATAAAAATCAATTCTCAAATCAAAGTTCAAACAAAAATAACTTTAAATACCCAAACAAGAACCAATCAAAAAATGCTGATAATCAGGATACAATTTATAATTCGAATGGAATTTATAATCAAAATCCAAATGCATTTAATCACAGTCAGAATCCCAGTTCATCACAGACATATAATCGGGACCAATCAGATAGTGATAGGCCAGTTCCTATGGAAATAGGAAAGGAGGACCCTTTAATAGTCTCACATACATAACTATAGGTAGATGTAGATTCATAATTGACACAGGGGCAACAGATTCCTTAGCAAACCCTAAAGTCTTTCATGACACCAAAATTGTAAAATTGAAAAAACCAGTTGTAATGTGTACTTTAAACAATATTCATAAATTTACGGAAAAACTAGTTGTAAAAGCCTTCAATGAATTCAAACTAGTTGGCGAGAATTTTGAATTCTACATATATAATTTTAAGATTGAATTTGAGGGTCTAATAGGCAATGATATTTTAATGAAATATAAAGCTATAGTCAATTTTGATGAGAACTATTTGATGATAAATAACCAAAAATTCGTCCTACACTTTGACAATAAAAAGAAAATAGTTATGAACATACTGCCTGGTGAACACTCATATAGAATTCCTACTTTCTCTCGACAACATAGCAAATAATACTAAAGATTTAATAATCAACGAAGGACTATATAGTTGCGGAAATTTTGGAACAGAAATAACAATAAATCATAGGACAGACAAAGAACATAAGATAGAATTAGAGAATTTATTAGACATTCAGGAAGTTAGGGAAATACTTAACTTCGGAAAGAGTCCGTGTGCGAATATCAATAGCGAAAATACTGATTTCCACTCGGTAATGGATAACATAAGGACAGATCATTTAAACTCAGAGGAGAAATCTGAATTAAACAGACTCATAAAGGAGTTCCAGGGAATTTTTTCCGATAGGGAAAAACTTTCGTTTACAAATGAAGTAAAGCAGAGTATAATTACGACAGATGAGATTCCTGTAAGAAGAAAGGTTTACAGATATCCTTATATTCACAAGGAGGAAATCCAGCGACAAATAACGGAGATGTTGGAAAATGGGATTATTGCACCGAGCAATAGTCCTTACAACAGTCCTGTTTGGGTCGTGCCGAAGAAATCTGATGCATCAGGCGTCAAAAAGTACAGACTACTAATACAGGAAGTTGAACGGGAAGACAATTGATGACCAGCGATGCCAACCTGGTGATTTTTCCGCTACTTGTGGTGATTTTTGATCTCCAAATATCACTGTTTTGTAAAAGTAGTGATTTTTCAGAAAAACCACTACCGTAGCGTTTTTAACAAGTTTTTGTAGCACTTTTAGTGATTTTTTACATACATACATCGGCGAAGAATGCAAAATGACGGCGACATTAAAAAATGCATGTATCTTAGGAACCGAATGTCTTTAAATACATACACTAAATTCTTTAACACGAATAAAATATGTGTTAAAGTTTGCTCGAAGTATAAAATACTCAATAATTTATGTTTAAAAATAAATGCCAATGAAACGTTTAGAAATCAAAATTTTATACACAATCAATATTATGGCCAGAAGAGATAGAGGAAAATTATTCTATTTTATTTGGCCAAGAACAAATCATTTATTAATAATTTAAACCTAAGAATGGAAAACAAAAAAGACTGTTACGTTTATGTCAGAAATAAAAGTTATTATATATGTTTTCATAGAAAAATGTTACAAATATTATCTAAATGTTTAACAAATTAATTGAATTCAAAAATATTTTGTTGGTGGTTTTTAAAAATAATTCATGGTTAAAATATTTGGCAGTGTTAGCGTTTTTGGGAGATTTTGTTATTTTCTCACAGCGATTTTTGGCGTTTTTATATTTGGTAGGTAGTGGTTTTGTGGTGGTTTCTGCACAGTTGTTCGGTAGTGATTTTTGCCTCGGAAGAGTTGGGAACACTGATCCTATCCCACATATTACAGATATATTAGATAAGTTGGGGAAATCAAATTATTTTTCTATTCTTGATCTTAAGAGCGGTTTTCATCAAATAGAAGTTGAGGAAAAAGATAGACCAAAAACTGCTTTCTCTGTCGACAATGGTCATTATCAATTTAATAGAATGCCATTCGGCTTGAAAAATGCAGCAAGCACTTTTCAACGATTGGTAGACAACATTCTGAGAGAAAATGTATCTAGAAGAGAATGTATGGTGTACATGGATGAAATCGGTGTTAATAAAATTGAGGAATGCGAGATTTAAGGTCCAATTAGATAAATGCGAATTTTTAAGAAAAGAGGTCGAATTTCTAGGTCACACAGTGAATGAGACGGGTGTGTTTCCGAACAAAAAGAAAGTAGAAAAAATTAATAAATTGTCGCTTCCCAGAACTGAGAAAGAAATAAAATCATTTTTAGGAATGAGCAGATATTACCGCGGATTCATAAAAAATTATGCTCATATTGCTAAACCAATGACAAAGTTTTTGAAAAAGGATATTCAAATTAATATTAGTGATCCTGATTACATTTGTTCCTTCAATACATTAAAAGATAAACTAGTTAAGTCACCGATTCTTATATATCCGGATTTCAGTGTACCATTTGAAATAACGACGGACGCTAGTAATGTAGCTATAGGAGGAGTTTTATCGCAAAACGACAAACCTATAGCGTATATATCTAGAACTTTGAACGAGCATGAAATTAATTACTCGACAATAGAAAAGGAATGTTTGGGAATAGTTTGGTGTCTCAAACAATTTAGGCCCTACGTTTATGGAAGGAAAATTAAACTATATACGGACCACAAACCTCTCATCTGGTTGAATAATTTGAAGGAACCGAATTCGAAATTGATGAGATGGAGGGTTCAAATAGGTGAATACGACTATGAGATAAATTATAAAGAAGGACACTTGAATAAAGTAGCAGATTGTTTGAGCAGGATAGAAATTAACAATTTAGTAGAACAAGATTCAGATACTCTAATTCATACAACTCAAAGACCGATAAACTTCTTCAAAACTCAAATCATTATAGAAAAGATATCTTCAGGATCAGCATCTATAAAGAACATTCATATTCATAATTCGTATCGTAAAATTATTAAAGCAAAGGAGTTCGATAACGACTTTGTGAAATCCATTATTTCTAATCACTTTGATCAGACTAAGATCAACGCTATATATCTATATGATGATCTTTTTGAAATATTTAAAAATATACACCAACAATTTCATAAGGAAGTTAAAATTATAAGATCTTTACGTAAACTAATTGACATAATAGACGAAGAAAACTTACGGGAAATTATATCAGCAGAACATGTAAGGAAGATAGATATTATTATCCCAAGCTGAAAACCAAAATAACGGAATTTATAAATAATTGCGAGACATGCATTTTGGCTAAGTACGAACGGAATCCTGAACTAATACCGTACATGATTTCAGAAACCCATAAAACACCCAATGAAATAATTCATATGGACGTATTTTACTCAATTAACAAATCTCTCTTCATTACCATGATAGATAAATTCACAAAAGTTGCCTTAATTACAAGGATAGACGCTAGTAATGTAGCTATAGGAGGAGTTTTATCGCAAAACGACAAACCTATAGCGTATATATCTAGAACTTTGAACGAGCATGAAATTAATTACTCGACAATAGAAAAGGAATGTTTGGGAATAGTTTGGTGTCTCAAACAATTTAGGCCCTACGTTTATGGAAGGAAAATTAAACTATATACGGGCCACAAACCTCTCATCTGGTTGAATAATTTGAAGGAACCGAATTCGAAATTGATGAGATGGAGGGTTCAAATAGGTGAATACGACTATGAGATAAATTATAAAGAAGGACACTTGAATAAAGTAGCAGATTGTTTGAGCAGGATAGAAATTAACAATTTAGTAGAACAAGATTCAGATACTCTAATTCATACAACTCAAAGACCGATAAACTTCTTCAAAACTCAAATCATTATAGAAAAGATATCTTCAGGATCAGCATCTATAAAGAACATTCATATTCATAATTCGTATCGTAAAATTATTAAAGCAAAGGAGTTCGATAACGACTTTGTGAAATCCATTATTTCTAATCACTTTGATCAGACTAAGATCAACGCTATATATCTATATGATGATCTTTTTGAAATATTTAAAAATATACACCAACAATTTCATAAGGAAGTTAAAATTATAAGATCTTTACGTAAACTAATTGACATAATAGACGAAGAAAACTTACGGGAAATTATATCAGCAGAACATGTAAGGAAGATAGATATTATTATCCCAAGCTGAAAACCAAAATAACGGAATTTATAAATAATTGCGAGACATGCATTTTGGCTAAGTACGAACGGAATCCTGAACTAATACCGTACATGATTTCAGAAACCCATAAAACACCCAATGAAATAATTCATATGGACGTATTTTATTCAATTAACAAATCTCTCTTCATTACCATGATAGATAAATTCACAAAAGTTGCCTTAATTACAAGGATAGAAAATCGATCAGACCCCGAATTTAGGAAAGCAATCTTGAGGTATATTAGTACATACGGACAAATAAAGAAAATTGTGACAGACAACGAACTAGGAATGAAATCAAAGGGAATGAATAAATTTTTGAAAGATAGGAATATCGAAATCCACTTTACTTCTAGCTTAAACCATAATAGTAATAGCGACGTTGAGAGACTCCATAATACCATTAATGAACATTTGAGGATCTTAAGGCACACAATGAGGAATGTCCCAATAGAAGAACAAATGATTTTAATCAATGGATATTATAATGACAGTATTCATAATACGACCAATACAAAGCCTATCAACTTTGTAAATGGTAGGATAGGAGAATGTGAATATAATGACATATATGAAAGAATTCTAAGGAAAAAAGAACATACAATTGCAAAGCTAAATGAAAATAGAATAGGTGATACCCCGATTGAAGATGGAGTAAATTATATTAAGGAAATAAGAGGGGGTAAGAATCATCTTAAGTTTAGGAAAATCGTAGGACAGAAAATCGACGATAACCATTTGAAAGACGAAACATCTAACCAAATATATTATAGAACACATATAAAGAAAAGGAAAAGATTTCAAAATTCTGACAATATTACATTTCCCATACAGCAAACCTCTAGAAGAGGAAACTTATTAGAAAATGCGAACCAAACGTAATAATATATGTATACTTATATATACTTGTAGAAAATGATACTGATACTTGGCCTACTATATCTAGGAAGTGCTGTGGCGAATTTAGAACTTATCGATTTAGACAAAAACGAGGGATACCTACCAGTCAAGATTGGAGAGGAGAAATTAATCGACCACTATATTAAAATATTACATATAATAAATATAACCGAATTGGAGGTAGCCAAAAACCAAATTGGAGAAAATTGAAATTATTACGCGAAACTTTACCAAGCGATTCTATAAATGATAGCATATATGAAGCCTTAGTAAGAAACTTTAAAGAATTAGAATCAAAACTTAAGACTATAATGCCAAGAAACCGAAATAAGCGAGGACTCATTAATCTTTTAGGCAAGACATTGAAGGTAATTGCCGGGACGTTGGACAGTGATGACGAGGAAATGATTGCAAACTCTTTACATAATTTGAATACCGATACAACACACCTTATAGAAGAGAACAATAAACAAGTTAGAATTAATAAAGAACTACAAGATCAAATTGAAAGTTTAAAGAAACATATATTAAATCAGCAAAGATATATATCGGGTCATATTAGAAGTCTCATATTTAACACTCAAATTAAAGACAACTTTCAATATGTAAAAATTATTTTTCAAATACATAATGACATCAATTCATTATTACACTTTACCGACACTATAGAAGACGTTATTTTGACAAGTAGATTAGGAATTTTGACAAGAAATATTTTGACAGACGAAGAATCAAAGTTGATAACAACAAATGAGGAGTTTAAGGAAATAAGTATAGCATCACTTATGATTGACAGCAATATAATATTGACACTCCTTATACCTCGTTTCGGACCACAGGTTTTTGAAAAATATATTCTAGAGCCATTATTAAATGAAAATAATGAAACTGTATCACTATCACAAAAAGAAATAATTTTAGATGATAATAAAGCTAAATAAGATTCAACCAAAAGATAATAAAATTAAGAACTTAATTAATGTTAATGACAAATGTGTAGAAGATATTTTTATTTCAAAAACATTGAACAATTGTATTAAAATAAGAAAAGAACCAAAAGAAATTGTAAAAGAATTGGGCTTTGGTCTTATCATTGTTAAAAATTTGAAGAGAAAAGAAATAAAACAAAATTTTAATAAAAATACTATATTTATCGAAGGAACAAAACTTGTTAAATTTAGAAACTGCTCAATAGATATAAACAATCAAATTTTTATAAATCATAACGAAATAATTGTAAATCATTATGTAAATCCCGGTTATTCAAAGAAAATTGAAAACAAAAATGAAGCTCAAGAAGAGCTATCTCTAGACATATTAAACTTTAAAACTATAGAAACAAGAACTCTTATAGAGAAATCAAACGAAAGAATTGTTCATAATAACATTCTCCTATACTTTATAATGAGTGCTATACTTACCTTATTAAACTTGGGAAAAAGATTTTATTAAACAGAACTAAAAATGCTCCGAGGACGGAAGCATTAACAAACGATGGGGGAGTTACAGCAACGTCTCCAACAGACCTACCCCATTATATCATTCATCCCAATATACAAATAACTTAAGTTATAGATCCACCCTAACATACATATACTATAAGCAAAACTCCCCAATGTACACTGGGATCATTAAATCATAAACAAAATCAACGATCCCACATAACAAAGAAGATCATATTACTTAAATATGCAACATCAATAAAACGCACACACACTCTGTAAAAGACCACCCAATTGAATCAAATAATGTAAACAAAATTGAAAAGTAGAAGTAGATCTTTAGTTTTAAGATTTTATTTGATAATCAATAATAAATTCACACCACAACTATCAAGTTGTTACTCCTAATCACGGCATCCGTCATCGACAAGTTTCGAGCGAAACCCAGCAAAATTTCCCATTAACAAATATCCTGACGGATATGCTAAATTCAAAACTAGTAACTGCTTATACATAATTTGCCCTACCTGCGAATTATTTTTACATGTCATTGGAGGAAAGTGCTTCCACTCAAGCATACAAGAAGTTGAAAAATAACCACTTACCCCCACGCTTACAATTATTCAAAAGTAAGCGTAGACGTGCATAATAATTTGATGGGTGTGTTTTGTGTTGCAATGGATGGATATTTCCGCGTTACTATTGCTTGTTCACCACCATCAGTGGTGCAATGTGATGAGAAAGTAGAAGAGCGTTAAATTGGGAAGAACGTACATTAACGTTGTAGTTGTCATTAAGTTAAACCATTTAATGAAAAGCTGTTAAATTCAAATAAGATTCTCTAACTTAGATTACTAGCAATAATTTATTTTTGACATTATTTAGTTAGTCGTTATTTATTTACCGAAAGTAATGCTGGCGATAAAGAGATATCATTATCTGGTAATGCGAATGGTAATGGCATATACTAACCAAGATTTTGCTCGGTAATGGATCACCCCAGCCGCTATCGTTAAAAATTTGCGAGAAATTTCTCGATAACAAAATTGACATCGAAAACTAATTTTTTATTGATTTTCAGTGGAATTTGGAGTTTTTTTTAGAAAAAAAAAACAATTGTTTTATGTGCCATTTTAGTATAAACAAGTAAGAAAGTTCAGTCGGGTAAACCGACTTCTTAATCCCCCTCACCTTGAGTCCCAAAAAAAATATTAGTACATTTATTTATTTGTTTGTTTTAATTAAATTATTATCAATTTAAATTGCATTTAATAATTTTAAAGTATGTACTGGAATTAAAGTTATAAAGTGCAAACTTTTGGTGTAAAATGGTGCATTTGTGTGGGAGGTACCAAAAGGGGCGTGCCAATAACGTCCATTTTTCTCCAGACTCTAGGTACTATAAAAACATTACACTGTACAAAATTTCAAGTATTTGTATGCACTGGTATTAAAGTTATATGCTGGTAACTTTTGGTAAAAAATGGTCCATTTGTGTGGGAGGTACCAGAAGGAGCGTGGCAATAATGCCCGCTTTCCTCTGGACTCTAGGTACAATAAAAGCATTACACTGTACAAAATTTCAAGTATTTGTATGCACTGGTATTAAAGTTATAAGCTGGTAACTTTTGGTACAAAATTGTCCATTTGTGTGGGAGGTGCCAAAAGGAGCTTGGCAATAATGCCCACTCTTAACTGTATTGTAGGTACTATTAAACCATTACACTATACAAAATTTCAAGGCTTTGTGTGCACTGGTAATAAAGTTATAAGCTATTAACTTTTGGTTCGAAATTTTCCATTTGTGTGGGAGGTACCAAAAGGGGAGTGGCAACTTCGCCCATTTTTCTCGGGGTAATAGTGACTAATAAACTAATACTATGTGTAGAAATTCAGAGGATTCAAATAAGCAGTATAGATGTTATTAAATAATCAATATTTCACTAAATGGAAACCCTTTGTGGGGGAGGTACTAGAAGGAGTGGACTGAACTAATTTGTGGCCAATCTTCGAACTTAGCCGGAAATAGAAGAAAATATTACCACATACCAAATTCGAAGTCAATCGGTTACTCCTTTCGAGAGTTATCGTGCGCACCAGCCAGCAGACAGACAGACGGACGGAAGGACATTGCTCATTCGACTTAAAATGACCCAAAACGGATATCCGCCGAACATACTTACACTGGGCAAAATCACCTTTTTTGATATGTTTGAATCGAAAGAAAATATATTTGGAACACACATTTTTAAATATTATATATTTCTGAGCAAATAAATTTTATTTGAAAATCTATAAAATGTATATGGAACGCATATATTAATATATTACAACAAAATTTTTTTGCAAACAAAATTTCTCAAATAAAATATGTGTTTAAATACAAATAAAATTATTGTTTAGGAATTTTTCCAAATATATTTTATTTAAAAAATTTTTCAAAACATTTACTGACTTTTTCGAAATTCAGTTTTAATTTTTCCTTGTTTTCGAATTAGACCTCCCAGTTATGATATTAACTTCCGTTTTAAATCAATCATATAAATTTTCTGAGTATTCCAAGCCATCATTAGTTGTCAATCCTCTAAGTAATTTATTTCACTCCAAGATTATACGATTTCAATTATTATTATTTTACGAACATTTAACATTTCTAAAAAATTAACTTTGAATTACTGAAAAATTTAACACAATTTATGTATTTTCCGAATACTTAAATGCAAATAAATATTTGTTTCGGAAATAATAGTCCCAAATAATAACATATTGGGATGTAAACAAAGATTTGTTTAGAACGACATCTTCCCAAGTATATAATTTTTGTATATAACAAATACTATATGTTTAGAGTGTACCCTGAATATATATATGTTTCAAGCCGAATATGTTTGGGACAATATACTACAGAAGCGATTTTTTTTCAGCGTGTAGGGTCTTAGGTCACTCCTTCGATGTGTTACACTTTTGGCTCGTAGCAAATTATATATACCCTCCTCTCTAAGGTGAGGGGATAAAAATATAACGTTTTATTAACTAATGTTAGTAGAATTAATGGGAAATAAACACTAATGGTAGCTGAATTACAAAATGCAACGTCTAATAGAAAGTATGCTCTCTTCGGTCGTTTTGAACAATCATTCCTCCGTGCATTGACATGAGTAATTCGTGTTATTTTAAACAAGATAATCATTTCAAACATCGTAAGCACCACCGGTCAGTTTTAGTAATGGTAGAACGGACTTTGACGAATGGCCGAATAAATTAATTTTAGATAAAACATAGTTAAACGCTTCTTTTGAATGTTTAAACGCCTTTTAAATCTGCAAAACTTATTTTTTTTAATCATAATTTACAGTTTTTGGATGTTTTCACGCCAACAATGACGTAGGATTTTTTTGTCCCTTATTTCTATTCGAATAAACTGTGCTTCGTATTCCTCCTCTGAATCCGAAGATGAGGATGTTTAAAATAAACTTCACTGCAATTATATTTATTCTTATTTCTTTAAGTTGTTCGTGTCGCCGTTCACAACATGTTTATACAGGGTGGCGCAGAATGAGCTATATGGTTTAAATGATTTATAACTTTTTTTATTTATGCGATTATTATAATTATTTTAAATATTTATATTATTGGGGAATTTTTTGCAGTTAGCTTTGAAAAATGATATTTTCTGCTTCGCACATAGGTGCTCTTTTTAGCATATTCGTTGCAGCGATAACTTTTAACGGATGCCATGATTGGCCCCCTTCTGTTGTTACTAACATATTTCTTTGAGTTTGGGAATGAATATTGCATCCACGTATTGTTCTGCTGTGTATTTGTTCGTGATTCCAAAAACTATAGTTGAGAGATGATTTTATTGGAATAAACACTGTTACACACTTAAAAATAAACGTTGCTTTCAAGATCGTCGTTTCAAAAATTATTGGGATAGTCCGATGCGTCACAGTATTCATTGAAACCTTAAACTCGCGATGAGTAAAAAGCATATGTAGGCGCATTACTAATACAAATATCACAAGTATGTAGTTATTATGAAAGAGTGGGTGAGCGTGTGTGAAAAATTCAATATAAATACATATCTGTAGAAGTAATTGCGGTGAATATTTCGTTTGAAGTACCTCTACTCCAAGATTGTTTTGTGCCCCACTCAACATGTATCACAACTTTTACTCAGTATTTCCGATGAAAAGGGCAATATATGAACAAATCGCTCACTCAATTCAAGAGTGACATAACTCAAAATTTTAAATTTCAAGACGAGTAACTTTAAATCTGTATAAACGCATAAGTAACATAAAATCAGATGTTTAAAAACTTTGGAATGATCCGTAATATGGTTCTTTACTTATAAACTAA
The DNA here is from genome assembly GCA_963930755.1 of Eudasyphora cyanicolor. Taxonomy (NCBI): domain Eukaryota; kingdom Metazoa; phylum Arthropoda; class Insecta; order Diptera; family Muscidae; genus Eudasyphora; species Eudasyphora cyanicolor. Next base: position 6,121,972 of record OZ005734.1, on the reverse strand, counting down.
AATTCGCTGAGATTAATTTATGGGCATTTGCAAAATTCGAAGAAATCTAAAAAATTTTACATTTTGAAATATGTCACTCTAGAAGTGAGTGAGCGATATGTCAAGCCAATATAAATATTTATATTTAAACTGAAATATTAAACAACTCAGTCTTACATCGATACCTTCTTTCCAAAGTATGCTAAGTGGATTTAGCATGTTTTTAGGGACATTATATTTTTAAATTCTAAATATTTCACGTTATATTCAGTCAAAATTTGGTGTTTATTTGTCAATCCAATCAAAAGTTATGCACAAAACAGTAGGAGACATTCGATTTACTTTATAAAGGAATTCTAAACAAATTTATAAATTACACAAAACTTTGATCGCCTCTCCTGAAAAACTATATTTGTGTCGACATAGCATGTTTTCGAATTGAGGTATCGATATGTACGTATGTCGTTTCTGACGTTTCATAGAGTCTATGCATGGGGAAATTTTTTAACATTATCTATTTTTGAACAAATACATTTAAAATTTATTTGGAATGCATATACATATGTATTAATATGTTAAAAGAAATATATTTGCAAACTAATTTTCTCTAATAAAATATGTATTTAAATATATTTAATTTAAAAAAGATTTTCAAATCTTTGCTAACTTTGTCGATTCTAAGTTTTGATTGTCCCCTTGACTTCGAATTATACCTTACAGTTAAAAATGGCATATGCAGTTTTTTTAAGCACTCATTTTCAATTACAAAATTTTCCAAGTCATAACTTAATCTCAATCCATCAAGAAATATATCGTTATGTATGATTTTACACGCATTTTTTGATATGTTTGAATCAAAATAAAATATATTTGGAACACAAATTATAAAATATTATATATTTATGAGAAAATACATTTTATTTGAAAATTAAATAAAATTTATTTGGAACTCATATATTAATATATTACAACAAAATAAATTTGCAAGCCAATTTTTAATTACAAATAGAATTATTGTTTAGGAATTTCTCCAATTTTCATTGATTTCGAGTTATACCTTATAATTAAAACATGTAAGAAAGCACAGTCGGGTAAACCGACTTATGAATCCCCTCACCTTGAGTCCCAGGAAAATACACGCTGAAAAAAAATCGCTTCTGTAGTATATTGTCCCAAACATATTCGGCTTGAAATATACATATGTTTAGAGTACACTCCAAATATATAATATTTGACACACATAAATATTATATGTTTGGGAGAATATTGTTCTAAACTAAAATATGTTCCCATTCTAATTGGAACTAGTATCTCCGAAACAAAGATTAATTTGTATTTAATTATTTTGGCAATGTATCAATGCCTTGATAAAGACAAGTTTTCTGTTTTGCTGATGCTCAAAGATCATTTTTTTTATAAATTTTAAATGTTTTTAAAATTTAATTAAAACTTAAATCGTATAATCTTTCGTGAATATAAATTGCATTGATGGATTGACAAAATGTGATGAATTGGAATATTTATAAATTAAAAGACATTTTTAGCTATAACGTTTAAAACGAAAACTAGGAAAAAATAACTAAAAATCGAAAAGATCAGCAAAGTTTTAAAAAAATTTTAAATAAAATATGTTTGGAAAACTTCTTAAACAATAACTTTGTTTGTGGGTACACACATATTTTATGTGTGAAAGTCAGTTAGCAAATATAGTATTTTCTAATATATTAATATATGCGTTCCAAACAAGATTTCTTGATTTTCAAATAAAATTTATTTGTTAACAAATATATAGTATTTGAAAAAATATATTCCACACAAATGGACCATTTTGTAACAAAAGTAACCAGCTTTAAACTTTAATACCAGTACATACTTTAAAGTTATTAAATGCAATTTAAATTGATAATAATTTAATTAAAACAAAAAATAAATAAATTTACTAATACACGGGGCAAAATCGTCTTTTGTGATATGTTTGAATCGAAAGAAAATATATTTGGAACACAAATTTTTAAATATTTTATATTTCTGAGCAAATAAATTCAATTTGAAAATCAATAAAATATATTTGGAACGAATATATTAATATATTACAACAAAATATATTTGCAAACTAAATTTCTCAAATACTTTATTTGTTTAAGTACAAATAAAATTATTGTTTAGGAATTTCTCCAAATATATGTTATTTAAAAAATAATTTCAAATCTTGTGCTGACTTTTTCGAATTTAATTTTTAATTTTTTTTGGTTCCTAATTGTATCTACCTCCCAGTTATGATACCTAATGCAGCATTGACGTTTGTTTCAAATCAATCATTTCAAATTTCTAAGTATTCCAAGCCATCATTAGTTGTCAATCCACCGAAAAATTTATTTTGATCCAAAATTGTAGGATTTCAATTATTATTTATTATTTTTACGAACATTAAAAATTTCTAAAAAAAATATTTTGAATTACTGAACAATATAACACAATTTATGTACTTTCTGAATACTTAAGTGGACATTTTTAATTTGTTTCGAAAAATAATAGTCCCAAACAAAAAAAATTGGGAGTAAACAAAGATTTGTTTAGAACAAAATCTTCCCAAATATATAACCTTTGTGTGTACCAAATATTATATATTTAGAGTGTATCCTAAACATTTATATGTTTCAAGCCGAATATGTTTTGGACAATATACTACAGAAGCGAGTTTTTTTCAGCGTGTATGTGTATAATTTCAGAGGATTCAAATAAGTAGTATAGAAGTTATTAAATAATCAATATTTCACTAAATGTTAACCCTTTGTGTGGGGGGTACTAGAAGGAGTGGCCCATCTTCGAATGGCCCATCTTCGAATATGGCCCATCTTCGAACTTAGCCGGAGATAGCAGAAAATATTACCACATACCAAATTTGAAGTCAATCGGTTACTCCTTTCGAGAGTTATCGTGCGCACCAGCCAGCAGACAGACAGACGGACGGACATTGCTCATTCGACTTAAAATGACCTAAAACCGATATCCGCCGAACATACTTAGGGTCTTAGGCCACTCCTTCGATGTGTTACACTTTTGGCTCGTAGCAAATGATATATGTATACCCTCCTCTCTAAGGTAAGGGGATAATGACAGGTCGCAGCAAAAATTGTTTTAAAGTACAAATTTTTAATTTCTTATGTTTTCATCCCATCTTGCACAATGAATTTCCGAAAAAATAGCGTTGAGTTACTGAATAAACATAAAACTTGTCTTAAAATTAAGGTATTGATATATTTGCTGAATACCTAAATGCAAATAAATATTTGTTTCGAAAAAAAGTCCAAATTAAAAAATATTACGACGGAAACAAAAATTTGATTAGAACAATATCTCCCCAAATAAATATATAATTTTATATAAAGTGTTTAGAGGATACCCTAAAAATGTTTATATTTCAAGCAGAATATGTTTGGGGGCATACACTACAGAAGCGTTTTTTAGCGTGTAGGTTTTCAACTTTGAAGGAATTTTTCATTAAATATAAATAAATCTTTGTTTTGGAAGTAGTAGTTGCAAATAAAAACATATTAAAATGTAAACAAATATTTGTTTAGAACAACATCTTCCCAAATACTTAATATTGTACCGGGTTTTCCAACAGGAGGTGTTATTTTGGTATTCCAAGAAAAATGCCATTTTTTGAGATAAATGATCGGATGTTTATTTCATAATAAAGAGGAAGGTATGCCGTTAATAATGAAAAACAACATCAGCCAAATGGCCACCACGACCACGCTTACAGGACCATATCCTTTTCATAAAATTTACCATAACCAAATCGCAAAGTGGCTGCCCTATGTCCTCGATAGCCTCACGAATTCTATCTTTGAGGTCTTGAATCGACGCTGGGCTGTTGGCGTAGACCTTATCTTTCACGTGGCCCAAAAGGAAGAAGTCGCAAGGTGTTAAATCACAAGATCTCGGTGGCCAATTGTGATCACCTCTTCGAGAGATAACACGGTCCGGAAACTTTTCCCGTAACAGATCAAATGGTTTCGTTGCTTGTGTGGCACGTAGCGCCGTCTTGTTGAAAGAAAACGTTCTCCAGATCAATACCAACCAACTCCGACCATAAAAAATCATTAATCATCTGTCGATAACGCAATCCGTTCACCGTAACTGTTGATTCAACCTCATTTTCGAAAAAGTAGGGTACAGTGACCCCGCCGGACCATAAACCGCACCAAACAGTCACACGTTGAGGATGGAGAGTAACTCTTGGGTTTTCCGAGCCCCAGATGCGACAATTTTGCTTGTTGACGTAGCCACCGAGGTGGAAATGGGCCTCATCAGTCAAGATGATTTTGTATCGTTCGTATCGTTTTTTTGTTCAATCGTTTTGTATTCTTCGATGATCGCGTATCGTTCCATTTTTAGTAATGGCGTAGTTTCTACTTGTCAAATGTTAAAGAATATAAGCCTCAGAAGTGGCAGCTACCGAAATACCGGGTGATTCAAAATAACACCTCTTGTTGGAAAACCCTGTATAACGATTCGTTAGCGTTAACGCACACTGGGGAAAATAACAATTTTTCATATGTTTGCATTGAAAGAAAATATATTTGGAAAGAAAATTTTTAAATATTATACGTGTAAGCTCGCTAATCCGAATTAATGATTGCATACCCCGATTCGGATTATCGAAATATTCGGATTATTGGATAGGCTGTTATAATTTACAGTTGGTTTTCAAACAAATAAAACACTTATTATAATGTAAAAAAAAGTTTTATTTCAATCGAAAAAGAAAAAAATCAACAATTTTATAAAAAAAACACTTCATTCGAAAAGGGGAAAACATCAACAAAATAAAATTTATATATTTTTTATTTTAGAAAGTTAGTTATGTATGTTTGCTTCTGTTTCAATGCACATCCTTCTAAAGCTTTATTTCGCAATTCTTTGAGCATCAATATATGATTTGTTTCTATGCCACGTTCCTTTGCCCAATCTATTGATGTGTTTAAGGCCTGTACAGCTTCACTATTTTTAATGTGCTTAAGCAAAGGAGACTCTTCTACGTTTTCTGTGTCTGATTGTGAATTACTGCTCAAAGTAATGGAAGAGTCATTAATCCAGTCAATTATTTCATCTTCAGAAATTTGCACGTCATTACTACAGAGAAATAAATTTTGTATTGTGCGTACTTCTTCACTTTCTTCAAGGCTATCTGCAGAGTCAGTCGCTACTAGTTCTTGTTGCAATAATGCTAATGGGATGTTATCTTCTGAGGTCCATCTCTGAGAATGAATTTGTTTCCAACAGGACTTTAAAGTAGAATTGGGCACCCTGTCCCACGATCGCTTTAGCAACTCACAAGCGTCCTTCATACTGAATTGTTTCAAAAAGCCATCTGTGTTGTTTGCTTCAGAATTCACCAATTCACACAAGAGATCTTTCTTGTAATATAATTTAGTCAGTCTTATCGCGTTCTGATCCATAGGCTGGATAATACTGGTGCAATTAGGAGGTAAAAACATTGTCTTATATTGCCCACATTCAGATATAAGTGGCTCCCCATGACATTTTGCATTGTCCAGTATCAAGAAGGCTTTCTTCGGGAAATTATTTTTTATTTGGTACTTTTTTACCTGGGGTATAAAGGATTCAAAAAACCATTGGGTAAAAATGTGTGTTGTCATCCACGCATTTTTTGAGGAGTAGTATTCAATAATGTTTTGCTTTTTAAACGAACGTGGGTTTTTTGATTTCCCCACTACAGCAATGTTTACCTTGTGGCTTCCAGATTTGTTAGCACAACACAGGAAAGTGATTCTCTCTTTGCTCATTTTTGTACCTGGGGCAGATTTTTCTTTAGAATGCACTAATGTTTTGTCAGGAAACATTTTCCAGAATAGTCCAGACTCATCCGCGTTGTAAATCTGGTCATCGCAAAGATTTTCAGCCTCGACAATATCAAAGAGTTTTTGCTGAAAGTCAGGTACAAGATCTGGTCTAGCAGATAATGATTCCCCGCATATTTTCAAATGCCGCACCGAAAAGCGCTTTTTAAATTTCTGCAACCATCCGTCACTAGCTTTAAATGATTGGTTTTGGTACATTTTTTGGTAAAGCGATTTTGCTTTTTCTCGCAAAATTTGACTTGAAATTGTTTGATGCCTTGCCCCCTTCTCTTCAAACCAAGCATACGATTTTTGCTCAAAGTCTTCGTATTTACCACGTTTTAGTGTCTTGCGTTGTTTTAAAAGTTTTCCATCAGAATTATTAGCAAATCTAATAAAACAATAAAATCAGTAATTTTGGTAGGATACAATTATTACACATGTTACATTTTAATATTATCGGAATTTTTTTTAATGTCACAAATAGTTGAAGCTCCTACACCAAACTTCTCTGCTAAAATCTTTCCAGATTGACCGCGATTAAGCGCTTCTATAATCTTAAGCTTATCACTTAGCGAAAGTGTTTTATGTGCACGTTTTTTTGCCATATTGATTTTGATGTTTTCGCGAACAATGCTACCCAATAACTAAATCTGCTGTAAACAGACACAAAACACATTCATCAAAATAGACATCCCAATGATGTCCCGTTAGTTTTCACATTCCACGCGTGATTTTGTTTGTGTATTGTGGGCATAGTAACAACGATAACAAAAAACACAAGAACAAAAAAAAAACAAATTCGGTTTAGCGAGCTGCAATCAATGCGGACTATAGGATATGCAATACCAAATATTTTCAATTCGGATTACTGGATAATTCGGATTACACACCATTCGGATTAGCGAGCTTACACTGTATATTTGTGAACAAATAAATTTTATTTGAAAATCAAGAAATATTGTTTGGAACGTATATATTAATATATTAGAACAAAATTTATTTGTGAACTCACTTTCACAAATAAAATATGTGTCTACGCACAAACAAAGTTATTGTTTAAGAAGTTTTCCAAATATATTTTACTTAAACAAGATTTTTAAAAATTATCTGACGAATTTTATTTAAAATTTTTCCTAGATTTCGTGTTATAACTTATATTTAAAAATGTCATAAGAAGCATTAAATTGGGTTTTACAGCGTTATCAATTTATTGTATAAATATTCCAATTAATCACTTTTTGTCAATCCATCAATGCAATTTATAGTTACGAAAGATTGTACATATAAAATTTCTTAAAAAATTCTCTTTGAACTTCCGAAAAACAGAAAACTGGCCTTTAAATTAAGGCGTTGCTACATTGCCAAAATACTTAAATACAAATTAATCTTTGTTTCGGAAATATTACTTCCAAATAAAAGAACAACATCCTCCCAAACACATAACATATTTGTGTGCAAATATCATGTATTTGGAGTGTACCCTAAATATATGCATGTTTCCAGCTGAATATGTTTGGGACAATATACTACAGAATCGATTTTTTTTCAGCGTGCAGCCTTCTGAAAGCGGGATTAAAGTGTTTTTAATTGACTATGAAAAAAGTGATCTTAGGTCCGATTACTAATGAATGAAAATGGAATGCGACGTGATCGGATCGCAAAATACTCCAACTTCATCTATTTACTTTAAGTCCATTGGTATTTGTATGTAAATGTTCACATCCGAAGCAGCTGGAACTTGCTAGGAGTTTATAAAAAATCAGTGTCTAATTAGAATATTTTCATTGGCGAATTAATACAAATTGAGTGCCTACACGGCACTGTAATATATTGAGTACATCCTCGAAGAGCATCTAATGTAAGCGCTATACAGATGTATAGAGAAAAAATAAACAAACAAAAACAGTAATGAAGTAATTTTGTGAATATGCATGTAACACATCAGATGGAGAAAGTTGAATTTTCGCATCAACAATGGCCCACAAAATAGGTATGTGGTATGTACAGAAAAGCACACATACATACATACACACATATGCATGTACACATTTGTAGATCCAAAACACAAAACAGAAGAAAACAGACACTCACTCGCCCGATTAACAACTGCGCATGCGTCAGTGTTCATTATGAACTGCGGAGTGACAGACGCAACGCGCATAAAATAATTTCGATTCAAAACTAACGAATCCACCAAAAAAAGTTGGAAAACGCAAAAAAAAAAAAACGACCTGTTCTCTTAGTGGAATACCGAAAATCCAAATAGTGGCCATTAGTTATTTAATACATTTCTTGTGAGGAATAATAATCTAGTTTGAATAACGTCGATAACGAAGTCTTCTTAATGAAAATGAAAGTATTTCGAAACGAGAGATTCTTGAAGCCGCCTCCGCCGTCGTCGCGTTGCTGCAGCCGCACCATCTCTCTTCGTATGAGTATATTTAGCAGCAATAAAAGTCCGAGTGTTTTATTTTCGTCGGCATGGTTTCTTGTGGCTGTGGTATTTACCAGCTTAACTAATACAATATTATGCAATAATGTAAATGACAATAGTGAAAAGACGGTAAAATACGCAAATGAATCATCTTCGTCAGCATTGGACGCACGCGAATTACTGCTGGAAGATTCGGCTGATATGGTATGGTCTCGGGTTTTAGAAGATTATGTCTTAAGGTAAGGAACTTTACAGCGTGATATTTGAATAACTGAAATACATTTCATTAACTACTGAAATATGTAAATCGGATTTATTGCAAGCGACATTTTGGGGCAAACATATTATTTCAATTAACTTTAGGGTGATTCCAACGGAACGGGTGTGACATTGTTACGGAGTATTTTCCTGATTTTGATCTATAAAATTTATAACGAAAATTCACAAAGGGTGATTTATGCAGATATACTTAAATGCTACCTACTGACATTCAAGGAAATTAAATAATATTTTAAATAAAAAAAAATATGGTTGATATATCACCGTAACGGGTGAGACCTTAGGATTTGATAAAATCTTGATCAGCCGTTTTCTTTATTGTATACTTGTACTGTACTGCTAACAAAAAATATTTTTCTCGGTATATTGAGAGTATAGTGTATATAGTAGACTTCATTCCAAATAATTTCAATTATGATTTAATTTGTTATAAATATAGTAATATGTAACGGGTGTGACATAGTCTCAATCCGGATGAGTAATAAGTAGAACGAACTATTTATTGTTCAGGATTTATTAGCCAACATGCATCTATTAAACATGTTTTTCCGCGAAAAACAAAATTGAAATCATTTTATTCACTAAATCATATTTATATTGCCGACTTTCTTTAACATACATACATATATAATAAAACTTAAAAATAAAAAAATCTTTGTCAAAAACAAGTTTGGACATCTTAAAAACTCTTCCTGTTTTGTATTAATGTTTATGACAATGCTATTTTATCATTTTTTACAAAGAATCTATATATATAAAAATGAAACGGTCCATCTGTGTAATGGCATCACGTCAGAACGGCTGGAGCGATTTGGATGATTTTTTTTTATTCGATTCTAAATTTTCACGAGATGGTTTATATAGAAAAAAAAATTAATTGGACAAAGGGGCGTGGTACCTCCCATACAAATCGCAGGTTAAAAATCCGATATTTCTGCTCCTATTATAGGTATAGTGCTGAAATTTTGTTTGTATGCATTTAATGGCAGATTATGTGAATTTTCCAAAAATGGGCGGAATCGGACCAATGGGCGTGGCCCCGCCCATATAAGCCAAATTTTGAAATTGAGATATTTTGCACAATTTGTTAGCGAGAGTGCTGGAATTTTGTGTATATGTAAACGGTGGCAGTCTACGTGATTGGTCCAAAAATGGGCGGGATCGGACCAATGGGCGTGGCCCCGCCCACATAGACAAAATTTTGATATCTTGCACAATTTGCTAGCGGGAGTGCTGCAATGTTGCGTATATGTATCTGGTGGCATTCTACGTAATTGGTGAAAAAATGGGCGTGGCCCCGCCCATATAAGCCAAATTTTTAAATTGAGATATTTTGCACAATTTGTTAGCGAGAGTGCTGGAATTTTGTGTATATGTAAACGGTGGCAGTCTACGTGATTGATCCAAAAACGGGCGGGTTCGGACCAATAGGCGTGGCACCGCCCATATAAGCCAAATTTTGAAATTGAATTATCTTGCTCATTTTGTTAGCGAGAGTGTTGAAATTTTGCGTATATGTATCTGGTAGCAGTCTACGTGATTGGCTTTCAAATGGGCGGAATAGGACCAGTGGGCGTGGCCCAGCCCATATTTTGATATATCTTGCAAGTATTAAATAGGAAATACATGAACAAAAATGCTCGGTATGCGATAATTACAGCTGCTCACTCCAATACAATCGCAATATGATAATGTGATGCAATATCAATGAAACAATAATTTGGAAATTTTATAAGTATACATTTCTATTTTCTGGACTTTCCACTGAATTCGGTATTTTTTCATTCATTTTTTCATTAAATCCGATATTTCTGCTCCTATTATAGGTATAGTGCTGAAATTTTGTTTGTATGCATTTAATGGCAGATTATGTGAATTTTCCAAAAATGGGCGGAATCGGACCAATGGGCGTGGCCCCGCCCATATAAGCCAAATTTTGAAATTGAGATATTTTGCACAATTTGTTAGCGAGAGTGCTGGAATTTTGTGTATATGTAAACGGTGGCAGTCTACGTGATTGGTCCAAAAATGGGCGGGATCGGACCAATGGGCGTGGCCCCGCCCACATAGACAAAATTTTGATATCTTGCACAATTTGCTAGCGGGAGTGCTGCAATGTTGCGTATATGTATCTGGTGGCATTCTACGTAATTGGTGAAAAAATGGGCGGGACCGGACCAATGGGCGTGGCCCCGCCCATATAAGCCAAATTTTGAAATTGAGATATTTTGCACAATTTGTTAGCGAGAGTGCTGGAATTTTGTGTATATGTAAACGGTGGCAGTCTACGTGATTGATCCAAAAACGGGCGGTTTCGGACCAATAGGCGTGGCACCGCCCATATAAGCCAAATTTTGAAATTGAATTATCTTGCTCATTTTGTTAGCGAGAGTGTTGAAATTTTGCGTATATGTATCTGGTAGCAGTCTACGTGATTGGCTTTCAAATGGCGGAATAGGACCAGTGGGCGTGGCCCAGCCCATATTTTGATATATCTTGCAAGTATTAAATAGGAAATACATGAACAAAAATGCTCGGTATGCGATAATTACAGCTGCTCACTCCAATACAATCGCAATATGATAATGTGATGCAATATCAATGATTTGGAAATTTTATAAGTATACATTTCTATTTTCTGGACTTTCCACTGAATTCGGTATTTTTTCATTCAGTGAATTTATTACTAATACCAGTAAGGAAAGGCAGAAAGTCGGGCGGGGCCGACTATATAATACCCTACACCTCCCTAACAATGCGATAAGGGTCATTGCGATAATAATTTGGAATAATTGGTAAATGTATTTTGAACCGATAATCGGAAAATTAAGCAATATTCGTTCCTAAATTGAGAAAAATCTTTCTGGAGAACTTTGTAATGATCGGAAGTAAAGTACAACTTATATAGCGCTTTGTAACCAAATCTGGAGGAACATATATATGGAGGTTATATATAAATCTGAATCGATTTTCCTAGAATACTCATTCATGTAAAATAGAAACCTGTTTCTGTCGAATTTCGTACTGATCGGATATAAAACACAGTCTCTACAGCGCTTACATGTCAAATTGGGGGTAACATATATATATGGGGGCTATATCTAAATCTGAACTGATTTTCTACGAATTTTGCGGCATTCCTTCATGTAATAAGAAACCTCTTTCTGCCGAATTTCTTACTGATAGGATATAAAATACAGTTTCTACAGCGCTTGAATTTCAAATCGGGGGTAACATATATATCGCTACTATATCTAAATCTGAACCGATTTTCTCCGAATTTGGCAGTATTCCTTCATGTAATAACAAACCTCTTTCTGCCGAATTTCGTACTGATCGGATATAAAATACAGTTTCTACAGCGCGAATTTTGACATGGGCAGCGAAGCGCACCGGGCTCAGCTAGTTAATTTATAAATTAGAATACGCTGTGCGTCCTGCTAGAATTTTATAAGCAGAACTCTTTTCAAACTAATGGTTATTTCGGTTAGTCTTGATTTTTTTAGTTTTCCACCTATTTTCTAAAATATATTGATATTCGTTAACTCCATTTGAGAAATATACCTATGCCTTTATTCCAGAACAAATCAAAACCTAGTAACAATGAATAGGCTGATTAAAATGACGTTATGGGCATTCACTGTCGCACACATCGTTCTCCTAATGATTGCGCCTATACCATCTTCTCATTATACCCTCACTTTAGTGTGACGAGGGTATATATCACTTGCTACGAAAAAAATTGTAACACATCGAAGGAGTGACCTAAGACCCCAAGTATGTTCGGCGGAAATCCGTTTTGGGTCATTTTAAATCGAATGAGCAATGTCCGTCCGTCTGTCTGTCTGCTGGCTGGTGCGCACGATAACTCTCGAAAGGAGCAACCGATTGACTTCAAATTTGGTACATGGTAATATTTTTTTCTATCTCCGGCTAAGTTCGAAGATGGGCCATATTGGTCCACTCCTTCTAGTACCTCCCCCATAAAGGGTTAAAATGTTGTGAAATATTGAATCTTTAGTAACTGCTATACTACTTATTCGAATCTTCTGAAATTCCACACATAGTGTTAGTTTATTAGTCGCTATCAACTCGAGAAAAATGGGCGAAGTTGCCACGCCCCTTTTGGTACCTCCCACACAAATGCACCATTTTGCACCAAAAGTTAACAGCTTGTAACACCAGTGTATAAAAATACTTGGAATTTTGTACAGTGTAATGCTTTTAAAGTGTCTATAGCCCTGTGAAAAATTTACGTTATTGCCACGCCCCTTTTGGTAACTCCCACACAAAAGTACCATTTTACACAAAAAGTTAAGTGCTTACAGCGTGAGTACCAATGCACGAAAATGCAACAACATTTTGCACAGTGTAACGCTTTTGAAGTGCGTATAGCCCTGTAAAAAATGGGCGTTATCACCACGCCACTTTTTGTACCTCCCACACAAAATGACCAAATTATACCAAAATGTAATATTTGGGTATAATTTGGCCATTTTTTAATATACCGTTTAATATTCTATATTACATTACTCACAAAGTGAGGGTATACCTAAGTCGGTTTACCCGACTGAAACTTTTTTACTTGTTTTTTTTAATTTATACCGAAATTTCTGATTTCTATTATTTAATTTTATAATTAAAAAAAAATTTATAAATAGACAATATTTTTAAATCGATTAAAAATTATTTACGGCCTTTGCGTAACGGGTGTGACAATTCTTAGAACCCAAAATCTAGGTTTAATATTGTAATGATACCAAAACATTTTGATTTACATTATACCATATAACCTTGACCTAACTTACACAAAAGATGATATATAAATATCTACATAAAATGTATTAAATTTAATATTTGTATATTTTCCGTATCGGGTGTGACAAACAGAACACTCCATGATGCAAACCCATTTGCAAGCACTGAATATTTTCCAAAAGTTACGAATTTGCACTTAATTACCCTTAAGAACGTGTACTTTATTGTAGTCGACAGACAGATTTCAGAAAATAAAAAATATTTCGAAAAATAGTTCATGGCAGTTGAACAGTAACAGTAGTTGCATCCAGGGCTGTGGAGTCGAGCCAAAACTACTCGACTCCGACTCCCGGAGTCGAATTTTAAAATCATTCGACTCCAGCTCCGACTCCGGCAGCTAAATAACATAAATTTCCGAAATTATATCTCTATAAATAAGACATAGCTTTGTTAAAAAAAACACAGAAAAGTAGGTAGTCAATACCAGTAATTAAATAAAATTGTATTATTTATTTATCGACGCTGGACTTGCAAGTTGCGACTAATATGACAATTCTTTCAACATGTAATCATGATAAAATTTTCACCAATCTTTGCCTCTGTTTTAATATACCGCAATTTTTGGAAATTAGGTTCGCTTCTGGTAACCTGTTTATTTCGTTAGTTATTACACCCTACACCACACTATGGTACAGGAGGTTATAAATTAGTTTTTTTGGCAGACTTGTAAAAAAACACTACAGCTAGACACACCTTAAAATACACCATTCTACTCAGAATCACTACTTGTCCGTCTGTCCATCTTAAATTAAGTACAGGTCGAAATTTCACTACGATAAGACCTCTTTCACACAAGTGAGGAAACCTATTGGAATTGGTGAAAATCGGTTGAGTTCGATATTGCCCCCAGATATGTATATATAAATGTTTCTTTAGATTTGGTCTTGTAACGCTATAGAAGTTGTGTTTCACATTCAATCATTTTTTTAATTTGTCGAATTTTAACAAATTCTGTTCAGATTTATATTTATAATGTAATTATCTCATATTTATATTTGCAATATCTGAGCTTATTCTGCTCTAACAAGGTGTTGTACGGTATCACAAAGTTGGATTCGCTCGGCCTTTCCTTACTTGTTTTATACTCGCTTAGGAATAGTGTATAGTCTTACAAAAAAACTTATTTTTTTAGCTAAATATAATCAGAGCTTTCCTAAAACTGTTTTACTTAAAAACTCGATAGTTTGGTTAACTTTATAGACATTTTTGAAATACTTAAATATTTGGGTAAAAGCTTCGAATATTTTATCCGTCTTTTTTACCAAAATTGTTTTCCAAAATTTTTTGTTTTATATAAAAATCCTGAAATATATGTGGGAGAAAACAGTAAAAAATCTGTATCTCTTAAACCAAAATGACCTCCATCGTAAAACGTATGTCACGTGTAAAGGACATTTAACGGTTTAACTACAGAAATATGAAGAAAAAAAATTATGTGCATTTCGAGATATTGAAGGATTAAAAATTTTTTTAGATTTTTAATGTCCTTCGACAAGGACAATATATTTTTTAAATTATTAGTATTGAAGTACAAGTGCGGCCAGTTACAATGACACTAAAATCGTTGAAATCGGATAACGCGTTCTTAAGTTATACTCTGTTGAATTCAGTATCCTTTAAGAAAAAAGTAGAGTTCTGTCACATATTTGGTACATTTTGCACACTACATCTCCGACTCCGGGCAAATTTCCCAGACTCCGACTCCACAGCCCTGGTTGCATCCAACAATTTTATAATAACCTATAGAAACTCTTTGGTATGAAAAAAATTCCTAAATTTCATCAAGTCTTCATGAATTTCTAAAATTCAATTGTTCGTGATGGCCCTTATTGTATTTTTTTTTTTTGCAAAAATCCGATTTATTTTTCATGTGTGATGGGGTCAGTTTACGTGGAATCACCCTTTATCAAAAAGACTAGTCAAATGATTTTGTAAACATATGTCGATAATGTTCTGGAAAAAATGTTGCCCCCGTTTAGGCGAAATACTAGAAAATAGTTGCCCTTTTATTTCGAAAATATGTAGGTCCTTGAATTTAACTTAACACCAATTTTTAAAATTTTCAAAATGCGTTAAGCTGAGTATAGACGATTGCGAGATCGGCAAACGTTATCAACCCTGCTAAAGTGCTGCAAATATACGGACAATGACAGATTGTTAGGCAAAGGTGAATTGACAGTTCAGACGATTGCAAGAAAACATTAGAATTTTATATATTTACAATATATGTTGTAAATATGTATATGCAGGATTGCCAATAAAAATACATTACAGACAGTGTTGCATATAAAATGTTTTTCTGGCAATGGCGCCGTTGTCACATGCAGTGTTACCGTTGGAAAATTTCAGAAAGGGGCACAAAAAGGGGATTTTTCCGAAAAACGGGGCACACGTTCATAAAATAAAGTGGCATGCTTTTTAAGGTTCTTATATAAGGCAAAATACAATAAAATCAAAACTTGTACACATTTTCTACAAATTTGTAAAAAAAACTATATGTGTACATGACATTACATTTTATGGGCCTTGTCACAGAGCTTATTATAATGAAATCCAAAGCGCTAAATTATTTTTATTGCTGAATTGCTGCAATTTTCATGTGGACCTGATATATATAATTTTCTGCTTTTAACTACGAATTTCCGAACGGCACTGTGACAAATAATATGATATGTCCATATATCGGAATGGACGTGATCGGGTTATGCAATATATTTCGATAATAGTACCTGTGTTTTACTCTAAAAGAAATTTAAAAAAAGCTACACACAACTTTTTTGTGATGTATACTATCAAAATAAAT
Organism: Eudasyphora cyanicolor; assembly: GCA_963930755.1. NCBI lineage: Eukaryota > Metazoa > Arthropoda > Insecta > Diptera > Muscidae > Eudasyphora > Eudasyphora cyanicolor. The sequence goes on along the minus strand of OZ005734.1, from coordinate 6,105,786 downwards.
ATATGAAATATCATATATTTTACATTTATTTTTTTATTTATCATTACTTTTTGGCAATTTATTGTCTTCATACGTTATTTACGTACATTGGTACGTAAAATGCTGTTAAAATAGTGCAAAAACATATTTTTTTACAAAAGTGGCAGAAGTATATAAAAGTGGCACCAAAAATGTGAAAAGTGGCACATTTAGTATCCCAAAAGAAAAGGGGCGCAAAAGTATCACGGCTGAAAAAAAGGGGGCAAAACTGCCCCTTTAGTCGCACAACGGTAACACTGGTCACATGCAAAAACTTCGCACATATAACAATCTGCAAATTATCTCGCAATGACTTTTCTGCTAACGTTGCAAAACAAAAATTGTGTGTTCATACGGTTGTAAATTCACAGGGTTGCATTTTTCCGCCATTTTTCTGGCAACGTTGTCCGATCTGCAAATCGTATGTACTTACCTTTAGAAAAGTGCATTAGAAAAGGGCAACTAAAATGCTGCACTTTTTCCAAAAACGAAATTTTGCTATTTGGCAAAGGTTCAGAGAGAAATGTTTAATTGGGAAACTGAGTGGCTTCAGCCACACATGTTGAATTTTGCAATAAACTCTCTTAAGATTTTTGTAAAGGATGGTTCAACCAAAACGCACGATGTTAATTATAAACAAGTAAGGAAAGGCTAAAGTCGGGCGGGGCCGACTATATACTACCCTACACCACTCTCGTAATATTGAATTGTGGCTGCACCAAGACCCCCGTGTTCGAATGACAAACAATCTGGCAACGTGTTAACGAACCAGAGGAGGAGAAAACAACAGCTAATACCAACAAAAGTCTTCACAGTAAACGGTAGCATTTTTAGTAATACGAGTACTTCGTAAGATTTGTAAAATAGTTTTAATAATAATAAATAGCTGTTAAGTATAAATACAAACGTCTTATTACTACAACGACAACTATAGAATAACTCTGATAACTGAAACTCTACCATTCTAAATTTCAAAATGATTGGATGTAAAATACAGCTTCTACAGGACTAAAGAGCAAAATCGGGCGAAACATATATATGGGAGCTATAGCTAAATCTTAACCGATTTTCTTAAAATTCGGCAATGTTGGTTCATGGATCAAGAAACTCTACCATTCTAAATTTCAAAACGATTGGATGTAAAATACAGCTTCTATAGAACTAAAGGGCCAAATCGGACGAAACATATATATGGGAGCTATAGCTAAATCTTAACCGATTTTTTTCAAATTTGGTAGTGTTGGTTCATGGATCAAGAAACTCTACCGTTCTAAATTTCAAAATGATTGGATATAAAATACAGCTTCTACAGGACTAAAGAGCAAAATCGGATGAAACATATACATATATGGGAGCTATAGCTAAATCTTAACCGATTTTCTCCAAATTCGGTAGTGTTGGTTCATGGATCAAGAAACTCTACCATTCTAAATTTCAAAATGATTGGATGTAAAATACAGCTTCTATAGAACTAAAGGGCCAAATCGGACGAAACATCTATATGGGAGCTATAGCTAAATCTTAACCGATTTTCTTCAAATTTGGTAGTGTTGGTTCATGGATCAAGAAACTCTACCATTCTACATTTCAAAATGATTGGATATAAAATACAGCTTCTACAGGACTAAAGAGCAAAATCGGACGAAACATATATATGGGAGCTATAGCTAAATCTTAACCGATTTTCTCCAAATTCGGTAGTGTTGGTTCATGGATCAAGAAACTCTACCATTCTAAATTTCAAAACGATTGGATGTAAAATACAGCTTCTATAGAACTAAAGGGCCAAATCGGACGAAACATATATATGGGAGCTATAGCTAAATCTTAACCGATTTTTTTTCAAAATCGGTAGTGTTGGTTCATGGATCAAGAAACTCTACCATTCTAAATTTCAAAATGATTGGATGTAAAATACAGCTTCTACAGGACTAAAGAGCAAAATCGGACGAAACATATATATGGGAGCTATAGCTAAATCTTAACCGATTTTCTCCAAATTCGGTAGTGTTGGTTCATGGATCAAGAAACTCTACCATTCTAAATTTCAAAACGATTGGATGTAAAATACAGCTTCTATAGAACTAAAGGGCCAAATCGGACGAAACATATATATGGGAGCTATATCTAAATCTGAACCGATTTCAACCAAATTCAATAGCGATCTTAACAGCTGCGAAATACTCTAAACTGCAAAATTTCAGAACGATCGGAGTGAAATTGCGACCTGTAGTCGACGAACAACTTTACATGGACAGACGGACGGACGGACAGACATGGTTAAATCGACTCAGCTAGTGATTCTGAGTCGACCGGTATACTTTAAGGTGGGTCTAGCTGTGTTATTTTCAGGTGTTACAAACATCTGCCGTGAAACAAACTTATAATACCCTGTACCACAGTGTGGTGTAGGGTATAAAAAAACAAAAAGTTTTTAGAGAATTATATTAACATTTTTATACCCTACACCACACTGTGGTACAGGGTATTATAAGTTTGTTTCACGGCAGATGTTTGTAACACCTTAAAATAACACAGCTAGACCCACCTTAAAGTATACCGATCGACTCAGAATCACTAGCTGAGTCGATTTAACGATGTCTGTCCGTCCGTCCGTCCGTCCGTCTGTCCATGTAAAGTTGTTCGTCGACTACAGGTCGCAATTTCACTCCGATCGTTCTGAAATTTTGCAGTTTAGAGTATTTTGCGGCTATTAAGATCGCTATTGAATTTGGTTGAAATCGGTTCAGATTTAGATATAGCTCCCATATATATCTTTCGTCCGATTTGGCCCTTTAGTCCTATAGAAGCTGTATTTTACATCCGATCGTTTTGAAATTTAGAATGGTAGAGTTTCTTGATCCATGAACCAACATTGCCGAATTTGAAGAAAATCGGTTAAGATTTAGCTATAGCTCCCATATATATGTTTCGTCCGATTTGGCCCTTTAGTCCTATAGAAGCTGTATTTTACATCCGATCGTTTTGAAATTTAGAATGGTAGAGTTTCTTGATCCATGAACCAACATTGCCGAATTTGAAGAAAATCGTTTCAGATTTAGATATAGCTCCCATATATATGTTTCGTCCGATTTGGCCTTTTAGTCCTATAGAAGCTGTATTTTACATCCGATCGTTTTGAAATTTAGAATGGTAGAGTTTCTTGATCCATGAACCAACATTGCCGAATTTGAAGAAAATCGGTGCAGATTTAGATATAAAAATAGCAAATAATAGCACCCCGATATAGAAACATATTAAAACGGATATACTTCAAAAACTATTGCATTACTGACATTAGTTTCTTTGGTTAAAATAAACACTATACTATACAGAAATAATAAGTAATGCAGATATTTCGGTATTTTGAATTATTAATTGAAAAACATCATTTGTTCTAAAAAGTGCAAAAATCTCCAGTCAAAATAATAGCACCTCTATCATATGTACTAAATATTATATAACTCGACAAGAGGGCAATTTAATTCTAGCTATTAAATATTAGTTGCGGTTGTTTTAACATTATATTAGTAACAAAATATTTATTCAGTCATATTACGTTGAGAGCAACAATGCCCTACAACGTCTTCCAAAATAATTTTCCAGATTCTGACCCCTATCTGCTAAATCGAGTATTCAAATGACTCTCCCGTTTTTCCCAAAGCTTTTGCGAGTTTTCTTTTATTCTTATACGATATTCCTTAATCATTAATAATCCATATTTTTTGTAATATGTACAGTTCGGAGTTTGCGTGCCATTCTAACGAGCTTATTTGGTTATTGCGAAAGCATTATGTCATTAATTTGCTCGAATTTTGGATCGTTATCTTCATGGAAACTGCATACAAGCAATATTTCTTCATATGCATTAAACTAAAATATCATATTAAAAATTATTTCATATACGGATGAATCAGTTATATTTTTTATATAATGTAATGTTCCTTTTCTATAATAGGAAAAATATTGCTCAAACCATAATGAAGTTTTCTTCCTTTGGCTGTAAATGTCTGCCTGCATTTTGCATTAGTTGGTTTACTTTTATAGGACCAACATTACCTACCTTAAAATAATATATATTCCGACTCATCTGAACAAAAAAAGTTGCGCAATTTTTGTCTTGGCAAATTGCAATAGGTTATATTAAATTATACACAACTACCAATATGAAAATCTTTAACCGAAACCATTTTTCTGGGATAAAAGTAATTAATTTGTGTTCTCCCATATGTTTGCGAACTATTTCAAGCCTTACTTCAGACATAAAATCTTTGCGGCTCCTTTATTCATCATACAAAGCTTCACATTGCTCGTCCTAACTAAACCTTTAACCAATAAATGTGGCAAGATAAACTGGATTCTACATTTTCCAGTTTCCGAAGAAAACTTTACAGTCTTTTTGAGACTGGATTCTACATTATCAACTTTCAGAAGAAAACTTTACAGTATTTTTGATTAGTTTTTGTGAACAACTGAAAGATCTTTCATGCTAATCATATTTTGCGAACCAATTTTATGAAATTTAAATTTCCAGCGGTATAAAGCTCTAATATTATTAAAAAATATTTCACTAAATTCATTTAATTTTTTCAAGAATAAAATATTTAGCCCTATATTACATTTATTAGGCATTTATGGATGTTCAGAATTACAAAATTTGCAAACTTTATCAACTTTTTGTCTTTGGTGCTATTTTTTTGACTGGCCTGATTCAGAGGTTACTTCAAAGAACCTCTCAAAAGACACAATCTATTACTTTCTTTTACAAAATGTAGATATTTTTGTGGAGAAGGGATTTAAAATAATGATTCAATATAACAATATTGAGTAAAATTGCTTTTTATTTGAAATTTTCGTATCCACATGGCTGGAGTTGGATGTGGTGCTATTATTTTGACCGCAACTGTATATCTTTCGTCCGATTTGGTCCTTTAGTCCTATAGAAGCTGTATTTTACATCCGATCGTTTTGAAATTTAGAATGGTAGAGTTTCTTGATCCATGAACCAACATTGCTGAATTTGAAGAAAATCGGTTAAGATTTAGCTATAGCTCCCATATATATGTTTCGTCCGATTTGGCCCTTTAGTCCTATAGAAGCTGTATTTTACATCCGATCGTTTTGAAATTTAGAATGGTAGAGTTTCTTGATCCATGAACCAACATTGCCGAATTTGAAGAAAATCGGTTCAGATTTAGATATAGCTCCCATATATATCTTTCGTCCGATTTGGTCCTTTAGTCCTATAGAAGCTGTATTTGACATCCGATCGTTTTGAAATTTAGAATGGTAGAGTTTCTTGATCCATGAACCAACATTGCCGAATTTGAAGAAAATCGGTTAAGATTTAGCTATAGCTCCCATATATATGTTTCGTCCGATTTGGCCCTTTAGTCCTATAAAAGCTGTATTTTACATCCAATCGTGTTGAAATTTAGAATGGTAGAGTTTCTTGATCCATGAACCAATACTACCGAATTTGATGAAAATCGGTTAAGATTCAGCTATAGCTCCCATATATATGTTTCATCCGATTTGGCTCTTTAGATCCAATCGTTTTTATACCCTACACCACACTGTCGTACAGGGTATTATTTAAGTATAAAATGTACCAAAAGTAAATTTATGTAAACAATTTATACATGAATTACAAAATTTATATATCAGAGTTAATATTACGAGAGTGGTGTAGGGTATTATGTATATAGTCGGCACCGCCCGACTTTAGCCTTTCCTTACTGGTTTATTATTATAGAAGGATCTATGTCAGTTTTTCATTTTAAATATCCCGAAAAAAAGAAGTCCAACAGTGTTAAATCACATCGCCTCGACGTGAGATAACATTGAATTTTTCGCGCAAAAGAGCCATTGTTTCGTTGGCTGTGTGGCAATTGGCATCATCCTGTTGGAACCACATATCCTCCAGGTCCATATCCTCAATTTCTGGTCACAAGAAGTCCCTTATCATCTCGCGATATCGAACACCATTCACGTTAACTGCTTGGCCGACCGCACCAAACAGTCACTCTTTGTGGATGCATCGGCTTTTCAACAATCACTCGTGGATTCTTATTTGCCCAAATGCGGCAATTCTGCTTGTTAACGAATCCACTGAAGCGATATTTGATCAAAAAAAATCACGAAGTGCACGAAATGCATTGTGATTTGAACTCCCATTTTCGTAAAAGGCTTCAACAAACTTAACGCGCTGCTCAATCGTGTACCTCTTCATCTCTCCATGGTTGAATTTGTCAAACACTGAAACAAAAAAATGTCAAATTAAGTTGTCAAAGTTAAGAAATGTCAAATCACAATTAATTATGCATTATGGTTGGAACGCCCTTTATATCTTATTGCAAAAGCATTCTGATGTACCAAATTGAAAGACTTACAGATATTTCATGCTGAAAAAATCGCTTCTGCACTGCTCGTATATTGTCCCAGACATATTCTGCTTGATTTATGTATTTATAAGTAAATCTTTAGGAATCACTCGAAATATACGATATTTGGCACACACTACTATTATATGTTTGGAAAGATGTTGTCCTTGGTTGCATCCTAATATTTTTTTATTTCGATTTGAAGGAAGGACAGTTCGTCGGCTTAATGCTATTTTGGTCCATACGCCTATTATGTGTTTTTTGAGTTAGGAGTTGATAATATGGGTTCCAAGCATGCTCTTTCAGAATCTGCAATCATTTTTTTCCTATCTCGCCTAGTTTTCGAGATATTGGCAGGGTAAATTTGTTTTACTCTGAATAACGGGAAATAATTTCGATATTTTTGTTCTATGTCTCAATTTTTCTATCGCCCTATATTTTTCATTCAGTATTTTACGTTCTTTCGATCACAATATGTAAATTAGTGTCATTCCATACCGACCCTTTTTGTGGTCCATGTAATACAAATACGAAAAAATATTAAAATAAAAGTGGATATTGACCAAAATGCCAAGTACAAAAATTTTTATAACTTGCTTATTTTTGGATGTAATGGCATAGAAATGCATGAGAATCATACAAACACTGTTGGGAACCCTATGAAATAAAAAGTGTGTAACTCTTCAGTCCCGTTTTTACTCAAACAATAAATTGCGTTTTTCTCCGCTCATACAAAATGGCGTATGGAACAAATAGCATTGAGCCGACGATATGTAGCATTATCTTCTGTTTTAAAACACCCATTTTAAGGTTATCAGTATTTCAAGTCATCATTAGTTGTAAATCCTTCGAGTAATTTATTGTTTTCCAAGGTTATACGATTTCATTTATAAAATATTTTTAGAAACATTAAATATTTCTAAAAAATAGCTTTGAATTTCTGAAAAAATTAACAAAATTAAGGTATGTATCTGTATGTTTTCTGAATACTTAGACGCAAATAAATCATAGTTTCTGAAATAATATTCCCAGATAAAAACATATTAAGATGGAAACAAAGATTTTTGGAAGCGATTTTTTTTTCAGCGTGTAGTTAACGTTTTTGCCACACTACCATAATTAACTATTTTTTCCCGACTGTTAACCTTCTTTGCCCCACTATACCATATCCAGCACATTTTGGCCCACTTTACCATATTTAAACCTTTTGTCACACTGTACCATATTATCTTAATTAGTTGGCAACGATAATATTTTTACCCACTAAAATGAAATGCTGAACAAGTCTGTCGTTGTCAACTGATGAAAATAGATTGCATTTCGCAGTGGAAATATAGTTTAGAGCTAAGTACACACGATTACCAGATCGGACAATATTGCCAGAAAAATGGCGGAAAAATGCAAGCCTGTGAACATAAAATTCTGCTTTCATAGAACATATTTTTTTTTGGCAATCCTGCATGTAAATATTTACAAATTAAATAAATAAAGAAATAATAAAAAAAGTAAATATATGAAATTGTAAGGTTTACTTGCAATCTGAACTTGCAGTCTGAACTGTCAATTCACCTTTGCCTAACAATCTGTCATTGTAAATACATTTGCAGCACTTCAACAGGGTTGATAACTTTGTCCTATCTGGCAATCTAGTGTACTTAGCTTAAAGGTAAGTACACACACAATATTGCCAGAAAAATGGCGAAAAAATGCAACCCTGTGAATTTACAACCGTGTAAACATACAATTTTTGTCTCGCAACGAAAAAACCCAGAAGTCATTGCGAAATAATTTGCAAATTGTTAGATGTGCGAAGTTTATGCATGTGACAACGGCACCATTGCCAGAAAAACATTTTATTGGCAACACTGTCTATGAAATATTTTTATTGGCAATCCTGCATTAAATATTTACAAAATATATTGCAAATATATGAAATTGTAAGGTTTTCATGCAATCGTCTGAACTGTCAATTCACCTTTGCCTAACAATTCGTCATTGTCCGTACATTTGCAGAACTTTAAAAGGGTTGATAACGTTGCCGACCTGGCAATCGTCTATACTAAGCCTAAGAAACGCTTGTTACACAGATTTTTTATATTTTGTCTGCCCAACAATTGGAAATTGAAAAACCTATAACTTTTTCTAGAATTTTGCTGATTGCTTTATTACTTGAGCGTAGAGAGGATATTGAAATTTGGAAGGATGGAAGAAATTTATCTGGAGAAGATTAGCTAGAAGATTTCTTGAGAGTAGTCTTTAATTCAATTATTCAATTCAGTTAGTATACATAGTTTAATGTTTATTTGTGTTTATTCAGTGTTAGAACAATTTGTTGTTAATTTCTGTTTTTTCTTTCAATATTTTCATTCTGTCTAAATTTTGCAGCTTATTTATCCATATATGGCCATAAGGCTTGGTTTTATTTTTTAATTAAATAAATAAAAAAAAATGACAATACTTATTAATTTATCGAGAGATTTACGAATATGACTCAAATCTTTCATAAAAGAACTATTATTAGTTATTTTCGAATTTTTTTTAAATCTACAAATTTTTGTGTTTAAAATTGGTTTCTGATTTTTAATCAGTTCGATAGGTTAATCAAATGCTAACCTTATTAAGGAAGGGGTAACGTTAATTCACGCAAAAAAGTCAAATTTATATAATTTTTTGTGGCGTAACGGTTAACATTTTTTGATAGAAACCAATGGTACATTAAAGAAAAACTTTCAAAGTATATTGTGTAAAATTTTCATAAAAAAAATTTAAAAAATATGGCAACGGCAGCTTTTATGCGGAAGTGACTCGACAAAAGTTAAATTGCGGTGCCCCTCATAACTCGATATCGGATCATCTGATATTAAAAAAATAAATTTATTTAGTTAGATAATCGTTATAGTCAGGTAACGCTGTCGAGTTTTTTCGAAATTGAAATTTTTTAATTTTTGGGAACACTTTAAGTGAAAAATGCGATTTTTGCGAGAAAAAATCGACTTATTGGTTATTGTTAAATTAAAAAAGACAAATTTATTGAAAACTCGACAGCGCTACCTCGTAAATTTCGTAAAGAAATAGTGTTATTTCAAAAGCATCGGTTCAGTGGTTTTTGAGTTATGAGGGTCTGTGAAAACATGGGTTGTGCGAAAAGCGCTTTAAAGTTTTTCTGATGTCCTGAGTCACATAAGAGGCACGGCTTAGACTACTAAATCTTCGTTAATTTTGCTCCGATTCACCTCAAATTTTCACACAATATTCTTGAAAGGTTCTCCATTCAGAAAAAAAATTAAAAAGATTATAAACGTCCCACCCTTTTAAAATAAATAAAATTTGTCATACATCAATGTTTTTTTGTATGTCCTTTGGTTACATGAATCTTAATACAGATTTATAAATTAGCAATTCAACAAAAGTTTTTAAATGTAAAAAAAATAAATTTAAAAGAAAAAACCAGTACTCAGTTTGAGTCTTTGGTCGAAAAATTTGCTCGACTCCACAATCAGATTCCAACAAACTCCACAGCTCTGATCGATAACATATGTATGTCGTTCTGACATATCTTTGTCAGGGTTCGTTCGAAATCTTACGTGCGCTAGCTTCGATTTCTTTTTGATCTTCAAAGCAACTTAAATAAAAAACAAATCAAAATGTTCGTATCAACAGTCTCCCGTATTACCCCCTTGCCAGTACCGCACTCCTTAACGGCACTAAGCAATACTTGCTGCCATTGAGCAGCGCAGTCATTATCCAAACCCTATCCTTGGCCGATCAGAACGCAACCCCAGTTGATTTACTGCCACAAATCAGGTCATTCCATCCCTCCAGTGTCACCCGTGACATTAATTCAGCTGCCAAATTCATTAGTGCTGGCGCTGCAACAGTCGTTGTAGCTGGTTCCGGTGCCGGCATCGGAACAGTATTCGGTTTCCTCACCATTGATTATGCCAGAAATCCATCATTGAAACAACATTTGTTCTTTCTGAAGGTAATTTCTGTCTTACGATGGCCTTCTTGCGCTCTTCGCTTTCTAAAGTGTATTTGTGCCCTAAATCTTAAAATTATAAAACAAAAACAAAGTAAATTAACTTCTGTACCAACAATATATTAGAAATTAGAAATACTTTTATTTAGTATCTCTTTGTAGGCGTTGAATATAAAAATTGCTTATTGCTTCATATTTCATCTATAGTTGTGCAACGAAGATTATGGGCCTGTTTCTGTAACTTTTTTTCGTTCGTCTACTGCGAACGCTACAAAATATCGCTGTCATGCAAATGGTGCTATTTCTTGTCGATTTTCATAGAAAAAACGGTGTAATTATTTTTTTAGGTTGAAAAATCAAATGTTGATGTTGGCATCATTGTAAAACATATCGCTTACTCACTCAAGAGTGACATAACTCAAAATTGAAAGTTGCCAATATGTGTATCTTTAAGTCCGTATAAAAAGATAAGTAACATGAAATAAGATGTTAAAAACGCTTGAATAATCCGATATATGGTTGTTTACTTATAGACCAAATTTCGCTGAGATTAATTTATGGAAATTTGCAAAATTCGCATTTTTTGAAGGTAATTTCAAAAATTTTAAATTTTGAGTTATGTCACTCTTGAAGTGAGTGAGCGATATATCTTATGATATTACGAAGTACATTTTATTATTCTCAGTCCCTTTATTCATATTACAATATTGGAAAATTTTTTTTTTTTATTACAAAAATAACTTTTTTATTAACAGTACTATATACTAGCGTACCCGGTCCACTTCGTTGCCCCAGATTTTAAATTTCCGATCCCGTCCATTTTTGGAGTAATCACGTAGATTACAGCATAAAGATACATATACACAAAATTACAGCACTCTCGCTCACAAATTGCGCAAGATATCTCAATTTCAAAATTTTGTTTATATGGATGGGGCCACGCCCATTGGTCCAATCCCGCCCATTTTTGGACCAATCACATAGACTCCCAGCTACTTCCAGTTGGACCCCAGAAAATCTAGGATTGGTGGCCGATCTGGGATCGCGGTCTAGTCCCAATAAAATAGGGACAGTAGGAACTCGTTAATCTATTCGTAGGTACGGACAGTAGGAATCTTTAAAAAATCATAACGCCGAGGCTTAAATGGGCGAGGCCACTCCCCCTCAATCAAGAATTTATATAGCCTATGTCACCCCCTAGGGTTATCTGAAGACTCCCTGAGAATTTCATCAAAAACGGTCCAGCCGTTTTGGAGTCCATACGTAACATACACACACACATCCAATTTTAGAAAGCGATCCAAAATCACCAACTTCAAATGCGTGAAAAAAAATTCTCGCACTGAACTGAAAAAAAACCCTTGAAGGTTTTGTTATGGATAATGTAAACTTTCAATTGCAAATTGGTTTAATCCCATTCCCATTTTGGTTGTTGCACTGTGTAACAGACAAAATACTTCAAACAATTCAGCAGACCGCGATTTGTATTAACAGAAAACCGAGCAATACAGATCTTATTGTCCAAAAAATTCAACAAACATTTTGTGATATACCTATATATTTTACTAAAGGTAAGTACACACGATTTGCAGATCGGACAATATTGCGGAAATACAATATTAATGGCGGAAAAATGCAACCCTGTGAATTTACAACCGTGTGAACATAAAATATTTGTTGTGCAACGTTAGCAGAAAAGTCATTGCGAGATAATTGCAGATTGTTAGATGTGCGAAGTTTATGCATGTGACAACGGCGACATTGTCAGAAAAACATTTTATTGGCAGCACTGCCTGTGAAATATTTTTGTTGGTAATCCTGCATATAAATATTTACAATAATATATGAAATTATAAGGTTTTCTTGCAATCGTCTGAACTGTCAATTCACCTTTGCCTAACAATCTGTCATTGTCCGTACATTTGCAGACTTTAACAGGGTTGATAACGTTGTCCGATCTGGCAATCGTCTATACTTAGCTTAACGTATTTTATGTACACATTAACCATTTTCTCAAAACTCCGTTCTACTCGTAATAACCCGTTTAACTAATAATTTAATTAAAAAATTTTGTCGAAGGACAAAAAGTGGTTATGACGTTATAAGACTCAAACGCGAAAAATTCTACACAAAAACTTTGACGTAGTCTTAAGATGAGAATTTAAACGCAAAACCCTTTACATATCGTTTTAAAATCGAATGAATTTAAGTCACACACAATTAAGTCAAAACAAACAAATTTTAGATATTTTTTAACTTGAATCTTTACATATTATTATTTTCTAATTCCGCCAATATTATACAGATATGTAACATTTCTTTTTTGTTGTTAAAAATGCAATAATCTTTGTAGGCAAAGTGGCGGTAAACGTGCTTCTAAAGATTTACCCTTTTTTAATGAAATGAATGGCGGAAGCTTATCATCGGGACCGTATCAAATGATGATGAATCCTGGCATGGGGCCCAATCCATCGAATCCACAACAACCAATCAATTACCATTCCTCGGCGTACAAAAGACCAACATCAAATGTTTATATAAACAAACGCATAGGAGAAGCGGGAGTAGAATTGGAACCACACAAAAGACCACCAATTCAAGTGGTGAATCCACAATTTCGTCCAATGGCAAACCAAATGGTGCATCATCAGCAACCAGGATTTTTACAACAAATATTTGGTGGTACGGGACCCGGCGCACAGTCAATGTCAACCACACAGCAGCAACAACAACAACACCAGCAACAGCATATCAGACCCGTTCCCCTGCAGCAGCACAACAGTCACGGTGGTCCCCCACAGACATTTAGGGCTGTCTCGGAAAATGACTTGTATTTGCTGGGTGCGATAGAAAAGTTGGTATACCGTGTAGATTATTTGGAAAGCAGAGTAAGAAGAACTGAGCAGTTAATTTACTATCTCATGGCCGGCAATAAACAGCAAGAAGGTAAATTCAAAATTAAAAGAAGGGGGTCTCAAAAAAGTGGTTGTATAAACAAGATTTTTTCCAATATATATGTTCATATCTATAACAATCTTCAGGACCAATTATTTAAGATCCTTTAGATAGACATACTCGTACATGCATTTTTCTAATTTTAAATATATTTTAATGCTAACGAAATATGTGTTTTTTGCTTTTGCAGTCCGCGATCCTTGTCCCTCTAACTTTACCAGAATTAGCGATAACTGTTATTATATCAACAGCTATCAACAGGTGAATTGGAAGACTGCCAATTCCGCTTGCAAAGCTTTAAATTCACACTTGGCTGAATTCGAAAAAGTGTCGGAGAACGAAGACATTATGGCTTATCTGCTGAATCAGCCCAACCATCGAGGTCGCGATTACTGGTTGGGTGGCCTCAATCCTGGACTTTTGTGGATTTGGTCGAATTCTGCGAAACCAGTTAACCCCAACATGAATCTTACATCCATTGCAATGTCTCACAAAGAAGGTTCTTCTTCTTCAAACAACGATCCCGAATCAAATACCATAGACGTGGATGGTGGTAACGACGAAGAAAACGACTCGAAAAGTGAAACAATATTAAATAATACTCTCGAAATAGAGGGCCAAGGCAGATGTCTGCGACTCGCCTATAATGCAGCCAAACACGCTTACAACTACCACGGGCAGGAGTGTACGACAAGACATCATTATATTTGTGAACACGAAGACAAAACTTTAGATAATAAAATTAAAAAAATTGCTAGGGAACTTAAGCTTTTCGGGTGAAAAGTTACCCAAATATTTATATACAAGTGCTTTATTAACTACATAAATTAAATTATTAAAACTACTTGTAAGACGTATCGAGTATTCAAATACATATGTACATATATGTACAAAAATACAAGTATTCGTGGTGATGTAGGATCTTTTTGAGGCTCTGAATTAAGGTAGGATGGCCTGTCGGTTGGACAATTTTCGTGCGAATTCCACATGAAATCTGGGGCCAAATCACGGCATTGGATTTCGAGAACATTCCGATCGAAAATGCATATTTATTTTTGTTAATAAGAAAAAATAAACGTTGGAACTAATTGATAACTAACATACATACTCCATTGGAAAAGCCGACCTTTACAAAGGATCAAATAATAATCAACTTGCTCATAATGTTGTTAGAAAGATGAATAAAATAATGTAAAACTAAACGATATTCGAAAAATAAGTAACCCTTGTTATCATTTAAAGGACTGATATTAGCCAAGTATATGGACTCAATAGATATGAAGGGCATTCACTAGTGTTACCAGTATCCGCGGATGTGTGACATATGTATGTACCTACATACATATCCATCATGGCTGTGGAGACGGTACAAGTATTCGTGGTGATGTAGGATCTTTTTGAGGCTCTGAATTAAGGTAGGATGGCCTGTCGGTTGGACAATTTTCGTGCGAATTCCACATGAAATCTGGGGCCAAATCACGGCATTGGATTTCGAGAACATTCCGATCGAAAATGCATATTTATTTTTGTTAATAAGAAAAAATAAACGTTGGAACTAATTGATAACTAACATACATACTCCATTGGAAAAGCCGACCTTTACAAAGGATCAAATAATAATCAACTTGCTCATAATGTTGTTAGAAAGATGAATAAAATAATGTAAAACTAAACGATATTCGAAAAATAAGTAACCCTTGTTATCATTTAAAGGACTGATATTAGCCAAGTATATGGACTCAATAGATATGAAGGGCATTCACTAGTGTTACCAGTATCCGCGGATGTGTGACATATGTATGTACCTACATACATATCCATCATGGCTGTGGAGACGGTGGATTTGGTTGGAATCGGAGTGTGAAGGCAATATTTTTAGACTCACGGGCGTTTTCAGGTAGCTCCGTTAAATGTTAACCGATTAGAAAAATGGCTTTCAAGCAGCTCCGTTACAATTTAACTGGCAGTTTTAACTGAAAATAAGTCGTTAAATTTAACTGGAATATTTTCACCAGTTATGTGCTTTAACCGGGGGAAAATATGAATATGAATTTCAGTCAGGTAAACCGACACTCTCTATGTGGGTAGCGTAATGTAGATTATGGTACTTTGTGGGAGCCAGAAAGGTTAATAGCTATTGCAAAGGTGCCAAAAAACGGAATACGAAAATATTTATGTAAAAGGTTCCTACAGAAGTCATGGGGAAATTATTTTCGAATGAATCCGTCTTTTTGTGTGGGGGTACCGGAAGGTGCTCGACAAATTCGACTATTTTCCGCTGAACAGTGGATACTTCTAAGACATTGCACTATTCCGAGTTGCAAGTGCTTATGTCCACTGTTATAAAGTTACGAGATTTAAAATTTTTGGTATGATTTGCCGATTTTGTGTGGTAGGACCAAAAGGGCGTGGCAATAGGGATATCCCGGAGAACTGCAAAGCTGATAAACTCTCGAAGAATTTGCATACATTGGTGCGCCACTGCCCACATGCAAGCTTTGGCTTAGGTTGGGTTATTGTCCCGCATTAACTAGACGACCTCTGGATTTACTGGTGTAGGCCTTTATAGAAAGTCTGACATATCTTTCGGGACAGATGTTCGGGCTATTGCTGGTTTTGTCTATCATACTGGTTGCTTTCGATGAGGGGCTCCTGAGTCCGTGGTAAAACTAGAGACCTACATTGGTATATGTTCCTAGGCCATTCCCTCGATGTGTTATACTTTTGGTCCATATCACACGAAATACGTATATCATCCTCCACTAAAATCCGTCTCCAGAGAAGTGTGCGATATTGACTTGTCCCTGCTGGTACCTTCCACACAAAGGAGTCAAATCATGCTGCAACTGAATAACTAATAGAACTGAATGCAATAACATGTTTTCTTAAAATTTTAAATACAAATATTACGAGATAAATGAACAATTGTATTTATCGTAATAACGTTGGTCTATAGTACAAGCGTTTCATAAACTATATTTCCACTATGAGATAATTAATATACAGGGCTTTCCAACAATAGGTGTTATTTTGAATCACCCGGTATTTCGGTAGCTGTCACTTTTGAAACTTTTATTCTTTGACATTTGACAAGTAGAAACTACGCCAGTGCTAAAAATGGAACGATACACGATTCAAAAACGCATTGAAATTATTAAAATTCGAAAAATCGAATATCATCGAAAAATCATGTTGACTGATGAGGCCCATTTCCACCTCGGTGGCTACGTCAACAAGCAAAATTGTCGCATGTGGGGCTCGGAAAACCCAAGAGTTATTGAACCGGCGGGGTCATTGGACCTTACTTTTTCGAAAATGAGGTTGGATCAACAGTTACGGTGAATGGATTTCGCTATCGAGAGATGATTAATGATTTTTTATGGTCGGAGTTGGATGGTATTGACCTGGACAACGTTTACTTTCAACAAGACGGCGCTACGTGCCACACAAGCACCGGAACCATTGCTCTGTTACGGGAAAAGTTTTCGGACCGTGTTATCTCTCGGAGACGTGAAAGATAAGGTCTACGCCCAGTGTCGATTCAAGACATCAAAGATAGAATTCGTGAGGCTATCGAGGACATAGGGCAGCCACTTTGCGATTTTGTCTATGTCCCGATTAACGCGAGGCAATTCGGTGTTTGTAGAAGATAAAGGCAGCAAAGTGCGAAAAAAACACACAAAACGGTTTGCCAGTACAAGAATCTACTTTTTCCATTATCTTCCGCATGCCTCTCTCCTTCAAACACCGAATTGCCTTGGAAAATTGCAGCGTGCGTTGATGGGGTCTATGTTCTTCCCGCTTTACACGAGGCAATTTTATCAGCGGCTGAACGGTGATTGTAGGGGTGGCAGTTGGAAAGGGAGGGGAAAAAGCTCCTTGGAATCAATCGGACGTTTTGTTTTTCATTCGCACTTTGAAACAACAACAATACAATTAGGAATAGCCGTGGGAACGCAAAGGCAAGTTCAAAAGAGAATTAGAGAATATAAAAATCGCCCCGCGTAAATCGGGACTTTCTATTTCAAACCGAAAATTTCACAAGTATTTGCCGTCCTGTAGTCTTTTGTTTTTGCATAGATCCCACGAGGCAATTTTTTCCAAGCAAGTGACCAAATTTGTAGGAGAGAGAGGCTGGCGGAAGGAGCTCTCTGCCTCTCTCTCATACAAACTTTGGCACTTGCTTGAAAAAAATTGCCTTGTGTGAATTAGGACTTTATAAACATTTTTACAAATCGCACTGAAAATATTAATCAAATTAATCGTGGATAGTGGCGCACCAATATATGCAAATTCTTCGAGAATTTGTAATGTCGTCCCTTTCCTAGCAAGTTCATCGTCTTTGCAGTTCCCCGGGATATCCCTATGCCCAGGCACCCATATGAGGTGTATATTAAACTGCTCAGCCATCTCGTTAAGAGATCTGCGGCAGTCGAGGGCTGTTTGTGAATTTAGGGATGTTGCCTCCAGAGAATTGATGGCAGCCTGGCTGTCCGAGTAAATGACAACGCCAGTGTTGGTTACTATGTTGCGACTCAGCCACTTGGCGACTTCCCATATTGCCATTATTTCGGCTTGATAGACACTGCAGGTATCTGGTAGTCTGTGAGCTATATCCAGACTAAGTTCTTCACAGTGTACTCCGAAACCAACCTTTTCATCAAGCTTCGAACCATCCGTGTAAAAGTGGAGATGGTCTCTATTACCTGGTATTCTGCCGACCCATTCATCTCTGGCGGGAATCATAGTGATGTAATTTCTCTCGAAGGTGTACACAGTTGGTATATAGTCCACTCGGTCGGTTACCATAGCACTACACTTTGATATCCTCATGTGACCATAGTTCTTGTACCTCCACATTGATAGGCAGTTTAATCTTATTGCCGCTTTGGTTGCAACTTCTCTCGCCACAATATTAATCGGCAGTATATGGAGTAGGGCTTGTAGAGACTCGGTCGCTGTAGTCCTTAAGGCTCCGCTTATGCTCAGGCAGGCAGTTCTCTGAACCTTTGTTAGTAAGTTGGTAATGGTTAGTTTGTCAGTTGCCGTCCACCATACCACAATACCGTATAACAGTATTGGACGAACTACTGCTATATATATCCAGTGGACGATTTTAGGAGAGAGTCCCCACCGCGACCCTACAGCCTTTTTGCAGGAATATAAGGCGACGTTGGCCTTCCTTACACATTCCAATACGTTAAGTCTAAATAACATTTTCCTATCTAGAATTATTCCTAAAAATTTTGCACTTTCAGAAAAGACTAGATCTGTTCCATTTATCCGAGGTGGAGGGTCCACATGTGGGACATTATTCATCCTAGTAAAGAGAACCAATTCTGTCTTGTTGGGGTTAACGCCCAAACCGCTGCTTCTGGCCCATCTAGCCAACTTGTTCAGAGCCACCTGTAGGATGTCTCTGAGGACGTTTACGAATTTGCCACTCACTGCGATTGCCACGTCGTCCGCATATGCCACGACCTTGCAGCCACAACGTTCTAGATCTAGCAGGATTTCATTCACCGCTAGGTTCCAAATGAGTGGAGACAGTACTCCTCCTTGCGGGGTCCCTCTGTTTACATACCTTGTTAGAGTTAATAATTATTTTGTCTGACAGCCGGTCAGTAGCAAACGTTACGTCGAGTACTTCTTGTCTGTCTTTAATTGTGAAGGTCGGTTTATTGCCTATGTTACAAATACTAAGGTTGGTAGTTAGAATAAAGTCAAGAAGCGAATCACCCCTATTATTTATATCCGTACTACCCCAGATAGTATGATGAGCGTTCGTGTCTGCGCCAATAATCAGCTCGAGCTCGTCAGACGTTGCTTCTTTTACTACTTCCCTGAATAGAGCAGTCGGTACTACAGATTCATAAGGCAAGTAGCTGGAGACCACCCAATATATGCGATTACCGATCTCCAGGCTAGCAGCTGTTTGGTCTTTACCACTTAAATTAGTCAGGAGAAAGATACTTAGATCTTTCCTGGCCAAAAATGCAGGTTCTTGGAGTGCCTTCACAGTTGGCCACAAGCAGATTAAAGTTGGGTGTCCTAATACCACACACCCTTCCTCCCACTACGTAGGGCTCCTGTATCAGGACGATGTCTACTGCGCCTGTGGACAGGCGCAGCAATAGAGCCGCTGAGGCTGCTTTAGCGTGATGGAGGTTAATCTGTAGAATTCTTACCATCATTGGTAATTGACAGATTAACATCCACCCCGACAAGGGTGTTATCGAACTCTTCGTCCGTATCGTCGAGAAGCATGTCCCCGCCAGATGCGTCAAAGAGTCCGGAGACTCCCCTCAGCCTCTCTGTGTCCGAAGTAGAGCTTTTGTCCTCAGAGAAGGACGTTACAGATCTTCTGTTAGAGTTGGAGTCAGTGTTCCCAACTCTTCCGAGGCAAAAATCACTACCGAACAACTGTGCAGAAACCACCACAAAACCACTACCTACCAAATATAAAAACGCCAAAAATCGCTGTGAGAAAATAACAAAATCTCCCAAAAACGCTAACACTGCCAAATATTTTAACCATGAATTATTTTTAAAAACCACCAACAAAATATTTTTGAATTCAATTAATTTGTTAAACATTTAGATAATATTTGTAACATTTTTCTATGAAAACATATATAAGAACTTTTATTTCTGACATAAACGTAACAGTCTTTTTTGTTTTCCATTCTTAGGTTTAAATTATTAATAAATGATTTGTTCTTGGCCAAATAAAAAAGAATAATTTTCCTCTATCTCTTCTGGCCATAATATTGATTGTGTATAAAATTTTGATTTCTAAACGTTTCATTGGCATTTATTTTTAAACATAAATTATTGGGTATTTTATACTTCGAGCAAACTTTAACACATATTTTATTTGTGTTAAAGAATTTAGTGTATGTATTTAAAGACATTCGGTTCCTAAGATACATTATTTTTTTATGTCGCCGTCATTTTGCATTCTTCGCCGATGTATGTATGTAAAAAATCACTAAAAGCGCTACAAAAAATTGTTAAAAACGCTACGGTAGTGGTTCTTCTGAAAAAACACTACTTTTACAAAACAGTGATATTTGGAGATCAAAAATCACCACAAGTAGCGGAAAAATCACCAAGTTGGCATCGCTGGTTGGAGTCACCAGAAATAATAGGCGTGGGTACCTCCGCACTTTCAGAAAGTGCCACGGTGGACGACTCACCTTCTGCAGTGGGAGCTATATCCTGCTTGTATATCTTCAAGACCATAGTCTCGAAGCCATATTGTAGGGTTGCACTCGCACTTTGTATATTGGAGGTGGATTCAGCGTTTAGGATAAGATTGACCTGCCGCTTTTTACCATCCGCCTCACCCACCTTGCTGATTCTCCAATTATGGGCCGGCAGACCAGGATTGGAATCTTTTATAATTTCTAAGATGTCAGCCGGGTTGGAGGGCTCTTCTGTAACCCAGGTGATGGCTCTAGGGTGACTAGGGATGTTGTTTTTTCGACAACATCCAACTGGGCACCCGGCCACAACTCACCCGCTCGACTCAGAGCAGCCTTATACAGGTCTACTGATCTGGCATCACCGAAATATAAGAGCTTTACTCTCCCCTGATGCCATCCTGCATCGATGCAGATTGGTGGTTTGCCCGGCATTTCTCTACGGACATCGAGGTAATGAGCCATAATGGCTGATTGTACATGACTCCATTTGTCCTTGAGGATGGATCTATCCTCACTACTTCTGTCTATAACAGCCATCACTAGACTCTCCTTCACCAATTCATTGAAGGGCTTGGTGAGTGTCCTGTTGATGGTGACATTAGGGCCTCTGGCCTTTTTCGAAGGCAGGGGTTCATCGGGAGATCTCATTCGTTTTACTTTATTAGCCGTTAACACAGCTGAATTTGTGGCTCTTTCAGCCGACTCATTGGCCTTAGAAGCATCTATGACGCCTTTACCCCAGGTAAGTGACTTTTGTTTTTCGGTAAGAGCCGAAACCTCAACAGCCTCCAACTTCGTCAAAACTCTGAGCGCTACACGATGCTCATTGTGCTTCCGTTTTGACGGTCGGACATGACGTTTTCCCCTCACCGCATCACCTGTTGCGAGTACTTGGGGGAGATTTTCACCATTTTTGGTGTGGTCGGCTTTAGCCAAGACCAACGGACGGACAGTCGGACGATTGGGGAACCGCGCTCCATCGGAACACGAAGGCATCCCCGTCAAGAGAATTTATTTTTATTTTGTCTGTATTAGACCGTAATAGGTGCTACGATGTAGGCCTTACAGACTTTGTACAGATTTTTGCTATTGCGTAATAGGTACTGGTAACTATCCGCTATGTGATAAACACGTCCGTTCACTGCGAATGATCAGCAACGATCATGTTTAGCTTTGGTTCGTTAAAATATAAAACATTAGAAAGTAAAATCTAAACACAATAGATTAATTTTAATTGTATGTCCGGCACTTAGATTTTGAAATCGCTCTATTTCCACGTCAAATCATATTCGTTATTGATTTGTGTTTTACTTTTGGCAGTTTTATTGGACTCCTATTTCCAATATTTATAAAATCCAATGAAAAAATAAAAATATTGAGAAACGTAACTCGGAAAATAGATATCGCCGACAAATTATTTAACTTTTTTCAAAATATACTTTTCTCAGCGCACAAATGACTTTAACCTTTTTGATTTTCAATGGTAGTTGAACTTTATAATGTAAATTATTGCAACTTTTGTCTGATTTTCACATATTTTGATTAACAGCAAACGTTTTCAGCAAACTGCAAATTTTTCAGCAGTGCGTTGCTAATGCAAAACTGCAAACTTTTTGCTATTACAGCAGAAAATTTGCTGTATTAGCAGAAAAAATGTTTGCTGAAAATTAGCAGACGTTGTTTGTTATTAACAGCAAACTTTTTTTTTGGGTGTATTTTTACTCGACAATTTTTTCCGAGTAAAAGTAGTAGCTTTCAAAATACACTGAAAGTAATATAACAGAAAATTCAAGTAAAAAAATATTTCTGGAGTGGAATATTTTATATTTGGAATATACACTAAATATTGAAGAAATTGAAAAAATAGTTCTTTGTTTGTTTTCAACAGTCTATATATGTTATTTGATTTGCCTGCCTCCTAGTTTCTTTGTAGTTTACTATTTTTAATTACTCATGCGAAGTAATGTTTACGTCTTATAGCGTGTACCGAAAATATGCTTCACTACGCTCGTACTACTACAATACGATTTGGCGCACTACTGGAGCAAATATGTAATTTTTACACAACATACATGGATAATTTGTATTAAAATATATATTTCAAATTTTATTTTTATAATTAAGAACATTTACTAACACGCACTTTTTGTATTTTTTTCTCCCCCTCGCCAGTACGTTATGACAACTTTGGATTTTTCGAAATTATTCGGCGTATTCGCAAGCGTATTTGGGTAGCGGTAAGTCGAAATTCACACAAGACAATATTTTCCTAGCAAGTGTCAAAGATTGTTAAAGATAGACAGAGAGCTCTTTCCGCCTGGAAAAAATTGCCTCGTGTGTAGCACGACTAAAACTTTTCATACATTTAAAATCGAGTTTGACAGATGCCGTACGCTTTCGCTCTTATTTAAGAGACAGCCGTAATATCTTCAAAGTAGTTGGTAACACTACTTGTGTGATAAACTTGTTGACGTAACATGATACAATTTAAAGGTAGTGTTCAATAATCAGCTGATTAAAATTGTTTTTCTTGAATGTGTTGAGCTATGTCCATATTCACACATGCAATTGCAGAAGTGAATATGAACTAATATTATGGATGTTTATGTTATTGTTTTGTACATGTGACACTACCTTATCAATGCATCATGGCGGCAGCGTACTTTTATTATTATTGAGAGCAATTGAAAGGTGTTTGGGATAAATCGGCACTTCTGGAAGATGAGCATACAACCGGCGGCGGCTACCACAGCCCAAACCGCAACAACGTCACAAGATGCGTGCTACATTTCGTTACTGGGGTTAGCTGAATATTTCCGCACTTCGGATCCTCCAAATATCAAAAAATGTATCCAATGTTTACAAGCTTTGTTCACGTTTAATCCGCCTTCGAAAGTAGAAGCTCGGACGCATTTGCAACTGGGACAGATACTAATGACATATACCAATAACATTGACATGGCTCGCGACCATTTGGAAACCGCATGGAAACTATCGGAACCTCTGCTAAATTTCGATGATGTAAAGTTCGACACAGCATCATTGCTCTCGGAATTGTACAAGCAAATTGAACAGGTTTCCCTGTCCAAAGCTATGCTCAGGAAAGCAGTCGAGTTGTCCCAGAATAATGTATATTGGCATTGTAAATTACTTCTCCAGTTGGGACAGTTGCACGCGAATGACAAAGAATATACATTGGCTTCCGAATTACTTGCGGTTGGTGCTGAATCCGCTGAAGAGTCGTGCGCTACTTACTTAAAGGTATTGTTTTTACTCTCACGAGCTATGATCCTAATGATAGAGCGTAAAACGAATGATGTGTTGGCGTTGCTTAATTCCGCCGGAGCTATTATAGACAACAGCATATCTAATCCCCATCAAAAGGAGTATTTGAAAGTATTTTTCTTAGTTCTACAAGTTTGCTACTATTTGGCTCTAGGACAAGTGAAAACAGTGAAGCCCAGCCTTAAGCAGCTTCAGATGTCCATACAAACTATTATGGCTCCCAACTGGCCTGCAGACGAAGGTAAATGCTTCTGTTGCAAATAAAAGTATATTGTTGTAATGGTTGAAACTGTTTTGATTTCAGTAATCTTTGGACAAAACCCAATGGATATGTTCGTGTGGTTACCAAAGGAACAGCTTTACGTGTTGGTTTACCTGGTCACCGTATCACATTCTATGATGGCCGGTTACATGGATAAAGCTCAGAAGTACACAGAAAAGGCGCTTACTCAGATCGAAAAATTGAAAAGCCAAGATGATAAACCAATTCTTTCCGTATTTAAGGTGATTTAAGGCCCCAGCTGATTTGACATAATAATAATTTATTGATTTAGGTGATCTTATTGGAACACATTGTAATGTGTCGTATGGTAATGGGAAACCGAGAGCTGGCAATACGCGAGATAGCTATTTGTCGAGATGTGTGTTCAGGCAGGCCGCAGCTAATGCGTAGACATTCTGCTCAGCTCCATTGTTTAGTGGGCCTGTATGCGATGTCTACAAGTTTCTTTGAACATGCCGAGAAGCAGTTCCTCACTTCTGTGGCGGAGACCAGTGAAAGAGATTTAAAACTATTTGCCAACTTAAATTTGGCTATAATATATTTAAGAACAAAACGTGATCAGGACTTAAAGCAGATTTTAGATGTTGTCTCCACGGAAAATACTCACTCCTACAGTTCTCAGGCCTTAATGGGAGGCTTCTATTACGTTCAGGGACTAAATGCTTTCCACAAAGCCAGTTTCCATGAAGCCAAGTAAGTAGTCTTGATGATAGTATTTCGGTAATAAATAATTTAACGGTTTTCGTTTGCAGACGTTTTCTGCGTGAAACTCTCAAAATGGCCAATGCCGAAGACTTGAACCGTCTAACGTCTTGCTCGCTGGTATTATTATCTCACGTTTTCCTTAGCATTGGTAATTCCAAAGAGAGCATGAACATGGTTACTCCTGCTATGCAATTGGCTTCCAAAATTCCTGATATACACGTACAACTATGGGGATCTGCTATACTAAAGGATTTACATCGAATGTCTAAAGATGTTCTTCACGAGAAAGAAGCCTATGCCAATCATGTTAAATATTCCGAAAATCTTATAGCGGATCAGCTGAAATGTGTTCAGAGTGCACATCACGCATTAATTGATTGGTTCGATGGGCCTTCTAATATAGCAGCTATCACCTCTGGCGGTGGTCAAGATATGCTACCTTCTATATCAACAGCGCAGGCACCCGCCACAATACTGCATCAAAATATGCAGGAAGTCTCCCCTCACCCCATTCCATCGACTTCAAATATGCAGAACATTAATCAAGTCATGTGTCAAGTGCCCCAACAATTTGACCACTACTATTAGTAATCAATTATTAAAACTGTTCTAGACGCTGCCTCATAATTTGTGGTACATTTTTATAAAGCATTAATTTTTAAAATATTAATAAATATTAAATATTCAAATGACTCGGACCAGAAATCATTTATTTGCGAATAGAAATCTGTTATATGATTTAAATCTTATGTTGAATTACCTCGTGGTTGTAGACTGCGTTGAGGATGGAAAACACAAATTCTTTCTCCATCATTGTTATATGCATTTCCTTACTGCTTAAGTATACATTTCTTTAAGGCCATCTTCCGTTTTCATCTGTGGTATTGCGCCGTTTGCTTTTTGGGTTGTCTCGAACAGGAAACTTGGAATAACAAAACAGACTTGACACCGCCTTTTTCATATCCGAGCCCATCTGTGTGAACGTAATACAAAATTAATGATGTCTGTTTAATACAAAAGGTGAATTTTGAAATTTATCGCGCTACGTGCATTTGATTCGCGTTTTTATTTTTTTATGTTAGCACACTTTAGTTTGTTTGTGAGAGACATAACAGTTAAGCCAAGTACACACGATTTGCAGATCGGACAATATTGCCAAAAATGACGGAAAGTGGTTACAACTTTGCGCAAATTATACAGCACTAATCTATATTTACCTCAGTATGTTAGGAAGAGACTTGCGTTTGCATTGCTGATGTCAAACATTTGCTATTGCATTGAAGTAGTATCAGGCACAAGCCAAGGAATTTTTAATAAGCTAGTGAGACTCTTTAATATGGTAGTTCGCTTTGTTTTTAGTTTAAATCGTTTTGATCATATAACGGATTACGCCATACAGTTTATTGGTGTCCCATTTGATATATTTATAAAACAACGCGTGTTACAACAGTTATATAAAATAATTCGGTATGGCAGCCCAGAGTTGTTGCGTGAAAAATTTATTTTTTCTAGGTCAATTCGAAACCCCCAATTAGTACTACCCAGATTTTTCACTTCGACATTTGAACGATCATTTGTTGTGAGAGTTACTAGAACATGGAATCAGCTTCCTATGTGTTTGCGTACATTTTCATATCCTGTTCATATATTTAGGCGAAAATATTTGGAATATTCTCTGCATGGGTCCTGATATGCGTATGCATACATGTATGATCCGTACATAAATTTTTTTCTCCACATGTTTCAGGCGTTATTAGTGAGGGTCTGTACAATTTAGTTAATATTATACCTTTTGTATTCGGCTGGGGAGCCATTTAATTTAATTTAATTCAATGCTCATGTATTCTTATTATTTTTTGTTAAAATTCGTAATTATTAGATTTATTATACATTTGATCTCATTATAATCTAACTAATTTATAATTGTATACAATTTTATATGGATGTTATTAGTTTGTGATACCAATATTTGGCCTTATAGGCTTTTGTATTACAATGTATGAAATAAATGAAATCAAATGAAAATGCAACCCTGTGAATTTACAACCGTATGAACACCCAATTTTTGTTTTGCAACGTTAGCAGAAAAGTCATTGCGAGATAATTTGCACATTGTTATATGTGCGAAGTTTTTGCATGTGACAACGGCGCCATTGTCGGAAAAACATTTTATTGGGAACACTGTCTATAAAATATTTTATTGGCAATTCTGTACAAAAATAATGAATAATAAGATACGTCATCCCGGAGCGAGTAAGTTGTCAGTTAAGCTGAGTATAGACGATTGCCAGATCGGCAAACGTTATCAATCAAAATATACGGACAATGACAGATTGTTGAGCAAAGGTGAATTGACAGTTCAGATTGCAAGCAAACATTACAATTTCATATATTTACAATATATTTTGTAAATATTTATATGCAGGATTGCCAATAAAAATACATTAAGCTGAGTATAGACGATTGCCAGATCGGCAAACGTTATCAACCCTGTTAAAGTGCTGCAAATATACGGACAATGACAGATTGTTAGGCAAAGGTGAATTGACAGTTCAGACGATTGCAAGAAAACATTACAATTTCATATATTTACAATATATTTTGTAAATATTTATATGCAGGATTGCCAATAAAAATACATTATAGACAGTGTTGCAAATTAATGTTTTTCTGGCAATGGCGCCGTTGTCACATGCATAAACTTCGCACATATAACAATCTGCAAATTATCTCGCAATGACTTTTCTGCTAAGTCTGAATTCACACATGCAAATTTTCCCCGCTGAATTACAGTGCTTGTGGGAGAGGGACGCAGTCGGTAAGGGGGGAGAAAAAAGTCTTCCGTACCTGCAATTTTTTTGGAATGCGTTTTG
The DNA here is from genome assembly GCA_963930755.1 of Eudasyphora cyanicolor. Lineage (NCBI taxonomy): Eukaryota > Metazoa > Arthropoda > Insecta > Diptera > Muscidae > Eudasyphora > Eudasyphora cyanicolor. The sequence goes on along the minus strand of OZ005734.1, from coordinate 6,078,097 downwards.
TGTTTTCTTTCGCTGTGAAGTGGTAATTTTTTTGGCATTTCCGCATTCCTTTTTATTTAATATTCGTAGTTTTGTGCTCGGTTCAACATATGTAAATTTGTGCGACATACATTTTAATGAAATTTAATAAATTTTAATGAACGACGAAAATAAAATTGTCGAAACATAATACGTTGTCTGAACGCAAATGCAACTTCAAAAGAGAATTGCATAAAAAAATTGCAGAAAAAAATTGCAGAAAAAAATTGCAAGTGTGAATCTGGACTAACGTTGCAAAACAAAAATTGTATTTCACACGGTTGTAAATTCACGGTGTTGCATTTTTCCGCCACTTTCATGACAATGTTGTCCGATCTGCAAATCGTGTGTACTTACCTTTACGAACGAATAGAAATTTCAACGAGTAGGACTTCAAAGAGTGAGGTTTTCCGCGGATTTTGGACCGATTTTCCCGAATTTTTTGTAATTGTCACAATAAAAAAATTAATATTAATTGGTTAGTGGAAAAAAAATTATAACTATGTTCGCGGAAAAGTGTTTTTTCGCGTGTGACGTTTCATTCCTATTCGTTCGTACCTGATAGATTTTGACGTTTCGTCCGGACGGCACACCTGTCTAATTTAAGGTCTGTGATCCTGTATATCAATATTTACAAAATATATTGTGCGTGTTTTCGTTACACCATAAGTGCTTAATTTGTATGGGGAGCTAAGCACTTTTAAGCACTATTAGTTCCCGATGAAGTTTGGTGCTTGTGTTCCTGTCTTAATCGAGTATGATGTTGCCAGATGTGCACCCTATATTTAGCAATATGGCATCCCATTTTTAGAGAGATTGTTATCAATTATTGTGAATTAACGGGAAGAAGAAACAACAAAAGGAAATTATTTTAATATTTGCAAAAAGAGCGTAAACAATTGAACATAGAATAGTAAATATATGTTTTATAAATACTTTTCACGAATTTTCTTAGGCAAAGGTGAATTGACAGTTCAGATTGCAAGAAAACAATATAACGGGTTTTCCAATAGGAATGATATGATTTGAAGTGACGTTTCGGTCATTTGTAATATGTCATGATCTGTCATTTGTTTTTCATTGTATTCAGTAGTGTTTACAATTTCATCATGGAGAGATGTACGGAAGAACAACGTTTACAAATTATTCAGTTTTATTATCAAAATAATCGTTCTCCAATTGCAACTTTTCGTGCGCTCCATTTTTTTTAAATTAAAAAAACACTTTCCAGTCGACCTACGAACTTGACACCCATGAGCAATATTTTAGCTCTCGTTAAGAGCTATCTTTTTTCCATTGACTGATTGTGGCTACATGCCACACAGCAAATGCAACAATTGAATTGTTGCGAGAAAAGTTTGGAGATTCGATTATTTCAAGAAATTGTGATATTGAATGGCCTCCAAGAAGTTGTGATTTAACACCATTAGACTATTTCTTGTGGGGTTATTTGAAGTCATTGGTCTTTCGAAATAAACCAGACTCTCTTCAAGCTTTACAAGTCAATATTGAACGTGCCATTCATGACATACGACTTGATTTAGCGGAAAAATTGCTCGAAAATTGGGTGCATCGAATTCGTTCCTGCAGAAGAAGTCGTGGAGGCCATTTAAATGATGTTTTATTTAGAGCTTAATTGTATCGATTGTACTTCACATTAAATATAAAACTTTTGAAATTCCTTAACAGTCGCCCATGTGATGACAATCGCGTGAGTTCAAATCGCAAAACGCAAAAAATGTCCCCTTCAATTAGAGAAGACCATTAAGGTCTTCGAAATTAAATTTTAATAAAATGCATACATGGGAGTAGTTATTTTCACTGTAATAAATAATTTGATTTTAATAAATCCAAATTGTTGTGCTAAAAAAGAATTCAGAACATGCATTTTGCGACTTGAAATCACAATCGCCAATCGGAAATGCGATTGCCATCACATGGGCGAATAAGTGTGTTTTTTCAAAGAAATCATATCACTCTTATTGGAAAACCATGTATTTTATATGCAGTATTGCCAATAAAAATATTTTATAGACAGTGCTGCCAATAAAATGTTTCTCTGACAATGGCGCCTTTGTCACATGCATGCCAATCAAAATTATATCACAATGACTTTTCTGCCAACGTTGCAAGACATGTTCACATGGTTGTAAGTTCACAGGGTTGCATTTTTCGTGTGTACATAGCTCATTGACGGACCACAAAAGTCTACAAACGACGTAACATGTTAATATTTTTGGTAATAAAACTTACTGAAATATTTTGATATTATTTTATTAATAAAGGTGAGTACAGACGATTTGCAGATCGGACAACATTGCCAGAAAAATGGCGGAAAAATGCAACCCTGTGAATTTACAATCGTGTGAATTTACAATCGTGTGAACATACAATTTTTGTTTTGCAACGTTAGCAGAAAAGTCATTGCGAGATAATTTGCTGATTGTTACATGTTCGAAGTTTATGCATGTGACAACGGCGCCATTGCCAGAAAATCATGTTATTTGCAACACTGTCTATAATGTATTTTTATTGGCAATCCTGCATATAAATATTTACAAAATTTATTGTAAATATATGAAACTGTAATGTTTTCTTGCAATCGTCTGAACTGTCAATTCATCTTTGCCTAACAATCTGACATTGCCCGTATATTTGCCTCACTTTTACAGGGTTGATAATGTTTGCCGATCTGGCAATCGTCTAAACTCAGCTTTATACATGTAAGCAAACATATAACATAAAAATTAAAATCAATTTATCAACTATTAAATTTGAAAATTAAAAAAAAAGTTATATCCTAGGTTCAACAAAATCTACAAACGGTTGCTACAAATGCTGTTTTATAAAAAGTTTAGTAGTCTCTTCGGAAGGAATGGGCCAATTTTTTTGAACATTTTGCGGCTAACTTTTCCTTTCAGCAATTATGACAAGCTTCAGTTGATGGACTGACGAGGGGTCCGATTTTTGCACCTGTTTCTTGAAATATTCCCACAAATTTTCAAAAACATTACGGTGTGGAGACTGTGGAGGCCGTTCCAACATCGATATAACACTTTACAAATACGACCACTTCTCTAAACGTTAAATTTACATTCATTTGTAAAAATAACACGTTCCCTGAAGGTTAGATCGGTAGGATGCATGTTTTGCCACTGATGTACATACTCTAGCCGCTTTTCATATTAACTCGATGAATAATTGTATTTTTGCGGGTTTGCCATGAACTCAAAACTGTCGAATTGTTTGTGGATGAACATTGTTCCCAGCATAATTTAGCAATTCGTTAGTCAATTTCACTACATTTCACTGTCATTTCTTACTACTTTCATCCATGTTCGCCAATTCAGCTTTTTTGGACACGACATCGACCGTTAGGGAGTGTTAGTGGAACATCATTCCAAGTCTTCAGACCTTCAAGTTTTTGAAGATTTGTGGGAATATTTGAAGTAACAGGTGCAAAAATCTAATCCATCGTCAGCCCAACAGCTGAAGTCTGTTATAAAGGTTGAATGGGAAAAAATACAATCTAAAACCAGTAAAGCTGAGTATAGACGATTGCCAGATCGGCAAACGTTATCAACCCTGTTAAAGTGCTGCAAATATACGGCCAATGTCAGATTGTTAGGCAAATGTGAATTGACAGTTCAGACGATTGCAAGAAAATATTACAATTTCATATATTTACAATATATTTTGTAAATATGTATATGCAGGATTGCCAATATAAATATTGTAACACAGTGTTGCCAATAAAATGTTTCTCTGATAATTTCGCCATTGTCACATGCATAAACTTCGAACATATAACAATCAGCAAATTATCTCGCAATGACTTTTCTGCTAACGTTGCAAAACAAAAATTTTATGTTAACACGGATGTAAATTCACAGGGTTGCATTTTTCCGCCATTTTTCTGGCAATGTTGTCCGATCTGCAAATCGTCTGTACTTACCTTAAGGAAAGACAGAAAGTCGGGCGGGGCCGACTATATAATACCCTACACCTACCTACCAATGCGAAAATGGGCATTGCGATCAGAATTTGGCAGTGTTCATACATGTAATAAGCAAACTCTCTCTGCCGATTTTCGTACTGATCGGATATAAACCACGGTTTCTACAGCGCTTACATGTCAAATCGGGTGTAACATATATATTAGGACTATGTTAAAATCTGATGTTAAAATCTGATTTTCCCCGAATTTGGCAGTGTTCATACATGTAATAAGAAAACTCTCTCTGTTAAATTTCGTACTGATCGGATATAAAACACGATTTCTACAGCGCTTAAATGTTAAATCGGGTGAAACATATATATGGTGGCTATATCTAAATCTGAACCGATTTTCCTCGAATTTGGCAGTGTTAATTCATGTAATAAGAGAACTCTCTCTGCCAAATTTCGATCTGATTTAAAATACAGTTCCTACAGTGCTTACATGCCAAATCGGGTGAAACATATATATGGGGGCTATATCTAAATCTGATCGGATTTTCTCCGAATTTGGTAGTGTTCATTCACGTAATAATAAAACTCTCTCTGCCGAATTTCATAAAGATCGGATGTAAAATGTGGTTTCTACAGCGCTTGCATGTCAAATCGGGTGAAACATATATATGGGGACTATATCCAAATCTTAACCGATTTTAACCAATTTCAATAGGGATCGTCCTTGGGCCAAAAAAGAGCACTATGCTAAATTTCATCACAATCGGACCATAAATACGACCTGCACTAAATCGACTCAGAATGTGATTCTGAGTCGATCGGTATAATAAACAATGGGTCTATCTCTTCTCCTTTTAGGTGTTACAAACAAATGCACAAAGTCATAATACCCTGCACCACAGTGTGGTGTAGGGTATACAAATTGGTGTTAATCTGCTAATGCAGCAAATTTTCTGCTGTAACAGTAAAAAGTTTGCAGTTTTGCATTAGTAAACACACTGCTGAAAAATATGCTGTTTGCTAAAAATTTTTGCTGTTAATAAAAATAAGTGAAAATAACACAAATGTTGCAATAATTTACATGATAAAGTTCAAATATCATCGATATTTGGGAAAAATATTAAATTGTTGACGATATTTGTTTTCCAAATTACGGTTCTCAACATTTTTAATTTATATATTTTATATATATTGAAAACAGGAGCCCAATAAAACTGAAAAAAGTAAATACTATTATATCTATGTTTAATATTTGTTAAAAATTAAAATGAAGCCAACAAACAAAAGCGTTATTAACGGCTTTGGGCGGGTATTTGGCGAAGATTTCTGTGACAACGAAGATTTTTGTACATTGAAATCAAAATTTTTTTAAATTTTGTATTTTCTTTGAAATTTAGCATACGTTTTTATGCAGTGGCGCTTAATTTATATCCCCTGGTGTATCAACCATTTTTTTAATTGAAATGCACTTGTGATAAGTTATTTATATATTCATACGTAACTGAGTATCCAAACGGAGGTTTTATTTTCATATTAAAATGGGGTATTTTTAAAGAGAAGTCGTCGGATGATTATTTCATTGTAAAGAGGGGGGTATACGTTGTACCAGACGGAAATCCAACAATTATTGTTCTTGGCCTAAGAACAAGAATCTGAAATTTGATTTTGACACAAAAGTTGTGCTATGTACCCCGTGTTTAAATCAAAAAATAGGTTGTTACTTAAACAGCCCACAACTTAAATTTTTTTCAAAGAGTTATTGTGTTGACAGTGGGTCAAAATTTGTAGGAGGGAGAGAGGCAGGCGGAAAGAGTTATCTGCCTCTCTCCTACAAACTTTGACACTTGTGGAATTTCTTTATTGCTTTGTCCTGATTCACATTAGACAATTTTTTCCAAGCAAGTGTCAGAGTTTGTAGGAGAGACGCAGAGAGCTCTTTCCGCCTGCCTCTCTCTCCTACTAATTTTGACAATTGCTTGGAAAAAAATTGTCTTGTATGAAACTGGACTTTCTGTCTACACAACAACTCTTTGAAAAAAAATTTAAGTTGTCGGCTGTTTAAGTAACAGCCTATTTTTTGATTTAAACACGGGGTACATAGTACAACTTTTGTGGCAAACTCAAATTTCAGATTCTTGTTCTTAGGCCAAGAGCAATAATTCTTGGATTTCCGGCTGGTTTAATCGTATACCCTCCACGTTACAATGAAATAATCATACGACGACTTCTCTTTAAAAATACCCCATTTTAATATGAAAATGAAACCTCCGTTTGGATAATCAGTTACGTATGAACATATAATAAATAACTTATCACAAGTGCATTTCAATTAAAAAAATGGTTGCTACACCAGGGGATATACAAATTAAGCACCACTGCATAAAAACGTATGCTAAATTTCAAAGAAAATACAAAATTTAAAAAATTTTCAGTTTTGATTTCAATGTACAAAAATCATCGTTGTCACAGAAATCTTCGCCTAATACCCGCCTTAAGCCGTTAATAACGCCTTTGTTTTATAGTTGCTGATGTAGTAATAAGACGTTCGTATTAACATTTTAACAACTATTTAATTCTATTTATTATTACTAAAACTAAATCTAACGAAGTATTACTAAAAATGCTACCGCTGACGGAATCAGCGGTTGTTTTCTCCTCCTCTGGTTCGTTACAACCTTGCCCGATTGTTTGTCATTCGAAGACGACGGTCTTGGTGCTGCCACAGTTTGTTGGCTTCATTTTAATTTTTAACAAATATTAAACATAGATATAATAGTATATACTTTGTCAGTTTTATTGGGCTCCTATTTTCAATATTTATAAAATATACAAATTAAAAATGTGGAGAACCGTACTTTGGAAAACAAACATCGTCAACAATTTAATATTTTTCCCAAAAATCGCATGAACGAACTACACATTTTTGATTTTCAATGATGGTTGAACTTTATCATGTAAATTATTGTAACATTTGTGTTATTTTCACTGATTTTTATTAATAGCAAAAATTTTTAGCAAAGTGCAAATTTTTCAGACTTTATACTCTCTCACTCTTGTTGAAGGGTGAACTTGTGTGCCGCCTATCGAAAAATACCTGCGCCGCCGTCAAGGAAACATATATATCGTCCACGCTCTATGCAACGCAAGTCGTCATTTTATTTTTTGCAACATGTTTATTTACTTTTTTACTTGTTTATTAATTTCAATAGTTTATTGTCCAAGTAACCAGGATGGGAGTAAATCACAAGTACGTATGTATTCAGTGGCATAAATTTTCTATACTACAGAAGATTTGGCAGTGGAATGGCTAATTTAGTAATTAATTTATTTTTTGCAATACATTTACAATTTTTTTACTAAATAAATGCACTTACATATATCTCATTGCCTTCGTACTGTCTTTAATTTTTTGATGACAGTAAGTTCGGCAATTGTCTTGACGGAAGCAGCCATTTTGATGTAAGCAGCCAATCAGAACGCGAAACGACACTAACAGGGTTGGTCCAAGTGTATTTTCTTCATTACTGTCTGGACGACTACGTCACATGAACAATTTTTCCCTTTTTTGACAACCAATACATATTCTCAATTGTCTTCTGCCAATTGTTTTGTGTAAACGCAGGGTAAAGAGTAGGCAAATGTGTGTACTAAATTAAAAACCATTATATTGCTATAATAACAGTCGAAGTCTGCTTTCCCTTTTTCAGCAGACACAGACTGTTGAAACAACAAACATTTTGCTAATGATACTAACAAGATTCTTTGAGTGTACTCTCAAAATTAACTAAAAAAATGGCCCACTCCTTACCAAGAGACTGCAAGAAGTTGAAAGGAGGAACAACCAATTACTAAATTATTAATAAAACTGCGCTTGTGGAAACCGTTTGTAGACTTTTGTGGGACCAAGGCTTTTGTGGAACCTTAGTGAAATTTTTTTTTATTTTTATGTTTAATTATTGGCAAATTAATTTAAATTTTTGTTATATGTTTGTTTATTTGTATTATTAATAAAATAAAATCAAAATAATTCAGTAAGTTTTAGTAAATTAAATTATGACTTTCTTTTTCTCATCTTTCTCTCTGTCGTAGTATATGACGATTATATTTCATTGGGCTCACGATCGGCTGAAAATATTGAGATTCGGAACATTTATAAATAAAAACAAAAGAATAAAATCCACACCTCAACAAACGTAACAACCATCTGATTTCTGAATGATCGTGTTCCTCTGATGAATTTGTATATTTATTGTTTGTAAGACGATGTTAGTCTTCTGATTATCGGTAAGTTGTTCATGTTCCAGTAATGAGAAATGATGTTAATCATTGTGACCAATGCGCATCTCAAAAAACATGTAACTATAATAATAATAAGGAATTTGGCTTGTAATTACATATGTACATTTATGTTTGTATGTTTAGAACAATTCTGTCGAAAATCCTGAAGAAACTTTGTGGTCGGCTAACGCTTCGGAAGAAGTAGGTCAATGGAATTGGGCAGTGCCTGTGATCACGATTTTGAAATGGTTGTAAAGAACATAGTGAGTTCTTGCCAGCTATAGAAGATGGAAGAAAATATCCCATTTATGGATGGAAGTATAATTTATATACATATGTTGCAGAACGACTAATCGCCCTGATACGGAACGACTAATCGCGCTCCGCCTGAGCAGCTGTTTGTTTTATTTTGTTTTGTCCTTGTGATTTTAACGAATGTCAGTTATTGTGAATGATCATTCGTGACGTTTCCTTTTAAGCCGCAGTTTTTGCATTCCTCTTTGATATTTCTAATGGTTTACCAATTAGCGAGATCAGCAAGAACCGACATTACATATGCTGTCTTGTCGTCAAAGAAGGAAGTGAAAAAACTGCGGTAAGTAAATTGTGAATTATTGTGATTTCTTGTAATAATACTTATATTTTTAGAAATAAACGTACATACATACAACAGCACATACGTCGTGTATGTTTTGTATCGTTAGACACGCAAGCTTCCTGCTTTGGCATTTTTATTAAGTTACAGCCGTAACATTCTTTATTTCGCAGTTGTTTTGTTGTGTGCCTTGTACAAAACAGCTGCTGCCGCAGTGTGAATTTGTGTGGTTAAAGCTGAAATAAAATTCTTATTGGAGGAAATGCCTCCACCAGTGCGCCGGAGCCCGCCTTTATTGAGAAGTACAGCCAGTGCAGACACTGTTACATCTGATCAGCCAGATTTTTTAATTGGTGTAAACAGTGAAAATACCAACAACACACCAGCAGCCAGCATCACAAACAAAGACCAGTGCTAATGCCGCCAGCACAGAAACGCCAAAAGGAAGTGGTGCCAGTAAGAGGACGCTTTTGAGCCAGCCGGTGAAACCCAGTAGTGCCCCAAAGACATCAGACACCACAAATATGACAGCCTCGGTAAATATCCAGCCATCTACATCGAGGGAAGCCGTCCTCCTGACGGAAATGCAACAGCAGCTGGCAAGCCTGAAACGCCAGCTTTTGGAAACCCAGTCGGAGCTCAACGAGAGTAGACGCCAGTGCCAGCAATTAGAATCTACATCTCGGGAGCCACCAACACAAACGGTAAGTGACCATAACCTCAATTTTACAAACATGCCAAATATGTCCTCCATTGATTTCGCAAACACAACAACATTCGAGTCCCGCTATAACCAAGCTACACATACATCGACATTGTCAACCGCCGCCATGACACCGATGCATTTGCCGCTCATCTCATCCGCCAGCGTCGCCTTGCCGTCTACTCAAGCTTCTCATATTTCTGCCAGCGTCGCCCTGCCGTCGACGCAACCTACGCCTACATCATCATACACTTACGTGCAGCCAGCCGCTTCAAATATTTCTTTGCCGCCATCTTCTGGAAATATTTTTACCAGCCAACAACAACCTGCGACAAGTAATATGAGCATTTATGGGACTCAAATGATGCCGCGAAAAATGCAAGACCTGCCGGAATTCAGCGGTGAACCCGAAGATTGGCCACTATGTTTTACAGCCTATAGCCAATCAACAGCCGTATATGGATACATCAATTTCGAAAACAACCAACGCTTGCAGAAATGCCTAAAGGGTGAAGCAAAGGAAATTGTAAGGTCTTTGCTTATTCATCCTGATAATGTGAGCGCTGTTGTGGACCAATTGAAATTTAGATTTGGAAGACCTGAACTGCTGATTCATAGTCAATTGAGGATCGTCAGAGAGATGCCGTTTATAAGCGAAAATAATTTAGTGAAATTAGTGCCGTTTTCAACAAAGGTGAAAAATCTAGCAGTTTTTCTAAAATCTGTGAATGGGGAACAACATTTGGCCAATCCAACGCTATTAGACGAGTTGGTTCAGAAACTCCCCATGAGTAAAAAACTGGAATGGGCTAGAGCTGCCGCCAATATTCAGCCCTACCCTACAATTATTGATTTTAGCAATTGGCTTTGTGAAGTGGCCAATTTAATATGCACTGTACGGGACGTAGAGTGCAAAGATCAACGCCGCCGTGTTTTGCATGCTACAGAGAAGATTCTACAGTGCCCAGTGTGCAATGCAAATCACAAAATATATGACTTTAGTGAATTATAGGGCTTTAGTGAAGAAGATTCGTGCGTGTTTTTCGTGCCTAAATATTGGACATACAACCCGTGAGTGCCATAAAAAGAAAATTTGTCCAAAAGAGGATTGCCAACGAAAACATAATAAGCTGCTCCACGACGACACATCCTGTGCTTCGATTCTAACGCAACCCAAGGCTACAAGTGAAATTAGCCAAAATGTTCTAAGCTGCTCCAACAATAATAAAAAGTTGTTATTTAGAGTTTTGCCAGTTACCCTGTATGGAGGAAAGTGCAGCCTGGATAAGTATGCCTTATTTGATGATGGTTCTTCCATAACAATGATGGATAAAGAAATTGCAGATCAAATTGGTGTACATGGAAGAACAAGCAATTTAAATATTCAATGGTTTGGTGGAAGATCAGCCCGAGAGCCATCAATGACCTTCAACATAAGGGTAAGCGGAGTAGGGAAGAAGAAGAATCATCTACTGAGAAACGTATACGCTGTATCGAATCTGAATTTGCCCATGCAGAGTCTGAGTGAAGATGAAATAAATGTCAGTTTTAAAAATTCGCCAAATAATTTAATGAAGCCATATACCAATATAGTGCCGAAACTGTTAATCGGATTGGACCATGCCAGTTTAGGGTTGCCATCAAATTTAAAAACTGATAATTCGTCTGGACCTTTTGCGTGTAATACCGAATTAGGATGGGTTGTATTTGGGCCGTGTAAATCGATATCGCCACCAATACAATCGTGTCTTTTCATTCATTTTGAAGAAGAACAAGAAATTCATCAAATGGTTCAAGACTATTTCAATATTGAAACTATTGGTGTACGAGCGGCGCCTCCAGTTGAGTCTGATGACGACGTTCGGGCGAAAAGGATTCTCCATGAATCGACAGTAAGAGTTGGAAATCGTTTTCAAACGGGTCTACTTTGGAAAAATGATTCGATAGAGTTGCCAGATAGTTACTCAATGGCACTTAACCGCCTTGAAGGCATTGAAAAGAAAATTAGACGCGACGAAAATTTCTCTGCAGCCTACACAGAAATAATTAACGGATACATTGATAAAGGCTATGTTCGAAAAGTGCCGCCGGAGGATATCCGCCTGATATCGAACAAAAAATGGTACTTGCCACATTTTGTCGAAATTAATCCCAACAAAGAGAAAAAAAGTTGAGACTTGTGTTTGACGCCGCAGCTAAGGTAAACGGAATTTCACTGAACGATAATTTGCTTAAAGGGCCTCAGTGTATTTCTTCATTGCCTTCTACACTTTACAATTTCCGGAGTGGCCAGATTGCTGTATGTGCAGATATTCGTGAAATCATTAAACAGCCGAGTGACAGAATTTCCCAAAGATTTTTATGGAGAAATGTGGATCAGAATAAGCCGCCAGATGAGTATGAAATGATGGTGATGACATTTGGAGCCACCTGTTCGCCATGCTCTGCCATACATGTCATGAAGACGAACGCCAAAGAACATACTGAGTGCCATCCCAGAGTCTTAGAAGCAATTTGTGAACATCACTATATGGATGATTTTGTTGATAGTTTCGACTCTACTGAAGAAGCTATTGCAATTTCAAAGCAGGCCAGAGAAGTCCATAAAAATGGAGGATTTGATTGAAGAGGGTTTATTTCAAACTCAAATGACGTCATCATGGCGCTAGATGGAGCATCGTCGTCTAAAATAATCTTAGAAAACGAAAACACGGAGAAAGTTTTAGGTCTGTATTGGGATTCAGCCTCCGATGCATTTATGTTCAATATAAAATTCAACAAAGTTGACCACGACGTCATATCTGGTAAGAAGAAGCCCACTAAACGCCATGTATTGAGCATCATCATGTCAACCTTTGACCCCCTAGGATTTTTGAGCCATTTTACAGTCGGGGGTAAATTAGTGCTGAGGTACATATGGAGGAGCGAAGTTCGTTGGGATGAGCCGATTCCTGATGACATCAACGTCTTCTGGGAACTGTGGCGTAAACAATTAAAAAACATTTCTGATTTTCGTTTGCCACGTTATTATTTCCACCCTGGAAAAATTAAAGAAATCCAGTTGCATATTTTTGTCGACGCCAGTCAAGACGCCGTTGCCTATTTCAGATTTATATCAGCAGACGGTGCTATTGGAGTAAGTTTTGTGTGCTCTAAGACCAAGGTTGCCCCTTTAACGAGAGTCTCAATTCCTCGCCTGGAATTGCAAGCGGCAGTTCTTGGAACAAGAATTAAACAGAATGTGCTCAATGAACACAAGACGGTGCCAGAAACGACAGTTTTATGGAGCGATTCAAAAACCGTATTGAAATGGATTTCAAGTAGCCATAGGAATTATAAGTCATATGTAGCCCAACGGATTGCTGAAATACTCGAGTCCACTAAAATAGATAATTGGAAATGGATTTCTACCAGCGATAATGTTGCCGACGACGCCACACGATCTTATAACAAAGTTGATTTTTCCATGTCATCCCGATGGTTAAATGGACCAACATTTCTCAAACAGCATGAAGAAGAATGACCAAGCTATGCCGTTGCCGCTCCTCTGCCTGAGGAAGATGAAGAAGAAATTCGCCCAAAGACTTCTCTTTTAATTTTGAAAAATTATTTTATACAATTTGAACGTTTTTCGTCGTATTGCCGTTTAAAAAGATCGATAGCACAAATGCTTCGATTTATAAATATATGTCGTAAAAAATACAGTGATTTGGAACGTCATGGTCTAACTGCCATGGATTTAGCCAAAGCCGAAAAAGTCTTATGTCGACAGGCCCAAAGAGAATCTTTTGCCGAAGATATCATATGTATTGAAAAGGGACAGCCAGTTCCTAAAGCCAATATCCTAGCAAATTTAACGCCGTATATTGATGAATATGGTCTACTTAGAGTATATGGAAGGATTGATGCAGCCAGCTGCCTACCATACAGTATGAGACGCCCTATTATATTGCCTAAAAATCATTACTTCACACAACTTGTTATAATGCATTTCCATCGTGTGATGAAACATCAGAATCATGAAGCCACTATTTGTGAGATAAGGAAAAAGTTTTGGATTCCGCAGTTAAGACGCCTTTTAAGAAAAACTGTATCCAGCTGTTTTACATGCCGAAAATATAATGCCACTCCTGCTGCTCCTATTATGGGCCCCCTGCCCGTGGATCGACTTGAACCAAATATTGTCCCGTTTAAATATACTGGACTCGACTATTTTGGTCCTTTTAATGTCACTATTGGAAGGAGAACTGAAAAGAGGTGGGTAGCATTATATACATGTCTAACTATACGTGCCATTCATTTGGAAATAGCTCACGACCTGACAACGGATTCCTGCATCATCGCTATGAAAAATTTTATGAATCGTCGAGGAGTTCCAGTGAGGATTCGTTCAGACAATGGCAAGAACTTTGTTGGTGCTAACGAAGAAGCTAAACGGTTTGCAGAAGTTTTCGAGGCCGAACGGATTCAACGTGAATTATCTGCGAGAAAGGTCGAGTGAGCGTTACCGTTGGGAAATTTCAAAAAGGGGCACAAAAAGGGGATTTTTTCGAAAAATGGGGCAACCGATCATTAAAAAATGGGGATCAATTTTAAGGTTTTTATTTAAAGAAAACAACAATAAAAAAACAAAGCTTAACATAAAAAATAAGTATGTAACATTAAAAAAATTCATTCATTTACACTAAAACTAAACAAAAATACAATGTTCTACAAAACTTCTTATGATGTATACTAAATATATTTTATAACATACATTTCTTTATTTATAGTTACTTTTTTGTAACTTCTTTTTTTATACTTTCTTATTAGATCTGTACTTGGGACAGATGTGTTTTGTATTTAGTTTTTTGTTTTTTGATCTCACAATAAATCTGTTTAGAAAAAATCTTATAATATTTATGTACATCAACCTAATGAAAAATAAATTGGATTTTTTTATAAACACATATATTGTTACAATTAAGAAATCACTCAAATTAATTGTATTGTTGCATAGACGCCGACCTATTCGCAGAATTTTCACCAATAAGATGAAACGGTGGAAATAGATTCTCATATGCACGGTACTATGTTCCGGTTTCACACTGAAATCCCATACAAAAATGAGTGAAATTTTTTCATTTGTGGTACTATGTTTTTTCAACGTGAGAAATTGACATTTTGCGCCGCTACAAATTAATTGAACGCCGCAACAAATTGAATGCCGCCAGCATTGCACTCCTATTTATTTATATTCATGTTTGTCCGCGAGAAATTCAATTGTTGTCAATCCTAGCGATAAATTTTCCTAATAAAGATTACAAAATTAAATTATCTGAAAGAAAACTAATGCAAAGCTTTGGAACAGAAAATAATTATGTATATTGAGTAAACGAGAAGAGCGACATTCCGATTGGATAGCAAAGCAAAAAAGTGCAAAACACTGGAAGGGCATGTAACTATATGTAATAATGTGGAATTTGTCTTATAATTACTTATGTACCTTTACGTTTGTATGTTTAGAACAATCGTGACGAAAAGCCTGGAAAAACTTTGTGGACGGCAAACGCTGCCGAAGCAGTAGGACAATGGTGTTGGACAGTGCCTGTGATCTCGTTTTTAAATTGTTATAAAGAACATAGTGAGTTCTTGCCAGCCATAGGAGTTGGAAGAAGAAAATCCGTTTATGGATGGAAGTATAATCTATATATTTCCACAAATATAATGTAAATCCTTAAAAATAATAATAACACTTATTTTTCGGTTCATCAAAACATCATTTTATTTATTTATATTCGTACAACAGTAGGAAATTATTTTGTTATTTGTAACATTGTATTACCCTGGCTTCTGATACCTCACAAGCATCGCCATCGTATCAACACAAAATAAATAATTTATTTAGTTATAAAATTAGCACAATGATCTTCAACCATATTTCCATTCTTCACACACACTTCAAAAATGCATTGCGATCTTAGTAAAAAAGCGTTCCATTTTTCAACTTGAAATAACATTTTGTGGAATTTTTTCAAGCTGCAAAAACATAGTACCCACCTTAAAGTCGCATTGGAATGTTGAAGTGTGTGTGTCGAAGTGTCACTTTTATATAAAGGAATACAATGCTGGCGGCATTTAATTGGTTGCGACGTTTAATTTGCAACGTCGTTCAATTTGTACCGACGCAAAATGTCAATTTCTCACGTTGAAAAAACATAGTACCACAAATGAAAAAATTCACTCATTTTTTCACAACTTTGTTTTTTGTATGGGATTTCAGAGTGAAACGGGAACATAGTACCGTGCTTTAAATCAAAAATTGGCGTAATAGAGGGTTAAATATTATTAAAAAACTGGACATTACGACACAACTGGACATTACGACACAAAAATGTTTTGCAACAGAATTTTGCAGTTTAGTATTGTCTTTGTCTTCTTTCTGTTTATTGATTTCTATAATAGCTCCTGTATTATATTCTTTTCTTCTAGCATAATTCAGAAGAAATTATACGAAGAAAAAAACAAGACATCTCGGCTTCAGATGGGAAGGTTTTTGCCTACTTACTATATTAGGGCCTGTTTACATCATGAGATTTCGAGATTTTGAGAGAGGATTGCCCGACTCCGCGAAAGGATCGCACGACAAAATTGATATCCAATTATAAGCAGGGATGGAAAATTATTTGGAAAGTACTAAACTAATACCTTTTAGGCTCAAGTGGTACTAATTGAATTTAAGGAACATAATTTTCAAGTTATGAAATTGCTTCTTTTTCGTGAACATTGTTATGATTTGTTAGATGATTTTGTGTTTTTATACTATTAGAACAAATATTATTAGCCATTCCGCTTGAACAACGAACGAACGGTCAAGTATAAACAGTGAAAGTGTTAATACCTGCTAAGGAAAGTGAAAGTGAAAATAAAAGTGAAAAAAAACAAATGTGCAAAAACCCACTGCTACCTGATATGGCGGATATTCCCACCAATACCAGGAAGCGGCAACACGAGGAAGAAGAGGTGACCGTACCCAAGGCCTTCCTCGAGGAAATAAAGAAGGAAAATGACCACTACCGTGCTGTCATCCGGTCGTTAACGATCAGACTGGATGAGCTCATGAAAGATCGTTTACCATCACGCCCCGAAGAAGTCTCCAGTGTAGAAGAATCCTCTTATGAAGAGGATCAAATGTCCCTGGGAGACGTAGAAGAAGAAGATGATGATGCCAGCCGCACCCCTGAAGTGCAGCAGAACGTCGAATCAACGGCAGCACCGAAGCCGAAGATAAGGATTGTGAGCGCAACGCCAGCCTCACAGGCGGTTGTACAATTGCCGGTACAACCCCAAACCGAAGGAAGGACGCCCGCCGATGGACCATCGACATCAGCGGATGCAGCCCGATAGAACCAGGTCCAGAGCAAGAGAGCTCGGACCAACGCCAAAAAGGAGATGAAAGCAGCCAAGGCTAAGACGACCCCGGCTGCAGAAACTAAGAAGACGACGAGCTCAGCAGCAGCAGCCAATAAGAGTAAGTCACCTAGTATTAATAACAGTGTTAATATTAAAAAAGTGCAAAGGCAGTACCGGTACTGACCGTTTACAACGAAAACGTGAAAGAATTAACGTCCGAAATCGCGCGGAATCTCGGGCACAGCAATTTTGTGTGCAAACTTGCATCACAAACGGTGACGAACGTCGTAGTCTACACACATTGCGGAGTATGCTCCAAGAGGAGAAACGCAATTTCTTCACCTTCTCTCCCAAGGGCCAAAAGCCGCATGCGGCTATTATTACAGGTCTGTCCGACTCGTACGACAAGGCAGATCTACGCGCTAACCTCGCCGGGACCAAACTATCTTTGGAAATCCATTTGTCCCGTAAATCTGACATCACCGGTCTTTACAAACTACACGCCATCCTTGGCTGCATTGTAAAGATCACTCGTGATAAGAAGAAGAAAACTGCGCAGTGTTTCAACTGCCAACGCTTCGGCCACGTGGCTACCAATTGCGGCATGCCATACCGTTGCGTTAAATGCGGAGGCGATCACGGCCCCACAAAATACCTGCCAAGGGGCAATTTACCCCTAAAAAGGTAATGTCAAAGGACCCTACAACGGGCGCTGTGGTTGAAAAACCAGAGTTCGAGGTTCACTGCATTAATTGCAAAACCAACGGACATACGGCCAGTTCCAAGAACTGTCCGAAGCGTCTAGCGTTTATCGCTAAACGCGTCACCGCTACCAAGGCATCTGCCAAGGTAGCACGTGCAGTACCTGCGCGGGAAATCCCTTCCCCTCAGGCTACCAGCACTGCCTGCAGCGGCGTCTCGTACGCAGCTGCAACGGCAATAAAACCGAGTGTGAGCAGCACTCGGGTAAAACCATCTAATTTCAACGTCATGGACGTTTTCAACAAAGATAGCCAAGAGTTCTTCGGTATGGACTTCTTCGCTATCATCGAAAAGATAAAAAACACGCGACCGACTACAATTCCCTACCTTCCAAGGAGGCAAAACGCCATGCTCGCGGTGGCACAATCTATAGCCTTTAATGTCTAGAGATATTAAATGCATTTTCGTTAATGTCAACTCCATCATTTCGATGCACAGGAGACATTACCTCGATTTGTTTCTAAGGAAACACAAACCGGATGTTCTTCTGCTCGCGGAACATAAATTAAATCCGGTAAATAGAGTACATTTTCGCGGCTATACTATGTATAGGCAAGACAGACTCGGACGCGGTGGCGGCACTGCGATCCTTGTCAAAGAAAAAGTTCACTCCCAGAGGGTTACTCTAAACCTCGGGAGCTTCGAGAATACTTGCGTGCGTGTGAAAAAACTTGATGGGTCCTGGCTGACAACTGTCGCCTTATACCACAAGCCTCATGATACTCTATACGCGAATCAGCTCGATCCGATACTCGACATGTTCGGTCAAGACGATATAATTATCGGCGGCGACCTTAACGCGAAACGCCCAAGTTGGGGAGGTGACGTCACCAACCCTCAAGGCAAGTCTCTCTATGACTACCTCTTGGAGTGGAACTTAGGATAGCTAACACCGGGGGGCCTACAAGATACGGTACGAATTCGTACATAGATATCTTCATGGTCTCCTCGGGATTATACTTCGCGGGAGAGACTGAGGCCTCTGGACTCAGAACTCTCGATTTCGAATCTGACCACAAAGCTGTGGAGATCGTACTAAGTCAAAGTGGACTTGCTTCTGACCATAGAAGACAAGAATACTTTGACTTTGATAAAATTGACCGTAATCGTTTTAATCGACGCCTCGAAACTCGTCTTGAAAATCGCGAACTTCCGATCAATCGGAACGTTACGACCGACGAAATCGACGAGTGTGTGGGCATCATGACCACCGCTTTCCGCGACTCTATGGAAGAGAACATTCCTCGAATGAACTCCAACCATAGAGGACTTCGAAATCTTCCACCCCATATAATTAATTTTATACGGGAGAAGAAACGCCTTCGAAGGATTCTTCATCGGCTGAAATTCGAAACCTGGATAGAATTATCCAGGGCCAAATTGCTGAATTCGAGCGCTCACATTGGACTGCCTTCCTGCAATCCATCCGAGTAAACAACTCACCATTCAGACAAGTAAAAGGTGCAGCCGGGCTAAAAGCCCGAGCACCTATTTCTGCCTTGCTTAACGCTAATGGCACTCTCGTATCCGATGATATGGGTAAAGCGAATCTTCTCGCTGACAGCGTTCAGTCGTCTGGGACTTCGAACCAGACCGGAGACAACACATTCAATGACTTCATTGATAGTGAAGTCTCCGAACTGAACGACTTGAACCCAATCCTCAACTTCGATGATGAACTCACTGCGGATGCTTCAATCCGCGGTGAGGGAACGATCTGGCGAAACGTTGGTTTTGTGACACCTCAAGAGGTCGGAGAGGCCTTGAGAGGTAAACGCAACCGTCGATCAGACGGAATTCCGGATATTGTCTTGAAAAAGACCAATATAATGATTTGGACATTTTCGTCCATAATCTTCAACCATTGCCTAAACTTGGGATATTTCCCCAGGTCTTGGAAGGAATCACTCACGATTCCTATCCCAAAACCTGGTTCTGATCCCAAGCAAAGCAGCAACTATCGACCAATATCCCTACTTTCAGCCTTTGGCAAACTTCTGGAGCACTTCCTGTTGCGCAGAATAAGGGACACGATAGAAGATGTCGGAATACTTGCGGACAACCAATTCGGTTTTCGCAAGGGCCATTCCACTTCCCATGCACTCTCAGTGCTATCCGATCATGTAGCCAGGGCCTTGAATAAGCGCCATGAGACCATTGCAGTTAGTCTTGATTTTTCCAAGGCGTTTGACACTGCATGGCACGCCGGCATCTTATTCAAGATGTTGACCCGCGGCTTTGGTGGCAACACCTGTCGGATGGTAGCGAACTGTCTACGAGATCGCTCATACAGAGTTAAGGTTGGTAACGACCTCTCTGAGAGAAAAAATGTAATGGCTGGGGTTCCGCAGGGCTCTCTCCTCGGTCCAGTCCTCTACAATATTCTTCTGTGTGACATTCCGCAGCCACCTCCTGGTAACTTGCTTTTGATCTACGCAGATGATATACTCATTGCCTCTTCCGGGCCAGTAGCTTCAACTGTAAACTCTAGGATAAATTCTTATCTTTTAGAGTTATCGAACTATTTCGACAGATGGAGACTCAGATTGAATATATCTAAATGTGATAGCATTATATTTAAAGGTAGGCGCAAGCTCCTTTATTCTAATCCGCAAAAATATATTCCTGTCATTAAGATAGGAAATGAAATAAGTCGGACATCAGCCAGTATAAAATACCTTGGCGTTGTCTTTTTGATGGACTTCAAATTTGTGAGACATATGGATCACATTTTGGCAAAAGTCAATCCTTTATTTTCCCTTTACGTCCCCTTGCTGAGGCGACGCGGAGGACTCAGCAAGGACGTTAAACTTTTGGTCTATAAACAGATCATCAGACCCATCATGGCATATGCCTTTCCGTCCTGGTTTGGAATCTCTTCCTGCCAAATGGAGAGGCTTAGGCGATGGGAACGACGAATTCTCGTTACATCTCTCGGTCTTCGAAACACCATCGCGGACGACGGCACGTTTCGGCGACCTTCGAATCGGTCTATCTACGGCGCGATTGACTTCGATCGTATCGACGTGTTTCTAACCAAAACAGCAATTCGGCACCTTGAGAGCTCATCCTCTCTTGATAATGAATTGATGAGAACATGCCTAAATCTAGACACCACCCTAGACAGGCTAACCGAATTAAATTACCAGCCTCCTGCTGGTCTTTTAACTCTGAATAGAGACGGCGAGCTATACCGTGGCGACCAATTGCTATTCTATCATCGCCGCGCCAATAATCGGGACTGCCTTTGCACTCCCACCCTTTTGTATATATTATTATTAAGTGTTATTTTTAAGTCATAGTATTAAGTAAAAAACAATAAAATGATGAGTAATTCCCTTTTTGTAATTCGATTTTGTGGGAAAATATTAAATATATAGACAAAGCATTGTAACTAGTATAAGTGAAATGTAGAAATACATAATTTTAACAAACTAAATTTATATAACTTGTAATATACCTAATGTATGTAAGTTATCTCGTAATAATGAAAAAATGTTAGCTATAAGCGTATTTACCCATTGTAATAAGGATTTTTCGAATCAATAAACTCTGCACATGCCATTCCGCTTATAGTATTTTTAAATAAAATTTTAGTGATGGTGTAAAGAAAAATATTAATACAAATCTTACATTTCATACTCTCTTCATATAAATAAAAATTGGAAAATAAACACATTTTCAGATAATTCTGTCTCCCGTACCTAGTTACCCTCAACATAAATTGAATTCAAATTAATTGTGATAGAAAACGTACGCCGTGTGAATTAGGAAAACAAAATGTCATTTGATTTTTGTCTACATAAATAACTTCTAAACAACCCAGCTAACAAAATTATCCAACTTTGTCTGACATCCGACATGTCTGCACATAATCGGATCGCTTACGACGATTCTTACCGACTTCTGACCGAATTCTGTCCGACAAGTCTGAGGGAATTTGGTGTTTTTTGTTCCGACTGTTTTCAGCAATATCGTAACGTTTTCTGAACGGTATGTCTGAATGATATCGGAACTCAGTGTGTGTTGTACTTTTTGTTACAGCGTATGTGTGCCTGTGTGTTTTTTGCTCATAAACCTTTTTTGAGGAATTTTGTGTGGCACCGTTAGATAAGCAACCACCAATTGTATGCTGCTTTGTTCTTTGGAATTTTTGTAAGTTGTAAGCATTGAATTATTCTTGTTTTCTGAAAAGTACAACTTTTTTATGTTTTTACCACTAAGCATTGAATTCGTTTTTTTCTGAAAACTAAAACTATTAATAAAACTAGTAGAAAATACTCAAAACTGTAAAATTTATTAAAACATCACAGGGAAAGTAGTATTGACTTGGTAAGAATTCGATCCAAAATCGGACCGCATTATCGGCAAAAGGATCCGAATTTTGCGTGACATTGGTTAAGAATTCGGTCCGACTCACTGGGGAAAAATATTCTAATTTTATATGTAATTCGGCAAGAATTCGATCCGAATTGTGTACGTTTTTCGGTAAGAGTTCGGTACGGCTTTTCTAATTTCCCTTCCGAATTTCCCAAGAATTTAGTTCCGAAGTCGGTACGAATACGGTGCGACACGTTTGATCAGATTTTCCTCCGACGTGTCGTTCCGACATCATGACAACCACTTCATGTTTTTTTGGTACCGATTTCGGTCCGACAACGGATACGATATCGGATGATTTATCCGATTGTCGAACAGATTTCGGACCGAAATCTGAATATTTTGTTAGCTGGGAATATATAGATCAAATTAAATAGTACTGAAACGGTCGTAAGGATACGTTGGTACTTTTGAAAGTGAAAAGGTACTGGAAAAAAAGTAATAAAGTGCTACCTTTTTCCATCCCTGCTTGTTGTACGACTTTGTCTGTTGCGAAACCAATTTTACGTGCGATTTTGACAAAGTCGGGAGAGGATCGAATGCAAATTCTCACTGGAAAGTCGTGTGACAGATCGCTTAGATGTAAACTGGCCCTTAAAAAGATTAATTCGTGTCCAAAATAAATGCGCGATTAGTCGTATTACGTTACGTAAACATTAATCGATTTATATACTCAATAAGTCGAGTTTCACACAAGGCAATTTTTTCCAGGCAAGTGTCAAAGTTTGTTGGAGAGAGAGGCAGGCGGAAAGAGCTCTATGCCTCTCTCTCCTACAAACTTTGAAACATGCTTGAAAGAAATTCCTTCGTATAAATCAGGACCTAGCAATTTTAGTTTAGCGGTTTGCAAAGAAAACAACTTATGTAGGTTGACCAACTGGCGCATAAGCAGAAGTGGCGTATTTCCACTGTCTGTTAACAATGGTGTCAGGAGTTGCAAGGAAAGAACAAAGCGAAACAGTCAAAAAATTCGTGAAATGTGTTTATAAAACATAATTTTACTATTCAATATTCAATTTTGCAAATAATAAAACAAATTTTCCATATTTGTTCTTCTTCCCGTTAATTCACAATAATTGACAACAATCTAAATGTTTAATAAATACATTTAATTCAAAAACGAACAAAACAAAAGCAAGCTGAAAGCTGAAACTTTTCTTCATGCTTAGCAACAATTTTAAAGGCGACAAGTTAAAATTTAATGTTTTTTTTAATATTTCAAAAACAACCTCACCGACTGTAACGACCGTTACCGCAAAAGCACAAAAGTTTGTTTTTTCGTAATTCGTTCAAACGATTTAATTTTATAGTGGCGGAAAATAAGAAGGTAAGTAAGATGAAGAATTTTGTAAAGCCAAATAAGCATCAAAAGCCTATTTTGATTTTTTAAAGATGTAACGACCGTTTTTTGAATTTTGCATTTGAACTATTTTTGTCTTACTTAACTGGATTCTTACTGATTTTAGGTGAAAAATCATGGAGCAACTTACCAAGATGCAAAAATACAGAAAAAACGAAAAGAAGACATAGGAAAGCATGAGGCTTCTTGGAAAAAGAGAGAGCGGTCAAAAAATGAAGAATGGATCTAAAAAAGGTGATGACGAACGAACGCCAAAGTCAGGAACGAAACAACAAACGCGTAAGAAAATTTCGTGAAGAAAAAAACAAAAATACCGTTGCATACCGTTGCGTTAAATGCGGAGGCGATCACGGCCCCACAAAATACCTGCCAAGGGGCAATTTACCCCTAAAAAGGTAATGTCAAAGGACCCTACAACGGGCGCTGTGGTTGAAAAACCAGAGTTCGAGGTTCACTGCATTAATTGCAAAACCAACGGACATACGGCCAGTTCCAAGAACTGTCCGAAGCGTCTAGCGTTTATCGCTAAACGCGTCACCGCTACCAAGGCATCTGCCAAGGTAGCACGTGCAGTACCTGCGCGGGAAATCCCTTCCCCTCAGGCTACCAGCACTGCCTGCAGCGGCGTCTCGTACGCAGCTGCAACGGCAATAAAACCGAGTGTGAGCAGCACTCGGGTAAAACCATCTAATTTCAACGTCATGGACGTTTTCAACAAAGATAGCCAAGAGTTCTTCGGTATGGACTTCTTCGCTATCATCGAAAAGATAAAAAACACGCGACCGACTACAATTCCCTACCTTCCAAGGAGGCAAAACGCCATGCTCGCGGTGGCACAATCTATAGCCTTTAATGTCTAGAGATATTAAATGCATTTTCGTTAATGTCAACTCCATCATTTCGATGCACAGGAGACATTACCTCGATTTGTTTCTAAGGAAACACAAACCGGATGTTCTTCTGCTCGCGGAACATAAATTAAATCCGGTAAATAGAGTACATTTTCGCGGCTATACTATGTATAGGCAAGACAGACTCGGACGCGGTGGCGGCACTGCGATCCTTGTCAAAGAAAAAGTTCACTCCCAGAGGGTTACTCTAAACCTCGGGAGCTTCGAGAATACTTGCGTGCGTGTGAAAAAACTTGATGGGTCCTGGCTGACAACTGTCGCCTTATACCACAAGCCTCATGATACTCTATACGCGAATCAGCTCGATCCGATACTCGACATGTTCGGTCAAGACGATATAATTATCGGCGGCGACCTTAACGCGAAACGCCCAAGTTGGGGAGGTGACGTCACCAACCCTCAAGGCAAGTCTCTCTATGACTACCTCTTGGAGTGGAACTTAGGATAGCTAACACCGGGGGGCCTACAAGATACGGTACGAATTCGTACATAGATATCTTCATGGTCTCCTCGGGATTATACTTCGCGGGAGAGACTGAGGCCTCTGGACTCAGAACTCTCGATTTCGAATCTGACCACAAAGCTGTGGAGATCGTACTAAGTCAAAGTGGACTTGCTTCTGACCATAGAAGACAAGAATACTTTGACTTTGATAAAATTGACCGTAATCGTTTTAATCGACGCCTCGAAACTCGTCTTGAAAATCGCGAACTTCCGATCAATCGGAACGTTACGACCGACGAAATCGACGAGTGTGTGGGCATCATGACCACCGCTTTCCGCGACTCTATGGAAGAGAACATTCCTCGAATGAACTCCAACCATAGAGGACTTCGAAATCTTCCACCCCATATAATTAATTTTATACGGGAGAAGAAACGCCTTCGAAGGATTCTTCATCGGCTGAAATTCGAAACCTGGATAGAATTATCCAGGGCCAAATTGCTGAATTCGAGCGCTCACATTGGACTGCCTTCCTGCAATCCATCCGAGTAAACAACTCACCATTCAGACAAGTAAAAGGTGCAGCCGGGCTAAAAGCCCGAGCACCTATTTCTGCCTTGCTTAACGCTAATGGCACTCTCGTATCCGATGATATGGGTAAAGCGAATCTTCTCGCTGACAGCGTTCAGTCGTCTGGGACTTCGAACCAGACCGGAGACAACACATTCAATGACTTCATTGATAGTGAAGTCTCCGAACTGAACGACTTGAACCCAATCCTCAACTTCGATGATGAACTCACTGCGGATGCTTCAATCCGCGGTGAGGGAACGATCTGGCGAAACGTTGGTTTTGTGACACCTCAAGAGGTCGGAGAGGCCTTGAGAGGTAAACGCAACCGTCGATCAGCCGGAGTTGACGGAATTCCGGATATTGTCTTGAAAAAGACCAATATAATGATTTGGACATTTTTGTCCATAATCTTCAACCATTGCCTAAACTTGGGATATTTCCCCAGGTCTTGGAAGGAATCACTCACGATTCCTATCCCAAAACCTGGTTCTGAACCCAAGCAAAGCAGCAACTATCGACCAATATCCCTACTTTCAGCCTTTGGCAAACTTCTGGAGCACTTCCTGTTGCGCAGAATAAGGGACACGATAGAAGATGTCGGAATACTTGCGGACAACCAATTCGGTTTTCGCAAGGGCCATTCCACTTCCCATGCACTCTCAGTGCTATCCGATCATGTAGCCAGGGCCTTGAATAAGCGCCATGAGACCATTGCAGTTAGTCTTGATTTTTCCAAGGCGTTTGACACTGCATGGCACGCCGGCATCTTATTCAAGATGTTGACCCGCGGCTTTGGTGGCAACACCTGTCGGATGGTAGCGAACTGTCTACGAGATCGCTCATACAGAGTTAAGGTTGGTAACGACCTCTCTGAGAGAAAAAATGTAATGGCTGGGGTTCCGCAGGGCTCTCTCCTCGGTCCAGTCCTCTACAATATTCTTCTGTGTGACATTCCGCAGCCACCTCCTGGTAACTTGCTTTTGATCTACGCAGATGATATACTCATTGCCTCTTCCGGGCCAGTAGCTTCAACTGTAAACTCTAGGATAAATTCTTATCTTTTAGAGTTATCGAACTATTTCGACAGATGGAGACTCAGATTGAATATATCTAAATGTGATAGCATTATATTTAAAGGTAGGCGCAAGCTCCTTTATTCTAATCCGCAAAAATATATTCCTGTCATTAAGATAGGAAATGAAATAAGTCGGACATCAGCCAGTATAAAATACCTTGGCGTTGTCTTTTTGATGGACTTCAAATTTGTGAGACATATGGATCACATTTTGGCAAAAGTCAATCCTTTATTTTCCCTTTACGTCCCCTTGCTGAGGCGACGCGGAGGACTCAGCAAGGACGTTAAACTTTTGGTCTATAAACAGATCATCAGACCCATCATGGCATATGCCTTTCCGTCCTGGTTTGGAATCTCTTCCTGCCAAATGGAGAGGCTTAGGCGATGGGAACGACGAATTCTCGTTACATCTCTCGGTCTTCGAAACACCATCGCGGACGACGGCACGTTTCGGCGACCTTCGAATCGGTCTATCTACGGCGCGATTGACTTCGATCGTATCGACGTGTTTCTAACCAAAACAAGAATTCGGCACCTTGAGAGCTCATCCTCTCTTGATAATGAATTGATGAGAACATGCCTAAATCTAGACACCACCCTAGACAGGCTAACCGAATTAAATTACCAGCCTCCTGCTGGTCTTTTAACTCTGAATAGAGACGGCGAGCTATACCGTGGCGACCAATTGCTATTCTATCATCGCCGCGCCAATAATCGGGACTGCCTTTGCACTCCCACCCTTTTGTATATATTATTATTAAGTGTTATTTTTAAGTCATAGTATTAAGTAAAAAACAATAAAATGATGAGTAATTCCCTTTTTGTAATTCGATTTTGTGGGAAAATATTAAATATATAGACAAAGCATTGTAACTAGTATAAGTGAAATGTAGAAATACATAATTTTAACAAACTAAATTTATATAACTTGTAATATACCTAATGTATGTAAGTTATCTCGTAATAATGAAAAAATGTTAGCTATAAGCGTATTTACCCATTGTAATAAGGATTTTTCGAATCAATAAACTCTGCACATGCCATTCCGCTTATAGTATTTTTAAATAAAATTTTAGTGATGGTGTAAAGAAAAATATTAATACAAATCTTACATTTCATACTCTCTTCATATAAATAAAAATTGGAAAATAAACACATTTTCAGATAATTCTGTCTCCCGTACCTAGTTACCCTCAACATAAATTGAATTCAAATTAATTGTGATAGAAAACGTACGCCGTGTGAATTAGGAAAACAAAATGTCATTTGATTTTTGTCTACATAAATAACTTCTAAACAACCCAGCTAACAAAATTATCCAACTTTGTCTGACATCCGACATGTCTGCACATAATCGGATCGCTTACGACGATTCTTACCGACTTCTGACCGAATTCTGTCCGACAAGTCTGAGGGAATTTGGTGTTTTTTGTTCCGACTGTTTTCAGCAATATCGTAACGTTTTCTGAACGGTATGTCTGAATGATATCGGAACTCAGTGTGTGTTGTACTTTTTGTTACAGCGTATGTGTGCCTGTGTGTTTTTTGCTCATAAACCTTTTTTGAGGAATTTTGTGTGGCACCGTTAGATAAGCAACCAAAAATTGTATGCTGCTTTGTTCTTTGGAATTTTTGTAAGTTGTAAGCATTGAATTATTCTTGTTTTCTGAAAAGTACAACTTTTTTATGTTTTTACCACTAAGCATTGAATTCGTTTTTTTCTGAAAACTAAAACTATTAATAAAACTAGTAGAAAATACTCAAAACTGTAAAATTTATTAAAACATCACAGGGAAAGTAGTATTGACTTGGTAAGAATTCGATCCAAAATCGGACCGCATTATCGGCAAAAGGATCCGAATTTTGCGTGACATTGGTTAAGAATTCGGTCCGACTCACTGGGGAAAAATATTCTAATTTTATATGTAATTCGGCAAGAATTCGATCCGAATTGTGTACGTTTTTCGGTAAGAGTTCGGTACGGCTTTTCTAATTTCCCTTCCGAATTTCCCAAGAATTTAGTTCCGAAGTCGGTACGAATACGGTGCGACACGTTTGATCAGATTTTCCTCCGACGTGTCGTTCCGACATCATGACAACCACTTCATGTTTTTTGGTACCGATTTCGGTCCGACAACGGATACGATATCGGATGATTTATCCGATTGTCGAACAGATTTCGGACCGAAATCTGAATATTTTGTTAGCTGGGAATATATAGATCAAATTAAATAGTACTGAAACGGTCGTAAGGATACGTTGGTACTTTTGAAAGTGAAAAGGTACTGGAAAAAAAGTAATAAAGTGCTACCTTTTTCCATCCCTGCTTGTTGTACGACTTTGTCTGTTGCGAAACCAATTTTACGTGCGATTTTGACAAAGTCGGGAGAGGATCGAATGCAAATTCTCACTGGAAAGTCGTGTGACAGATCGCTTAGATGTAAACTGGCCCTTAAAAAGATTAATTCGTGTCCAAAATAAATGCGCGATTAGTCGTATTACGTTACGTAAACATTAATCGATTTATATACTCAATAAGTCGAGTTTCACACAAGGCAATTTTTTCCAGGCAAGTGTCAAAGTTTGTTGGAGAGAGAGGCAGGCGGAAAGAGCTCTATGCCTCTCTCTCCTACAAACTTTGAAACATGCTTGAAAGAAATTCCTTCGTATAAATCAGGACCTAGCAATTTTAGTTTAGCGGTTTGCAAAGAAAACAACTTATGTAGGTTGACCAACTGGCGCATAAGCAGAAGTGGCGTATTTCCACTGTCTGTTAACAATGGTGTCAGGAGTTGCAAGGAAAGAACAAAGCGAAACAGTCAAAAAATTCGTGAAATGTGTTTATAAAACATAATTTTACTATTCAATATTCAATTTTGCAAATAATAAAACAAATTTTCCATATTTGTTCTTCTTCCCGTTAATTCACAATAATTGACAACAATCTAAATGTTTAATAAATACATTTAATTCAAAAACGAACAAAACAAAAGCAAGCTGAAAGCTGAAACTTTTCTTCATGCTTAGCAACAATTTTAAAGGCGACAAGTTAAAATTTAATGTTTTTTTTAATATTTCAAAAACAACCTCACCGACTGTAACGACCGTTACCGCAAAAGCACAAAAGTTTGTTTTTTCGTAATTCGTTCAAACGATTTAATTTTATAGTGGCGGAAAATAAGAAGGTAAGTAAGATGAAGAATTTTGTAAAGCCAAATAAGCATCAAAAGCCTATTTTGATTTTTTAAAGATGTAACGACCGTTTTTTGAATTTTGCATTTGAACTATTTTTGTCTTACTTAACTGGATTCTTACTGATTTTAGGTGAAAAATCATGGAGCAACTTACCAAGATGCAAAAATACAGAAAAAACGAAAAGAAGACATAGGAAAGCATGAGGCTTCTTGGAAAAAGAGAGAGCGGTCAAAAAATGAAGAATGGATCTAAAAAAGGTGATGACGAACGAACGCCAAAGTCAGGAACGAAACAACAAACGCGTAAGAAAATTTCGTGAAGAAAAAAACAAAAAACCTTTAACTTTTTATAATGTAACGATCGTTTCTTTTAAAATTTTTTTTTGGTGATAAATTTTCTTTGGTTTAAAAATAAACCTATTCCTTAAACAAAATATTTCAAAGAATTTAAACAGATTTTTTACTTGACACTGATGTTTGTTTCCGAAATTTGAAATCAGCACATTTATAAAGTAACGACCGTTACTTTTTTAATGGTCTAAAAATTATTGAAATTACATTTTTTACAGTTACACTTTTTCCCAGCCAAGTGTCAAACTTTGTAGTAGAGGCAGGCGGAAAGAGCTCTCTTGCTTGGGAAAAAATTGCCTCGTGGGAATCAGAACTATTTTCTCATAACGATTTTTGGCGTTTTCATACATTTTTGATAGTGGTTTGAATTTCTGCACGATTGTTCCGTAGCGATTTTTGATTCGGAAGAGTTGGAACAGCAATTGTACCATGTATTTGCTACTTAAGGTAGTGTACAGCGAACAGCTGATTTACAATTTTTTCTTGCAGGGTTGTCTTGTCTGAATCTCGACTAAGAAACTTTGACAATTGCCAACAAGCAAATTTTGACAACAGAATACCCTTTATAAGATATATTTTTGTGCAGATGAATGTACCTCTAGTTATTGTATCATGTACGTACTTTACTGAAATGCGGAAATCATGGCACGGTTACGACAAATATGGTGCCACTCGCCCAACAACAAATAGCAGATACAACTCTGTAGATGTTCGCCATTTTTAATTGTCAAAGTCAAATGATTTTTTGCTATTAATTTACGTCTGAATTTTACTTTTAGTTATTGAATCTAATTTCAGTTGCACAAGTGTATGAACAATTGAAACGTCCACATCGCAATTTACAGTCAAAATGCCGTAGGAGTAGGTCCAATAAAAAAAGTAAAAACAGCTGTTCGATTAAATTCAACTTTATCATTGTATAATGTACGGACATTTGTGGACATTTTAGAATTTTTTTCAACTCGGGTTGACCACAGCCGAAAGTAGAGGGTTAAAACCTAAACCCGAACCGGATTTCAAAAAATATACATTTTCGGTTAGCGGATTTGATTGTTAGTCGGCGATTTCAAATTCCGCATATTTGTTATGTTTTGTAAAATGAGCTCTGTGTTTTTGCGTCGTTCATCTTGTTGGACGAGTGTTTTATGTTTTAGGAAATTACCTCAAATTGTGTTTAAGGAGGTGGTTTCTCAGAGATACCATCCAAGAAAGTCCAGATGGCTAAGCATTCCTCTATCGCTCAGTATCTTCGGGTTTGGATCGCTAAAAGATGACGAAACACCAGAGGATAAAATGATTACGGTTATTAAAAGGGCAGTGCTGAGCATTCAACGTGAACAATATGATAAAGCGGAGCAAATGTTACATTTGGCCCTTCGAATGGCACAGGATTTGCAAAGTAGTGAAGGTATAACTTACGTCTACGATGTTATGGCAAACTTGGCAATGGAGCGGGAGCAGTACAAAAAAGCAGAAAAACTCTTTACGGAAGTGATGAAAAGATTAATGGAAGAGGGGTATAAGGAGGATGACCTAAAGATTCTTCATATAAGTTTGAAAATGGCTAATATTGCTCAAATGCTTGGAGAGCTAAATAAATCTATGCTTGGCTTCAACTGGACCATGAAAAGGATACAAGAATGTGTGGAAAAATGGCCGGACAATAAGGAAATAGAAGAACTCTGGGGTCTAGCTCAATACTGGTTTGGTCAGCTCCTTATTAAAAATAATAATTACGAAGAAGCAAGAAAGTGTCTTAAAGAAGCACATGAATGTTTCACCAAAATGCATGGGTCGTTTCACGAAGAATGTATTACTATTCTAAACAACCTTAGTGTCGCTTGTGTGAATTTGGAAAGATTTTCTGAGGCTATTTCATATCTTACGGAGGCGTTGAAATTGGTAAAGGCTACAAATGACTATCAGCAGCAAGGCGTATTACAGGCCAATTTAGGATTAATATATATGAAGCAAGGACTACTGGATGAAGCGAAAAATCTGTGTACGCAGGCTTGGCGACTTGGAACGAGTAAAAAGGACAATTATACCGTACAACAAGCTGAATATTGTTTGAATGAAATAAAAGCCTACAACAAAAAGGCATAAACACAGGAGTACAAAATGTTGAATTAGTAAAAGTACCCGAAATAATTTTATTTAACTTTCTAGCCAAATCGGACAAGTCATTCTCGAGTTATAGTAGCTACCTATTATTTTTCCTGTGGTATAAGGTATCGCGATAACTGAAACTATAGAATAACTTTTACTAATCAGCTAGTCCACTAGTTTAGCATGTGTAGGCCATTGATTATTAGCTAAAATCATTTCTGATACTTCTTGATGTAGATTACTGTAATAAATGTAATTGTATTTGCTTCTATAGTGTTTTTTATTGAAATTGAGCTATAATTTTGAAATCCATTGTTTACTTTAGGTACACGAGATAATGTAGGCACAACAATTTTATATTTGTTGATAAAATAAACTAGAAGCTCGAGGATGCACATTGTGATGTGATCAATTACATTTCGTTAACATTTTGGTTAAATGTTGCCAGTTTTATTACAATGTTTAATAATTTTCTTCAATAAAAAAATCCAAAAAATTAAACTACAGCAAAATCTTTTAAATCATCACTTTAGAAAATTATACAGAAAACAAACGGGAAAATAGACCAAGACACGCTTCCATACTTGCTTCGTTAAAAATATAATTTCTGAAAAACCTATTGTTATTTCTCCAAATCAAATGGAAGATAAACAGCATTTTTAAGGATACAATTAAAAGCTTAAAATAACTGGATTTGTTGATAAACGAAAAAAAAATTTACTACTCCCTATTTACCACAAACTGCAATCCGAGGAAAAGATGGAAGTCCACAATTATTTCCTTTTAAAATTGGACAATTATTTAAAATTTTTAATATTTGACACATCGATTATTTAAACATAATAATTTAAAATATGCAATTTATCTTATTTTAGATTAGAAAATATTCAAATATACATTCACATACATACATATAAAGTACTTATCACATTTTTGTAGAAGCTATGTTAAATAAAATAATGGTTAAGTTTTCTTGAAAGAAAGGGGAAACTTTCGAATTACTCGGCATTTTAACCTACATATGTATATGTATATGTGTTGCGTGGAACTGCATTTACAATAAATATTTAATATATGTACCTCGATATAGTCCAACATGAGTACGTGCGTGATTGCAAACAATATCTTTATCTAAAAATTATTGAAACTTGTCGGAAAGCCCTCTTGTTTTAATAGCAAATTCTGTGAGGTGCTGTTGTAGGAGACGTTTATTTACCTTTTCTCTGCAAAAAACGAAAGGCAGATGTTTATTGTTTTGGAAAAACGTAGAAGGTTTAATTACCTGATAACTTGGGTAACAAATTTCGATTTCTCCGTATCATCTACCAGTGGAGTGGGAAAATTTGGTGCGTGCATTATATTTTTAAGCCAAACGGCCATTTCCGCTGGGTATTTCTTATTGATACTGAGGAACACGTCAGCGAACTTTTCGACCTGTTGCCGGGGAGTAACGAAGGCAACACAAACGGTGGCAGTGCGTAAAATATCTTCACCTCCCGTTAGTACGGCCTGAGTCATTTGAGGATAGTTCCGTGATTGCAGTACAAAATGTGATAGGAACTGAATACTCGTTCGTATGGGACCATTTTCAGGCAATGTCATAGCTTTGAGCGCATAGAAAATTAGACGATCATATGCGATCGATTTGTCATCCAATGATTGAGGTATTTTCTTGATGATTTGCATTAAACAAGCATAAAACATTTCTATTGTTTCCGCAATATTGGAGAATCCATTTTCAGGCGTTGACTAATTTTCATATTTATTTTACTCACTTGTATTTAAATTTAAATATTTAACATTCGTTTTCAGAAAGCTCCGTTAAGGCTTACCGACAATTATTTATGTTAGTTTTTGTGGAGTTTGACATCTACAAGGGTCCGTTAGCGTTAGCTGAGCTTTCTGAAAACGGGGGTTAAGCTAGTTTACATACCTCAAACAATTTAAAACTGTGCATCACGAATTCCACCATTAGTTGTTGCATCAGCGACCTGCAATCTTCGTCCTTATAGAATATAACGATTGCCTTAAAATAAAATAAGAAAAAGGGAAAATATATTATCGAAGATTTAACATTAATTCAAAGCTTACCGTTTTTGAAATTTCCAAAGTTGGAGCACAACATCTGGTTTGGAAAATTGCAACTATAAAATAGCAAAGATCCTGCAACATTGGCTTGAAACTGTTCTTTAAATTTACAATCGCATGCTTAAGAGCAGCACACGCAGTCTATTGAGACAATATAATAATTAATTGGAAATATGAAAATAATTTTGAATTTATGTTACCTCCAACACGTCCAACTCTTCCACCCAAAGCTCGGCAATCAGCCTGAAAATGGGCATGGTTTTTTGCATCACAATCAAAACTGGTTGCACATTTTGAAGATCTTCGATTTGATCATCGTCATCCAAATCAGTGTTAAGTGAAGAAAACAGAGTTGATACCATATTCAATCGAAAAATTGTTCGTATTCTTGCTTGCGGCGTTTTCTAGAGATTATGATCGATGTCATATTTAAAGAATGGTATTATTTTTCACCTGCTCACGTATGTTTTATAACTCAAAATTAACAAATTTTAAACACTCCGCAAAACCTTTTGTTAGAAAAGTGAGG
Organism: Eudasyphora cyanicolor; assembly: GCA_963930755.1. Classification (NCBI taxonomy): domain Eukaryota; kingdom Metazoa; phylum Arthropoda; class Insecta; order Diptera; family Muscidae; genus Eudasyphora; species Eudasyphora cyanicolor. The sequence goes on along the minus strand of OZ005734.1, from coordinate 6,043,384 downwards.
CAAATCTATATATATAAAAATGAAACGGTCCATCTGTGTAATGGCATCACGTCAGAACGGCTGGAGCGATTTGGATGATTTTTTTTTTTATTCGATTCTAAATTTTCACGAGATGGTTTATATAGAAAAAAAAATTAATTGGACAAAGGGGCGTGGTACCTCCCATACAAATCGCAGGTTAAAAATCCGATATTTCTGCTCCTATTATAGGTATAGTGCTGAAATTTTGTTTGTATGCATTTAATGGCAGATTATGTGAATTTTCCAAAAATGGGCGGAATCGGACCAATGGGCGTGGCCCCGCCCATATAAGCCAAATTTTGAAATTGAGATATTTTGCACAATTTGTTAGCGAGAGTGCTGGAATTTTGTGTATATGTAAACGGTGGCAGTCTACGTGATTGGTCCAAAAATGGGCGGGATCGGACCAATGGGCGCGGCCCCGCCCACATAGACAAAATTTTGATATCTTGCACAATTTGCTAGCGGGAGTGCTGCAATGTTGCGTATATGTATCTGGTGGCATTCTACGTAATTGGTGAAAAAATGGGCGGGACCGGACCAATGGGCGTGGCCCCGCCCATATAAGCCAAATTTTTAAATTGAGATATTTTGCACAATTTGTTAGCGAGAGTGCTGGAATTTTGTGTATATGTAAACGGTGGCAGTCTACGTGATTGATCCAAAAACGGGCGGGATCGAACCAATGGGCGTGGCACCGCCCATATAAGCCAAATTTAAAAAATTTGATATCTTGCACAATTTGTTAGCGAGAGACCTGGAATTTTGTGTATATATATCCGTTGGCGATCTACGTGATTGGTCCAAAAATGGGCGGGTTCGGACCAATAGGCGTGGCCCCGCCCACAATGACAAAATTTTGAAATTTGTATATCTTGCACAATTTGCTATCGGGAGTGCTGCAATGTTGTGTATATGTATCTGGTTGCATTCTACGTAATTGGTCAGAAAATGGGCGGGATCGGACCAATGGGCGTGGCCCCGCCCTTATAAGCCAAATTTTGAAATTGATATAACTTGCACCATTTTTTATCTAGAGTGCTGTCATGTTGTAGATATGTATCTGGTGACAGTCCACGTGATTGGTCCAAAAATTGGCGGGATCTGACCAATGGGCGGGCCACCGCCCATATAAGCCAAATTTTGAAATTGAATTATCTTGCTCATTTTGTTAGCGAGAGTGTTGAAATTTTGCGTATATGTATCTGGTAGCAGTCTACGTGATTGGCTTTCAAATGGGCGGAATAGGACCAGTGGGCGTGGCCCAGCCCATATTTTGATATATCTTGCAAGTATTATATAGGAAATACATGAACAAAAATGCTCGGTATGCGATAATTACAGCTGCTCACTCCAATACAATCGCAATATGATAATGTGATGCAATATCAATGAAACAAGAATTTGGAAATTTTATAAGTATACATTTCTATTTTCTGGACTTTCCACTGAATTCGGTATTTTTTCATTCAGTGAATTTATTACTAATACCAGTAAGGAAAGGCAGAAAGTCGGGCGGGGCCGACTATATAATACCCTACACCTCCCTAACAATGCGATAAGGGTCATTGCGATAATAATTTGGAATAATTGGTAAATGTATTTTAAACCGATAATCGCAAAATTAAGCAATATTCGTTCCTAAATTGAGAAAAATCTTTCTGGAGAACTTTGTAATGATCGGAAGTAAAGTACAACTTCTATAGCGCTTTGTAACCAAATCTGGAGGAACATATATATGGAGATTATATATAAATCTGAATCGATTTTCCTAGAATACTCATTCATGTAAAATAGAAACCTGTTTCTGTCGAATTTCGTACTGATCGGATATAAAACACAGTCTCTACAGCGCTTACATGTCAAATCGGGGGTAACATATATATGGGGACTATATCTAAATCTGAACCGATTTTCTCCGAATTTGGCAGTATTCCTTCATGTAATAACAAACCTCTTTCTGCCGAATTTCGTACTGATCGGATATAAAATACAGTTTCTACAGCGCGAATTTTGACATGGGCAGCGAAGCGCACCGGGCTCAGCTAGTTTAGAATATATTAGGTTCTTTACAGATAATTTTTAGAATGAAATATTCTACGTTTAACAGTTACGCACTTCATTGCTAGCCGGAGATATATTGGGAATGGTATGTTGCAATCGCATATTCTGAAATCATATATCCACACTAACAATGTAACCCGCTACATTCTTGAAAATTAAATAAAAAATTCAATTTTGAGTTATAACCACTTTGCAGAGCTGGTACACTTTAAACTTACTGCTCCACTTTGACAAATATTCGACAACTCTTCGAAGCACGGACTGACTATTACATCCAAATAGTTTGGTATCTTATTCGGCGTCAGTAGACTCATTAATTTGCCAATGCTGAACATCAGCCGCACACAATCAGAATTTTTCATTTGTCCTGAGGTCAATGATGTCTGACAGGCATTTAGTAGCGGCTCAGCATATGGTTTCATTTGTAGTTGGCAATCGCGACATAACTCTTTCAGACCTAAAGTGGCTTGGGCGGACATCGAAGAGTTAAGGCCTCGCACTAAAAGTTCTATTGCGGAGGGTATATATGCAGGATTCCCACCAAGCCACTGACAATATGACCCCACAGCTTCCAATGCAGTGCCCAACAGTTTTTCATTCATCTTTTCATATGGAATTTCATTAAGCATTCGCATGAATTTCGGTATTTGTTTTGTTTCCTCGCCATCGAAATGCTCTGCTACGGACTGAAAAGAATATATACAGGCCTCTAACTTCGTCCATTGTGTTGGATTGTTTTGCAGCTGGGCGATTGTCTCATCTAAAACTGCAGCCAAAATATCCAAAATGTGATCATGAAGCACATCATAGCAGTACATCTAGGATACACAAAGTTTAATTTTAAATTACTATACAACGAATATCCCTGCTGGCAAATCTAATTACAAATGTATCCGAGATATCCTGCCGGTAACATCGGAAACTTTCCAAGTCATCTGAACTCCACTTGTCTATTGAATTTTCGTTGGGCTGCTCCGATTTGCGTACTAAAATCCGAGTCAGGTGGGCATACAGAGGTTTAATGTATTCCCAACACTTGATGCGTTCTTCTTCATTGCTCATGGCAAATACTTCATCTTGCAGAAGGTACCAAAAACCTAATGCCATGCTGCTGCATGACTCTTCGACCGGATAAATGCCAGGCTTATCCGTACACTGCAGAATCTCGTGTACCAGACGAGAGTATAAAGATGAAAGTTCGGGATCAGTGGTGGTAATACCACTCAGTAAGAGTTGCGAATGTCGTTCAACAGCTGATACAAATAGCGTGTATATGTAGGAAACTATGTCTTCATTGTTATTATCAGGCTTCCATTCCATTTTTGTTATATTACACAACGAATCCAAAAACATCTTTATGAGTATAAATGCCGTCTTCGGATACAAATGACAGTCGGGTTGAATAACGATGTTGACAAGCGCCTTTAAACAAGTCTCAGCCAAATCATTTTCGTCGGCCGACATGCAGCCATCTCCATCTGGATCTTGAGTACAAGGCCAATAGCATTTATTGACCACTTTCAGCAGTATGTTAGAAATATTAACACAATTTTCAATTGCAAAACCAATATTTCTAAAAATTACAAATAAAATTACATGTACATATGTAAACAAAATTTATATTTGAAATAGTTTAAAATACGTACTTCACCCAAGTACCAACGCATTTTACTGCTCTTGTCATATTATTGAATGTTTCCGCATCCCACTCCCTTTCCAATTGCATTTGTAGGTACCGTTCCGTCGTTTCTATTACGAGTGGAGTCCTCTTGGCTACTTCTGCTCGAAGTGTCGTCCTCTTCACAGAAGAATAAATAGCTTGCATCTGGAAATTTTAACAAAGAAAACGCATTTCATATCGCCGGCACAATAAGCAGAACTATATTTCTTACCTCCTCGGGGATAGCTTGCAGAACCTCCAACATTATCCACAACTGTGTTTCGTTTGAAACATTTGGTATCTGCTGATTCTGGAAGGTATTGATGACGTCTTCTATAGCATTTGGCCACTCGCTCAACATATGAACAATATATGCACTTAACTAAAAACTAAGATGGTAGTATCGACAACAACAAATCAATATTTTCATATAATACCGCTATACATAATCGGTTCAACACTAGTTTAGGTCCGCCAGCAAATTGTATAATTGTTTCCAATATTTTCTGCTTTAATTCATCCCTGTTCTCCGGAGGTACTTCATGCCAAAACTTCATAAGTTTGGAGTGTAAAGTTATGGCCCCAAAGAATTGAACTTCCTGACTCTGGACCAATGAAAATAGCAAATTAGGCTATATGCGCACTCAGTAAAATGTATCTACCTTTCCAATTTGCATTAGCTGCCATGAAAACACCCATGCCATTTTGCTGGCCTGACAACTGGTCAACCATTCATGCAAATGAGCCTGCTCCTGGGACGTCGATCGGTAAAAAACGACCACCGCCTCCTCTAGACGTGCAATGTCAATCGCCTCCATTGATTTATTTGCAATTTTCGCTGTAGCAATAAGTTAGAGATTCCATTCAGTGTTAAAAAATATAAAAAATATTGGATTCTTTTATAATGTATGGCTGAATTTTTTATAGAGTCGGGAAAACTGGCTGGATTTTTTTATAGCGTCAGGAAAAGTGGCTGGATATTTTATATTGGCTGGCGAATGCAAAATTTTTTTGCTGCGTTACCAACTACATCACTTGCTATTTAAATTGTCAGGCTGCTACTTAATTACGAGAGAGTGCGTACGACGTATGTCAAAAGCGATTTAATGTGTACAGACCAAATTTTACAGAAGGCGTGTTTTCGTTACACCATAAATGCTTAATTTGTATGGGGAGCTAAGCACTTTTAAGCACTATTAGTTCCCGACGAAGTTTGGTGCTTGTGTTCATGTCTTAATCGAGTATAATGTTGCCAGATTGGGCACCCTATATTTAGCAATATGGCATCCCATTTTTGGAGAGATTGTTATCAATAATTGTGAATTAACGGGAAGAAGAAGAAAAAAATGGGAAATTATTTTAATATTTGCAAAAAGAGTGTAAACAATTGAACATAGAATAGTAAATATATGTTTTATAAATACTTTTCACGAATTTTTTGTCTGTTTCGCACTGTTCTATCTTAATCGAGTATAATGTTGCCAGATTGGGCACCCTATATTTAGCAATATGGCATCCCATTTTTGGAGAGATTGTTATCAATAATTGTGAATTAACGGGAAGAAGAAAAAAAATGGGAAATTATTTTAATATTTGCAAAAAGAGTGTAAACAATTGAACATAGAATAGTAAATAGGCGTGTTTTCGTTACACCATAAGTGCTTAATTTGTATGGGGACTAAGCACTATTAGTTCCCGATGAAATTTGGTGCTTGTGTTCATGTCTTAATCGAGTATGATGTTGCCAGATTGGGCACCCTATATTTAGCAATATGGCATCCCATTTTTGGAGAGATTTTATCAATTATTGTGAATTATTGTCAATTATTGTGAAGAACAAAAATGGGATATTATTTTAATATTTGCAAAAGAGTGCAAACAATTGAACATAGAATAGTAAATATATGTTTTATAAATACTTTTCACGAATTTTTAGTCTGTTTCGCACTGTTCTTTCTTCGCAAATCATGACACCATTGCTACCAGATAGTGAAAATCCGCCATTTATTGCTTATGTGTCAGTTAGTGGAAGTCAGTTGTTTTCGTTGCAAGGTGCTAAACTAAAAGTGCTAGCTTGTAACGAAAACATGCCTTTTCTTGATTTACTTTAATTGTAAATTCTGCACAGATTTAAAAAACACAAATTTATAAACGATCTTTTTAACTTCATTTTTAATAAACCTAAACAAAAAGAAATCACGGCTTTTTTGTTGACTTCTGTGTTGTTGTTGTCAGAACATATGACTCGTTATCTCAACGTTGGCTAATCGCTCAAACGGGCAACGTTACGGCAACGGTAAAGATAAATTACGGTTACGTATGCCTAACCCGGCCTTAAGATACATTTCATTAGTCAATAATTTGTCCCATAATGTATGTAGTTGGCAACAATGCCAAAAAAATCCTTATACATACATCTCTTTTTAACACACATGTTTGCCGGCTTTAGCATGCAATCGTGCCGGTTGCGAGCCGCCTACTATTTCGTAGAGTCGCGCCTCAGAGGTTGTTATCGCTCAGCTTAAAACCACCTAAACATTGATATCCACTATTTTTGGCCAAATTTTCCGAATATAATTTTTAATAAACGTTTTTATGGTACTTATATTCTCCCATAAGTATATTTTTTACGATATGTAATATATTAATATATATATTAACACCGACGTTAGGCCGAAAAGCTAGCGCCGCCGCCAACAAAAAATTTCGGTCGGCTTGGTTCTGTAGAGACGCGTTGTTATTTATCGAAAAGTGCAGATAATTTTTTCTTGCTAACACATACTCCATTTTTACCATTTTCAAGGGACTAAAAATATAGATTTTGCATTATTCTCTTCATTCGCGGTACATACAAAAACATGTAAGTTCTGGTACCATTTAGTTTGGTTCATAATTAAACGGAATTGTTTCAGGGCGAGGGATCACCTTTCTCCGCCACCTGGGGAATCATCAGAAAAGGGCAAGGAAAATAAAGATACCAAAGATGGTGTCAAAGTTGCTAACAATAAGGTTAGTTCGTCTTCAAATGCCAGTCGTGGGAGGGAAAGAGATCGAAGGAGGCGAGGAAGTGCATCATCAAGCAGCGATTCGAGTGACAGGTGAGGATAAAACTACGAGTCTGTTAGATGAAGTATTTATAATTTATTACCATTTTCTTTGGAAACAGTTCTTCGGACAGTAGCTCTTCACGTAGCAGTTCCGGTTCGGGATCGCGATCTAGTTCATCGAGTTCCAGCGGATCATCATCGTCGTCGTCATCATCTTCGTCGCGCAAAAGCGGCTCCCGTTCTCATTCCCGTAGTCCACCGCCAAAGAGGCGTGAACGTTCACGCAGCCCCCCTCCAAAACGTCGTGAACGTTCACGAAGCCCACCAAGCAAGCCGGCAAGGGAACGGACTCGATCTAGATCGCGCAGTCCACCACCAAAACCAAGAGAACGGACTAGATCTCGCTCGCCTCCACCAAAACGTCGTGAGCGTTCCCGTAGTCCAGTAGCTAAACCTCGTGATCGTTCCCGCAGTCGTTCTCGTAGTCCGCCTGCGAAGGTGAGAGAGCGTTCGGTAACACCAAAGCCTACACGTATACATATTGGACGATTGACAAGAAACGTTACAAAGGACCACGTAGTCGAGATATTCAGTTGTTTTGGAGAAGTAAAGAACGTAGAATATCCCACAGATCGTTATCACCCCACATTTGGCAGAGGCATTGCTTATGTAGAGTATGCAAGCCACGAGGAATGTGAAGCCGCAATCAAGCAAATGGATGGAGGTCAGATTGATGGACAAGAGGTAAATGTCTCCGCCGTTTTAACTCCAAAAGTTAGAGGCCCACAAAGACGTTTATCTCCAGTTAATCGTCGACCCAATGAACGTTGGCGTGCTTCACCTCGTTTTAATCGATTCAACCGAAATCGACGCTCACCGCCTCGTGGAGGTCGACGTTCACCACCACGAAGACGCTCTCGTTCACCAATTCGGCGACGCAGACGTAGTAACAGTTCAGATAGTTCACGCTAAGCTACTGGCTCTTTATTGGAGCTGGACAAAAATATCTACTAAAAATTGCACTTCGTTCGGCAAATACATATGCAAAAATATAACAAAGACGTATTTAAATCTGATTGCTTGTATTCTTTAATAAATATATATGTTAACAATATATTCACACCTAATTTCGTCATACAATAAAAATAAAATCTTATTTGAAGCCAAATTTTAGTCAGTGTACAAATGTGCATTCTTCTTTAGACAAAGGACAGCCCTGAGGATGATTTTCATAAAAGAAACAAGGTCGTTTCTTGACTGTCTGTGCTTTATTTGTTGTTACAAGAAGCTGAGGTTTACGTATTTTAACAAAATCTGGTTTATAGAGTTCGAAGATTTCATGTTTGTTTCGTAATAATGTCTTAAGACCACCGCACTCAGCCTTTATTTCTTTAAGATATTCTTTGTCCAATTCTTTTGCTATTTGGGACATAGTGAGCGATCGGCCAACAAGCCATTCGTTGTCTCCTGCCTGGGCACTAGGGTACTTTTCGTTTAAAAGGAGGAGAAATATTTTCATAACTAGTTTATTTATTACGGCTTTGTCGATTTGAGTGCAATTTCGCACGGTTTCAACCTTCTCTCTAAGTTTTATTTCATTATAAGTGGTGTTCGAGTGCAGATCTTGTTCTTTACTAATAAATTCTTTGATTTCTTCGATTTTAGCAACATGCGCCGACGAGGAATAGTTACGTCTTCTTCCAATAAAAGCTATGCGTTTAGTGCTGGGAATTTTCAATCGGTCCTTTTCAGTGTCAAACCCACAACGTGATGATATAGACGACACATATTGACAAAAGTCATTATAGGCAGAAACGGAGGAATCTCTTCGCTGGAATTTGTTCCCCGAAAATTCAAAAGAACAACACGGCAAAAGGAAATAATTCATTTGATAATGACCAGTTGCTGCCAAAACTGGTATCCAGGGCGAGAGTTCATCTGAATGATTACCTATAATCCAATCAACGTTGGGTGGTAGTCGAAACTTAAATGGATGTATAGTCTCTTCGTAAAGATTCTGGGCAACTTTTGATGGATAGAAGGACCAAAGCTTTCGTGATCTAACGTCATAACCATAGCCAGTAAAACCTTCTTCTATTAAAATGTAAACCAATAGACCATTACCACAGCCCAAGTCAGCAAACGCTTGAGGAGAATGACCACTAGAATCTTCTCGCCACAATGTAATTAGGTATGCTGCAATTGCCAAATCTTCAAAGATATATTTTGAGGGGTCAGTCGACTCTTTAGATTCATCCCAGAACTGCAAATTTTAAAATATAATAATGTGTGTATATTAAGGACACTTCCTTGTAAGGTGGGCAATAGAAGACATTAATTATTTATGTACAATGCGGTTTATCTATGCAGATACTAAATAAATGTTAACAAAAACTAATGGAATACCTTCATTGCTTTCTCGCTGTACTTGTTCTTGAAGTCGTTGTAAAGTTTGTTATATTTTTCTATGTCTAACAAACGCAAGGATACATTGCCCCCGGATTCTACAGCCTTCAGGTCAGCTGGAGATGAAACAGATTTGGCCCATTTCAAGAGCTTTGGTTTCAAAATATACTCGGCCCATCTAACACTTGTTTCAGCATCAGCGAGGGAATTCATGGTTTTTACATACAAACAGCCGTCACAAAACTTCACTTCAAAATCATCTATAGTGGATTCGAACGTAAGCCGGAATGAGTTGTTCAGAAAATCTGCATGGGATATAAGTTTAATAAATATACGTTTCATGACAATAATTGTCCAGTTAATCTATTACCGAATACCGCAACAGCTTCTATACTATGTTGACTTTTCTTAGGTAGGCATTTACAATAACATACAAATCCTTCACACTCGTTGCTTTCATCTGAGGAAACATTCTGGAGATAAGATAAAAGAACGCACTGGTCAACTGAAACACGGCACACCTGCCGATCTACTTGTCTGTGCACCATTTGTACATTATTTATGATACAAGCAGACAGTTTTTTATTGATGGTATGATAATTTCTTAATAGAATGGATATTGCTATCCAATATTGCTGTCTATTTATCTTGTCATCCATAATGGCAATGTTCTATGGCTTGATCACAAATAATTGCTAGAAAAAATATAATTAAAGAAGTCTTCTTCTTCTTCTTTCGTGCTGACATTTACAATGAAATGTCAGATGGTGAAAAAGAAATTAAAGAAGTAAATATGAGGAATATGAAATATTAGCAATATCCGAGACAGTGTCCTGCTTTCCAATGTCACACATAGAGATGAGAAATCCTTTTTTCCTTTAGGATTGTACTATAAATTCAACTACTTTCAATAGATTCTGGAATGCAAAGAAAAATAATAACGGTGGCTGTTTTTCTCATCATATTTTAGGGTATCTCTTAAATACCAGTGCATGCGTCCGGCGTCCGGCGTCCGGCGTCTCAAACTCAAATTTCATCCTATTGTTTTCTGTGCATACAACAACACTTTGACAGACGCCGGACGCAATTCACCGGTATTTAAGAGATGCCCTAAAAGACTAGTCGCCCAGGGATGTATTTTTGACAGATCGCGCGACGAAATTTCATGATGTAAACAGGCCCTAATAATTACGTTAGCGTTTAAACTACGTTACGTTTAAGTTAGGCTAGCAGACTATTGTTACGTTTCAACGGACATATCAAGCCCTAACCGCCAAAAAGACGTAAGCGCCAACATTTTTTTTTGATGCAAATCGTTTACTTATGACAATGTGTCTATAAAATATTTTTATTGGCAATCCTGCACTGAGGGAAAAAAGACTTTGCAAAATAAACACCGTTTGGTACCAATTTATAAACGTAAAGTGCATGAAAAATCGCCACCGATTCGTTCATTAATTATCAACGAAACGCGGGTGATTTTTTGACCGGCGTTGCGTTATGTATTGTCGCCGTAAGGTTGATGATTATTTGTTCGGCTTTGTGTTGTTCATTGGATTTGTTATTGTCTGTTCTTAGAAGAAGAAACCACGAGGATTTATAAAGACGTGAAAAATGAAAATTAATGACGAAGAAATAGAATTTAATGGCCTGTTTGATATTGTGGATGATTCTCTGGGCTATGGAATGAGAAGGATAAGGTGATTGCAAAATCCAGTGACATTTCTATTGATTCTAGAATCAATAGAAATGGTGTCGGCCTACGAACATTGAACAACCTAAGCTTATAAAAATTTAAATTTTAAAAGTTAATAATGAATGTGTATGTTTTTTATAGAGCACAGGAATTAAATTTTGCAGTACATAAAGGCGAATGATACGAAGGAGACTGCCACCATTAAGGTTACGAGCTTAATTCCGAGAAAAAACAGAGGTAATACTGTGTTGCTGCACATTCGAATGTGTTTTGTTTAGACGTGATTTGCTTAGTGATAAATATGCACATTTGCAATTATATGTTTGTTGTGTTCACATTTTATTTACTTATAACATTAATAAATGTATTGAAATAAATGTATTGAAACGCTAATGCTGTTTAAATAGTTTTAAATGGGGAGGGTGGGATTTAGAATGGAAAGTTATCCCAGCGCGTGCTTTATTCGTCCTCAGCAAGTGCTTTAGTCGTCCCCCGCACGTTCTATAGTTGTCCCCAACACTTATTTAAAGTATCCCCAGTTGGTATTCATTTTGCAACGAAGCGTTGTTGATTTTTGATGCTTTATTCATGCACCGTCTTGCCTGAATTCGTAACATACGGGGTTGGTTCATTATCATAAACGAATTTGCAAAGATTAAGCACGTATGTGCTTTGTTTTTCGCTGGGTGTACATATAAATACTTACAAAATATTTACATTGTATGTAAATTTGCAGCACTTTAACAGGGTTGATAACGTTGTCCGATCTGGCAATGGTGTGTACTTAACTTCACATGCATAAACTTCGCACATCTGACAATCAAGTGTCTGCAAATTATTTCGCGTTTACTTTTCTGCCGTTTTCTGACGTTGGAAGACAAAAATGTATGTTCATACGGTTGTAAGTTTACAGGGTTGCGTTTTTTTCGCCATTTGTGTGTACATAGCTTTATCAATACCGCATTAGTTCAGATTCATACTCGGCAATATTTTCCACGCAAGTGTCAAGTGCCATCAAAGTGACACTTGCTTGAAAAAATTGCCGAGTGTGAATCTGCACTTACCTTGTTCGGCACGTTTCGACTAATTGGACCTGATTACGATCATTTTTCGTTTCCAAAATGGGGATGGCTAATTTCGAAATCAGTAAATTGATATTCTGTAGGAAGCGTATTTAAATTTATTCGCTAAATGGCGTAAATATAATCGAAATCGTAAATTGATCATATGGTATAGAAATGCAAAACAAACGCGTAATCTTTGAGGCAAAATTTAATTTTGGCACTATTGCATTCAGTACATATTAATTATCAGTGTCAAATTTGGGGCATTTATATACCAACACTGGTAAAAGATCCAGGTTATGTAATTTTATTTGATCTGTTCTATTTTTTTTGTGTGTTTTTGTTATTCCTTCCTTAGTTTCTTGTCTTAAAAGATGTCCTTCCTTCGCCAAGTCCACAAATTAGCAAAGTGTGCCAAAGTTCCGACTGGTCATTTAAAGGTTTGTAAGTGGTAAAATTACGAAGACATGATAAAGAATGTGGAATTTTTCCTCAGAACTTTCTTCCAGCTGTTCACGTAAAATGTTATGCCAACAATGTGGCAGCTGACCATCCGTCCATGTTTCCTGGTGCAAAGGCGCCTTTTGTAACTAAACCTAATTTAACCATGCCTACGGACGTCTCACCGATTCCTATCTACCGAGTTATGAACTCTGAGGGAGTTATTGAAGATTCCACGCAAGACCCTCAGCTGAGCAAAGATGTGGTCCGGAAGATGTTCAGAGATATGGTTTTGCTTAATACTATGGATAAAATCCTATATGAGTCGCAAAGACAGGGACGTATATCATTTTATATGACGAACTTTGGAGAAGAAGCCAGTCACATTGGTAGCGCAGCAGCTTTAGAGATGCGCGATTTGATATATGGGCAGTATCGTGAAGCCGGTGTTTTGGTGTGGAGGGGATTCAGCATCGAACAGTTCCTCGACCAATGTTACGGTAATGACTCTGATGTAGGAAGAGGCAAACAAATGCCCGTACATTATGGATCTAAAGAGTTGAATTTTGTCACTATATCAAGCCCTCTCTGTAAGTATTAAATCGCATATATCGCAAGAGATGAAAACTGGTTAAACTTTGCATTTATTTGAAAGCAACTCAAATGCCACAAGCGGTTGGTGCTGCTTATGCTATGAAACGTCAGAACAACGACGCCTGTGTTGTTTGTTATTTTGGTGAAGGGGCTGCTTCTGAAGGTGATGCCCACGCCGCCTTTAATTTTGCTGCTACGCTAAATTGTCCAGTCATTCTTTTCTGGTAAGTTCCTGCATTAACGATTATTTATTGCAATTTTAATAAATTTTTGTTTTGAAGTCGAAACAACGGTTTTGCCATATCAACTCCTTCGGACGAACAATACAAAGGAGACGGTATTGCCGGAAGAGGACCTGCGTACGGAATTGCAACTATACGAGTTGATGGTACGGATGTATTTGCTGTTTATAATGCTATGAAGAAGGCTCGTGAATATGTCTTACGTGAAAATAAACCAATTGTTTTTGAAGCTATGGCCTACCGGTACGACAATATTATATATAATTACAATTAGTCTTAACGTTTGAAATTTGTTTTTACAGGGTGGGTCATCACTCAACGTCCGATGATTCTACAGCGTATCGTTCAGCTGAAGAAATTGAAATCTGGAACTCAACGGAACATCCCATATCAAAGCTTAAAAACTACATGATTAAAAAGGGCTGGTTCAACGAGGACGAAGAAAATGCATTCGTAAAAGATGTTCGCAAGCAAGTACTGAAGCAGATATCAGTATCAGAGAAAAAGTTGAAACCAAATTGGAGAGAAATGTTCGTTGGAGTTTACGAGGAATTGCCTGAACATTTAAAGGAACAAATGGAGGAACTTGAGAAACACGTTGCAGCCCATGGCGATTACTATCCCCTAAAGGACTTTAAACCTTAAACAATTAAGGCTACGAAACCATTGGTTCCCTTATCGGAATCATCAAAAGTGCATTTATTAGTTTAAGTAGGAAAAGTGTATATTACTTACGAATTAAATAGTTTCCAAGCGTTATAAAAGCATGCATTTATTTACCACATATTTTATTGATTAGCTGGACAAAAATTTTATTTTACATATTTCTGGACAAAATAAATTTTAACAAAACTCAAAGCTTAGTCGTCTTTAGATCTGATGAGCAAGGGTATGACATCAAAATGGAATACCTTAATAAAATCAATGTATGTATAAATTTGGAATGAACATAATCTTCGGTTTTCAATAAAACTCTCGAATAAAATCTTAGAATACATTATAATAAAAACTTTGCAAAGTATGTTAAACTCAAGGCAACTAATACAGAATTAATTGGTGCGTAACTGGTAGTCTCCATTCTGTGTAATGTAGCGCACCCATGGTAATGCCTGATAGCCGCTCTTTTCGATAATTTTCAAATAACGCACTTGAATGCCTGATGTTGTGAAGTATGGTATTTCAAAATGAACTTGTATTGGAGGTTTACCTTCCAAACTGTCTTCACTTTTGACACTTGGCAAACCAAAATGTGCACGCATTAGATACTCTTTGCCCCCAGGAAAAGATTTGACTGTCCATATTACAGCATTCTGTTCCGGAGCATATTTGCAGCTTCCAATTGTTGTTTTGAATTTCGGTGAGTCGGCGTCAGCTGGTACTGGAATAATAATTTCAACATTGTTGGCGGTAGAACGACGCTTGAATTGAGATTTGGCCTTGATCATGTACTCAACACGAGAATGCTCATGACGTTCAATAACCGATTCTATCCAGATCAGTGGTTTAACCTACAATAATATCTCTATATGAAAATCATGTACTACATACTAAATTGTATTGACTCACGTGAGTGTTTAGCCTGTAAGACATCAACTCAAATTCGCCATCCGGTGGTATAAAGGATATAGTTCGATCGTTTTCGAATCGTGAAAGGCGAACGCATTGATGGAATTTTACATCTTCAAGCTCAACCGATTTGGATTTTCCTCTACCCGTGCTTTCAAATAAAACTTTGTCGTTCAGGCCTAATCGAAGTTCGGGCATGCCAGAGAGATAAACCCTCATTTTGATGGCTCCAACAATCTCGCTGCGTAGCACGTTACCATTTGCGTTAGCCAGTAGATTGACAGATTCAATGACATCTAAAAATACTTCATTCTTTCGATACTTGATGCCCTCCGAACGCCATGAAACTGCATTAGTTACTGCAATTGGTACACGAGGTTGTATTTCCAACTTGTGACCCTCCTGTGTAATGAACTCCTGCAGTATTTTCGAATCAGTAGTTTGGGGGTATCCAAAATCAATGAGCTCGTCGAGTAGCTCGTAAATGATAACAAAGTTGTCTCGTATGGACTCCTCCTCCAGTTCTTTGAAATACTCAATAAATACCTGTGCTATCTTGTGCAGAAAAACGAACACAAGTGCAATGTTTACATTCTTATTGCGGGGTGTTGTCGAAACGATGTACAAGTTATTAGTTTTAATGTACGCAAAGGTGCAGTCCACTGTTTGCAAAATGGGCGTGATCATGCCCTCTTCCTCTTTTTCCATGAGCAATGGCATAAACTTGTCAATAACCGCCATGTCCATATTATCACCACGATAATTCCTGGATATCAACACCTTCCCCTTCACATCCAAAACGTATATGGCCGACGAAGACATCTTCCCAACCCTTTTCAACCCCTTCAACGATCTAAGGGCAACCAGTAGTCAATACAGGAAAATATGAGTCAGTGTACGAATGCAATTTTATTTTCAGTAACTCAGGACGAGTTTTCCAAATAAAATATTAACTGATCGTTTATCTGAACTTGCTCTGTTCAGAGACTACAATAAGATATGTGAAAATAACATATAAGCATTGAGATGTTATCTTTTTTTTACTTTTTTATATCTTTCCACAATTTACACAAAAAAAACTTACGTCGACTTGTTCAGAGAACGAAGCCCAACTTTTTTGGTGTCGGCGGCGTATTGACATTTTGTGGCAACGGCGGTATGAATTTTCATTACGATCAGTGTTGCCAATTATTTTTCGTTAAATATCTTTAAATTAAAGCGTAATTTCCACTATCAGACATTTTGGGTATGCATTTTAGGACCAATTTCCACTATCAGATATAACAATAAATTCCGATTCACACAAGTCAACTTTGGTTGCGGTTAATCGGAAGTTCATAGGAGGGAGAGAGAGAGGTATATAACGTAGTCCCTCGAATTTAACTTAACTCCAATTTCAAAAGTGCGTTAGAAAAGTGTATATTTTTATTCAATAAAATTAATTTAATTCGGTTAACTTATTTATTTAAAGTAGAAGGAGGAGTGGAACAATATGGCTCATCTTCAAACTTAGCTTGAGATAGAAAAAATATTATCACGTACCAAATTTGAAGTCAATCTGTTACTTCTTTCGAGAGTTATAGTGCGCTCCAGCCAGACAAACGGACGAACAATGCTCAAATGACTTAAAATGTCCTAAAACGGATTTCCGCCGAACATACTTAGGGTTTATGTCTCTCCTTTGATGTGTTACACTTTTCGCTTGTAGCAAATAATATATACCCTCCTCCCTGTAAGGTGAGTGGATACAAATTACAGACCGAATAAAAGCAAGCAAACATAAATAATTTAATTTTATTATTTGTTCGTGTTTATATCTAGATGGGGAAAAATAATATAAATGGGTATTTGTTATCTGGCACCGGAGAACATATCTCTCATTCACATCTAGAGTGTCTTAACTCAAAATTGTAAAATTAGAATTTCTTTAAAGTGGCCTCAAAAAATCAGTTTTGAATTAGGCCACACTTGAAATAAGTGAGCGATATGTAGGTATATAAAAACATCCCCACTAGGAGTTTTTAGATCGACATCCCTAATACATGCATACATATTACACACACATACATATGTACCTAGGTTAATAACTACACGAAACTTCAGTGATCAAACAGACTATAATAGATACATACATACTTACATATGCAGATACAAACGACGTACATACGGTTTATGGGATGTGATGAAAATAGTCTCAGTCTGACTATTGCAGAGTAAACAACAAAAACTGGAAGCAAACAATAGTAATAGCTCCGAAAAAGCTAACGGTAAAAATCGAATAAAGAGTAACGATCATTTACGATTTTGTGCTACGTAAGGTCGTACAATACATATGTATGTAATTTTCAATCTGTCAAATATAACTACATAGAAAAAAGTCTGTTCGCGTACTCACAATTTTTCGAAAAATGTTTGCCGGCCAAATTTCTAAGTTCGATCAGATGGATCGGATAGTTAAGTGACATAATACAACTGCATTCAGAAACATGCTAAATTTACTGAGTGAAATTTAAACAACACATAATAATAAGCTGTTTACATTTCTTGAACATTTTTACAGGATGCCGTTCGCGTACTTCTTGACATAATTTTTGTTAAAGAGAAAAATCCATCGTACTCATTTAAAAGATTTTCCTACACATTTTTTAATGGAAAAGTGCATGATCGTTCTTACTAATTATTGGCTCGAAATTAAATTGTGAAGCGGGAGAAATATTCTCGTCTCGCGCACTTAGTCCAGATTCACACAAGGCCATTTTTTCCAATCAAGTGTCAAAGTTTTTAGGAGAAAGAGGCAGGCGGAAAGTGCTCTCTGCCTCTCTCTCCTACAAACTTTGACACTTGCTTGTAAAAATTGCCTTACTACTTTTATCACTTAGTCATCTACCCATTTACTCTCCAAATTCTCTATATGTACGTAAGTACACTCATCTCCAGATAAACGGATTTAAGTAATTGGATACGGCGTTGAGCGTTTTTATTATAATTTTGTGTAAAATTCGGAAAATGATTTGCGAAAATTAAAAGAACATAATTAAAAACACACACACGATTTTGTATGTATGAAAAGTGTGATTTATGTGATATTAGTTTCAGATTGTGTGTATATTACGTTTACCTTATATAGACATACATAAAAAATAAAACAGGCGTACAAAAAATAACGAATAACAACTACTTTGACTTCAGGAATATTTTGGTCCATTCTAGAAAAAATCAGAATTAGAGTATATTAACTACTCTCAAAGAAAAATGGAGAACAAGTTTGTTGTTATAGCAGATTTGTCTGCTGAAAACTGAAAGCCGTCGTATCTGCTATTTTAGCAGACTTGTGTTTCCTATTTAAGCAAACGCTTTTCTTTGCTATTTAATAGGAAGCCATGATCTACACACAAACATATGTATCTCCCGTTATTAATTTTTGGAATTTGTTGATATTCCACTTTTTTGCAATGGGCCAAATCACATCGACTCTGAAATGTATATACCCTACCCAAAAGGAGAAGAGATCGTTTATTAAAACCGATAGCGCTGTAGAAACCAAATTTTTTAGCGATCTATATAAAATCTTCATGGAAAATTACTAGTAAGTTTATATAAAGTGGGCTCAGATTTAGATATGGTCCCACACACACATATATGTTTCTTCCGATTTGGTACCTATGCGCTATAGAAGCTGCATTTTATACCCAATCAATATAAAACTTGGCAAAATTTTAAAATTCTAGATTTAGTGGGAATCGGTTCCGATTTAGATATGGCCTCCACATATACGCTCTTTTAGAGTTAACATCTAAGTGCTATACTGCCCTCCTAAGAAAGAAAGTCGTATCTCCATTTCAGTAGTTTTGAGATATTTAGCTTTTACGTTAAATTTCGCGCCTTTTAATTTTATGTTTAGGTAAAGGACCTAAATTGGTCTATGTGAGCTGGTAGAACCGACCGCCACCCCACCATAAACCTAAACCTAAAGGCGCGAAAGTTATAGAACGTAAAAGCTAAATATCTCAAAACTACTGAAATGGAGATACGACTTTCTTTCTTAGTCCGTATTCACACTTGCAATTTTTCCCCGCTGAATTGCAGTGCTTGTGGGAGAGGGACGCAGTCGGTAAGGGGGGAGAAACAAGTCTTCCGTACTTGCAATTTTTTTGCAATGCGTTTTGTGTTTTCTTTCGCTGTGAAGTGGTGATTTGTTTACATTTCCGCATTCCTTTTTATTTAGTTTTGTGCTCGGTTCAACATATGTAAATTTGTGCGACATACATTTTAATGAAATTTAATGAATTTAATAAATTTTAATGAACGATGAAAATAAAATTGTAGAAACATAATACGTTGTCTGAACGCAAATGCAACTTCAAAAGAGAATTGCATAAAAAAATTGCAGAAAAAATTGCAAGTGTGAATCTGGACTTAGGAGGGCAGTATAGAAACTGTATTTTACACCAATCATCAGAGGGAAGTCTCTTTGAATTAACATTGAATTACTGAAAACAATAAAATTATTGTATTGATATATTTTCTGATTACTTAAATGCAAATAAATATTTGTTTCGTAAACCTCATCCACCAAAAACAAATTCGCAGAGTAATACCTTTTTAATTTCTTGAGCTAATTCTCTCAAATAAAACATGTGTTTATCTACAAGTGAACTTGTTGCTTAGGAATTTCTCCAAATATATTTTGCTTAAAAAAGGTTTTGAAAACGTTTCATTTTATTTATTCATTGTTTTCGAGTTTTACCTTATATTATAAAATGCTATAAATAGCAATAACATATGTTTCAAAAGACTTTTTTTTTTGTTATTGCAAGTCATAATTTTTTGTCAACCCATCGGGCAATGTATCATTCTGCAAGATTGCACAATTTCAATTAGAAAGGTGTTTTACATTATATTATAAAATGCCATAAATAGCAATAACATATGTTTCAAAACACTAATTTTTTTTGTTATTGCAAGTCATAATTTTTTGTCAACCCATCGGGCAATGTATCATTCTGCAAGATTGCACAATTTCAATTAGAAAGGAATTTTACGAACATATAAAATTTCTAAAAAACTAACTTTGAATTAATGCAAATTTATATTTATTTCGTAATTGTCCTAAAAAAAAATATAAGGAGGAAACAAAGAATTGTTTAGAACATCTCCCGAATGTGTAACATTTTTGCCTGTAGCAGATGATCAAAATCATGACCCTCCCCGACTAATGTGAGAATATACATATGTAGGTAATAAATATTATTTTTGTGCTTAGGGGAATAGGTGTAAATACATATATAAAGGATTTCATGTCAAATGAGTAAATTTTTCAAAACGATATCATCTGTTGGGATGAAACTTAAACCAAGTTCTATTTAAATTATGCATCCTTGACCGATTAGATTTACGATAAAATAAAACAAATATAATAATTGTGAATGTTTCGATGTTTTTAATTAAAAATATTAAAATTTTCTCAAAAAATTTGGTTTTTCGCAATTTGTAAGATTTATTTTAAACCACTGATGGGATGAAGGCTACTAAATTTAGGATTTTTTAAAACCTTCCTAAACTAATTAATTAGTCATATGGATGGGGAAAGGGCCGTTTAAGCAAAATGTCAATATTCAACACCCTTCAACCCAGACAGTCCTTAACCGGTCTCGTTGAAATTTTGATTCATAACTACTGTTCAATAGGACTAAAATTGGTGTATGCTTCATTCCGACCAGAAGACATCGCTTTTAAAAATGTACTCATTAGACATGAAATCCCCATATTCATATACATACATTTGTATGTGTGCGTCACATTTGAAAATATAAAATACAATCCCAGCTTGAATCTCCCACCGGCTCCAACCTCCACTTATTGACCGCCGGGTATACACGATATGTGTCTATTGTTTGTGAAAGGGGTCAAGTTTTATGGTATCTTTAATAAAAAGAATGTGCTAATTGAACCCATATGTACTCGACTTATGTCCATATGTATTCGTATTCGTATGTAGTACAAGAACAAGTAGTTTAAAAAATACATGTATGGATAGTACATAGTATGTGGAACATATGTACATACATACATATGTATGTATGGGTCTGAGCTGAACAATATATAATAATTAGTTTAAATCTATTTTTAAATATAAATAGATATGTACATATGACATATTTGTTGTGCGTATAGTGGACAACGCATTAGATCCGCGTATATAATGTATGTATATTAGGCTGTGGTGAAAAAACTTTGTTTCAAAGCTATTCGGATCTCAAAGCATGTGAGGATACGTTTGAGTCGTTCAGTTATCCATTTTCCGACAGAGATTTGGGGCCAAAAAATCACCAATGTAAAATTTTTTTGTTTGAGTAGAAAATACCTAGAATCAAACTTGTGAGGGCAATAGTAGAGGACTATGTGTATTGGCCTAGCAATGGATTTCTGCTGGGGAGGGCTATAGCCCCAAGAAGAAAAGTTTGTTTTTATGCTTTAAAATTATTCACGGACGAAATTGTCAACAAAAAGTAAGAAATTAATTCATATTGAAATAAGGTTTATTATAACCTTTCCATGATAAATTAATATATTACTTTATCGAGAATTCGGTCCGTTAAAGCAACAAATTTTTAAAGAAAAAATAATTAATACAATTTTATTAATTAATTAAAGAGGAATTAAATATTTTTATAATATAAAATCCTTTGTACGTTTGTTAGAAACGCATGATCTCCGAAACCATAAAAGCTAATTGGCTGAAAATCGAACAATATATTCAGTTAGGGGTCATTTGTGTTTTAGAATTATTTTCACCGCGATTAATTGCGGAGTGGTCAAGTTAATTCCAAATTCCGCTATTCCAGAGCGATTTGACTGAAATTTTAAATGTGTATCCTGAAACATTGAATGTATGCATTTTTGATGAAACAACAATGAATAACTAACCAATATATCCCAAACAGAACGGGCAGGACAACGTCTGCTGGGGTCAGCTAGTATTTTATAATGAACATAAAAAATGGCATAATGAAATAAAATATAATAAGAACAAAAAATTAATTATTCTACTATTTAAAAAAAATAAGAATTTCACTACCAATTTTACTACTTAGTTTTCGATATTTAAAATGGTCACATTTCAAAATGGATCTTGGTTCATTGTAGATCTTAGTCATGTTTTAATTCGAGACATCGCATCGATGTCATTCACAGCCAGAAAAGTGTGGAAGCCTTATTGCAACTTAACAATTTCAAAAGTATTTGGATAAATATTTAAAAAGATTTTGCTTTTATTCGATATTTTTTTGAATCCACATTTTATGTATTTTTTATCAACCTTCTCTTTCTTTGATTGGCTTATTGTCATATAGAGTCTTGAAGATACTTTTAGCACAATAGCTTCTTCGATTAGCGATTCCTTATCAATTTGCATGTTACTTCTATTATCATCAATAAATTCAGAAGTTCCATTCAAAGCTTTACCAAAAAATTTACTGCTTTAGCTAGTGGAAGACTTAAATCTGTTCTCCAATATTAAAATGCTATCGTATCATCAGGCAAATCTACACATTGGCTTTTGACTAATGTTGAATTAACCGAAACAAATTTGGCAAGTGTTTGTTGGCAGCTCAGCTGTTTTCGTGTAACATTTTACTGTCAAAGATGTTCAGTTTGGTCTATAATTTAACCATGAATCGACATACAATCAAACAACGCTTGCAGATTATTGATGTTTATTTCACTTTGGGCCAGTCAATTGGCCGCATAGATCGTGCTATTTAACGCCTTTATATTATTTTGGAAGCCAATTTTGAAGAATTTATTCGTGCACCCAGGAAAACAATTGGTTGGAATTCGATTGTAACAATAACAAAATAGTATTTTTAAGCTTTCTAATGAAAGCTTAAAAATACTATTTTGTTAGTATTTTTAAGTATATATTAGTACCATATTATATTTTTAAGTATATATTGTTAGTATATATTAGTACCATATGATCGATTTTTAGTTGTGACAACCAATGTTTTGATCATGACAACTGAAATTGTATCATTTGACCAATTATTATTATTGCAACGAATAATTGGTTACTACAACAGAAAAAATATTAATAAATAATCGTTTTTTGGTTATCCCAATAATTTCCCAAATTTAGAATAATTAAATGTATTTTGGGAAATACAACCGAAAGATTGGTTGCTGTTCTTTTGCTTATACATGACAAACAAAAAATAAAATTACTCGACAAAAATAAATCTTCAACATTTTGTTCAAGAACGGTATATGTAGTTAAAAATAATCTCGTGTCGTAATAATGTGTGGAATGCAGAATATGTTGTGCAAAATGTTTAACATAAATAGAAATAAAAGCAACAATCATGAAATTGAAAGCACAGGGTTAAGCGATATTTGCATACAAGTTTTGTGTTTTTTTCGTGTACTAAAATGCGTGTCAAATATTTCCACATCTCATAATAGTGATGAATTTGTAACATGGGATTTTTAATTTTGTTATGAATTGTTTTGTTTAGTAATAAATAAAACATATGAATGAAAACTGTTTTTAATTAATTGTCGGTAGTATATGACTGACAAATTGTCAGAACAACCAATTTTTTTAAAACACTTAGTTGTGCCAACTACAGCAGATAATTTAAGCCACCATTTTCGTAGTTGGCGCAACCAAATATGATTGTTGTCAACATGGAAGCAGAAGTATACCACAACAAAAATATTGGTTTTGCTGATGGAATCGCATGATAGTAGACAGAACTAAAATGCGTGTCAAATATTTCCACATCTCATAATAGTGATGAATTTGTAACATGGGATTTTTAATTTTGTTATGAATTGTTTTGTTTAATAATAAATAAAACATATGAATGAAAACTGTTTTTAATTTATTGTCGGTAGCATATGACTGACAAATTGTCAGAACAACCAATTTTTTTAAAACACTTAGTTGTGCCAACTACAGCAGATAATTTAAGCCACCATTTTCGTAGTTGGCGCAACCAAATATGATTGTTGTCAACATGGAAGCAGAAGTATACCACAACAAAAATATTGGTTGTGCTGATGGAATCGCATGATAGTAGACATAACTACCAAAATTCTGTTAGCAAATAATTCGGTTGAGGCAACCAAACTGTATTCTGTGTGTGTTTTTAATTAATTGTCGGAACAAACAGTTGGTTGTGGCAACATACAACAGATAATTTTAGCCACAATTTTCGTAGTTGGAGCAACCAAATATGATTGATGTCAACATGAAAGAAGAAGAACCACAAACAAAATGTTGGCTGTCCTGATGGAATCGCATGATAGTAGACAGATCTACCAAAATTCGGTTGGCAAATAATTCGGTTGAGGCAACCAAACTGTTTTCTGAGTGTAAGATACCGGCCGATATGTTGAAGAGAGTATGCCAAAAGTGGACCCAGCGTATTTGAGGCGTAGCCTCATCCAAATATTACGAAATGTAGCCAATTTTTATCGAGCTATTTTTCCTGTAACATTTGAAAATCAAATATGTACCGTTTAGGATATTCGAATTTTATGAATTTAAAAAATTGAACCGTCGATTGAGGGCTAAAATTATTGTCACTAAACTGAATGGTTGGTATTCCCATAATCAGCTCGCCAGTGCAAAAAAATTGTTTCGGTACATCCTAATACATGCATGGGTAAACGAGTAAGTTGATAGATTTAAATGTTCTTATCTAAAACACATTACGAAGGTGTACCGAACGAAGTCACATTTCGTTTTATCACTATCAACTGTAGATCGATTTCCATTACGAATAACATTCTGTTTAGTATAGTAGCAGCGAAAGCAGGCCAAATTGAACATGGAGGATGAATCAGAGACAGCGGCTCCCACCACAGAATCTGTGTCTGAATGGCTGGATTTGGAATACGTTACAAAGATCATTCGGAAATATACGAACAATAGTTTGGTCGAAGTAAAGAGTTTCAACATTGGTCCCTTAACTGCCAAGGGTGAAAACTATTTCAGTGCACTGTACCTGATGCATTTACGATATACTGAGGAAATCGGCGGCGACGACATCCATGAAAGATCGTTCGTAGTAAAAACTCGCCTGGAGAACGAGTTGATGGCACAACTTGAAGATGACTTTGACGTTTTTGTACGAGAAGTGCAGTATTATACTGTGATATGCGATGAAACGCAAAAATTATTGGGTACGGATGAACCGGTATTTGGGCCAAGGTAAGTACGCAATTAGTTCTGCTTTCATATTCATTCATTTATCGAACACAGCTCTAATCCGTCTGGAGTTTTTCAAACATTGCGCTAAGTTTCGAGAACCCAGGATTGGGCAAATCTTCAGAAGATATTCAATTTAACTTTAGAGAATTTTTAATTTGTTGACAGATTACATATTTGCAATTTTTATTGAATCGCTCTCTATATACCCTACACCACAAACTTTCTTTTGAGGAAAATAAAATCAAAACATGGGTTTTTACAAAAATGTAAATGCAAATTTTAATTTTGCAAAAAAAAAAACACCAAAAAATATTTTGCGAATTTTTTTATTTTCTTAATAAGATTGAAGAAAAAGATATGGAAAACACATTTTCTAAATACAATAGTTAATTAGTTATATAGGTGGGAAAAACGGACAGTTTGACCAAAATGTCAATATTCAATACCCTCCAACTCCAACAGTCCTTAAACGATCTCGTCGAAATCTTCAATAGGACTAAAATTTACACACTTAACTTTAAATTCCCCATATTTGTCTTTATCGTCGCGAATTTTTAGCATCAATCACTTTGCTAAAAATAATTTAATCAATCAATTTTATTTCATCAATTTCTAAAATAGCATATCGGACGAGGTTTTGACATAGTTTAGAAATTCCCATACAATTTGATACGTATTGTTCATTCTTTTTTAATTTTTAAAAAGATTAAATTTACCATTAATTAAATCGACATAATGTATTATTTGTTTGAGACACAGTTTATAAGTGAAACTTGATTTTTTTATTTTATATGAAATACAATACTAAGTAAATTTATATTCTATAATCTATTACACAAGACCATGTGGCTAAATTTTTTGTAGCGACAGACCACAGCCTGTGTTCCGAATTGAACCCAGGACCCCCAAACTCATAGGCGAGGGCGCTACCTACTCACCACCTACTGGGACACTCTTGAATTTTTTTCTCAACTCTAATTAAATGAATTTGTCGAAAGTGAATATTTTGACATTGACGCTTTTTTGTTGGTTTGTTAGTTTGATCCACATAGACATCTAAACGGCTGGACCGATCTTCTTGAAATGTTCACAGAATGTACAGGTACAGAATTTTCAGAGTATCAAGTGGGCGCGGCCCCGGCCTATAAGCCAAATTTTGAAATTTAGATATCTTGTACAATTTGTCAGCGAGAGTGCTGTTATTTTCTGTATATATATCTGGTGGCAGTCTACGTGATTGGTACAAAAATGGGCGGGGTGGAACCAATGGGCGTGGCCACGCCCAAATAAGCCAAATTTTGAAATTGAGATATATTGCACAATTTGTTAGCGAGAGCGCTGTCATTTTGTGTATATGTATCTGGCGGTTTATCCAAAAATGGACGGGATCGGAAATCAGAAGTAGGGGGAAACGAAGTGGGCCGGCTACAGCTTGTATTATATATTTGAAAAAAAATTGCGTTCTTTAACAAAAAAAACGGACAAAATAGAATCAGTGGGCGTGACTCCGCCCATACCAATCTATTATTGTAGTCTCGTATTTATGCGTTTCTTGTGTTCTTTCAGATCAATCTATGTGGATGAGCGTATTATTGTTATGGAAAATCTAAAATTGCGAGGTTATAGCATACGTGATGTAAAACAAGGACTCAACTTAAATGAATGTCACCTGGTTCTAGAGAAACTGGCAAATTTCCATGCTGTGTCCATGGTTCTATATAAAAAGGTACTACCACCACTCGTTTACAACATACAAATATTAAAAGATAAAATTCTGATGTACTTATGTATGTACATATATTTATAAAATAATACTTTAGAATCCCGACTGGTTTCGCTTCCATCTGCCCGGTAACATTTCGGAAAATCCAACGCCCCTTCATATGATGTACGAAACGTGTATTAAGTCTACCATCGAGTATTGTAAGAGTCATGGGGAGCTAGAGGAATATGTAGCCAAATTGGAAGTTTTCAGTACTACAATAATAGCAAAACTTATAAACGTCTATAGCCGTAATCTAAACGATCGTTTTCATGTCCTTAATCACGGTGATGCTTGGGTCAACAATTTAATGTTCCATGAACAAGATGCAAAAGTGTTATTCGTAAGCTCAATTAATTAAGATATATACATACATATGTATGTACATAGTTTCTATGAAAATATTTAACATAAAAATTTTTCTACTTTAGATTGACTTTCAAGAGGGATTTTTTGGGTCACCTGGAATTGATTTGAATTATCTAATATTCACTTCGTGGCAGCCGGATGTCTTCCAGCATCACTTTGAAGACTTGATCTTGGTTTATCATGCATCATTATGCTCTGCTTTGAATAAACTAAACTACCAACAGCGAATACCCACATTAGATGATGTTAAAAAGGAGATTTCCAACAAAGGCTTCCATGGTAACTTTCCTTACATTGATGACGTACATGTTCGTCCTTTTTCATTGATTTCATTTACTTAGGATTAGCAACGACGACTTGTTTGTTACCTATTCTAATAAATGAACATCCGGATTTAGCTGATCCTGAAAACTTCGTCTTGGAATCGGAAGAAGCGAATGAAAGCAGACGTAAAATTTTTTGTAATTCCAAATATGGTGAACGGTTAAAAATGTTTCTGAAATATTTTACTGATATTAACGTTTTATAAAATAAATTTTCATTTGGTTTATGCATATCATAGACAAGAACAAAATTGAGTGTGATATTCGACTTCACACGTAGGGAAATATACTGGCTGAACTGGTCACGACAACCATTCTATGTGTATCAAAACAATAATTTGGTTGCATTAACATTTTAAAATAACATTTTTGTTTAATGAAGATTGCCAGTACAACCATTCTATGTGTATCAAAACAATAATTTGTTTTTAAATTAAAATTTTTGTTTAATGAAGATTGCCAGTACAATAATTTTTTTGCAATAGTATGGTTACGAGAGCACAATTTAATGGTTATATGGCTGCCATATTATGGTTATTACAAATAAAACTGTGAAACTGAAAATACGAAATCTGCATGATTTGATTGGCAAATCTGTATGCCCAAAATTCTTACGGATGTGAAAGCCAGCACAGGGGGGTATATTTCGTATTTTTTGCTGAATTAGCTACAACTTTGCAAATTATGCATCCATTTCCGTCTGAATGGTCTCATTTTATTCAAGACCGATCAGACTTTACGATAAAATAATACAAATGTAATAATTGTATTTTTTTTGTTTTTAAGAGGTCTTAAATAAAAACTTATTAAAATTTTGTCAAAAAAATTTGATTTTTCGCAATACCGCTGATGGGATTATATTAGAATTAGAAGAATATGAATGCTACTTAATTTAGGATTATTTTAAGCTTTTCTGAACCTCAATTATTTTAGAGGTTTATCTTTATTTTGATAGATAAACTGGTCCCATCCCACTAATAGACCAGCTCTTAAAGGAAATGAATGCAAATTAAGATAACAAATTAAGTCGAGTTGAGACATTTTTGTATAAATGTATTAGGTCGTCCATAATCTATGGTCTGATATCTTCTATTTGTGAAACGATGCTTTTTTACCATTATATGTTACATTTAAATCTGCTATTCCTATAAAGCTAAGTATAGACGATTGCCAGATTGGACAACGTTATCAACTCTGTTACAGTGCTGCAAATGTACGGACAATGACAGTTTGTTAGGCAAAGGTGAATTTACAGTTCAGACGATTGCAAGAAAACCGTATAATTTCGTATATTTACAATATATTTTGTAAATATTTATATGCAGTATTGCCAACAAAAATATTTTATAGACAGTGTTGCCAATAAAACGTTTTTCTGGCAATGGCCCCGTTGTCACATACATAAACTTCGCACATCTAAAAATCTGCAAATTATCTCGCAATGACTTTTCTGCTAACGTTGCAAACAAAAATTGTATAATCACACGGTTGTTAATTCACAGGGTTGCATTTTTCTGGCAATATTGTCCGATCTGCAAATCGTGTGTACTTAGCTTACGGAATGCAGTAGAAATCGAAACTTGTATACGCTCCCCTGAACATATCGATTTTTTGATATTTGTGGTTATTTGTGAATACCACAGAAATATTTAAATTTCAGCATGATCGGTTAACCCTCTAGGGCGTAAATATGTCTTATCGAAAGGGACCATCGTATGGGGGCTATATCAATTTATAGACCGATATGTCCCATTTTAAATAGAGAACGTCCCTAGGTTAATAAAATACCTCTGTGGTGTAGTGTATCCTGTCTATGTTCTGAACCGTTCGCATAACACAATTTTTTTCGAACACTGGTGGTCAGCATTAAATTGACGAATTCAATAAAATTTTTATTAGTTAAAATACTGTTTATGAATAAGATTTTTTAATAATCTTTTATTAGACCAAAAGAGTTTGTTTGTATCCGGTTCCTCAAAAGAAAGCAACACTGTACTGTGCTGTACACTCATTGAAATGTTTTTGTGCTACCTTCATTCACAATAGATGGACAATGATGGACACTGATGGTGGTGGTGAATTTTAGTGGAATGTACCAACATTTTTTCGTATCTGGTATCTGTCAGACGTTTTTGGGATTCAGGTGTGTTAAGAGGTAAAATCTGTGTTTTTATTCCGTTTTTTATACAAATCATTTATTAACATATTAAAAATGCAATAGTACATGTACAAGAATACACGAATAAACAAATAAACAAACAAAAATAGAACGTAGTGCAAATCGACAAATTCATGTGATAATATAACTCGTTTGTGTGAATAAATATGAAATCATCAGCGTTAATATAACTGCCACAAAATATTTGTTAGTGAATACACAATCTAAAAAAATCTATAAGTGTATATAAATTATGTAAAGAATGTGTATTTGCAGAGAAGCCTGAAAAGAAAAACAATATATGTACATACCAACCATAAATATTAAAATTATTCCTATGTAGTATGTATAATACATTTGTATGTACATCAAGTTGTAAAATATACGTGTGTTTCTGGTGGAAAAATCAATTCTTAACGAAGTAACATTGAAAATTAAGTTTAAAGTCCCCAAAAGTATATAATAAATAATTCACAGTACACAACACAATACCACAATGGAGGAGGAAGTGTTTTTGTATGTGTTACGAGTATGTGTATATGTATAAGTATATTATGGCTTAGATACGGATGGTCGGACAGACGGTTGGATGGACGGACGGTTGGATGGCTGGTTCAGTTTGTGAAAATGTGAATGTGGATACATACATGTGTTCATGATGGATTTATACGACGATGTTATACATATGTATGTATACATGTTTGAGGTTTGTGTTTTGTTTTTCGATTTAAGTGTGAGGGTGCTTAGTTAGTCAATACGGGTGCGGCGGCGGTGGGTATATACAGTACATATACCATAGAGAAAACAAAAAAAACATTATTTTCAATTCTATATTTGTTTGAGTGTGCGTTTTTCTAATTTGTGTATTTATCTAAATAAAATGTGGCAAAATATTATCTCCAAATCTATAATTGTTAAAGATTGCAACAAACTGTTTTACGTACGCACTCATATACATATGTATGTATATACATATATATTTTAATTGAATGAAAAAGAAGTTAAAAATGTCCAAAAGTGAACACACAATGGTGGAGGAGCTTACATATTTACTGGGCTCCCCACTTGTCAAATTTCACCACTATGAACAATTCACAATAATATATCATCTCTAGCTTCCTCTCTTTCTTTCTCTCTCAAACTTCTTCGTGAAACCTGGGTGAGTTAACGAAACGAAGACGAAACGTAGTTGCAACGCACCGCAACAGTGTGATTGAAGTAAGTGCTGAACGCATCTTTTAATTATTAACCAATAAGGAAAGGCAGAAAGTCGGGGGGGGGGGCGACTATATAATACCCTACACCTCCCTAACAATGCGATACGGGTCATTGCCATAATAATTTGGAATACTTGGTAAATGGGTAGAAACATATTATCTAATTCTGAAACGATAATCGCTAAATTAAGCAATATTCGTTCCTAAATTGAGAAACATATTTCTGGAAAATTTTAATGATCGGAAGTAAAATACAACTTCTATAGCGGTTTGATACCAAATCAGGAGGAACAATCAATATAAATCTGAACCGATCTTCCCTGAATACTCATTCATGTAAAAAGACCTCCTTCTGTCGAATTTCGTACTGATCGCATATAAAATACAGTCTCTACAGCGCCTACATGTCAAATCGGGGGTAACGTATATATGGGGGCTATATCTAAATCTGAACCGATTTCTTCCAAATTTAACAGTAATTTCATACTGATGGGATATAAATTTAA
Source organism: Eudasyphora cyanicolor (assembly GCA_963930755.1). NCBI lineage: Eukaryota > Metazoa > Arthropoda > Insecta > Diptera > Muscidae > Eudasyphora > Eudasyphora cyanicolor. The sequence continues at coordinate 6,012,032 of OZ005734.1, read as the reverse complement.
ACATTTTTACAGCGCTTACAAGTCAAATCGGGGGTAACGTATATATGGGGGCTATATCTAAATCTGAACCGATATTCTCCGAATTTAGCAGTATTCCTTTATGTAATAAGAAAACTCTTTCTGCCAAATTTTGCACTGATCGGATATAAAATACAGTTTTTCCAGCGCTTACATGTCAAATCGGGGGTAATGTATATATGGGGGCTATATCTAAATCTGAAACGATTTCTTCCAAATTTAACAGAGTTCATTCATGTAATAAGAAACCTTTTCCTGCCGAATTTCATACTGATCGGATATAAAATACAGTTTTTCCAGCGCTTACATTTCAAATCGGGGCTAACATATATATGGGGGCTATATCTAAATCTGAACCGATTTTAACCAAATTCAATAGGGATCGTCCTTGGGCCAAAAAAAAGATATGTGTAAAGTTTCGTCGAGATCGGACCATAATTGCGACCTGTACTTTGTTTACAAGAATACATGCACAGACCGACAGACAGATAGACAGACGGACATAGCTAAATCGACTCAGAAAGTGATTCTAAGTCGATCGGTATAATAAACGATGGGTCTATTTCTTCTCCTTTTGGGTGTTACAAACAAATGCACAAAGTTATAATACCCTGTACCACAGTGTGGTGTAGGGTATACAAATGTAATATTTATTTGCCAATAAAATCAATAATTGATGTAATATTGCTCTTTACTTGGATATTGCCACATCTCAGATTTCAAAAAATATAGGCATGAACTAATTAGGTTCAAAATAAGCAAATAAACAACATGAAACATTTATAAACCTTATAATTATCTGATATATGCTTGTTTGTTCTTAAGGTAAAGCGCTCTGAGATTTTTTTCAATTTTGAGTTACGACACTCTTGAAATAAATAACGCTATATTACTACTGAAAATTAAATAAAAGCGACATATTAACTATTATGTGTAACTGATGTATTATGTGAAATTGAAGTTACAAGAAACAATAAAATCCAAAATTTTTGAAACCACAATAAAATAAAAATCAACTAACAACAATAAAGGTGCAACAATTGCCATTAATAAGGTTAACTTGATATGAAGAATAGACATGGCCAAAAAAGAAATGACATATGTATATGTATATGGCTTAAAAATACCATATTTTAATCGTTGGTACTGGAATTGTCTCTTTCTGCCTATTTTATGCTTGTTACATACAAAAAATAATGGAAGTAGGTTCTTCATGGACAAATACAATATTCAGAAGATATTTAAATAATTACATATTCCTCTGAGGACCATATTTTCCGCAGATACTATTTCATTTCATTCCAGGCAGAAATAAATATGGAGCTCAGAATTGAATATAATATTAACAAATGAATGTCATTAATATTTGAAAACAAAATTTTGAAATTGCCTATCGACACGTTTTGGAAATTTTGAACAGTACGAGGTATGTTCAAGAAATATCGCGAATTTTGTATTTTTTCAAAAAGAATTTATTTATTCATGAATATATATTTTGTCCCCTTCAAAGTAATTCCCCTCGGATATAATACACTTCTGCCAACGTGTTTTCCAATCCTCGAAGCACTTCAAATAATCATTTTTTGTGATCTTGTTCAGCTCCTCCTTCGATGCCGTCTTTATCTCCTCAATCGTTTTGGGAACAAAAACTAGTCACAGTGGGCTAGGTCAGGGGAATACGGTGGCTGCGGCACCATTACTGCGTTGTTTTTGGCCAAATATTCGCGCAAAAGCCAGTTTTTGTTCTTCCACAAATCTGGGCATTTTTGGCGGATTGCTTCGCGCAATTTGCGCATAAATTGCAGGTAATATTCTTTATTGACCGTACTACCCTGTGGCAAGAACTCATAATGCATCATGCCCCTGCAATCAAAGAAAACTGTGAGCTCGGGCGGCCGGCACGCTGTTCGTCCTTCGCATCTTCTCGGCCCTAGTGCTTCAAATGAGCACAGCAATTAATTCAAATTTTTCAAATTGTTTGAAATGCATAATTCTGGTCTACAAAATGTGGTTTCGTCATCATTGGATAAACAATATTATTGCAGAAGTTTGCATTTTTTTCATGATACATGCACAATTTCATAAATATTTGACAACAATGAGGCAAATGTATCTAATGTGCATCCTTGCGGCATGTGCATCCTTGCGGCATGTGTATCCTTGCGGAATGTGTATCCTTGCGGCATGTGTATCCTTGCGGCATGTGTATCCTTGCGGCAGGTGTATCCTTGCGGCATGTGTATCCTTGCGGCATGTGTATCCTTGCGGCATGTGTATCCTTGCGGCATGTGTATCCTGGCGGAATGTGTATCCATATCCAAGTTCATTTTTTTGTCGATTTTTAAATTAAAAAATTTTGGATAACTTAAAAATATTATTCTGCAAATCTTACAAAATACATATTTCTCCTAATAAATATTTTTTTACCATTTTAGGGCCTTATAAACCCAAAAATGTAACACAAAGTGTACCACAGAAATTAGTGAAATAAATACTTTCTTGTTTTTTTTTATGAAAAGTAAATTTTTTAAATATTTTCAATTATTTTTTAAATTTGTCGTTTTTTATTTGATTTTTTTTATATTTTAGCATAACTAAATACCTAATATACATTTTATTACACTTTGGGGGCCTTATATTCCTTAAAAGTGTACCACAAAATCAGTGCAGGGCATTTTACACCACTTGCTTTTATTATAGGTTTTTTGCCGATTTTTAATTCAACATTTTTTGGATATTGTGACTTAACAAAATAACTCTTAAATATTATTCGGCACATTTTTGAAAGTAGAAATTTCCATGTGTGTCCTGGCGGCATGTGTATCCTTATCCTGGCGGCACGTGCCGGAAGAACTGGATGAGCTGGAACGTGGCAAATTTAAATGATTGGGCGGCGGCGAATTGCGATAGTTCTTTGTTGGAAACTTCTTAATTAAAATATGCATTATAGGGCCTTCTTAGAAAAGTATGACTGACCACATCGCAACGTACATCACATCTGTGTGAGGCCTTTCCCACTGTGAGGCCTTTTCCAATGGCTTTTTATCTCCATGCGCACTTAAAATATGTTGCTTTAAGGAATGATATTCACGATATGACTTTCCATAGACCTCACACCGGAATGGACGTTCGCCTGTATGGATATAATGTTTTGATACATATCCATTCTAAAACAAGCTAAGTCGACCTAGCATGTTTTTAGGGAGATTGCATTTCTAATTTCTAAATATTCCAACCCAATCAATAGTTAATCGCAAAATAGTACAGGTCATTCGATTTCCATCATAAAGGAATTCCACACAAATGTAAAAAAAATCATCAATCTTTGATCGACTCACCTGAAAAACTACCTTTTTGCACTTCGCATAGTTTAGAATGGAGGAATCGATATTAGCTTTGAGTTATTACACCCAAATAATAAATTACTTCCACAGGAACGAAATTTTAGACATCTACCCTCTTCATTTAATGGGATAGCAAAATAGGAGAGTAGTGCAGTTGTGTAAAATTTCGTGCAGTGCAGTTGTGTAAATTTTCATTTAAATATAAAATATTTATTTATACTGATTTTATAGCTTTTTTTGCGTAAAAAAATTGTTATTTAATTGCATGCCTGCTTTTGCGACACTGTAAATTATGTGTCTCTACCGGTTTAGCTCCTCGCTTTATAAAAACTTTTACATGATAACTACAAGCATAATTTCATTGGTCGAACTGATAGTACTATACGATTCTGATAAGGTTACATTGCAGTTACGTTTGTCTAATCTAGTCATAGCTCTTCACAAAATGTGTAAAAAGGAATCACATTTGATAATTCACCACATTAAATTTGTGTAGTTGTTCGTGAGTGGTCTGCTCGGTCGTTCGGGAATATTTAAACAACAAAGAGAGTCGTTAGTCGTTGTCGTTTTTAGCGTTTTTTCTTTTCATGTGAACTAATGTGATTGTCCACACGAAAACATACATATGCATATAGTTTATTTATCCCAATAAAAACCATAAACATACGCAAACAAAAGATAGAAGTGCCGAACAGAACATAAACAAATGGTTAACTGAAAAAAAATTATATGTATGAATGTCGTTATACTACATACATACATCCGTAGTTGTGTGCAAATGAAAGGCCAAACAAAACGTTGTATATGTTGTAACGTAGATGAGATAATGTAAATTAAAGAGAAGTATAAACTCACCATAAAAGCGACAACAAAGAGAGCAAAGTGGAAACAAAAAAGTACCTAACAAAGAATAAAAAATAAAGCAAAATAAAAAAGAAAGTTTTTTACGCCCCCTCCTTTTTTGACAAGGAATTTATGCAATTCTTTGCAATTTCCAGTTCACAGGAAACCGCACACACATTTGTAAGTGGAATGTTTTCCGTCAAACATTCTCAACAAACAAACAATACAGCGACAAACTAAACCGGAAATCAATCCACCAGCCAAACAACTACATACAACCCAACAACTGATCATTTAAACATATGATCGATCATCCAGGTGGGAATTTTCTTGTCTACTCCAAAAACACACGCACACAACTAGATAATTCCATAAATACTACTTACTATTATTTAACATATACTCGTATGTATGTATGTAAATATGTACGGACGAACATTATTGGCTTCTGTTGTACTAAGTTTTAATATTTCGTTAATGTAATAATTTCCTTTTTTGTTGTATTCATACTTTTCCTGCCTCTATCTATTAAGGCTGTTTTTATTAAAGCCGCTATACAAATGTAAGCCGTCACGCCTCGATAGTAATCGAGTTTTGATAACAATTAATACAAACAACATCGATATATCGCGACAGCTGAGCAGAAGATTAGAGAGCGCTCTCTGCAAGTGCTCGCCATTGTTAAAGGCGCTTAAAGCGTGATATGCGTTTTTTAAACCGTGACGCTTTTTGCTATAGCACCTTTAGAGAAGGCAGCCTTATTATACATTGTATGTATAAGTATATATGTACTTAGAGAGTTTACATTTGTGCTATGTACTATAGCAATGGGTAATCTACATACATAAAATAGCACTGTTCATAAATGTAATTTTGCCGTTGTTCCTTTTTACAATATTTCATTGCATATGTGGTTTTGTGAAATGGCTTCTTTCTCTTAGGACATGACATACACACAACATAAGATACATGCATAACATATGTATATTGTACAAAGTACAATTGGTTTTTACATTGCCCTGCATTGTCCAGTACCACTACTAAAAAAAGTATTATTTACATATTCAAATTTTCCAATAATATGGCTTTTAGATATAAATAACTTATGCACGAAATCAATTATCCAACCTAGATCCACATTTTAAACACCGGAGGTATTGAGATTTATTTATTTTTAACATTAACATAATCGCCATTACACAGTACATACACAGTAAATTAAAATAGCTAGTACGGTAGTCAGATCTTAAAATGTTGTCAGCAAAATGTAAAAAAATGCAACTCTGTGAACTTACATTTTATGATGTGCAAAGTTTATGCATCTGACAATGGAGTCATTGTCAGAGAAACATTTTATTGGCAACACTGCCTATAAAATATTTTTATTGGCAATCCTGCATTGGTATAAATATTTACAAAATTCACTTTGACAGAGTTGATAACATTGTAAGATCTGACAACCGTGTGTACATTTCTTGAGAACTTTTATCTGATTTTAAACCTCAATTATCATTAATTATTTTTATAGTTTGATTCAACTAATAAGCATTTGACTGAAAGCATTCAACCAAATCCTTAAGATCAATAAGAAAATATTACAATGCTTTAGTGAAGATTTTCTATATATCGTCGGCTTAATGCTATTTTGTTCCATACGCCATTTGGTATGATCGGAGAAAAACGCAATTTATTGTTTGATTAAAAACGGGACTGAAGAGTTACACACTTTTTATTCCGTAGGGTTCTCAACAGTGTTTGTATGATTCTCGTGCATTTCTATGCCATTACATACAAAAATAAGCAAGTTATAACAATTTTTGTACATGGCATTTTGGTCCATATCCACTTTTATTTTAATTATTTTTCGTATTTGTATTACATGGACCACAAAGAGAGTCGGTATGGATGAGAGTAATTTACATATTGTGATCGAAAGAACGTAAAATACTGAGTCAAAAATATATGGCGATAGAAAATTGGAGACATAGATCAAAAATACCTAAATTATTTTCCGTTATTCAGAGTTAATTAGATTTACTCTACTAATATCTCGAAAACTAGACGAGATAGGAAAAAAATATTGTAGGTTCTGAAAGAGCATGCTTGAAACCCATATTAACAACTCCTAACTCGAAAAACACAAAAATGGCGCATGGACCAAAATAAAGGGTTTTCCAATAAGAGTGATATGATTTCTTTGAAAAAAACACACTTATTGTAAAGGAAATTCAAAAGTTTTTTATTTAATGTGAGGTACAATCGATACTAAAATATTGCTCATGGGTGACAAGGTCGTAGTTCGACTGGAAAGTGTTTTTTTCTTGCGTATATCTCCATGATGAAATTGTAAACACTACTGAATACAACGAAAAACAAATGACAGATCATGATGGCCGAATCGTCACTTCAAAATCATATCATCCCTATTGGAAAACCTGTTAAATGTGAGCTACATTTATCTATCGCAAATATGTTAACTAGACGAATAAAATGCAAGTACTACTCACAATATTTCTTGAAAAGCAAAAGCAAATTATGTCCTACTTATTTTGCGAAAATTTATTTAAATAAATATATGTACAAAATTTCGTTGAGATCGAACCTATATTGCGATCTGGTCTTTGGTTACAAGTATGGATACATGGAGAGACAGGCGGACGTTGCAAAATCCAATCGAAAAGTAATCTAAGTCGATTTATGTAATAAACATTTGTTATATTCCTTATTTTCTTTTATGTGTAATAAAAAATGCATAAATTCGTAATACCCTGTAGAACCGGTTTATACCGTATACTATTAACAGTAAAATTTACATTTCTCTTAATTTTTGGACATATTGTTTTGAGATTTTTTCTGGATTTACACAGTTCTTCTTCTTTATTTATTAGCAAAACATTTATTGTGAAATAATTTGTTATTATATTTTATTGTAGTATCGCTTGAATTATTTAACACTTACATATGTATTTCCTGAACAAATAACATTTTTCCTGAAAACTGAACAAGATACAAAAAGACTGGACAATTAAGGGCCAACCCTACCTGGCAATGGCGTGAAATTCTATTTTGCGTGAATTCTGGCACATTCTTTATAAAAGGGAAGTGTTGCTTCTCCTTAAATGCGCTTACCGAATATGGTCAGCTCACAAATGTCGGTAAAGGCGAAATGAAAATGGGCCTCATGAAAACACAACCCAATATTTGTATGAACATTGGCCCCAAAAGAACATTGGACCAATTTCATATTTTTATAATTTTTATATATGAATTTAGAAACGGGAGCATCTTCCACGTTGAGAGAGTATTTTCAGAAAAATTAGACAACTAATGGTTTTTTGGTGTGTATTTTTATTTCATCTATTCTTGATTGGGGCTTAATTTCCTAATAAATTGTTGTAACGAGGGTCATCTTCATTTTAAATTTGGGGTGCATTTTCCTGGAACCCAAATTCAAACCATTTAAACCTGTATTATTTCGATACCTCCTTTGGAAATTATGCTATGTTCAAAATGATAGTTTTTCAGTAGAGACCATTAAACTTGTTTGAGTTTTAATTTGGGGCTTAATTTCCTAATAAATTGTTGTAACGAGGTTCATCTTCATTTTAAATTTGGGGTGCATTTTCCTGGAACCCAAATTCAAACCATTTAAACCTGTATTATTTCGATACCTCCTTTGGAAATTATGCTATGTTCAAAATTATAGTTTTTCAGGAGAGACGATTAAACTTGTTTGAGTTTTAATTTGTACGGAATTCCGCTACATTGTGATCACCGTAGGAAGTCTACGGTTTTGTGCATAACTCTTGATATAAAATATATTTGGTGGAAAAGAGGGAAACTGAGAGTTTTGAGAAAACCATCTTAGGGGTTTTAAGGATAAATTGACTTGCAATCGAATCAGAAAGGCAGCAAGCGAAACAAACATCAAATATTAGGTATATGCAAATGCACATACATACCTTACCTTCCATACATACGTAATTATACGTACATAGGTATATGTGTATGCAACTCCTTCTGCGTGTCGGAAATCCACAGCTCTGTATGGTGTGTCGAGGAAATACTTCAGGGAATACGTGTGTGCCCTAAGCATGGTACAAAGGATTGTGAATTATTGTGCTTTATGGGGGTATACACGACAAGCTGAGCTGCATGTCGTCGATGTCCAATGGAAACGTTAATATTTACATGCATATGCACTAAGGCGGGTCGTAATAATAAGTTGAGGGTTTCTAATGCCGATTTAAATTTTCACAACATGTTTGAAGATTGAAGAACTGACATGAATCTAAACAAAAAAAGTGAAATATCAACAAAGAACTTCGCAATCAAATTGCTGTCGAAAGTAAACAAAAGAGAATCAGCTGATCGCTTTACGCTACCTTCATTAATGCATCCTGTCAAGTACAAGACGATGAAGAAAACATAGGGCCTTATTCACAAAAAGTTAAAGAAGGTTTGAGGAACGCTTTAGCAGTGTTAAAGCGTTCTTCAAACCTTCATTAAATTTTTATGAATAAGGGCCATCTATAACTATAACTATAATTATTATGTAATATTTTATACCACATTTGCAATAATTATTTCTTTAGTAATGTATATTTATACATAACATATGTATGTATATTTATTTTAATAAGAATGTAAAACTATATATGGGGTTTTACAAACCTCAATGTCAAAACACGTTTTAAGTTCCCAAAACAAATTTTTGCGAATTTTTTTATTTTCATAAGCAGAGAGAATAACGACTATCAAAAGCACTTTGGGCAACATTTTCTAAATACAATGGCTAATTAGTTATATGGATGGGAAAAAATGACCGTTTGACCAAATATTCGTTTAAATATTCGTCTTTCTCTCCATACAATGCATACAAATGTCATAAAATTAACTTATTTCTCTATTATCTTTACTGACACACATGTACATATGTACCTAAATTCATATGTATGTATGTATGTCGATCACGATAATAAATCCCCTATTTGTTTGGAATTGTAAACATTGATACATTGATACTAGGTTAAAGTGATAATAACCGTGTATGCTTTTCTATATACATACATACATACATATTTAGTTTCACTATGTTAGAGACTATTTCTTACATTTTTAAAGTCACAAGTCCGTTAGGATATAGGAGAACGTAATTGCATTAACCATTCAGTTCATAAGATTTGAGTACTTAATAAATAGGTATCCCCATACATATCCCCTCTATGTATGTATGACCACAGATACACGTAAATGTCCTACCTACTTATCTTGCATTTTTAAATGAGCTTTGTTTATTTTGTGATAAGTGTGCGTGACCATATAGATATATTTATATACATATATATTTACATGTCAGTGACACCATGTGTTTGTCACGCATGTATGTATGTACGAACACATGCGTTCTGAAGCCCGATTGCCTTATCGCTTGGTTCTACAGAACTTTGACTGTACCGCCTGTGGGAGGTGGACACTCATATCGTTGCATTTGTGGTTCTTATTAGACTTACTCGTATTATCAGCAAGCAAACAAAAATCGTTATCGTTTTTTCCGTTGTGTTGATTAGTGCTTTCAACATATTGCATTGCATTAAACTTAATATTTAGGGGCAAACTAGCGTTTTTGTTGTTCTACAACAGGTGCGGTTAAAATCGACAGACAGGCGTGTCAAATAGATTAGAAAGCAGGTAATTTTACGGTCAAACTGGGTACACAATTGATGAATATATATTTTTCCTCACTAGCCAATGTAATACAGACAGAGTCAGTTTGGTGGACTTACTAAAGTTGTCGCTACAGTTTGGAAACGCTGTGATGACTTCGATCCGGAAATATCCTATTGTCCTTGTAACCTTATGTTTTTCCATAATTATCATGTTGACCAGATGTAGCTTCTCCTACAATTCTCTTTTCAATTTGCCTCTGCGTTTAGACGAGGCATGTGAATTGTTGTTGTTTCAAAGTGCGAGTGAAAAAATTTTGAGCCCGATAAGCCCGAGTTTTTGTCTCGCAAAGCGTCAGTCAGAAACGTAATCTAGGGAAAATTCTAAGAAAATTACTCCAAGAAACCATGGGTCTAAAATGAATTCCTAGCTGGCGCAAATCAACTTTAAATTTGAGATCACATTAAATATTTAATTGTACGGAAAACCCTATAGGTTCATTCAAAAGGAATACCGTAAAATGTAAAAAGACCTATTTACCCCATGACTGAATGATTTGTATTATTTGTTTAAAGTGATTTTCTTATCCTTATGTTCAACTGTTAAAAACAAATAAATTTTGTTACAAAAAAATAAAAATCGCAGCATTCCGTTATCAATGTAATAGAAACAATCGTTTGTCATTTATGACGTAACTCGTAAGAAAAATTCAATAGTGTTACAATATAACCGTGCGTTCGAAATAAAATCGCGATTTTTTGCGAAAGCCGGAAAATTGTGGTTTCTGGTTAGATTTTTTTGAAATCTGAAGTAACATATATATGGGAGCTTTATAAAAACCTGAACCGATTGATTTAAAATTCGAATGGGGAGTTCCTAGGTGCAATAAAATTGAACATGTTGAATTTTATTGAGATCGGCCAAGTACTTTGATCGATATTACGTTTTTACAAAGGGCTTTGCCGGAGCAAAGCAGAGATAGACACGCTTCAAAACGCGATCTCTTGCTGAGAGTAACACATTCCGTTACTTTCAGCAAGACAGCGCGTTTTGAAGCTTTTCCAACTGTGCTTTGCTCCGTCAGAACACAAATGCAAGAAGGAAAGAGAAAAAACAAACACTTTCAATCTGATCTTTCACTTCAACACATGTGTAAATTTTCTGTCTCTCGGCAGTCGGCATGACATGTTGCGTCGTTGTTTTAGCAGTGACTTCGAGCAGTTGTCGCATTGTTTTGCTTCGGTGTGCGGTCTGGCGTCAGCCTTAGTCAGAAGATACGGCTGAAAAAAAACACGTTTTTACCCGACCTTCCTTTAGTCCTTGCATGGGGAAAATCCTTAATTCTTGACCGATCTTGCAATGCCAACCGTTGCAGGACAATAACATATGTTTCTTCAAAATTTCAGCCACCTAGTTTGCCACATTACCGGTTGTCTGCAACAGACAGACAGAGATGGCTAGATCGTCTTAGAATTTGAGGTCGATTTCCGCCAGCTAGGAATTCATTTTAGATCCATGGTGTCTTGGAGAAATACTCTTAAAATTTTCCGTACAGTTAATTTTTGCGTGAAGCTTTGTTACTTTTTTCCACCCACACAAATTGAACCCCCTAATGTACATGTAGCAATTTTTTCTCAAATACATACATTATGCCAATAATGTTTTTACATCGGAAAATTCCGCTCCATTTTTTTGGAAAAAACATATTTTGTAATATTTACACGCTGAATAAACCGCTTCTGTAGTATATTATCCCAAACATATTCTGCTTGGAATATACAAATGTTTAGGGTACACCCTAAATATATTATATTTGGCACACACAAGTTTTATATATTTGGGAAGATGTTGTTTAAAACAAATCTTTGTTTCCGTCCTAAAATATTTTATTTGGTCCTATTATTTACGAAACAAATTTATAAATATGTATATCAATTGCTTTATTTAAATTTTATTCCTTTATAAGTGAAATCTTTTAATCTTGCACAATGATACATTGCTAGATGAGTTGACAAGAGATAATTTTGAATAAATATAAATTAAAAATGATTGCTTTAAAACAAATATTATTGCTACTTATATCATTTTAAATTGTAAGGTATAACTCGAAATCAATGAAAAAATAAAAATGAAATTAGAAATTTCTGAACAATAATTTTATTTGTATATAAATACACATTTTATTTGTGAAGATTGGTTTGCAGATATATTTTTTGTAATATATTAATTAGTATATGAGTTCCAAATAAATTTTATTGATTTTCAAATAAAATTTATTTGCTCAGAATTATATAATATTCAAAAATGTGTGTTCCAAATATATTTTCTTTCTATTCAAACATACCAAAAAGGCGATTTTGCCCCACGTATAAAAATATTTTCTTTCGATATTTGTAAAAAAATTAACTACTAAAATTAATTAATTCAAATAAAATATAAATAATAAAAAATTCAAATAAAATAAAAATGGGTAGTTTATTAACCTGGGAAAACCGAATGTAAAACACTATCTTTAGATATTCTACGTATTTCTCCCGTATGCAATTTTGAAATGTGACACGAAATCACCGACGTGTGAGTGTCTTTTTGCCAGTTGACCGAAATATGTACATATCCTTACGCATGTAAATTTGTTTGCATTTAATTTATATAAAATCGTATAATTCCAACTTTTACTCTAACATTTAATCAAAACTTCTTCTGCGAATTCATACATTCATATGTTGTAATATTGTTATTGTCTAACAATAACACTAACAATTAAAAGTCGACTTTCGTTGAACTTGAGCTAAGCTATTACTTAACCCACTGATGAAATTTGTTATCCGCTGCCAAAGCTTACCGGATCGGGTTAAAGTGAAATTATTTTAATTTCTACTCGCTTGGCGATTCATCATTTCGACAAGGGGAGAAATGAGTTATGCACGTCTCGTCTGCTTAACATATTACCGCACATCACAGATTTCGCTTTCACCTCTTCTTACCCCTAGTCCAGCAATATATGAACGAGTTCCTCTATTGCGGGTAAACTATACAAAAATGTAATCAATCATTAAACATGCGGCTAATGATATGTATGAGGAGATGTTTTTTTGGAGTACTACGTCCTTAGGATATTCATATGTAGGTATATATATATATACCACCATTTCAAAAATGCAAAGTCAAACACCACAGCTTTCAGCAGTGGCGTTGTTTGTTTTTTATACTCGACACCAGACTGTGGTACAGGGTATTATGACTTTGTGCAAAAGAAAGAGATAAACCCATAGTTTATTATATCGATCGGCATAGAATCACTTTCTGAGCCGATTATGCCATATCCGTCTGTCTGTCCATGTATTATTGTTATCAAAGTGCTGGTCCTTAAAATAAAGCAATCTTTACGTAAATTGGTACAGAGGCATTTCTTAGACTAGGGATGATCCCTATTGAAAATGGGACATAACGGTCCAAGTTTTGATATAGCCCCCATATAAAGGTACCCACCGATGTCACTCCTTCACTCTCTAGAGGACACATTTTTTACTTGATCTTGCTGAAATTTAAGAATTTATACTTAAATATGTACCCCATTTTTACTAGGGACGATTAGGCCCTTTATTTTAGACCTAATCGGGTACATCGCTTCATGTTTTGGCATATCCCCCATAAAATGGTCCCCACCGATGCTACTTCTTGACCCCTAGAGAACACATGTTTTCATTTATCTGCCTGAAATTGTTCCTTTCTTGTTTTAGATTAGACGTGCATAACTTTTGATGTAGGATGTATCAACACAAAATATTGAATGAATAAAAACTGGAATATTTGGAGTTACAAAATACAATCTCGCTAAAAACGTACTAAGTAGACTTCATATACTTCAGAATTAATGTATCAATATGTAAATTCAGTTAGTGTACACTTATACTCCTATGATGTATTTATCTCAGCCTCTCTCTTTCTTTCTCACTGTAAATAGCTGAACGTCTGAATATGAGTTTGATTGTCATTGAGTGGTGATGGCCAACATTTATTTCTCATGTAAAGGCCGGCTTAGCAACACGTTGCTGTAATGTAATCGTAGCGTAACCGGAACGTTGGCTTTTTGTGAAATCAAACAACATAAAAAACTGGCATTCAAAACAAGTAATTTTTCGTACATACATAAGCGCTGCGGATACACAGGAATTAAAAAAAATAAGTTTGACAAAAAGTTCATTTTAATCTAAGCTTTTCTAGTTATACTCTGTGTTGATTGAACTTTGCTTTGTAGTAGTCGTCTTTGAATGTGGCATCGTTTTATTTTTATTTCCTCTCAAGATTTGAAGCTATTTTTAAAATCTACGTAATGTGTGTATATACATATACACACACACACAAAGGTCATATTCGTAAAAGATATGGAAGGTTTATTGAACAGATTTTCAGCGATAAAATGTATGGTAAATCCTCTACATTTTTTTTGAATACGAATAATCCTTACAAATTCTTCATTTAATAATTGAAAACTGTCATGTTGAAACATAAATTTGCGAAAACTACACAGAATTGCTTCAAGTGCATGGGAATTTAGGGAGAAAATTTTTCATGGTTTCCCATTAGTATTTTGGTTTATTTTCTCTATAAAGTTCTTAATGTACTCACTATCCTCATCAATGTCAGTCTGTTCAAGGGTCGGTAAGTAATGCATATAGGATTGAATGTAAAAATGTCAAACCAGTTTTATTCTTTTCATATGATACCAATTGGCGGAATTAAAACATTGTAATTTTGTTTGTTATTTTTTTCCTTATTGTATTTTTCGTATTGTAACAAAGAAATTCAAATAACCCTGAGAGAGCTTTCAATGTTTCGACATTTTTATTATTACACGCACGGACGGACGACACATACTCTCGCACACTGTTTATTGTTTGAGGAGATGATTACCTTCGAATTTAAAAAGTTCATTAAACTTGACACATTAATAACGGATAAAAATATAAATTTATTTATCCACATGTACATTAGCCTGGACCGTACCGGTAAGCCTGTCTAAATGCATATAAAAAATTTTGCGAATTCGCGAGGAAGTTTGTTTAGGAAATAACATGTTTGCAACCTTTTTACGTATTTTCTCTGTAATTTTTATCGTCATTAAGTTAATTAATATTTTTCGGGTAAAAAACTTACTACCCGCCTTTATGCTGAAAACTTATTACGATCATTGGTCTAGAAAATGTATATAAAATAACACAGATTTTATAAATTGTTTTACCGAGAAATACTAAAGGGATTTCCGAATATTGGCGGTTGGTAGCGGCGCATTGTTAAAGCTACATCTGTCGAATTGGCTGTCATTTATTCAGTCTGTTTTGTACAACGTTCAACAACACGTGTAAATTATAAAATTGTTTTATTAAAATAAGTGTTCTGTTCGGGTTCCACGGGCGATGAGTTCATTATAAGGATGGGAAAAAGGTCAGTTTAACCAAAATGTCAATATTCAACACGCTCCAACTCGGACAGTCCTTAACCGATCTCGTTGAAATTTGTTGTCATAACTACTGCCCAATAGGACTAACACTTGGTGTAAATTTCATCCCGATCAGAAGACATCGCTTTTAAAATTTGACTCACTTGACATGAAATCCCCCATATCCTTAATTGCGTTTATTTTAAACATGAACTTTAGCTATGCAGTTTACAAAAGGACGTCTTTGGCTTAAATCTTTAAAATATGGAAAGTTTTCTTTCTCTCTCTATGTAAATTATTTTATTTACATTTATTTTACATGTTTTTGAGAAAAGAAAACATATTCTTTAAATGTTAGGTGGAAGGATGGTTCTAGTTCATTGATTGATGATAAAATATATATTCAAAATATTTTGGGAACATTTCTAAATGCGATCTTTGACTTTAGCTTGGAAGAAGCACAACAAAAAAAGCATTCACACAAATAGACCTACCCTAATATGCAATACGGCACAACAAAAAAATAGAGAAACTTGATTTTAATCGATGATAAACGGACGATAACCGAAGCAGACTATGTATAAAAGCCTGCAACAATCACCGCTTATTTGTGACGCTGCGTTTTTTGGGGTTTCCCGTCATTTGTCAAAAGAAAAGTATTGTCAACATGATAATGACTGAAAAAACGGAACTGAACGAAAAGAAACGATAGTGGACAAGCCTAACCTTTATTGTAAATTGTAAAAAGCATCAAAAAATTTATTAAGAAATATATAGTTTATGTATTTTGTATTGATTTGATGTTACGCTGTCTTGCATGATCATATACACTACATACATACATATCGCTCACTCATTCCAAGAGTGACATAACTCAAAATTGAAAAGTGTCAAGACGTGAAACTTTGAATCCATATAAAATGATAAGCAACATGAAATAAGATTTTAAAAACGCTGGAATGATCCAAACAATTTTTTTTTACTTATAAACTAAATTTTGCTGAGATTAATCTATGGACATTTGCAAAAATCGCATTTCGTTAAGGCAACCACAAAAATTTTAAATTTTGAGTTTTGCCATCCTTGAAGTAATTGAGGTACATGCATTCTAAAGTACGCTTCGTCGACACAGGTAGTTTTTCAGGAGAAGCCATTAAAGTTCTATGATTTTTTTTAAATTTGTATGGAATTCAGAAAATTATTTGAAATATTTAAGAGTTTAACATAATATGTATGTCCACATAACATACTAACGATAACGTTGTGATTTGCCTGCCACCGTTATGTTCAGCCTAACACCGACATTTGTTGAAGTCAAATGACATTGAATTTGTTTGGCTTTTAATTTGCACATTACAATCCTCCACGCCCCTCTCACCAAACTCCTGCAATGGAAGAATATCCCTTAGAAACGAGTTATATTATATACATGCTACATAGTACATACATATACATATGCATACATATTTACATACATACATACATATCTAAATACACTAACTGTATATTCTCGAATGTGTTTCTTGTACAAATTATTATTGCTTTTTTAATCATTCGTATGTATTGAATTTTCATCACACGCAATTGATCAATGTTTAGCATCAGATGATTGTTACTTCTTCATTTTTATTTATTTTTATCTAATTTTAGATTGTTTTTTTTTTTGTTATATATTTTAGTTGGTGGTTTTGGTAAATGTTTTCTTTGCAACCGTGCAGCATATCTAATCTTAAACCAAATCTTGCATTAAAAACCAATAAAATAAAACATATCGACATAATAAAGCCAAATATAACGTATTTTTAGATGCAAAAAAAAAACTTATATTATACATAAATATTTATACATACTATGTTACCTAAATGTTTCCTTTCTCTCTTTCTCTAAAAATTAAAAACAAAAAGACAAAAACAAATCAAATATCATGTGTTTTATGACAACAATATCCAATTGTATATTGTGAAAAAATAAATAAAAAAATCCTAAAAAAAGAAAAATCAACAACGACAACAGCCAATCACCACCCATTTGCCACTACTCAACTACTACTATTACTACTACTACTGCCACCTAAACAACCACCATTACCACCACTACTACTACTACCACTACCGTAACCAACACCGCCACCACCACAACTACCACCACCCGTAGTAACTACATACATATTCTAATATTTGATTAAATGATTGATTAATTAATAAATTAGACAAATGGAATAATCTCTACTACTTAATATTTAGTATATAAGGAATTCAATGTGAAACTGTATTCATTATTGTTTTGTTTTCTCTCAAATTAATCTTAAGCCAATTTAATAATATTTCTTCCTTATTATTTCCCTAACAACAAAGCAAATTAAGCTAAAAACAAAAAACAAAAAATAATAAAAACAAGATTTTGAAACACCTGTATACTTTATTCTCATTTATTTCGCACATTCTTATTTGAAGTTATGTAATTGAACCATCTCCAAGGCACCTTTGTCTGTCCACTTAGTTACTCTGTGTACATCATTAATTAATTTACATACTAAATAACAACAACAATATCTGCAACGTTGACGACCAAAAACAAACTCCAAATCCTTATTCATCTCATTTTTTATTTTTGAAATATCATTCACCTGCTATATGGATAAAAACCAAATAAATCATACCCTCTTTACATCTACATTTACAGTATCAAGTCAAACAAAAACAAAATGTTCTCGGTATTCGAGATGAGTCAAAATGAATTCAAGGTAACCCGTATTTCCCAAGATAAGACACGTTCATATGAAATACCGGAAAATGCATGGCAACATCTGTCGTTAGTAGCCGGTGGGAAATGCGTACACTGTCATCTATCAAATGCCGGATGAAATGTCACATAGGGTAATGTGGTCCTATACCCATAAATACAAGAGAAAATGCTTAAATTTTAGCATGATCTGTGTTAAAAACCCGGTCTTTAGAGCTTCAAGAAATCTAATCGGAATGGGCCTTTAGATGGGGGGAGGCAATATAAAAAATGGACCGATATTCCCCATTTTCGTTAGGGACGAATTAGCGCAATATAATATAATGTGATATTGCACGGAATGGGTAATATTCAATTGACACATGAAGAGAAGGACGGACATCAATCGAAAGAATCTTGTCATTGAATCAGTCGTCTCGCAAGCTTCAAGCTAAAAAAAAAGCAGACCATTTTTCTCAAATATTTGGTATGTAGTTTCAACAGTCTTAAAATTGGTAAATTTTGATTTGTTACATT
The DNA here is from genome assembly GCA_963930755.1 of Eudasyphora cyanicolor. Classification (NCBI taxonomy): domain Eukaryota; kingdom Metazoa; phylum Arthropoda; class Insecta; order Diptera; family Muscidae; genus Eudasyphora; species Eudasyphora cyanicolor. Next base: position 5,993,462 of record OZ005734.1, on the reverse strand, counting down.
TTCAATTCAAGGTAACGCGATTAACAACTCCTAATGGTGTTAGAAACACAGGAATATAATATGTCCATATACATATGGATTTCATGTTAAGTGCGTGTATTTTTAAAAGCGGTGTCTTCTGATTCGAATGAAACTTGCACCAAGTTTAGTCCTATTGTATAATAGTTGCGAAACAAAATTTTAACGAGATCAAGAAACTGTCCGAGTTGAAAAACGACTAGTCGACCAGGGATGTATTTTTTTGACAGCTCGCGCGATTTTGTCGGATAATCTAAACATAGGAGTCGCAAGGAAAACCAATCCAGAGTAGACTAAATAATGTTCAAGTCGTAACATTTAAATATATAGCTTGTTTCGTAAATCGAAAGGCAATTATAATTTTTAAATATTGAACAAAAAGTACCGGTCTTAAACAATTTTCCAAATGCCAATACGGTTATTTTCAAGTCGATTCGTTACCAATAAAAAAATGGAAAGATGCCTGATAGAACATTGTTTGTTCCTTTCATACTGATTTTTGATAGTCTAAATTAAGTTCTCCTCTGTAATTCAGAAAATAGGAATGAATTGTATCTCAATGGTGGAGAATAAAATAAGTATGTATGTCGCCTCTGTTCTGTATTCCGAATGTGGCTTGAATCGGAAATTTTCGCTCGGATTCGCCAAATAAGTATCGATGGCATCAAATATCTTCGAATGGAAACATAAAGGCAATCTTCGTTTACAGATAATCTTAAAAAGCCCTCAAACAGAAATTATGGACAATTTTATGAATTAGAATTTCGGATTCAATCCGCTCTCGGAATACAGAACAGGGGCGTGTATATCCGGTTTTCGGATCAATGATAATCTAAAGAAAAATTAATATGTATAACCAGTTAGGGAGGCTAACTTTAACATTTTACTAATCTTCTGCTTAAACAGTATTCCGATCAAATGTTACCTCCCAAGTTGCGGTTTTTAAATAATTCTAAGAATATTGATTTTTTACGCAGTGTCAAATTTATCAGTGTCAATGGAACCAGAATTTCCAGAAGATACATTTTGTTGACATTTTTACGATATTTAAGGCCAACAATAGAAAAATTAAGATGTGAAGATATTTGTTCTGAAATCCTTATTAAAATAGTTAATTACTTTCCAATCTGCCATCTTCATTGAAAATGTGGTCTGATTTTGCAGCAGTATTGAATTGGCTGCGATTTGACGCCGTTAGACTTTCTTTATCCGAAGAACCCATTCCTTTATTTGAATGAAGGAATCGTTTTGCAAGTTGTGAGAATATTTATTTGCACTATCGAATAAACCAATAATATTGGATTATTCGATTGGATTTTTTGTATTTTTTTGAATTTATAAAAATAAGTTTGGAATTAGACCACCCCTTTTGTACCTCAAGTCCTGAAAGTATTTATTAACACATAACTGTCTCTGAAACATTTCCTTATCATAAAAAGGAACCAATCTATATGTAGCTCCTATACCTATTTGTTGACGATTTTTAGTCAAACTCGCATGGCAACACTGATTCGAACTCAGAATGCCTAAAAAGGGTACTATTGTACCAATCGTTATAGTCCGGGCTTAGTTAAGCGGAAATAGATTTCTTTTCGACATTCCTTCACTATTATTATTATGGCCACAAGTATTCAAATCAGTCGCCGATTGTAGAATTCGGACGGTTCATATGAGATTCGGTACGACTAATCTAATTTTTTTAATGCTTTTTATCTTCTACCTATTTCTAATATTTGGGTATTTTGTTGCCTTTGTTTTGTGCATGAAGCTTGTTGTTTTTATTAAGTTATAATAATATTGTTTTTTGTTCGTACATACGAGTATGTCTGTCATTAAATACGTACACACATAGATAGATGCGAGTAGACATAGATACGTTTTGGTCTCAAAGCAACAATTAACATTTTGCCTTTTTGTTTAGCTTGATACTGTATGACGTACATACATACATACAAATTTCCCCTAACCCTCCATAGCTGGAATATTGCAAGCGACTTTTTAGCAAATGTATTGACAAATAAAAACTAGGCGCTGGCGCTTTAAGAATCATAAACAAATAGTTCATTTCAAATGTCGATCATTTGTTTTTGGGAAATTACTCGCTTACAATGCTTTGTCGGTTATTAGAGGAAGGACGGACGGCGGACGGATGGATTATGGGACAGACAGACGGTATTAACTGGAAAGCACACACATACATACTATTGTACTAAGTGTCTTTGTAAACATTCCACAAATTCCATGTGACTGGTATCCTCAATATGTCGTACGTACATACAAATACACATACATCTACATACAACATTATTTAGCAAATTGTCATTATTGAAAATTCGTTTAGAAAAATGCAAAAAGTGAAATTGCATTTTTTTGTATTTGTAATGTATGTAATTTTATTTGCATTCTATATACTTACTTACTACCCATAATAACTGCCATTTTGTAGTGTGTAATGTAATTGTAGTTGGATTTGAAGTGATAACTAATTATAGACATAAATGTATATTTCAAAATTACGAAAATGGGTCTCTGTTATTCTGTTAAAAGCGCCCGCCACCCAACACTACCACTGTTATGATTTTGTGTAGCTTTTATTACATTCTTAATAACCTATTGAATAATAATTTGTGATCTCAACTCAATGGCTTTACATTATTTAAAATAAAAAAATAATATATTAAGTATTACAAATTTTAAAGAAAAAAAAAACAAACACTCATAACATACATATGCATACATGGACAATATTAATATTACAAAAAAAAGAAGAAAAAACAAAAAGAAAAACTAATAATAATAATAATTTTAGTAATGTATTCGTTTGTATTTTTACATTCCTATCATACCATACTACTTACTATACATGTATATGTATATACATACATAATATTTATTAAGCTTATTATTGTTACAAATGAAATGTTTATGGTTAAAATATATATACAACTTTTGCAAAAATAAATTTAAAAACCATAATTTTTGGTTGTTTTACTTTTCTCTGTTTTCATTACGAATGTCGCTACTGTGAAACTGCTACAAACTCCTATGTTATATTTTAATACTCTCTAATTCGCTCTTTCTCTATCTATCCATCTATCTACAATACCTGTGTCTGTCTGTTTCTTCTAGTACGGAGCCATACGAACAACTTGTTGTCGCGCGTTTTCTTGATGTTGTGTTATTACAAAACCAAGCAACACAGAACAGAAAACCACATGAAAACGCGCGACCAAAAGTCGCTTACATGAGGCTTGTATGGCCCCGCCTTAAATCTCTCGCCCTCTCCATTTGGCACATTGACATCAATGCACAATAATGAAGGTATTGGTAATCTATCAACTGATTTCTCATTATGATCGTGTAATCTACAGTACAGATTGAAGCTATAACTTGTATGAAGTTATAATAGCTAATTACCACTGTAACTGCAAGATTATGCTAACTGTGGTCTAACGTGGCTGTGTCATAACCAGTTGAGTTTGACAATCAAACTAAATGGCTGTGGCAGCGAAATTACACCATTATCTTCATTATTGTGCCATGACATCAGAGATATCATAATTCAATTTAACCTTTTTGTGTTCCCCCTCCACCTCCCCCATCATTTTTATTGAGGATTCTCTTAGACTATTTTACCTCTTTTTCATTCTCCATCTTTGTTTACACATTTCTGTTTCCTGTTACTATTTGATCGTGTTATTGTGTCCTGGTGGTTTATAAGAAATTCGGTCATCCGAAGTAATTTAATTTCTTTCGTAACACTGCACGCAAACATCATAAATACATGCATAATTTGAAAAGAAAACACAAGAAAAAATGTCTCATCATTTAGATCCTTTTGCAAGGAAGAAATAAAGTTCTGTTTACATACGTACTTCATCCATCCATACATACATACACGTGTGCATGTATGTGTGTGTAATTACTGTACTACTCTCACAAACAGACTGAACACACTCCCCCACAGATATATGTATGTTTGTGTGTGTGTTTGTCGGTATGTGTGTGACGTACGTATGTATGTAGATACTACTGCCATCCACTCACACCTATATAGCCTAGCAAACATCTTTAACCGTAACTCTGTAAAGTAAGTATGTCTTTGTAATCTTATCTTCTTTATTGTGATTATTATCGATTATTTTGTAATTCGTACTATCTGCTTCCAAAGTTCTTTATTGCATGACCACATAATACTACTCGTAAGAAGTTTGAGTTCCAATGAAATTGAATATTGAGTGTTGGATGGATGAGAGGATGATGTGCAACTGGGAGAGTGGTACAGCTGTTATCTGGCTGGTGTATATTAGAGTGCTTTTAAAAGGTTGACAAGGGTTTTTGTCTCTCTCTCTCTCTCTCTTACTTTCACACATCGCAATTTCATTCATTTGACTTTTTATTTTAACATTTATCATACATACTCGTATACAAACATGCATACATACACCCATCCATATGTTGCGTTAATTACATACATATGAGCATATTCAGTACGTATTTATGTACTATGTCGTACATACCAACTTATGTATGTATGTACTTACACGATGATCTCATCATATTTCACAAGAAAATCCAAATATATTATGTACGTTTTTGTATTGATTGAATTGCAGTTGTAGACACTTCCAAAAAATTACCTCCTCATCTTACAACAAGGACAGGAAAAAGCAACAACAACCAACCATCCTCCAACACAATCTACCAACCATTGTTTGGACAACATTCGCACCGAACGAAACAGGGACGGACGAGCTACCATCAAGACGCGAGTTCGATCAAGGACACCCGTAACTTGTTCAAAGAGTCATGATCAATTCAAATCACACGGGGACGACTCGTCGCCCATTTTCACGCAATGGTCCCTCGGTCCGCAATCATCGAGGGCGCATGCTCTTCTCTCCACACCATCATTCGCATTCATATCAGGGCCAGCAGCAACAGCAGCACAACAACAACCATCGATTGAACCACGGCAACAATCCCGGCATCGGTAACAGCAACAATAATGGCGGTAGCAGCAGCAGCAACTCAGGTGCATCCTGGTACAACAAGGATAGCAGTAATAGTAATAGCAGCATCGATGCCTGGAACAACACGCATGGGTAAGCTTACTTGTACTTGCACTTCATGTACTATTACTATTGCGTTTTTGTGAAAATTGCTTGAATCTCTCCCTACTTCATTGGACAAAATATGGTTATCCTCACACACCTTTGGCTCTTGTTTATTGTTATAATTATCAAATTTTAGAGAATACAATTTATTTATTTTATAGAATCTCCATTGAGGTATTAAACTAGGAATGTTCTGGAAATCAAATAGAGTTGAAAGGATTGCAAAATTAATATTTTTAACAGAAATTGATTTATGGTTGTTTGATATTAAATGTTACCAATACTTCGGTAGAGAATCGAACCCACCGCATTCGGTCGGGAGGAACCATTTGCTTGAAAATGTTCAACAAGTTTTATAAAACATTAAGATCTGTTAAATTTATCCAATCTCAACTCCACCAAAAATATCCAAATGTTTATTATACGCATAGGATTATGTCAGTCGAATTTATTTTTCCCTACCTGTTATCAGCACTAATAAATCACCTTCACCCATCCATCCATTCATCCGGCAATAACTAACGATACTTAACAGCACCCTCCAACTTGTAAATTCTACTTATGATGTAAACGTAATTTCTTCCAATGTCATATTATTCGTCTCACCGATAACGATATGATTATCATATCAACAATGATCTTGTGGAATAACAGCAACAATAACCATCCGCAACAACAAGTGAACCTGCCATCGCAACAGCAGCAGTTCCATGGCCAAAGCTATCAGCAAAGCGGTCGCCGTGGAGGAGCCAATGTTCACGGTGATTTCTATAACTTTCGCCGGGGTGGCACCAATGCCAATGGTTCTAACAACGTCAACGGAAGCATAATTATGTCTCATCGTGGTGTTGACTTTCATCAGCATGGCGATCGATATAATCATGGTCGTAATTTCTCCGGCAGCAATGGTGGCATCAACTCAGGTGTATGTGACAGGAACAGTAACAGTAATACTAATACTAACAATTCAGTGAGTAGTAGCTGTTTTTACATAGCTCGCAGTATTTCCAATTTGAAATTTCCTTATTTTGTTTCTAGCATAATGACCCGGGAGCTGGAGGAAGCAGTTCCCGAATTATGGAAAATGGTGACAGTGGTGGTTCGAATTTTGCTCTGACAAATAATCGTAGCAGTGGCGGTAACAACAACTCGTACAATCGCTCTTCTCAATACTATAACAACAACAACAACCAGGCGAATCAGTACAACAATGGTCCTTCGACATCAGCATCTGCTTTGGGCATGGGTAGCGGTACCACATTGTTGGATGCGCCGTCAGGTTCAGGTTCAGGCCTGTCCAGTTCGATTGGTACAAATATTTTGAAATCCGACAGTCCATCTCGAAAGCGGAGACGTATATCGGGCCGAATGCCGAGCCAATCGCCCCCTGCTCTCTGGGAGCAAAGACGTTCACCTCGCATGTTGGTAAGCAAATATTTGTTTATGTTAATTAATTTCACGGGTATCTACATCCAACGTATGCTCTCGGGCACAACATATCATCACCTGAAATGCCCAACCCTCTGTATAGTACAAGCAAAAAACCTTATTGATATTTGTTCACATCATACCTAAATATTATCGGTACATCTTGTATATTCCCATCGATCCTATAAGGATCATAGGGCCCCAGCATTTGCCAATACATATTATTTCCGATTCAATTTGTCTTTTCCTACACGCTGAAAAAAAATCGCTTCTGTAGTATATTGTCCCAAATATATTCGGCTTGAAACATATATATATTCAGGGTACGCTCTAAACATATAGTATTTGGTATATACAAAAATTATATACTTGGGAAGATGTCGTTCTAAACAAATCTTTGTTTACATCCCAATATGTTATTATTTGGGACTATTATTTCCGAAACAAATATTTATTTGCATTTAAGTATTCGGAAAATACATAAATTGTGTTAAATTTTTCAGTAATTCAAAGTTAATTTTTTAGAAATGTTAAATGTTCGTAAAATAATAATAATTGAAATCGTATAATCTTGGATTAAAATAAATTACTTAGAGGATTGACAACTAATGATGGCTTGGAATACTCAGAAAATTTAAATGATAGATTTAAAACGGAAGTTAATATGGTATCATAACTGGGAGGTCTAATTCGAAAACAAGGAAAAATTAAAACTGAATTTCGAAAAAGTCAGTAAATGTTTTGAAAATTTTTTTAAATAAAATATATTTGGAAAAATTCCTAAACAATAATTTTATTTGTATTTAAACACATATTTTATTTGAGAAATTTAGTTTGCAAATAAATTTTGTTGTAATATATTAATATATGCGTTCCAAATACTTTTTATTGATTTTCAAATAAAATTTATTTGCTCAGAAATATATAATATTTAAAAATTTGTGTTCCAAATATATTTTCTTTCGATTCAAACATATCAAAAAAGGTGATTTTGCCCCGTGTAGTATAGGCTGAGCGACCTCTTCTTGGGTTGCCTCGTCGATTCAATTCTATAGCATTTATTGTGATAAAATCCCTTGGTCTTAGCTTAACAGACAAGAATATATTAATATCATTTCATATCAGATATTAAAAATACATATTGGTTTCGAGAAAATCCTTCCATGACGTGCATTGATAATTTCAATAAGATTCTTGAAACAAATTTACAAAAAAAGATTTGGTTTTACCAGTAAAATGATTTTGTCCTATGTTTAGAAAGGGGTTGTTAATAATTACACTGTGTGTGCCCCAAAATGTATTCTCGATGAAAACAAGTTACCCCGCATAATTTTGGCCCGCTAAATAGAATGGGTTTTTCCTGTGACATAGTGTTTTCCAGATATTTAGCCACACAGTATAGAAGGATTCGGAAAGGTGTTCCATGTCAGTGAACAAAATAAGAGAGACACTTAAGGAAATATTTCTCATCCCTTTACCACTGAAAATACACCTAAACTATAATGATATAACAAAAGTCATAGAAATCAATGGATTTTTGGGCAATTTATTCGACAGAAAGATTCCTTGTAAAAAATCACTACAGGTCCCCACAAAACACTTTATTAGCAACCTCGACCTTGAAATAGTCTTCTATGATTTATTTTCAGAGTGTATGGTTTGGTAACTCAAAGCCAATATGATTTTAGTCCAATATGTATTGTCCAACATTGTACACATTCCCAAACAGTATGAATAAACACATTTAGGAATTTAAATAATCTCTGTCTCCCATATAGTTGCAGCAAGGGAGCCCACCTATACGACGACCACGTCTTAGAGACCACAGTACGATGGCACAAAATCAAAACTATTTCAACAGCGGTTATCATCACCATCAGCATCCACTTCAGCATCAGCCACATCATTATCAACAACAGCAGCAACAACAACAACAACAACCACAGCCGCAGCAGCATCCAAATAGTCACTCAAATCCACATTTTATACAACATCAACAGCAGCGTCCGCATTGGGATTTAAATGCAGCGGCTGTTGTCAACACTAGTTCCGCACCCCCACTTGCCCTAATACACACCCCACCGCCTGCCCATCCACACAATCAAGCGCAAAGTCCAACAGCTCTACCACCGCCACCGCCGCTGATGGTCGATATAAATCAAGTTCCAGTTAGTTTGTCGCTGCGACACGCCGAACCTGTATGGGCTTCGATTTGTACCTATCCTGCCCAGCCACCACCACAGCAACCCCGTTTGGCGCCCTGTCATCTTCACAGCATATATCCACAACCATTTCCAGCACAACCCGCCTGCAATTCACATCAGGTATTTATGACCGAATATAATTTTTTCAGAGTATAACTTGCTCTGAAAATTTGGGACGTACCAGTCTGAAATTTAGCCTTTATATTACTTTGTTTCATTGTCAAGAATATTTCTTTGATATAATGAACACATTTTTGCATTCTATGAAAGTAAAACATGTGCTATCATTAATTACACTGTCTTAGTCCAAAAATGTAAGAGAAAGGAGATAATATGGGTACACCTATTTCAATCATGATAAATCAAATGGGGTAGCTTTTGTTTTTGAGATACCCGTATTCGTTTATGAAACCAGAAAAGTATATACAAAAGTTATCTCGAATGTGAAAACGTTGTTGTGTTTTCGTGCATTGGTACTCACGCTGTAAGCTGTTAACTTTATGTACAAAATGGTACCTTTCTGTGGGAGGTACCAAAAGGGGGCGTGGCGATAACGTTCATTTTTCACTGAACTGTAGGCACTATAAGAGCATTACACTGTATACTGTATACAACTATTTTTATACACTGGTATTAATGTTATAAGCTGTTAAATTTTGGTGGAAAATGGTACCTTTGTGTGGGAGGTACCAAAAGGGGCGTGGCAATTACGCCAAATTTTTTGCCGGACTGTAAGTACCATTAAAACATTACACTGAATACAATTTTAGGTATTTTTATGCACTGGAATAAATGTTATAAACTGTTAACTTTTGTTGCAAAATGGTCGCCCATTTTTCTTGATGTGATAGTGACTAATAATCTAATACTATTTGTGGAATTTCAAAAGATTCGAATAAGTAGTATAGAAGTTATTAAAGAATCAATATTTCACAAAATGTTAACTCTTTGTGGGGGAGGTACTAGAGGGAGTGGACCGATAATACCAAACAAATTATCGCATACCAAATTTTAAGTTAATCGGATATTCCTTTCGAGAGTTATCGTGCGCACCAGCCAGCAGACAGACAGGCGGACGGACATTGCTCATCCGACTTAAAATAACCCAAAACGAATATCCGCCGAACATACTTAGGGTCTTAGGTCACTCCTTCGACGTTTTCCATTTTTGGTCCGTATCCGTAAAGTGAGGGTATAATGAATTTTCATGGGTATTTTTCAATTTATACAGTTACAGGCTACGCCTATTCACTTAACGTCAATGTCTGCCGCGGCAGCAGCCCATCACTCAGCGGCCGCAGCTGCTTCAGCTCAACAGCAACAATCGCAACAAGCAGCTTTAGTGGCCGCAGCAACTGTTGCAGCCAATTACCAAAATTCAACACACCTTACCCAACAACAGCGCTCGGATGCTGCCGCCGCCGCTGTCGCTAGTCTGTCATTGGATCCTGCGGGAGGACATCACCACCACCACCATCATTCACAAGGAGTTGCGACCGTTCCACAGTTACAGGCAACTCCCATCCATTTGACTTCGATGTCTGCGGCGGCAGCAGCTCATCACTCACATTCCATGGCAGCGGCAGCAGCTGCTGCTGCAGCACAGGTCTCACAGCTTTCAGCTCAACCACAGCCAATTATAATATCCGCAGAGGTGAGTGAAATAGTTAACACCGGATACATAGAAAACAACCAATTAAATATTTGTAATTTATCCTCCCTTGCAGAGACGTACATTCCCTCCACACAGACGTATTACACGTTTCTGGACCGCGAATCATCCCCATGGTCCACATAGACATGTTTTGCCTCCTCAGACATTGGGTCCACAGCCAACGCCAGTACAAATTCAAACTACTGGCATTATAAATCCCGGATTTTTGCTAAATTTCCTGTAAGTTATTCACTCATATCCATTCCACGGCATTGAAAAGCTGTTGCTGATACATTTATTCTTTTAGTGCCATGTTCCCGTTATCTCCTTACAATCAGCATGAATTAAACTCATCCGACTCCAATGAAACAGAGAACTACGAAGCCCTGCTGAGTTTAGCTGAACGTTTAGGTGAAGCGAAGCCGCGAGGCTTGGCCCGTAATGAAATTGAACAACTCCCAAGCTATAAATTCAATCCTGAAAGCCATAATGGTATGTTTTGGTGTTCCTAATGTCTGATCGATCTGAAGTAATTTTTCCTTAACGCAATAACCTATTACTTGGGTAAATGAGGCTTATATCGAACTTGTTCCGGTTTTCACTTTTTGCTTGCCCGGTTTAAGCAAATCGTATGGAGTTCAATTCAATAAAGCTATGCACACACGGCCGTCAGATCTTACACTGTTATCAACTCTGTCAAAGTGCTGCCAATGTACTGACAATGACAAAAGGTGAATTGTCAGTTCATACGATTACAAGAAAACCTTACAATTTCATATATGTACAATATATTTTGTAAATATTTATTGGCAGGATTGTCAATACAAATATTTTATAGACAGTGTTGCCAATAAAATGTTTATTTGACAATGGCGCCATTGTCAGATGCATAATCTTCGCACATTTTACAATGTCTTACAATGTACTGACGTTGACTTTTCTGCCAACGTTGCAAGACAAAAATTGTAAGTTCACACGGTTGCTAGTCCGCACGGTTGCATTTATTTTTTGACATTTTGCTGACAATATTGTAAGATCAGACCACCGTGAGTACATAGATTTAGTTTGTGTTTGCGAATTCTGAATGTGAAGAATGTGCCTCTGAGAACGATGTTGTTCGAGACTTACCTCTCAGGTAGCAGAGGCAGATGCAATGGAAGTTACATTCAATGAGAAATAGGACACTTTCAGATAAGTCGATTTACAAACGCCGCACCAGTTATTTATCTATGAAAGTTAGTGGATTATTTTACTTCTGTGGCGACTACTATATATATTTTTTTAAAGACTTGTATTCACCACCACTTCCTTTTGTGAGTCAACGTTTTTTCTGTCATTTGTCAAATTGAACAATGTTTTTTATGCCATATTTGATGCCATATTGAAATGATGGGGGAAACGCAGCTTAGCAAAAAATCGGTCGTTGTCACCAGATAAAAATGATAACTTTAAGTCAACTAGATTATCTCACCCTGCAAATGCAGTAGTAGATGAGGAGATAAAAGATATAAAAACGGGAAAGAAATTGGTCTCCATTTTAAAAAATACATTGCTCGCACATTGGGTGGCTGATATGTATTGCAAACAACTTCAGGTTGCTATCATTTCTAAACCGCTAGTCTGATAGCTGACAGATTTATTTCAGTGACAGTTCATTTTATTGTTTACAAGCTTACAAAAGCATTTTGATCTGTTGCATTCAGAAAAAAGTTATTCGTGATGGAATTCAAGCGTGATAGTGTGATTGCTTTATATTTGGGTGGAAAAACACAAGTGGCTACCGTTAGAGCCCTCCAGCATTAAAATGTGAATAAATCTTTTGTATCTCGTACCATTGCTCGTTACCGTGATACTGGCAGTGTTGCATCGCGTCCAAAAAGTGGACGAAAAAAAACGGTAACAACACCAGAAATGGTCCGAAAAGTGAAGGCCAGATTTGATCGAAATCCACGCCGCAGTGGTAGAAAAATTGCTCGTGAGCTGAACATATCGCGAGAACGGATACAACACATATTAAAAAATGAGCTTGGACTAAAGCCATTGAAGTTCCAAAAAGTGCAAGAGCTCACCGATGCACAAAAAAAGTTAGACTGGAAAGAGCCAAGGAGTTGCATCGCTTGCACGAAAGTGGCCAGTTACCGAATTTGGTTTTCTCCGATGAGAAGCCATTCAAAATTGAGCAGATTGTGAACAAACGAAATGATCGGGTTTACTTGCCAGAGAGGTCAGCTGAAAATGTACACCTTCGATTGTCCACCAGAACTCAAGCGCCGCCGATGGTAATGGTGTGGGCCGCCGTAACGGCCGAAGGTCGCTCCCCGCTCGTATTCATCGACCATGGGGTCAAAATAAATGCCGAATATTATCGGGAAAATGTCCTAAAGACAGTATTGAAGCCCTGGGCAGACAAACATTTCGGCCGCAGACCATGGACATTCCAACAGGACTCAGCACCATCGCACTCAGCACGCGTCAACCAAGAATGGCTTAAAAAGGAGGTTCCTCGCTTCATTTCTACCGCACAGATCTCTGCATCTCAATCCGTTGGACTTTTGCGCCTGGGGCATTTTAGAGAGTAAGGTTCGCACTAAAAAATACCAAATTATCGATAATCTCAAGACGGCGCTTCGCCGGGAATGGGCCAAAATACCGCAGAGCCACTTTCGAGCAGCGTGTGATGGCTTTGTCGGCCGTTTGAAGGCCATAATTCGTGCCAAAGGTGGCCAATTCGAACAAATCTAAACTGTTTCTAAAATGTTATGTTATTTCCGAAATTTTTTGCTTTTGAACAATAAAATTTAAAAAAAAAATTAAAAAAATATAGCGCTTTACTTTGTTGCATTACATATCAGCCACCCTGTACATAACACTGTCATTTGAAAACAAAAAAATTAATTGTATCTTTTGCCTATACTCTATTCAGGTGACCAGACATCTTGTGTCGTATGCATGTGCGATTTCGAAATACGCCAAATATTACGTGTTCTGCCATGTTCACATGAGTTCCATGCCAAGTGTGTCGACAAATGGTTACGGGTATGTGTCAAACTCTTTACTACTGCCCCCTCAAAGAATTTTTTCAACATTCTAAACTTCTGTTTATTTATGTCGCAGTCAAATCGTACGTGTCCTATATGTCGTGGTAATGCTTCCGATTATTTTGATAATCCTGAACAACAACAACGTCAACAACAACAACAACAGCAACAACAAACGCAGTCACAATTGCAACCAAATCTAACTACACCACCAGCAGCTCCAGCTGTCGTTGTGACCAGCAACAACAGCAGCATAACGGCAACACCAACACCACAAACACCAACACCAACAGCAGCAATAAACATTAACAACACCACCAATAACCAAGTAGTCCAAACAAACGGTCAAACCATAACAACAACGGCCCACTAAAGGACAATAATGCAATATTGTCTGATGCAAATCAAAACAACGAATTTTACTCTCACTATCTGTCTTCTCTCATTCGTCTCCGCTCTGCACCACGTTATCTATCACTGCGTTACCGTTGTCAACTCTCATTTAAGTTTCAAAGTTCAGCAGTTGGGAATAAAACCCAAAACTAGCTGGGTGACTGAAAAGAGCTAAGTCCGGTTCTGTGTATGGGTACGTTGTGTGTATGTATGTACATCCATATGTATGTACATGTCAAGCTTAGGCGGATATGAAAACTTTTGTGTTCATATTTCCTCAAGTGACCAATCATACATATGTACGTACATCACATACATAACACTTGATTTTTAATTAAACTTACGCAAGAGTGCAACAGTCAAATAAATATGATTTTATTATCACAGGAGAAGAAGTACAAGAAGTGATTTTAAAGAAAGACAATTGATTTACTTGCTTCATCACAAAAATCAAAAAGCCCAACAAACAATGAGCAAGTTTTGCATATGTCCTTCCACTAAAGACTTTTTCTATACATGCATGCCGACATAGCCTTAAATCTAGTTTACACTGAGGGCAGATTAAATCCATTCCGGAATTTCCTCCGCTAATCTTGTTCGAGCATATTTAATTCGAGGTGGAGTAATGCTCCGTCAGCTGTATCAATAACTAGGCCGGCCGCATTCTCTTTTAGTATAGCATTTTGTCGTTTTTTATATACATATTATTTGTGTTTGCAATTAGCGATGCCAAATCGTATACAAATCGTGATTAATAGAGTTTCATTTTAAACAATTTAACGAACAATAATACCAATCTGTAAACAAAAAAGCAATCTTTTTATTGAAAAACCAAAAAAACTAAATTAATTAATATGTACTACAAAGTCGTCGTGTGTATCTCTTGAAACTGTTTCAAAAATTACAAAATAAATGTTTAATGACTCCTCAATTTTTAATATCAAACAAAACATTATGCAAAAAATCAATTTTCAAATAGATACTTGGTTTTTGATATAAAGGACCTACTGTCAACTAGTTTAGATTTAATAAAAACCATATCGCACCTGAGTGTAGTAATTACAATTGTTGACATTTTCGCTTCTGTGCAAACATTTGCAACATTATCCCTTCACAATTTGTCTTCTTCATCAAAGAATTTTATCACAATACTCCGCGCGCCCCCATTCTGCCAAAGACCCTTATAAATGAGAAATAGTTTTTTGTCTCTACTGAAAAACTTTAAATTTTGTGTTAGTACAGCTTTGTACAACAGGTGCGAGTTGTGGTGTGTATTCTACAACAAATACGCAGCAACGATATAAGTAACGGGTGTTTCTTTTCAAAAGAAACATCCTTAACAAACATACGTAATATATATGGATATTTGATATTCATCATGCCCCAGAGCACGGGATTCTCTAAGTGATGTTCAACAATTCGATGGCTAAAATTTGATGAACATATGCGCATTATGGCTATAACCAAATGTTGGCCACGCGATGGCGAATGTAGTGTTATTTACGAAAAAATTAGTACATTCATTTTAAACTTCAAATTTAACATGGGCGTTGTTTTAAATAATGGATAAATGTCCTGTACTTTATTTTCTTCCTAGGTGTTAAAATATTGAAATAGCGGATAGGCAAAAAAGTAAAATTCTCTTAAATTTGTATTAATTTTTTTTAATATTTTTTATAATAAAGCAGCGGATTCTTTCCCCAGGTTGATATATTGATATAAAATAATATTGGCGTTTTTTTGATAAATAAATAAAAAAATAAAATGTTTCCAAACGTTACCACGTTTTGTGAGTGAACTTTTTGACAAAAAGTAATACCATTTTTTTTTTTTAAAAAGTTATAGCCCTAATGCGCATATAGACTCGTATGTATGTATATACCTACGTATGTATATATTTAAATTAGTTTGTCCTGAAATGTTAATTATCTTATACTGTTTATAATTATTTTCCCTTATCTACCTTTAAATCAGATATCGGCACAACAGCGCCCACGGGCGGATCTCTCACATCTACCTACATACGCCCACACATAACATGAGAATAAAATAATTCATTCAGTCTCGCTTGAGCATTAAATTAAGCAAAATAAGGTTCTATGCGTGTGCCGATGCCTGCTTTATAGGAAACTATAATACGACATGCACTTATATGAATTTAGATGTTAACATGTATGTAATCTATCACTCTCCTGATCTGGTGTACCATTTAATTATGCTCTGACTCTCTCTCGCCGTTTTTATCTTACTGTTCGGTAAAATGTTTTTGCGCTCTTAAATGATGATACAGTAATTACTGCTATCCCAGCAAACCCCCGCACTAGTATTGAAACTTCGATCAACGCAACCCCCGATCCAACATTTCCATTAAATGAACAGTAAAAAATGGTCTTGAATGACATTATGAATCTATAAAACCTCCAGAAATGTTTGGCATGTAGCACAACTTAGTCTAACATTTATGATTTCTTTTGAAAATGTTTTTTCTATTCTATATTATTGCTTTTAAATTAATTTTATTGGGTAAATGACATTATTTTTTAAGCAAGTATGTACATATATGTTGACTCTTCTAATTCATAATAGGTTATGGAAGGTATATATTTAGTACACATTAACATTGAAAATTAGTTCTGCAAAAGTGCAATAACTCTTTGTGAATTCGCTTCTTAATATTTTGTTTTCGAAACAATACTCGTACCCTGATAATTGGTTACCGGAACAAACGCGGTTATTTCAACCGTCTTGGTTTCAATCAGTTGCGCTAGCCGAAGTTAAACTGTAATTTTATGTTTGACAATTAGTCATTCACACTGACAGAATTTTCATCACATACTTACGAGTATGCTTTTTTGTATGCTTGTGTACAATAATACGTTTGGTATATTTAACAAGTAGGGTAGACAACTAACATTGCAGAACGAGCATTAAACTCTGTTAATAACATTTGAAAGAGAACCAAAAAAATAGTATCTGTTGAGAGTCAGTGAACAAAAGAGAAGCTGAACTCATACTCATATAACCAAACGCATGCCCATTCATTAACAAAACACAGATGAGGCAAGGCAAACTAAAAATGAAGCGAAGCACACTTTTTGGAATGACGGAAGAAAAAAGATGTTTACATTAACGTACATTCATAGAAACATACAATTATACGATAAGCAAACAAATAAACAAGAAAATGAATCCTGCCCTCCATTTGCAACTTAGTATTTATGTAAAACTTTAACCTTAAATGAAACACAATATAAAAAAACTGAAACAAAGAACATAAAAAAACAAAACACAGATTAAACACACTCTTGTGAAAAACTAACGCCAAATAAAAGAAACCTTTTTGCTTTTTTATTTGTGCTATAACAACACCTGTATTGATTACTACCTGTAATAAAAGAAAGTAATAATTAAAAACTAATGAAGAAGAAGAAATAAATATACTGTAACCTATAGACTAAAGATAACCTTACGAAGTCAACGATTTGATCTTAATCAAAGTTTCTCCTTAAAACACAACAAAAACAAAACCACACACCACACCTTAGGCGTATGCGTAATACTTTTTTCAAATTACACATCACTCATACGTACTGTTAGCATAAGGCGTTTGCTCTTTTTATATATAAATATATACCTATATAATATATACGTATGTATATGGATATGTGTATGTACGCTATTCTTTGATTAAACTTTACATTTTTACTACATATAACTACAAAAATAACAACAACAACAATAATAATAAAAATTATAATAATAACAACAACAAAGCGTTAGTAATTCAATATACAGATACATACATATATAGACAAATGAAGTACATTACATTATACTATCTACTCACTGAAAAAAAAACAAAATTATAACAAAAGAAAACAAAAAAAAACAGAAAAAACTATAGATTAAATGGTGTTTCCAAAAGACCATTTGTAAACGTGTTGTGCTTTTTCTAGATTTTAAAATTCGTAATTATAACTTAATCAAAATAAAAACAACAATGTATTATTCACTTTCCAAGTAAATGGTATTGTTTTATGGACAAAAAAACAACAAAAAATATAACAATAAAAAAACAACAAATATATACATACTTATATATACAACAATAAAAAAGGTAATTTTTATACGTGCACTCATAATTATTTACATACATACGTGTATTTAGATTTATATACAATAATGTATTGTATAGTGTATTACATGCATAAATACATACATATGTATTGCAACAAAAACATGTACTTTATAGATATACCTAAATCAAGCAAACAAACAAAGAGACAACAACAACAGAGAGTCGTTTTTCTTTGGTATTTTTCAAGTTCCCGTTAATCCACAACTCTCCCGCCCATATACACCTTTAAAGACTTGCTTTTGTGTTTTTTCTCGTTTTTGAAGTCCGACGAACGACATTTGATTTTATTGCTTAATGTTATGTAAATGCCCCCACCCCTTAGATTATTAACGAAATATAAATGAATAAAAATTTTTGCTGTGATGTATGTTAAATTAAAAAATATAATAATAATAACCCAAAACAAAGATAAATATTAATCTTAAACCATGCAATTATGTAATTCTTTTTAACTTTCTGTATTCAACTCAAGTTTTTTTGTAAGAGACAATGGCAAACACAACAAATTATTAGTCAATAAATGTATTTATACATACATACAAATATACATATGTATTTACCTATACCATATTAAAAAACAATATGTTTTAACTTTGTTTGCATTTCCACTATTTTATACACACCAACCACCCAACCAATCAATCAGTCAACCTATCAATCTTAAGCTATGTATACACGATTGTCAGATCTAATATTATTGTCAGGCAGAAATGTCATTGTAAGGCAATAATATTGGTCTTATGTCTGGTAATCGTGTAAACACACAACGTTGCCATTGTGAGATAATTTGCAGACACTTTTGATTGTCAGATGTGCGAAGTCTATGTATGTGACAATGGCGCCATTGTCAGAGAAACATTTTATTGGCAACTCTGTCTATTTTCTTGCAATCGTCCGATTCACCATTGCCTAACAATCTGTCATTGTCCGTACATTTGCAGCACTTTAACAGGATTGATAACGTTGTCCGATCTGACTGTCGTGTGTACATAGCATTATGCATGCATATATGTTATTGCTTGCATTTTGTACTTTTAATTATATAAAAAAATATTTGCTTTTACTTACATACATATCTCCAGCTTTATTTCTAGTAGGTGTTCTTCAAATTCCCCCAAAAATAAAAAAATCCCATAAATAGAACAACCACCTCTCGTTTGTCGGACATTTTTCCAAGTTTTTGCTTACAAAGGAAAACGAAAATTACTCCAAGATAACGTATCTACGTTTTCTCCACATAACTTTCGAGTTATCGAAATTTCTAAAACCAGTTCCTGCGTTAACGATTTTTTCCTCTGGCATATGTCCAAAGATGGCTACGCGGACCAAAGTGTCATTGGAATCGAAGTTATCGATTATTCGGGAATAAGACGACTTACTTCGTAACTACCCTCCAAAAACTGACAGGTCTTACATCCACGTTCAACAAGTACTCGTATTTATACCCTCACTTTAAAAAAATCGAACGAGTGGCCTATGACCCTAAGTATGTTCGGCGGAAATCCGTTATAGGTAATTTATTATAGGAACAATAGCCCTGGTAAGCATATGCGATGAATTGGCCTAAGAAGTGATGACCTGTCAAACCCTGCCGAAGTGGAAGATACTTTTTATTTCCTTTGCCAATGTCTAATTTTATCCTACAGAAGAAACAAGATACTGGGCTCAGTGGACCCTTGGTCTCATTCAACAGGCGTCAGCCTCTGTCAGACCAACCTAACCTAATGGTCTGTCTCACAATGTCGAATGATGACTTCTATGCGAAATACAAATGATTTGAGACCTAACAGTCATCAGACAGTATGTTTTCATTCGATTTGTTGTGCTGACGCATTTCTTTTGGTTGCAAATCAGCTGTTTTTCGCATAGAAGTCATGCCAACGCTATCGCTATAGCGTTCGACGTCGTGAAACAGACTGTAAGTCATTTGAGCAATGCCTGTAAATCCGTCCGTCCATCTGTCTGTCCGTCTGCAGGTAAGTAATCGGTTAACTTCAAATTTGGTATGTGGTAATATGCGAAGACGGGCCATATTGGTCCGCTCCTTCTAGTACCTCCCTCACAAAGCTTTAAAATGTAGTGAAATATTGATTCTCTGATAACATACATATATACTACCTATCCGAAACCTCTGTAGTTCCACATCTCTGACTATTCTTTTGGTTCCTCCTGTACAAGAGAGTTGACAGCTTATATGGAGTGTAATATGGAGTCCTAAACACGAAAAAATATATAAAAAAATGTTATGGTAAATTTGTTTCCAAAAAAATTGTTCTTTAATATTCCAATTTTCTCGGAAGGTGCCTTTATTATCTGGGCCCTATTATTTTAAGTATATCGTTTTTTGCTGGTACTAATAAAAACATAAATAAGTAAGAAAGTTTCAGTCGGGTAAACCGACTAAGGTATACCCTCACTTTGTGAGTAATGTAATATATAACGTTACACTAATAAATCTGTCTATTTGTGTGGGAGGTACTGGAAGGGGTTTCTCCAAATACACCTGTTCTTCGGTAAACAACAGATTCTTAAATACATTGCATTGTTTCGAACTATAAGCGTTTATTTGCACTGGTATAATAAAGTTACGAGCTATGTAATTTTGGTATGATTTTGTCATTTTGTGTGGGAGGTACAAAAAGGGGCGGGGTGATAACGCCCACTTTTTACAGGACTATAGGCACTATAACAGCATTACACTGTACAAAATTTCAAGTATTTGTATGCACTGGTATTAAAGTTACAAGCCGTTTACTTTTGGTACGATACGGTCAATTTGTGTGGGAGGTACCAAAAGGGGATGTACAATAACGCCCATTTTTTACCGGACTATAGGCGCTACAAAAACATTATACTGTAGAAAATTTCAAGCATTTTTATGCACTTGTATTAAAGTTATAAGCAGTTAAATTTTGATGCAAAATGGTCCATTTGTGTGGGAGGTACCAAAAGGGGCATGCTAACTTCACCCATTTTTCTCGAGGTAATAGCGACTAATATACTAATATTATGTGTAGAATTTCAGAAGATTCGAATAAGTAGTATAGAAGTTATTAAAGAATCAATATTTCACTAAATTTTAACCCTTTGTGTGGGAGGTACCAGAAGGAGTAGACCAATATGGCCCATCTTCGAACTCATCCGGAGATAGATAAAAATATTACCGCATACCAAATTTGAAGTCAATCGGATACTCCTTTCGAGAGTTATCGTGCGCACCAGCCAGCAGACAGACAGACAGACAGACCGACAGACAGACAGACAGATAGACGGACGGACATTGCTCATTCGACTTAAAATTACCCAAAACGAATATCCGCCGAACATACTTGGGGTCTTAGGTCACTCCTTCGATGTGTTACACTTTTTCCCGTAGCAAATGATATATACCCTCGTATCACTAAAGTGAGGTTATAAAAATAGAAAAAAAATTGCCAAAAAATCGTTTGTGCCAAACGAAGAAAACAATGCCTATTTGAAGAAAATCTATGGCTAAATGTAGAAATTATAGCATTTATGGGAGAAATAAGAGAATTTCAACAAAATTCGTTTTTATACCCCCACCCTATTGTGAACAAGGGTATGTATCAGATGCTGCCAACCAAAGTGGTCGATGGAGTGACCTAATAGACCCCATGAATATTTGGCAGAAACCAGTTTTGGGCCATTGGGCCGCCTGTCTGTCTGGTTGGTGCTCAAGATAACTTTCAATATTTTTTCTATCTCAGGCTAAGGTTAAAGATGGACTATGTTGGTCCACTCCTTCGAGTATCCCATAACTAATACACTACTAGCCAGAATCTTTCACAATTTCACACATAGTATTAGTTTATTAACCGCTACCATCTTTAGAATAATGGGCGAAGTTGCCACGCCCCTTTTGGTACCTCCTATACAAATGTACCATTTTGAACAAAAAGTTAACTGCTTACAACTTGGATTGCTGCACATACAAACACTGGAAATTTTGTCGAGCCCGTAAAAAATGAGCGAAGTTACCACGCCCCTTTTGGTACCTCCCATACAAATGGACCATTTTGCTCAAAAAGTCAACGGCTTATAACTTTGATTCCAGTCGATTAAAATACTTAAAATTTTGTACAGTGTAATGTTTTTATAGTACCCTTAGTATATTAAAAAATGGAAGTTATTGCCACACCCCTCTTAGAACCTCCAAACAAAATTGCCAAAATTTATTTATCTATTTATTTATTTATTTATATGAATTACAATACAAAGTAAATTTATATTCTAATTTTAAGGTCCAGGGAAAGGCCGGGTTACAAAGACCATATGGCTGAATTTCGCAGCGACAGACCAGAGCCTCTGGTGGGAATCGAACCCACGACCCCCAAACTCATAGGCGAGTACGCTACCAACTCGCCTACTGAAAAAATTTTTTTTTTAATTTCCCTATTTTTACAATATGGGTTATAATATATACATTTATCCCTATATTTTTTGCAAATATCCGCTGTTTTCTTCGTTAGGATGCTAGCTTTCAAAAATGGAACAAACTATTTTTTGTATTTTTTTTCTATTTTTTTATGAGTTTTTCGTGCCAGCAAAAAACGACCTTTTTTCAAAAAAAAATCGATTTTTTCTAATTGTTTAATCGACAGTTACTAAGCTTCAGTTTCTACATGAAAGTGATGCAATGACAATTGAATACTATAGACGTCACATGGAATTTGACAATTCGTTTAGTATGTCTGCATATATAAGATGGCGCTTTGTATGGCTAAACTGTAAAGAGAGCGTTCGGCAAAGAGAGGAGAGATACTATTATTTACTCTGCAAAGAGAGAAAAGATTTTCATCATTAATTTTATTATATTCCAACTTCAAAACATTCAACAACAAAACAAATTGAAAAATCACTTCCTTCTCAGAAATTATTTGAGAGTACAAAAAAGTCTGCATGTTTTGACAGAGAAATAATTGAGAGAGGAATTTGAGAATGAGAGAAAGGCTGCTCAGACGCCACCTGGCGGATGAAGTCTGTAAATACCATGCGACGTCTATAGTATTCAATTGTCATTGAGTGATGTTTTCAGCAATTTCAGACCTCATAATTTCCTTTAATGTAAATGGTATATCGGCTTTATCGAGCTTTTACTTCATAAAATATGGTTCAAATACTAAAGTTAACATGCATCGCTTTTCTTCAGACTGGTCACATTTTATTCATGATCGATCGATATGTCCGGAAGGAATGTCTTCTTATATTAATTTGTCATTGGTTTACTGAATAATATATTTCATTCTCATTTTATTCAATATTTTATGTATTGAAAGGGGGAGCCGACTATATGATACCCTACACAACCCTACTAGAGCAGGATAAGAAGAAATATTGTCAAGTTTTATCAATGTTGTTCGTCTAATGATACTGATCTGTTAAACCAATTTATTTCATAGGGCTTATAATCAAAATGGGATATATGGATTACTGGGATTATATCTAAAACTGGACCGATTTTCTTGAATTTTTTTTTAAATTATGCATCGATTTTCTCCGGCTGGTCACATTTTATTATTTTATTATATTAGACTTTCTATTTTTTTCTTTCGACATTTTTAAGAGGTAAAATTTCTAAATACAATAGCTAATTAGTAATATGAATGGGGAAAAACAGCCGTTTGACCAAAATTTCAAAAATCAACACCCTCCAACTCGGACAGTCCTTAATCGATCTCGTTGAAATTTTGTGTCATAACTACTATTCAATAGGACTAAATTACGTGCAAGTTTCAATCCAATCAGCAGACATCGCTTTTAAAAAATTTACTCACTTGACATGAAATCCTCAATATAAAAATTACAAAAAATAAAATTTTAATTACTTATTTTAATAAAATTCCTTTAAAATAAATTTATATTTTTTTTATATTTTTCATTAAGAGTCCTTCTTTTTAGTACCATTTAGCCATATTGATAGGTTCTACCGATGGAAAGTTATAATTTTTTTATAAACATAGTTTTTCTTAAAACACAAATCTAAAAAAACCTCATAGTAGAATTGATTTTTCAATTTTTTTAAAATAATTCGTGTGGGTAGTTTTTCATTACATGAGACAAAAATACTGTGATCACTTAACATGTGAATGCTCACCACCTAATATAAATCACGATTCCTATGACTTTTGATATACAGTAATTTTTCTAGGTGACGGGCCTCGCTAGAATTTCCACCAGTAGTTTAGTTTAACATAATTGCCCGAGAGTCCTGCAGTTAGTTATCTCTATTGATGTTATTTTAAGGTTTGCTCACTGTGGAGTTGAGCTGAAGATCAAAGAGCTCCTTCAAAGTGAAGGAAGGTATTTTTGAATAGTCAAGTGTAAGTAAACGATCTTGCTTGATGTTGGATTTCAAGGTCGTTTACTTTTTCACTTGTCTATTCAAAAATACTTCCTTCACTTTGAAGGAACTCTTTGATCTTCAGCTCAACTCCACATTTAAATATTTCAATTTATAAATATGGTGGCTTTCTGCCAAGCCTTCAAAAAAGAAACTGCGAAGAGAGAAATTTTAAATCCTAAGTGCCGTATGATTGTTACTAATTATAAGGTTAGTATAATAATAGTACTCATACGCCAATATGGTACATGAAAAAGCACAACTGGAATTCCGTAATCGCAATTTTTTGCATTTTTTATGGTTTTTTTTGGCGCCAGCAAAAAACGATTTTTTTGAAACAAAAACAATTTTTTTTCTTATTGTTTTAACGACAGTTACTAAACTTGAGTTTCTACTTGAAAGTCACGTTTTCAGCATTTTTAGCCCTCATAATTTAATTTAAATGGTATCTCGGCTTTATCAAGAAAAAATTATTCAGATACAAAAGGTACCTTCTATGAAACTTGGAATTCTAGAAAAACATTTTTAAACAAAAAATTTTACCATAAAAAAATCGTTTTGGTTTCTTAAAATAGTATTCCTTAATCTACAGTGAATGGATTGCGCTATCGAGAGATGATTAAAGATTTTTTTATGGTCGGAGTTGGATGGTATTGATCTGGACAACGTTTATTTTCGACAAGACGGCGCTACGTGCCACACAAGCAACGAAACCATTGCTCTGTTACGGGAAAAGTTTCCGGATCGTGTTATCTCTCGAAGAGGTGATCACAATTGGCCACCGAGATCTTGTGATTTAACCCCTTGCGACTTCTTCCTTTAGGGCCTCGTGAAAGATAAGGTCTACGCTAATAGCACAGCGTCGATTCAAGACCTCAAAGATAGAATTCGTGAGGCTATCGAGGACATAGGGCAGCCACTTTGCGATTTGGTTATGGAAAATTTCATGAAAAGAAATAGGGTCTGTAAGCGTGGTCATTTGGCTGATGTTGTTTCTCATTATTAACGGCATACCTTCCTCTTTATTATGAAATAAACATCCGATCATTTATCTCAAAAAATGGTATTTTTCTTTGAATACCAAAATAACACCCCTTGTTGGAAAACCCTTTATATACAAAAAATTTAGGTCCCGGGGGGTTAATATGAGGGCACATATGGGGGTTAAATTTTAATTTGAATCAATTTTGAATTAAATTCGGCACATTTTTGCTGATTTTAAAATATTTCTTTGTGTCGAATTTTATATTGCGCTATTGCGCTTAGATTTCAAATCGGAGGCACATATACATACATGTCGAACGAAACCCTAAGCGAAAGAAAAACAGTCACTTACTTTCGTCAAGAATGTTGTTTCTCTGCCTCTCTAACGTGAGCAATTTACGAATTGGAAAATACATAATATAATTTCTAGATAAATAATTTCTCCACTTCCTGCCAAAAAAGCAAACATTTTTGTAAATTCGAACAAAATATTTACAACTTTGTTCAGTATGTGTTGCGGTTTTCACAAAACAAGAAATCACTCAAAACACCAACCACCGGATTGTTGTCTTGGCCGATTTCTTGTTTTGGTTGTGAAAACCGCTACACATTCTGAAGTGTGAGTCCCATTGTGCACTAGCGAGATGCACTTCGGTATCCAGAAATGACTACTCCTCCATATCTACTTAGCATTTGTTTTCAGTAGTTTTTTCCACAGACCTTAAATTATACAGATGTGCCGTCAGCCAGAAACGTCAAAATCGATCAGTTACGAACGAATAGGAATGAAATGTCACACGCGAAAAAACACTTTTCCGCGAACATACTTAGAACTTTCTTTGCACTAATCAATTAATATTAATTTTTTAATTGTGACAATTACAAAAAATTTGGGAAAATCGGTCAGAAATCCGCGGAAAACCTCACTCTTTGAAGTCCTACTCGTTGAAATTTCTATTCATTGTTAACTGACAACTTACTCGCTCCGGGATGACAAATCTTATTATTTATTATTTTTGGTTTTTTCCACATTTTCAAGCAGGCGACAAACAATAAAATATATTCTTCTTTGAGTCACATTCCAAACAACAACTGGCTTTTTTGACGTTTCGTTCGTACAGATGCCAGTTTGTTCGAGATATTGTATGAAAACGTTTACGTTTTCTTTCGACTTGTTGTGTGTGTTGACTTTCGCAATTGTAGAAACCCAAATAGATTTTCGTTCGCTTAGAAGCCGAACGAAAGTGTTCGTTTGAGTTAGAGGAACAGACTATAAATTTGAACCGATTTTATCCCAAATACAATAGGCTTCATCTCTGTCGTGAATGAGTAATTTTGTGTCAAATTTCATCATGATCGAAGTAAAATTGCGACATGTACTTTGCGAACAACTTTATATGGACAGACAGACGGGCGGACGGACAGACATGGTTAGATCGAATCTGCCAGTAATTCTGTGTCGATCGGTGGGTCTAGCTCCAATATTTAGGGTGTTACAAACAGACATTCTATGAAGCCGGGAAAATGAATTCTATGGTTTTTTTATGTATTATTCTTTTTTTGGTGGTCTTCGTATACACTCGCAAAATAAAATGTGCATGCCTTTTTGTCACACTTGCACTTGCAGCTGTTATGGAATTCAAAACACTGTTAAATAGATAAACCAACTTAGGAAAAGTAAAACCCTGAACACTGTTTCCTGTTTCATTTCATTCTTGGTTGCTTATCGATTGTGATTCGTACGCCATTCAAATACACTTGAACGACAAAAGAGATTTCAATTTAAATTTTTGTTCTTATAATAGTTTTATTCAAAGGAATGCTCAGTATAAAATTGTTAAGCTCATAGTAGAAACGTTGCAACTTGTTGTTCGAATGTTTATGAAACCCAATGTTAATCAGCTAAAATGTTGAGGACATATTGTTTGTTTGGTTGAATAAATTAAAATATTTTTTTTACAGTATGAAATTTTAAAATATTTCAAAATTCAAAAAATCACACTTAGATGCTTTAGAATTTTAAAAATAAAATTCAGTTCGTGTAAACGAACATTTTATTTTATTATTTGCTCCCACTTATTTCCCCACGAAGTGTAGTTGCCTAAAATTGGAATCGTGGCAATGGCGAACAAACTCGAACACATCTGCAACTGTATACAATTAGATTTATTTCAAAGAGTTCACTGGAAGTATTTCCTATTACTGAGCTATTATGACTCTGAGCGAATTAACTTTAAAAATTTGAGCACTGAAATTGTGCATTACGTATTTGACACTTTTACAATTTTTTTTCCAACAGTGGAACTCTTTAAAGTAATTCAATACTGTCAATGTTCCTCTTCACAATAAACCAAATAATGATCATGATAATAATTACAATTATTACCTATAAAATAAAACTACTCCTACTACTTCTACTACTAAAAATGACACAAAAACCTCAGCAATAAGATCTATTTTCCCTAAGTAATCGTATGTCTAAAATTAGAAAACAAAGAAGAAGAAGAAGAAAAAAGTAAAATATGAATTATAACTGAAAAACAACAACATTGTACTATGTGTTAGCAATCCCCAATGAGTCATTTTAAATAGAACTAAATCAACAATTATGTAAAACATTATTAATAAAACTCAATAAACAAGTAAGTTTTTCATTAAAATGTTACCTAAATTAATATTCGGATCTAATTTTGCGGTTAACGGGAGGAGTTTTGAAATTTATAGAATTCCATTTCTTTATACAGGGTGGCCCACAATGACCGTAGGGGTTTGAGTTTATTACAACATGTATTTATTTAAGACATAATGATTAAGATTTTTTAAATATACAGGGTTTTCCAACAAGAGGTGTTATTTTGAATCACCCGGTATTTCGGTAGCTGTCACTTTTGAAGCGTTTATTCTTTAACATTTGACAATTAGAAACTACCCCATTACTAAAAATGGAACGATACCCGATTCAACAACGCATTGAAATTATTAAAATTCGAAAATCATCGAAAAATCATCTTGACTGATGAGGCCCATTTCCACCTCGGTGGCTACGTCAACAAGCAAAATTGTCGCATCTGGGGCTCGGAAAACCCAAGAGTTACGGCCTGTTTCTGTATTTCTAACGAAAGTCTCTGCGAACGAAAACCAATCACTCACTTTCGTCTGGAATTTGGTCTCTCTAAGGTTCGTTCGTTCGTTCGCCTGGCTTTACGTCAATGACGTTAACAATTTACCAATTGGCAAATAATGTAATTGCCAGGTCAATAATTTCACAACTTCCGGTATAAAAAAGCACACATTTTTGTATGGTCGACCTTAGAAAATACAACTCTGTATCCTTTACACTGGTGGTGGCCAAAAATCAACCCTAGGTGGTTCAGCTGAGCTGATCCAACACCAGCGTTGCCGTTTTGGTCATTTCCGACCAAATTTGGTCGGATAGATTTGAAATTTTTATATTTGGTCGGATAGATTTGAAATTTTTATATTTGGTCGGATGGTCGGACCAATTCCATTTTGGTCGGTTTTATTCTAGAAAATTTAATTCGTATTATAATACAGAATGATTTTAAGTTTAATATGAAAGTAAATTACTGAAAGTTAAAGCCATTCACCGTTTGGAATACTCCCAAATGACGATTGTGAATTCCAATATTTATGTTGATCACTGAAAGCAGTATAGATCGAAATTGTAAACGAATATATTGTAATAATAATTAGTTTGAAAGTATTTATTTCAGGTTCGACAAAAGTGTTTTGTAGTGGCCCTGAAGAAAGAATTTTTGCTTTCACCCTGTTCTGTATTCCGAGAGCGAATTTAAACCGAAATTTTGGTTGACAAATCTCACCATAATTGCGGAATTTTATTTATTTACATTAAGCCTTCAGTAGATATAAGATTAATAAGGAAGAAAAGCAATTGATAAGTGTTGATGTATGGCAAAAGTATAGCCCATCAGAAGTCGGGGAAAATGTTCTTATCTTACTTTTATCGATATTAATAGGATATATAGTAACAATCATCTTGGGGTTTATATAATTGTAGTGTTGGTGTTGAATGAATTTATTGTTGTCCGTGCTTGTTCCGTAAGCACAATTGAAATTTCTTTTTATCCTGTTTTTCAATAATTGCAATAAGTAATAAAGGGCGAGGAACAAGCTTGTTTAGCTGCGGAGTCCCCATAATTGTTACCAGTTAGATCGACGTATCCATGTACCCAGCAAAGAACATTTTGTTTTTGTTACTAAATCTCTAATTTTATTAATAGTAGACCAACTGTGGGTAGCTAGATTTAAGATAGTTTATAGTGCAGATAGACTATCGGTAACAATTATAGTTTACCGTTTAGTATCCTTGACTAGTTGTATAGCATGTCAAATACCGGTAGATTCAGCGGTGTATATTTAATTTTGATTGCTGGTATTATGTTGAAATTTCGAAACGTTACTAATTATTTTAACTTTTAAAGTCCTACAATTAACGAAATTGGGTGGTATAGTATTATATAACTTATAGGCATTCGTCATAAATTACGTTTTAACGTTGAAGTCTTCTCAAGAAATCGTAACTTGTTATGCCTTTTTATGTAAAATTGTTCATCCACAATCAATATCGTCGTTAAACTCACCAAGTCCTTTTGTCAAACTAGGTCATACCACTTTAGCGTTTTAGACTTCTATCAGTTTTATTGCACACTCTATATTTATATAGGAATGCATTGATAACAAAAATGTAAACAATCACAACGAAAATATATTGAAAATTTAAATGCAGAATTCCTTTTTATTATTTCAAATTCCTTTGCAATTTATAAATTGGCTTTTCTGCTTAAAATACAAAAAATATCAAAAGCTACGATTTTACTGAAGGGGATATATTAAGATTTAGC
The DNA here is from genome assembly GCA_963930755.1 of Eudasyphora cyanicolor. Lineage (NCBI taxonomy): Eukaryota > Metazoa > Arthropoda > Insecta > Diptera > Muscidae > Eudasyphora > Eudasyphora cyanicolor. The sequence continues at coordinate 5,963,244 of OZ005734.1, read as the reverse complement.
CACGTTCCCCTCATATAGATAGATATTTTTTATATTACATAATTTATTGCGATCCATGATTTTGGGTATATACGATTCAGACGGGCCACATTTTTACTTGTTTTAAAATACATTCAATGATAGCATTTTTTTATGGTAATTAATTTTTTGAAACATTCCAAGTTTCATCAATATCTGAAAAAGTTGTCACCAAACTTTCCAAGATACCAACAACTTTAATTTTATAAATTTGGTCGGCTACAACGGATTTTGGTCGGTTTTAGGGAAAATTTTGGTCGGAAAAAAATTTTTCCAGTGGCAACACTGTCCAACACTCTCATTTCTTTCTCTCTCTCTCTCACGTCTCTCTCATTGTGCACTGATGCATTTTTCAATCTTAGCGAGCTGCCAATGTTGACTTCTTTATGCTTAAAAATGTAAACATATGTATACAATTTTATTATTATTTAATTGTTTTTACCATAATTATATTTATATCTACTTATTTTTTGCTTTTAATAACGTTTTTATTGTTATTGTTCCTATCAGTCGACAAATAAAATAAAGTGACTCGATCTGACATTTGTGTTCGCCCAGATGACAGCAAAGAGAGATAGAGAAACCAAAATTTACACTGAAATGATTACGTTTTCGTACGAATTCATTATCGTGCGACTTGCCGTTGTGATGGTTGTTAGTGAAACCCAAATCAGCTGTTTGTCGTCTGGCAAACAGGCTGTTATTGTTGAGAAGCCTCTCCATTCTCAACGTGTGACTGTTTGGTGCGGTTTATGGTCCGGCGGGGTCATTGGACCTTACTTTTTCGAAAATGAGGTTGGATCAACAGTTACGGTGAATGGATTGCGCTATCGAGAGATGATTAATGATTTTTTATGGTCGGATTTAACACCTTGCGACTTCTTCCTTGAAAACGGGGCGAGGACAAATTCTGTGTTGCGGACGTTAGAGTCGTAAACTTTTTTAATAAAAATAAACCCGTTGACGTTCTGAATATTTTCATCAACAATTATTTGAGTGTAATTTGAAATGACATTGAAATATTTACCTAACAGCCTGTTTCTGTAACTTAAAAATTTGCTTTCGTTCGCCTGCCAGACGACAAACCACTGATTTGGGTTTCACTAACTATCATCACAACGACAAGTCGCACGATAATGAACTCGTACGAAAACGTAATCGTTTCAGTGTAAATTTTGGTTTCTCTATCTCACTTTGCTGTCATCTGGGCGAAGACAAATGTCAGATCTAGTCACTTTATTTTATTTGTCGACTGATAGGAACAGTGACAAAAAACCTTATTAAAAGCAAAAATAATTGGATATTATTAATACAATTATGGTAAAAACAATTAAATAATAATAAAATTGTATACATATGAACTCATATTTAATCATAAAGAAGTCAACATTGGAAGCTCGCTAAGATGGAAAAATAATCATCAGTGCACAATGAGAGAGATGTGAGAGAGAGAAAGAAATGAGAGTCTCGGATCAGCTCAGCCGACCCACCCAGGGTTGATTTTATGGCCACCGCTTGTGTAAAGAGTACAGAGGTGTATTTTCTAAGGTCGACCACACAAAAATGTGAGATTTTTTAAACCAGAAGTTGTGAAATTATTGATCTGGCAATTACATTATTTTCCAATTGGTAAATTGTTAACGTCATTGACGTAAGGTCAGGCGAACGAACGAAGGAACCATAGAGAAACCAAATTCCTGACGAAAGTGAGTGACTGGTTTTCGTTCGCAGAGACTTTCGTTAGAAATACAGAAACAGGCCGTAAATCTTTTTGAGGAATGCAATATATGTAGCAAAAGTGCCGTTGCAAACGTTACAAAAAAAACGGAGGTATGTTTGAAGGTTAAGGTGAATTTGCATCTTTTTAGATAATTTTGTATAGTAATCAGAAAAATGGAAATACATAAAAGAAAGAGAAATAAAGGGTGTTTTTTTACAGCTTTGTTTTTCGAATAGAGATAAAACTGGCATTTTGTGGTCAAATCTGGCAACTCTAATGTCATTTATGTTCAGTTTGGTTTGCCATTTCATAATGAACAGGTTGACAAAAGAACAACGCTTGCAAATCGTGCAAATTTATTTCGAAAATAATGGTTCAGTTCGCGAAGTTTACCGCAAGCTCCGTCCATTTTATGGTCGACATAATCGTCCATCAGAGCAATTAATTCGGTTAACCATGGATCGTTTTCGCACTACGTTTACTCTATGTGATAATACGCATCCGCAGAGATGTCGAACAGTGCGCACCGAAGAAGCAATTGCCGCTGTAGAGCAAAGTGTTGAAGAGGACCCGAATGAATCGATTCGCCACCGTGCACAGCAATTGGAGCTGTGGAGAGCTAATGCAGACCGGTATAGAGCCATGATAACCGACTATTTTGTTCCCGAATTGGATGGCATGAATGTGGATGAGTTGTGGTTCCAACAAGACGGCGCAACATGCCACACAGCGCACGTCACAATCGATTTATTGAAGGAAACATTCGATGAGCGCATAATTTCGCGGAATGGACCTGTCAATTGGCCACCAAGATCATGTGATTTGACACCATTGGATTATTTTCTTTGGGGATATGTGAAGTCGCTCGTCTACGCCAACAAACCAGAAACGTTAGGGGAATTGGAAGCCAACATTCGTGGCGTTATTGCCGACATACGGCCCCATATGCTCGAAAAAGTGGTTAAAAATTGGACCTGTAGAATTGGCTTTATTCGAGCCAGCCGCGGCGGCCACATGCCCGAAATCATATTTAAACATTAATGGCATAAAATTATCCTTCCAATAAAGCCAAATTGATGGACCTTAAAACGATTTTCTTGTGTTTTATTTCAATTCGAAGGTCTATACCCCTAAAAAAAAACACGCGATATTTAAGGGTATTAAAATAGCTCTCTTTATAATTAAACATTTCTTGGTTAATTTAAAATTCGTCTGTTGCGGACTTTGCTACAATTTCTATACCTTAAAATAATAATATTCTGTAGAACATTTTATTTAATGTTGTATTTTATATGTATTTTATAGACCCTGCTGTACTTGGGAACATTAGAATGGAACGCAAAATAATGATTTTATACATTTATCGTATTTATCCATATGTGTGTAGTCATGTTTCGGTCCAGTACGTGGTGTGACCAAAGTGGACCAATGTTAACACAAAATTTTTCGTTTATGGACATAAAGAAATCGTATTCAACTTCTGCTATAAGCTCGAACAGAAAATAACAAAAAAAAATACGTCCAATCTGCTCAGTGATATATCAAATCAAATCCAATTATGCTGTTTAAAAGCTACATCTTAAAATAATACGTTATTTTGTCTAAAATATTGTTTTTTCGTAAGACCTACTTACGTAAGTTCTTTCTTATACCGACTGACGCACGATGTGAATTCTTATCGTTCGCATGACTTTTATGCGAAAAACAGCTGATTTGCGACCTACAAACAATCATCAGAACGACAAAGCGAATGAAAACATACACCCAGGAAAATATTTGGTTGGAATTCGATTGTGACATTAAAAAAATAGTACTAGTAACAAAAAGAAGTTTGCCTACACCATGCGTCGGTTGTATTTCTATATATAAATAGTTCAAACAACAATAATAACATGGATACGATCAAATGAAAATGCTTGCAACTAAATCGATGGTTGTATCAATCGAATTAATATTGTTTTGACACTCGGTTATTTGTGGTAACAATTTTTAAATTTTCATTATAGTACCATATGATCGATTTTTGGTTGTGACAACCAATGTTTTATTCTTGACAACAGAAATTGTATCAATAGACCAAAGATTATTATTGCAACCAATAATTGGTTACTACAACAGAAAAAATATTAATAAATAATCGTTTTTTGGTTATCCCAATAATTTCCCAAATTTAGAATAATTAATGTATTTTGGGAAAAACAACCGAAAGATTGGTTGCTGTTCTTTTGCTGATACATGACAAAAAAAAAATAAAATTACTCGACATAAATAAATCTTCAACATTTTGTTCAAGAACGGTATATGTAGTCAAACATAATCTCGTGTGGAATGCAGAATATGTTGTGCAAAATGTTTTACATAAATAAACCAGTAAGGAAAGGCAGAAAGTCGGGCAGGGCCGACTATATAATACCCTACACCTCCCTAACAATGCGATAAAGGTCATTGCGATAATAATTTGGAATAATTGGTAAATGGGTAAAAACATATATATGTGGATATATCTAATTCTGAACCGATAATCGCTAAATTAAGCAATATTCGTTCCTAAATTGAGAAACATCTTTCTGGAGAGTTTTGTAATGATCGGAAGTAAAGTACAACTTCTATATCGCTTTGTAACCAAATCAGGAGAACATATATATGGAGGTTATTAGACCGTTTATAGCACATGATGCAAAAAGTGAAAGTTGCTGCGATCTTTGATTTCCGGACTGAAAAAGTTTCCATTTGGCCTACAAGACTGACTTCCATAAAAATTTTTGTGCCGATCGGATAACCCTAGGGTCTGCCCAAAGTTCATTCAAAATTTAGAACACACTTTATAGGCGAAATATTTTTTTTATTCAAAAATCGTATGTTTAAATCAGTAAAATTACATTTCTTTGTATTATTAATTAATAAATAGTTTTTAAATATTAGGATCGGTGAAAAAAAGATCTGACTTGTTATGTTAGGGACATTTTCTACGATATTCTTCAATGCACTGTAATATAAATTGATTTTGTTCTTCGTCTTTCGTAAGTATTCTGTTGTAATCATTCATAAATTGTACACCGTTGTAATCATTCATAAATTGTCATTCATAAATGCCTAACCATTTTTCGTTTCTCTTCGAGTGAAACATCCGAATCGAAAAATGCCAAAGCCATTGATTCTAGGGCCGAATACCACAAATGATTTTTCCATTTCTTCAAAACCGCTTCAGACACATCTTGTCTTTCAAAAAGTGTATATCTTGATTTGGTGCTCGTATGGCATTTTGCATATAAACCACGCCCACTGGCCTCTCGTTTTGTCAATGCAAACTGCTCTAGAAATAGGTATATTTTTAAGGCATAAATGCCTTTTCCCATGAACCTTGCGTGGGATGTTGGACCAGGTGTTCGAAAGTTATCGCCGACACCACCAAGAAACATTATTGTTAATTGTAATAGTTCCTTGTAATCAGCTCGGATTTGTGTTTCATTTAGCTGTTTAATGCAGAATTTCATAATGACTTCGCAGTCAGCACTACTTATTTTTGAGCGTACAGTTGGATCTTCGAGTCCGTTTTTAAACGATTTGTGGCCGAGACTTACCCAAACGGCAGCAAAACGATTAAAAATAGGCACATCAGGACCACAAGTCGCCGAAGCTTAACCTCAAACACATGTTTCAATACTATCTCCATCATGTGATGAGAACATGGGAACTTGATTAAATTTCGATCGAATTTGTTCTGCAACAAAATGCACGATCCAGTGTTTTGACCTGTATTTGATGAGTGTACCATGAACGACTTTGGCCATCTTTTCTCCAGTACCAGCCGGGATTTTGGGGGTGCCCAAAAATTTTGATGTGTAGATCGATTAATCACAAGCTCATCAGAGGCGTCGCAGCATTATACATTACAGTTATCACATCATGAAATATCTGTCTGTTTGACGGCAGTTTGGCTCCAGATATTGTATGTGATACATGCCCAACTGATTCTACGGTGCGAAATTTATCACTGGATCTAGTAACCATTTTGGGCCTCAAGAAAGATATGTGCAAAGTTTCGTTGAGATCGGACCATAATCGCGACCTGTACTTTGATTACAAGAATACATCTACATACAGACGGACAGACAGACAGACGAACATAGCTAATTCGACTCAGAAAGTGATTACAAGTCGATCGGTATAATAAACAATGGGTCTATCTCTTCTCCTTTTGGGTGTTACAAACAAATGGACAAAGTCATAATACCCTGTACCACAGTGTGGTGTAGGGTATAAAAATAAAAGCAAAAATCATGAGATTGAAAGTACAGGGTTAAGCGATATTTGCATACAAGTTTTGTGTTTTTTTTTCGTGTACTAAAATGTGCGTCAAATATTTCCACATCTCATAATAATGATGAATTTGTAATATGGGATTTTTAATTTTGTTATTAAATGTTATTGTTTGGTTTTTTGTTCAATTAACAAAATTAAAAAAAACTGTTTTTAATTAATTGTCGGTAGTATATGACTGACAAATTGTCAGCACACCCAATTTTTTAAAACAGTTGGTTGTGGCAACATACAACAGATAATATTAGCCACCATTTCCGTAGTTGGCGCAACCAAATATGATTGTTGTCAACATGGAAGCAAAAGTATACCACAACCAAACTGTTGGTTGTGCTGATGGAATCGCATGATAGTAGACAGAACTACCAAAATTCGGTTGAGGCAACCAAACTGTATTCTGTGTGTATTGCCTGATACCTGATAGTTGGTCGCAAATCAACGGTCAGGCGGATATTTTCAAAAATCTAAATCCCCATAAAAATCACCAATTCACCTCCATTTTCACCATCTTTAGATAGAGCCAGCCATTAAATATTTATATTAAATGTAACTTTGGGAATGAGAGCCTCAGTAGGTGAATTCGCTGAAAAATATAGCCACATGGTCTTTGTAACCCGGCTTTTCCCTGGACCGTTAAATTAGAATACAACTTTACTTTGTTTTGTAATTCATATAAATAAATAAATAACTTTGGGAAGGCCTTTTCATTTTTGCACTTTTATAGAAAATTTCATCAAAATTGTTGAAACAGCATTTTGTAGATAATTGCCACAAAATTGCATTTTATTGGAATTGGCATTTTCGACTATTGGCGACAATTCGACAATTTTATTCAAAATTTTGTCGAATTTGCATACTTTTTAAAATTTTCTGCGAAACTAAATTTTTCCAAAAAATTTCGTCAAAATTGCATTTTTCTATAAAACTCAGTTGAAATTGTATTATCTAGAAAAACTGAGCGCTCCAGTATGTGAGTTGGTAGCAGCCACACCTATGAGTTTGGGGGTCGTGTGGGTTCGATTCCCACCAGCGGCTCTGGTCTGTCGCTACAAAAATATAACAAGCAACATGATCTTTATCAACCGGCTTTCCCTGGACCATAAAATTAGAATTTAAAGTTACTTTGTGTTGCTCTCGGACGGCTAAACCGATTTTTGTAAAGTTTACTTTATTTTAAAAAGAACATAATGGGCAATTTTTGTGGAATATTTTTTTTAAGTTGTTTTTTGAAAATACTATTGCTCCACCTTCAATTTTCTCTACAACAGTAATAACATTTTGAGGGCCTATCAAATTTTTGAAAAAAAAATGTCTGCAACTGTTTATAAACTTTTTAGCCAAAAGTAAACTTCATAGGTCGATATTAAATATTCTGACCCATTTAAAGGGTCCGCCAAATAACTTTTTTTTTGAAAATGCTATAAAAAAACTACTGAATATTTTCTCAAATTTCTTTTTTTATTTGAAAGTACAATCCTTCCGGTTAATTCATTCAAATGGCTGCCTCGGCTGGCCATGCAGTAGCCTACACGATCGGCCCAATTTCTAAGCACATTATCGATTGTGTGCAGTCCTTTAAAGCGTCAATTGTCTCTGGCTTGTCAGCGTAACACTTATCTTTGAGGGCACCCCACAAATAATAGTCCAACGGTGTCAAATCGCAGCTCCGAGGTGGACAAACGACATCAGCTCTGCGGCTGATAATGCGATCTTCAAAAACAGGGCGCAAGACATCGAGTGTAGCTTCGGCTGTGTGGCACGTAGCGCCGTCCTGTTGAAACCAAATGTTGCCAATATCCTCCTCTGCATCTTCTGTAAGTCGATCGCAGGCCCACTTGTTCAAGCGTATACACAACCATATTCGTTCAGCGGAAGGATAAAACTAATTATCTGTCAAATCAGACATGAGCTAAGTGTTACCATTCACGAAATAAGCACTAGTTGAAAAAAAGTTAGATAGCGGACCCTTTATATAAAAAAATGTTGTCAATAAACAAACTAGCTTCAAAAGACACAATTACATCCGCCAAAAATTACTGTGTGGTGTGGTTGTCATGCCGGAGGCCGTATTTTTTCGTCGATGAAAACAAACCGTCAATGGGGAGCGCTATGGTGCATGTTAGAAAATTATTTTTGGCCGAAATTGGATGAGCTTGACATCGCCGATATGTGGCTTCATCAAGATTAGACTAGCCACACAGCTCGCTATACAATCGATTTACTTGAAAGGCAAATTCGGAGAAAGTGTTATCTCGAGAAATGGTCCGGTCGAATGGCAACCTCGTTCATGCGATTAACGCCATTGGATTTCTTTTTATAGGGCCACTTCAAGTCATTGGTCTATGCCAAAAAGCCAGACAACATCCTACGCGAAATTGTCAACGTTCCGGTCGAAATGTGTGCAAGAGTGGTGGAAAATTGGGTCCAAAGAATAGATCGCTGTAGACGGGCTCGTGGTAGTCATATGACCGAAATCGAATAGACAGTGTTGCCAATAAAATGTTTCTCTGACAATGGCGCCATTGTCAGGTGCATAACATTTGCACATGTTACAATGTCTTACAATTTATTGGCGATGACTTTTCTGCCAACGTTGCAAGACAAAAATTATAAGTTCACACGGTTGTGAACTTCACAGGGTTGCAACCCGGTTTTTTTTTGACATTTTGCTAACAATATTTTAAGATCTGACCACCGTGTGTACATAGCTTTAACATGCTTGTAGAAGAGGTATTATAAATGTAATGTTTTGAATTTGGGCCCCCTATGGTATACATGCGCGGAGCAAAATGCGCGCAGCTTTTGTTTTTTACGTCTGATTCATAACTTTTTACACCTAAGAGATATCTCCTACAGTTACCGAGATATGTGCAATTGAAAATTAAATTTTTCATTTTTCCCGGCGTTGTCGTAGTATTTTGTGAATATCGGAGCAGAACATACACCGATGTGCATATCAACTTTTCTGAATAGGTTATAAAATTTGCTATACGAGTATAATGAGAAAAAAAATCGATACGAAAAAATGTAAAACAAAATATGTTTTAGGAAAAAATATATGTCGTATTTTGGTGTTATAGAACAAGTTATTTATTTTAAGAAGTAAGAAAGTTCAGTCGGGTAAACCGACTTACGACCCCCTCACCTTGAGTCCCAAAAAAAATAGTAAATTTATTTATTTTTTTTTAATTAAATTATTATCAATTTAAATTGCATTTAGTAACTTTAAAGTATGTACTGGTATTAAAGTTAAAGCTGTTTACTTTTGGTACAAAATGGTACATTTGTGTGGGAGGTACCAAAAGGTACGTGCCAATAACGGCCACTTTTCCCTAGACTCTAGGTACTATAAAAGCATTGCACTGTACGAAATTTCAAGTATTTGTATGCACTGGTATTAAAGTTAAAAGCTATTATCCGTTCCAATAACGCCCATTTTTCACTGTATTTTAGGTACTATTAAACCATTATACTGTACATAATTTCAAGTCTTTGTATCCGCTGGTAATAAAGTTATAAGCTTTTAACTTTTGGTTCAAAATTGTCCATTTGTGTGGGTTGTACCAAAAGGGGCGTGACAACTTTGCCCATTTTTCACGAGGTAATAGTGACTAATAAACTAATACTATGTGTTGAATTTCAGAGGATTTAAATAAGTAGTATAGAAGATATTAAATAATCAATATTTCACTAAATGTTAACCCTTTGTGGAGGAGGTACTAGAAGGAGTGGACCAATATGGCCCATCTTCGAACTTAGCCGGAGATAGAAGAGAATATTCCCACATACCAAATTTGAAGTAAATCGGTTACTCCTTTCGAGAGTTATCGTAAAATATTTCTATTTATATATGTGGTAAGGTGTTGCACATTGAACTGTAAAAGGAATTTGGAGCGCAGCTTTTAGGCCTGTTGTGCGCTCCTTATTTATGATCTTTTTATACCTCACGAGTTACAGAAAATCGGTACTAGACACGAATTTTCTCAATATCTTACAGTCATATCCTCTGAGATGAGTCAAGTCTGGTAATATGTCGGACCCGAAATGTTGGGATCTTGCATGTGTGAGAGCCGGGCAGTGACTCAGAAAATGTTCCATCGTTTCGATGTTTTCCCTGCATGCCTTGAGTGTGCTGTTAGAACACTCATCATGTTACTAATATCGATTTTGTTTAGTTTCAGAAAACTTCTTGTTTTCTTTTCATTTGGGTCACCCCACAGCGCAGCTTTTAGTATAGTAGAAAATATCGGGAAAATCTTAAAATCCCATTTTTGATGGTTTTTGAATTTATTTCGGGAATTGTTGGATTTACTATTGCAAATGTAATGATTAGCGAATTATTTTCGATTTCTGATATCAAGACCAATAAACTACAAAATATTATTTTTTAAATATTTTATGGCGTTTTTACAAATCTGTCTGCATTTGAAAATAGATTTTTAATTTAAATAATATATATCACATAAACTTTTCAGATGTTCTTACTGAGAGAAATGCTATGGAAATATCAACTTGTATTTTAAGAAAATATGTACGTAATTTTTTATTTTATGTAGTATTTAGGGGAAATTATAAAAGAACAGGAAACTTCATGGAGAATGTTTTCGAAAAAAGAATGGGTCAACAATTTTTATAATAGCGTTGACACGCTTCTCCAAATTACACCATTTTCAAAAACGAAAATTTCAAAACATGGCCGGATATAAAGACAACAAAATTTGCTATTTGATGACAAAATATTGCCATTAGATATACCGACAAAAAATATATCCATTTAAATTTATGCTTTGTCAAAAATATAAAAAATTTCTTCTATACAGTGTATGAAGTTGTGTTGTAATCAGTTGACTGGTTATAAAACGGCCGAATTATTTCCTGTTTTTTTACACCAAACACCGTTTGGTACCAATTTATTAACGTAACGTGCATGAAAAATCGCCACCGATTCGTTATTGTCTGTTCTTAGAAGAAGAAACCACGAGGATTTATAAAGACGTGAAAAATGAAAATAAATAACGAAGAAATATAATTTAATGACCTGTTTGATATTGTGGATGATTCTCTGGGCTATGTGATGAGAAGGATAAGGTGATTGCAAAATCCAGTGACATCTTCCTATTGCAGAAATTTCTAGAATCAATAGAAATTAGAATGGAAAGTTATCCCATTATCCCAGCGCGTGCTTTATTCGTCCTCAGCAAGTGCTTTAGTCGTCCCCCGCACGTTCTATAGTTGTCCCCAACACTTGATTTAAATTATCCCCAGTTGGTATTCATTTTGCAACGAAGCGTTGTTGCTTTTTGATGCTTTATTCATGCACCGCCTTGCTTGAATTCGTAACATACGGGGTTGGTTCATTATCACAAACAAATTTGCAAAGATTAAGCACGTATGTGCTTTGTTTTTCGCTGGGTGTAGGCTCAGAGTGATAAAAACGAAAAATCGTGTCCAAAAAATAATTATAGTGGAAAAGTATAGTGTTTGACAATTTTAATATATCTACTGGTGGTGAATACAGTTGGTTTTCCATAGCAACTGAAAAAATTAGTGGATTAAAAAATATCATTGGGCGACATAAAAATTGTGGTTTCAATAGGCATGTTATCGTTACAAGCTAGCACTTTTAGTTTAGCACTTTGCAACGAAAACAACTGACTTCCACTAACTGGCACATAAGCAATAAGTGGCGGATTTTCACTATCTTGTAGCAATGGCGTCATGAGTTGCGAAGAAAGAACAGTGCGAAACAGACAAAAAATTCGTGAAAAGTATTTATAAAACATATATTTACTATTCTATGTTCAATTGTTTACACTATTTTGCAAATATTAAAATAATTTTCCATTTTTGTTCTTCTTCTTCCCGTTATTGCTAAATATAGGGTGACCAATCTGGCAACATCATACTCGATTAAGACATGAACACAAGCACCAAACTTCATCGGGAATTAATAGTGCTTAAAAGTGCTTAGCTCCCCATACAAATTAAGCACTTATGGTGTAACGAAAACACGCCTAATATAGGATGTCAAATCTGGCAACACCTTACTCGATTAAGAACAGTAAAACAAGCATAGCGAACTAATAATGCTTAAAATCGCTTAGCTCCCCATATAAAGCAGCTTTGGTGTAACGAAAACACGCATATTAGGCATGTTTTCGTTACAAGCTAGCAATTTTAGTTTAGCAGTTAGCAACGAAAACAACTGACTTGCACTAACTGGCACACACGCAATAAGTGGCGGACTTTCTCTATCTGGTAGCAATGGTGTCATGAGTTGCGAAGAAAGAACAGTACGAAACAGACAACAAATTCGTGAAAAGTATTTATAAAACATATATTTACTATTCTATGTTCAATTGTTTACACTCTTTTTGCAAATATTAAAATAATTTCGCATTTTTGTTCTTCTTCTTCCCGTTAATTCACAATAATTGATAACAATCTCTCCAAAAATGCCATATTGCTAAATATGGGGTGCCCAATCTGGCAACATCATACTCGATTAAGACAGGAACACAAGCACCAAACTTCATCGGGAACTAATAGTGCTTAGCTCCCCATACAAATTAAGCACTTATGGTGTAACGAAAACACGCCTATTATGTATAAAAATATGCATCTCAGAACTGGCGGCGCTAAAATAAAATATATTAAAAAAAATTAAAATAAGATATTAGGAGAGTTACGTCGCTTTCGCTTAATTTCTAAAAAGATCTATGCGATTGCGCTTTTACAGTTAGTATACCCCAGTGTTATTTATTAAGTGAGTACAGTACAGTAAGTATGTTTTGCTATTATAAACAGCAATGATCTATGGTGAGTAAACCGCATTCAAATTGTCCGTTACTTCAAAAAATTATCTGTTGTCGCATATCTACAATTTTTAAACAGCTAACACAATGAAAGCTTGCCGGTTTGCTAAACATACATATTATACATATCATTCATAAGTGCTATTAAATTTATATTAGCTGCTTTCTTTTCGTCCAGTATATAATGGGTTTTCCAATAGGGTTGATATGATTTTGAAGTGACGTTTCGGCCATTTGTAATATGTCATGGTCTGTCATTTGTTTTTCGTTGTATTCAGTAGTGTTTACAATTTAATCATGGAGAGATATACGAAGGAACAACGTTTACAAATTATTCAGTTTTGAAATTGTTGATGGTTAAGCTTGAGGTCATGTATTAATTAAAAAACTGGTGGTTAAGTTTTTTTAAATTTTATTGTTTTCAATATTTCGAATGTCTTCGACAATCATCATCAGGGAACTTCACTTTAAAATACAAACAATAGCAAATTATACAAAATTTTATTATCAAAATAATCGTTCTCCAATTGCAACTTTTCGTGCGCTAAGTCCATTTGTTTTTAAATCAAAAAACCCTTTCCAGTCAACCTACGACCTTGACACCCATGAGCTATCTTTTTTCCATTGACCGATTCCCGTTCCGACGTACCGTTAAGGAGCTAGAGCAAAATAAACTTTCCGTTCACATTTGAAAATGATGCTAAATCCATTTTTTTAAATCCAAAAGTCGACCTACGACCTTGACACATATGAGAAATATTGTAGCTCTCGTTAAGAGCTATCTTTTTGCCATTGACCGATTGTGGCTACGTGCCACACAGCAAATGAAACAATTGAATTGTTGCGAGAAAAATTTGGAGAACCGATTATTTCAAGAAATTGTGATATTGAATGGCCTCCAAAAAGTTGTGATTTAACACCATTAAACTATTTCTTGTGGGGTTTTTTGAAGTCATTGGTCTTTCGAAATAAACCAGACTCTCTTCAAGATTTACAAGTCAATATTTAACGTGTCATTCATGACATACGACTTGATTTAGTAGAAAAAGAGCTCGAAAATTGAGTTGTGGAGGCCATTTGAATGACGTTTTATTTAGAACTTAATTGTATCGATTGTACTTCATTCACATTAAGTCAAAAACTTCTGAATTTCCTTAACAATAAGCGTGTGTTTTTTCAAAGAAATCATATCACTCCTATTTGAAAACCCTGTATATACATATGCAAACATAGGGGGGTTTACATTGATACGATTTGACAAGTCACTTTTAGAGAGAGAGAATTTGCATTTCATCCCCTCTCGCTTGCATAATAGTGTGTGCCGTTACATACAACAAGTCGTTTGAAACGAGTTTACACACAACAGACAAAGTCGTACAACAAGTTGGGATGGAAATGTTAGTACTTTATTAAAATGTTCAGTGCTTCTCCAAAAGTCGTGCCATCCTCGTTTACACCAAAAAGGCTAGTCTACCAGGGATGTGTTTTTGACAAATCGCGCGATCGTATAAACGCCCCCGTAGAGTTTTTGTTTAGATCTTAAGATTACTTGTACAATTTTGTTCAAACTATGACAAAGGCAATTTTTTCACCATTAAAATATTTTAGTATGTCCTGATTCACACTCGGCAATTTTTTCCAAGCAATTGTCAAAGTTTGATGGAGAGAGAGGCATGCGGAAAGAGCTCTCTGCCTCTCTCTCCTACAAACTTTGACAATTGCTTGGAAAAAATGCCGAGTATGAATCAGGACTATGGGAAAAACAAATCGTTCAAATAATCTTAAAATATGAAGAACCAATAGGATCGTTTTATATACGGGAATTTTTATTTGTGATAAATTAATTTTTTCTACATTTAATAAAATGCTAAGAAAATTGTTGAAACATTATGAAGCTCAATGTGAACTTTCCATTACGTTCAATTTCCACAATACAGAACATGGCAGACTATTAAAATTAGGATGATATTTATGTACTATATGAAAAACGCGCCCGACTTCAGTACTGACTATCGAAATAAGTTGTATTAGTACGCAATTACTGTAGGTATGTATTTTTTTCTGTTCCTTTTCCTGCTACATTTTACCATTTCAACAATGTTTACCAAATTTTCTTTGTTGTTGTTGTAAAAGTGGTAAAATGTGGTATGTCCTGACTCACACGAGGCAATATTTTCCAAGCAACTGACAAAAATTTGTAGCAGAAAGAAAGATTCAGGACTAAGTAATAAGGCGTTCACACCAACCCGTTTTGGCTCATTGAGATGTTTTCGAGCCAAAACGAGTTGCTTTCCCCTTATAGAAATGTCAATTGAAACCGTCTCAATCGGCATGTTTTTCTCAATATCACGTCCCAAAACTGCATGTTGAAGTATGTGTTGAAGTAAGTTGTCAATTTGTCGCACACTGAACATATACATTTCAAATTTTGTCAACAATAAAAATGGAAGCAACAATTGAAATGGAATCTAGTGGAAATATAAAGCAATTGTGCCAAAAATAAGAAAGAAAAAGGTTTGGAAACTTTCCATGTTTCTTTTTTATATTTTCAGTAAAAGTTGTTTGTACACAATAAGTTGACATATGCCATTTGAAAACATAATAAATGTCATAATTAAGCAGGCAACATGTGTGAACGGTGAGATGTTTTCTCAAGACAAATGAGCCAAAACGGGTTGGTGTGAACGCCTTATTAAGGAACAAGGCTGGGTTAGGTATACGTAACCGTAACGCAGCCACAACGTTTCCCGCTGGAGCAATTACCCAAAACATGGAAAATGTGCCATATGACTCAGACATTCACAACAAAAATTATGACATATTTATTTTATTTCATCTTGCTCTTATTTTAACATTTTATTACATATTTATCATTCCATTTCAAAAGTTTCGCATAAATGTCTTCTTTTTTAGTTGTTTTTCTGATTTTGTTTGCAAATGCACGTAAACGTGCAAAACTCGGGTGGGACAAATGGTTAATCCATTTGCTACATGCCATCCTCGGCTGCATTGTAAAAATCACTCGCGATAAAAAGAAGATAACCGCGCTGTGTTTCAACTGCCAACGCTTCGGACACGTGGCTAACAATTGCGGCATGCCATACCGTTGCGTGAAATGAGTAGGCGACCACGGCCCCGCAAAATCCCTACCAAGGGACAATTTACCCCTAAATAGGTAATCCCAACCGACCCTGCAACGGGCGCTGCTGTTGAAAAACCAGAGTTCGAGGAACATTGCATTAAATGCAAAACCGACGGACATATGACTAAACGTGTCACCGCTACCAAGGCATCTGCCAAAGTAGCACGTGCAGTACCTGCGCGGGAAATCCCTTCCCCTCAGGCTACCAGCACTGCCCGCAGCGGCGTCCCGTACGCAGCTGCAACGGCAATAAAACCGAGTGTGAGCAGACCTCGGGTAAACCCAAACAATTTCAACGTCATGGATGTTTTTAATAAAGATAAACAAGAGTTCTTCGGTATGGACTTCTTCGCTATTATCGAAAAAATCAAAAAAATCAAAAAACACGCGTCGGATTACAATTCCTTGCCTACCAAGGAGGCTAAACGTAACGCCATGCTCGCAGTGGCACAATCTATTGCTTTTAATATCTAGAGATATTAAATGTATTTTCGTTAATGTCAACTCCATCATTTCTATGCATAGGAGACATTACATTGATTTGCTTCTAAGGAAACACAAACCGGATGTTCTTCTGCTCGCTGAACATAAATTAAATCCGGTAAATAGAGTAAATTTTCGCGGCAATACTATGTATAGGCAAGACAGACTCGGACGCGGTGGCGGCACTGCGATCCTTGTCAAAGAAAAAGTTCACACCCAGAGGGTTACTCTAACCCTCGGGATCTTCGAGAATACTTGATGGGTCCTGGCTGACAACTGTCGCGAAGGGGCCTACAAGATACGGTACGAATTCGTACATAGATATCTTCGGGAATGTCCTTCGCGGGAGAGACTAAGGCATCTGGACTCTCGATTTCGAATCTGACCACAAAGCTGTGGAGATCGTACTAAGTCAAAGTGGACTTGCTTCTGACGACAGAGGACAAGAATACTTTGACTTCGATAAAAAACCGAAATCGTTTAATCGACGCCTCGAAACCCGTCTTGAAAACCGCGAACTTCCGATCAATCGGAACGTTACAACCGACGAAATCGAAGAGTGTGTGGGCATCATGACCACCGCTTTCCACGACTCTATGGAAGAGAACATTCCTCGAATGAACTCCAGCCATAGAGGACTTCGAAATCTTCCACCCCAATTAATTAATTTTATATGGGAGAAGAAACGCCTTCGAAGGATTCTTCATCGGTCGGAAGACCCTGACCGATATCCCACCTTAAAAGCTGAAATTCGAAACCTGGATAGAATTATCCAGGGCCAAATCGCTAAATTCGAGCGCTCACATTGGACCGCCTTCCTGCAATCCAACCGAGTAAACAACTCTACATTCAGATAAGTAAAACGTGCAGCCGGGCTAAAAACCCGACCACCTATTTCAGCCTTGCTTAACGCTAATGGTACTCAACGCTAAGGTTGGTAACGACCTCTCTCGAGAGAAAAAATGTAGTGGCTGGTGTTACGCAGGGCTCTCTCCTCGGTCCAGTCCTCTACAAAATTCTTCTGTGTGACATTCCGCAACCACCTTCTGGTGACTTGCTTTTGATCTATGCAGATGATACACTCATTGCCTCTTCCGGGCCAGTAGCTTCAATTGTTAACTCTACGATAAATTCTTATCTTTTAGAGTTATCGAACTATTTCGACAGATGGAGACTCAGATTGAATATATCAAAATGTGACATTATATTTAAAGGCAAGTGCAAGCACATTTATTCTAATGCGCAAAAAAATATTCCTGTCATTAGCATAGGAATTGAAATAATTCGGACATCATCCAGTATAAAATAGCTTGGCGTTGTCTTTTCAATCGATTATTTTCCCTTAACGTCTCCTTGCTGAGGCGACGGGGAGGACTTAGCAATGACGTTAAACTTTTGATCTATAAACAGATCATCAGACCGATAATGGCCTATGCTTTTCCACCCTGGTTTGGAATCTCTTCCAGCCAAATGGTAAGGCTTAGACGATGGGAACGACGAATTCTCGTGACATCCCTCGGTCTTCGAAACACCATCGCGGACGACGGTACGGTACGGAAACCTTCGAATCGGTCTCTTTACGGCGCGATTGACTTCGATCGTATCGACGTGTTTCTAACCAAAACAGCAATTCGGCACCTTGAGAGCTCATCCTCTCTTGATAATGAATTGATGAGAACATGCCTAAATCTAGACACCACCCTAGACAGGCTAACCGAATTAAATTACCAGCCTCATGCTGGTCTTTTAACTCTGAATAGAGACGGCGGGCTATACCGTGGCGACCAATTGCTATTCTATCATCGCCGGATAGGTAGCTACGATTTGGACCACACCGTATATAGTACGCGCCAATAATCGGGACTGCCTTTGCACTCCCCTTTTGTATATATTATTATTAAGTGTTATTTTTAAGTCATAGTATTAAGTAAAAAACAATAAAATGATGAGTAATTCCCTTTTTGTAATTCGATTTTGTGGGAAAATATTAAATATATAGACAAAGCATTGTAACTAGTATAAGTGAAATGTAGAAATACATAATTTTAAAAAACTAAATATATATGACTTGTAAGATACCAAATGTATGTAAGTTATCTCGTAATAATGAAAAATTTTAGCTATAAGCGTATTTACCCATTGTAATATTTTTCGAATTAATAGACATGAATTTAGTTGAATTGAGGGCATCTCCTAAATACCGGTGAATTGCGTCCTGCGTCTGTCAAAGTGTTGTTGTATGCACAGAAAACAATAGGATGAAATTTGAGTTTGACAGACGTCGGACGCATTCACTGGTATTTAAGAGATACCCTGAGAGAGGATCGCACGACAAAATTGACATCCATTACTAGCAGGGATGGAAAATTAATTTATTGGAAAGTACTAAACTAATACTTTTTAAGCTCAAATGGTACTAATTTAAGGAACATAATTTTCAAAGTATATCGTTAAAATATGTGGCGGATTTCCACTATCTGACAGCAGTGGTCATGAGTTGCGAAAAAAAAACAGTGCGAAACATACAAAAAATCGTGAAATGTATTTAGAAAAAAAAAATATTTATTTGATATTTTCATGTTGGCTCATGCAAATCCACAATGTAATGACAGGTATGACAACATTTCGTCAGTTCAAAAGAAACATTGTGGTGGAAACACGAAAAGAGAACAAAGTGCCGTCGGCAAAATGACATTTCAGTAGAAACCACATTGAGTAAAGATGCGTAAAACTGAAAATGGAAAGAGATAGGCAATTTTGGTTGGATTTTTTTGAATTATACAACAGTATGCCAGAATTATGGAAAATTAAAAGTGAAGACTATAAGAATTGTTACTATTTTTCTTTCAATATTTACGTTGATTTTAAGTTTGAAAAAATAAATCTCGCTTAATTTTCCTTGAATGACCGGCTTGTTAAAAATTTATTTTAAAAACTAAACTAATTTTTTATGTTGGTTTGAAGGCAATATACAATTTCTTGTGGAAAATAAATATGTACATTAATATATTTCGTAGATTTGTTAAGCATTTTAATTTAATGAACACTTTCCCTTCATTTCCTTCAAAAGTATACAGAATTTGTGTCTGTCTCTCCCAAACATAATTTTTGGAAGGCAATATTTGTAAAAGTAATTAACAAACAACGATATTGGCATGACATTTATTTTTCTTTTCTCCTCTGTTTTTATGAAAACATGAAACAAATGTATTGAAAAAGTCAGGTAAAATTTGTATCAGGTACATTTGTATATCACATTAAAAATATAACGCACGATGCACACTCATATGAAATGTGGGTACAAACAAATTCTTTCAAAAATTCCCTAATTATTCATTAAAAAAGGTTGAAGGAAAATACCCAAATTTTTATGGTCGCATATTTTCATTTTGCCGACGGCATTTTGATCTTTTTCTTCGCTGCACACGCACAACCGACCACGTTGCTGTCGTAGATGAAATGATGTTGTAGAGATTGCATGAGTAATGTAAGGGCAAACAGTCGTCGAACACAACATCTGAGAGAACATGATGCTTGACAACAAATCCACAATGTAAGGTGCCCTTAACATTACGACACGTTGGTGTCACTAACCCTCGCATAATTTTCTGCCGCAGTCATTGAAGATTTGGCTTCTCCGGAGACTGTGTGGTATTTTCCACGACGTGCGACCAGGCAATGAAGCCGACCAGAATTATCGGCGGCGGCGGCGCATGGAAATATACCGATCGGCGGCGGCTGATTGGCTGAGCCGATCAAATTTCAACAATCGCACGAATGTCATTCTGATGGCGCTTTAAGATATTTACATTTAGATCAAAAAAACTTAAAATGAACACAAAAATTTAACAAAGTTATGGAAGATTTGATGTAATGTCGAAAATCGGTTCAATAAATGTCTGTAGTGAAAGAAAATTTATTGTGTATTATCATACCAAGAGCAATTGTAATTTCCGTAAAAACCAAAAACGCATTTTTCTATTTCAAATCGATTAATTTTTTTTAAATAAATGATAGCGAGATCCATTTAGAAACTTTTGTAAATATTTACGCAAAAATGAACCTCATTAAAAATTCTGAATCTATTGTTTCACTTAGGAGTCACTTTCTTAATTTTCATGGTTGCATAAAAAAAAATCTTTTTGACTCACTAAATAAAGTTCGGCGGCTGGAAAAAATGGCCGGCTACGGCGCGCCGCCGATTTCCGCCGCGTCGACTTCATAGCCTGCGTGCGCAACGCGTTCATTTGGTTGGACGTACATGAATACAATTCAATATGTTGGCAGCACTGCTATTTTTATTCCATGTCTGAATAAAAGTGGTCTGCCTATTCACTTCGTTTTTATTATTCGATCGAAGAGTCATGGTATAAGAGGTTCGGAGAAGGCGTACCCATACGCATTATACACACAACAACAATATATTAAAAGTAAAAATCCAAAAAGTATATATTTAAAATAAATTTGAATTCAAATAGTGATCTATCTGTTATAATTATTATCAATTAAATGTAATAAGTGATAACAAGCAAATCAAATTCAATCCATCAACGTCGTCAAATCACATTCAAGTGTGCATCCATATAAAGATATTTATATACATATACGTACGTATGTATTTATGTATCTATAATAAATATTCAAAAAAGAAAAGCAAAAAAATAGTACAACGAGTGAAGCTAAAAAACAACACACAAATTATTATTTAAACAAAAAAGAAAAAACAAGCCAATCAAACGGCAAATTTCGTTAAGAGATCCAGACGTTGAAATTATTTTCAATAAAAACATTTCAACGACTGTTTGTTCACATCGAGGCGGAAACGTCGGCCGAAAAATTGAGAAAAGTGTTTTATTTTAAAACGGACTCCCTCCGCCGTCGAGCATATATATATGTATGCGTGCGTGTGTTGTACAAATCGAAATCTTGAAATCAGCAATATTGACAGCATTATTATTAACATAATATTTCTCTTCAACTAATAAAGTTCAAAGTGTGATTTCATTACTCTTCGGTACCTTCAAATTGAGGTTGAGACACACAGCAAAAAAGAAAAACAAATTTCTGTATACCAAAAGCAAAGAAAAAAAGAGTAAAAAACAACAGCAACTCACTCAGTGTTTGTGTGTGTAATCACGTCAAAGCAGCAGCAGCAGCAGTGACGAAAGAAGAAAAAAGTGTATTGTACTCTGACTGCGGGAGTAAAGCAAAACCCGTACAGAAAAAGAAAAACTTTGTAAAAAAATCTAAAGAAAATTCCCTCAAGTTTCGTAAATTTTTTTTGTGATATTCGAAAAATTTCCCAACTACGTAACGTCGAAGGTGATTTCTTCTTTATTAATGTTTCTTTTTGTTAATGTGACGACAAAAACAACAACAACATCAAGAGCTATAGCCATCTTACTTTACTCAACACTGCTCTGGGAATTTGTTACAAATTTACAAGATACGTGTGAGAAAGAGACCGCAAGTGTTTTATGTTTCGATAAAACGACATAGCTATTGAGCAAAAGCAAAATAAATATTAAAACCACCAAACTATAAACAACAACGACGGGAAGCTAAATGGTTTACAAAGTTTCAAGTAAGTCCGTCTTCAGTGTTTCCCTTTTTTTATTTTATTTAAAAAATGAAAATTGTTGCTGTTGTTTTTTACACACACACACTTCTCAACCTTTCTCATTTTATTTTATTGTAATTTGTGCTTGCGATAGAGTAAATAATTATTGATTTTTGTTTTGTTGGGGTAAAGTGGTTGTAGTTTCTTCTATGCGCGATCCAGGCCCGAGAAATAAGCTAGAAATCACGTTTTCAGTATATCGGTGTAAAACTGGCAACGTAGCACATTAAATGTACAACACACACTCGGAATCACACACACACACAACCTCATATACACGGTAGCCGTTCAGAAACACGAAATGCTGCGTTGTCGAATTTCATGAGATACCCAAATCTAGCGGAGGCCGTTTTTCTTTTGTCGTAAATGAGAAATTGCTGTGTGGCAAAACAAGTCTTGGGTTTTTTCTCTACATTTTTAAGGGTTGTAGTATGTATATTTTTGTACGTTTGAATGTACGCATTATGCCGATGTATTGCTACAATCTTTCCCTCCCCTATGTTTTCAGTGTGATTTAAACTACGGTGGTCGGTCATTACCGCTTAAAGAAAAAAAGGCCAAGTGAAAAAAGGCATCGTTATGGAAATTTTTTGACTAGTTTAGTTGTATGCTGCGCAAAAAAGAAAAACTTGGCACATCGTACATACAGTGAGTGTCAGCTTATTTGATGCAAGCCATAATTAAATATTAAAATCCACTACCTTAAAAAACAAATAAGATTTTACAAAAAATAAAAATGAGATTTTGTAGAATATATGTTTTACTCTAATATAGAGGTTTCATTTTTTCATATGTTGCGTGCTTTTGCGAAAACAATAGCAAAAACAAAAAAGTGATACTTTTACAACTGAGCAGCTTATTTGATGCAGAGAAGTTCTAACAGTATTAATGTTGTTATGACTCGAAATCGATCGGGCATGTTTTTCGTTTCTATTGTAATGAAACGTTGTGATACATTTTGCTCAGTTTTAGTGTGTTCGCGTACATGCAAGGGTAATGATACACATTTTTTTAAAGATGGACCGACGCACAACAATTGAACAGCGAGAATTGGTCATTCACCACTTCCAAAATGGAGAAACTCAACGCAAAATAGCTAAAATAGTAAATTTATCGTCATCTACAGTCCAGCACATTATAGAAAGGTTTTTACAAGAGAAAAGAATCAATGACAAGGGCAGAAATGCACCTAATAAAATTTTGACTCCGAGTGATGAACGATGGATTATACGAAAAATAAACGAAAACCCCAAATTATCAGCACAAAAATTGGCAGACAAAGTTCAAAATTCCCTTGGCAAAAACTGTAGTGCTTCCACAATACGACGTCTATTGCGATCACATTACTTTCATGGTCGAGTGCCACTCAAGAAGCCGTTCATAAATCAAAAAAATAAAATCAGCAGATTAGCCTTCGCAAAAAACCATATTTCCAAGAACATCGATTTCTGGAAAAGTGTAATTTTCTCCGATAAGTCGAAGTTTAATATATTTGGTTCAGATGGAAGGTCTTACATGTGGCGGAAACCCATTACGCAGCTGCAATTAAAGAATTTGAGTGCAACTGTAAAACAAAGCGGAGGGAGTGTTATGGTATGGGCTTGTATGGCAGCATCAGTCGCTGGAAATTTAGTTTTCAAAGAAGAAAACATGGATAAAACAATGTTTCTAAGTGTTCTTAAATAAAATTTGATTCAAAGTGCAGAAAAACTGGGCCTGCGACGTAATTTCCGATTTTATCAGGACAGCGACCCCAAACACAAGTCTGATATGGTGCAGTCGTGGCTAATATGGAACTGTCTCAATTTACTGGAACCTCCTGTACAGTCACCAGACTTAAACAGAATAGAGAATTTATGGGCATTGTTGGAAACGAACATAAGAAAACATAACATTTCTAGCAAAGAAGGTTTAAAAATGCATTGATAGATGAGTGGGGCAAAATAACGGCAGAAACAACAACAAAACTGGTTGTATCAATGCCAAAACGATTGAAGGACGTTATGGATCAAAAGGGTTACCATACAAAATATTAAAGTGTAATAAAAAATAAATTATTTTGTTAATTTGTACTAACATTCATGTTGCATCAAATAAGCTGCTCAATCTGAAAATACTGTTTTTTTGCGTTTCTGTAATATTTTCGTATAACGATACTAAATATAAAATAAATGAATAACCTATTTTAAAGAAAACTTTGCAAATTAAAAAATGTTTTTTAAATTATATTAATATATCAATTGGCTTAAAAGTTATTGGAGTTTGCTTTTTTATTTTAGCTTGCATCAATTAAGCTGACACTCACTGTAAGTATGTATGTGTGTTTTACAAAATCTTTTTGTACAATCCATTTTTATGGAGTTGGACTTATCCTATCCCCTTTTTAATTAGGTTGCACTGGGATGCACAAATTTAACTGACAGGTGAAGAAGGGAGGCTGAATGAAGATCACGTTGCTAATTGCTTCTTATTTCAGATCTAGTAGAGGGCAAGGCATGTTCTTAATTTGTTCCTGCTTGACAGTAATTTGGAAATTAAAATGTTTAAAAAAGTAATCGTTATAATCCAAAAAGGAATAACATTAATAGGAAGCAGCGCCCTTCAAGAGTGACAAATTCAAGTGCTTAAAATTATAAAAAAAAAACAAAAATTATTTCCGACTAACGTATAGGGATCTAAAACTAAAACCAATTCAAACTTTGTTCTAATCACAGTAGTGGTAAAAAAACGATATCGATATCATATTGATTTAATTAAGCCATAGGTACCCGTCCAATGATATATGTATCTGTGGTTGTAACGAATAATCGATTATTTCGATTTTTTGGGTATTTTCATTTGTTATGCCAAAGCACTGCATTTCCCTGTTCTTTTCATTAATGTAAATTTTTTGAAAGCCATATAGTTTCTATTAGCTATATGTTTAATAAAATAGTTTCAATATTAACTTCATTAAAAAACATGTTATTAAAACATTTTTTTTTACATTTTTTCATTTTATAACCACTTACATATCGATACGTCCATTCTAAACTATGCTAAGTGCAAAAAGATACTTTTTCAGGATAGGCGATTAAAATTTCTTGAATTTTTTAAATTTGTGTGGAATTCCTTTATAATAAAAATCGATTGACCTTTACTGTTTTGTGGGTTGCCCGTTAAACACCAAATTTTGTAATTTCATTTCATTTCATTTATTAATTAACGTAATATGAAAAGCCTATGAGGCCAATTGAGTTATATTACATATTGTGTACAAGCATTTCTGTAGAATAATAGCAATTTAATTTAAAAAATATTATAAATAAAATATAAAATTTTGGAATATTTAGAAATTAAATTTGGAATATTTAGAAATTAAAAATGCAATTTTCCTGAAAACATGCAAGTCGACTTAGCATGTTTAGAATGGAGGTATCGATATATTGGTGGTATGAATGTTAACATTTATCTTCATAAAAGCACCTGTTGTGGAGATGAACTGATATAATGCACACATTTTCTGCGTCCGTAACATCGTTTTTTTATCCTTCTACGGAAATTGACACGTAGAGAATTTTTTTTCTTTTAAAAACTATATATTTTGGTATGTTAAGTTTATGTTTAGTTAACTTATTTGTTTTGTATTTTATTTGTTCGCTCAGCTTGAGGCCATAAATAACACAATATTATTTTAATACTGTTCCATCTTCTAATTTTTATTCAGAGTATTTCGACCTATCCTTCCTTTTTAACCCATGTCATTGTGAAAAAGGAAGGATAGATTTGTTCCGTTTTTATAAATTGTAACCCCTCTGAAGATGATCGACGAAGTCGTTCGAAATATCTTGAATAAAAATTAAAAAATGGAAAAATAATATTAAAATAGCATTGTTTTATTTATGGCCTCACGCTGAACGAACAACTGAAGCAATTATATAGGTCTTTAAAGAGATTATAAACGCGTCAGTCAAGAAAAAAGTTTAAAAAATCGTTAACGGAAGTAGCAATCATAAAAACTATTTGTTTTCGTTCTCCTGAAAAGTTTGATTTTATGTCTAAATCGATTATTCGTAACAACCACAGATTTTAATAAGGATGCAATTATTTTTTTCAGTTAACGTTTTTTTCTATTATTTAAAGATGGTCGCCTAATTGGAATGAATATCTTTCTCCCCAATATCGACGAAGGGGAACCATTTCTTTCATCGTAAGAATAATTATGTTTTCTCTTGTGCCAAAAATGCTACGGTATTTCTACCTTTCGCTCCAGTGTAAAAAATTTTGCACTGCAAAAGGGGTTAGTTTTCTTTTGTAGAATGTGCCGTAGGTGCAAAGATGTAAAATGTTGAGGTCTGTATTTTATCAAAAGGGAGAATGCTGCCCTAAAAACAAATGTTTTTTCAGCGTCAAACGAATAGCCTAATTAATTACCTGCGCGTATATGTGCGTGGTGTCAATGTATTTTTTTATGTTGGGCTGATGATTTAATTAGGCGGCGTCGAGATTTATTTGTTTTTAGTGCGTCAAAAGCTGAATTTTTGTTTTCGATACCGACCACAAAAAAATTCAGCAGTGCAGGGGAATGAATGAGACAGTGAGTTCTAAAAAATTAGAGGAACGGAAAAATAACAATAGTATCAAGTGTTTCCCAAATATCAGTATGTATTTACTGAAAATTTCTATTTTTGTTCAAAATCGGTATAATAGTATTTTCTATTTTATGTAAGAGGTTTTTTTTAAATAAGATTGGTAAAAATTAAAAAAAATTTTGTTACTTGGTAAAATATATATATTTTACTATACATATTTCCAAATGTATGTACCTATAAAGGAGAAATCATTCATATACCACAATACGGAACTTTTCATTTGTAGATATGTAATTTACAAATGGGAAGAAGGACGAACATAAAACTTCACTCAGCATATGTAATAACAAACAGATTTTTAGAAAATGACAAGAGCATGAAACTGAGGCTAACCGCTTCGATTTTCTCTAATAACTGTTTCATCCCAAAGTACATTTTCAATCGCAGATGCTGGGGCCAAATATCGGCATTCGAAATCGAGTACTTTACGATCGAAATGTGTTTTTTTATTAACGTTGAAATAGTAAAAACTTCTGTCGAATTCGAGTAAATTTTTTCAATAAACTTATGAAACTTATCTGGATGGTTTTTGATTAGTTTCAATCAATATCTTCTTATTAACAAAAATTTAATTGGTTATATCGAGAAGTTCTGTGTGAGCTGTGATTTGATCCCTGGATATGTCTGGTGGAAAGCTAATAAAAACGTTAAAAATGTCCTTAGGAGTGTCATATGTGGATCTATAAATAGTGATATCTTATACATTTCTGTTTTTTGGACAAAAAGTAAATTTTTCATTCGTTTTTGTATGTGATTGAGAAGGTGTTTAGGGCGACATCTAGAGTTTTGCCGATACGACATTAAGTCTTCAAACGCCTCTGGGGGGTATATAACTCAAATTATCTTCAAATAAGGCCGGTCCCACTTTAAATACGAATTCGTACGAATTTAAATCGTGCGAACACGTACGAACGATCCCAACACAAGAAGTACTATGGAATCTTGCACAGTGGGTGCGAATTAGTCGTACGTACACGTACACGTAATTCCGATGGACGAATGTAATCCCGACATGTTTGGATTTTTATACGTTTTCGCACGTGCTCGCAGAAAAGTTGAAAGAAAGAAAATAATTACTGAAAATCATTATACAAATCTTACACGATTCTGATAAAATTCGCCGAATTGTTAAATATATTTTACGCGCGGATTGTGTTGGGATACAGATTAATATTATATATAGTGCACTGATGAAACCTTTACGAATACGGTGTCACTGAAAAACGTACATACATTTAAAGTAGAACAACGTATTCAGTGTGCGCAATCAATTCGCAGCGTACTTTTATGTACGCTTTAAATTCGTATCCAGCGTGCGGTCGGCCTAAATAAGTTTCAAATAATGTATTATGGTTACCCTAATTCAGAAAAGGTGTTTGTGGCATTTTTTTCTCGTAATAGCGTTTTTATCAGGGTACGTATGTAGAAACGCAATTCCAAATAATTGTTAGTTACGCCCTTTATGAATTAAGGCAACGATAGAATATAGAATATATTACTGAATATAGAATATACTAACTTTACGAGTTCTTATTTTGAATTCAATTCATAATTTGGGTAATGTTTGAGCGATAGCCTATTTCACTTTGCATGAATTGCTGTAATTTTAGATTACTTTGTATATGTTTGATTATTTTTTTACTAAGTTTCGTTTGTTTTTCTTTTGTTTTCTTTTTCGATTTTTCCGTCCATTTGGTGTTTCTTGAATGGCTCGTTAAACTGTAATACAATTATACAGGACCACAGATAAATACGCATTAGAAGAATTCGGCAAAGTTACCGCAGAAAAGAGAGACTATTTGCAAAATAAAGCCAAAAAGAGGTTAACGAAGCCGCAAACCGCAAATAATCAAGAGGAAGACGAAGTCTGAGAGAAAAAGTAAGCGCCGACTCTGCAAATGTTTGAAGAAGAGAAAAAAGGAAATTCAAAAAGATAAATCAACAGACTGATTAATTAATATTTAAAAGTAAAGAGTATAATACATAATAATTTATACATACATATAAAAAACAAAACGTACATATATATATATAAATATATATAAAAACCTATATATATATATATAAATAATACTGTAAATACTGTAACGAAGAGCGCTGTAGAAGAAGAAGGACGAAGACGAGAAGAAGAAGCGCAAGGGCAGAGCAGAGCAGCTGAGACAGAACAACCGGCTTTTGCAGTCGAAGACGACGAAGCGCAGGATCCAGATTGACGCAATCATCTCATCAGCAGCTGAGCAAAAAGTTGAAACGAGCAGAAGAAAGAGAATTAAGGACAAGGAATGCCCATTTATATTTTAAATAAGCGTTGATTTTATTGTGTGTGATATTTAAACATTAAGCATTAATTTAACAAACAAAAAACCCCAAAAAAACAAACGCAAGAAATTACTCAAGAATCAGCCAACCAGTAAATTGGAAAGTGCAGCAGAAATAGAATTGAGAATTCAAATCCAATCCAAACAATAACAATTGTACTATGACATACTCGCACAATAGCGTTAGTAAGAATCTTAAAATGACAACAGCAGCAGCAGCGACCGCAGCGGCGACGATACAGCAGCGATCGAAAAAGGTGCCGCATGGCGGAGGGGGAGGCGGCGGCGGTTACGGCAGCAGCAGCAGTAATTCACCACCATCAACACCACCACTAAGTGCACATTCCAACAGTATTGCTAGCAGTACAAATTACCACTACCACCAACAACAACATCCTCATTACCAGCATCAGCTTAGCTCCTCGCCTCCAGGATGCCCCATGTCATCGGCAATTTCGACCAGCTCCAACTGTAGCAGTAGTTCTGGTGTGTCTTCATTGGCCTCCTCGGGCAGTGGCAGTTACTTTGCGTCTGCACGGAAGCAACAACAACAACGTAATTGGCAACAGCAGCAGAGGCGTTCGCCACAACAAAGTGGTGATAGTGGCAGCTTTTTCAACAACAATAACAACCACTACCAACAACAATCAGGCGGCGGAAGTGCAAGCAAACGCTTTGGCGGCGCAGGAAGTGCTCAAAAGAATCGTGACGGACAACGTTCACCTCAGGGAGGGCAAGCGACACGGCAATCACCCGCCTCGATATTGGGTGGCGGTGTTAGTTCCTCTTCTCCCATTTCCATTGGCGTCAGCAGTAACCCCAACTCGGCCCGAAAATCTCGCTCGAAGCACTCGAGTCCATTGTTGTGTGTCGGTGGCAAGATCTCACCCACTTATCCACTCATACCCACCGCATTGACGCACTTCGCTGGCAGCAAGTGCTTCGACGCTCCGGCCCCCACTGCATTGCCCAAGCCACCCGAACACTGGACGCTGACCAAAGGCGAAGAGAAGGTCGACAGCAGCGCTGGTCCCGGCCTTCAGAGTGTGCTGAGCGCCCGTTCACACAACCATCACCATCATAGCCACCACCATCACCACCACTCCCATGCCGGCGATGCGCACACCTATGGCGGCCACGTTGTCAAGTCTTCGAAACGCAATCTTCTCGACGACTTTGATACGCACAATTTGAAATTGTTGCTCAACGTGCAATCGTAACCGCCCAGTCGTCACCGCGATTCTCATCACATTTCGTTTGCCAACAAAACTTAACTTATCCGACTCCGCTTTGACAACAAAAGCAACCACAATTAACAAACCAATCAACCAAGCAAACAAACAGACTCTCCGCGTCAAGAAATAATACTATATTTTCATCTTCAACTTCTGTCTCCCTTGAACTCTACAAGTGCTTGTGATCTCAAGAATATTACAGTCACACTTAAAAAAACAAAAATGAAAAATAAAAAGTTAAAAATAACAATAAACACACTTATTGCATACACACACAACATAAACAACCATATCCAAAAGTAACAAAACAAATGGAACACAACAACATAAATGCCAAAAATGCAAAATTCATCCGTAAGAAACCAATCAAGCAACCGATAGGAACAGAAATTGAAGCAGCAACTGGAACAGAACAAGAACAACACAAACAAACAAATTAATAATTTTATTTAATACCAACAACTTCAAACCAAACCAAAAAACAACAACAACAAATTAAGAAAAACTTTAAAATCTACAAAGTGCTATAGAATAAACCAAAATCAACCAGTTATAGAGACGTACCAACTAAATCAAACTGCAACAACAACAGCAACAACAACAACAATTAATTATCAGATAACTCGTTTCGATCGTGATATATAGTTATAATAATATATACATATATATATATATATATATAGAGTACACTCTCCGTTAGTTACGGGACAAAACTTCAACAAACTCTATTTGTTTTTAAAAAACAAACAAAACAAAAAAGTTAAATGAACTGATGACAACCGAAAAACAGAAACCAAACAGATCCTAAAACACAGCAAATGTAATGAGCGCTGCTATTAACAAACCAACTAATAGGACGACGTAGAGCAAAGCAACAAGCCAAGTCAAGTCAAGCCAAGCAAAGCAAAGCATCACTCAATAAAAAAACATTAAACATTTATTAGCCCACCAAATGTAAAGTGAACTTATAACAACAACAAACTAAAAACAAAATAACAATTCTAAAACAACAAAAAGACTTGAGGCAAAACCCTTGGATTGTAAGAAACAAAAAAAAATAAGAAAAAAACAAACAAACCAACCAATAATACAACAGAGTGAATTCGCGATTTAACAACGCGCGTTCTCTTTTTTTCACTGTGATGTGGAACGGATGGTGGATTCAAACCGATCGACCGACCGGACCAACCCAACCAACTCAAATACAAGGCCTTACAGTCTTCTCCTCATCTCTACCCCCAGCGCTTTGACCACCAACAACAACAACAAAACTGACATATACCAGCATAGCAACAGGCAGCAGCAGCAGAAAATAATAACAACAACAGCAAACAAAAGCAGAAGCAGCAGCAGAAACATCCACAAACAACTTTTGTATAAACTATTTAATTATGTTAAGTAAAAATCAGCAGATTCGAATTTCTCAAGTTCAAAACACACACACACACGCAATACCATTGTGTATGTTTGTAGGTCTCTTCCAAAAAAGAAAACAACTTGAAATTTTGATTTGTTTATTGTGTAGTAGATATTTTCCCTATTTGTTTGCAATATCAATTTGTAGTGGACGAAAGCTACAAACAGTCATATCGTGTATTTATTTATATACTATTTTTATACAAGTCCAAAACTCATGACCCCCAACGCCATCCCCTCTCCTGCCCCACACCCCCATCGCACTTCCCCAAATCCCCAAAAATCTTTGTTTTTATTTTTTACGATTAGAATTTGTATTTTTTTTTGTAAATTTAAATTTAACCAAAACCAGCATCAACAGCTTGTAAAACAAATGCCTCTTCTTGCAAAGAAAATTGTTTCTGTTTTTTTATTAATTGCGAAGTTTTCGCATCAAGAGGCTCTTGTTAAGTGATCTTTTTAGAAGGTATGCGTCTACGTTTTAAAAACGTTTGTCGTGTCTTGTGTAATTAGAGATATAATGTAATTTTGTAAATTTATATATCTTTCTTATACTATTTTCGTTTTCTTTTTTCATTTGTCTCTCACTGCAAATTCTAATTTAGATTCTTTACTTTTCCGCGTTCTTGTGGCAATTATTTAAGATTACGAATGAATGCTAGAGTAAAAGAGCAACAAAAAGTATTTATTTTAATACTGTAACTATAGAAATTTAAATTATTTGTATTTTGATTGAACGATAATAATAATATATAATATATTTAAGCTTCTCTCTATCTCTCTCTTACTTCTTTGCTCCATTTCCTTCTATCGACCAAAACTCCCCAAATCCTCCCTCATACCGCTCATCCCTTACCCAAACACCCACCACCCCCCAACTGTGTTGTATACTATCCACTATATACATAAATATAATAATTATATATGACTTGTAATTTTTGATTCTCCTAAAACAACAACAAAGAAATCAACAAAAACTTTAACCCAGTACCTTGTTTTTTGTTAGCATTTAATATTAATATAAATTATTAAAATCCAAAAAAGTAATGAAATGTTTATATTATTACAACATATGTGTATTTGAAGAATATGAAGAAGAAGGAAAAGAAAATAATGTTGAAAACTGTGAAAACTGCACAAAACCGCCATTAAATTAAACTAATGAAAAAATAACACACACACATACCCACAAAAGCAAAACTAGAATAGTTTTGACAATTGTCTATGTAGACAAAAAAAGAACTACTTGTCGTCGTTGTCGTCAAAATAACAACGACAATAATACAATATAGAAGAAACCCATAAATGCTGTTGCCAAAAAATGTGAATATGTTATGTATATATTTTATCAAAATGTTCTTTTTCCCATCTCGCAAACTATACCTGATTTGCTACGTCCAAGTCCAAACTGAGAAAAAGAAAACAAAAACCAACTCTCATTCACCCCACCACCACCACCTCACATCCCATTCATCACTCATTTATGAAACGAGTCGAGCCAAAAAAGATGCACTTCGTTTTGTACAAAGTCAAAAATGTTTCCTTTTAAATAGTGTAAGCAAACTAGCGTTGTTGGTTTTAATTGCAATTTTTGTACATTTTAAAGTTTTTCTTAGAAAATGTGCCCCTCACCACTGACCCTATTTAAATGAAATTATTAAAACGTGATATTTGTATGCAATCTTAACTTATGTAGGAGCAGTGCTCCTCGAAACATTTTCAAAAAAGAAACAAAGAATTTTGCATTTTTTTATTTTAAGTTTCTCCCTTGGAACCCCCCTCTTCCTCTTGGCACAACAGTTGCCATCTGCCTCAGCCAACCAATATTTCTGTCTATCTGACACTATCTACGTTCATATGTACATACATACCTAACTATTAATATTATTATTTTTTTTTGTTTACCTTTTCCCAACAAGCCACCACATTTGATCTTATGTTTCATAATAATATTATATAAAACAAAACAAACAAAAAAAGCAAAAAACTCTAAACATTAAACAAAAATGATTACTCTTAAACACCAAAAGTACAAAATTCTATAAAATGAAATCTTTTTTTAATTAAGAGAATAAAAGAAAAAGCATAAGATCATATCTGCTGGCTTGTGTTATGTCAAACAAACAATTTTATTTTTCTTTGTTCGAATGCAATACATTTCTATTTCTATTTGATTTTAGTTTCTCTTTTTATTGATTATTTCCTCATTCAGCAAATCATCAAATAAACTGTAACAGCTTTTATTTCTTTATTATTTTTTTTTTAATTTAGTACTTTTTTTATTTGATAACAAAATTGAAAACAAGCTTTAACAAAGACTTAAATACACACACAAACACAGATTTAAACTATTCTTATTATTACTATAATTTTTCTTTTTAATTTGAGCAAAAAAAAAGTTTTAAAACAACAAAAACTTTTACATAAAAAACGCAAAAACTACTGCTTAAAAATAAAAACCGACCCTAAAAATAAGTTTAGGGTGTCTAAAATCAAATACGCTCTTAAGATTGAATACGACAAATAAGATACGAATACGTACAAATATTCGAAAGAAATATTGTATAACATTTATTAGAAACTAACAACTGATAATTGAACTCTAAGAGTTGCCTTATGAATTTGTCTGTGCATCTGCACCGGACGCCAAAGTGGCCGCCCAGCTCAGCCAATCGATTCAATCTTAACAGCATAACCGATTTTCGACAAAAATTGTTGAGTGTATTATAGTAAAATATGCTCGAATATTAAATTTTTATTTAAAAACACAACAAAAACCATTGAGTTTATTTTAGTTTTTTAAACATCATGTACTTCCAATATTAACTAAAAAAGAAAAAAACTAAAACCAAAAAAAAAGCTCAAACTTAAAGCTATTCAAACAAAATAAAATTGAGCACTGGATTTCAGAAGGAAGGAAGGAAATTTTGCAAATACATACAAACAAACAAACATATTTTCAAATAACATATTTCCATAGAGTTCAACGTTGTTACAAACGGGAAATTCTTTGTTGCATTTATAAAATAAGTCTCTCTTCTCATTTTGTTTGGATACCTTTAAGTGCAGGCGGCTTTTGAAATTGTTTAAAAAAATAAAGTAAAAAAATATGCAATTATGTGTGATAATAAACAATACATGAGTTAAAAAAGTATACCCCACGTATCATAAAAAAAACAACAACAAATAAATCTTGATGAATACAATAACAAATTGTCTGATAATAAAAGTAAAAAAAAATTTTTAATTAATCTGTTTGTGAAAT
The DNA here is from genome assembly GCA_963930755.1 of Eudasyphora cyanicolor. Taxonomy (NCBI): domain Eukaryota; kingdom Metazoa; phylum Arthropoda; class Insecta; order Diptera; family Muscidae; genus Eudasyphora; species Eudasyphora cyanicolor. The sequence continues at coordinate 5,928,261 of OZ005734.1, read as the reverse complement.
TTTTAATAGAAAACATACACACACACACATACACCCACATAAACAAATATACCCCAACAAAAGAATAATGAAAACACATTTTAATGAACTCTCTCTCTTTCTCTCATCCCTCATGTAATCAATCAAAATCACTGAGAAAAGAAGTTCCAAAAATTCGAAATGTGTATTTCTCTTTTTCTTTTTTAACGAAGACATTTGGAAAACGATTATTTACAATGAAAATATGTGAGAAAAAAAAAACCAAAATAAAAACCACATTTTATTGCATACTATTTTAGGTATACAATGAAATACCAAAAAAATTGTAAAACAAAAATATATTTTTAAACACACGCCACCACAACAAACCCCCCGCCCCTACCATCCCAAGAACAAACCCCGCCCCCTCAAATCAATCTACAAAACAACCGCAAACCGTTGAAAAAAATTCAAAATTGTGTTAGCCAACATTTCTGAAAACAAAAAACCATTATCACCCTATTATTATTATTAAACATTTATTCGAATAAACAACATTCATTATTGATGAAAATAACAGAAAACAAAAATAATAGCCAGGAAAAAATGAAATATTTAAATAAATTCTTGCGGTGCAGACCTTTTGTGAAGGTCTGTACTCAATCAAACCAAAAAAACCCCAAACTTGTCTTTTTATTTTTTAGTTTTTCTTTTTCTTAGTATGTGCACTAGAGGTACATACATACATACATATGTACATACCTACCTACATAGATACTCATTTTAAAGCCAATATATTATTATTTATACCTAAATACAAATGTGTCGGGTCTTCGTCGTTGCCATAATATAGCTACTATATATGGGGGTTGTCGTCGTCAGACATTTTGGTATTTTTTGATTTTTGTTAGTAATTTTAGTTTATTTTTTGTTTTTTTTTTTTTCACCGCAACCAAAAAGGAAACATGCAAAAGGCAACAATAATATTTGACGCAATCGCGTCGGATATATTTATAATATATTTGTGTACATATGTACATATATCTACATACACTCGAAGTCAAAACTGCAGCCATACAGATGGATAAAATGTATCGCGGGTACAACGAACAAATGTCGGCTTAAAACTAATGAACTATTGAATAATATCAGGAAAATTTATAATCAATTAATTATTGTTTAGTTAATTCTTAAAACAACTTTTCAGTTCAATAGATAGTTTTTTATTTAGTGAAAAATTTCAACAATAAATAATATAATTTTGTTTACAGATACTAAATGTTAAACAATCCGGTTTTTCGTTTTTTCTGTGTAATAAAGCGTTTCGTTATCAAATTCATTTAAATTTTACAATTTCTTCAGAAAGTCTACAAAAAAAATCGTATTTGATTGGAAGCGAAATTGGTCTTTGTTTTAAAAGATGAGATATTTCAGAAAACTTATTCAGAAAAAACAAAAATTAACAGAATTTGAAAACTTTAATCGAAAATGATGTTCATAAAAATTTTACTAAAAGAAAAATATTAGAATTTTTAATGCGTAACGTACAATAGAAAATCATTCGAAAAAAACAGGACAAACAAAATCTACAAATTCTGTATGTAATGGAAGAAAGCATCTTTGAATTTTATTAGATTTTTTTGAGATATAAAACGAATGAATAAAACGATTAAAATGCTTTCAGTATACTGCAAGCGATGTCAAATGACTCTGAAGCAGGGATTCCCAAACCTTCTACCCTACAGCTCTCCACAAAAAATTTTGGGAAATTATATATTTTTTCTAATGACTTTAAAATAAAATGCCGCTTACGTAGTATTTATTCTTAAAAAATGTCCACGTTATTGTTTTTTTCTGCAAAATTTCGTTGAAATTGCATTTTTAAGGATAATTTAAATTTTATAGAAAAAATTTCATCATAGTTATATTTTTCTACAATAATTTTTGGAGTTGCATTCAAATTTGCTTGAAAACTCCGTTGAAACTGAGATGCAAATAAATTTGCAAAATTTTTTAATTAAATTTTGTCTAGAAATTTTTTTGGAAATTTAATTTTTTCTTAAAAATTTTCTCCAAATTACATATCGCAAGAAAATTGCATCAAGTTTGGATTTTCTAGAAAATTTCGACGAAATTTATTGTTAGAAAATTTCCTGTTAACGCCGTCAATCCCGTCAGTGACACTTAATCCGGTCATTGACCGTTAATTTGGTCAGTGGTCATTAATTTTGCCGTCGACATCCCATCATCAGCCTTTAATCCTGTCATCCACTTTAATCCGGTAAATTACGCCTTTCGAAAAATGCAATTTCAACTAAATTTTCTAGATAATATGAATTTTGACATTTTAACTGGGGAAAAATTATATTTTCAACAAAAAATTCAATAAAAATGTATTACGACAAAATTAGCAATAAATATGCAATTTGCAAGAAAATATTCGCCCTTATTTCAGTTGGCGTCGTCACATCATTTTCGTCATATCTATCAATTTCTAGCTTTGTCATCATTACGCCAAAACGATTTTTTTTTGGTATCCATGAACTAACAAAAATCCTTTTTATAACTTAAAAATATTTAAAAAAATTTCAAAATTTATGAAGTCAATCTAAACAGTGTCGACTAAGAATCGACGTCGACGTCGCCAACTGGAATAAGGGCGATTAACTAAGGTAAGATTTTACATAAAACAGAAAAATACGATATCGTCAATTGTGAAGGACGTAATTGTAAACGATCAAGACTATGTTATTTTCTATAAAATTGCAATTTCTACAAAATTTTCAATAAAATCACATTTCTTCGAAATTTTCTGGAACATAGGGCAAATCACGGGATTCGATACCGAGAACTATTCGAACGAAAAGACATTTTAATTTTTGTTAATAAGAAAAATTAAACATTGGATTAATAAAAATTAACCAGACAAGGTCCATTGGTTTTTACGAAAACATCTAAGTGAATTCGAGAGTAGTTTGTGCTATTGAAGCGAAAATAAAAAAGTCATTTCGATCGTAAAGAACTCTATATCGAATGCCGTTATTTGGCCCCTGTTCTTCGCCTTCGACGGCATGAAGATTGTTCCAGGAAAATACACCCCAGTATATTTATAAATATGGTCCCCACCAAACACTTTTTTTGGGGCGTCATTTGATTATTTATTTTTATTCTATGAATTCTTAAACGGGAGAGACTACGCATACAAAATATGCTCCACGGAGGACGTAGGCCAACCGCGCAGAAAGAGATTTGTAATTAGAAAATGGGAAATTGTAGTGGTGTATTATTGTGTACTCCATTCCGAGTTTCTCTTTAGGGGTATATTTCCATTTCACATTGTTTTCGTGATTGGGACGTAATTTTCTAAGCAGTTTTTTAACAAAAATATGCCTTAATATTGGGGCTCAACTTAATTTTATATTTGGGTTGCATTTTTCCTAGAGACTAACAAATATGAGGCAAAGTAATCAACTAAAACAGCTATCTGAAGTGCAAATCCAGGTAAGGATATTCTGCAATGGATTTACCCATAATATTTTTGTTACAAAATAAAAAAAATATTAAAAAAGAATGATGAATATTTTAAAGAATATTTAAATTAAAAACTGACTTGAAAATAATCCCTTATTTTGTGTAAAATTTTTACAAATTCCATTTTCGTAAGACCTTCCCAAATCATTTTTAGACATTTTTAAAAGCCAAAATTCCCATAAATATTAACCATTAAAATATTTTTAATATAACAATCACAAGAAATAGTGATACATTTATTAAATGTAACCACGGCCCGGGAAGATTGCTACGCCCCCCTGGGAAGGCTTGTGCTAAAACGTACTGCTTGTGATTTCTTATAGGATCGCTCGAAACATGTCTGAGTGAGAGCAAAGCTAGAAGCGACAAAACAGGTTGTTAAGTGGTCCTTGAACTCTGCCGTCAGCCCAAGTCAAGTATCGCAAAGTCGTAAAGCCATTACAGAGTCGATCGCTATTTAGTCACATCGCAATATTTATAGAATACGAAACTTCAAAAGATACTACGGTCATACTAAGATGATTTGTCACCTTTCGTTTTCATTTTTCTCGAGCTACGAACGACTTGGACTCGAAATAACATTCTTGGACTTTTTGATAAATATTATTGTTTTTAATGTGACATTAACAAACATTTCTTGAAAATTTGTCGGAAGATATGCTTATTCGTTAAAATCTAAATTCTAATCGTTCGTCATTGACATTTCGAATAATAGGAATAAGTCACAGACCTTAAATTAGACAGATGTGCCGTCCGCCAGAAACGTCAAACCCTATCAGTTACGAACGAATAGTAATGAAATGTCACACGCGAAAAAACAGTGTTCCGCGAACATAGTTTGAATTTTTTTGCACTAATCGATTAATATTATTTTTTAATTGTGACAATTACAAAAAAAGTCCAACATAAATATGTGGAAAACGATTGTTGTCATGTGTTAAAATGAAAAAGATGCATTCCCTTCATCGGCAGATTTTTCGCTATTTTTTTCTATTTTGTCCACCAGTGTGTTTCATATTTTTTTATTTACATAAACACAAATTCTTCACAACTTATACTCAGTCGTTGACTTTTGTTTTATTTATTTTTTTTCTATTGGCAAATTTGTAAATTGGCAGTCATCCAAAATAGACAACATTTGAATTAGAAAATTGGTTTGTTTGCCTTTCTTAGTTCCACAACAATTATTAATGCAAAATCACAATCACCTAGCCAACCCCCCCGGCAACTCGACACTTTCAGACTGTCTTCTACACCCCCCTTTCCTTTGAACCACACATTTACAGGTAACCACAGTGAAAAACGTTTTTAATATGTCGCTAAAGGCAATAAAACCTCAAAATAAGCCAATTTTTTATTTAAATTTAAGGTAATATGATTGGTATTAAGTACATTTTCTTTAACTTAAGTATGAAATGTCCCTAGATTAATGGTTATTGTCTTTGACGCCAAAGCAATGCCAGCTTCTTTAATACCTTTTATTCAGTGCAGACACAAGGATTTTTATTTAATTTTTTTATTTATTTTATTGATATTCTAAACAATTACAATATATTACAAAATGAAGTGCATATCATCATTATCATTGCAACAGACGAAATTTTGAAAAAAATGTCAATTTTTTAAATAATCTCCAGCTCTATGTGGGAGGTGAAATGCTAAAGCGCTGGCATAACTAACTAGTCCATCTTGACGTCAACGAATTGTGAAAGAAAAAGTAAAAACTCAATTCTTTGATGGAATATTTAATGTGTGGCAATAATAATATACATATACATACATACCTTTGTATAAATACCCTATATCAATGCCATATAGGAAGATTGGTGAAATTGAAAACCAAAGTCTATGGCTGCCGCCCTTAAGGTGAAGAATAAAATACATAGATACATACTTCAAGAGTGACATAATTATTAAAAATTTTCAAGACGAGTAACTTCAAATCAATACACATAAAATAGATACATAAGTAATATGTAATAAGATGTTTAAAAACATTGGAATAATCCGTAATAGTGTTGTCTACTAACCAAAATTTGCTGATATCAATTAATGGATATTTGCAAAATTCACATTTCTGTAAGGCAATCTCAAAAATTTTAAATTTTGTTTTATGTCACTCTTGAAATTAGTGAGCGATAATTGGCATTGTTTACCCGCAATGAAATGTGAGTGTACGCTCGGATTTAGAAAATTGCCTTTTATGTATGAAGAGGCGAAAATAGAGATGAATAAAACACATACATAGATACGTTTACCCACCCCCGCAATGAAATGAATGTACGCTCGAATTTACATTATTATCTTTTGTGAAAGAAGAATTTGGTACAAAATCTCTTTCAAAGCCAAATGGGCGGCAAAAAGACTTTACCGTGATTTCGAAGCTAATACCTTAGCTAAACGAGTTAAATTAATTGTATAATAACACTGAAGGTTTTATCGAATTACAAACAGACATACATATATGTATATGTACGCGTAAAAGAAAACTGACTCATCAAAACGGGCAATCTTAGGGAACCAATTTGCAGTCATTTGTGAAAACACTAAAAAACACCAACTTTGAAAACCCAGAATTATCATTATGAATGAAAAAAAAAACAAAAACTAAGAAAAACCAAAAAATGCTGCTTACAATTAGTTCGTTAAGATCAAATGATAATAAAGAAACGGAAAACAATAAATGAATAATTGGAAAGATAGTGAATGAAGTATATATGTACATATATATGTATATAGTACAGACATACATACATATGTACGTACATCTGTATGTATAGAGTACATAGATAACTATTAAACTAAATGAAATTTTGTTAGTCTGGCAATTTTGCAAAAGGACAAATGACAAAACTCTCACTCAATTGTAACATCTGAAGAAAATTCTCTTTCTATCTTCACAACACATGTGCAAATAGACAAAACAAAAAAAAACAAATGAAACCAAAAAATGGAAATCTATAATCATACAATTCTCTGTGATTTTTGTATTTACATAAATATAAATGAATCAAGTAATAAAAACGTCTCAAACCACTGAGAACAATTTTGAAAAATGTTTTCAAAGGTGCGGTGGGTTGGGGGCATGAGCGGATCATACTCAGCTCAAAAAAAGAGACTACTGAGTACTTCCTTGCTCAGTGACCGTACTCAACACCCCCCTACCACGAAACACCCAAACAAACACACCCAAATTACTTGATTGTACAAATTTAGTTTAAATATGTAATAACGCTGTCAACGTTGTCGATGATGACAATGAATAACAACGGACTAAATACACTAAACAAAAAGAAAAAACACTAAAACTCAACAAGAAGATTTTAAAATATACGTATAACACAAAATGTGCGTATGAAACAAAAATACATATGATGGATGAATGTAATAAATGTAATTGCTAATAGTATAAATGATGAATTAAAACTAATTTGAAAAAAAAAGAAAAATAAAACAATTTAATGTAGAAATGTAATTTTATCTAAAACAAAAACCAAATAAAAATACCAAAAGAAAATCCTGTTTTTTTAAACAAACCCAATTACATAAACACAGTATATAATGGATCAATAGATTAAACAGACATATACATACATACATACATACATATGCACATGTATGTATGTATGTATGTATGTCCTTTGAAATGAACCCATGAATTGTACTGCAAAATTGTCTCAAAGAGTTATCAAAAAGTCAAAAAGCATAAACCCAAAGTCAATAAATATAGAAGATGTGCCATCCGATAACGAGTAGCCAGTGTCAGTGACGAACGAATAGGAATTGGATTACGAGTGAGGTTTTTCGCGTAATTTTCGGACCGAATTTCCCGATTTTATCACGGTTAGAAAACTAATATCAATCGACACATGCAAAAAAAGTTCAGGAAAAGACTCTGGAAAACTATTTTTTTCGTGTTCGTAATATCATTTCTATTTTTTCGTAACTCGAGAAAATGTAAAAAAGTGGTCATGTCACATCTTCTATATTTATTGACTTCACCCCTTCCCACCCACAAAACACACGCACGCGATTTATTGAAAAACTGAATTTTTTCTAACAGACTTTCTTTTAATAAAATTATTTATATGATATGGTTGTGAAAACTAAATATTAAATAAAAACCCAAAAAACAAAATTAAAAACAAACACATCTCCAAATGAACGAACAAAAAATCCTTCCAATTATGTGAAAATCATTGATTTGCAAAAAAAAAAACTTTCGACAAAAAACAAAACCATAGGATTTTACTGAACGCGGGTATGCCTTATAGTAGTGTAGAAATGTTTTAACTCCAAAACAAGAATATTTGTTAAATTGTCGCCATCCGACCTCTGCCCCACCCAAAATAACAATAAAAACATAAATAAGGTGGGGAGGGGCCGCTAACGAACACCATGTGTACCTTTATATGTATGAGAACCCCCACACCCGAAAGTCCCGGGCAAGTTCTCATTCGTATTTGAGACAGCTTCACTTGAAACAAACTTAAAGTTCGGTTTTTCAAAAAACTCAGTTTAAGATGTGCTTTTGTTTCGGGACTACCTACAGAAATGCATATGTACATAGGGAGAAAAAGAAATTGTAAAAAATAAAATAAAAATTACTCAGTTTTAAAATTTTAATACAAAAAAGTGTCAAAATAGAATAACATTTGTGAACTTGTGTAAAATGAGTTAGTTGTTGTGAGTAGCCATAGAGCAAAATATACATAAAAGTTAATGAGTAATCGAGTGTTAAGAGCAAAATTCATAAAATTTATAGGAGATTTGAAAATGCAAATTTGAAGCGCATCGGGTTATAAACCTCCTACAAATTTATTCAAAATATTGAGAATTTTTCATCAAAAACAACATTAAGTACCAGCAATTTACATTTCGTCATCAGAAACGAAAAAGGGCGACGGAATGAAATAAATAGATATGTAAGCAGAAAATCCAAAATTGAGTTATTGATAGGATTTTGTTCATTGTTTCAAAATACACATTCTGAAAAATTTTAGCGCCCTACTATCAAAAATGGTGAATTTATTGCCCAAATTCAAAACGGCGAACAACAAATTATTTATTTTTTCATGTTAAAAATGCTTATTTTTGTGTGAATTAATGTATGTGTCATTATTTTTGGGTATTATCCTGAAAAAACCGTTTTTCTAAAATTTTCAAAAATGATGATTGACTCTTTTTGTTTTTTGACGATTTCAGCTAAAAATGTAATTGGTCATATAATTTTCGCGACTGAAATTTTATGAAAAGAAACAAATAACAAAATCATAATTTAAGAATCAAAGAAAATGGAAACTTCAGTTAAAAAGAAGAAGAGGAAAAAAATTGTGTCAAAAAAGAAAGAATATTAAAAAACGATTGTGAACTTCACAGTTTTTAAGAATAATTGAGAAGATTCCCAATGCAGTTGAGAAAATGTTTCGGCAAAATTTTATTGGAAATTGAGATTTTACTTTTTAAATTGACTAAATTTAAATTGAGATACCTATTTCCATTTGAAATTGGCTACATTTCGTTTAAATTTGAGATTTTACATTTGATGCATGTTTGGTGTATGTTTCCATTTCACCGTGGAATTTTTCTCTTTCATGGTGAAATTTAATGCTTCCTTAAATTTCAAATTAATGTTTATATTTCACATGTTTCTATTTCATAAGAATATTTGATCCTGTGGCAACTTTATTTCACATTAAGTAAAAGCTGAACAAAGTTTGTCATTGCCACAGGATGAGAAGTTCTGGAATTGTCTATTAAAACTTAAATGTCTTATTCATAAAAATGTATATAAAATATATCGAGCACCGCAGTAGGTGAGTTTATAGCGTGCTCACCTAAGACTTTGGGGGTCGTCGGTTCGATCCCCACCAGAGGCTCTGGTCTGTCGCTACAAAAATATAGCTAGGAACAAGGACTTTGTCAACCGGCTTTTCCTTGGGCTGTAAAATTAGAATATAAGTTTACTTTGTGTTGTAATTCATATAACGAAATAAATGAGTTTACAATGAAAATTAGTTGCCATAACTTTTATAAATAAATCCTTGCATTAAATTTGTTGCCTGACTACTCACATCAACTAATCAAATGAAATGATCATAATTAAATATGTAATTATTTTTTCTCTTTGGGTATTAATGCTACGGTTTGAATAATTGGCTTTGCCTTTTAATAACTTGAGACAGCTTTGCATTACATTGGATGTATTTCTAAAATAATATTTAAAAAAAGAAACAAAATAATACTAAAATTTTAATTTAAACTTATATACAATGAATAAAAACGAATTGTGTGCGTTTGGTGTGCCATTATTATGAGTAATAAATACTTACATACTATGTCTTAAGAGAATTTCTAATAAATACAAAAAAAACATACACTGAAAATAAAAACCTATAAATATAAACAATATGTATACATACTAACTAAAATACCATAGCCATAAGGACATTGGCAGCATGTTTATAATCAATCTCGCATAAAAAACATATGATACGAAGAGGATGAGTAGAAGAAGAAAAACAAAACAAATATAAAAAACACTTAACGACGTAAGCAAAAACACTTAATGGAACATCATCTAAAAAACTACCAAAAAAGATTTTATAATTTTTTATTTTCGAATGAAATGAGCGAAAAAAGCATTCATTAGAAATATTAACAGCAGCAAGAAAAATATTAGCATAAAATCTTCAACAGAAAATATCATAACTTAACAAAAGCAAAGAAAAAGAAAACATAAAAACACAGAAAATCAATCTTAAATGTGATGAAATACAAAAGCTAAATAAGAAATCCTACATTGGAATTTTCATACTCATCTGAGAAATTTAAGATTTTATAATTACCTTTAGATTTAAGTGTCATTATTGTCAATCACTTTAGTACGTATTCCAAGCCATATGTAGCTCAAAGTCCAAAAACACAAGAGCTGCATTACCATCCGGAAACGAACTCCCCAATCCTTTAATTCCCCCATACACACACACACACACACATGATACATGAACCACGCATTCGTCTCTTCCATTAAAAAAGACGACACTAATACAGCCATGTTCTTTATTCCACTATAGCTGCATTGATTTCACGGTGAAATTTCACCGTGAAATCATTGACTCACTATACGTGAATGCATTTCACATTACAACACGCAACGACGCGAATGTGAAATATAGAACAAGACGAACGATAGTCTGAAATTATATGAAGCGATCAGAGCAACGGTTGGTCAATGCTATAGATTTTGGTACTTACAATTTACATTTTTTCCATCAAAAGCTCAGTACTGTAAAATTAAAAGATGGTATTTAAATTTTTGTCAAAATTTAAAAATGAAAGTGAATTATTAAAAAACGTGTAACCAGAAATAATAAATGTAAAGTAATACCTACTAAGTTATTCATAAAAAAATTAATAAATTAGACTAAAGTTTTTAAGAGTTCATTGTGAAAGCCCACAAGTTAGGAAAATTACTTTTCATATGAACGGAATTTTAGAAAACACTTTCGCCCGGCGAAATCTCTCTTTTCAGGGTCGACAAAGCAAATTTTGTTTAACGAAAATGTGATCTGTGATTGTCTAAAATTTCGTTACCCTAAAAATAATTCTGAAATTGCGTGTATTGTATGGACAAAATGCAAAGTTGTATCTGATTTACTAGGACCACGCAAAACCAATGTAAATATTTACAAAGGATTTTGCAACTCAATAATTCCCCCACAGTGCAATTACTGTTGCCCTGATGGCTTTTTCGTACACTCTCACACACACATTTAGACACACTCATTCGTAACACCGCAAAACATATGGCTTTGTTGCCAACTACTCTGCTCTCTCAACTCTCTGTCTCTCTATCTCTTTGGTGGAAAGGTGTGGAAAGTGATGAAAAGCTGATGGGGAGACAAATTGAATTCAACTCAAAGAAATGAATAATCCTTCTTATGTCCTTCCTACAAACATAAGTGAAAACGAAAATCAAGTTACATATAAAATGCCTTAAGTATTTTTAAATGAACAAAGTACCAAAACAAAATAAAACTTAACAAAAAACAAAAAAAGAAAAGAAAATTGAATAAATTAATGCAACATAACAAACGAAATAAACAGCAACAACAACAACAAACATTAAAGTCCTATAAAACAAATAACAACAAGAACAACAAAAAGACCCACCTTTTGAATAAATCTATCCCTAATACTCTCTTGGTGTACATACAAAGCTACAGAGTATGTATGTATGTACATTCGAACATACATACATAAATACACACAAACAAACATAAAGCATTAAGCCACTGAAAGGAATCTCAGTTTAAAAGGAATCTCAAACAAGAAAAAACACAATAAATAAAAGAAATAAATATAGATATACATACAAACAAACAAACATACATACATATATTATAAAAGAGATTGATACATCCGCCCATTGAAATTTCGCTCATAACTTGAAAGAGCTCCATTAAAATTTAAAAATCATCAAAGAAGAAAAACTCCTTTACGAGTATTACCCCAATCCCACTCCCCATTCACACACTGTCCCTCACTTTTAATTTGTATCTCGATTGATTTTTGTATTTTCAAAAAAAACCTCTCCAAAATTCCTGACTCCTCCTCGCCCCACCCCAAAAGGTTTAAAAAAGAGATTGAATAATTGTTTCAAACGAATGACAATCGTTGAATTTAGGCAACTTTGTTGCCATTCATCGCCAAATGCTGCCGCATGAGACTGCAAGGATGGCATAACTGGACATTGGATTGTGGACAGTTTGGATAGTTGTTGGTTGCACTAGTTTAGCTCAGGTAAGTACATATTTATGCCAAAATATTTCTTATAATCGAAAAAAAACAAATAAGAAAGTTCAGTCGGGTAAACCGACTTACGAATCCCCTCAACTTCAGTCTCCAAAAATATTCGTAAATTTATATATTTTTTGTTTTAATTAAATTATTATCAATTCCAATTGCTTTTGATAATTTTAAAGTTTGCACTGATATTAATGTTAATGTTAAGCTGTTAACTTTTGGTGCAAAACGGTCCATTAATGTGGGATGTGGAAAATTCTTTCATTTTTCTCAAGGTGGTAGCGACTATTATACTAATACTATATGTGGAATTTCAAAAGATACGAGTAAATAGTATAAAAGTTAGTAGATAATCAATATTTCATTGAATGTTTACCATTTGTGAGGGAGGTACTAGAAGGAGTGGACCAATATGGCCCGTCATCCAACTTTGCCGGGGATAGAAAAAATATGACCACATACCAAATTTAAATTCGATCGGTTACTCCTTTCGAGAGTTCGCGTGCGCACCAGGAAACTGCTCAAAGGACTAAAAAAGGCCAAAATCAAGTATTCACCAAACATACAATTATATAGGGTAATCCAAGTAGATATACTTTTTTTCAATAGCCTTTTTTTTGACAGATCACGTGTGAGTCGTGTCATGCTGTCATGTTATTTTTGTTAAGTATTGTTTGGCATTTCATCATGGAGAGACTTACGCCTAAATAACGTTTACAACGTTTTGACAACAAATTGACAGATTAAGTAGTGTAATGTTATAACGGGTGATCCAAGTGGAGAAAAATTTTTTTCAATAGCCCTTTTTTTGACAGATCACGTGTGAGTCGTGTCATGCTGTTGTTATTTTTGTTAAGTATTGTTTGGCATTTCATCATGGAAAGGCTTATGCCTGAACAACGTTTACAAATTATTCAGTTTTATTATCAAAATAATCGTTTGCCAATTGCGCTAAATCAATTTTTTTTAAATCAAAAAAAAAAACGCTTTCCAGTCGACCTTGACACCCATGAGCAATATTTTGGCTCTCATTAAGAGCTATCTTTTTGCCATTGACCGATTCCCGATTCGACGTACCGGAATCATCGGTACATATTTCTTCAAAAATGATGCCGGTGAGAACGTAACCGTCAATGGCGACCGTGATCGTGCCATGATAACCGACTATTTGATGCCTGAAATTGAATCATCGAATCATCGAAAATTGAACTCAACGGATGGACCATCTGAGAAGTAGCCGCGGCCAACATTTGATAGACATAATCTTCAAAAAATAAATGCCAAATAATGTTCTTTCAAATGATAATAAACATTCCCCTTTCAATTTGAATTTTCTGTGTTTTTTTTTCATTAAAAAAGTAGGTAACCTCGAAATGGATCACGCTATATAAGATAGCCCTCGAAAAAATAATTTTGTTTTTTACATTTTATTGATGTCATTTTACTAGAAAAAATGTTTTATTCTTTCAAACTTTGTTGTCCGAAAACACGACAACTAAGCGAGATATCGATAAATGCATCTCATATTTTCTTCTTATTTTGAGGTGCTCTATTCAAATATGTCATCAGATCGTCAGGATCTCGGATATTATACTCTCCCGTCATTACCCTGGGGGTTATATTTTTGAAAAATTCGTATAATTCGGTTAAAAATTCAATAAATGACGTGTACCTTCGATAATTGAGTAGCTATTCTTAAATGGATTATATCTACCTATCTGAAGTATTGAATTCTGCAAAAAACGTCAATGCCAGAAATGATGTCGAAATTGGCCCGTAATGCCGAAACCACCCATATACGAGTACATATGTATATATATATGATTGTTGTTGTATCCTCTATCGAATTGCTGTAAGTGAAGAGAAGAGAGAGAGAGAGAGATTGATAGTACCCATCGCCAGTAGGCCATTATAAACGTATCCACAAGCATATGCTTGCCTTCTAGACAAAGCTCAGTTTAGCCATTTATGCGCCTACCTTTTGGATTAGCTCTGTTCGAAAACCAGTTTCGTATCGGTCATCATCACCGTCATCGTCATCACGATACTTGAGCGGCTATCGACCAGTCAGTCGGCCACACCAGTCAGTATCTTTGATTCCGCAACAAAATTATGTTTCATTATAAATTGATTCATGCTTCAAGGGATCTTTTTTTGTTCTGCCCAACAAACAAACGAAATCTTTTGAACGCAAAAAATACAACTTTTAATGGATGGAACGAGCAGACAGCCACACACAAACACTAACAGAAACCATGCAAACGAAATGCGGAAGATTTAAAACTGACTGGCTGACTGACGGTTAGACTAGACTGTGTACGAGTTGAAGTTAAAACTAACATCCGCATTTTCATATTGAGAATTATTTGACGACGTATGCGTTTATAGTCAGTCAGTCATGTTTATTTTTTGTACATATGTACATATTTTGTTAATTAAATATTGATTTTAAGTTGTACGAAATTGGGTTAATCACAATAGGATGTGGCATTTGTGCGCACAATAATAAAATTATAGAGCTAAGTATGTAACGTTATATATTACATACTACGTCAGATAAAGAAAAGCTAACAGCAGCACATTTATAGCCGAGGCTGCGATATCGAAAAATCGGCCAAAAAATTATCCAAACAAGTAAGAAAGTTCAGTCGGGTAAACCGACTTAAGAATCCTCTCACCTTCAGTCGCAAAATAATATTCGTAAATTTTTTTATTTTTTGTTGTATTAAATTATTATCAACTTCGTCTATTTTTCTCGAGGTGATAGCGACTAATAAACTTATAACTACTATATGTGGAATTTCAAAAGATTCGAATGAGTTATAAAAGAATACTCAATATTTCACTAAAGGTTAACCCTTTGTGGGTGAGGTACTAGATGGAGTGGGCCAATATGGCCCATCTTGGAACTTAGTCTGAGATGGAGGAAAGTTATAAAAGAATACTCAATATTTCACTAAAGGTTAACCCTTTGTGGGTGAGGTACTAGATGGAGTGGGCCAATATGGCCCATCTTGGAACTTATATTACCAAATTTTAAGTTATTCCGTTCGAGAGTTATCGTGCGCTCAAGCCAGACATACTGGCGGACGGACATTGCTGATACCACTTAAAATGAACCAAATCAATTTCCACCAAACTTACATGGGGCAAAATCGGCGTTTTTGATATGTTTGAATAGACAAAAATATATTTGGAATAGAAATCTTTAAATATTATTACGGGGTTTCCAATAGGGATGACATGATTTTGAAGTGGCGTTTCGGCCATTTGTAATATGTCATGATCTCTCATTTGTTTTTCATTGTATTCAGTAGTGTTTACAATTTCATCGTGGAGAGATATACGCAAGAAGAACGTTTACAAATTATTCAGTTTTATTATCAAAATAATCTCTATTTTAGCTCTCGTTAAGAGCTATCTTTTTGCCATTGACCGATTCCCGATCCGACGTACCGTTAAGGAGCTAGAGCAAAAATAAACTTTCCGTTCACATTTGAAAATGATGCTACATTTGAAATGATGCTAAATGATGCATTTTTTTTAAATCCAAAAAACAACACTCCAGTCGACCTACGACCGTGACACCCATGAGCAATATTTTAGCTCTCGTTAAGAGCTATCTAGCAAATGAAACAATTGAATTGTTGCGAGAAAAGTTTGGAGACTCGATTATTTCAAGAAATTGTGATATTGAATGGCCTCCAAGAAGTTGTGATTTAACACCTTTAGACTATTTCTTGTCGTGTTATTTGAAGTCATTGGTCGTTTGAAATAAACCAGACTCTCTTCAAGCTTTACAATATTGAACGTGGCATTCATGACTACGACTTGATTTAGTGGAAAAGGTGCTCGAAAATTGTGTTCATCGAATTCGTTCCTGCAGAAGATGTCGTGGAGGCCATTTGAATGACGTTTTATTTACAACTTAATTGTATCGATTGTACTTCACATTAATTAAAAAACTTTTGAATTTCCTTAAAAATAAGTGTGTTTTTTTTCAAATAAATCATATCACTCTTATTGGAAAACCCTGTATATTTCTGAGCAAATAATTTTTTTTTGAAAATCAATAAAATTTATTTGGAACGCATATATTAATATATTGGAACAAAATATATTTGCAAACTGATTGTCTCAAATAAAATATGTGTTTATATGTAAATAAAATATTGTTTCAGAATTTCTCCAAATATATTTTCATTAGATGATTTTTCAAGCTCGAGGTCATTTTATTAGTGATTTATTTATTTATATTTTCACATCGATATTTCGCAATTTTCATGAATTGCATCATCGGGATGTTTACGTAAAAAACATAAAATGAATAATACTTAAAGCTAAGGTAGCATCACTACCATCGTCTTCTGTTGTAAATATTGCACACATACACAATATGCACTAATATACACAAATTATGGCAAATATATTTTCTTTAAAAGCGCCCCAGTAGGCGAGATGGTAGCGTACTCGCCTATGAGTTCGGAGGTCGTGGGTTCGATTCCCACCAGAGGCTTTGGTCTGTCGCTGCAAAATTTAGCTATATGGTCTTTGTAACCCGGCCTTTCCCTGGACCTTAAAATTAGAATATAAATTTACTTTGTATTGTAATTCATATAAATAAATAATATTTTCTTTAAAAAAGATTTTCAAAACGCTTTAGATTTTTCGAATTTCATTTTAAACCTTTCATTGATTTCAAGTTATATCCTACAATTTAAAATGACACAAGTAGCAATAACATTTTTGTAAAACACTAATTATCCCCTCACCTTAGAGAGCAGGGGATATATCATTTGCTAAGAGTCAAATGTTTAACACATCGAAGAAGTGACCTAAGACCCAAAGTATGTTCGGCGGAAATCCGTTTTAGGACATTTTAAGTCATTTGAGCAATGTCCATCCGTCTGTCTGGCTGGAGCGCATAACGATAACTCTAGAAAGGAGTAACGGATTGAATTAAAATTTGGTACGTAATAATAATTGTGTCTAGCTCAGGCTAAGTTCGAAGATGGACCATATTTGTCCACTCCTTCTAGTACCTCGCTCACAAAGGTTTAACATTTAGTGAAATATTGATTCTGTAATAAATTCTATACTACTTATCCGAATCATCTGTAATTTCACATATAGTAATAGTTTATATAACGCCATCATCTTGAGAAAAGTGGGCGAAGTTGCCCCGCCCGTTTTGGTACCTCCCACACAAATGAACAATTTTTCACCAAAAGTTTACAGCTTATAGTTGTAATATCAGTTCATACAAATACCAGCAATTTTGTACAGTGTAATGTTTTTGTAGTACCTACAGTCCAGTGAAAAATCGGCGAAGTTGCCGCGCACCTTTTTGTTCCTCCCACACAAATTACCAATTTTGCACCAAAATTTTACAGCTTATAACTTTAATACCAGTAAATACATACAAATACTCGTACTTAAAATTTTGTACCGTGTAATGTTTTTATTGTACCTACAGTACAGTGAAAAGTGGGTGTCATTGGCACGCCCCTTTTGGTTCCTCCCACACAAATGTACTATTTTGAAGCATACTTTAAACTTATTAAATTCAATTTAAATTGATAATAATTTAATTAAAACAAAAAAAATAAATAAATTTATGAATATTTTTGGGACTGAAGGTGAGGGGATTCATAAGTCGGTTTATCCAACTGAACTTTTTTTATTTTATTTATTATTTTTATTTTCTGTAAAATTTCCTTACACACGCAAAGAAAAAAAAACGTTTGGGCGTCGTTTATGGCAAACATTTTTGTTTGTCTCAAACGCTCTACTTTTCCCGTAACGGTTGAAATTTTTGCGGTGAATGCAAAAGTTTTTCGTAAACGTAGTTTCTCTTACTGTAAATGAACATTCTTTCATTCCAAAATGTTCGTAATTTATTTTATGGTAAACGAAAAACGTTTACGGAACCATATTGTATTTAAACATGATTGAATATATTAAAGAGAGTTGAGAGAACAAAGAGCTGAACTTGTTTTCATTTTGTGAGAGTGCGGTTTTATAACTTTTTTTATTACTTATATGACGGAATAATATGTGTAGATGTATGTGTACAGAACTCAAAAGATGCAGATGTGTGTGTATACAACACAAAAAGCGACGTTGCAGTGTTTCTGCAAAAAGATGGAGATGTGTGTGTACAAAACACAAAAAAAGAAACGTTGCAACGTTGCCATGATACAATAATTGTAAAGGTAGTCTCAAGCTAACAGCTGATTACAATTTTTTTATTTTGGCGTGTTTGACAGCGTTTTGGTCAAAAATTATAAATTATGAAGATAAGTCATCCCGAGAACTGTCAAAATCTATCAGTTACGGACGAATAGGAATGAAATGTCACACGCGAAAAAACACTTTTCCGCGAAGGTAATTTCACCTTTTTTTGCACTAATCTATTGATATTAATTTTTTAATTGTGACAATTACAAAAAATTCGGGAAAATCGGTCCGAAATCCGCGGAAAAACTCACTCTTTGAACACCAACTCGTTGAAATTTTTATTCGTTCGTATCTGATAACTTACTCGCTCCGGGATGACATATCTTATTATTCATTATTTTTGATTTTGGTTGTCAACCTCATTGTTTACATTTCAAATGTTTGTTTACATTTTTTGACAGCAGTGGAGAGCGAAAAAAGGAAACGTATGAGTTTAAATTGAAATTGGAAAAAAGTAATAGGAAGTGAAAAAAATAAGACTGAGTGAAAAAATATAATATAAAGTGGAGAAAGCAATAAAAAATTATTGTTGTTTTAAAATTATATTGTGTGTTTGTTTTTATTTTAAAAAATATATACTTTTCTAATAAGAAAAAATGCGCAAGTGTCGCATTTGTGACAAACGTGATGACCATGGAAATGGATCGTTTTTCAAAATACCGAAAGATGGAGAGCTCCGATGGAAGTGGTGTCAGGCTAGTGGTATTGCATTAGAAAGCGGTCAGTTCATCTGCGACGATCATTTTTTGCCCTCGGATGATGATACGCCCTTTCTCGATTCTGATGACGATATGTATGTAAACATACTTATCGAAAAACCCCTGTTTGGTTAATTAAGCGTAGTGTTGAATGTGTCAAATAGTCTTTATGATTTACGTATATCCAGTTATTCACTGAAGATGCCGGACGCCTTCCACAGTCGTCTTTGTTTTCTTTATCCATATTGACTTCCAAATTCTTCGTTTCGGCCTATCTTCTGAGGCTCTTTTTCTTTTTAGTTGAAGGTTGTTCCATTTGTTTTTCAGTTTCCGGGGGTTTTTCACTTTTTTCATTGTTACATATGAAGACTGACATACGTGGCGTTCGATTGTTGCGTTCCAGGAATGTTTGTGACGTTTATCCTTATTGCGGTACACGGTCACGTTGCTTAGGCTGTTAAATGGTTTGCATGGTTTCTCCTGTGGCCGTCGTTTCTCTATTTACACTCGATAAGGGGAGGAGAACCGTTGTCTTTAGTACTCGTTGTTTTCTTGCAAAAAATTCCTTTTCGTTGCCTTTGTGGTTTTTGCATTGCTGTAACCCAAGATTCCAAATTCTTGGCGAAGAATTTAGCTGCTACTGCAACTGCCACATCACATCTCAAACTACTGCACTTTTTACGTCTTCTCTTCGATGAGGTACCTTGGCCAGTACAACCGGAGGGTGTCACATTAAGATAACAAAAATCGAAATCGAGATTTTATGACATTTTTATTTTTTTTCACTAACTTTTGTTAACAAACAAAATTCCGAGCTTGTTGAATTGTTGTTCAATTATTGTATCATGCAACGTTGCATACATGTTTGTCCGCGTTGCTTTATTAACAGACAGTGGATTTAGTTATCTGCATCCCTCCCTCCGCACTGTTATACAATTTCATAACATTTGCAATCGTACTCAGCATGCGTAGAGTCGTATGCTGGTGGGCCTTTAGTTTTGTACTGGCGCTTGTGGTGTTCGGTATATGTGCGCGTGTGTGGCAAAATTAAAAATGTTTTTATCAGTTAACTTAAAATGATTTTATTCAAAGAATTAATTAAATCAAAGAATCTAAATTATCGGAGGTGCGATATCTCGCAAATATACTGCGGACTCCAATTTAATGTTATAGGTAAATGGTACGAGTAAATTAAGTGAAGACATGTGGGAAAATAACCAAATTGTTAATAGCAAAAAAATGGATCGAGCACTGCATGCAAATATTGAATACTTTGTGGAAAGCCGGAATAACAAAAACAATAGATTTTAACAGAAACTGAGACCATGTATTGCTTTTGTTAACGACTAACTGGTTATTTTTCCACTCGCCTTAAATTGTGAATAAGCTAATTAAAATCATTAACAATCAATCATCCCACGTTTAGGTACTGAAGCTGCTAATGGTAATTGTAAAATAAATTTATTCAGGCACAATACAACTGGATACTTCTGGAAACTGCTGATATAAAACTCATTTTTGACTAAAAAGTTTGATATATGGTAAGATAACATCTCGCTACATTTTTAATATGTTCTAACATACATGCTTTCGTTTTTACAGTTTGTCTACAACTCAATTGGAAGATAGCAGCCAAATAATAGCAGAGGTGTTTGTCGGGGAGCTCCCGGGAACATTTTACTAAAAATTGTGACATTTTTGATTATAAACATAATATTACAAAACATATTAAATATCATAATTCAATCAAATTATTCTTTTGTGACAAACGTTTTCTCATTTATTGTTAAACTGACATTGCTTGTGACAAACGCAATGATTGTTTGCAACACACGTTTTACAGGGTATGGGATAAACAGGCATTGCTTGTGACAAACACAATAACCGTTTGCACTAAACGTTTCACAGGGTTTGTAATAAATGTAAATCATTTACGATAAGTATACTAACCGTTTGCTATAAACGTTTCTTTGGGTTTTGGGATAAACATAAATCGTTTGCGACAAACATACGCCACAAACGAAATTCGTTTGTCTAATTTTTCGTTTGGGAGTAACGAATTTTTTCTTTGCGTGCAATTGATGACTTAATGCCTCAGCGCCAGAAATGGCTTTATAGAGGCTAGCTGGCAACTAATTTTTTTAGATACAATAAGGTAAATTTTGTATAATAATTAGTTCAAAATACAAGTAAATTTACAATGTTAGAAGTATTTCAACATTTTCAATTAAGTATTTTGTCAGTTCGATTTTAAAACGCGACAAATTTTCAATTTCTTTTAACATGTAACGGATGCGTTGCTTTGTTGCTTCTAAACGGCAGC
Organism: Eudasyphora cyanicolor; assembly: GCA_963930755.1. Classification (NCBI taxonomy): domain Eukaryota; kingdom Metazoa; phylum Arthropoda; class Insecta; order Diptera; family Muscidae; genus Eudasyphora; species Eudasyphora cyanicolor. The sequence continues at coordinate 5,906,703 of OZ005734.1, read as the reverse complement.
TCACAGTGCTCAAATTCCTGGCCTGTCTTGTCATTCGTTGTGTGTGAATTAAGTTTTGTTGAAAGTTTATGGTATGCGATCCGATGCCTTTAATACACTTATATACATAAACATTGACTTGTTGTTTGTAAAGTCCTTTAACGGGAAGTACATTAATTGCATAATTCTTAAACATATCTCTGGTACTGAATCTTCGCGGAAGGTTGAAAACAATTTTCAGTGCCTTGTTTGCAGAGATTTTAAAAAACTGTTACATTTAGCTGCGTTCACAATTGGTAGATAGGTAAGGTGTGAATGGATTAGTGATTGGTAAAGCATCATTTTCACTTCTATTTTAAGTTTATTTCTAAATTTATGCAGCATTCCTATTCCAGAAGATATTTGGACTTTAAGTGACCAATGTGATATTCCCATATCAAATTTTGGCTTATGTGCAGTCCAGGGTAATGTACACTTTCCGATTCTGCAATCTCATGTCCATCTATATGCACAGTCATTGTTATGTCGTCTTTGGACTAAATCTCACAAATTTAGTTTTGTTGGCATTTAGATATAGCATCTTAACTCTCAAAAATTCAGACAAAATCGAAGCATCGTACTCGATTTGTGTCTGTAGCACCTTCGGGTGATCATATTCGTACACACAGGAAAATAATTGGTTGGAATTCGATTGTAACAATAAAAAATAGTACTAGCAACAAAAAGTTTATTGCCTACACCGTCTGTCGGTTGTATTTATAAATAATTAGTTGAAACAACAATAATAACATGGATACGATCAAATGAAATTGCTTGCAACTAAATCGATGGTTGTATCAATCGAATTAAGATTGGTTTTTTCATTGACACTCGATTAGTTGTGGTAATCGATTTAAAATTTTCATTATAGTACCATATGATCGATTTTTGGTTGTGACAACCAATGTTTTATTCTTGACAACAGAAATTGTATCAATAGACCAAAGATTATTATTGCAACGAATAATTGGTTACCACAATAGAAAAAATATTAATAAATAATCGTTTATTGGTTATCCCAATCATTTCCCAAATGTATTTTGGGAAATACAACCGAAAGATTGGTTGCTGTTCTTTTGCTGATACATGACAAACAAGAAATAAAATTACTCGACATAAAAAATCCTCAACATTTTGTTCAAGAACGGTATAAGTAATCAAAAATAATCTCGTGTGGATAATAATGTGTGGAATGCAGAATATGTTGTGCAAAATGTTTTACATAAATAAAAAATAAAAGCAACAATCATGAAATTGAAAGCACAGGGTTAAGCGATATTTGCATACAAGTTTTGTGTTTTTTTTTTCGTATTCTAAAATGTGTGTCAAATATTTCCACATCTCATATAGTGATGAATTTGTAATATGGGATTTTTAATTTTGTTATGAATTCTTTTGTTTTTTGTTCAATAAATAAAATTAAAATTAATGAAAACTGTTTTTAATTAATTGTTGGTAGTATATGACTGACAAATTGTCAGAACAACCAATTTTTTAAAACAGTTGGTTGTGGCAACTGCAACAGATAATTTAAGCCACAATTTTCGTAGTTGGCGCAACCAAATGTGATTGTTGTCAACATGGAAGCAGAAGTATACCACAACCAAAATACTGGTTGTCCTGATGGAATCGCATGATAGTAGACAGAACTACCAAAATTCGGTTGGCAAATAATTCGGTTGAGGCAACCAAACTGTATTCTGTGTGTAGAACAATGAAATGTCATCTGCAAACATCAACAACTTGCCTTTAAAATCAACATTTTTGAGGTCGTTGATATATATTTTAAATAATAGTGGACCTAGCTCTTTGAATCGCCAATTTGAACATAATGGCTTCTATTTTTTAAAAAGTTTTCAAATATTAAAAGTGTTTGTAGAGAAAATCCAATGACGTCAAGTTTTTTAATAACTATGTCATGATCTACTAAATCCAAAGCCTTAGTAAGATCAAAAAATACTCCTGCAACTCCTCTATGACCAGTATCTAAACCGTTGCAACTGCAGTCCATAACATTTATGATAGCTTCATCTGTTCCACTCCCTTTTTTAAATCCATATTGGCGTTCATATAATAGGTTGTTACTTTCAAGATAATCTGTTAATTGTTCGAAGATATTTTTTTCAATTATCTTGTCTATAATAGACAAGTGGTAATTATTTACTTTTTTTAAATAAAAATTTCTTGTTTCATCCAGAAAATTTTAAATTCGTTTGTTGCAGACGTTACGTTGCTGACGTTACACAACAATTTCGTTACGTCAAAACGACAATATTCTGTGGAAAACTTTATTTAATGTTGTATTTTATATTTTATAGAAGCGGCTGTATTTACCACAAAATATTGATTTGACAGGCATATTTTTTTCATTTTTCGAATTTACCCATATACATATGTACATACAAATGTACATATATGGGGACTAGGTATATCTAAATGTAAGCCGATTTTCTCCAAAGTCGACTTAGCATACTTTGGAATAAGTATACCTCCATTTTTCTTGGCAGTATTGTTGATAAAATGAAATTTTGACACAGCACTACAATTAACAACAATTTAGATAATGCTGATAATAAAAAAATAAAAGTTTTTTCTTTTTTTTTGCTCTTCAACCAAACAAAGAAAAAATAAATAAACAAATTAATCTCAATTTGTGTGTTTGTATATGCGAGAGTGTGTTTGAGGGGTCTACGTGAAAATAACAAAAATTACGAAAGACTGAACAGTGATAACGTTTTTTTGCAAATTGAGGATAGACACAATTTGAGTTGTATATAAACGCACATATACAAATATACAGACATATATACTTACATACATATGTATATACGTTTATACATACGAGTATATATACATATGTATGTATGTATGTACATTTATCAAGGTATATATAGAGGTACATATGAGTATGTACATAAATACATATACATATAATAATATTTTGAAATAAACAGACCTACATACATAGGTACATATCTATGTATGTTTCAAAAGGTAAATGGTACGAGTAAGTTTAGTCATCGCATAAATACCATTCAAAACAAATCGAAGATCTGTCGGTTACCTATCGGAAATATGGCATTGTTTACCCAAGACCACTGCTATAGAATGTTGCATGTACTCGTATGCATGTAGTGTGTGTATATACCTACATCCATATATTGTTTATATTATTTTGTATGTCTACAATTGAAAGGTAGATGAAAGCGATCAGCTGATTTGCATTTTTTTAATCAAAAGCTTATATTATCCAATCCAATGATTTGCTTTTGCTGTTGTTAACATTTACAATTGAAAAACATATTTTCGAAATGAATAAAAACAACTTATACCTATTTAGTGTTTTACACTAAAATTCCATAAATTACTTCCCTCACACATATCGTGTGGAGCAGTGCAGATATACAGATGTACATATTTGCGAATTTTTGTTGCTGTGTTTGTGACTCTACCTTATCCATTGTGCCATGTATATTTACATTGAGGTCAAGCCTGAAAGCTTAAAAAACAGATACACATGCATATGAACATTAGGACAGGTTGAAAAATAAAAGTTACGATTTTCTCTCCGCATTAATTTTGAAAAAGCTAATTTTGCTCTCTTAATGCAAAATATTTTGGCTATATTTTTTTTTTCAAATTATCTACATAACTTCAATGAAAATAAAATATTGTTCAATGCTGTACAAAATATAACTACGGAAGTGAATGTTCAGTTTACTTCTAAATTTACATAAAAATTACCTGTTAAATCGTAAATAAATTTATAAGGGATTTATACATTCATTTACATAATGTTTAGTAAAAGTGTAAATTTTTACTAACACAATGCACAACATTTTTTTGTTTCAAATACCTTAAAACTTTTTTTTTTGCCGATTGGGGCATTTTATTTTATGAAACCAAAACAAACAAAAATTATATGTAAAAGTTTTTTTTCTAAAACTCAAATATAAAAATATCGCCAAATTTTTTGAAAGCTAACATCCCAAAAAAAACAGTGCCTAATTGAAAAAAATCAATGGATAAATGTGAATTGTGAAAAATGAATTGTGACCCATATTGTATAGGATGATCCAAGTAGAGATACCTTTTTCAATAGCCTGTTTTGGCAGATCACGTGTGAGTCGTGTCATGCTGTCATCTTATTTTTGTTAAGTATTGTTTGGCATTTCATCATGGAAAGATTTACGCCTGAACAACGTTTACGCGTGTCATTCGCCAGTTACCAGTCGAAATGCTGGAACGAGTCATCGAAAATTGGACTCAACAGATGGACCATCAGAGACGTAGCCGCGGCCAACGTTTGATAGACATAATCTTCAAAAAATAAATGCCAAAGAATGTTCTTTCAAATAATAATAAACATTTCCCAGTATGTTTAAAGTATTGTTTGGCATTTCATCATGGAAAGATTTACGCCTGAACAACGTTTACGCGTGTCATTCGCCAGTTACCAGTCGAAATGCTGGAACGAGTCATCGAAAATTGGACTCAACAGATGGACCATCAGAGACGTAGCCGCGGCCAACGTTTGATAGACATAATCTTCAAAAAATAAATGCCAAAGAATGTTCTTTCAAATAATAATAAACATTTCCCATTCAATTTAAATTTTCTGTGTTTTTTTCTTTCAAAAAGTAGGGAACCTCGAAATGGGTCACGCTATAAAAGTAAGAGAAATTTAAAAAATCCATTTTCATATATTTTATTTTGGGCATTTTGTTTGGGAGGTACCAAAAGGGGCGTGGCAATAACTCGACTATGGATACTTTAAAAGCATTACACTGTACAAAATTATAGACATCGAAGTTATAAGCCGTTAACTATTTGTGCAAAATGGTTCATTTGTATGGAACCAAAAGGGGCGTGGGAACAACTCGAATTTTTCGCGTGACAGTAGGTGATAAAGCATTACACTGCACAAAATTTGTGTATGGAATGGACACAAAGCTATATGCCTTTAACTTTTTGTTCAGAATGGTCCATTTGTATGGGAGATACCAAAGGGGCGTGACAACTTCGCCCATTTTTCTCAAGGTGATAGCGACTAAAAGACTAATACTATGTGTGGAATTGCCATGATTGTGATAAGTAGATTAAAAGCTATTTATATTTCACTACATTTTTACAATTTGTGGAGGAGGTACTCGAAGTAGTGAACCAACATTATTCATCTTTGATCTTAGCCTAAGATAGAAAAAAATATGAACACATACCAAATGTGAAGTCAATCGGTTACATATTTCTATCTAAAGTTATCGTGCGCACAAGCCAAATGACATAAAATGGTCCAAAAATGGATTTCCGCCGATTACTCACTTCCACCGATTACTACATTACATTACTGGAGTATAAAAACATGATGTTGTTACAATTCTCCGAAATTCAAATTCGACAATTTTGTTTGTTGACGTACCCATTTATAAAGAAATGGGCCTTCTGCCTGAAGATGCAGAAACTCGCGGAACGTTGTCCGAACCGAACACCTCTTCACTCCAAATACAGAAACTGAGTCAAAAATGAGCCTCATCAATGAGCAGAATGTTGCTCATTATCGGAAAATATACCCCCTAAGAAAACAACCCACATGAAATAAAACGGCAAAGGATCACAATATTCAGAAGAGCCAAAATACATAGTTGAGTGTTGGAAAAGGCTCCAAATTATGCTCATTACATTTTTGGATGAGCTCTTCTACCAGCGGTTTTTCCAATCCTGTTAACACTTGTGATATTCGATTTTTGGTATGGCCAAATCGTGGCAAATCTCCCCCTTTTCATTTGCATTTTCAGTTTTTGGAACCGAAAAAAGGCGTACGTTTTGGTCAAAAATTAATTTTAATAAAATTTTATAAAATAACCGTAACTTCTCCAAAAGACATCCGATAACTCTCCCCTATCTTTATTGCTTCAAGTTTCATCGGTTTGATGTTCAGAGCCGCTTAGGGAGCGAACTACCTTCTGTGAAATTTGTATAAAACTTTCTGTGGGATGCACGGAGCCTTAAAGAACTTGTAAGTGGGCCGGTATGCAGAACTTTTTGAAAAGCATTGTACTTATGACATAAAATTATCTTTCTAATAAAGTAAATTTTCAGTTTGAAATTATGTAATTATCTCTATTATTTATTCTATTATCTATATATTTTAATCTACGCACTACTAAAAAAACACCCTATGTTTTTCACCTTTGCTAGACCTTTTGCACTTGATTGATGAAACAGCAGAAACACGGGTCTTTCTGATTTGTTATCAATTGTAACAATACTTTCGTCAGGCGGACAATTCGTTTTTTTACTTATTAATAAATAAAGCAACCCGATTTCATGTACATACATACGCATATTTATTTATCATAATGTAATTACGCATATAAATAAATACCTAAAACACGCAACCATGGTATAGAAAATCAAAATATTAGGTACAACGAATGGGCATACTTATGTACATTTGTATATAAAAAACTAAATATACACACTATGTACATAAATGGTACATACATATATGTATTTATTTTTATTAGAGCGGCTTCATTTGTGGACAGAAAAATTAAGCTGAAAATAAATCTATATAACTATTGAATAATATCAGAAATTAATATTGATTAATATTAATACCATTGCGAGGCCGAACAACTTTTGTATAGTTGTTGTTCCTAAGCGGGTTAAAGCGAATTGATTACTATAAAAATAACACTAGTTTACAAAAATGTTGCAGAAAGGACTGTACCTAACAAAAATATACCAAAAAATTTATATATTTTTTTAATTATAGTTTTCATGAAAAGTACCTTTAGTATTTGCACCATATTTTTATATAGAGCCGGGATACACGTTAAATTTGGAAATACATATGTTTCTCACGTAGAAACAAAGGTCGTTAAAAAAAGTTGTTTAAAAAAACTTTTTGGCTGGCACGAAAAACCATAAAAAAATGTGGAAAACGCAAAAATTTGTGTTATTCCCAGGTCTCTTTTGTTACCTCCCCCTTTTTGTTAAATGGGTCATGACTTTACATTTATCCATTAACACTGTGGTACGACTTAGTGCATTTCTTTGCAACACCTAAAGATATAGACCCATAGTTTATTATACCGATCGGCATGGAATGACTTTCTGAGTCGATTTAGCCATGTCCGTCTGTCCATATACGTATTCTTGTAATCAAAGTCCATATCGTAAATATGAAGCTATATTTACGCAAATTTGGTAAAGAGACAGTTCTTAGACTACGAGGGCGGTTCGGAAACTTCTTAGCCTAGCACAAAAAGCGCGGTATAAACAGAAAAAAGTTAAGTGTTTTGGAAACTTCCATCTCTGCTATGAACACATGTTAAATTTTGTTTCGATCTAGCAACTCCTTCATATAGAAACAGGTGTTCACAAAAGACGCATCCGCGATTTGTTTACAATGGAAAAATTAGAAATGCGTGGTGTCATTAAATATTTACATAAAAAAGGTTTATCGGGACAAGAAATTCATAATGATATGGTGAATGTGTTAGGTGAAAGCGCTCCTTCATATGCAACAGTAAAAAATTGGGTTGCTGAATTTAAACGTGCAAAAACAATTCAATCGGCTGGTAAGGTTATGGCAACGGTTTTTTGGGACTTCAAAGGTATTTTATTGATTGACTATCTGCAAAAGGGTAAAACAATAAATTCAGAGTACTATTGCAACCTTTTGGATCAATTAAATGTACAAATTCGAGAAAAACGTCCTGGCTTACAACACAAAAATAATTTTTCATCAAGACAACGCACCAGCGCAAAAGAGTGTTTTAACAATGGCTAAAATCAACGAATTAAAGTACGAGCCTTATTCTCCTGATTTAGCTCCCAGTGACTTTTACCTGTTCCCAAATCTAAAAAAAATCCTTGCTGGCAAGCGTTTTACCTCAAATGAAGATGCAATTACAGTTGTAAACCACTATTTTGAAGACCTTGAGGAAAACTATTTTAATCAAGGGATAGAATTGCTAGATAAGCGTTGGACTAAGTGTATTGAAGTTTCAGGAGATTATATTGAAAAATAAAAATATTTCTGAAAAACTAACTATTCTCTTTCATTGATAGGCTAAGAAGTTTCCGAACCGCCCTCGTAGGGACGATTGAAAATGGGACATATCGGTCCATTGATAAAGCGCCCATGTAAATGTTCCAACCGATGTCACTCCCTGACGCTCTAGAGAACACATTTTTCAATTTCTCTGGCTGAAATTTGAAAAAAAATTGTTTGAAATTTACAAATGTTTAGGGTACACTCTAAATATGTATATTATATTTGGCACACACAAAAAACTATATATTTTCGAAGATGTTATTTACGAAACAATTTAAGTATTCAGTAAATATATCAATATCTTAATAATTTTAAGACAAGTTTTATGTTTTTCAAAGTTAATTTTTTCGTACATTTTAAATGTTCGTAAAATTCTATTATAATTAACGTATACTCATGTATAATAATCTTGGGTTGACAACAAACGATGAGTTGGAATAAATAGAAATTATAATTGAGTGCTTTAAAACAAGTTATTGCTACTTATGTATGCCACGTTAAATTATAAGATATAACTCGAATCAATGAAAATCTAAACATGAAATTCGAAAAATCTGCAATGTTTTGAAAATCTTTTTTAAACAAAATATATATGTAGAAATTCCGCAACAATAATTTCATTTGTATATAAACATATTTTTTATTTGAGAAAATTGGTTTGCAAATATGTTGCTATATATTAATATATGAGTTCCAAATAAGTTTATTGATTTTGTTTGAAAAAGAAATATTTGCTCAGAAGTATATACAATTTAAAAATTTGTTTTCCATATGGGTATTTTCTGCGTTGTGCAAGACAGGAATTTCATACGTTTTTTCGCCATAACATCCTTGATATTGATCTTAGGAATATTATTGTCATTACCTAATTTGTAAAGTCTATCGAGCTTATAAACATTAAATTTATAGAATTTTGAAAACTTTTTAGTTTGCATAAAAATCGAACTTTGGAACCAATAGAGATATTTTAGTATTTTTTTACTTTCAATTTCAATAAAATCGGTTCAGTGGTTATTAAGGAATCCATGGTCAAAGTTGAATATTTGAATTTTTTAATATTTTGCATGGTATTGTGGGTTTTTTTTTTGTATTTTTTTTCATCTTCTTTATTTATTAAAAGAAGGTCATACGTGGATAAAAAATCATTTTAATAATAAATTTTGAAAAAATAAAAAAAATACCCAAAAAATTTTTCCTCCAATTTTTTTTAAAAGATTTTTTTTAATATTGATTACTATATGGTATATAAATATATTGATAAATATATGATATAACACAAACAAGTAGGATTGGTGTACATACATACTCGTACAAAGTCATATGAACAGGTAAAATAAAAAGAGAAAAACTATTTTTCCCCAGTAATTTCATTCATATTAAAAAGTGTTCTACAGACAGGTCAAGACAGGTGTAAAAGTATATACGGGCTTAACGAGGACACCTTTCTACTGGTAGCAAAATCTCTTTGACCTCTTTTGACCTACATAAGTTCTATTCCTCTAAAATTCAAATTTGACTAAATTGTAGTACCTGTGGAAACATATATTTTTACGTAGAAAGATGAACCAATTATTTCATGCCAAGATTGTTAAATTTTTTATTTACATAATGCGTAAATGTGCGCAGAAACTTTGAGTACATTGCTAAAAAGAATACTCGAGAAAGAGTTGCAAAATTGTAAGACATATTTTTTGAGTACCCCATATATATTTTCTTTCAATTTAAACATATCAAAAAAGACGATTTTGCCCTGTATAGTAAAAATGAGGTACATCGGTTCATGTTTTGCTATATATATATAGCCCCTATATAAAGGTTCCGCGCCATTGTCACTTCTTGACGCTCTAGAGTATACATTTTCCAATTGATCTGGCTGAAATGTAAACATTATATTGCACTTAATCGTCCCTTGTGAAAATATAAAGGTTCCTTCCGATTATACTTCTTGGCGTTCTAGGGGACGCATTTTCTAACCAATCATGCAGAAATTTAAGCTTTTTTACTTATAATATTGCATTAAATCATCTCTAGTGAAAATGGAGTATATCGGTCCATGTTTTGATAAGTAAAGGGTTGTTAAAATGTTAAGGCCGATGTTGAATGTGAACCACACATAAACGTCAAGTTTTTTTCTGCATTTCATTTGACATTTTTCAATTTCAGACTAACTCAATTTCAACCATGGAAAGATACGCAATCGGGCAAAATTCAAGAGCTAAAGGATCAGATAATTCGGCACATTAACGGCATAGAACCTCAATTATGCCTCAACGCCGAAAATTTGGATCATCGGATGGAGGTGGGCCGCCGAGGTCGAGGAGGCCATTTGGCCGATATTTTGTTCCGTACATAATTGACCCATACCAATAT